>JAQJZR010000002.1:3758435-5011247 GCA_028828875.1 Penicillium capsulatum | reverse complement strand
AAACCCCTAAACCCCTAAACCCCTAAACCCCCTAAACCCCTAAACCCCTAAACCCCTAAACCCCAACCCCTAAACCCCTAAACCCCTAAACCCCTAAACCCCTAAACCCCTAAACCCCTAAACCCCTAAACCCCAGAGATAACCGATATCGACCTAACTTCGCCTAACACAAAGGTCGAGTCTCCGCCTAATATAGTCGCTAACGCCATCTAGAAGAATAAGGCCCTTAAGGAACACACCTATCAGGTCCTTAGGGATATACTAAGCCTAGCAAAAGCGGCCCTAAACTAACTCAGGATAAAGGATCACCGTAACCTCAGCCTATCTAACGTAACTCAGAAGGGCAAGTTGTATTCGACCTAGGGTCTCATAAGCTCCGCGTCTAAACCGGTAACGTCTATCAAACCTCACCGATCACAAAAGCGGGCTATATCACCATCGAGTCTAACCCCCAACAGTAAGACGCCTTAGAGAGAGATATAATTCGGGATCTAGGAGTCTATAATCGCTAGGCTAGATCTAAAGTATAATAGGATTTTTTACTACCTTAGCTTTATTAGGAGGGATATAGGCGGTACCATTCTAGGACCTAGGTAGGGCCTAATATAGCTTAATCAAAGTTAACCCTACCTTTAACGTTCTAGGCAGTAGAGTTTCCTAGTAGCCAAGCAGAATAACCCTAGACCCTTGATTTTCTAACAGCTGTCGAAGGGCTCTGTTTATCCTTGGTGGCTAAAGAAGATTAAGATAGGGCCTTCATTTTCTGACGGCCGTCAGAAATCCATAGGTATAAATACCTACCCTTCTAGTAGATCCACTCTTTACCTCTCCCTATATCTCTCTCTCACCTCACTCTCCCTTCCCTCTTCCCTCCCTCTTCCCTCCCTCTCCCTCCCTCTCCCTCCCTCTCCCAAAGCCCCTTATTGAATTTGGGAACCGGCCTATAATAGTCGCTACCCTAAAGAAGTACGAAGAATAATACAGGGTATAGGGTACACATCGAGTTCTCCGTCGGGTCTAAACCGCTAGGCATAGCTAGCCCGCTAAGGCTGGCGGAGAAGATCTTAGGCAAGGATAGCTCGCCCTTTTTCGTCCTAAACTCCGACATTATTTACGACTACCCATTCAAGGAGCTCGCTAAGCTCCATAAGGGCCACAGTAATAAAGAGATAAGCCCTCCAAGTATAGGGTCCTCGTCCCTAAGCCGAACCACCCTTTATATATCAACCGTTTCGTCGGGAAGCCCATTAGGTTTATCGGCAGCTAGATCAATACCGGTATCTACATTCTGAACCTAAGCGTCTCATCGATCTACATCCTACGTCGATCAGGTAGGAGACTTCTCCCCGCTATCCATAAGGATAGCCAGCTTCACTCCTTCGACCTAGAGGGCTTCTAGATAGATATCAGTCAGCCAAAGGACTTCCTTACCGGAGTTTGCCTATACCTCACCTCCCTAGCCAAGCGTTAGCCCAAGAAGCTCGCACCTAACTCTAGGCCCTACGTTTACGGTAGTATATAGGTTTTCGTTAAGACTCTTAGTAGGAAGACTCCTTAAACCTCTATAGATAGGCTTTTCTAATACTATTAGTTATTTCTAGGCCAAAGATCTAAGTCAAGAAGAGGACTACCTAAGTTGGTAACCCTTATATCTGTATATAGAATATATATTTATAGTAAGTAGGTATATATTTTACTTAGCTATTAGGGTCTACTCTAAAAGGCTTATACTAGGGTTATACTTAAAGGGGATATTAATTATAGAGAATTATATCCTACCCTAGATTTTTATCTAAAAAAAGGCTATCTTTCCTATTACCCTACTAAGATTATCGTGGTTAGGCTAGAGTTATTAATAGTTAGGCTAAGGGTTGATTAACATCGGTCGGCGGTGGGCGGTAAGAGGTAGTCGCCCTATTAAAAAATTGAGGTAATTTTATATCTTTATTAATAGGCCTATCTATAGGCTAATTAAGCTAAAATTCAATTTGACTATAGAAGTAAATCTAATTTAAAATATACTAAAATCTTAGAGCTCTATAATATCGGAAGTTAATTCCTATAGGGGGTCTAAAAAATAATTATATAGGCCCCCTAACCTACTTTTCTTAACTATAGGCAGAATGAAACCCCTAAATCATATGGGGGCCTATATAAATTACCTCTGTGGGTTAGACTTAAGGAGCTATATAAGAAAAGGATAATTCTTAGGATCTTTAATTACGAAAAACTAATTATACTTAAAACTAATATATTAGACTATACTCTAGGAGTATAGTTAACCTAACTAGATAATAATAGGAAAGTATAACTAATTATATTTTAGTCTAGAAAAATAATTCTAGTAGAACTTAACTATAATATCTATAATAAAGAACTACTTACTATAGTATTAGTATTCTAAGTCTAAAGAGTATATTTAGAAAAAGTAAAATATACTATTATAGTAAAAATAGACTACTATAACCTAATATTTTTTACTATAATAAAGAAACTTATTTAATAATAAGCTAGATAGGTAGAAACCTTTATATAATATAATTTTAAGATTATCTACTATAAAGGAATAGAAAATATAGTTATTAATATACTTAGTAGAAGACCTAACTATAAAATTAGAACTAAGGAAGTAGTATCTACTATCTTTATTACTAATAAATAAAAAGATATTATCTATAACTAATAAATACTTATAGTAACTAGCGAAGTAGAAAATAATAACTAGATAGATAAAGTCCGAAGAGCTACTATTAAAGATAAATCTATATAGAAAATCTTAAAAATAGACTAAAATAGAACTATAAATAATAATAGCTTTATCCTTATCTATAGACTAATTTATATACTATAATTATTACAAAATAAAGTTATTAAAAGATATTATAACCTACTAATATATAGATATATAGGAATTAAGAAAACGATAGAGTAAATCACTTATAACTACTATATCCTAAATATATATAGAAAAGTAAGAGGATATATTAGGAATTACGATATCTATTAATAGGATAAACTATTATAATACCTTCTCTATAGAGAACTATAGCTCTTAAATACTCTAATAAGACTATAGGAATAGATTATAATAGACTTTATTATAAAACTACCAAAATTAGACGAAAGTAATATAATTATAGTAATTATTAACCGACTTACTAAGTACGCCTATATAATCCTAACTACTAAAAATATTAATATAAACTAAATAGTAAATATCTTACTTTAATATATCTTCGTAAACTATAGAGTACTAAGCAAAATTACCTCTAACTAAGATAAGTTATTTATATCTAATATATAGTAATCCTTCGTAGATTAAATTAGGATCTACTATAGTCTTTTAATAGTCTATTATCTATAAACTAATAGATAGACCGAATAAGTTAATTAGATAATCGAATAGTATCTAAGATATTATATAAACTACTAGTAGAATAACTAGGCTAGGTTACTACTAGTTATATAATTTATATATAATAATATAATATATTCGACTACTAAGGAAATACTATTTTTTACTAACTATAGATACTATCTAAAGTTAATAGAAGAACTAAGAAATAAAAAAACTATAGTAGAATTAGTAAGGTTATTAGCTATAGGAATTAGATAGTTATATATATAAATAGCTTAAGATATTAAATTACTAAACCTATATATAAAGATATACTATAATTAGCGCTATTAAATTAGCCCTAACCTAAAAAAAGGGAGAAAGTCTATCTCTTATAATAAAATATTAAAACTAAATAACTAAGTATAAAACTTAACTACCTAAAATTAGGACCTTTTACTATTAAAGAAAAAATAGGACTAGTTAACTACTAACTTAAGCTACTAGAAAGTATAAAAAGAATCTACCTAATATTTTATATCTTATTACTTAAACCTATACTAAAAAATACTAAAATCGCTACTAATATAGAACTTAAAGAAGAAATAGAGAATAAATATAAAATTAAAACTATCTTAGATAATAAATAGTCTAATAGTTAGTAATAACTCCTAATTAAGTAGAAAAGATATCCTACTTTAGAAAATATATAGGAACCTATTACCTACTTAAAGGGCTACTACTAACTAGTTTAATAGTATTATTATAAGATAAAGAGGACTCTAGAAAAATAGAAGTAAAGAAAGTATTAAAATTAATACTTTTCTAGAAAATAGTAGATAATAGATTAGCTATTATAATTATCTATATTAGAGTAGGACCCTCTAATATAGTAGTAAGAGTTTAATTACTCTCTCTAGCTAATAATAATATAGTATAAGAACCTAAAGATATACTATAATTAGTAATACTCTTTTTAGAAATAGAATAACTCTATTTAGTAGCTACTGCTATAGTATACTTCTTTTTAATATAAGTAATCTCTTTAGCTTTATAATACTTAAGATCCTCTAACTTAGTAATCTTTTTATAATTATATATAATAAAATCACTAGTATAAGAATAAAGTAATACCTCCTAATATTTAAGGTATATTACTTTTATAAGAGTAGTATAATACTCCTCTATAATCTCCTCTTAAAGTTTTACTAAGCGCTACTATTTAGTATTAGTATATATAGAATAAGATATTATATACTTTATACTACTACTATCTTTAATATAGTCGGTATAGCGATTAGAATAATTAGAATAAATATATACTTATTTAAGTCGAATATAATAGTTATAGGGAACTACTAATTGATAATCTTCCTCTTTAATATAAATACTAAGTTAGTTCTTATAAATCGATGACTTCGATAATATAATTAGAAAAGACTTAAAATATAATAATAGGAAAAGAGTACCTACTAGAGAAAGTATACTATTTATATTTCTAAGGATAAAAACCTAAGAAAAGAGAGGGTAATATTATAACCTCTCTAAAAGAACCCTACTCCTTAAATACTAATAGAAGTAATAATAATCTATTAAGTATATTGCCTAATAAATAAAGAAGCTAGCTAGACTAAGATAGCTAGTAAGACCTAAAATAACTAGCTAGACTAAAGAGATTAGTAGGACTAGGGTAACTAGTAGGATAGAAGAGACTAACTAGACTAAAAGGACTAATAAGACTAATAGGGCTAGAGAGACTAGTCTAGTTATATAGTAATATAGGAAATAGCTACTTATTTACTATTATAAAGTATACTACCTATAGCCACTAAATAGTATATAGTATATAATAACTTATTAGCGATAAGCTAGGACTTACTAACGATAAATAAGACTTAGTAGCGATAAGATAAGACTTATTAGCGATAAGAGGAACTAAATATATAAAGAATAGTCTTTACTATATATATTTAGTTCTTTATAATCAATTCCTATATTATTACTTAGAACCACTTTTAGTATATTTATAGTTCGAATATAGCGATAAACCTCTAATGGTCTTAGGAGCTTACTTAGTGATCCTTAATCCCTAAGTGACTAACTTAACTAGCGCTCTAACTAGTATACCTTATAAGTACCCTAAAGACCTAAGTCTATAGAAGGCCTAATAGGTATTAGTATAGTTATAGATATACTTAAGGCTTATAGTATTCTAAGAGAAGTATTACCTTTACGGACATTACTCACTATGACTAGTTAGCAGTTTGTAACAATAGAATCTAGAAAAAAGAAATATTACTTAGACCCTAGGACTAAATTATATTATAGATATTTATTATTATAGTATTATTATTTATTATATTATTAGTTATAATTAATAATATTTAGTTAGTAATACTATACTCTTAGAGGATCTAAAAGATAGTTATACTTAAGTTACTCTTAGTATATAATCTATAGAGAGGCTTAAATCTAAGAAGAATCTTATAGTATTCTTAGTCCTAGTTAAGAAAATAGCTAGTAATAGCTATAAATACCTAGCTAAAGGGTAATATCTAATAGTCTAGGGTAATTAAGAGTTAGCTTTTATCTAGAAGTCTTTCTAGGACCTTTTTCTATTATTCTTAGATAGTTATATCTAGATAGTACTAGGTAGTCCTTATTAAAGGTAGATTAATCTTAGATTAGGTAAGCTAAATAATATCTAACGTAACCCGTAAGCGAGCTGCCATTGTAAGCGAGCTGCCACCCCACCAAAAATCACCTCCCCAATCTCAACCCTACTATTTCAAACGCCTACGATGCCACCAAATCGCTCCCAAAACGGCCAAAAAAAGGCTGAACAAGAGGGTAGAATCTTATTAGCTATCCAAGCTATTCAGAATCAACAAATACCCTCGGTCGCTGCTGCGGCAACCGAATTTAATATCCCCCGCTCTACACTACGTACCCGTCTCGCTGGTGTTACCAATCGCGCTGCCACCAGAGCAAACAGCCATAAATTGACCCAAATCGAAGAGCAATCGCTCATTAAATGGGTGGTTTCTATGGATACGAGAGGTGCCCCGCCCCGCCAGTCTCATGTGCGAGATATGGCCAATTTGCTACTCGTAGAGCGGGGTGAAACCCCCCCCCCAACCGTCGGATCAAAATGGGTATATAATCTTATCCAGCGCACACCGGAGCTAAAAACACGTCTCTCTCGCCGCTACGATTACCAACGTGCGCAAAACGAAGATATAAACCAAATTCGGCAGTGGTTTACCCTAGTTTCCGACACAATTGCGAAGTATGGCATCGTTACCGACGATATATATAACTTCGATGAAACTGGGTTTGCTATGGGGATGATCGCAGCAACCAAAGTAGTCACTCGCGCTGACTATTATGGACGCGCTAAGCTACTACAACCCGGCAACCGCGAGTGGGTTACTAGCATTGAATGTATCGGCGCGTCTGGATATATATCCCCGCCATACCTTATCTTCAAAGCTAAGCGCTATATCTCTGGCTGGCTAGATGATCTCCCTACTGGCTGGGGCATCGATATAAGCCAAAATGGCTGGACTAGCGATGAAATTGGGTTAAATTGGCTACTTCGACGGTTCATCCCAGCTACTACGCCCCGGTTACTAGGGCGATATCGGCTTTTGATACTAGATGGCCATGGTAGCCATCTTACCCCCAAATTCGACCAAATCTGCGCACAAAACGATATTATACCTCTTTGTATGCCAGCGCATTCATCTCATCTACTACAACCACTAGATGTGGGGTGTTTTAGTGTTTTGAAACGCGAGTATAGCAAATTGGTAGAGGGGTATATGCGCACTGGGGTCAACCATATTACCAAGCTAGATTTCTTAGCTGAATTCCCTACTGCGCACGCTGCTTGCTATAAACCGGACACTATAAAAAACAGCTTCGCAGCTACCGGTTTAGTGCCATTGGATCCCAATCGGGTAATCGATACCCTAAATATCCATCTCAAAACACCGACCCCCCCCCTCAGCAGCGACAGCGAATTTTCGATGAAAACCCCCCAAAACCCTAAACAACTGGGTAAACAAGCATCATCTATAAAAGCGTTACTACAGCGACGCTCCGCAAGCCCTACTAGCCCTACACAGCGCGCGCTAGACCAAATTGTGAAGGGGTGCGAGATGGCTATGCATAACGCTGTATTTCTGGCGCACCAAAATGAGCTATTACGCAATGCCAACGCAAAGCAGATTATAAAACGCGCTAAATCTGCGCAGCAACTGCTATATAGAGATGGTTTTATAGCTGGCGACGCAAATCAGCTAGTATTGGATGAAAAAAGCAGCAAAAACAGCCAGCGGAGCAGCCAGCGGAGCAGCTAGAAACGACGCAATCACTACCTCATCGGGCGCCCCCGCGATGCACTAACTGTTTTGAAGTGGGGCATAAGCGGACACAGTGTAAAAAACACACTGGATAGCTTTTTTTGTATTTAAATGGCGTTTTGGTTGAATAAAATTGGATTAAATTTACCAGATTTAGTTGGGGTGGCAGCTCGCTTACAATGGCAGCTCGCTTACGGGTTACGTTATTAGATCCTTAAACTTAGGATATTTAAGGATATAAAATAGGAGTTAGGCAACTATAATAAAAGTAAGAAGCTTCTTTAGGAGAAGATCTTAGCTAAATACCCTTTAGTTTAAGGATTATAGCTAAATAGTATTAATAATTAGATCTATAGATTAACTATAGAAAAATAGAAAAAGGTAGAAAATATACTAAGCTCTATATTATCTAATTGATCTTTTATTTTATTAAATCTATATAATAGATACCCCTTTTTAGATATATATTTAAGAGTAAAGTCTCTCTATACTAAAGATTTAGATAGGTAAGAATTATATAATAGTATTTATATATAATCTTAGGCTTATTAGTCTTCTTATATATAATCTATTTAAAGCTCTCCTAAAGCTTAGACTTTTTCTTTCTATCCTAATAGATTTTATCTATTACCTCTTTCTTTAATCTAAAGCTTATATTAAGCTACTATTTTATAAAGCTTTACTAAGAATTCTCTATCTCTATATTACTATAATAGATAACCTAAAACTTTCGGAGCTTTAGTCCGATATACTTAAGTAAATCTAAAGTAAAAGAGTAGTATAGAGGGTAAGTAAGGTCTAAGTTAGATATCGAAGTTATAGTTTACTAGCTCGTTAGGTAGGGAAAATTATCTAATTAAAGGAAGTTAGGTTTAGGGAATTAATCTAAAAAGAATAATACTTAGGATTAAGATATCCTAAGTAGATTCTGATATAAACTTAGATAAACTAAAAATCCTTAGGAGAATAGTAAAAAAGGACTTACTAAAAAGTTTTTATATATAATCTTAGAGGGTATAAATAAATAAGTTATAACTCTAACTTTGATATAGAGAAAAAATAATTATAGATAGATACCTACTATTCTATATACTAATTAGCTATCTAGGGACTACTAATATAGTTATCTATAGTTATCTTATAGTTAACTATAGATAACTACTATATAACTATAGATAACTACTATATAACTATAGATAATTATAATAATTAAGAGAAAAATCATAAAGTCTTTTAAATTAAAAAAAAGAAAAATTTGAATTTCCTTTTATTTTTCTATAGTAGTATAAAAACTAAAAATTAAGAATAAATAAAATAAATTTCTCGCTATCTTCTAATACTATTTTTAATAAGTTTAGACTATTATTAGTAGATTCTAGTAGCTTTAGTACGCTTTATAAAAAGTATATACTAACTCTCTTTAGTACTAAATATATATTTCTATAATAATACTATAGACTAACTAATAATATTAAAGTTATAGGAAACCTATATATCTAATCTCTGAATTTTATTAATAGATAATATTTATCATACTATATTTACTAAGATATATTAATATTTCTTATTATTTTATATAGGAATAGAGAAAATCATAGAATAGTACTATTATAACCGGAATAGATATATATTTAAACTAAAAAATAAGAGTAAGTTAGCGATATAAATATTATATAAGAGTCTATAATAGGATAAACTAGCGAGGTTTATACTAGTACGGTTAGCAATAAGATAACTATAGTATATACTATAGTTAACCGTAAACTTACGGTTACGGTTATAGTTAGTAAAGTAATAACCAAGACTGTAATTTTACGGTTGTGGTTAGTAAAGTGGTAACCGCATTTGCGGTTATGCCGCAGTCTATATATAGTAAAGACATATATAATCTATTTAATCTCTTAGTTTATATAGATAGAAAGTAGTAGAGAATTAGTATAGAATTAATAGTTTCTTATAGATAATACCCTAGAATCCTCTTATAAACTAAAGATCTTAATTACTTATTATTACTAAGGGTAGTCTATAGTATATAAAAAAGTATATTATAAAGACTTCTATAATATTAGCTAATATTATCTTTTTTATTACTATAAGAATAACCCTTTTTATTAGTTAGTCTATTATTACTAGATAATTTATAGTCTTTTTATTACTAAATAGTAGAAGATCTATAATAAAGTCTACTAAGATTTTAGCTTAGATTTACTAAGGAATTAGGAGTAGTTTTAATAGTCTATATTTTATATTATACTAAATAGTATTTTATCTATAGACTATATAGTTTCTTAGGAACTATTTAATATTATATATTATACTAGACTAAAAGAAATAGTAAAATAGTATTAAATATATTATATTTTAGCTAAAATAGCTAGTAATATAGAAGTTATATACTTATTAGATTAGTCTAGTATAAAATAGTTTACTCTTAGGGATCTAGAATTATTTCTAGAAATATAAAAGACTTTATTTATCTAGTTTATATTTAGATAGACTAGTTTTTATCTATATATTACTAAAGATTTAATAGTCTCTATCCTTTAGCGCTATTAAGATCTACTAATAGATATTATTACTTTATCTTATTTATATCTATTTATCCTAAAGCTTTAGTTTATTAAATACCTAAACTAAATATTTAAAGTCTAATACTTATTTATTATTATTATAGTTATATTAGTCCTTTAGTTACCCTAGTTAAATCGATATCTTTATAAAGATAGTTTAGAATTAATTTAATAGTTTTTTATCTATAATACCCTAAGATATATCCTATTCTCTTTATAATAGGGCGTTTAGCTATAGTACTTATTTACTAGGCTAGTAAATAAGATTAAAATTAAACTTTTTTAGTAAATCTATCTAATATATCTACTATTCCGATAGATACTATATTTTACTAAAGTATTATAGATTCTTATAGTCTATAATAATAGTAAATTATAGGACTATCTTTAGATTAGCTTACTATTTTTATAATATCTTAATAATTACTAAAAGCTCTTTATTATAGATCTTATAGTTTATCTTAGCTAGTATTATCTTTTATAAGAGATAAATATATAATTTTAGTATTTTAGTATTATCCTATTATAAAAGAACTATTTTAATAGCCTATCCTAATATATCTATTTCTAAGACTATTTTATAATCCTTTTTAAAGTAGACTAGGATTAGTACTATAATAAAAAGCTCTCTTAGCTCTAAAAAAGTATTTTAGTAGTTTTTATCTTAGTAAAATATAGTATTTTTTTTTATAAGCTATAAAAAAGATAGTAATAAGTTAGGAAATTATAGTATAAATAGTTAATAGAAATTAGTAAAGCTAAAGAAACTCTAAACCTTTTTAACTATCTTTAGTATCTTCTATACTTAGATAGTTTTAATCTTCTTCGGATTAATATATATACTTTTATCTATATCAATAATAAATCTAAGATATTTAATAAAATCTTATTTAAATTCTGATTTACTAATATTATATTAGAGGTCTATATTCTTAAGTTTCTATAGTATTTTATATATTTTTTATTAGTAATCTATCTATAAACTATTAGTATAAATAATAATATTATCTATATAAACTAATATAAAGTTATTAAGATATTTTTAGAGTATTTAGTTAATAAACTATTAAAATATTATTAGTATACTAATAAGACTAAAAAAGATTATATTCTATTTAAAAAGTTTATATTATATCTAAAATACTATCTTCTATTCTTCGCTAAAAGAGATTTAGATCTTATAGAATATAATAATAATATCTAGCTTTATAAACTATTATATAGTCTCTATATTCTAAAGGGTTTTTTAAATTAGTAATAGAAGATATTAGTCTTTTATAGTTAAGTAGTTAATCCTTTAGTAATTAATATAGAATTAAATATCTTTTTTTAGTTTCTATATTAGTAGTATAAAGATAATAGCTAATAACTTACTTATATAGATAAAATTCTTATTTAGTAGGTCTATTAATATCTTTTATAAAACTAATAATTCTTTTTTTATTTATTCTATAAAGTAGTCTATATAATAGTAGTTCTTTATTACTATTCTAATCTTATTATAAAGAGATCTTATAATTAATCTTTAGTTAAGATATTAGTAGAATATCTATTAACTATTAGCTAAAGATATTAAGATACTTTTAGTACTATTTTAGTAGCTTTATCTTTAGGTCTACTATTAGTTTTAGATAGAAGGCTTTATTAATATCTACTATTATAATTTTACTAATTTATAGTTATTTTCTCTTTAGAATATTATTAAATAGCTATAAGATTATTTTATAACTAATCTCTAAATCTACAGTTTCTTTACATATTAGGGGCTAACTAAAGGATTAGTATAGTTCTAGTATTATATTACTTTACTAGTTAGTAATAAGATATCTATATATCTCTTCTATTTAGAATACTTAGTATTAATATATATTATCTATAGTTTTTTTAGTATTATATTATCTATCTAGCTAAAGATAATATAGATAAATACTATCTCTTATTAGTAGCTATAGATATTAGCTTTAAAATATATAATACTATTAACTTAATACTAATTTACTACTACTCTATTAATAGTTTATAATTAAATAGAAATATATAGTAAGTTAAATAATTTTATAAAGGATTTACTTATAGTTATATATACTAAGTATCTAGTATCTATAAGAGCTTTAGTAAATTAGATTCTATTTACTCTAATATCGATATAGAAAAATAAATAATCCTATTTTTTCTTTATAAATTCTTTAACTCCCTAATACTCCTACTTATAGCTAAGAATAGGAGCTATTTATTTTCTAACTTACTAATAGTAATACTTTTATCTAATAAAGGGGTTATAGACTATATTTTAGTCTTTTTTACTAATATATATACTTTTCAGGGTCGAATCTCTATTAGTTTATTATTACTTTATTCCTCTTTCTTTTTAACTATATCCTAATTAATCTAGAGATTTAAATAGCTTAGTTATTACGCTAAAAAATAGAGATATTATATAATAATATAGCTATCTTATCTATAGTATAAATATATTCTATTATATTATTATTATTCTAATTTATTCTTTTTAATCTATCTTATTTATTTACTATTTAATTTAATAGTATTTTACTAGATAGCTAATTATATTTCGAAGATATTAATCTTTATTATAAAGATTTAGTCTATTTTATCTAGATTATAGATATATAGGGCTAGTACTTATCTCTTTAGTTTCTATATTAGATAGTAGATAAGATAAATATCTCTATTAGTTAAGATTTTATATATCTATTTAATTATCTCTATATTTATAGCTAGTATACTATAATTTATTAGCGATTTAAATATTTCTTAGCTAAATAATCTAAAGATAATTTATTATTTAGATTTATCTAATTAGTCTTAAATATTAGTATTAGTAAATTTTTTCTCTAGCTAAAAGAGAAATTTAGTAAATAACTATTTTTTTTTCTAATATAGCTAATAAAAATATACTACTACTTTTATATAAAGATTAAGGTCTCTATAGACTTACTTAAGATAGTTTAGAATTGCCTCTAGACTACTAATATTTTAGTAGAGTTCTATAAAGATATTAAGGTTTTTTATAGCTAACTTCTTAAGATATAAAAAAATATATATTAGTTACTCTTAGAGAATACTAATAGCTAAATAGTCTACTACTAGCTTATTTCTTATTATTATTTTCTATATTAGCTATTCTAAAGTACTATTAGTAAAATAGAGAGAGTCTAATAGATATATATATAGATATTATCTATTCTATTTTTCTATTACTAGGATAGTAGCTACTAAAGTTATTTTATTAGTAGTAGGAGTAAAGTTTACTACTAATTTACTATAGTTCTAATAGATAAGCGCTATTTTAAGAATTATAATATATTATACTTAGGCTTTTATATTTTAGGCTATAGTATATTAGGCCTAAGCTAATTTATTATTATATTAAGTAATACTTTATATAAAGTAATATATCTATTTAGGGGGGCTATTATAGCTAAGTTAGCTAGAGGGGGTATTTCTATTATTACTTTCTATTATAATATCTCCTAATTAATTTTAGAGGAGACCTATTTCGTTCCGATATCGCTACGATAGATAATCGATAGTAATTCAATAGTATATCGCTTCTAATAAGATAACTCCTAAGAGTCCTATTCTGATAAAGTAACTTAAGGAAGTCCCGATGATTTATCTCTTACCGATAATATAGAGGAGACCTATTCTGTTCTAATATTATTACGATAGCGATTCGACATCGAATCGCTAGTATCATATCTATTATATCTAGTAAGATACTCTTAAGAGAGAAAGCTTTATATATATAAAGGGCTATAGCCGAACTTATTCAATTAGACGATACCATAATCTATTTATATAAAGCTTAAAGAAGAAAGAGTAGTTCGATAGGATTTCGGCCGGAATAGGGGCCATCGGTCACATTACCGCATATGACCCTATCGGGCCCAGCCCATGACAAGAGATGGTTTTATAGCTAGTGAGCCAAATCAGCTAGTATTAGATAAAAAAAGCAGCAAAAACAGCCAGCGGAGCAGCCAGAAACGACGCAATCATTACCTTATTGGGCACCCCCACAATATACCGATTGTTTCGAAGTGGGGCATAAGCGGATACAGTGTAAAAAACGCACTCAATAGCTTTTTTTGTATTTAAAGGGCGTTTTGGTTGAATAAAACTAGATTAAAATTGATGATTTTGGTGGGGTGCACAGCTCGCTTACATGCACGGCTCGCTTACAGGTTACGTTATAGTCTTTATAGTCTAAGACTATAAGGACTATATAAGAACTACTAAAAGACTATAAGAACTACTAAAAGACTATAAAAACTATTAGAACTTATCTAAATCTATAAATAATCTATATCTAAGCTATATTAACTAGTCTTAATTTCTAATAGCTATTAAAAAATCTAATATAGATATTAATAGTTTTTAAATAGTAAATAGTCTCTATTTCTAATAGCTATTAGAAATCTAGTAAAAATATTAATAGTTTTAATATAATAGATAATCTTAATTTCTAATAGCTATTAGAAATATAGACTAAAGATAATAATAGCTATAACTCTTATAAAATATATAAGTTTTTCTACCCTAAAAATATATATCTTTATATAAATTATAAGTATATTCTAAAATCCTAACTATAATAATCTAAAATTTAAAATTTATTAGTAATTAACTTAATAAAAAACTTTATAAAAATAAATATAAGATAGTTTTATCTATTTTATTAATAGATAGATCTAATTTATTATTAATATTTATATAAAGACTAAAATAGTATTTAATAATAGTAAAAAATATAGCTAAATTATTATTTATATAACTAGAAAAAAAAGATCTTAGTATAATTATAAATTTACGGGGGACTATATAGGGGACCGTAAAGGACTATAGGGGACTATAGTACGGTCCTGACTATAGTGAAAAAAGAGCAAAGACCGGATGATCTGGTCCTAGTCCCAAAAGTTAGGACCGGACCTAGTCCTTGCCGAGGTCTGGGTATATATTAAGAGCGTATAGATAGAGGGTAGAGACATATCGACGACGTAGATCAGCTGGGACAGCGACGGCGATAGCGAGAGAGAGCGATAGCGAGATATAGATCTCACCAGTAGCTTCTAAATGAGATAGCAGTATATGCTAGAGGGAGAGAGAGGGCTATATAACCTAATAAGATGGAATAGAAGATAATACAGTGATATGCATAAAACTAGGACTATGGAAGCTAGCTAATAAGAGATATAGGCAGAGATAAGGAACAACAGGTGACCTTATCTAACAAATATTGTAAAAGTAATACAGATTAAGCTATTAAAGATAATTCCTAATAATCTATAGTTAGATATTAAAAATTTTACTATTTATAAGAATTAAGAATAGTAGTAATATGATAAAGTTTTCAATTTAGGAGAATTGGTATACTAGTAGATCTTACTAGCCTTAGCTTACTACTATTATTATTGTAGAATTTATATAATTATATATATATATATTTAATCTTAGGGTATATTAGTGGGCGATTTATTAACTAGCTAGTATCCTAGTTAGTAGTATTTAGTATACTATTTAGTCTACTACTTAGGCTAGCACCCCTATAGTGTTATAAACTACTTGTACTAATAGTGGCTTAGAAATCTACTTTAAGATTATTATCTAAGAATAGTATATTATTTGTATATCTTATAGATTAGTCGCTTATTTTAGATACGCTGAGGGATAGAATTCCGATAACTGAAATGCTTAACCAGCGGATGGGAGACTTGTATTGATACTATCTAAAATGGCTGATTAATTTAAAATCTTAGTGGATAGACAGAGCAATCCACTATCAAGAAGAGTAATAAAAGCCAAGAATAAAAACAGACAAAACAGACAGAAAGAGCTAATCCGCAGCACGTCCCAATCTCGCAGGGCCATTCGAAGAGCCAGCACCTAAAATCCTCGATGCATTTTCCCAACGAGACAATGGTCAGATGTGTGGTTTGATGAAATTAAATAGACCCTCGTTCGAGTGGAGCGTTGGGAGTCAAATGGTTCCGATGGATGCCCCGGCAAGATTACATGCTGATGGGCTTGCACTGAAAGAGATTTGCTAGTCAGCGGCTGATAGGCCTGAGGATTTGTTTAAAGGTAGTTTCGAGGGACTTACGGATTTGCCATTGCAGCAGGAAACCGTGTGCGTGCAGTCAACCTTTCCGTTGACATCATCAATGGAACCTGCTAATTTGTTAGCTTTTTGTATTCGAATAAGTCGATATCATAACTGACCGAGCACAGCGACATTGATATTGCCGATCACATTGACAGGCGAGCACACAGCCCGTCCACCCAGGAGGTCAAAGCCATTAAGCAGAGAGAGAAGAGACTTGTCATCAATGTCTTGCTCGGCAGAGCAGCAAGAGACCACTCCCTCGTGGCACTGCTCCTGAAGCTGAACGATGTCATACGGGCCAGGCTTGTGTGCGGGCTTAGAGTTGCTGGCGGGCAAAGCAGAAGCTGCAGCGGCGATAGCGAAAGCAATAACAGAGACAAAAGAGGCCTTCATTTTGAAAAGCTGGGTTGGGTTGCTCAAAAAGATGAGATAAAAGTGTAATGAGGATGCTTTGGAAATGAGATGGTGAGATACTAGCTTGAGCGGAGGATTAGGCCCTCTTAAATAGTCTTCTGAGTAGTATCCTTCCGTAAGCGCCCATTCCAAGGAGTAGAAGTGTTTCAGCGGTTACTCTTTGGCCTCATTCTTTGGCTTCCAAGGGTATTTGGTAATTGGTTATTCTAGGAATATGCGAGGAAGTCAATATTCATTGCCCTTCTTTTTATTGCTGGGTCTAAAGCAGTTTGATAATAATGGCATCTTACTCCTGCGGGTTTTAATTGAATCAATGCCACTAGGACTTGCAGCCTTGGAATGTCTCAAAAAGTACTCCCTGCCCTTTTCAAATGCTCAGCGATGTTTCTTCATTTTGGTCGACCCAGAAATGATCATTTTCATTCAAATTATCTATAAAAGGATACAAATGAACGTATTTTTCAATTGTCATATTTTTGACCGAGGGTTTAGTAAGGAGCAGCCGTAGCAAAATTCCTATGCCGATTCATCCGGTAGCCTATGCTTTGCTTTAGGTTCTTCTCTTACTTCTTGCGCTTTTCATTTTAAACATCCTATATCTTGACTGACAAAAATTAATTATTTGGCAATGTTCTGATATGATCTTATGGCCATCAAGATCCCGGCCTTGGCATTATAGTTCATTCACTACCCACAAATCAATTGCTCCTTTAGAACAGCCAAAATAGAGTCTGCTGTATTGGGTTTTCTTTAAGTAAATTTAGGAAGATCTTGGTAGGGTATGGATTTGCGCCTACCTCAAATTCTATCGGACAAAATTGGAAGAAATCATGGTATCTAATGGCTGTTTAGAATAAGAGGGGATTTCGGATGCCATGCGCAGTCGTTGTAATTTATCATTCCTATTTTGTATGCAATGCGACTTTGGGCTGATTGATTCGCCGTGCAAATATGGTCACTTTTGCCTATACCAGCTAAGGTGCCGCATAACAATGTAGGGGTTAGAAGCTAATAGTTCTAAGTTTACGATATCGAAAGTAAATGAAAGACGCTTTCACTTATCAAGCAGCTTCTAGCCCTTGCATCGTTAACATTGACTCGATATAGATAGCTTATAAAGGTATTACGGGCTAAGTTGTTTTAAAGCCACAAGGGGTGTCATTTGTTAACGTCCGTAGGGATAAAGTATGCTATGACACCGGATTGGACCTTACGAAGTACGGAGAAATCCTTGGTTTCAAGCCACGCGAGGCGCCATTGGCGGCAAGCTTAGCAGGCCAATCAGCGTACGCAGGGGTAAAGTATGCTGTGGCATTGGATTGGACCTTACGGAGACAGAGAAATCCTTGGTTCCAAGCCACGCGAGGTGCCATTGGCGGCAAGCTTAGCAGGCCAATCAGCGTACGCAGGGATAAAGTATTCTGAAATGTGTGGGCGTCTATTTGCCTTGAATAGTTGCACCAGGATGGCGTCTCCGTGGAGATGGAGATGTCTATAGAGACCGGAGGACTTGTGTATTCAATTCGACTGCCACTTCAGATAAAGCTAGTCTCATCATTGGTGGGTTCGATGTTGCTGCTTTGATGGCTCAAATATACCAAAGAGGATCAGCTCTACCTCAAGACATCAACTTCTTGTCCCCGTCATAAGCGGGCGTAATGTATATATTTCTGAATTTGTAAAAAAAAGCATCTTGGTAGCATCATTAAGCTATTCAGTGGAAATAAATCCAATAATATTAGCTACACGTAATTCATGGGGGATTTTTTTTAATAGGAGGGCTATTGAAGGGTAATATTATGATGGCGTGTCTGGATATATATATTTACACATACATGCTGGCCGCTCCAAGCCTATCGACATGTCCCACCTGGCCGCAGCAACGTAGATAACGGTTTCCCGAATCTTCTCAAACGTATATCAGAATCCATTACATAGACAGCGCCCCCCCAAAAGAGATCAAATCTACACAATGCAGTTCACTATTGCCACTACAGGCCCAGTAATACAGTATGCGACAGAAAACAGAGCCATATCACATATTGGAACAGCTAAGGCCTTATAGTATCAATAGTGAGCCGGATTGTATAGATTTGGTCCTTTTCTTGGTGCGTTGGCAAATGAGAAGAGTCTATGAGGAGGGTTGGATGGGGCAAGACTCTCTTATATATATGTAGGCCGGTCAATTCCTATCATCTAAGGTTTGAGACTGATGCTCCAGCTAGTCGGGTTCAAAAATACGGTAAAAGATTTTGGTCAAGTAATTTCATTCGGACTAAGCACTTAGAGGTCTCTTGCTTTTCCTCCGTAAGCTCGGTTATGAGCTTAGTTTGCTTACCAGGAGTTTCTCTTTTTTATTCTATTTTATTTTATTTATTTTATTTTGTCGATTTTATTTTGTCCATTTTACTCTATCTATTTTGTTCTATTTTTTGAAAATATTTTAATTAATAGTGTTTGAAATACCACAAGAGCCTTTTCCACATACCTACCCCCCCCGCATTTGAAAGTATGTTTTATTCTCCCACCCCTTTTCTGGGGAGGCTGTTTTGGTAGAAAGCGTCAATATTTGGCATATAAGTAGCCAATAATCATACGCAAAATTTTGGCTTGTCTACTACCAACTGACTTACCATACATAAATCTAATTTACGAAAGTAATAAGTGGCCAGAAAAATGTCTCTTGCGACATCGTAAATGGCAGTCTAAGATTCAGTGAATATAAATTTGATTAGAAATGTGGGAGCCGATTACCAAGTAGAAAGAGGAGGACCTCAAAAAGTTCCAAATGTGGTCCAATGTAGATCGTAGAATCTTGAAGCTTATTCCCATTAGCAAGGACAAAGGAGTTATATCTCAGGAGCGTCATTTTATCACAACAGCCAAGAATTCCTAGCGAAATGACCCAAGCCACAATGTAGGTACTACATACAAATCCCGCATATAACCAATAGACAGAAATTTAACAAGGGAGTTGTTTCGGGACCACTATCTGCTTTAGCGCAACCAGGGCTGCCAAATATGCTGATCTCAAGAACAGAAACATGATAACTTTGGTCTTTGGGGTTTTGGGAATGCGAACTACACTACTCCCCTGCGAGAAATAAAATAAGACAAGAATACCAGAGAAATGGAAAAATAATATAACACATAAACACATAAAAAAACCCCCAAAAGGTAACAGAAATAAACTTATAAGTTAACTTTTCAAGTCGTTTCGTACTTGTCATTCAAGCCTACCTGATATCTGAATGAACATTTGCCACGATGGGTCTTAAATCGTTCTGTCTACTTTTGGTGGCTAAGAACATACTTGCCTGGCCATATCGGAAGAAACCTCGCAGTCCCTCAATGGTAAGTGTTAAATTTAAAGTCTTCTAGTGGCAGATTCCAGCTGATGTCCAAAAATATTCAAAGTCCAGGGCTAGACAAAGGCGAACGCTTTATCAAAGTTCAAACATTTCGTCGACTTCGATTGACACATTCAGTCTAGATGTGATGGATACAGAGCTTTTTGCAAGCGAAGGACAGATACTCTCCAATCCTATCCCAAGCCCCCCGCCGTTGTATGACAGCGATTGGTCGACCATTTCGAGCTCAGAAACACAAGTTTATTCCTCAGTGGATTCACCTCCTCCGAGCCGAGTCTCTTATTCGCCATTGCCAAGCCCAGCTCTGGAAGCCTTGCCACCAGTTCTCAACGGGCCTGTTGATTTCGATCATCCAGTGGACCACGAACTTCAGTGTTATAAGGGAAAGTCTACTGGATTGCTGAAATGGGGAAGAAACATTAGGCACATTTTCTCTCCACGAAGGAATAAGATTGAGAGATGAAGGCTGAGAAGGGTTGAAAGCGGAAATGTATGCATACACATTAGACAAAATTAGTAGGTATGATCAAGTCTTAACTCTTCCGGTATTATATTTTCGTTTTACGTAAAACATCGAGCTCCGGGTTTGTCCTTCCTCATGAGGGAGGGGATCGATCTGTTCTCCAATCACCGATTAGCCTTTGCGCCTTTTGAATACAGAAATAAGATACTACCTTATTTACGGCCCTGCATTCTTAGAACTGGCTCTGGTTATTTGGCTTCTGGGTCATCCAATCAGTTCGCGGTGGCGTGGCATCAATACAATTTTGTGAACCTCGCATGTTTTGGGGCGCAAACCCGGTCAAAGCCACCAAGGGGTAAAGCAGCCTATTAGTATCTGAGTAGGATGGTGTGCATATTTTAGAAATTTGCCTTTATATGTATTAATGAGACCCTGTTTCGAAAGGGACCACGAAAAAAAACTTTGGAAATTCCAAAAAATAAAGAAAAAAGAAAAAACTAATCAAATAAAAGCTCGCCTAGGAGAATCCCGTTGCTATTAATGTTTGCCATATAGCTTCTTCCGTCATCAGTGATTTTTATTTTCTTCTAGAACTCCCATGTCCTACTTCTAGTGCCAGAAGTATAGTATCAAATATGGCTGAAGTTTGCGGTAGAAGGTATAAATTGCTGCGGTAGCATCTACATTCTTGCACAACTAAGAAAAACAAGAGGATTATGAATGTAACATAACACGGAATCTCTGCTGCTGTCTTACGTACGCGCTTATTCTGATGTTTTCCTCGCCTGAATTTATATATCGTAATTCAACATCTCAGTCTTCATATTCTTTTCCCTTTGACTATATGCTTGATTTTAATCGAAATGGTCTGGGTTCACTCCGAGGACAGCCAAGGTGCAGGTGGTGGTACTACGACAGTTATAACCGCTACGACCGACGATGGCTTACACCATACCGCTAGTAAAGCCACACCACTAGACGATGGGTTATACCATCCGATGAAATATGCCGGCACTCATACAGCAATTGTTCTGCCAAACACTTATCCCCCGGATAGCATTGCAGAAATATCACCCGCTACCCAAGCCCGTCCTTCAATGACCCTATTGCCAGCCACTGACATTGGGACCAAAGATGGCAATCTTCGAGCTCCTCAGGAGAACTGGACTAAGGTACTTAATCAACATCCATTTGATCCAAACACTCCCAAGCCGATGGTCTTGACGCCGATCTTGCCAACAACCACAACCACCAAGCCCCCTCCGTTTCCCAGTTCAACCCACCATGCATCCATGCCACCAAAAGCTACACAGCATTCTGAAACAGGAGCAATCAAAGTCCCGACGCCGTCCAAATCAAACATAGGCGCTGCCATTGGTGTGCTTTTTGTCATATGTCTGATTACAACATATATACTCCTTTGGCTACACTGTCAAAAGAAGCGACGAACAATGGCTCTCCTGGGCCAGGGCAGCGAACATAATCTCACCGACGACTATCTAGGCTTTTTTGGGGTGAAGCCTAGAAAGCCGAGCAGAGTCCCGGTATACTTGCAGGCCCCGACAACAGCAACAGAAAAGGGCCAAAGGGACACACCGAATCCCGAATACAACTGTTGGGCCACACGAAATGGGCATGACCCCCAAATAGACCGCTTAAGCTCAAAAGCCAAGGCTTTCTGCTACCAGAGCCAGAAATGTCTCTTGTCATACATCAGCCTTGGCGTCGCCTCCTATAGGGCTTTCTGTCACAAGATCCGCAGCCATAGCGAAGGCTGGGCTTACGCTCGATCGCACAGATCTCATTCCCACGGCAGATGGTGGAAAGGTGGGGATCGTAGCCGCCACTTGGTCGTCGCGCACTCTCAACGCAACTCAACTCTTTCTGAGGGTCTTCCTTCAACATGCCCAGAGATGCAGTCACCTTCGCCAGCAATCTTATTAATGCAACAAGCTGCTTTAACCCCGATGAGCTTGAGGAGTGTTTCCTCGGGGAGGGCTAAGAGGGTGGATGGCTTGGGTACTCCAAATGGTAGTGCCGCTGGCACCGTGAGCACCATATCAAATCCATCAACGGCATCCCTGTCGGAAACAGGAGAGTCAGAAGAGGGTGTATCTCAGACATATTGTCCCATACAATCAACTGCATGTCTGTACCGAAGGGATATCTACCATGTGGATATCGGTTTTGAGCCACACAGCAAGGGCCATATGAGTCTTCAAGAAGGCGAAAGCGTTATCATTACTCAAGTCCTAGAGGACGGATGGGTAAGTCATTTGAAGGACACATTGAAGCAGCAAGGCTATTCTGACATTAATTTAGGTACATTGCCAGAAGGTCGGAAGCCAGCAGGAGGGTCTTGTTCCACGAGCTTTTCTCTCTGCTTGGCCTATGCGACGTGTTGTGAGTCCATTGAATGCAGGGCCAAAAAGTGAAACTTCAGGCCTTTTGACGCCGGTATCACAAGACTCGACGAACTCATTAGCCCAGTCTCGCTTCTATAAGCTCAACTCAGGGAGATGAGAGATTTCGAAACGTGTATATAGATTACTAAGGAGTTACAGTCCTTCTATTTCGGAGGTTGATCACTGAAGAGTGTTCCTTCATTTCTATGCAAATTTAGAACTATAATACACTCCTTTCTTCGAGTTTGATACCCATGATAGTTCCCAATCCTTATACAACCTAATTCATGGGGGTAACATATATAGGGGCCGATAGTTATAAGTTAGGGGTTTTATTCTGCTTATATTTAAGAAAAGTGGGTCGGGGGCCTAGATAAGTTTTTTTAGACCCCCTATGTGAGTTAACTTTGTATATTATAGAGCTCTAAGACTTTACAATAGCTACTCCCGTATACCCCTTGGAAACATAGACTTTCTTTTGTCATATCCTATCTCGCTCCCTTGGATCTCACTTTTATCTATCAGCCTGATACAAAGATATAGCTATATCTATCCTCCTAATGACGCCGCGTGAGCGAGGCTGGTATATACCTAGGTAACCCGTTGACACCCTCCTTATTACGGTCACTTTATAGGCGATTATGTCGACCTATCTATGCCGATCGGACTTATCGAAGAGCGTCCTAGCTTCCGAATATGAAAAAGATGTAGTAGGGATGAATGAAGCTCTTGAAAGTTTGGAAACTATTTACATAGAGAATAGGGTGTCCACCATGAGCCATCCGAAAGCCCTACACCCCACCGCCAACATATGGGAGGTCATCTGTGTTGACATCATCTGGTGCCCATATACCTCCCTGTATTTTGCAATCATCAAAACTGGACCGAACCTCCTTCGAGACAAAATCAGTGAACTTCCTCTTCGTCCCTTTGTCCGCTGTGTAATCCTTGCATGGGCAAGGCGCATCATAATGATAGTACCCGCCGTGGCCCGGACTATTGTAGATATCGCCCATCACTTGTTGAATGCCGGGGACATGTACCAAGTCCTTCACCACGCAAACCGGTACCGGGTACAGACCAGGTTCATCGACCGCCGTCTTTTGAAAGATCCTGGATGCGGTTGAGATATCTCGAGTCATCTTGCCGACAAAGTCAGCGTCCAAGAGTGTATAGTTGAAGCCGTGTTCCGCTTGACCCATGATTGCCGATCTCATGATGTCCGATCCTTTAATCTCTTGATTGTCAAAGCTCAGTGGCTCTTCCATCCACGACTTTGATTCCGAGCCCTTGCTGTCGGGTCGCGTCATGACAGCCATGCCGGGATCGCCAGCCTCACCAAATTTCATATCACACGAAGCATAGTACTTCCAATTCTTATTGCCGGTGAAGTGGTGTTCGCACATATCTTTGTTGAATGCCCCCTTCGCCCACTTCTTGTCATTATACTGGACATCTTTGTCATATGGAATGAACACAATGTAGGCGTCCTCCTCCTGTAGGGCTTTGGTGATGAAGGAAGTGATAATAGACTTCTCAAACCACTTCTGACTCTTCAGTGACCATCCGTCCTTGTTAAAGACTTCGGTAACTTCTTCGCGGATCCAACGGCCGCCCCTCATGACTTCGGTGATGTTTTTGCCGCTGGTCTTTTTGTCATGGAGGTGCAGTATACCGTTTCTGACTGACCGGATCATCTCATCAGCATCCTTTTCCCATTCGGTGCCCTTTTCGTACTGGGCATCTGAGGTTCCAGGGTCTAGCATATTCATCGCAGCACCGGCAGAAGCAACCGCAGTTTGTGCAATGATCGCTCCTGCGACGGCCCAACCCGCCCAAGAGGCGCCCGGAAAAATTACTGTGAGGGCAACACAAGCGGCGACAATGATCCCCATCAAGGCGGCTGAAAGGCTCAGAATCTTGGCCTTGGTTTGCTTTGCGGAATTGACCCAATTATTCTTCACGATCTGGTGGATATCCGCGTTGACCGCGCCCCTCAAGGCATCCACATCGTGATATAGACTGGAGAGAAATCTGGTGAATTGGGTAGCGGCTGTGGCCATGATCCATCCTGCAGTTTCGTTCTTGGTCGGGAGGGATTCGCACGAATCTCTCGATGGGGTTGCGCAGGCATGGACGGGGTTGCTGATATCACAAATCGTCCCTTTGTCTTCCGAGGGCTCCACAAAATCTTTGTACGCCTTCGCCCGGAAGGTCTGGAAGTCGGTAATGTCATTCTTTTCCACATACCAATCCATGAAGTCGTCAACACTAAAGGCCTCCCATTGCTTAGTGGTTGCGGAAAACCCTCGTGCCGTGCAGTTGCCTGCGACAGGTCTGGGACAGTCTGGCCCGCCTGAGACAGTGACGGGGAATTTCTTGGACGGAGCGTTCCGTTTGCGTGTATCCTGAGGGGGAGGGGTGTCCTTCTCAAGGAGTATGGCTGAGAGCTTCAGGGAGGGTTGCATATCGGCTGTGACATTCATATACCAACTGCCATCTTTGCGCTGCTTCACATCACCATCATCTTTGGCTCCATTGGCTGTGAATGACGCCGCCGAGCCTCCCTGGGCTTTGGCAGACACGTTGACCAACTTGGATCCAGGACCGGAAGAGATTTCCCAAATGTATCCTTCGTTACCCCAACCGCTCTCTCCAGCGAAGATCAACACGTATCCAGTAGGGAGACTCATTTTTGTCTCGTACTTATAGGTGCTCGCGGTGCAGAGAGCGGGCGGCTTTGTCACAGTAACTTGGGTCACCACATCAAGCCCAGTTTCACTACTCGAGGATGTAGTTGTACTTTTCTCAGTCACCGGGGTCGGAGGAGAATTGGAAGTGGGTGGTTTCCCACTGGGCGTTGACGGAGGAGTAGGGTCGGATGGACCCGGAGGAGGTTTCGAAGCAGACAGAGAGGAAGTGGGTGGTTTCCCACTGGGCGTTGACGGAGGAGTAGGGTCGGACGGACCCGGAGGAGGCTTCGAAGCAGACAGAGAGGAAGTGGGTGGTTTCCCACTGGGCGTTGACAAAGGAGGGTCGGATGGACCCGAATTAGAACCGCCGGATGGGTTTGGGGTATATCCGCCAGATGGATCCGGCGTATGTCCTCCATGGTTGGTGGCCGGTTGCCACGGAGTATATTGCCCATCATTGAAGGTTGGTTGTGTACTAGACACCGGTGTAGTGGAATTTGAAGATGAAGTGTGTCGTACACCAGTGCTTGTTTTGGCGATTGCGGCCGGGCATAGCAACAAGAGAGCCGACAAACTGAGCCCGGGACGGACCATTTTGCCTGTAGATTTTTCTTTTGATGTTCTTCCTTGGACGGAGGGAATTCAATGAAAGTCGGGGATCGTTGTCTGGGGTAAGAGTAGGGCGTGTGGGGGAATATAAATAGGGTCTGAGTCCGATGAGATCCCGGCTGATCCGGAGATATCCATGATGACCGGCCCCCATCATTGGGCCTCTTCAGATGAATGCACTTGGCGGAGCAGAGTAGCATTGCATGGACCCAAGGCGGAGTCCTGCTGTCAATAAGGTCTCATCTGGGGAGGACATTGATGGGGGCTGTTTTCATCGAATTGGGGGGGTTTTCTTTTTTTCAATAAAACCGCCCAGATACTTGTGTGAAAGGCACTTGACAATTTACATATTACCATCCAATATCATCCAATGGGGCTCTTCAGCACAGTGTTTTGCCGTAGGGGGTGGGTGGATCTTGTAAATAATCCTCCGTGCTTAGTCCCAAAAGAGCCCTCCCTGCCTTTGAATCCACCGTTTCACTGTTCTTCCTTGGTACAGGACGCTCGGTGTGTTTCTGAGGGTGAAACGTATAGGTCTCCATATAACCGAGCCACGAATTAAATTTACGATTGGGGACCGGCGACCAACTACTCCGTAAGGAGTGGAGGTTAGGGGCTCCTGCAAAGTTTACCTGTCCCGGGCGATGCCGATCCCATGGGGGCTGATGCCCATTCTTAGAGCCGATGTCAGATTGTGGAGCTACTACAATCATCTACATCGAGATGATCGAGTGGGAAGCCATACCTGGCCCGGTCGACGCTGATCACATGGGGCTGATATGCCCGTTCTTACAGCCGAAGTCACATTGTGGAGGTAGACGAAAGGGAGTATACCCATACTCCGCATACGTTGGAACCCTATGTGACCCTACGTGTGTGTCCGCGAAGGTATGTGATCGACGATCATACTAAGACTTAAAATCGATGTCTCTTCCGCCAGTGGGGTCTATTTCAAGTGGAACCAATAACGTGTGCGGTTTTCAGCCCCCCACTCTAAATACGGGTCAACCAACACCACTGGCCTATGTATTCTGGTGTTGGGTCTAACGCTCAGGACCTCTTATATGCACCAGTATATTATACTTTGGCCCCGTGGGGGGGGGGGGCGGTTTCTTGGCACCTGCAGCCATATGATTATTATTGCTCCTTGAAACCGGGGGCGGTTATAGCCGAGTCTGGAGATAGTACGGAGTAGTGCTGCGCCGAAATTTCTGTGGGCTTGATGTCATCTTACAGCAGGTTTATGTACGGAGTACTTGTTTTACTTTCAACCCCGGTTAACGCCTCAGGAACCGGGTGTCCACGCTAGGGTCCCCGACTCTCCCCTCTTTTCATCGCTTGTCATCTTATCTCAGACTCTGGTCTCCGTGACAGAAACATCCCAAGATGCCCCCGACATCCTTGGAAAGCAGCCCCAAACTCAAGATCGTTCTGGAGACAGGCGATGCTTTCGCCTCCGGCGACATCATTAGCGGCCATGTACTGCGACAGTCGCCTATTGTCGACCCGAATACCTCGATCTCTCTTCGGCTCTGCGCACGAAGCCGGTCCTACACCGCGGTCGGTGGCATGGGCCGGCAAGAGTTTGTTAGCACCTTCAACCTACTGGACAGCTCGCGCCAAGTGCTCCAGATCCACCGGGGGCCAATCCATATCCCACCAAATAGCCCCGACAGTGACTATGGGAGATGGCCCTTTGCCATCACCCTGCCTAAGCATCCCGACTTTGCCTCCCTCAAAAAGGACAATGAAGATGAGAAGACTTTTCTTCCTTTTGAGGATATCGCATCCAAAGAGCTACCTCCTAGCTTTAGTGTGAACACGGGAAGAGGTACGCCTCATACCGATGCATTTGTGGAGTATTATCTGGAAGCAACCATGCAGTGCAACGGCGCCCAAAAACATACCTTGATGAGCAGAAAAAAAGACCGAGAATTTCAGGCGATTCTGCCACTTCAAATTCGCGCGGACTTGCCATCTATGTCCAGGGCCGACTTTAGCACGCAGCATCGTGCCGAGCCCAAACAGAGACTCGTTTCACAACGTTTGGTATTAGGCGTGGACTCGCGACTGGGCGTCGGTCAACACATACGGAAGATGGTCAAATCCTCCCAGGTACCAGGCTACTCGTTTTCGCTTCAGCTGGATTTTGCTACGCTACTACAGATCGGAAATCCCAATCCCATCCCGCTGCAATTGCTAGCAAACACCGTCTGGGCTGATACCAGTGACATCCTACAACAAATGTTGCCTACCATCCTCGTCAAGCAGTTCAAGTTGACTCTATTATCGACCGCTCTCTGTACCTCCAGACGGTTTAAGACGCTGCGTGTTAGCGGTTTAGAGGGATTTCCGGTGAAATCCACCTCAACCTTGGTGGATTACACTTGGACTTCGGGTCCGAAGCCGGCATCGTATGCCAATGGAACGAAGCCCAAGGCCCCCTCAAATATCCCGCTGATCGTACCGCAAGATGATCCAACACCTCTCGATCTGGGCGTTGCTCTGAGCATCCGACCACCCAAGAGCTCTTCGGGGACGAGTACATATCCAACATTCACGACATGTAACATTAAAGTTACCCACGCGATCGAATGGAGCATCACTCTCTCGATCGCGGGGGAGACGGTGAAGTATCAAGATCAACAACCAGTTACAGTATTAGGGCCAAGTAATAAAGCATGAGCGATCATATCCAGCCCTCGCATGGTTGAACATGTACGGATATAGAGTATGGAGTACTATGGGCTTGAACAACCTTGGTCGCTAATCAGAGACCCCTTTTATAACATCCCAGGGCCCAATGTCTTACCCTAAGCACTTACGTGAATGAGTTTCGCGGAACATAGCGATATATCTATATTGCCTGTTACCAAGTCTGTCTCGGTCTTCCCAACGTATATCGTGGCATATCATGATCCATTTAGCATTTAACAATTACCCGCGTCGCATTCTCCTATAACGCCTGGTTCGAATTTGGCATTCACGACGAGATCAAAACCGCCGAGGATGCTTATAGCGTAGACCGGCCACAATGTCGCGCAAACAACCAGGTAGTTCTCGAGCATCCACTCCTGTGGACTACTCGCGGGCTCACTAGCTATCATGGTAATGAGGACTTTCTACGCGAATTTATCGGACCAAGCACCGAGCTGACACGCACACTCGTCACAGCAGTAGTCTCCGGAAACATGATGGTTCGCAGCGACGAAAGTCGCTATGCGATGCAGACCAACGGCTAAATGAACCGAGTTTCGAGTAGTCACCACCTTATAGATTCCGGGGATAGCGTGGATTTGATTCTCCTCGTTAGCGGAAGCTTGATATAAGCTGATCCCATGTCTGTCAAAAGCAACCAAAGCTGAGGGAGGGAAAGCTGTACACTTGGATGCGTCGGTGCGTCAGCCTGGACGGTGACGACTTATCCATCGCGGCTCCCCACAAGTCACGAACGGGAATGGTTTCAAGGGCTTGATCCTCCATCGCCAGAACCTTTCCGCGGCGAGAAAGGTCTAAAATTCGGGTGGCACCTGACGAGGATGATGCTTGCAAAAGTCTCAAGAGCATCCGCAGACTCTGACCATGGGGATATCTAGCGGGTGGTTCTTGCCTCGGGGCGAGGTGCTGTGGCGGCGACGCTGCTTGTGACTTGCAAACCAACAAATGCGTGAAGCAGCACCTAAGGCAAGGCTTGGGCAGAGAGCTGCGACTTGGAGCATATTGAGGGCGGCCAGCAGTATATTGATGCTGTTTTTGGTCATTTTCCCACTGTTTGTTGCCTCTAGATTTACACTCGTCGTCTCATGTATCACAGATCCTATAGGGCTCGAGAACACGTAGCTATTGCAAGAGCTTCTTTTATCTGAGCCCTTGCCGGAAAACCTTGATGATGAGTGTCCAGCCGATGCTTTTTGGTACCAGTTCCATCTATGAGGGTCACTTGTGTAGAGGGCTCCATGTTATGTCTAAAAATAGCGAATTTCAATAGAAGTCGGGCGGTTGCGACAGGAAATCTAATCCTTAGGGCATGAAAGAGGAAACAAAAGGAGCCCCTTGGGGTTCTCCTTGCTTTGGTTAGAAGTGTCACATCAGCGGGGCTTGACACGCTGGTTCGAGATGGCCACCTGAACAACAAAACTCATCATGCTGTAGAATGTCCGGCGTGGGTATACTATGCCTTCTGCGACTGTGCTCCAAACTCGGGATCCTCCGGCAGGGTCCATCCAAACCAGGCAGTCAGTTTTTCACGGATGCCTTCGTAATTGGCTCCGATACGCAGAACCCGTTCGTTTTCCACGTCAATCACGGTTCCAGCCCGTCCGTAAAGGGACCATTTCTGTCGTCCATAGTCGACGATCAAATCTGCCGCGGCGAGGATTTCCGGCTCGATATCGGAGACAACGAACTTTTGGCCCTGGCCCGTGACATTGGCACTGCTGCCGATCACGAGTTGGTGATTCTCGTCGTTCAGCCGACCCAGCTCTCGCTGGAATGGTCCCTCGGAGATAGCGATGCCCAGGGTGTTATTCTTGGTGACTTGGTCTAGGCAGGGAAGCAGCTGCCGAGCGGAATCTTTGATCTTTGCAATGACCCCAATCGTCATCCCGAGCTCCTCGGTCAAGGTCCGGGTGATATTGTATTTCTCCGGTGGGAGATCATGCAATTGAAGATGCGAGGCATAGGTACCGATCACGCCTAGTGTATGTCCCGGCTGGCGTTTCTTGGCCGCGAAAAGCTTCTCGATGCCCTCGACACTCGCCGACATCACGGTGTATCCAACATCCATAGGGGCGATGATAGTCCCGCCCGCCTGGAGGATCGCGAAGGCTTCGGCTGCATCACGTTTCGCATTGGGTACTTCTCCGGGCCGCGGGACGATCCTGGGGTTGGAGGCTTGATGATCGGTGGCTTGATTGTCCATAGAAATTGATAGAAGTTGAGAAGTAGGCCAAGATGTGGGAGAATAGGCCTGAGAAATAATCCAACTGCCACGTAACAGTTCACCTGGGCACCAGCTCGTGCAGCTTTCCCCATCTGACGCGGATCTAACGGGATTGGGTTAGTATCTCTTCCGAGTGGAGCAGAGGTGGGATGGGATGATCATTTGCTGGAGATCCCCCGCGACGGATAGACTTTCCAACATGTAGGCAGTTCGGGGATCATACGACAAGGATGGTTGCAATGCAGAGTGTCTATTTCCCAAGATACATCATTCAGGGATTCGACGGGCTCGTTATATACTCGTTGCTCGTCCGCTCATGTCGGTCATCCCCCCGCCGATATCTACAGCAGACGAGAAAATGCAATCGTCGAGACTTGGAAGCGAGTGCACTCCAAGAATAGGAACCATAACTGGCTGGCAGCCGTTCGACAAGGTAATCCCCATCATTATCCCGGTGGAACTGCCCTTAATGGGGATTGTCGTCCGTCTGGTCGAAATGCTCCCTCGCCCAGGGACTACGCAGTCGAATCGCCTTGCCCTTGTAAAAAAAGATAAACGGAATCGGGACCAAGAGAATGGAAATGAAGCCCAGCAGGCTCGATGCCCATTCGTAGTCGAGCTTCTCGTACATTTGGGTCGCAAACAGCGGGAAGCCAGCGCCGACCACATTGCGGATCAGAATCACTCCCGCCAGGGCGGAAGCGGAGTATGTCTGATAGCTGTCGACGACATAATTGAGGATACTCAGGATCACGATGTAGATACCCGCCCCAAAGAAGGACGAGGCGATGATGGGCACGATCCAGTGAACGGATCGGTAGCTGGTCCACCCAAACCAGAAGAGGCTCACGGGGATCAACACCGCACCACCGCGGGCCATCCACATGCGGGCCTCGGGCACGCCCTTGCCGGCGTTCTGCGCCACGCGTCGGAGGTAATATCTCTCCTGCAAGGGATACAGGCAAAAGGCGATGATCGGGCCGATGGCCATTCCGAGAAAGGCAAGGCCTTGCTGGCCGACGTTGAAGGGATGTCCCTTGGGGGCCCCAAAGACCAAGGGGATCGCTTCGTTGAAGAGGTAAACCAGGCCGTATAGAAACCCGTTATAGATGGCGGAGAAAGCGGTGATGGGCTCCGAGAAGAGAAAACGGAAGGGTCGAGTCAGCGTGATGGCAAACAACTCGTGCAAACCCTTACGGTTGCTCGCATGGAGATCGACCGTCGAGTCGGCGGAGCCGAGGTTTTCTTTCTTCATTTGCCGACGCACCCGTTTCGCCTTCTTCTCGAGGATGGCCGTGTGTCGCGTCTCCGGGATGGTCAGCACCAGGATGACCCACACGCCCCCGGTCATGGCCATGAGCACCCAGAAGATCCACCGCCAGCCCAGATTGAGACCGATATAGCCGGTGACCACCAGGGCCATCGGAGGGCCAAAGGTGCTACTGAGGCCATACACCGCCATCGGACCTCCGCTCTCGTTTCTTTCCCACAGGTCACTGATACTGCCGCCGGTGTTGGTCAGGGGAGCGCCTCCCGCACAACCCGCAATGAAACGGCACACCAGGATGGTCCCGATGTTAGGCGCCAGTGCCAGCGGTAGCTGGAAGATGAAGAGACAGAACCACGACACCACATACACGGGCTGCCGGCCAAAGTACTCGGAGAGCGGCGCGAGAAGCACGGGGCCAATGGCATAACCCAGGACGTACAGGGACAGACACAGGGTGGTCACCTCGGCCGACACTCCAAACTCCTTCTGAATGCCGGTCGCGCCCGAGGAAATCCCACCCGCGCACCACGTTCTGTTGACCGGGGGTTAGCGTTGATCTTCAGAGGTCTGCTCGGCACGACGTACGTGAAAACATTAAGCATGCTGACGACGCAGGTAATATACCATTTCCGCCATCGCGGCCAATTGCGAGGGTTATCGGGGTCCTCGGGAGCGTAGGTCAGGAAAATGGGCAAGGCATCCCGCGGGGAGCTTCTCGCTTTCGCCAATGCCTGCTCTTCCGATAGGACCAACATGGACGACTCGCGGAACGAGCCGGCCACTTTCTCGGGATCCCGACTCTCGGGCGACTCCGACTGATGCGTAGCCATGGAGGGTAGAGAGTTGGAAGAGGAGGGGATGTGAAAAGGACCCCCCGGAAGAATTCATGGCTCGGGGGAATCCATTAATCCATTGCCCCAGGTGCGGGTCTGGCGTGCCAAAAAAAAAAGAAGCAATGCCATGGAGATGCTTGGCTCGGGGGACCCACGAGATTACTAATGCACCGGTTCATCCTGGATATTATTCTTTATTCTAAGTCTCATTTCTCAACACGCCTCAATCGATCTACTTCTTCTGGATCAGAATCCCCAAGACCTGCTGCGTATGCCGGCTTTGGTCCTCTCATCGCTGCCGATGGTGCGACTCGGTGGAGACTTCGGGACTTCTCCGGAGTATGAAACGTCGATCATCTTCTCGGCAATGTGTTGTACTTCATCATCCGCGCGGGATGGTTGAGAGTATGGGAACTCGCAGCGGAGACGATCGCATCGCCGGGGATTGCAATGTCGGGGGTGGCGGGGTGGAAACAATCAACATCCATGCATCTTCCATTCTTGTCTTCCCCCACCTCCCACGACGGGGTTTTCAACAGCTTCGAGGGTCGTCCAAGGTAAGTATCAAAGGGACCGAGGGTGGGAACCAATCATTCCAGTTATCGCCAACTCACCGGTCACAGCGGAACTCGGGTGCGACCGCGACCCGATGATCATACACTTCGCATCCCCACGCGGATCCCCAATGTCGGTCTCCAGGCTGTTCGCTCTGGTCCACTGTGCTGGACTGGTTTGGAGTTCCATGTGCACACGCCCCGACGCGACCAACACCACGGTTCAAGACTCGGAATTCATCGCGCAGGCCCAGCTCCCCGTCCGGTCCCATGAGGCAATTACATTCCTACTCTCGGCCAGGTCGGTGCAGGGGGTGCGGAAGATGGGTTTCGACGAGGGCGAGAAATTCTTCTTCGAGGACTGGAGGTTTATCGACGACTCTTCGGCGCTCTTGATCCCCCGGTCATATCCGTTGGAGGAGGCATTTCACCCAAGCCGACGGGGCTGGCTCAAAGCCAGGGACTTCAAATGTCCGACCGACACTCACGCGTGCACCAACATTCACCGGTCGGATCGTTGTTGTGGCTTGGGCAGTACGTGTGAACTGGTCAAAGATACCGGCTCCGGAGAGGTGGGATGCTGCGCGAATGGGAGCATCTGTTCGGGGGTGGTTGGATCTTGTCAGCGAGGATATACGGCATGTTCGTCCGCCTTGGGAGGTGGATGCTGTATCCCGGGCTACGAGTGTGTTCCCGGTGGCTGTGAGACCGTCGTTCGCTGATGCTTGCTTTTGGAATCCGATAGAGCTCCACGCTGATCCTTGACTCGCAGGTGCGTATCTCTCGGTGGTCACCGTGACGATTCACTCCTCGGTGGTGGTTACCACCAGAACCGATAACACGGCACCCACTATCCCCAGCACCCGATCATCATCCTGGAGCAGAACCGAGACCACCGACCACTGGGTGCCACCCGCGCTACCAACCAGTCAGTCCTCTACCCACGCCACAAGCCGAGTCGATGTTTGCCCAACGGGGTTCTACGCCTGTTCGGCAATCTATCATGGCGGCTGCTGCCAAACCGGACGAGACTGTGATACGACCTCATGTCCAACTACGTCCTCGACAACCTTGACGTCCAACGGGGTGGCCGTGGTCGTGCCAGTCACGGCAGACGGGGACTCTCCACCCCCTGGCAGATGCGCAAAGGGCTGGTTTCCATGTGCAGACACAGCCGGTGGAGGCTGCTGTCCCACGGAGTATGCCTGTGGATCAAGCTGCACAGCAACGGCGGCGAGAACAACCGTGGCCAAAGAGCAAGCAACGACTAACAGTGCGGCGCGGCGAAATCAGGGAGCGGTTTGGGGAATCGGTCTGTTGTGGATGTGGGTATGGTAGTTACAATGCCACCATGAGGCTCGGGGACATCTTCCCCGGAGACTTCGCAAATGTTATCTTCAATTTGTGTTTGCTCCAGTGCCGATCCCTTCAATATGATGTTTTGCGACCGTGGAAAATAATCGTGATGGATCAACCTGTAGATCCCGGTCACCTGACTTCAGGGCCATCTGCACGTCCGGAGATTTCTTGTCAGACATGGAATCCTAACCGCGTCCGATGAACATCGGGGGCAAATCGACGCCATTCCGCGCTGCGGGACCCCGTGTTGATGTCTTTCTGCAGGACACACGTTGTTTACCCCTGGGGAAGTTGAAGCATGTGTTTGTCCGGTTCCACGCCTTCTCCGGGGCCGCCCGATCCCATGGTCGAAGACACCTAGCCAGGCAACCCCGTTGAGGCTTTCACGGATTGTTGGGACCGCTGAAAGGCCCAGATCAGATGCAATCGACGTCATGGGCCTCGTTTCGAGCGGCGTCCGAGGCTCATTTTTGTGGAGAGTGGGTATTCACATGCGCCGAGCGCCAACCGAACCACTGGACCTTTGAATGTGATCGACGAGGATTTAAGTCCACACGGCCACCCCCGAAATCCGGGGCTACGAATTTTTCGCTCTCCTTGTCATCTGCTGCGCCATGGCTACCCGCAATCCGAAGGACTCGATGAAGTCCACCTGGCGCCTGCAGGCCCGCTCCGAGTGGACTTTGTTTCATTGGTTCTACGAGTTACTCGGGATTCATCCGGAACACCTCGACCAGCAGGTTCCCGTCCATCTGAAGGAGGACGCGGTCCCCTACGTCCCGGACTGGTCGATGCACCGTTGGGTGATTGTCCACGCCGCCATCCCGCTTCTCATCCATCATGCCTACGTCCAGTTGACCGGCCGAAACTTCAGTTCCCTGACCGCATTTGTTTTCTACGGCATGGCCTTCAAGTTGATCGCCATCCATGAACTCCATGTTCTCCGGCGGCTCGGCCATATCCACGGTTTCCTCGATGGGGACAAGCACACGCGTGATGGAGTTCCGGACGTTGGGGTTGCGAAGGTGGTCCGCTCGTTAATGTCCACGTCGACTTTCCGCCCCATGTTTACGGTCTTCCTCGCCTACCGCGTGAATCTGGCTCCCGCCTCGATCAGCTTCGCCTGGCTACCCCTCGAAGCTGGGCTTTACGGGATCATCCTCGACTTCTGGTTTTACTGGTATCACCGCCTCATGCACGATGTTGGCGGTCTCTGGAAATACCACCGCACCCACCATCTTACCAAACACCCGAACCCGCTTCTTACGCTCTACGCGGATCTCGAGCAAGAGTTCTTCGACATCGCGGGTATCCCTCTGATGACCTACTTTTCGATGAAGTTCATGGGCATGCCGATGGGGTTCTATGAATGGTGGATCTGCCACCAGTACGTCGTTTTCGCCGAACTTGCCGGTCATAGCGGCCTCCGAGTCCACGCAACCCCTCCCTCCACCTTAAGCTGGGCCCTACGCTATTTCAACGCCGAGCTTGTGATCGAGGACCATGACCTGCACCATCGCAAGGGGTGGAAGCAGAGCTACAACTATGGCAAGCAAACCCGTTTGTGGGACCGGATTTTCGGCACCTGCTGTGATCGTATCGAGTCGGTCGACAGCAACGTTGATTATGTGAATCAGTCCCCCATGCCATTGTATTAGTGGTGGTTGTTGCACTTCCATGATCTTGACGTGAATGTTTTGATGTAAATATTGGGTTTGAACCATGACTGGAGTCATGGAGGGTGGATCTTTTGTTTTGCCATGTATATACCTTTGATACCATATTAGATTTCGATATTGCGACGCACCACGAATCAATGATTAAATCATGCGCTCATGGCTGTTTACTTTAAGAATCCGGTAGGGATAGGTAGACCTCGCCCAAGTCCCCATGCTTGATTGCGCCAGCTACTTAATTGTCTCAACTATACTAAGAGATGATAAGGGAAGAATGATCAGTTATTGAAGGCACTGCATTGGGGATGTAATTGATCAACTATCGCCCGCTCCAAATGTGCATGCAAACCAGTTTCAGAAGCCCCGCGGACCATTTGGGCATCGGCTATATAAATTCTCTTTTTCTGGTCCAGGATGTAAGCACAACCCAAATAAAGCCCTTAGCAGGTACCAAGCATCTCCACTAGCGCAGACTTCTCCACTGCGGTAATTGTCAGATTGTACACGGACTTGACTTGAACCCACATCTCGGCATAGGTGCAGTGGTATGAGTCCAGAGGGGGCTTCCACGCCTCCGGACCCTTGTCTCGCTTGGATTCATTCACATTATCGGTTACGACCAAGAGCTGTGGATATGTGAGATCATTGGCAAACGCTTTCCGGTCGTCTGTGGTCCACTGTGAAGCCCCGGACTGGTAGGGGGTGTTAGTCGGTCAATGAGTATGTGATCAACGATTGATGCTGACCTTCCAGGCGTTTGAGAGCGGCACCAGATGATCAATATCCACATCCGAAGACTGATTCCAGGTCGCACCATCGTATGGGGAATACCAAGATCCACTAATGGCCGCGCAGGTGGAACTTTGGACCACGTCTTGACCATCGCGCTTTAGGACCACTTCGCGTGTATTGCAGTTGCTATACCCGTCAGATCATCACCCATGGGAAGAAAACAAATTTACTCACCCATCATGGGTGATCCAATGTGGGAACTTTGCGCGGTCATAGCCATCCTGAGAGCCCTGGGCGGCGACAGTCAGAGATTCCAGCTCCTTCTGTGCAGTGGAAGGGGACGGAATGCCCGGTGGCGATGGTTTGGGCTCCGGAGCTGGGAGCCCTAGAACGAAGGGCTGGATGGCCTGCACAGCGATGAGAGACAACACAAACCCACGCATCATCGTCGTGAAATCTTGACGGTGAAATTTCAACGTGTGCCGGGCCTAGGAAGAATTCCCTAGCCACGGACAAGAATGCAAGACATCACAAATATTTTGCCGGGGCATCCCTTCATCTGCCGGTGATTTACGGACATCGGAAACCCCACGGCCTCCGATGCATGCGATTGTTTTGGCTTAAGGTGCGCTGAAACGGCGTCGTCTTGGCACCGCAGTACGATTGATTGGGTGGAGGTGAAGGGGAAATGGATCAGCGCCTGCGCACCATGCAAGCCATGATTGATCAACGGGAGAGTAGGGCCCCAGAGAATCAAATCATCTAGGAATGTCGGATTCGCCGTTGGATTGATGCTATTGTCTATCGAAAGTCCGCCCGAACTGTATCCGCCGCTAGAGCAAACCGCGGGCGAACTGCAATGGGAGCGAGATGGGCACATTCAACTTTTTCGCCGCCGTCAAGACCCACTCGGGCTCGCGAAGAAATTGCCGGGCCATCAGGACAACATCAGCTTTGGGCTCAGTTCCCGAGATCATCGCCTCGGCCACTTGCGCCTCATCCGCACCTTGAACTATAGATCGCGCGGCCTCGGCCTCGGTAATCAAGCCAACCGCGCCGACCAAAGTTGGGTGACCGGCAGCCCGGATCTCCTTGCGAAGCGTGGCCGCTAGATCGATCTGATAGTTGGTATGAGGTTGGAACTTCTGAGCCTGATGGTTGCCCCCGAACTGACATCCAGCAAGTCGACCCCAAGCTCGGGAAGGAGCTTCGCCAGCCGGATGGATGACTCCATGTCCCAGCTACCAGTCTCCGCAGCGACGGGCTGATCCTCTAACCATTCGGTTGCGCTGATGCGAAGGAAGAGCGGGATGCCTGGAGGAATAGCAGCGCGGATGGCGGTAGCAACCTCGCGAACGATGCGAGTCCGGTTTTCAAAGCTACCACCATACTGATCCGTACGACGGTTGGTGACGGGGCTGAGGAATTCATTCAGCAGGTATCCATGGGCGCCATGGATTTCAATGACATCCACGCCTGCCTGCACGGCAAGTTTTGCGCTTTCAGCAAACGCTCGAACAACCTCCTCCACTTCAACGGTGCTCAGTTCACGCGGAGGCCAAAACTTGACGACCCCCGGCGCCCAAATGTGCTGCTCTCCTCCAGAGGGGCCCACCACATTCGAGGGCCAGCCACCCACGCTGTCGTCGGCTTTGACACTGCTTTTCTTCCCCTCGGACGAAAGCCACGGAGCAACAGTGCTGGCCTTGCGGCCAGCATGAGCGAGTTGAATGCCAACTTTAGCACCTTGGCTATGCGCGAATTCTACCACTCGTCGTAAGCCCTTGAATTGCTCCGAATCGGTTCCCGTCTGCCAGAGCCCCGAATCATTCGGGGAGATTCGACCATTGGGCTGCACCGCAGTGGCTTCAACAATAACGAGCCCAGCGCCTTTAGTTGCGAGATGACCGAGGTGAGCAACGTGGAAATCCGTGAGGGCACCCACCGCTGGGGAGTCGGGGTCCGGGTTCGTCGAGTACATGCACATGGGTGCAACCATCACGCGGTTTTTAAGTGTGACATCTCTGATCTGCAGGGGTCGGAACAACGTGGGCGTATTCGCATCTTGGGGGTGGAGGGCGGCGCCGCCATTATTCGCCGGGGTGAAGAAAGAAGAAGTCTCGGCCTTCAGTACCCGCGGCGAACGAAATGTGGAAGATTCCATTTTCGCTTCGGTGGATTCGATTTGGCAAATTTCAACGTCTAGTAGGCGGAGACTTTATACTTGGATGGCTGGCACCGCACGCCCTAAGCTGACAAATCGAATCTCCGGGCGGGTAGATTAACTATTTCCGAGCGGCATTATTTCCGAGCGGCAAGGATTCTTCTGTCCGAAGGGCATCAAAGTGGACACATTCCCGGCCGTGATTGAGTCTTGACGGTAATCCCAGTGCGATTGGAGCTGCCGAGATCCAAGCTGAGCAGCCATTGGCAACGCCGTCATTCAGCATAGCTGATTCGATTCATGATCCACCTCAAGATTGCCCAGTCTGGCTGTGCCACCGAACAAGATCTTGATCGGGTTTTGGCAGATTCCAGGGCCCAAAGTGCTCATTGATAGAGCTCGGGCTCCTGCGAAAGACTGTTTACTCGCACTGGGGAGTTTTGGCGGGAGCCCAAGCACTGAGGAATCATGCGGGTGGAAATAGTACCCCAGAGCCTCTTCTGCGGGCCAAACGGCAGCCTTGATCTGGCCATGAGAAACCTGGTCGCTTCGAAATGGGAGACTTATCAGAGAGTGAAAGACAAAACTTGAAAATGATGGGTAACCAATATGATTGTCAATTCGCTAAAGAACAACCCTACCTAGAAGCCTTGGGAGGCGAGAGACAGACACGAGCCTTGGCATACCCGGTGGTATTCTGGGCATCTCACCGGTCGAACTGGTCCATATGACTAGGAATATTCCAGGTAAAGTAATCCAAATGGACAAATGCTCGATCCACAGTTGGTACGCTCTCAAGAATGTACTGCAGGCTTTCCCCAACGTCATGGCTGTCACGAAGACTGGTCTTTTCATCCACCACGAGGTCAACCTCGACATTGAGCTTATCGCCAGCGTAGTAGGCCTTCAGGTCCTGCACCTTCTGGATCACCCGGGAAAAGCGCATCGTCATGTACAACAGAATATTGTGATCCGTCGTCGACGCCGCAGCCCCCGTCAATCGTCGAATATGTTCGCTTGCCGTTTGGCCCCAATTCCGCATGATGTAGAACGAGAGAAGGACACCACCAAGCGAATCCAGGTACCAGATGCGAGCAAATGCTCCGACTGGGCGCGTGTCAGAGTTAGTGGTTTGACGATGCTTTTCAGGGCACTCCCCTGATCCGGAACGAGACTTACCCAACGGAAAGATGATGCTAAAGGTATTGAAAACCATATCTGTCATGGCATCCTGGGCGAGCATCTGCACACTCGGGTTGGGAACCAATCGACACCAGAGCCAGCAGAGCAACTTGACCAAGACTGTGCCGGCCATGAGACCGATCGATGGCATCGAGAGTTCGACAATGGTGTGATCGTCGCTGGCCAGCCGGTTCAGAGAGGAAATGGCTACCTGGAAAAACGACGTGACCATGATTACGGAAAAGATGAGGACGCTCAAAGGCTCCAATCGGCGCCGGCTGATCGGGTACCGGTTGCGGTCTTGCTGGCGGATCACAGTGGTGGTCACCCAGATGATCAGGGTGCTGAGGAAATCCAGCACACTATCGACTAAACCCGCAAGAACAGACATGGAGCTGATCATAATCATGATCGCTATTTTGGATGCGAGGAGGATCACGTTGGCCGCGAAATTGACACGGATAGCCCAATTAATGACTCGTTCCTCGCTGTCCAGCGACCATGTCTGCTGCGACTCGGTGTCCCGTGGGTCCGGGTGGGCACACGCATGCCCGGCTGGGGACGGCAACAACGGTTCTGTCTCATCGGGGATTCGATACAAGTTGTGCGGTGTGCGCTTGATCCGTTTTGCCCCGGGATCCGATGACGGCGCTGGGCCATGGGCAGAGCCATCATGGTGGTGACATCCATCGTAGTCATCGATGAGGTTATGTGGGAGAGGGGAGTCGAGCAACCGGTCAATGTACAGATATTGCGAGATCAGCGAATTGTTATGTTCATAGTAACGCCGTCTGCGAGGTGATCAGTAGGAACCCTCCGCAACCAATCATCCCGCGGGGGGGCATACAGTGGCTTTGACAGGCCCTTTAAAGTTTCCGGGGATCGATAGTAGCGCTGCCTATAGTACATCCGGATCAGGATCAGCCAGAGGGGATCTTTGATGTCACGCACCACTCATATCGAGGGTTGCTATGTCCAATGAGAAGCGATCCACGTCGGAGAAAGGTAGGTGTGCGCGTCGATGGTTCGTCCAAGTCCTGCAAGGTGCTGCTGGACACGCGGCTCGGCAGGAAGCTCAGTAAGCGTTGGCTGCGGGTGGATTGGATTTCACGATCGGCGTCTAGACTGGGACGACGCGGGCGCAGACCCGGTGATGGTGGGGAAGACAACGGCAGGAAGGGATGAGAAGACATTGTGGAATCCAGACGCGCCTTGCGTCGACGGTGAGAATAATGATGATGGACTCGGTGGGAATTGGGGACCCGGTGGGTCGCCTGGGGAATCAGGCTGCCACTCCATGGGACTGGTGCCTTTTTTCCCCAACTTGCGACTTTGATTTCCTGGAAAGCCCAAGATTGTGGACGGGTTATTCTTTGACGTGCCATCTCACTAGCATTTCCGATCGATTCAGTGCCAGCAACGCACGTCATTCACAGACGCGATACCCAGGCCGGGCACGAGAGCCTCCCTTTCCTGCTTCCCAATGCCCGTCGCATTCATTTCGGGCCCTATGGACACCGGCCCCGGGGAAGACTATTTCCATACTCACTATGTTCCGCGCATTCTCCACGCCATCGAGACCGGCGATGACTTTGTCATCGGTCCCCTTCCCCGCGGGGTTGATGCCGATGCCCTCGATTTCCTCCTCACATATCCCGTTGCCCCCAATCGCATCACAATCTTTGTGACCTCGGCCGAGGAAGGGATATGGGGAGCGCATTTCCGCGCCCGCGGGGTTCGTTTGCATGTGGTGGAAGGCCAGATGAGTCGCGAGCGCGACGCAGCGCTTACACGAGCTAGCGACTACGATATCCTGCGTCTCCGGACTCCAGAAGAAGCACAGGCCTTCTATGCTCGTCTCTGGCGGGATGGCTATGTCACTAACACCGAACGCAATTGGAAACGGCGGCAGAAGATTGCGGAAGACGTGGTCATCAGCGCACGGGAGATCAATCGCACCATGGACTTTCCATCCGAGACCGCCTCGTCCACGGGAAAGGGCGTGTTGATGAGATAGATCGAGCAGGGCTTGGAATGTTTCGAGGGACCCACCAAGACGGCTTGGGTAAATAGTTTCACCCCCAGGTACCTTAGTGCTGGGCTGGACCCGGGCTACGATTGTGATGTCATTCAAACATTCGGCTCTTCCTGTTTTTCTTGTTGATTGAAACAGGGCTGAGAAGACTGGAATCTTGACCGGATGCGAGCAGCCGATGATCGCGGTAATACTCGAGGTCGACGCTTGATCTGATAGAGATTAGATGCACCGGGATGTCCCAAACCAGCGATTCCGCTGGGTTTTGGCTTCCCCGGATTTGGAACCCTGGGGGATTCCTGTCGTCTCCACCAATCACGGTCCACTGTTAGGCTCGGATGACGTCGTATGTGGGTCTGCGATCCCCGGACCATCGCGTTTTCGGTATATCGATGCGTGTGAACGAGTCCTCCTTGCCTAGAATACAGACAAACCGAGGGAAAGGAATGAATGCGGCACGGCCGATGCAAGAAAAGCCCATCGATCACGACTCGCACCCGGCGATGGTCATGAAGAGTATAAATGGCCCGGGATGCGTGAGGCCTGCGCCCGAAATGTTTCCACATTTTCAGAATCAATGCGGCTCGACTTGACCCGAGCCTTTGCCTTGGCCTGCGCTCTTGTTCCTCGAAGTGTACACCCCCGTCGCTCTCTAGCCGATCATGGCTGGAGAAGGCACTGGCGCGGCGGGCTTTGAGGAGGCCTTGAAGAAGGCCTTCCCACGCAACGAAAGCATCGCGACGAGTCCCAGCCGTCAGCCTCAAGAGTCTCATGCCGAGAATGCTGCCGATCCCGACAATGATAGCGGTATCTTGGACCCGACCGAGAAGGTGCGTTCTGACGGCAAGAGAGAGCTGACGGAGGACGACTGCTACGATAAAATGGGGTTCAGTTTTCAGAGATACAAGCGCTGGACTATCCTTTCCGTGATCTTCGCTGTCCAGATGTCCATGAACTTCAACACCAGTGTCTACCCGAATGCGGTGCTCCCTCTGGCGGATCATTTTCACGTCAGTGAGCAGGCCGCGCGAGTCGGTCAGATGATCTTTCTGGTCTGCTACGCCTTTGGCTGTGAGCTATGGGCGCCCTGGAGTGAAGAGTTTGGACGATGGCCCATCATGCAGCTCAGCCTCCTCCTGGTGAATATCTGGCAGATTCCATGTGCACTCGCCCCGAATTTCGGGACGATCATTGTCTGTCGAGCCCTGGGCGGGTTGAGCTCGGCCGGGGGTTCAGTGACCTTGGGTATGACGGCCGATATGTGGGAGCCCGATGACCAAGGGTTTGCCGTTGCCTATGTGGTATTATCCTCCGTCGGCGGAACCACCATTGGCCCGATCTTTGGGGGCATGATCCAGCAGTGGTTGGACTGGCGTTGGAACTTCTGGATTCAGCTGATATTTGGCGGAGTGGTGCAGATCGCCCATCTACTCCTCGTGTCCGAAACACGGGCGACCGTCCTGATTGACCGCGAGGCTAAGCGGCGCCGTAAGAGCGGCGAGGATCCCAACGCCTACGGACCTAACGAGCTTAAGGAGCCCCGTCTGAATGGTCGAGAGGTGCTTGCCATTTGGCGCCGTCCTTTCGAGATGTTCTTGCGTGAGCCGATTGTCCTATTTCTTTCGCTGCTCTCTGGGTTCTCGGATGCACTTATCTTCACCTGCATCGAGTCCTTCAATCTGGTGTTTAAGCAGTGGAATTTCACCCCGGTGCAGATTGGACTATGTTTCGTCTCCGTCATTGCGGGCTACTTGATTGCCTATTTGGTCTTTCTTCCCGATATTGGGCGCCAGCGCTACCTTCGGAAGCGACAAGGCTCCGTTTCACGTCTCCCCGAGCGTCGACTCCTGCTCCTTCTCTTTATCGCGCCACTGGAGATGATCGGGCTTTTCGGGTTCGCCTGGACGTCCATGGGCCCTGGATACACCCACTGGGTGGTGCCTCTCGTATTCATCTTCCTGATTGCCATCGCCAACTACGGGATTTATATGGCCACGATCGACTACATGGTTGCCGCTTATGGACCATATTCCGCGTCCGCGACCGGTGGCAATGGCTTTGCAAGGGATTTCCTGGCCGGTATTGCTGCCATGTACACCACTCCCATGTACAACAGTGAGTTTTCTTCTTTGGCTCTACCAGTATTGGAAGCTAACGAATTACATCAGATATGGGATCCACTCATAGTTACCAGTGGGCCAGCACTCTTTTAGGCTTCTTGGCTATCCTGGTTGTCATTCCAATCTATGTCTTTTACTGGAAGGGTCCTGAAATCCGCGCGAGAAGCAAGTTTGCCCAGACCCTGGAGGCGGATCGCCTGCGCGGTGCCAGTCGGCGCGCCAGTCGCGTGAGTGCAAACCAGCTAGGGGCCTAGCTGAAGCATATCTGATCGCCCGGGGCGTGTCTAAATATCTTCCATTTCTGTAAATAGGCTTCCAACATAATGATAGATATATGTTGCATACAATGCCCTGAAGATACCTAGTTATTGTCTTGAATGAGTTTTAAGTCGGGAAGGTTTCAATAGTGATCTGGACATATCTTCGCGCTCTCTTGAGGAATATATTTACCGCGTCCTACTTCCAAACAGCATAAAAACTACGGGGGGGTAATACTGACCTTGAGAAACCATGTAGTTCCATACCTAATACCAGGCAGAGGCCTTGGGCACACTCCCACTCACGAAAATAAGGATGCCGAGGAATCCGGTGTTTGGCTTTATTGGATCGGCAATATCAACTATCAGTGCCTGTCACGCTTGAAACCTAGAATGAAAAACCTCCCGGCGCATGCAAGAGTTCTAATAATGATACTTGAAATCCACCGCACAATCTCCGGTACGAACTCGCCGAGTATCCTCCTTTTCTCCACCGGCGATCTGGTCTTTGATCTTGTTCTCCCGTCGCAGATAAAGCCCCAAGCCGGTCACGAGGAACTGGGAGACAACCAATGACCCCAGAGAGAAGGCATTTCCGAGGACATATGGGGCCTCACGATACACTTGCCCGCTGACAATGCCGGCTGTGTTTCCCACCGTCTGCTGGAGACCAATCTCCAGAGCACGACGGTATTGACCCGCGACATTCACATTGAGCCAAGCGACGTTGAGACCCACGCCAGTGTAGGTGGTGATCCCAACGAGGAAAGTGGCGAAATACTTGACAGCCGTGTTATCCACCACCAAGAGGAGAATATATCCGACTATCCCAAAGATATTGGAGGCAAAGATGAACTAGCAGATTGTCAGTACTTGCTGGATGGACTGCGACTCCTGTTCACTTACCGATGCAAACTTTGAATATCGATCAGAGAAGAATGCCACTGCAATGAAGATAATGGCGGCCCAGATGTAGACGGGCACAGTCAACACATTGCTCATCAACGAGTTGTATCCCATTCCCTGCAGGATGGTAGGAAGGAAAGTGCTGAATCCGTAGAGCAGGATATCCTGGCAGAACTGGATGGCTGCGGAGAGAAGCAGCTTGGGGTCCGTTGCAGCAATGCGCATCTCGGTCCAGCTAAACTGATCGCTGCCCATGTACTTTCGGCGCTGTTCATTGCGCACTCGCATCATCCATTTCTCCTCCTCGCTCAGAAAATAGGCTTCGGCAGGGTTGTTCGGTAGTCCGAACCAGATCAGGATGGCGCAGATAGCACTAAACAGGCCTTCGATGATGTAGACCCATCTGCGACAACGTGAGCAAATTTTCTCATCTTAGAAGCGCAGGGAGACGAATATTCATACCTCCAGCCGGCTTTGCCTCCAATGCCATCCATATGGAGTAACCCATAGGCCAGCAGACCACCAACGGCTCCAGAAATCGCAGCACAGCTGAGTAGATATGAAACACGCTTGGATTGTTCTTCTCGACGATACACCATCGTGAGATACAGATTGAGACAAGGGAACAGTCCAGCCTCGCAGGCTCCGAGGATCAATCGGGTGGCATAGAGAGAGCCCACGGATTGGATGAACCCCGTGAAAATGGTGGTCAGAGACCACACAATGCATAACCCGGTCAGAATATTTCGTGGGGTGAGCTTCTTCATCAGCACTGCCCATGGCGACTCGAAGAGCACGTATGTCACGTAGAAAATGGAGACTGCGATTGAAAACTCATTGCTGGAGGCATTGATGTCTTCCGGCATGTGGGCGACCTTGACGTTTCCTATGCGTGAGATGAGTGTGATGCTCTCCCTTTCGACTTATGCACAATACACCGACATACCAATGTTGGAACGATCCAGGAAGCATGACAGGTATGTCAACATGATGATGGGGACAAAGGCCACATCGAGCTTCACCAACAGCTTTTGCTCCTTCTTGGGATCCAAGACTACATCGAGATACTCTCCAAGGACAGTGTCATTCACCAACTCGGGGTCATCATCTTTGGCAATCGAGGGTCTCTCCTCCAGTGCGATTTCACTGGTGCGGGTGGGATTGGCTGACATGTGGGTTGAGTCTGTGATTTCGAGGAAGAGAATAGATATAACGATGAAAACCAACTCACTCAATGACACGCCACGTGAGATATAGTGTCATGTAAAGCTGATCTCATAGATATGGACCGCGCCCCTATCACCAACCATGCAGAACCACTGATAAAAGGAGCGTCGGGCCGACGACAACCGCGATAAGATATACCACTGAACAGACGGTTGGCGGGTTTGCCACGGATGTCCCGAGCAACCCCGCTTGGGGTGCATATCCCTGCTCGAAAAAGCGAACAATTTCCCCGGCGTCCGAATGGAGAATCTGATTGGGTTAGAAGATGTTGACGGCGCGGAGAGACCCCGACTTTTCCCCAGACCCCATCGGTATGTGGGTCCCGATGCAAAGAGGGGGAGAAGATGGACACTGTCCAGCATGTTCGGCCTTGGGGAGAAGTCAAAATCAGGAGACTTAGCCCAGACCATTGAAGTTTTTGGTCGATGGTTGCTCATCAAGGCGACAATGTCCAGTGCATACGAAGCGCGATTGTCGTGTCGCCAAAACCGCCTGACCAGCACGGCCGGCATTGCCGAGGGCTATATCCAGGCCAATTTGCTCGTGCTGCCAGCACGGTATGCGGCCGACTTTCATGATCTATGTCGACGCAACCCCGTCGCATGTCCCTTGTTGGGCACCACCGCGACAACGGGGGATCCACATAGTATCCAACCCAAGGGGTGCATTGGATCGGACTTCGATATTCGCACCGACTTCCCCAAATATCGCGTCTATAGCCGCGGCAAGTATCGAGAGACGTGTGTCGATCTGCTCGAGAAATGGACCTCGGGCCATGTGGGCTTTTTAATCGGGTGTTCCTTCTCCTTCGAAGATGCCCTGACAGCCGCGGGTCTACAGCCACGCCACCAACGGACCAAGTCGGTCGTTGCCATGTATCGATCGAACATTCCGCTCATGCCAGCGGGGATATTTGTCGATGCGCGGTGTATTGTCTCCATGCGTCCATATCGGCCAGAGCACATTGAACGGGTACGAGAGGTCACTCGACCCTATCACTCCACCCATGGAGAGCCGGTGGCCTGGGGATGGGAGGGCGCAAAGCGAATTGGAATCACCGATATAGATCGCCCTGACTTTGGGGATCCCCAGGAATTTTTGGAGGGGGAAGTTCCCGTGTTTTGGGTATGTTGATATCAGACCAGCAAGATCCCCAGTACTCATGCAGGACCATCTCTAGGCCTGTGGCGTTACGCCCCAGATGGCCGTCGAATCGGCAGGCGATCAAATTGATGGACTGGTATTCGCGCATGAACCGGGCCACATGTTAGTCACAGACTGGACTGCAGATGACCTGCTAAGGCTGCGATCGAGAAACCTCTGACCCGGGGGTGGACGTAACCCGGGTGTGTGTACAGGTCGGAAACGCTCGGAAAGTAAATCTCTAAAAGCAGTCCTTCATCACGCTAGACAATTCTCCCCCGTAATCGAACATATACGACCCATTCGACATCTGTTGCCAATGGCTTTCCTCGGGGACAGCACCCGTCCCAACCCCCATGATTTGATCCTCCAGGTTCCCCACCGCCTCGAACCATTCCTTCAGCTCTTGGGTCATTTGCGCACCATCCAAGGGGGTCTGACTGTGTGTACTAGATTCGGGCGCGTGAGCCGGCGGACTGGCTGCATGCAAAGGTGCAGTCGGCCCTGAATCGCCATTCAACTGGCCATCGGCACGGAGCTTCTGGGCCCCAAGACCCAACTGAGGCCCAAGTCTCCGCAAGCTTCGGATAGACTTCCACAGTCGGCGGGAAATATAGGAATGGGTGGAAAAGCCCTTCACCAGCTCCAGCGCCCAATAGAATTCTTCCTTGCAGGAGGTGCTAAATTGTGTCGGAGTTTGTGAAACGGCAAGAAACAGGACGGCGAGGGCGGAGACAAGAAACCAATTGAAAGCCACTTGCTGTAACTGGTAGATGTCGGATGTCTCGTTCAGTTTGGTGATGAAGCGAATGGTATCCTTCGCCAGGTCAACCACTGTCCCAGACTCGGCAGGGTATCGAACAATATGGCCGGCCGTGTGCAATACAGGCCGATGAATGAGCATGCGTAGTTGATTCGCCCGTAGATAGAGTAATGCTCGAAGACGTCGGAGACTTCGCGGGCCTTCGATCGCAGCGCCCGACTTAGGAGTGTTTGGATAGTCCAAGCGCAGCGAATCCGGGATCTCCTGTACCCAGCGAAGCACTTGCCAGTCCAGGTAATTCATTTCATCCTTTTTAATCTCGTTGGTGTTGTTGAAATCCGAGATGAACTTCCAAACCTTGGCTGCGATACGACTATACCGAATCATCACCCGAAGGTACGGCGTCTTCTCTTGGGGCTCTGGGAGCCATGGGTCGATATCGGTATCTTCCAATGCAAACGGCATGCCCGTTCCAAAACTCCACCGCATATCCAGTATATAGATGGACCAGAACAGTCGCAGCATGCGATCCTTTTCGGTGGCTGATAAGGCCTGTTGATTCAAAGTCTCTCGTCGATGGAGTCCCTTTTCAAGACACATTCTCTCGACGATCCCGATGGTTCGCCAGGCGAGTGTTTCTTCATCCATCTGGAAGTAGAAAATCGACTTTTTGTTCGATTAGTTTGCTCACATGTTTCCATGGGAAAGGGGGAGGCAAAGAGCAAAGACATGGACGTACAACAAGGGTGAGGAAGATGATACTTTTGGTGTCGGGAGGGCCCCAGACACAATTGTCCTGAACTTCTCGAACGCTGTCGAACAAAGCAATTGCTTGTTTGCTGCGACCACTGGCTTCCGCTGTCAGGGCACAGGCGAAGACAAGACGAAGCACATAAACATCTTCATGATCTAGTGGGTTCCGTCCTTCGTTCTGCGACCCAGAATCCACGGTGCCATCCATGATGCCATAGAGCAATTGCACCTGACGGACGAGTTCTGCAAGTTCCAGCACCGGGTACATGATACCCATTTCCTCCTCGTACACTTGACATAACCGCAGAGCCTCGCTCTTGGGCAAGGCCCACAGAGGGTCTACTGCCTGTCTCACCTCCAACTCGCGGCTCGGGGCTGATGGCGAGGCCAAGGGCGAGGGCTCCTGGGTCAAATTACCTTCCTCTTCCGTTTCATGTGTTTCAAAGATACCTTGTCGCTTCAGACTAGACTTGGCTAGATCAAAACTGAATGCCGACGTTGTGGGTCCTTGGAAAGGTGCCTCTCTTGACGTCGAGACCCGGCGTAGCGGTCGCACTCCAGGCGCAGCTCCAAATGACGATGCCGCGGTCCCGACAACGCCAAAGCGGGTTCCAGTCGCACACGAGTGATCACTTTGGGTAGCTGACCGAAGCGCCGCAGAGAGGGAACTAATCTGGTCCTGCATGGATCTCATTTGGTCGAACACTCGGTTGAAGTTCCTATCCCACTATGGTCAGTATCCGTTGAACAGTTCTGGTGTTGGACTGTCCAACTCTTGCTCGCTGGCAATGTCTGCTCGGGGGTTCTCCGCATAAACGCACTCGATGCGCTGCCGACCACACCGATAGCAAGGGGTTTGCCCATTGCATTTGATCTTGCGGCGCTTGCATTCATTGCTTCCACATTATCTCTATTAGCGTGTCGCTTCCTTGGGGTGCGCAATGAGGGAAGACGCACCAAGCGCGGGCAATGTACTTCCGACGCCGTTTCCGCGGCTGCTCATCTTGTACGTCATCGATTGAGGCGGAACGTTCCCAGTCTTGAACTAAAGATGTCTCTATCAGATCCATGCTGGGGGATATAATCCGGAGTCTGGGGATCTGGGAAGTGAAAGGAAGAAAGATGCGGGGGTGACCGAAGTTTGAGGGTGGCGCCAAATAGGAGCCAGCAATTTAGTCATTCTCGACCACGTCGGAACTACCGAGGTCGATCATTCTATATTTCTGGGATTCATATGGGAAATTCGAAAGCATGGCTCATTCGACGTATTCCCTCGCGGGGGGTTGGCCCCTGGATCTGACCTACTTTACTTGCTACTCCTCACTACAAAACTATACACGGTAACATCCTCGTAATTGATAGGTTCAATCTTTCTCTTCATAGATCCTTGGTTCGCTCGTCGCTCTCGGCAATCCACTGCTCTAGCTTTTGAGGATCGCGTGGCGTGAATCCCACCTTGAACGGCTTCGGTTCGGTGGTTAAAGCCGTGGGAATGGCGTTACAGTCAATGGCATCGAGAATCGGCCGATCGCTCTCTTGCTTGGCTGGTCGCATGCGGAAGGAAATGATCAACCGCAAGAAAGCCGTGTACAGCTCTCGGTTTGCCAGATGAGAGCCGGCACACATACGGGAGCCCGCGCCATAGCCATAATGGGGAGTGCCGGAACCCTCGCCCAGCTCAAGATAACGTTCAGGAATAAATTTGTGGGCTTCTTTAAAATGATCCTCATCATAGTCGGCGGCCCATGCATTCTAATGAGAGTCAGTGGAACTACGCATCGGCCAAAATGAGAGGAAACTTACCATGAAGAATGTCGTGCCAGCGGGAATTGTGCTCCCGTTCCATTGAATATCTTTGGTGCTCTCGCGAGGGAGGCAAATGGGGATCACGGTCCAGAAGCGCAGAGTCTCCTTGACCAATGCGGTCACATAAGGGACTTTCTCTTCGAATAGGCATTTCTCCCATGCATCACCGTCTGGATACACCGTTGTGATTTCATCGTATGCTTTCTGTTGGATCCTCTGGCCATCTTCCGACGCCAGGTAGGCAATTGCCATGATAAGATTCCCGGGAACAGTGTCGAGACCTGCCGACACCATAGTCAGACAAATCGACTTGACCTCATCTATGAATAATTTAGTGGATCAAGCTTTTCACGTATTGGAGTGGAACCAAATATCGAGGACAGACGTACGGTCATTCAACTTGGCATCTGGATCCTTGAGGATGTTGCCGGTAATGCAAGGTTTGTCGGTACCCTTCGCAATGCGATCCTTGAGCATGTTCAGGAGAAAAGTCAAATACTTGTCACGACGCGCCCGGAAGGACTCGGCCTCGTTGTTCATCTTCGGGAAGATGCGCAACAGGGGGATGTAGTCCTGCCAGTTATTGGATGTGCTTCGGAAGTTGGAGACCCCACGCTCGACATCGCAAATTTCCTGCAAGAGTTGATCATTGACGTTGCCCTCGATCCGGAATCCATAATTCAGCGTCAGGCTGGTATTCAGCGCAAACCGCTGGAAGTAGGCCGTGGGGTTGATATCCCGGGTACCCCCTTGACTGTCGCGATAGAGCTCCTTGATACTCGAGTTGGCCTCGAGGTCAATAATGGGCATGTAAGACTGCACGGCCGGGCGGTTGAGTGCAGTTGCCGCCGCCTTGCGCCGTCGCTTGCAGGATTCATCCCAGGGCGATGTACCGATAGTGAAGCCTTGGGAGGAGGAGACAACGCTGTGGAAAGTATGGAAGGTTGGCCGAGAGATGAGAGCCGACTGATCCTTGATCCACAACTGTCGCACGGAATCAAAGCTATTCGCAAACACAATCCGCTGGTCGCCTTGGTCAGTCGCCGCAACATGACCACTTCTGGACAGGCCATACCTTGTTTCCCATGCGCACCTGGAAGACCGGGCCGAATTTTTTGGCCCATTTCCCCGTCACAGTGGCATGTTGATTTCCCAGCTGCAGCAGGTTGCCAAAGAGGGGCACGCCGGGGATCTCCGGCAAGCCTTTGATTTTGGGGACATCGGTTCGATTCAAATAGCGGATCAGTAAGTAAATCACCGAGATCACGACAATAGCAGCAGTCTGGAGGGTCATGGTGGCCGTGGCAAGAATCTCGAGAGGCTCGAACATCCCAGCCGAGACTGGGAAGCGATGCTCTTATACCCTGGAGCATTGATGCATCTTCATCCGCGCCAGCCAGTCATGACAGCCCCGATTACTCCATCCGGGGCAAACGCAGAGGGGCTTCTCCACTCGCGGGATTTCGCGGTCCGCGGCCCCGCGATGGAGACGGAAGCTTCATCCTGACGGAACAGTCTCCGCGCTTATCGGGGGTTTTCCTTCCCGCAAGGAGATCGGGGGAGAAGATGAGCTTCTTGCAGTTGCAGGACGGAAGGGACCGGGTGGTGCGACCGCCCTTCTGGGTCTAAGGTGTCATACGCGGAGACACCGACTGATCTTCACATCGGAAATACATTAATTCATTCATTTAATTGTACATAAAATAATCACAAACAATAGTCCGGATCTCCCGCCGCTGAAACGCCGAGGCTGTGGATAGTAACAGGTCCTACCTAGATGGAAAACAATCGCAAAAAAGAGCCGCCAGCCTAATGTACAAGCTCTTCGCTCTCAATCAAGAGAGTAGTTAGCGAGGCTGTTGGGACGATGGATGCAATGGGCCCGGGAGTCCGCCTGACGTCGAACCATGACTGTACACACGGTGATGTGTCGGAGTTGAGGCCGTCTCCCCCAGCGAGACGGGTGCCGGCGGCCGCTGATGCAGAGATGGAACGGTCCCCGAGCTCGATGGATGAGGCGGTGCATAGCCACCGACGGAAGGATGGATTGCCGACGGCGGAGTGTACGAACGCCCGAGGGTCAGAGGCGGTATTGATCGCCCACCCTGGGCGGGCGGTGGCGGGGTGCTGTGACCATACTGTGGAGGTGCTCCGGAGAGACTCACCGGGGTCGATCGATGAGAGCCATTGACCAAGGTTTGGACATGCTGCTGGTAGCTTTGGCTATGCGGTTGGGCCGAAGCATGGGTTGATGGCGCAACCGGGGAATATGTGCCGGACTGTCGAGGCGGCATGCCAAAAAGACCCGCCGACGACTGCGTCGTTGGGTGCTCTGGCCGTGACCCATAGGCGGCACTGCTGGCTCGCGGGGGTGGAGAACCAGGTCGGTATGCCGGAGGCTGGGATGGCAGGTCACGGGAACTGGCAGACGTAGGGCCCTGGCCGAGGGTTGGCTGAGCAAACACGGACGAGTAGGGTCGCTGGGAGCCCGGTGGCGGCGTAGGTGCAGGAGATGGCACGGAAATGCTGTTCACAGGAGCCGATGGTTGAGAAGGAGCTGAGGCGTAATGCGAGAAAGAACTCGGTGTGCCGCCCGAGGAGGTAGCAGAGCGACCGCTTTGCGGCAATGGGCCGCCCGCCTGAGTCTGAGATTGCGGAGTGGGTTGCTGTGCTCGAGGATCAAACCGTGCCATCCAGTCGTTGTTTGCCGTTCCTGAACCCCCCGAAGATCCATAGCTGGAGTATTCGGGGTAGCCCCTTGACAGACTCGGATAGGTGTTTGGTTGGCCGTAACTAGAAGACTTGTGCGATGCAGACAGGACTGTTTCTTCTGGGCGGGTGCCGCCAGCTGATTGATACATGGGCCTGGAAGTGGAAGCAGAGGGCACCGATGGTGTTTGCTCACTAGCAAACCGCTTGCGGGGCTGAGGCTCTTCGGGCTCATCGTTGAGAATGCTCATAATATTCGATCGCTTAGCGGGTACCTGTCGGGACGAATCCGGGGCCGGGGTGGCGCTAGGGCGGGGGGCGTCTTTGACTGGGGACAAGACCGGACGCGCTGGCTGCGAAAGGCCAACCGGTTGGCCTGGCAGTGGGTAGTACTGTCTCTGGGTGAACGGATCACGATGGACAGAAGAAATGTCAAGCTCGGGCCGAGTCGGAGAACCAGGAGCTTGAGTTAGGCTGGGATGGCGTGAATGGGTTGTTGGGAGAAGCGGCGGCGGCTGTCCAGGCATGTAAGCCTGCGAAGGAACGTGTTCCATGCGAGTCAGTTCCGAAGACAAGGGTGGCCCTGGAGTGTGCCGCGATGATACTATCTCTGAGGCCCGCGCGGTCGACGGCGCCGTCAACATGGGAGACTCTCGACGATCCTCAGTGAAATACCCGAGGCGTGGACCTGGTAGCCGAGATGATCCAGGCTGGACTCGCATTCCCCGAGAGGCTTCGTCGCCAAGAGAGGCCGTTGCTGGCGGCACCGTAGCTGTGGACGCTTGAGCGAGCGGCGCATAACGACTGGAGCCGCGCTCGTTATCAGGGATAGGCCGCCCATGGAGAGGTGTTGGCTGCGGAGACATGGCGAGAGGCTTGCTCTTAGAGAACCGTGCCTCGTCGGCTTCAGCCAACACCTCGCTATGAGGAGCGAGGGGCCTAGGCACAATCGCGGATGGGGTTGCCTCATATCGCCTTTTAGTCGCCACGCTGGGAACCGGAAGAGGACCGGTCGGCTCGCCGCGGGCTTTCCTCTCCTCTGCAAGTGAAAGAATTTCATCAAAGTCTGTTTGTCCAGAGTCCAGGCGCCGTTGGAAATAGTTTTTGACCTAATTTTAAAGTCAGAAAGGGGCATAATTATAACTTGAGTAGCAAAAAGGGTAGACTCACCATCACTGTTGTCTTGGTCTTCATGAAATTTGAGATGCCCTCAAAATCTCGACCAAAGTGTGCAAGCAGGCGCGGAAAATCACGTTGCTCTGGCACCGACCAGTAACTGGTCGGTTGCAATGATCCGTAGCCAGTCTCTAGCTGCCGGGGCGCCATGGCCGCATCGGTCTCAGTGGTTTCAAAAACATACATACCTTCCCGAGCTTTTCCACGACCTCCCCTAGGACGCGAGCTAGGAGGTACCAGATCTCTTTCGATGGTATCTCTCTCGGGTGGAAGCACACCCTCTATCATCCCTTCCATAACCCCTTCTATCTGAGTGACCGCCGATAAAGGAGCACTGCCCATGGGAAGTTGGCCTTGAGTCTTGGGGTCCTGCTGGGTAGTCCGAGGTCGACGCTGGGCACGGATACCACTACCACGTCCGCCGCGTCTAGAAGCGGGCTTATCGAGCGGCTCGCCATGGTTTCCGAACTGGCCACCACGACGCCCAGGGGGGATGGCTTCTCCTTCATTGGTGTCGCCAAATGTCGGCGCAGCCGCGCGTCGGGGGCGCCCAGTGTCTGTCACAGGAGCCGGCGCGTCTTCACCGTCAAAATCAGGCTTCACAACGCCCAAATCCGCGATAAGGGCATTGGATTTCGGCCGAGCCGACTTCGTTCTCGTGCTTCTGCCTCGACGCGACCATCGCTTGTTAAGTTTGGCCTTGTACTTGATTTCCTCTTTGGTGAGATAATAGTGAACGATGCACTGCTGGAAGTCTCGGCCAGGCAAAGCCTCCGCGATCTTGCCCCATTTCTTAGGGTATGCCATAAATGCATCGGTGAACATTTCATGTTCCTCCTTCGTGAAGTCGTTTGGTGGTGGCAGAAAACCAAAGACTTCCATCGCATGACTGGACTCGACAATACCATTGACATCCTTGTACAGCTGGCTCTTTTCCTGTTGTGGTTCCAGCATGTCCGGAATGACTGCCTCGCGGGAAAGGTCCGGGCGAGCAGTCGCCATCTTGGTTCGGCGTCGTTCAAGCTCCTCCTGTGCAGAAATTTCAGAGGCTTTCAGTGCATTCAAGAAGTCCAGCTCGCTATTTCCTTTATAGCGTCGACCCTCCCGGCTTTCGGGGATGGCAGCGGGTGTTACTGGAATGGGAGGAGGCGGGGATGAGACGGGGCCTGGAGTCATAGGATCCTTGTCCTTGGAGCGATCCAACTCCCATACAGCCAAGCGCCATGGCTTGTAGTATACCATGTATTCCTCACGAAGAGCTGCATTTTTCTTGGCAATCTGCTTCTGTCGTTTAGAAAGCTCGCTGCGCAGGGTTTCCCTGAGATCCTCCTGTGTAGACAAGTTCTCCTGGCAGACATCAAAGTCAGAGAGAGGAGTTGGTGGACCAGAATGAAGGAATGGCAGATTTTCGAGAGTAATCTCCGGATGTGGCACAGTCGGAGGTGCAACTCGCACCACTTCCTCGGGAGCTGGCTTGGGGTCTACGTTCTTCGTGGGAGGAGCAAATGTGACGACTCTTTCGGTGGCGGGAGGGTTGGAAGCATTGTCTTTTCCTGTGGATTCGACAGGTGGCACAGGCTCCCGCGGCGTTTCCTGGGGTCCCTCATGAAGGACAGTACCAAGGAGTTGGATTTTGAGGAGAAGAGAGGTAATAGTTGGATCTTCCAAAGGTGAAAGAGGCATATCGGCTCGAAGAACTTGCATATCCCTTTCGAAAGTTTGCCTCCGCTCTTCCAAATAATCCTGGGTGAAGAGCACATTCTCTTCGTCCTCCTCGTCGCTTGGCTGCCCAAAATCAGGGATCGGGGTTTCGTTTTCCTTTTCCACTTTGCCTGGTCCTTGTCCAGCGGAGAGTTCACCCATCGGCACTGGCGGCGGGCTGTTGCGGATTGGAAGATTCATAGGTGGTGATGCTAATGAAGGTGGGTTCATCACTTCAGCGACTTGGCTCTTTGGCTTTTTCTCTTCCTCTCCTAATGACGGTGAAACCGGACGTGCAGTCCGCTTTGTTTTGTCATCAGGTACAGGACCGTCGACTCGATTCCCGAGTTCGCTTTTCGGGAGGGCATCAGATACAGGCGGGGCTTTGCTGAATCCAGTATCGTCCATTGCTTTCCTGGGTTTGCTCGGCTCTCGTGGGGACATTCCTTGTCGTTTGTCTGCTCGGGGGCCAGTTGGAATGCTTGTCACCTGCATTCGGGGGGACGTGGACGGATCCCTGGATACTGCACGAGGGGCTGTACGGGCTGGATTTGCAATTTGGGGGGATTTGACCGATTCGCTGGGCTGGTCGGGCATCTGAGGTTCCGTCGGGGCAGATATCGACCCTCGTCTAGCCATAGCTGCGGGGGCCGTTGGTGGAGATCGTTCTGAAAGTTGAGGGAATGGTTTTGAAGCACGAAGGAGTTCTTCCTTGGGGTGACCGTTATCTGAAGCATTCCCACGCGCGTCCACTGGTTGGGAAGAGTCCAATCGGTCTGCTTTTGGCCCGGTGGGAGGCTGCACGGAGGACTTGTATGATCCCTCGGCGCGGTTCCTCTCCACCCTGATTGGGGCATCATTTGTCGGATGCTCCTCTGTTGCTGCCGTGGGCCTGGTCGATGGAGAGCCCGATGGTCTACTCGATGGGGCCGCCGGTATGGGGGCAGCGACAGAACCAAATGCCGGAACTTGGGGGGCTGACGGTGGTGGAGAATTTTGGCCGATAAATCCTACGTCTTTCGAAGGCTCGGGTCGAAATGGTGTGGGCTCCGGGCGATCGGTTTCTCGTCGGCTTTCAGTCCCGGTTGCGCAAGAGATGGTAGACGCTTTCCGGGGGTGGTCGAAAGGAGGCTGATCAGAGGCACGATCCGATCCAGGAGGGCCCGTTGTCGACGAAGGCCCCTGTAGAAGGGAGCCCGAGGTTGAGCCGACGACACCGCGACTGTCCGCACGGCTAGGCGGGCGCTCCCGTTTCCAGGGTTCCGGTGGCCGGTCCCGGTCGTCACGTTCTGGGCGTCGAGAGTCCCAGTCTTCTCGGCGGTCAAATCGGTCGCGCCGGTCCATGTCTCGTTCACGATCCCTCTCTCGGATGTCTCGGTCACGTTCTCGGTCAAGCGCACGATCTCGGTCTAGATCTCGATCACGGCGGTCCATCTCTCGATCTGGCAGACGGTCTCGTCCCCGATCGCGCCAGGTATCCCGGGAACGACTTCGTCGTCGGAATGGTTCACGGTCGTCGTGAAATGGTGGGCGACCGCGACCTCGACCACCATCCCAATCACCACGTCCGCGCCCACGGTGGGAACCACCACGTGGGTGGGCCACGCTGGAGGGTGGCCCGTCCGGGCCCCCCGAGGAAGCAGACAAAATACTATCGCGGGAATTGCGGCGCATACGTACGAGATCGAAATCACGGCCCGGTGGTTCCCTTAGGTCGCGAAGGTCTCGGAAGTCGCGTGTGGGGGAACGAGAGCGGCCTCGCCCAAATCCCCCTCGAGTATCTCGGGGATCAAAGTCTCGGTCTCGGCGACCCCAGTCACGGTCCATGTCGCGGCGGAATGGTGGTGCATCGCGAGGATCTCGGAAATCCCGATCACGCTCTCGATCGCGCAAGTCTCGGTCTCGGTCTCGAAAGTCACCGCGGCCGTAGCCACGGCCTCGTCCTGCCCCGAAATGTCCGCCTCGGGGTGAGTCCACCAGGGCGCGGGGACCACGCGGTGGTTCCCTGCCAAATGAAGGACTGCCGTCATCCGGGCCACGGGGACCGGCGAGTGGTCGACGATCCCCGAAGCGTGGGGGAGAACGGTCGCGGGAGTTAAACCCGGACTGTGAAGGAAATCGGGACGACATCACCAGGTCATGCTACCAGGAGATGACCGGTTGGTGAAAAGCAATCGAGAACCCGGGGAATGCAGAAATCCAGTCCCGATTGGGGAGTGCACGTGATTGTCTGCACGGGCCACTTGAAGAACGCCCCCGATCAAGCTGATCCACGAGTGTCGAAAGCCAGAAACAGAAATGACTGCGTATCTTAATCTGAAGTCGCGGTGGTGCGAGAATTCGCGGGGGCACTGGATGAAGAACGCCAATCACTGGTAACCCAAGGCGCTGGAACTGGTGAGTTGATGGATCAAACGAGGGAAGAATCGCCGTCGAATTCGAGGAACAAAGTCGTGGGGCCGTGCGCAAGCGGGTCTAGGCTGTTGCCTTTTCGAGGTGCAGAATTCAGCTTCGCTCAAGAGACTGAAGACGATCGGATGAAAAGGTAGGCCAAAGACAACACATGGGATCAATTGCACGTAGATAGACCGAATCAAGGACGGGATTCTGTGAATCGCCTTGACAGTCACTGACGGCCGACTCGGCCCAGCCATCGACCAATCAGCGCTCGTAGTTTTGAACTCCCCTTATTGCCTGAGGCCGTATTTTTCTTCCGTTTTCTGTCTAGCGATAACCTTTTTCCCCGCCCAAAAAAAAAAGATCTGTATTGAAGCCTGGATCCCTCCCCAATCTCAAACCAAATTCTCGACGGGCCTGCGCGGTATCGCTTCCTCTCGCATCCCCGGTGATTACATTCTTCGTCTGCTTTGAATCTCTATTGCCAGGTGTCTTCTGTCAAAATGAGCCAGCCGGTCCCTGCACCTCCCACCTCCGCAACCGATTCGGTTCTGCAGGCCTCCGCACCGGTGCCCGAGGGGGCTCAGGAGGTACAGGGAGTAGATTTTGATAGGTTCCAAGGGCGTGACATCACGGTGGCCGAGTTGGTCGACAATCTGACCCATACTGGCTTCCAGGGCAGCGCCGTTGCGGAGGCGGCCCGGATTGTCAATGACATGGTAAATCCGGCATCTTTGCTCCTTGCATGGGTCAATTCTAATTTCTCTAGCGTTCCTATCGACACCCGGAGACCGGTGAAAAGACGACCATTTTCCTGGGATACACCTCGAATCTCATCTCCTCCGGCCTACGGGACACGCTTCGCTATCTTGTTAAGCACAAGCATGTGTCGGCCATTGTGACCACCGCCGGCGGAGTGGAAGAGGACCTGATTAAGTGCTTGGCTCCAACCTACCTAGGATCATTCACCACCCCCGGCGCTGGACTTCGCGCCAAAGGGCTCAACCGGATCGGCAATCTGCTGGTGCCGAACAACAACTACTGCGCCTTTGAAGACTGGCTGGTCCCAATTCTGGACCGCATGTTAGAGGAACAAGAGGCAGCGAAGCAAAAGGCCCGAACGACGGGGAACGAGGAGGATGAACTGCATTGGACCCCGAGTCGCATCACGGAGCGACTGGGCCGCGAGATCAACCATGAGGACTCGGTGCTGTACTGGGCTGCCCGCAACAACATCCCCGTGTTCTGCCCCGCACTGACAGATGGATCCCTGGGGGACATGCTCTACTTCCACACCTTCAAATCATCCCCTCAACGGCTTCGAGTAGATATTGTGGACGACGTACGCCGCATCAACACCATGGCGGTGCGGGCGGCGCGGGCCGGAATGATCATCCTCGGCGGCGGCGTGGTCAAACACCACATCGCCAACGCATGCCTGATGCGCAACGGAGCCGAGCACGCCGTCTACGTGAACACGGCCCAAGAGTTCGATGGCAGCGATGCCGGAGCCCGGCCCGACGAGGCCGTCAGCTGGGGCAAGATTAAAACCGACGCCCACGCCGTCAAGGTCTATGCCGAAGCCACGGTCGTGTTTCCACTCATCGTAGCGGCCTCGTTCGCGCGTGCGGTGTCCATGTCACACAACTGAGTGTCTCGATGTAGGTATCCGCGAGAGGTGCCGATACCCAATGCCCCCGCGCGCCGTGGATCCACCCGACCCGAGGCCTTTTTTGGATGTCCATTGATCCCGATGCCTTCCGAGATCGATCCAAGCAGAACACGGGGCAGTGCCTGCGCCCATCCTCAATCCAGCCGCCACGAATATATTGATGCGCCATCATGTCTCAGAGACCGATGCCAGAGCAAGAGGCCCTCACCGCACGTCTTCACATCTCCCCCCCCCCCCACCCAATTTGCTCCACTGCTGTATGGGCCAATCAGGAGGGACCGCTTGGCGGCAATCAGACTCAGGATCGATGAGTGGCGAGCGAAGGGCCGATCGGAGGTGGCGAGGAGAAGAATTTGCCCAAGCAAAAAGATTTCATAATTAAGGTTGGCCGCCCTGAGGGCTTAGTCACGCCGCATCTCCACCGGGCTCCACCATGCAACAGATCCTCACCGCGAGTTTCGAGGGATGAGGCGGGGGCTTTTTGGGTGCTGTCAAGAAAGAACAATAGACACGGGTGTATACTGTAGCGGAAGACTGTTCGCAAGGGCTCAGCCCAAGTGGGTGGCAAATCTCCTCCGATTACGCAGAAACAATCGACTCAATCGTCTCCACTCCCCGACCCCGGACTCTTATCGCGCCTTTTTAGGTTAGAAATCCTTTCTCTCTATTTTCTCTCTCCCCCGTCTCTCCACCTTCTCTGGTCTGCTTCTCTCGATTTCTCCTTGTCCTCTTTCTTTCCCTTTATAGAACGTCCTTTCCTCGCATTGCAGTCCTTACATCGGTTTGGTCTCATCGCGGTATAGAGAGAGCCGTGCAACCGCCTCCAGCGATTTGCCTTGTGCTTCGAGATCTGCATCGGTGACAGTCTCGTCCTCTTGTACTTGTGATCCGTATCTCCCCCGTCTCCATGGATCCCACGGACTCGGTGAGCAACCATCGGTCGTCGGTCTCCGAGGCAGAGCCGGAACATGCTGTGGAATCCACCAACCCCGTCATCTCTGCAGAGGGCGATACCTTGCCAATCCGATCTCGTGCCAGCTCTGTTACACCTGGCTCCCCGGCCGCGGTCGAGGCTGAACGCATCAATTCCGTCTCCGAGTCACATCCCCCGGCCCCGGCGCCCCCGCCAACGGCATTGCGCCCCGAGGTGCTTGAACATGCCTATTGGGCGGAATTTGAAGAGGACACCAGTACACCCAACGAAGATGAACTGAAGGAGATCGATGGCGCTGATGCGGATTACAGTGCTGGTGATCGTATGTCCAAGCCCCATCATCCCCCACCCCCCAAGAGTCCGCGAGGTTGCTGACGCAGTGACAAGACTCCTATTGGGAAAGCAATTTCTTTCGGGACTTGGACGATCCCGAATATGTCCCGGGGGAAAAGGCCCGCCTGACCTGGAAGTTGAAAGGCGTCCGGGGCACTTCCGAGGCGCCCAATCGGGACAAGATCATTCGTTCCCCGGCGGCTTTTATTGGCGGGTACTGGTGGCGAATCAAGTTCTACCCTCGTGGAAACAATGTGGGCTCACTGAGTCTCTACCTCGAATGCTCCCCAACTTTTCCTGAGCCCGAGGGGAAGGTCCCCGAGACCGAGTTTACGATTCGCCGAGGCACGCCCGATGCCGCCCTCGATGAAATTGCCCCGGATGTCACTATTCACACATCAGCCACCGATGACCCGGCAGCCTGGGCGGAAGCGTACCGATCCCAATATCCGCTTGCAACCTCCGTCGCCGACAGTGTGCAAGAGACGCCTACCACGCCATGGCGTGTGTCGGCTCAGATTGGTGTCATCATCTATAACCCGGACGAGCCTCGGACCGGATGGATGCAATCATCTTGTCATCAATTCAATCCCCATAACCTGGATTGGGGATGGACCTATTTCCACGGTCCATGGGACCAAATTCACCTACGTCGACGTGGTCAACATCGGGCATTGCTCAACAACGACACGCTCGCTTTTGATGCATATATCCGTGTGGTTGATGACCCAACTCGATCTCTGTGGTGGCACCCAAGTGATTCGGAGCCCTCGTGGGACAGTCTGGCGTTGACTGGCTATCGTCCCTTGGGTGACTCGGTCATTAACCACAGCGCCGAGGTTGCGGGGTTGGCCTCATGGCTACACATTGCCCCTTTCTGCAAGATAATCCAGAGTGTAGATGTCTTCGAGCATCTCACCAACTGCGAGGTCAAACCAAGGCCCTTGTGTGATGCGCTACAGAAGCTTTTGTGGCAACTACGCCGCCGAAGTCAGTCTCTTCAGTATGTCGACACCGACGGCATTACATCCATCCTTAGGAATCTGCGTGAGTTCTCAAGTGATGTTTCTGAGTTCTGGGAGCGCTTGCGCCGCACTTTGGAACTAGAGCTCGCCGGTACAGAAGCTGCCAAGGAGTTTGCCCGGCTTTTCGATAGCCCATCGTCAGATGACCTGCAGCGACACCTTAATTCCGGCCCTGTTAACATACTCCCAACGGCTTTCAACTCCCGCATATGTGTCCCCGCTGATAAATATCAGTCCATGCGAGATGCCATGAAAACTTATTTGGGTGCGAAAGAAGGTCGCTGGTCCCTCCCACCTGTCCTTCACATTGAACTTGGTCGCCATGCCCTGGACAAAGCAATGCGCTGGCAGCTGATGTTCAATAAAGTGGATCTGGACGAGGAACTCGATCTGACTCCTTGGGTAGTCAATGATCAAACCGGCAAATACGTCCTTTATGGATACGTGGTACATCGCGGACGCCGCACGTCTGGGAAGTTTTTCAGCATTCTTCGTCCTGCCGGTCCAGGAACTAAATGGCTGGCTTTCGACGACGGCAGTGACAACCGTGTGGAATGTCTGACCCAAAAGACCGCGCTTGGTCCTCATCTTGGTCTTGACCCCTCTAAGCCTGTGGACCACAAAAAGGGTCACGATATCCCAGTCGTCGCTATGTATGTTCGATGTGACAAGGTGTCCGAACTTCTACCAGGCCCCCAGGGCCCTTGGTCCGTTCCAGACACCCTCAAGCAATACTATGAAACTGGCGTGTATAATTCGGATCCGTCAGATCGGACACCAGCCGACAAAAGTATTCAGGTGGAAGTCTACTCAATGTCCGAGTACGAGCAATTGGGCAGTCTCTTCGACGCCTATGATCTCATGTCGCATGCCAAGGCGACCAACAGCGTCCTGTATATGTCAGTGCCATCCTCCACTCGCATTTCTGGGTTGCGCAAAAAGATCTCGGCCTGGAAGTCCGCCGGCGAGAACAGTATTGGGCCAGAGCGGGTCCGTCTTTGGCATATTGGCCATACTCGTGCGCAGTGTGGACCGACGCTGGCTTTTGATCTTATAACAGATCTGAATGTTCCGCTTGATAGCTCTGATAGCACCTTGCGGTTCTGGATGGAGACAATATCAGAGGGTATGTGTGATCAGATCTTAGCACTTATTCGGCACTTTTTTCTAACTTTGCACTTTCAGATGATGCCAAATTGTTTGCCATCCCAGATCCTCCGTTGGTCCCTGCAAGCGAAGACAAGCTAGAAGAATCCGTTATCGAGCAACTGGGCTCTCAGACCTTCGCATCATTGCCATCTGCCACTGATGGCGATGCCATCGCCAGTTCATCGGGAAGCATTCCAGCCGTTACGGAAAGCCCAGTACCATCTGTAGGAATTCCTTCGTCTGAAAGCAACGCTTTGGCAGCCGAGCGGACCGAGCACGACGCTATTCTGGCCGTGGCTGCTGCCTATGATCAGCAGTCCGTCGGTCACGCAACTACCGAAGATACTTTGGCAACTCCAATTGCAATTGACCCCGTGCCCCCTGTCAGGGCTGGGGGAACCACGGGGTCGGAGCTTGCATCTGAAACTTCTGCTGAGTCTCAAGTCACCTTACCCGTTGGGCACGCGTACTACTTTATCCAGCTCTTCGATCCTGAGGATCAGGTTCTCCGCACGGTGGGCTCATTCTTTTCCAAACTCGAGGCCAATGTCAAAGCGTCGATCCGCAAGCATATGCAGTGGCCTATCCGCCGTGACTTTCTCATGTGGAAGCGAGTGGACGGTACGACTGTCACTACTGTGTCACCAGCGGAGAATTTCTTGGATGTTGGGGTTCCGCATGGATCATGCATCATCATAGGTGACAAGCTGAGCAAGGATAGGTAAGGCAAATTTTTTGGACCCACGAAGACTTTTGATCGCTTTGATTCCTAACAATGTGCAGACGCTCTCACCTTGGTACATCTGGCCTATTCTCTAGCCCTGACCGTCTGATCCAATATCTATGGGCGAAGTCCCGCAACCACCCCATTCACGGTTTCACCGGTAACAAGACGGTTGAAGCCACTTTTACCGGTGATTATTACAATGGTGATTTTCTGAAGGGTTACTACCACGGTCGTGGTAAACACCTGTCCGGCACAGGCATCGTCTACGAAGGTGATTTTGTTTTCGGCAAACGCCATGGTCAAGGAAAAATGGAGTATCCGACCGGTGATACCTACGACGGTGATTGGGTTGACGACGTGCGTCACGGCCAAGGCACCTATATCGAAAAGAAGACTGGTAATAAGTATGTTGGTGGCTATAAGGACGGCAAGCGGCACGGCAAGGGCATCAGCTACTGGGAAGTGGCGGACGAAGAGGCAGATCTCTGTCAGATCTGCTACTCGGAAGAACAAGATGCGGTCTTCTGCGACTGCGGGCACGTCTGCTCTTGCGTGACTTGTGCAAAACAAGTGGATTTGTGTCCGATCTGTCGCAAGTCCATCAAGAGTGTGATCAAGATTTATAAGACTTGAGTCTGTCTGAACAATCCCCCCTCTAACACTGTCTACACACGTGATGCCATTTATTGATTTCTGAGCGATTGTTGATTCGGGCGACAAGGCGAAGGATGGTCATTTTTTCGGTGCTTGTTGATTTTTATGTTTGGACATATCACCCACCATAGACCTGCTATAGATTTACACTTTACTAAGAGAAATTTCTGTTTCGCGCTGAACCCGGTTTGATATTCAAAAGAACAAGGTATATATGTCCAATGCGCCATCCGCCCACCAAAGAAAGATGCTTTTCCACTTGGCAATGCCAGAGTTATACATACATACAACAATGTTCGGGTGTCAAGAAAGTTATTTGCCGCCCTTCTTTCCCGTTTTCTTTTCCTTCTTGTCCCCCTTGGTCACGGTCTTCTTTTCGCCTTTGCTTTCGTTCGAAGACTTTTTCGCCGCCGTGGCCTTGGTCTCCTTTTCCCGTTGCGACTCGGTGGACTCGGTGGGCTTTGCTGGTGCGTCGGCCTTGGACTTCTTGGGCTTGTTCAGAACAGCCTTGGGGTTAATACCCTTGCGACGCAGGCGATTGCGCTCAGCACGCGCGATCCGCTCTGAATCCTCGTTCTCCTCGAAAGGACCAAAGGAGCCACCCTCGAGCTCCTGGATAGCACCGTCCTCATCCACAATCGGAGTCTTGTCAACCTCATCATCGGTAGATGTGGCCTGGGAGCTGGTACGATCCCGTCGGTTCTTGGCAGTGGTTGCATCGTCTGTTGGTTGAGCCACGGGTGTAGGACCGGTCTTCTTCAGCTTGCAAACGTAGAAACCGTCGACATTCTCGCGGTGTGGGAAGTAACGTCGGGTAAGAGCAATCTTAGCGTCAAATTTCTTGCCCATGTAGCTCGTAAATCCGGGGCTACCAAAGTCACCCAGGCCGGTGTCCACCACCTTGACATTAGGACGTTTGCGCAGCACGTACTGCACCACGGCCTCGTTCTCTTCCACGGTCACACTGCACGTCGAATAGACAACGTAGCCACCGGTCTTGGAGTGGTGGTCCACCGAGTCAATGGCAGCGAGAAGCAGCTGTCGCTGCATATGAGGAATGGCGAGGAAATCACGCTCGTCCTTCGAAGTCTTCACCCCGGGATCCTTGGAGATGACACCGGTGCCGGTGCAAGGCGCGTCCAGCAGCACGCGATCGAAACCACCAAGGGCCTTGGGGAACGCTGTGCGAGCATCCAAGTTGGTCACAATGGTGTTCTTGCATCCCAGTCGGTGAATGTTACCGATCAAACCCTTCGCACGGGGTTTGCTAGCATCGTTGGCAATCACAGAGCCCGTGTTGCGCATCAAGGCAGACATGTAGGTTGTCTTACCACCGGGGGCAGCGGCCATGTCAAGAACACGCTCGTTGGGCTGGGGTGCAAGAGCCATGACGGGGAGGAAAGATGAAGCGGCTTGCAGGATGTAGTGGCCAGCCAGGTACTCCGGGGTAGCACCCAAGGGGACGGCGGACTCGAAAACCTGCAGACCAACCTTGGACCATTTACCGACTGGCTCGAGGACAACACCACGGTTGATCAAAGCCTGCGCAAGGGAGCGTCGGTTCGTTCGCAAAGTGTTGGTACGGATGACGACGGGACGAGCAGTTTCGTTTGCTTCGAAGAAGGCAAATGCTTCCATGGGTGTGAAAAGGTTAAACAACTTCTCCGCAAGGAATCGCGTGTAACCGTAATATGTGCAAATATCATTGAGCAAGAGATCAACGTAGTCGGCGCGAGACTTATCCGGCTGGCCTAGTGATTTCAAGTCGCCCAGAACACGAATGGTATCCGTAATTCGTTGACGCAGTAGCTGTAGATCTGGCGCCAGGCCAGGTTGAGTTTCATCAGCAAACACATCAGGCCGGTCCCCGGCGATATTGGTTTGCATAGCAGCATCCTGCAGTTCCTGCTCAGCCTCGTCTTCTTCGGCCTGCTTGGCGGCATCCAACTTCCGAGACAGTCCCTCCATGTTGGCAGCAGTAAGCTTCTCCTCGGCATCGGAGAGATCTTCATCGTCCGAGAACATGGTCTCACGAGGATGGTCCTCCTCGTCGGAGTCAATGACCGAGGAGTCGTCATCTTCGTCGTCATCTTCGTCGTCCTCGCCTTCCAGATCGGACAATCCTTCTACCACATCGTCACTGGCAAGCGACCCATCACTCACGCCATCGAGATCGTCGAATTCGTCGTTTTCCATGTCGTTCATATCTTCATCGTCGGAGTCGGAGTCCATTGGCACGGGCTTCTTCTTTTCAGGGATCGCCTTTGGTTTCTCGGCTTTGCCATTCGCCTTGGTAGCAACATTATTGCCCTTGCTTTTCTTCGAGACGTCCTTCTTTGGCACGGCCTCTTCATCGGCATCGGATCTCCGCCGCTTCTTGGCTGCTGCAGCCTTCGAAGTTGAATCGGATTCGCCAGCCTTGCGCTTCTTCATCGTTGTAATCTTTGACTCATCGAGAGGAGCCGGTGGGCCCTGCTTCTTCATACGACGTCCTTTGCCCATGGTGACGATGATGTTCAGATGCGCAGTTAGTAGCTCTGGCCGAACTTTTTTGGGCTTTTTTTTCTCGGCGGCGGTGAGGGTTCGCGGTCGGCAGGAAAAGGCGGTCGGTAGCTTGGTCTTTGTTGCCTGAGGCGTCAATGCCCCACCCTTTTGTGCCCTCTCTTCTCGGAGGCTGCGCGCTCTATTCCTATATCTCGTCTTATCAACACCATGACCGAACTCGCATTCACCAAGACCTTCCTGTCCACGCTAGACTCTCGTCCAGTCAAGCTGCGCGCGGATCATGTCTTTGACCCGGAGCGCGTTGGGCTGCGCGTACCGGTAAGCGTCCTATCCGAATACCATACCTCGATGCACAATCCATGACATTGTGGTATTGACTATGGCCTATAGTATACTCTGCCTCGCCTTCAGGCCCCGCACCCGGTGATGCCTAAGAAATCGAAAGCCACCCAAGCCCCGGGATCGTCCAAGTCCATCACCGTGAACGTGAAGTCGGCCCGCAATCCAGCTTTAGAATTCCCCATTGTCAACGCGCCTGTTTCTACTACGACTCTGCAGGATCTGAAGGATTCTGTGTGTGAGCGTGTCGTCGATCTGCAGGGAAATGCTGTGGCCCTGGACAAAATCAAGATTCTCTACCGGCGGAAACCTGTCCCGGGAACTGGGAAAACATTGGCTGAGGTGTTGGCAGATGAGCCTGAGTTGCTGGTGGGAGGCAAGCAGGTCGAATTCGGAGTGATGATCATGGGTGGTGCGAAAACAGTCGATGCAGCTGTGTCTCCGCCGAAAGATGCGGATTCGCGAGACGAATCGTCGCCCAAGCCAGCCATCGGGCCAAGCGGTGCAGAGGTTCTACAAACCGAGGTTTTCTGGGACGATCTTCAGGGCTTTCTGGAACAGCGGTTGAAGGACGAACCCGAGGCAAAGCGGTTAAGAACGCTTTTCAAGGATGTGTGGACCTCGGGTCGGTGAGGAAAAGAGCATCTTGTACCTCTCTCAACTACATATGCATGACACCGGCGTAAATGGTGTTCTCTTAATGCCCATGATTTCTAAAATTATGCCCGCAAATCTCATGAGAATGGAACCTATGGATAGGGATTCCAATGTTGTACATGTACACACACAAGGGGTTCTCGGGGAGCCATCAAGGAGCCAAAGCCCCCGGGGCGGTCAAAGAGAACCCTGGAAAGAAGAGGAATGCAATTCCCATCTAACCATGTTGGGCATAAAGACCGGGAGGAACGCCGAGGCGTAAGGTCCATGGCCCATTGGCTGGACAGGGGAAATGTCCTGAAAGGAACAACAAAGGCCATGCACCAGAAGCCAGGAAGACAAGCAAGGATGAGAGGGAAACATTGAAGCAGAAACGGACGCCAGGGAATCATCGCGAACACGGCATATTATCAGCATCGGGATCAAAAGTACATGTAGAAGAAGACAAGAGCCACGTAGACGAGTAACCAAATGCCAGGCAGCTGAAGACACCATTGCAAATGCTCGGAACAAACCGATCCAGCCCATATCGCTCGTCCGGTTCGTGATATCATATCGCGAGGGACAGACCGGAGACACACGATGGAAGAGGACGGGAGGGTTAAACGAAAAACAAATCATACAAAGCTGTTCATGTCATCATTCCGGTCATCGCGAGAAGACCTTGACCACACCGTCGCCACCACCGCTGACAACCCAGCGTCCATCTCGGCTCCAGACAGCGGCACAGACCCCTTCGCCGCGCATTAACCGGTGGCTGGTCACTTCTTGGGTGCAACTGCGCTTCTCGAGGTTCCAGAAGCGCAAGCTTGCATCATGGCCCGCCGAGACAAGCTCACGTCCATCCGGAGACAAGGAGAGAGAGGCAATCGCGGCCGGGTGAGCCAGCATCGTGTATGTGCATTGCCCTAGTTCATGGAATGAGAAGACTGTATATCTCGAAATGGAATGGATACTCACCGCTGTTGGCATCGAAGAAACGTATGTACCGGTCCTCGTAACCACTGATAATCACACCTTCCACGTTACTGGACCCGGTAGCTCCATGCACCACTTCCTCCTCGGCCATGGTGCGATTAGGATCCAGGTGGGCGGATCCATCAAAGCCTACGGTAGTCGCGACCACCGAGTTAACGCCTGTGGACGGGGTGCCATCGTAGGTCTCGAGACTGGCCATGCCCACGATTTCTTCGCCGGTACGTGTATCGTAAACAAGAATCGAGGCATCACTGTAGGATACCACGAAATTCACTCCTGCCAGGGAGAGGGGACTAATGCAGGTCGGAGATGGTGATATACTGCGAGCGATGTGGTGGATGAGCGTAGAGTGGAACGGCGTGGTCGTGGCAACACTTGGCTGTGGTGAAGATGGGAAGTTGGACCCAGATGAGATGGAGTTCGCCCGACGACTTCCACCCTGACGGCGCGAGCCTGCCTGTGGAGAAGAGACGAGGGGGGGAGGGCTGACAGCCCAAATCAGGATCCGACCATCTGCTGCACCGGATGCCAGCAAGATTCGATCAACACCCCCGTATTGACCACAGGAGTCACCAAAGACAGAGCCTGTCGACCCTGGGAGAACGCACAGTCCCCATACTGCATCAGTATGCCCGTCCAAGGTGGCCTTGGGGTCAACCCGACCACGCTCCCACACGCGCACACTGGAATCTTGTCCGCCGGAGAATACCCACCCATCGCCCAATGCTCGGCCGCCATTCGAGATACTTTGTGATGGCGCGCAAGCTGCCAGCGATGTAACCGCGCCAACATGGCCACGGTGAGTGAAATAGCTGGTGATGTCCAAGTCATTGCTCGAACTAGGACCTTGAGCTCCAAAGTTGCCATAGGTGGCTGGAATAATCCATCGCTTGATGGATCCATCGTCACTGCACGTGCAGATCTCGGGTTCGGAGGGGCTTCCGCCGCCGGTGAAGATCACGGAGCGAATGACGTCCAGATGTCCACGGAGGGCAAACCGAACCTTGAAACTAGTGTCTTGCTGGCCAAAACCTGTGGCGAGATCCTTAGAGTCGATCGCGCCATCACTCTTGCGCCGGGATCCAGAGCTTTTGCGCCGGTGAGACAGAGATCCACCTCGTGAGGGGGATTTGGTGCGAACGAAGTTGGCATTGGGGAACGCATCTGTGTCAGGTCGATGCAGTGGCATGGGTTCGCTGGCGGGCTCTTGCTCGGGCGGTTCATCAAAGTTCCATCCATCCACGTCTTCGGTTCTCTCATCGGCCGCCTTCTGTACCTGTAGTTCCTCGGTAGCGGCAACTTGAGGCCCCTGGGCATCATATCCTGCCTGGCCATGGTCATCAGTCAAGCCTTGCTGGTATGTCTGTTTTTGGTTGTCTAGAGGGGAGGCAGATGGTTGCTGTGGATCGTTTTGCCGGCGCTCAACATCTCGAGGATGGGATGCATGATTATACTGGTTTTGTGTCCGAGACATTGCTGCGTTTTCGGCATACTGATTTCCCACATGCTGGTGGTTGGGGAGTGTCATTTCGCGCGCCATGATGTGGTTTGCCTTTTGCCGTTGTTGTTGCAGGTATGCCTCCTCTAGATTCTGGTGCGACAGCTGTTGGTTTCCATAGATATGGCTCGAGAGGTCGGGTTCACTGAGGTCAGGAGGCGGATGAGATGTGGGGATAACGTGGTAGGCGACCTCCTGCGCGCACTTCGACAGGTACACTCGGGATTTATCTCGCTCGTCTTCTTGGCGGAATTCATGGGAGTTTTGGCTTTCGGGGTCCACTGAGTTAGCGTTGGGGTTTGACTCCATCGTCGACCGTTGCGCTAGGAAACCCACGTCAGCTTTCTTGGATGGAAATGAAGTTCAAAATACCACAAGCTTACCTTTCAAGAAGCTGATACTCTCGCGCGCAATCTCCTGAGGGTCCTTGACATCCGCAATGCTCTCGTTGTTGGAAAGCTTCTTTACCTTCTCCCTCTCCTTTTTTAGCGCTGCCTCCATCAACCGAACGTGTTTGCCCAATGACTCTTGTAGGCGCTTGCTTGTCCGTAGGTCCCCCTCGAGTCGGCCGATACGAGACTTCATCTCTGCGCGTTCAATCTCCCAGGCATTTCGGTCGCGCTCGTGTCGGTGCCATTCGGTCTGCAAGAAACGCATCACACCTAGTCATCGACTGTCAGTTCACCGGTAGCAGAAGGCGAGGTCACTAGCAGACTCACCCTGCAGCGTGTATTCCGTTCCCTGCGGATGCCCGCCATTGGAAGGGGCTTCGCCCATGGCCCCGGGCATTCCAACACCAGCCATTGCTGATGGGGATTGCCACGCCATGAACCCGCAGAAGGTTTCAGCGCGCGACTTTGTCCGATATCTTCTTCAGGGCCCTCTGATGCGATTCCCGGGCGAGTTCCAGACAACGAGGAATGACCTCGAGCTTCTGTTTCTCCTGACCCCCGTCGTATGCCCACCGTAGTAAGCGCCGTCAATTCCCCAGGGGAAGTAACGACAGCCAAGAGGGGCGGGGCGTGATCCACGCCGTGTCGGCCGGTAAGATTGGTGGGGATTGTGCTCGTCCAGGAACCCAAAGGCAAAGAAGCCAATGATCGTCTGCAGGAAGTTCGACGGCGTGTGCTCGTTTGTTATGCCGGGCGAGATTGGGTGGCTTTTCGGGGGGCTTCACGTGGTGTTGACCGCCTGCCACATATAGGGAATGTTCAACCCAGGTCGTTGCACCGCGCTGCGTTAGGGGAAAAGGTGAGTGTAATTGAAGAATAGACAGGGTAGGCGTGGAAATGCGAGAATTTTTCAGCTGGATGGATTAAAAGGTCAGTGGATTCCTTGGGTGGAAAGACAAGTGTTGTGGCCTGAAGCCTCAGGTATCCCTATCATGTATGGGCTGTGGCTGAAAACAAGTCCATGCCGAATTGATGCTTCTATCAGGTTAAGAGGGGGAAACACAGGTGGGTAGATGAGATATATCGTATCAATTTAATGGTGACTTGTCGCGTTGACGTTGCTCACCTGTAAGCTGATCTATGAAAATATATATTGGTCACGGTTCGCTCCGGCATGAAGATTGCATACGGTGGATATCTCCGGGAGGATTTGGGTGCTTTTCTTAAGCGTAACCACAATGCTCATAGAGCCCATACGTAGAGGCTTGATATATAGCCCATAGCGGAGGAACTATTGACTGGCCATCTCATCTTCGTGGTCTCATTATATTTGATACCTAGCAACTAGGGACATTTACACATCAAAATTCAAGTTCTTCAACTTCCATGCCACAATCCACGCAGGTCTTGACGCTGACACCCGTCTCCGGGTTGTCGACAGGCCGACCCCATTCATGCACATGCTTTCGATTCCGATGGAGATCATCTCCAAATTCCCCCCAGACGTGCCTTGCCGGTTGCGACGGTAAGCCTCGACACGCGTCCGCTTTTTCAGGTCCTGCAGCTTAGTCTTGAACTTGGTCTCACGACGTCGCTTCTTATCGTTTTCGCGTCGTTCAAACTCGGCGTCCAATGCTTCTGCCGATCCCCATTTCTGTTCGGAGAAGGCGTATTCTTCAACTTGGAAGCGAAGGTAGAGCATCATGTTGTTCCAAGTCGACTTATGCGGATTCGGTCGTTCTAGGTGTGGGAGGATTTCCTCGTCCCGAAGTTCCGCTGCCAGCCTGTTAAGTAGAAGATCGCCGGTGATATGAAGAACCCACTCACGATCCGTCAGAAGATAGTCCTCTTTTGCCTCAGTCTTCGTGAGAAGACTGTATTTTTCGGGATATTTCTCTTTGCACCCATGGCAAATCCGACAATGAAGCTCCTCTTCCCATTTCCAGTCAATTTCCAAGCTGCCACATTCTCGACATAATTTTTGCTGGCTTTTACTATCCAAAACACTGAGGCCCGGCTCGAAGGGCCCCTCGCGGTTGCGTTGGAGGGACTGGAGTAACTGGTGGCGCTCCCACTCCTTCTGGGTCATATTGGCGGGCTTGAGATCCCCCTTGCCATCAGGAACGTGAAGTGCTTTGTTGAACGGGTCGTCCTCCTGGGTCAAAAACCCGCCCTTCGTATCGGTCATCTTACTGAAATCATAGTCGACATATCGCGTAAAGTTGCGCGCAGGCTTAATCGTATCCAGAGAGCGATCCGATGATGCTGGATTGGCGCGCGCATCTCGTATTGTCGCTGGGGGATTAGCCCCCGTCATCGAGTTGAATGATCGCTTGATTCCTTGGGCCGGCTGAGATGTGCGGGCCGTAGAACTTGTAGACGTAGATGCTTGGGCGAGTTCGGCTTCACGCTTCTCGCGCAGGGCTTTGGCTTTCATGCGGTTCACTTCCTGGCAAAACGGATGTGAGAGGGGCTTCAAAGACTAGAGAACGTGCCTATGGAACACTTACGATCTGGCGCTGCTGCTCCGGTGTTAATGGGCCACGAGGGAGTTGTCCCGGGGCCGTCGACCTCTGCCTCGGGGGCGTCGAGGGCTGGTTAGTCGCCATAGTGGCCGATGCAATTCCACTTGGTTGGGAAACGAGGGAACAGGCGGCGCTACGCGGAGGGTGAGAAAGGAGGAAGAGGGCGAGACACGAGATCACGTGCAAAGACAGACGTCATTGGCTCGAGCTTCAATATTGCGAACTATGAGTCTGGAGGGACGGAACCCGACAAATCTCCTCCTTCCTCGCGTTCTTGGCCGTATAGTACTTCACAGACCCCGCCCACGGGGATGTCCATGACAGCATCAGTACCTTCGCTCCAGATCTCTCGCCAATTGACCTTGCGATTCTGCGGGCCCATGATCTGGTACGAAGTTGCGCCGGGTTTCATCTTGGTGGCGCCCCCCGGTCGACGTCGTGCTTTCCCATCAATGACAGCCACATTTGCGACTTCGTCGACAATGTTTTCAATGCTGTTCAGGGGCAGGGTGAGATAGCCTGTGTTGTATGAGGCAAGTGCGACATAGATATAGACAAGGGACATGACGAGCCACGAAGGGATAGCCAGGGACCACCAGCGATTTGGGTAGTAGTAGATCCCGAGTTGATGTAGAAATGGGGACGGGAGATAGGACCAAAGCAAGTAGAATACTGAAGCGACCGCTGATTAGCATCTGACAACACAAGAAACGCGGGTTGAAGAAGAAACCCAATGGCGCCACATACAGAATGCAAGTGATGATGCCAAATAAAGCACAAACCCGTAGTATTCATACGTGGGCACCTTGGGGCTCGCACGCGGCACAGTCGTTGCGCGGCGAGCCGACTTGGCTACAGCGGCCTCGGTATCATTGGGAGTTTCGATATCGGAGCTGTCCGGTGTAGTCGGACGGGAAGTAGTCGTCGAAAACGGGGGCCGTAGGAGTGATGTTAAGGAAGGCGACGGTGGCAGCGGCGTCGGGGGACGATTGTAGAAGGGAGGCGCAAAGGCATTGGGTCCGTGGAGAGAGCTCGAGGATTGCCGAAATGGGTGATGTCGTCCAATCCCATCAGTCGAATCCTCCGATTCGGAATCGGAGAAGGACTGAGGATCAAGGGAATAGTGGGACTGAAAGTCCGCATCGTCTTCAACCTCGACCTCCTCGTAGCCGGGAGAGGTCACACTTTCATCCTCGGGGTAGCTTTCTTGCGCGTCTTCCGGGCTGGCGAGATCATCGAGCAATGGGGGGAATGGCTGTTTTGGTTCAGAGGACGTCTCGAACTCGGATTGCGACGAGGCCAAGCCCTCCATGATGCGCGGAAGACGGAGATGTTGATGCGGCACGGATGCTTTTCTGCCATCTACAGGATCCACCGCTCTCCTCCACCAACCAGGGGGCCACCATCTCGTCTGTTTTCTTTTATCCTCGATATGGGGTTCATGTTGCTGATGAATTGAGGTGATGAAGGTACGCGTCGAAGTGGATCTTAGCCAGTGAGGAATATCCGGCCAAGGCATTGTCCTGGATCGGAAATCGCCAGAGAAGGAATCCTAGGGTTTCTATAGAGTCTCTTGGGTGTAATACGAATCCAGACACACAAAGATCTGAGAATATCTTGATTCAACTGATCGGAATACCCCCGGGGCGTAACATTCAAACCGGACTTCCATCTCCAGTCTCGTGCAAGAAAAAAAATATCAAGTAAATTCGGAAAACATCGTGTTCGTATTCCACCAGAGCCAAGGACTCCGGGAACTCTCTAGGACATATCATCATGCAAATGTTGACCAAGGTCCGCTGAAAATAGAAGAAATGACAAGTGAATACTGACAGAAAACGACGATCAAGGGACGAATCCACGGTGATCGGATGCGAGCAAAGCACTAAACTGGGCTCTCGGCTAAGACTTGTTTCGGCCTCACGGCACCCGAGGTGTCCTTCCAGAGGAACCAAGACACCGTGATAGCACCCTTCAAAGCCACTGCAAGCCACAGGCTACTCGCCATGGTGGTAGTCTTTGAAAGACCTCCCGCCGTCATGGCACCCAGGAACAAGGCCAGGAAGGCGGCGATTCTTCTGTTTCGTTTGGGATTAGCCGACCACGGTCGGATGTAGAGGTTGGTATCGACCAAAAGGTCACACAAGAGGGTGGTGAGCACCACGGTAGGGATCTCGTCGAAGGCTAAGAGGCGCGAGGCACAGATTTGTCCCGCCGCCTGGAAAGCGAGGAGCGTGATAGGCAAAATTTGAATCCACTCGATGGGGGCTCGGGGATCTTCTGGTTTGGGGCTCACAATCCCCGCCTGGACGACGGCAGCGGCAACGATGAGGGCGGCTGTTTGAAGCCCAAAGGAGAGGATGAGGGTCGACCGCCGTAGAGGGGTGAGTGCGCGGCACAGGTGGATGAAGAAGACGTTGCTCAAGAGGAAGACGACCAACGCAATGAGTGATTTGGCCCACAGGAACGCCGGGTACTCGGGCTGGCCGGATGCACCCAGGGCAATGAAAACCGTGTTTCCTGTTGGTGGGTTAGATCACAATGGTTTATAGATTGGGAGGTGAACACATACCTGTCTGCATACTGGAGAAACTTCCCCATGCGTTGAAGGACAGGCCATCTACCAGACCTCCAACAAAGCCACACACTACCAGAATGACATCCGCACGGCGGGGATCCAGCTCGACGAGAAAATAATGTCCTAGCCGGGAGGAAAACGAGCCATTCCCGGGGACTGAGGCTGTATGGCCCGCGAGCACTGCACCATTGCCATCTTCCCCAGAGCGGGAACCTCTCTGTGCTATATCTCCAGCACCAAGATGCTGAGCCGTTTCGAACTGGGTGTCATGAGGACTCCTGGATTTGTTATCTGGGCTGTTTTCCGTGGATGCCGAGGAGAGCGATCGTGTTGGAGAATGCATGATGTGTGGATTTCTAGCAGAGACTGCTAAACTAGATATTGATCAAGCCTAATCAAAAACTCTTGGTCGAAGGCGGACCCTAGCTCGGCTTATAGAACCGGACTTCGGGTACCAATGAGGAGGGGGCATAATGTAGAATGACATCCGACAAGGATCCACGAGCGGGTAGTTTTCGTCGCTGTCTTGGTATCTTGGGTTTCTCCACCGGTCTTCCTTGGTATCCACGGTGCTGCTTTGATACATGTCAGATAGACGCAGGGGTCGTTGTTGTTGGCCCCCCTGCCCGAAGCCACGCAAATGAGGAAGCGTAAACTGCATCCTTCGCATCTTTCTTTTTTATCTTTCTCTTCTTCCCGGGTCAGAGATAGGGTTCAGGCCCATGTGGTTGACCGTGCCGATATCGTGCATCTCATCGACAACGCACGCGATGCTATGAAGGAGGAAATTTGATTTATTGCACTTGGCGGGCTTGGCGGGCGTCCGCAAACGTCGTGCGTGTTGACTTATCGGGGACAGCTGAGAGGCTGACGGCATCGACGTATACAGATCCTCTTGGACGGTCTAGCCTTGGCGGCGAGTATTGGATGTCGATCGGTGGGTGTGCCAAGTGCAGCGCCTCAATCCCCAGCGGGGGATGTTATTCGGCAGATGTCCAGGAGTCGCAGGGATCCCGTCCAGGATGATCGACGGAGGCAACAAGATCCTTATCAAGGTTTCGGCGGGAGACTTTCTGCCAAGCCCATCCCGCTAGGAGCCTAGACGCCAAGTTCCGAGGCGGGATTCCTGCCAGCGCCGGCATTTTCGGGCTTGTGCTCGCGCCTGCAGAAAGGGCCGAGAACCGCTCTTGATTCTTGGTTTCAGGCCCAATCCTGACGGGCAACAGGCCCCCGTATTCCATGGCCCCGGGCGACGATTGGCGTGCCCTCTCCACTCGGCGTGGCTGAGTCTTCACCCACGGCGCTCACGGAGGAACATGAGCCTTGGCGGAGTGCGGGAGGAGAGAAGATTCCCGCCAGTGAGGATCACGTCATGACCCAAGTTGATTATACTTTTTCCCTTCCCGACCTGACTGGGATGTTTCAGCGGAGAAGGGAATGATCGTGTTCTGATCCAATGCGCGTCTCAGACTTTCCCCTTTTTCCGTTTGGGGCCGATGATTTCAATGCTGCCATATCAGCTAAGGCAAGCCCGTTGGCTTGCGCTGATCCCCCATATTGACCCACCTTTCCGAACCCACGCCTCCAGGATCTGGGCCTCCGCGTCATGAATAATTGGTATGACTGAAACTTCCTTATCTATGAAGATCCCTGCCTCGAGTCGAGTTGGCCCCTGACTTCATATGCTCATCATGTACTCCGTGCGTCGATCAACAGTTTTAACTACTGGAATTTCAACTCCGACGTACTACCTCGCCGGTGGGTGGTCATCTTGAACCGGGAGATCCGACAAGGCTCCGCTGGAGTGTGATGGTCTTCATGAGCAGGCGTCTGCCTAACGCCCAATGTCGAGGAAGATCTTACCAAGATTCCTCAATCGGGGATTGTGAAGGATCAGGTACGAGCTTGACTTGGAATGCTGCCAATGATCAGGGCTGAATCATCCACGGTTTGCTCGTTGAATCATACATATACCACGAGCTGAAACGAGACCTTCAGGCTCGGAGTTCCCCCGAACTCTTCATCATGCGCCCCAAACAATGGAGACCAGTGCCATGGACGCGTGTAGTTCCTCTGGGCAAAAGCCTAGGATGACGGGGCCCGTGGGTCCCGGGCGATATAAACGTCCACGCCCGGATCGACCCTTTTTGACTTCAAACCCTCAACGTCGGCGATTCGGCTTGGCCACGTCAATGCTACTCCAGTTCTTGTTCTCATTATTGGGGGTATTCCAAGAACATGCACCATGTCCAGCCACGACGACCATTGGCGCTCCGATATTTACCGGAGTCCGTGCATGTTGATTCGCATTATTCCAGCGGAAGAACTTTGCATACTTTTCCGACTAGGGCCCGAGCGCAAACTTGGTATTGCACTGGTAAGGGCATATGCTCCGTGCGCACGTCATCCAGTCATTTCTGGCGTCCGGGAATGACTTGGAACTCAAGTAGATAGACATCCATGGGGGGTGATTCGGTGGAATACATGATTGGATACGCAACTGCTTTTTCCATGTAGCAAGGCTGTTATTTTGACCAGATAGTATACACTCTTGCATTCGACCACTTCGACTTCCGTGTACTGTTTTCACCGAAACAGGTATCGAAGAGAGTTCACGGATAAGCAAGTAAGAGCGTGACTCGTCGGAACTCCGCGTGCTGGGTGTGACCCCGTTCCAGCAATTCTGACCACATTCCCCAATGTCGTAGACCCGAGACAACTGGGAAGATGGACGATGGTCATTCGAGGAGCATGATCACGCTAGTTATGCCGGAATAGAAGTTTGGTGGTATGGATGAGTGTCTATGACAAACCATTCCGACGTTGATATATTGACCAACTGTGCAAAGAGAACGACTCATGCTAGAATCTGTCAGACAACAGATGGTGAAGTGGACGAGATAGTATCTATTTACCACAACCATAAGAAAACCGTGTGGGTGGGTGTCGATGGGAAAATCTCGGCAATCAACCGAGAAAGGATGGATGAGACTTGGGTGGTATTGTGCAGACAGTAGATGATTCGATCTGGCTTTCCTACAAGTACGGCGCGGCCGGTCAAGTAATGACACTCCGAAAATCAAGAACAAGAGAAAAATTCATTTACGGCTCATCTATAGATATACATGGGGCTCGTTATATTCGTTTCATCATAGCGGCTTGACGCCAATATCATCGCGTTCTAACCCGCAATTCACATGACGATGCATTCTCTGGAGTTCCTTCGGCCACCACCATGACGATTGGGGCTGGGATGATGGTTAGAAGACGGGATTGGTCGCGCGTATCGGTTTCCTGGGTATTGCTCGCTTTGGAAGCTACTCCGTTGGGGCCTGCGGTCAGGTGGCGAATATCGAGGACCACCGGCCGCTTGCTCGTAAGGGGGTGGCGGCGCATTGGGATCGTCTGGGTCAGGCCCATGTTGTGCCTGTGAAGTGCGAAGGCCAGTTGCGATGCTTGATGACCGACTGGGTGGGTTTCTCATATGAGGGGAAGTCCCCGCTGGAGTGTGGGAGGGAGGGGAGGTGCGAGTGCTAGTGGACTGCTGGTTTCTCGTGCGCTCGCGGCGTTGCTCCTCTTCAAACTGGAGGGAAAGCGCATAGGCATAGTCGGCATCGCTCTGCTCTTGAGATTCTGATTTATTCTCCAATGTATCGGAGTTGGCGGCAACGGCACTCGAAGTGCGCCCACCGGCCGAGTCAGACGGGCTGTTGCCAACGACGCGAAAATCACCAGAGAGAAACTCGGAGTTGAAACCAGTCACATCCACGAGTGATTCCCATACAACCTCAGCATGGTTTGCATAACCGGCATCTGTGACTAGAGTATAAAGCTGGTGCGACTGCGGATGTTTGTAGAGGGTCGAAAAATGGTCGTTACGGAAAAGTATGGAGACCGACCCAGGAGCCAATCGCGTGGTCAGCTGCGTCAGGCCAAACGGACTCAGCTGGGTCGCATTCTCCAAGTCCACAAAATCTTGTATGGCTTGAATGTCGGCCACTACTTGCTCTTCACTTGGCGATAAGGATTCGCCGCGCATGACCCGGTCCTCCAACTCCTGTTTGCGAAAAGGCAACAGTTGGATATCTTCATGATACCGAGCAGTACGAGTCATTGCAGTATGAGCTTGACTAGACCACGAGGCTATCCATCCATGGATAAGAGGAATCCCAAATGTTCGGTATAGCCGAAGATCATTAGTTTGGAGGAATGTACCGAGCGAATCCGATGTTTCCTATTATGTGTCAGCCATGGAATTCGTCAACCTGTGTCATGGTTCATACTAATGTTAGACAGGGATTGACATTCATCCCCGTATGCAACATCGTGAGAAACTGCGTGAGTGCTTCAATGTCCGGGAACTCCTCGTCTGGGCCCAAGCACGTGGTCAATTCTTCAAAAAGAGCCTCAATCAATAGTCCAAGTGATATTTGCTCGCGAACTCCAAGCGCCTTCACAATGGGGGATGGTGTCTTAGGGGCAGCGCGAAGGACTAGGGCATTCACGAGAGCAAGCAATGGACAGGGGCCGTTTTCGTTTTGAACGAGGATTGGGGACTGGAACAATGCCCCGTCTCGATCTACCCGATTAATGTGCCGAATGGAGTAGGTTTCTGCTCTTTGCTCCTTTTGTCTCGCTGCATCGGCGGGGGACAGCACGGTACTGTGTGACGGGGATGCCTGTTCCTGCGAAGCATGAGACGCTTGTGCAGCCACTGGGGCTAGACCGGCAGAGGGCGCGTTCCCATCCGTTGCACCAGCCCCCTCAGAGGAGTAGACTGAAGATGCCGCCCGATGAGAGCCAGTCTCCACCCCGAGGGCATTCGAGTCATCCAAGTCAATCAGTTCATGTGAGGTCGCAGAAGTTCCACTTGATAATGCCGAAGGGCTGTTGTATCCCGGATCAGAGCTCAATCTGCCCTGATTGTGCGATGCAAGCAGATTGTAGGAGGGCTCGTTCGATTGATCGGACGGCTGTACAACCACGGCTGGCGCATAGGGATTTGATTGTCCGCCTTGTAAGTAGACCTCCTGCGGTGCCGAGATCTTGATTGAATGTTGGGACCCCCATGGCGATGGGTCGCCAGCTTCATGTTTGATTTTGGAGTCTATAGTGCCGGTTTGGGCATATTCATGATCTGGCCACGGCGAATCGTGCTCTGCATGATCCAATAAGGATAACCGTGCTGTCATGGGGATATAACCCTCCGCTAGGGCATTGTCAGCATCCTGGAGAGAAGATATGGGATCCCGGGAGGTTCATACTTTGACTCAAAGGATCGCTATTGGTGGTCGCATGAGAATGGCGATCATTATTCCACTCGCTTGGGTCTGGCGAATCCGGTCTCGATGGAAGCGGTTTCGGTTTTAGAAACGGGTTGTTAGACTGAAGTTGTACAGGAGCCTCCCCCGTTGTCGTTCCGGACGATGCTTGTTGACCTGGGACCAGGACCGGTGGCAGCCGTTCTAACTGCCCCGTAGCTGGACGGTCATGATCCGTTGGCTCCCCCGGTCCTTCTGACCAGGACCTCGGTGGATGGCTACTCGGGGAGCCGACGGGTGATTGTTGTGCCTCCTCGAGCGGCATCAGGTCGAAAGCTGGGGATGTATTGAGGTCGGGGGAATAGATGGACTCCTGCGAAGATAGTCGGTTGAGGTGGGCCCGGCGCGGAGAGGAGGCCGAGTTCAAAGAGGACGTAGGAGAATGAAACTCTGAACGATGATTCCCCTTGCTAAGATTCTCCAGGCGCGGTGGGGGTGGTTTTCGGAGCACCATCAAGACGGAGGTTGGAGCGGTGTATAGTAACCCAACTACCGCTTATATCCAGCAGCCGCGCTTTTTAAAGAGAGTGAGACACAGTAAGGCAGACCTCTAAGTCATTGAACCATGGGACCTGGAATAAGCACGTTGCGCCCGGTGGGGACTCGGACTGTGCCTTGAATTGTCAAGTAGAGCCTCAGCCTCTCCCCCGGGCGATGATACGATGATATCAGGGGAGAAACACGCAGGCACCCGGATTCGCCGATCCTGGGTATTATTAATACCGTATCCAGGCGATCTTGACGCTGCGTGGCCTGTAATTTACGGAATGCGGGGAACCGGACTATGAATGATCCTGCACAGTCTCTGATTGGCTGGTGCGCACTGGGCCACAAAAGTCGCCCGGAATCTTTTCAAGCTGGAGATGAATTCAGTCGGGACTGTACGCCATGCATTCCTACATTCGCCCAAATCAGTTCGTGGCGATCCGACTGCCCTCAGATCAGACTCGGCTGACGAAGCTGGTCCCAAACACGTATGCCCCCCGCGTGCAACAGCGTTTATGACCCCACTAACATTGGCGCATAGCACAGTGTCATTGGGCAAATATGGAAATTTTGCGGCGAACCAGGTCATCGGGCGCCCCTTTCACTTGACATTCGAGATACTCGACACCCCCGGGAGTGATGGCTACCAATTACGGGTGGTTTCGGCTACCGAGTTACATGCGGAGATTCTCATTGAAGAGGCCGAAGCGGACGGCGAGGGTGATGAGTCGAACTCGGGCGAGGGAACGCCAATGCGCACAAACCGAGAGACCGTTGACGACAATGCCACCCAGCGTCTGACTCTCCAAGAGATAGAGGAGCTCAAGAAGGAGGCGGGCGGCTCTGGCAAGGACATTGTCGCCAAGATCATGGAGTCCCATACGGCTCTTGATCAGAAGACGGCGTTTTCTTTGGCCAAGTACACACTCCGGAAACGCAAAAAGTACATGCGGAGATTCACCGTGCTTCCCATGGATGTCAGTCTTCTCGCCAATTACGCATTAGAAGAACGGGACCCTGGCAAATCCATGGAGTTGCGGGATGAGCACATCGGCTTGATTGGATGTTTGGCCAATGTGCACCATGGCGAGCAGATAGCTTTGGATTCTGTCAAACCGAATGGCCGGTATCTTGTGGTCGATGAGACGGGCGGTCTCCTTGTCGCCGCCATGGCCGAGAGAATGGGAATCTTATATCCCCCCGATGAAGAAGACCTGGCAGACGAGGAAGCATCCGCAGCAGATGACGGCAACAAGCAGACTCAATCAGATACGTCGACACCTCGGTGGCGTCGACCTCGACCGATGTCAGCGTCCGGAAACACCATCACCGTCGTCCATGCTTACTCCCAACCCAACCTATCGCTCTTGAAATACTTCGGGTATGATGCCAGTCAACCCGACGAATCTCATCCCCTTCACACCCATCTCAAGAGCGTATCCTGGCTACAGCTCGTGGATCCGGCTTTAGATCCGATCCTCTCCCGTGAACCGACTGTCATGCCCGAGGAGGAACTGGCCGACCTCAAGCCCAATAAGCGAACAGCATACTTCTTCAAACGCAACCGATGGGAACGAACAAAGCGAGTCGTGGACGAGGCTCGCGGGGGTGGGTTTGACGGGTTGGTGGTGGCCACTCTGCTGGACCATGCCGGCGTGATGAAGAACTTGATCCCACTTCTCGCCGGTTCTGCACCAGTCGCCGTGTATTCTCCCCACATTGAGCCGCTTGTCAACCTCGTGGATCTCTACTCCACCGCACGGAGGACAGCCTTCATCAATCGAAAACGAGACCTGGAGGCACGGACAGACCAGGATGCGGAGACAACTTTGTCTTCTCTCCTCGACGAATTTAGCCTGGATCCCACGCAGATCCTCCCGCCGACGCTGCAGACCTTGCGCGTGCGTGCCTGGCAAGTGTTGCCCGGTCGCACGCACCCGCTGATGACGGCACGAGGTGGTGCAGAGGGATACATTTTCCATGGTATCCGTGTGATCCCCACGGCCGCGCCGGTCCAAGCCGCGGGCAACTTCCGGAAACGACGCAAGGTGGTAGTCGCATCCCATGACCGGGATGTTGAGATGACTTCGTGATCGTATCCTTGAACTGCAGTTAGACAACCCAAGAATTGTACGAGTATCATGATCTATATGGCGCTGGATAGGGGATTTGGCCAGCACCAGAAGAAATGAACGCCTAGACAAAGTCATGTGTATATCGCTTCAATTGGTAGATGCTGTCAGATGCTGCCCAGGCCGGCTTTGGCAGCTACGGTACACTACACCTCACTCGACAGTCCAGGGGTCGGTTCATGCGCTGAAATTCATGAAATAATACACAAGTGCCGTATCCTCTAGAGGCTCTTGCCCATGAACTTCCGCTTCGTGAAGCTCAGCCAGAACTGCGAGAAAGGAAAATTAGCGACGGCTTTTGGAACAGCGAGTGCTTCGGTTGTACCTTGGATGGTCCCACCCCACCGGGGTATAATCTAGCGTGTAGCCGTGCGGCGATCTCCTGTCGGACCTGGGAGATATATCTAACGAGGAGAATTAGTCGGGTTCACGAGGCGATGAACTGGAGGGGCGTACGCTCGCAGACTCTCCGCATCCTGGCGGTCGCGCGGGGGCTCAAATGCTTGGTTGAGCGGGAAGGACACATCTCCGGGGACGGCAAAGTTGTCGAGGGCGGCATTGATGAGGGCCTGGATATCATGTTACAACTGTGCCTTTTGCAACGGTGGTGTAATACAAGGACGGTATCTACCTTCTCCGCCTCACGGGCATTCATCGTCGGCTTCACCTTGCCAAGGCACTCGCTGATGAAAAGGGTTCCATAAATCAGCATGCGGTCGGCGGGGCCATTGATCTCGAAGTTTCGGAACAAGACGTTGGCGCGGAACAGGGACAAAATCTCATCCACGCAGTCGTACGATTCGCTTTCGGGGGAGACATCCAGGTCGGGGGTGTTGGGAGGGAGCGGGGGAAGAGTGTATGCGGGGCCACGAGTCCGAGTTCGTAGGGGCAGAATGGGGAAATTCCCTGGCAAAAGAGTCAATTATCCGGTTGCTAGGGACTCCCAATCGAGCTGCGTCGGGAGAGTGCGTCTGCAATGCCACTGTTGGCGGGGCATCATACCGATAACGGGGATATCCCGATCCTCCAGGAAGATGGAGTGGTAGGCCTGATCAGAAGTTAGCACAGGACGAGTGAGCCAGCGACTCTCACATACCGGCATGATGTGGATGGTAGACACAGAAAAGCGAGGTGGAGAGGGTAGACGTGGAGTGGTTGTAGGCTGAGGATGTCACCGCCCGGTGGAGTCTCGGCCCCAGCTCCCTTGATTTTCCGCCCCGAGCTTCGCTTTACGCGCGGAACGCGTCAAGCTCACTTTTTCGCGATCCCTCGTCAGTCAATTACACTTCTGTACACCATGTCGGACTACGAAGATGAGATGGAGGTGGATGCGCCCGCCAAGGACCTGCAATTCAGCTCCGATAATACCAGTGGGAAGAAACGAACCGCGGCCGACCTCCCCGTGGAGGCCCAAGACAATCTCCCTTGGTACGTGGATGCTCTAATTGCTGGGATAGAATGACCGACTCACACCGTCAGGGTGGAGAAATACCGTCCCGACAGCCTCGATGATGTCTCGGGCCATCAGGATATTCTCGCTACTATCAACCGCTTTGTCGAAGCCAATGTATGACCCGCCACCCCTCCGTCGACGATTGATAGTAATGAATGTCTGCAGCGTCTCCCTCATCTCCTACTCTACGGGCCCCCGGGGACTGGAAAAACCTCGACGGTTCTCGCACTCGCCCGGCGGATATATGGCCAAAAGAATATGCGGCAAATGGTGCTGGAGCTGAACGCTAGTGATGACCGTGGTATCGACGTGGTCCGCGAGCAGATCAAGACCTTTGCCAGTGTGTCTCCCCCGGGCCCATGCATCCCGGGACGATCGACTGATATAGATGGTTCATCCAGGCACTAAACAAATCTTCTCTATGGCCCCCGCGGCCGGGAGTGGCTCGTCCCTCGCGGGATTCAAATTAATCGTTCTAGACGAAGCCGATGCCATGACATCCACCGCCCAGATGGCCTTGCGGCGTATTATGGAGCGCTACACGGCCAACACTCGATTTTGCATTATTGCCAACTACACGCATAAGCTCTCCCCGGCACTTTTATCCCGATGCACGCGATTCCGCTTCAGTCCTCTCAAGGAGGCCGACATCCGCGTCCTGGTCGACCAAGTGATTGAGAAGGAGCAGGTCCGAATCCAGCCCGAAGCCGTGGATAGTCTCGTCACGCTCAGCAAGGGTGACATGCGACGGGCATTGAACGTGCTTCAGGCCTGTCATGCCAGCAGTGCGTGCCCCTTCTTTTCTTTTCTTTTTCTTTTTCTTTTTTTTCCCCGTGAGGCGCTTTGACTGACATTCTTAGGTATCCCGCTCCCCACACGAGACGCACCCAATGCACCCCGTCCCGAGCCCGAGACCATCACCAACGCGACCATTTATGACTGCATTGCGGCACCTCACCCCGCCGACATTCAGCAGATCATGAGTAGCGTGCTCTCCACGAGCGACGTAACCTCGTGCCTCAACACTGTCAACACGCTGAAAGCCCACAAGGGACTCGCGTTGGCCGATATCTTATCGGCGCTGGCCGATCAATTGCAGCAGCTGGAAGTGCCGGCGCAGACGCGAATTACCTGGTTGGAAGGACTGGCCGAGATTGAATGGCGCTTGTCGGGCGGAGGATCCGAGTCGGTGCAGACGGGAGGATTGGTGGGAGTTGTGCGTAATGGATGTGAATTAATGGGCGATACCGGCCTCGCCCTCCGATAAGAGATCGTCGTATCTCCGGGGTTTCCTTTTTTTCCCCCATTAGCTAATGAGATCATGCATTTCCTCGGACTTTCAATCCTTTTGGGCCCTGCAGGCTCGACGCGCAAAAAGGTTTAGCTCAACCGGAAATCTCCGCAGGGTCTGGCGGGTGAGGGGGTGAAGGTGACCCGCTCATGATGTTTAAATGCCGCCAATAGTCCCTTCTTCGTTGAGTGACTGACACGATGCGCCTCTCCATTGTATCTCTGTTGCTGGCCACGCTCGCTGCTCACGTCGACGCCGAGCGGGTGCTGGGAGCATATATCTTTTCGCGCCATGGAGATCGGACCCCCAAGGTCTTTAAGAATGCCAAATTGACCAGCCTGGGGTACCGCCAGGTGTTTGATGCCGGTTCCTACTACCACAACCGCTACGTCGCCGCCGACTCGGACCGGCAGATCGAGGGCATCAATGATACATTCGTCGATGCCAAACAGATCAGTGCCAGTTCGCCCTCGGATGCAGTGCTGCAGAACTCGGCCACGGGCTTCCTGCAGGGCGTGTATCCCCCCGTAGGCGAGGCCTCGGCGGAGACTCTGGGCAATGACACCGTCATCAAGGCCCCCTTAAATGGCAACCAGCTGGTCTCGCTCACCCTCACGTCTAGCGGGAAGAACAGCGAGGATTCGACCTGGTTGCAGGGCGCCAGCAGTTGCGAGAAGGCGGGCATTAGTAGCAACGACTACTATAGCTCCGACTCGTACAACCAGATGCTGGAGTCCACCAAGGACTTCTACCAGTCGTTGTCCCCGCTGGTGAACGGGGTCTTCTCTTCGTCTCAGCTGTCCTTCAGGAATGCCTACACCATCTTCGACTATCTGAATGTGGACCGGATCCACAACAAGACCTCCAAGGTGACCGACGAGCAGTATCTGCAGCTGCTGGCGCTGGCCAGCAACCAGCAGTACAACCTAGCCTACAACGAGTCGGACAAGGTGCGCGCGATGGATGGCGCGGTGCTGACCGGAGAGATCTTGACCGGCCTCAACGAGACCATTACCTCCAAGGGGAAGTCCAAGCTGAATGTCCAGTTCGGCTCGTACGGCACCTTCTTCTCCTTCTTCGGACTGGCGCAGCTGCCCGCTGCATCCGTCAACTTCACCGGCGTCGTCGACTATGCCTCGTCCATGGTTCTGGAACTCGTGACCAATGCCACGGGCAACGCCTTCCCCGAGTCCAAGGACATCAGCGTACGCTTCCTGTTCCACAATGGTACCATGACGGGCTCCGATGAGCCCGCCGTCTACCCGCTCTTCGGCCAGTCCAAGACCCTCCTCCCGTGGTCCGACTTTGTCTCCGAGGCAGAGAAGATTGCCGTCACGGACGATGCCGAGTGGTGCCAGATGTGCGGAAACACCGATGGCAAGTGCGCATCCGCCAGCTCCGGCGCGGCGTCCACAAACTCCTCCGGCTCCTCCGGCTCGGGTGGTATCTCGCGCGCCGTGGCCGGTGTCATCGGGGCCATGGTGACTCTCGCTGTCATTCTCGGTCTGGAGGCACTGTTCTTCCTGGTCGGTGGATTCCGCATTGCGAAACGAACCAGGGCTGGCTCTCGGGGGGGATCTGTGTCGGAGATTTCCGAAGATAAGAAGGCTTAGGAGGATAGCGCGTCTCTGTGCAAGGGGAAAGAAAACTGTGTGAAGATCTTGAGGGTTGTGTGGCTTGGAGATTTGCTATAGCTTCGGGGGACAATGTGTCATGACTCGACGATTCCCATGGTCTTCTCAGAATACTCAGTCCCAGCGGGCACTTAATGAATTATTCCGAATTACGATATCGAATTTGATGCGTGGTCTTAATCCTTTCTAGCAGCCCTCACAGATCCAGTGGGACAAGGCTCGGTGAGCGTGACAGTCATAGTGAGCCAATGGCTCCTTTGCGATTCATTCGAATATGGATCATCTCTGATTTTTACAGTCCCGCCCAGTTTTCCCGCAAAGCACAATCGACAAGAACAGAAAACGCCGTGTCCGTCCCAAGATACTCCGTTGTTGATCTCCACCCAATGATGAATACCCTGGACTAGCAATAGAGCATAAGAATGCGATCATGCTTTCCTGCGCCGCTTGGCACTGCCCCCGTCTTCGGGCCCGTCGCCAGTGTTCTCCTCAACAGCTGCGGGACTAGTAGCCTCGCTGTCTGTCAACTGCTCGACAACCCGACCAGAGTCCGGATTCTGCCCGGGGCCCGAGTCTGCACCATAGCCTGACCCGTCAAACCCATAGTTGTAGTGATTTTGGCCCTGGCCGGACCCATCAAAGAGGTCACCATTGTCGGGGATGTGGTCAAAATCGAAAAGGTCGTTCGTGTCGCCACCATCCCCTTGCGCAGACCCGGTGGGCTCATGCATGTTCGCACCCCCACCTCCTGCCCCCTGGGCCCCGGGGTTCTCGTCGAGAGAGAAAAGTTTCCTATCCTGGTCCCCTTCGCCCAGGTCTGTGAAGTAGTCGTTGTTGAAGAGAGTGTCAAGATCGAGGGGCGGTGGTGGCACATTGCCATCACTGTCAAGACCCGGGATATGGCCATTCGGGCTCAATGGTTGCAAAAGATTGGTCAAGTTCTGCACTGACCGATCCTGCTCGGCTTGCATCTTGACGAGATTGTCGATTTCATGTCGGGTATCGGCGAGGCGGCCCGAGTAGTTGGGTGGCATGGGCGGTGGGTTTGGTGTCATGAGGGCATTATTGGACGAGCCGGTGGTACCAGTGTCGGTGCTCGTCTCGTTGGCCATGAGTCGTAGCATATCAGCACGTTGGTTGGCAGTGAGAGGAACATTGCCCCCGGAGGTTTCAAGAGACGAAAGAACGTTTGGAAATTCGGAGAAGCTGGTAGATATTCCATTGCGCGCATTGGAATTTTGAATCACGGACATGATGTCCTGCTGAGGGAGATTCTCATCAGCATGGGGCCCCGATGGAACTTTTGCGCTAGACTGCTGGGGGCTGTTTTCGAGAACTTCTTCCACATGGCCCGACTGGGTCGCACTTGGTTGGCGAGCATGGCTGCGAGAGCGAGTCTCATATAGTCCACTAGCTGCGGGGGACAATGTAGTCGCCCGGCCATTTCCATCCTCTGTCGGGGGTGCTTTCAAAAGAAGAGGCTGTTTCTTCATGGATCGCTGCCCCGAGGGGCTATTCATGGCAGCCAGAGGGTTGAACGAAAAGTTATCTCCCACATCAACGACGTTGCTTTGGTCTTGGGAGATGGCACCAGCGAATGAATTGGCGATGTTCTGTGTGCCGTCCTGGCCTTGCAAGCTGCGGTTGTATACAGTGGCAAGAAAAGTGAGGATGGCGTTAATCGAGTTTTCGTGGCGAGTATGTTGCTCTTGAAAGTTCGCAGCCTGGGCGTACAGTTGCTCGTGTTCTTTTCGCAGCCTGGTGATGGTAGTCGAGATGATTGATTGTTGTTGACGAATCGCTTGTAATTCACGATAGACCCCGGATAGCTGATCGTTGGGCATAGAGCTGTCAGTCAGAAGGGATAGCTGTTGAGGACGTGGCCGGCTCTCGCGAGATGCAGGCACACCTTCCTCCCCATAATCATCAAAATCATTTTCCTCGACTTCTTCCTGCTTCACACGCGCGCCGCCTTTACTCCCTTTGCTCGCAGGTCCCGAGGCATTCTTCGGCTTCTGGATCAACCAAAGGAGGTCCGGGTGGCCCCTTTTGAAATAAGGGTTCGCATATTCACTGGGGCTCTTGTTCTTCCTCTCGCTGGCGCGCATCGAGTTGTCCGAAAGGCCCACTTTTTTATGGAATCCGTACATGTTGAGTTGCCTGACAAAGGAGGCATAGTTGTTGTGCTTGAATAGCTCGGGGATGAGTGTCCTCGCAAACTCATCCTCGTCAAGCACAATGAAAGAGTTTCCGTCGTCAGACCATCGAATCAAGTCTGTATTTTTGGACTCGTCCAGGAAGCTAGAATCCTTGATTAGGGAATGTTTTTTCCATCCCGGGCCCGCACTCAAACATACCTGCTCAATTTCTGCACGAAAGGCGGGATCTGTTTTCGCTTCGCCTGCGACTCTCGTTTTGCAGTCAAAGCTCGTTGGTAGAGCTCCTCCAGCGACTCCCCCCACGCACCCGATTCCCCCGGCCCCGCGGTCACATTTTGGTCGGTATAAATTGCAGGCGCTTGCTCATACCCGCGGTTTCGGCTGACCAGCTGGTTGGATGCTTGTTGTCGGCGAGTCAATTGGTTGGAAGCGGTCGCATTCGGCGCAGACGGGTCCGCGGCAGCTGGGTAGCCGGCTTGGCTGAAGGTCGAGGGGTCGGCGAAAGAGGCGGGGTTTATCACATTGGCAGAGGGGTTCTGGCCCCATTGTAAGAATTGGTCGTTGGACAACTGGGAGCCCGGGTTTGATTGTCCGTAGTTCGAAGAGGCACCAAGCTGCGTTTGCGCGGCCGGCGCGCTTCCTGGGGCAGGCCTTTTGCGGGTCATGCCTTGGGAGCCCATATCAAATGGCCTGGTCTAAGACAGCGATGCGGATGGTATCACGGCGGAGTTGAGACTGGGCGATCCAGACTGACGCGGCGCAAGAAATTTCGGAGTCGCGGGGGTCGAAAAGAAGTTTGGGTGAGGTAAATTCAGGCTCCAGATGCAAGAAATTGGTCGTGGATATCGTCTCGCGTTCTTCGAGTTAGTTCAAAGTCTGACGTTCACTGCAAGCCAAGCGTGAAAAAAATAGACAGCGCTGTAGAACCGATTGCACGCGAGGTAGTCAACACCACAAGCCCGACGAGCAAAAAGCGTCGTGGAATTCGCCGCAACGATCGGGGACGTTTTTGACCAGGAACACCACAATCAGCGATCGCTGAAAGGGCCCAGCATTCAGAGCAGCTCGAAGGGCACCAGGAAGAATACCAGGAAGCGCCTCCTTAGAAACACAACAGACCAAGGAAGATTGGCCGATGGCGAACACGGTGGGAAAAACGTAGGAGGAACGGGAAATCTTGCGCTGAGCGTCGCTTGGCGGCGATGAGGTCAATCTCGGTGGAGGCGGGCGGTGATTGGTCAGTTGTGCTGAGTCAGCGATCGAGCATGGAATCAAGTCCAAAATGGACTGAACAATCGAAACTACGAATTGGTGATGCAGTTTGGGGGATCAAATGTAAATCCAGCATAGCCTTTTCTGGGATGCGGGGGTTCGTTTTCGTGCCTTGAGATCCAAATGAAGTGCTATCGCAAAGAGATGGCCATTGATCTACTAGTACACTAAGCCCCGGGCTCTCCAATCAACCCTCGAAACCCGACCAAGAGTTGCTGCCACTGCCCAGCCTGTGCCTGGGCAAATTCTCCCACCTTTGAGGGAGCCGCAAGATCTTCCTTCATCCGTGTCTCATTCTTGGTGCCATTCAACACAGTTATGTGGCCTAGTCCCATCACCAAGGCGTAAAGGGCAGCCGCTGGGCTGATATTGACCCGGGCGGCGAGCTGCTGCACAGGTTCAGACCGAACGAGCGCAGGGTTCGCCGTCAGGGTCCAGAAGCTTTGGTAAATGACCTCGTTCTCACGACAGAAGGCGCGTAAGGGGACATCGAACCAGGTGTCCTCATAGAATCGATTCTGCACAACTGCCGGTTTGACCGTCGCCTCGACAGAATTCCACAGTTCCTGCAACGCGGGCAGCGAGCAATTGGAAACCCCCAGGTTTCGAATACGATGAGGCACATAGGTCTGTAGGGCCAGCCACGCCTCGAGCGTTTGGTTGATGGTTGGTAATGGCGAGTGGATAACCAGCGTGTCAATGTAAGCATCATCCGTGCTACTCGCATCCTCGGATGGACGGAGATTGTGCAGAGACAATCTGATCGAGGCATGGACTTGATCGGTCACAGATGCGTTTGCATCATACGGCATGTTGTTCGGGTCCTGCGCCGGAACGGGGCTAAATTTAGTTTGCACCTACATCCCATCAGCAATGGCTCCCCGAAATCCAGACCGGCTGCACCCGACTTACGTAAAGATCCTCCCGACGCACTGTTCCATCCGCAATTGCTCTGCGGATTCCATCGCCGACCAGTGCTTCCCGGTAGTGTCGCGGTTGGGCGGCCGTATCAACGGCGCGGAAGCCGGCCTTGATGGCCGTGTGGACCAGGTCCGCCGAGTGTTCCTTCTTCCAGGCTGTGCCATAGAGAAATACGGGGATTGTAGTCGCTACAGTATCCTGCGTGGAGCGCAGACAATACTTGTCCCACATCTTGCCTACCACTCGAGCCATGTGGTCGCGTTGTCCAGCAGAACGATGATGTCGGGAGTTGCGGGGTCCCGACTCTGACTAAGAGAATGTGAATTAACTGCGCCAAATCTAACGTCCAGCATGTTTTGACATCCTGACCAGAGGAAATTGCCTCGGTGACCGTCTTCATTTTGATGATTGAATGGTAGAAGGGACTTTTGGCCCCCGACATGCATCTTGGGTCGACATGCATCGTTTGCAATTTTAGATCCGTACGGAGAACACGGTATGATTCCTGATACTGGCCGTGTTTCTCCAGAATGTGGAAGCCTAGAAAAAGCACGCTCGACCGCTATTTATATGGATCCTGGTGTTGTGGGGGAAAACCCTGGCTCCGGGGCATCAGCCTGGGATCGAGATACCCACCTGCCTTGACGCCCCGGGCAACGATTGGTGAATAGGAGCTCGGCGATGGTATCGGCACGCTCCGCCATTCATTAATTCGGTTCTTTCGCGGACTTCCTCCCCGGCGCAAAATGAGGGAGCCTAACCGACTGCACGATCCACAACTCTAGAAGTGCCGAGCCAAGCGGGAACGGCCCCACAGCGTGGCTTAGATGGCATATCGCTGCTAGCGCGCTCCTTGGCAAGCAGCCGATGATGCGCATCTTGGAGAATTGACAAGGGGTTTTCTTGGAAAGGCCGGGGTTCTGAGCCGATAGAGGGTCCCTCAGAGGATCCAACACAGCCACTGCAAGACCAATTGGCGCAGAGCAATGATGCAAAAAACAAAGACCCGGCTTCGTCTAGCCCATTTCCATCAATGAACTCTTCTCATGCTCTTTCTTGGCTACTTCCATGGAGCAGGCAACGGCTTTTGCGTTGTCCACATTGGTTGTGTTGATTGTTGATCAGCGGGGTACTAGTCTATTTTATCGTCCTCGCCGGTATAGACGAGGGCCCTGAATCCCCTTTTGGGAAGCTCAGCAGTCAAATTTCCTATTCTAGCTGCACCGAGTATTGCCCTGCTCGGCAAGTTGCGGGGATCGACAAGGCTTGATGGTAGAGTCATTTATAGAAACATCACCAGGTGAGCCAAGCCCGAGTATAAATATGCCCTGGGTTTCCATGAAGTCGAGCCAGAAACAACAACATTTCCCAACAGCTGCTTCCAATCCATATCTTCAATCTCCTACCGCGCTTTCAAACACCATGCGTACCCAACAGCTTCTTGTTCTTGCTGGCGTCCTGCTCGCGAGTAACCTTGCCGGGGCGGCCAAGCTCGAGCACGATGATGTCCCCAACCGCTGCTGGGATGCATGCGGACCAGTCGTGGGCAAAGCTGCGGAGTGCGATGCCCGCCATGAACGAGACTCGGCCGAGCTTGACTGCATCTGTAAATGGGAGCCGGCGAAGACTCAGATCCCTCTCTGCGCCGCTTGTATCACTCAGTATGAGCGTGAACATGATCACGACGATGATCATGATGACGATGACGACGATGACAACGGTACGAAACTCCTGAAGACTATAATGGATCCCCGCTAATTCTTGTTGTCCTGTTAGAAGCACTGGACATCGTCCATTCGTGCCGATTTACTACGACCAGCTATAACTCGGCCGCGGCTACCACGCTGAGTGGCTCTACCACCGGCACTGCGGCTTCCACTTCTGCCAGCGCCACCAGCAGTGGAGGCTCTGGCTCTCCTGGAAGCAGTGCCCAGGATTCATCCGGATCGGCGGGCAGCGCTTCTTCCCCGACTCCCACGACCGATGCCGCCGCTGGCCTGGCCGCACCCGGTGCCCTGTCCATGGCCGCGCTGGCTGGCTTGATGCCCTTGGCCTGGCTGTGAAGTGCCCGGTAGAGGGATTGGTGTCTATGGTATTTATGGATGATGATTTTTTTGGGGGAGGGGGGGGGGGGGGGGGGATGACTATGTTGATGAGAATGGATCTCACTGATGATATTGCGAACGACTTTCCTTGATATTTGATGTTTATTCCTCCGCAGATGATGCGCTTAGGTTTGGAAGTTTTTCTAGTCCATGGTTAATGAAAGTGTTTCAAAGTGCTAAAGAGTATGCTCAAAAGTCTCGATGTGGTGCGCCTTTCAGCGCTCAACCAAAGATCAATCTTCGAGCGTGTATCTTCCTTCGGGAGGGCAGAAATATGAGCAGATGTAATTTTCCTTTCCGATGGACTAGACCGGATGGTGGTGCGAACCGTATATCCAAGGCCGCTCCTAAAATAATTTCGCCCAGGGAGCGATTTGCGCTACCCCATAACGTGATTTCGCTCGATGGAAACTTAGTTTCAGACTCATCGTTCATCTTAAAAATCTCCAGGCCTAGTCGACTTCTTTCTGTCAGAGCCTCGTCTTATTTCTTCGCCAGGATGAGGCTATTGATCTCCACGGTTAGTCGATGGTGGATGGCATGGAGAGCAGAAACGACCATTTACACGCTGCCGTTCATCATGCTGGACTCTCCCTTCCAGTTTGACGACAAATGTGCATGGAATACCTGGCAGCTGAGGCTGCAGATAAATCTGATGCAACGAGACATCGAGGAATTGAGAGCCATGTTTTCCCAGCGCTCAGCAAATGAAGACCTTGATGTCCCGAGTGTTCTGGCTCATCGTGCACTTTTCTGCTATGGTTCTTGGCTCAGATATCTTTATTCTGCGTTCTACTCTTGTTCTTTTTGGAGAGCTGTATGCATCGAACGCTAATCTAGCGAGCATGGTGACGATATACAACGAACTAAGCCTAATCGATCTTTTTCTCTCCTCGACCGAAATTTTCAGTATAAATTCTATCCAAATCTTGTCCCGATGAATCCTAGTCAAAGACAGTTGCTCGCGTTCACCTGGTGGTTTGTGTGGGCTTCTTGCCTTATTCACGGTCTGTAATATTGACCTGACAATTAATCACCACGAGAAACCTCAAGGTCGACACAGACTTCGGTGGTCATGGCATATATTCGGTTAAGCATATGTACATTTGTTGCTGCACAACAAGGGCAGAGATAATTATTTGAAAATAATGCATCCAACTGAATGGGGGGTATCTAATCATCTAAATATCTCATCAATTCCAGGCACGCCAGCGCCACAAATGAAGAGTAACTCTAAATATCCTCAGCGCCATCGGTATTCGGTTCTTCCACATCCTCATTCACACCATCCACATTCACCATTTCATCCTCGAAATATGTGGTGATCAACTCTGACTTTGATGGTCGTGGGACATATTCAATGTCATATACATCGTGATAGCATTGCTTCTTAGATGGACAGCTGGAGAATAGAATCAGCACCCTTTTCATCCTCTAGAGCGTGGGCCAATGGACTTACAAGACGGCATCCCGTCCAAAGATAATGTGCCACAGATACTCAAGCACGCGGCCGCTGGTCTCGTCGTCGAGTTCCGTTTCCATCAGCCACTGGTGATACCGCTGGTAGTCACTCCGTGGACGAGCAAGGACTTGCTCCCGCGTGACGGCGAATTGCGCACAGCAGGGTGCGGCAATCACCTCGGGAATGTGGGTGTTGTTGAAAATGCGCATCCAAGCGCCGGCAAATGCAATCTCCGTCGTCCGCCCGTCCAGCTGTCGAAAGGGGTGAACTTCATCTGGGCACCCGGGATCCCACTCGCACCGCAGGCTGACATATCCAGTTTGTTTCAGGAATTCCAGCTGCAATCTCCGAACGGTGAGTGCATTGTCCTGCTCTGGGAGCTCGACGTGGTGGGAAAATTGATGGGAATGGAGGAAGACCATATATTCAGGGAGATGGTCATAGTGGTCCGTGATGTACTGGAGGTAAGCATTGCCTTCTTTGCCCTTGTTCTGTGAGATTTTCAGCGTTGCATCCGGGTCATCGACCCTATAAACCGCATGCTGCCACCTGAAATACCAGTCAGAATCCAGATGTCTCCATGGGCATCGCTGCCGTGACTTACTCCGGCAGTTCATCTTCCAGCCAGGAAACATCTTCCCACAACATCGCGGGCATCACGACAATACGATCGGTCTTGGGCGAGGCCTTGGGTTTGGGGGGTTCGTTCCATCGGCCGGCTTCCGTTCGAGAGTCTTGTTATAAGTATCGTCACCGGGGATGTGGATGGGACCGGTTTTGGAGGTCGTTTTCAATGAGGCCGCCGAGGACATGGGTCGGTCTTGAGGCAATTTGGATTCGGGGGTAGCCGATGCAGCCTCGGTGGATGGCGATGGCGATGGTGATAGAGATGGCAACGATACTGGCTGGGGATTGGAATCGATCTCCACGTCAGGCTGGGACGAATCCAGCTCGATCCACCCGCCCTCCTTCACCACGATACTAGCCTGATTCGCATGATGGCTGGACTGCCATTGCTCATCAATAGAGGTGAGATGATGCCGAACTAGCAGGATCGTGACGACCAGGACGAGGGTGATCAGTATGCGAAACGTTCCCCTCATCGTTCGAAAGGGTCAGTCGACATCTTCAGGACAAAGCCATCATGATGTGGACATGCGACCACCTTTAAAACCGCGGGACTCGTCTCAGAGTTTGCGAATCAGATACCGGCCTCGCCCCACTCTCCTATCACTACTCCGTACGTAGACGATGCACGACCCGCGCGTCCCAGCCCGGCCGAGATTGATGTAATTGGTTTCATCGAAAGGATTCCCCGGTATAGTCGGGAAGTAACAGTGTAGTCCGAGTGGTTTATCTGAACGGCAAGACTATTCACCGTTGAAGCATACGATCTTCCACCGGTCTGTCTTCAAACCCGCCGGAATCTTAACTTGCGCTGTGGAGCCTTGCACTTCGTCAGCCTTTTCGTACCCCTTGGCAATTTCCACCGTATCAGATACCGCGGCGTGGGACGCCTTACGGAGTACGGAGTAGGAATAAGAGAGCCCAAATATCTTTGGCGTGGATCTCGGGGCACTCCGTACTCCGTACGGAGTACCTGGTTGATGCTTGCGGCAGTCATGCTGGAGTCTGAAGAAACCTGACGTCAGCGAATCTCCATCAACCATGGATGCTCGGGATGATCATGAACGACTTTTTTTTATGCAAGGCCCCACGTGGAATATTCAGAATTTCGCTGCGATCAGTCTTCTTATCTCATCTCATGTTCTTCACGATGGGGGCGTGAATAGTGGATTGCCAAGCATAGGATGAGACTGTGCCGTGCCATCGACAGAAAATCCACGTCAATGGTTCGACCGGGCCTAACTACAATCTCCTTAAATGGGCGAACCTTCCAATGAGATCTAGAGTCGATCGCCTTGTCGGATAAATAAGAAACTATGCTAAGCTTTTCCCACGCTGATTTGATTGGTTTTTCGACTTATGTACTTGTACTTGACATACAAGGCCTGGGATGTGCGATTCTATCATTGGCGGGCTGGGAAACGGGTTCAAAAAGGTTGCGAGGGCCATTTCGCGGACATATCAGATTGCAGTGACCCTCTGTGTCCACGCCATGGCCGGTCAAGCCGGGTTAATAAATCTCTATAGTCATCCGCAGCTTTTTGAGAAAGTTGGGTCTCTCTACGGAGTACTCGAGAATAAATATGGATATTACCGATGTTTATACTCCATGGGGGCTGTTTACCCCACGCGCGCATAAAAGATCGGGGGCAGAGAGCGTCAAGTTCTGGCCTCCGACCCGGGGATCTTGAACGCAGTACGGACTACAGAGTAGTGGGAAGAGAGCCATCTGGTCAGGCTTGCTCTCTAGACATACCAAGGAGTAAATAAATTTGGAATCCCTATTTCTGCAGCTTCTATTTTCTATGACCCTATTGAAAATTCCCCCAAAACAGATATCCGCGACTTTCCAGCCAACACACACGATTGCCAGAGGGCTACTCCGTGCGGAGTACTCCGTACGGGGTACACCCTCTATCTCTCTTCCCCCCAAACCCAGGGTAATCCGTGTTCTCCGTACTCCGTACTCCGGACCTCTCCACTTTCTATCGACGCGCTGCCCCTGCGGTGAGAGTGTCCGCTCCGACATGAACGGCCCCGAGACCCGCTAACTGCCCAGCCCTAGTCACTAGGTCCAGAGGCTATTGTTTAGTCTGTCAGAGGATGCTCAAGAATAGGTACCTAGCGGGAGTCAACCCCCGAAACTCTCTGCGGATCCATGCCGATCATCTCAGGGGTCCACGGCTGTCTCGTGCCGGAGAAGCTCAAGGATTGCCAAGCTGCTCGGAGAAATAAAAAAAGGGGGCCAGTTCGAATCCCGCAGGCAACTGGCAAGTGTCTGGCAGATCCGTGATCTCATATATAACGGGAGAGTTCGTATGCACCTGTTCCCTCCTGGGTGTTCCAGGAAAGGGGTTAGCGGTCCGACGGAAAAAATGACAGCGGGTGTCAACTCTCTTGGTCTCCCGGAACTCTGTTTTTCTTCGTTTCTTTTTCCTTCAGAGGAAGGCTGCTCGACTCCGAAGGAAGAGAAAGAACCGGGAGCTCGTGAACACTCCACCGGCTGCAAGCCATTCGGAAGGGGAGGTTTCCACCCGCGGGCTTCTAATCCGCCTCTAGTGGCTTCTAGCCGGCGCATTGGGAGCGTCTCAGAGGCTTCCAGGAGGACGCTAGAACCGGGGGATGCGCGGATCGTGGAGACCAGAGGAAAGGTTCAATTTCGCGGAGTGGGCCCGAGCTGGCATAGCTCCATGCGCCGTCTATCAGAGCGAGCTCGAAAGAGGAAATAAGGAAAAAAAAAAAGAAAAGAAAAGAAAAAAAAAGCCGGGAAGTATCGCTGGGCCGTTCCGTTGGGCCCGACCATTGGCGAAAGGGGGGTTCAGGAATAATGGGGCCATAAAATTGACCAGTACGAAATGGAGTGGCAATAGAGTCCATGCCAATCCCCTGAAACCCGGAACGAACCCAGTAAAGATGGAACCATGAGGGTGGAAAGGAAGGAAGCAAAGAAAAGAAAAAAAGAAGTATGCAACTGCCGTGGACGGAGAACGGAGTGTCCGATCTAAACATGCAGGGGCGATGGATCTCCAGCACGAGGCGAGAACGATTCAGACGTCAGGGGAGAGGAGCACGAGTTGATTGATACGGAGTATACGGAGGGAGATACAGTGTATGGAGTAGTCTGTATATTTGGAAGAATATATAACAATCAAACCCGAATCAAGAAGGAACTGAAGCAGAACTACTGGTACTCCGTACCATGTCGATATACTCGATTCATATGGATCACAGCCAGGGACATGTCTCACCATCCATGGCAACCGACAGCCAACGAGACCGCCCGAGGACAAAAGGATGACAGGGGACACCGGAGACTTGACCGCAGTCCGGCTGAATCGATGGGATCCGGGAAGGTAGCAAGGCCGATCGTGGTGACAGAATCAGGGATGGGGAAGTGGGTAAGGAGGTTCTTGAGAAAAAAAAAAAAAAAGGAAACGAGAAATTATAAATGCGTCAAGACCTCCCGAATCTCTCGACTTGTTTCCCCCAGGTGCAACTCCTTACTCCCCGTTCTTGGCGGTCGAAGTGGACCGCTTCTCTCCCACCGGCCTTGCGTGTCTTTTCAAAACCTTTTCCTTCCCTTTTCCCCCTCCCCGCTCTCCCTTTCCCTTCGGACTCGACTTCATCCCACGAGGGGATCTTTTCTCGGTTCTCTTGTCCTCCCACCCCTGGATGAGTCCCTGCACGATTTTGCATCCGTGAGCGATTTTTGTTGTTTTTCTCGCACCGTGCCCACTGGTGCCTACCCGAGGACTTCCAATTCCCCCCTCCATGTCCGATTAGCTCCGGGCCAAAACCTGTCGTCTCTGTGTGTGTGTGTGTGTGTGTGTGTTGTGGTGGTGGAATTTCCGTGTGCCCACATTCCTCGCCAAGGAATCCTCGTTTCCCCCCGTCATGAGTTATCAACAACCGGATATGTATCACGATCCCGCCGCACGATCCCCTGGCTCCCAGCGGCATCAACAACCCCTCCACCGTCAACCCTCCCGCCAGTTCGACGCCTACGGTCCCATGCCCGTCAACTTGTACGAGGATCAGATGGCCCGCTACGAGTCCGCTCGTCTGGAGCGCTTGAACCCCTCGCTCCAGAACAATTCCTACGCCTACGATCTGTCCGGCTCCCAGACGTGGAATCCCAACGGCTTCGCCAACGCTCAGTCCCTGGGCGGCATTCGCTCGGCTTCGGCGAGCCTGAAGCCATCCGCCCGCGGACGTACCGGGCTACCCACGGTATGTGTGACATTCTCGAGGGCTAGGAACGCTTTTCCCCCCGTCCCCTTGAGCTGCCCCGTGCCCCTCCCTTTTCAAACACCTTCGGTGGCGAATCCGACTAATCCCGCTTCTTTTTCGCAATATAGACGTGGCTGGATCAGCAACCGGGAATGCCCAGTGCTTTTTCCAACCTGGGTCCCGGTCCGATCCAGAGCAGCGCCATGCGCCCCGAAGCCTCCGCCTCATCCGAGGGCGATGATGAGCTGATTCCAACCGCCATCGTCATCAAGAATATCCCGTTTGCCGTGAAGAAGGAGCAACTGGTGCAGCTGATGACGGAACTCAATCTGCCCTTGCCCTACGCGTTCAACTACCACTTCGATAACGGCGTCTTCCGTGGTCTGGCGTTTGCCAACTTCACCTCTGCTGAGGAAACGGCCACCGTGATCGAGGTCTTGAACCACTTTGAGCTGCAGGGTCGGAAGTTGCGGGTGGAGTACAAGAAAATGCTGCCCCTGCAGGAGCGGGAGCGCATTGAGCGCGAGAAGCGAGAGCGTCGGGGCCAACTGGAAGAGCAACACCGGCCCATGCCATCGGGCCAGCTCCACACCCAGAGCTCCATGTCCTCGCTGACCTCGCATATCCCCGCAACTTCTCCCTCGCCGGTGTCGCAGCGCGGACAGAAACTCGGTGAGTGTCGCGGTTTCATCCGACCCAGTCTCTTGGGTCTTTCTCGGGACTCGGTGACTAATGAAACAGAGTCAGATGTGGATCTGAATGACCAGCAGACCCTGTCCTATTACTCCCAGCTTTTGCTGTTCAAGGAGGACACCGGCCGTGACTCCGTGATCTTCCCCCCGAACTTGACCCCGTCGCAACGACGCACGGTTCACACCCTGGCCCACAACATGGGCTTGGGCCACGCCTCCCGGGGGAATGGAGAACAACGGCAAGTCCAGGTCTTCAAGGTCGCGGCCGGCTCCAATGTCAGTCCGCCCTTGCAGTCGATCCCGCCCGCGGGTCAGTCGGGCGACGGTGGTCGCCGTGCGCTGAACCGTGCCGCCACGATTGATTTCAGCGAGGCCCGCAACGAGGGTGGGCCTGGAGCGTTCAACACCCTCCGGGGCCAGTCCTCCAACTTCCTCGGCGTCCTGGACTCGCCGAGCAATTTCGCCAACACGCAAAACTTGCGCGCCGCCAAGTCCTTTGCCGACCTGCGTTCCTACACCCCTTCGCCCGTCCCCTCTTCCGCCAGCTTCCCGGCCGCCCTCCAGTCGAACGGAACGCGTCTCCAGTATGAGAACGCCCCGACAGCCACCTCCAACACCCCGACAGCCACCTCCAACACCCCGACCCTCACCCCGGCGCCGTCCGGTTCGTCGCTCGGTATGCAGCGTGATGACAACTTGCTGGTCAACAGCCTAGGTGGTCTGTCTTTAGGAACGGGTATCGGGGGTCCCAACTCGAGCCCTCGGCGATTGCGCGGTATGTTCTCCTGGGAGCAGGACAGCCAGCCCTCGGCCGCGGGGGCCATTGGCAGCAACCGTGGAATGGGCGTCGGATTTGACAACGCCCAGCAGGAGCGCATGCCGATCCGCCAGCCCCGTGGACCAACTCCCGAGAAAGGTCCCGGTTTCCGTCGTCAAAACGGCCACCAGGCCCGCGGTAGTGACGAGCTTCGCACCAGCTCCGGCGTCGAGATCATCGTGGAGTAAGAAGTGGAACGAAATTAAAAACACAACACATGCGATTTTTAACGATGCCGATCCCCCACTCTGTTTTTGCCAGCATCCGACTGCTTTGCCGCGAGACGAATACGAACCTGTATCACGAGGCCCTGTTCTGTGAAATTACCGGCTTACGATTCGATGAGGGATGACGAGATGACACCAAAACACCCCTTTTTTTTGGAAGAAAAAAAAGAAAAAAACATACAAGATCAGACAAAATCCATTGTTTCGCTGATCCAGCCAAAGTTTAGACGTTATTTTGGGGCAGCCCAGCCGAACCCTGTTGGAATGCTCTTTTTGTTATATTCCGAGATTCGCCACGGGTCACTTGACCCTGGGAGGGTTTTATTTGTTTCTTTTTTCTTTTCTCTATTACTTTTTTTTTCCCTCTCTGTTTCTGATTCCGCGGGCGTCAGTTGCATGCAAATCCACGGCCCTTTTGGTGCTCCCCCACGCTGGAGCGGATCATGACCCCGCCGCTTGGTGACGCGGGACGCATACGAAGAATGACCTTCAAAAGACCCTGTCTGTACGGCAGGAGACACGACAATCTCAGCATTTGCATATTCTTACCTGTTTTAGTTTTGTACATGGGGCAGTTCGCATTCTAATGTTGGTCCCTTTTTTTTGCCACTTTTTTCCCCCTCCCCTAATTCCGCCAGTCGCAAATCCTTGCAATTGGTTCCGGGGATCGCGGTCTTCGATGCTCTTTTTTTCCGTTCTTCAAATCTCCTCTTGGCTGCCTCTCTGCGATGAGTTCCCTCTTCTGGTCTGGACGTCCCGCCCGTGAAAAAAAGACCCGATCGTAATGGTCTATTCCGCGGGCGTCCACGGGCGATGCAAAGAATATATGCAACGGTGTACCGCACCCGCAGTCAGACTTGATTCCGATTTCTATGGGCTGTTCTGCCGTTTGGTGCCCATCTCGATTGAGGGGTTTCCTCGTGGGTGTGGTATCTGGTACGGTCTAGGGGCTTTGTCTTTTTCGTTGAACGTTGTACTGAAAGATCTAAACAATGAATGTACCTTTTACTGCTTGTCGATGACAAACCCGTGTACGGAGTAGAACGTAGACGCCCTGACTGGCCGATCTGGGTCGATGATCTCATGGCCGAGTTTGTTTATTTATGGTCTGCATGCCCGTCTCTCTGTCGATCCCGCGTATCCATGCACGTTGGTGAGACTTGGCTTGAGCTTGCCGGATGACTCAGAGACCGGCGCCGAGGGGAAAGAATCGTATATTTAATGATTATCAAAATGTCGCCCGACGATGTGACCTCTTTTTCCTGCCATGCCGAGACCCACGAGGGCGTGTGCTCCTCCCCGTCCAGCCCCATGCCAACGATCCTTGGCCCGGCAATGGGCGGGAAGGAATGTGCGTGAGATATCAGACGATTGCACCATCGCGAGATGGACCTCCGAGGAAGTCATCACCATCCCTCCCCGTTGGTTCATTGCTTAGTCTACGCCGTAGGACAGCCTCGCTCGAAGAGAGTAATCATTGCACACTACCAGGATATCCCCCATTTTTCCCATTACAGCGCCCTGTGAACTTGAAAACATACAAAAAACCGGGGAATAAACAGACAATACATCAAAGTCGCACGCCGTAAAGAAACGCATACAAAAGATAGATAAGAGGGGAGCGGGGTGCGGCGAGGGGAGTCCCCGGCGCATCGGATCTCGATGGTGCCGGGCAGCCCGGCGTAAAATCCCGAAGACCTCCTTTTACAGCTCCGGCTTGCCCTTCTTCTTCTGCTCCACCTTCAGGAGCAGGGCACGGTTGATGCGGGGCAAGACACCACCAAACGCAATGGTCGCGCGGATGAGGGTATCGAGCTCTTCGTCACCACGGATGGCGAGCTGCAAGTGACGGGGTGTGATACGCTTGACCTTGAGGTCCTTGGCGGCGTTTCCGGCCAACTCCAGCACTTCGGCGGTGAGGTACTCGAGGACCGCGGTCACGTAAACCGCAGCTGGAAGACGTTAGCCATCCACGATCCCCTCTGAAGGAACCAGTGATACCTACCCTTGGCGCCGACGCGCATCTTGTTCTGGGTATTGTTCTTCAAAAACCGCTTCACACGACCGCAGGGGAACTAGACGACCAGATTAGCGGGGTGACATGGCGAGGCAACGGGGTCGGCAGCGATGGCTAGGTCATGGCCGACCAGAAGGACATGCGACAAGGGCCGGAGGGGGCACAATGCACGGCAGCCCTCACTCAACCAGGTAGCGAGTGAGGGGAAGCCAAAGACGCGTCTAGGCATCGAGGTTCATCGAGCAACGACCCCCCTTAATCCCACGTCCATTCCATAGGTGGCCTGCGACCGTATACCCGCGGGGCGGGGGAACGACAAGGCACTGACCTGCAGACCGGCCTTTGCGCTGTGAGACTTCTGGGCCTTCCCCGCAGAGTCCTTGGAACCACCCTTTCCACCGATGGATTTGCCCTTTCCGCCAGGCATCTTGGGCAAATTTGGAGTCGCGAGGGTGAGGAGAGCGCGTCAAAAAGGTCTCTCGGGTGATCAGACCCGGGTGGGGATGGAGCGGTAATATAGAAAACGGGCGGCACGCGCGTTGTTGATGGATGGAGAAGTCAGAAATGTCGCAGCCGCTTCCCATCGCTAGAGCCTGCGACCGCGGGCCGGCGCTAGTCCCGATTCGGACAGCTCAACAGTGCCCCGGACTCGGGGTGAATTGGAATGGCCATTCAATTCATGGCTGGTCATGAGAACAAGCGGGAAATTGTGTCTGATATAGTACACCTTGCACTGCTGCTGCTTCTGATCAATGATCTAGTGTCAGTCGGTTAGTCATGGACTGGGAGTAGCCCCAAGTGGGAGCCTGTTTGCGGGCATCTCCCACACGCAGTCAGTATACTTTCAAATTGGGAAGTAAACTGGGGGGATCCAGGTAGTACCAGTCCCTTGCCTGGGTTGCTTCACCCACGGCAGTGGATTGTGTCTTCAGTGCCTCATCTTGGACGCTACAGACAATGAATTGTCGTTTGGTGCTGAGATGAGCGGAGAGCCCATGCCACGTGACCTTATCGGGGCAACATTCCCCCGGGTCATTTCCGCCAGGTGGCCGACACGAGTTTTGTCTTGTGTGTCCTCCCTATCCACACGCGTGTCCTCGGTCCAAAGGGTTCAACTCGACAAAATGGTGTCTCCTCAAGTGTGAGTGGCTCTGTGATGCTTGATGTCTATCGTGGCACTGACTCCAATCCAGTACCAACCTGGCCATCATCTTGGTGATGATGCAGCTCTCCAAGAAGGTTCCCTTTGAGAACCCCGATGTCTTGATGGGGGTGCGCGGCATGTACCTTCTGTCCAACCTCCTCATCATTGGCTTGTACCTCTACACCCAATCCAAGATCAACCAGAAAAAGGGTATGGACGTCTCGTGGTTTTCGCAATGGCGCGGTAGAGGCAAATGCTGACCATTTCCCCAGATATGACAACCCTCAAGTACGTCGAGCCGGCCCCCATGGGCACTGGCGAGGAACCCAAGCCGGTCACCACCACCAACATGGACTACGACAAGACGCAGCTGCGCCAGTTGATGCGCAGCCAGCTGATGGGTGTGGGCATGATGTGTGTGATGCATCTGTACTTCAAGTACACCAACCCGCTGCTTATCCAGTCGATCATCCCGCTGAAGGGTGCCTTTGAGGCCAACCTGGTCAAGATCCACGTTTTCGGCAAGGCGGCGACCGGTGAGCTGCAGCGCCCCTTCAAGTCCGGCGGTGGCTTCATGTCCCAGGGCCAGCCCTTGAGCGACAAGGCGTCGATCGAGAACGCCGAGAAGAACTACCGCGGTGGTGTCAAGGAGGAATAGAGTTGCCAATCATTCGCACAGCTCGTGGACGGTATCCAAATAGAAGAGAAATCAACGAATGTCCCGGAAACACACAGGCTTGCTCGCTTGACCGGGCCATGCAGACACGGTATAATTTTTGTTCGTCTGGCTGTATCATATATCATTGAATTTCAATTCCCAAGGCAACCGCTATTCCGTGTACTTTTGAGGTCATCGTCATGTAGTTCCGCCTCCCATCAACCTGCTCTGAATCTCAGCCTGCCCAATCCTCAGTTGTCTCGAGCGACTACGAGGATAGAGTCGCGTTCTCCAGTAACCATGTCTCTGGTAGTCACGTGATTAGTATCGCACTGCACAGTAGCAGATCAGTCGAGCCCTCCTCATGTACGCACCTGAACAGCTGCGCAACTTGTCCACCCGCCTTCCTCCAGATAACCGCAAACAATCGCCCTCTAACCATGAAACAGGGCGGCTGGCGTAATGGCAACGCGCCAGATTTCGGTTCTGGAGATTACAGGTTCGATCCCTGTGTCGCTCGTTTCTTTTTTTTGGACTTTTGCGACTTTCTGCTCGGATTTTCGGGCACGTTATATATATTTTAGGGTTTGAAGTAATATACTATATAATATAATAGATGCGCAGGCTAAGGAAAGGAAACGACTTGGTTGCGCTTACGATGAGGTGTCGTTCTGTTGGAAATATATCTCGGTATATATTTTGGTTGGGTTGGGATTGGATGCGAATTGCACACAGACTTATCGCACCTCGACAATTTGTATCAAAGTGAATGAAAGTGGTATGAAGTATATGTAGATGGCAAAGCCATTTTATCCATTGCCGAAGTCTGATATATACTACCATTCAGGACAGTGACTATGTTATATCATTGTATACACACACCTACCTGTGTGGAGTGCTCTATTGTTTCTGCGGGGCATCTGACATTGACCAATCTGAGAATACCCAAGTCGAACGAACCACTCTCTACCTCCTTCTCTAGATTGATTATATATCATCTCGTATATGTCCTACCCCAGCGATTGCGATCTCGGCATCCGACACATACCGCGATCGATGTAGTCCCAGTTCTCGCGGCTCCTCGCCCCCATGCGTCTTCGATGTCATAGTTGCCACTAAGAACCACTCGGAGCCTCGTCAGATGCCCCCTGGGCAAACGCCGGAACTGCCTTATACAGCCCTGCTCAGGTCCGTGATTAATAAAAAGCCGAAGCGAAATCTCTGCGGGAACCCGTGGCACCCCCGCTGGGTACAGATGGGTTCCCCGGTGACTCTTTTCAGGGCGCACCGCGCCACATCTATCAAGTTCCCCGTACGATCGGCCTACACCGACCGACTGTTTCGAGGTTGATCCTGCCGCACGCATCCACGGGGCCCGGGGCCCGGGGCCAATGGGCGCGGTGCAAATCAGAAGATGGGCAGATAATAAAAAGAAGAAAAAAACAGAAAAAAAGAAACGCAAGAACCCAAAATAAAAATACGCATTAAAAAAAAAAAAATAGAGGATCGGTTGCCCCTCAGTCGTGGCATCATCCATCAGCCCCTCCCCCTCGTCATACTTCGGGCACCGGGATGCCTCCCACGGCCAAGTTATCGTGCAACCCGAGCCCATGAATAATAGCCCTGGCAAAACATTCTCGAGTGTCCCCGAGGTAGAGAAGAACCCGACCCGCGTAGATCCGAGGGCGCCCATTGGTGCAAGGGAGCTACCGAGGGGCAGCCAGAAGGGAAGATATCGTGACTCTTCCTGTTTTGCCCGGTGTATGAAACCGGAAAAGGGGAGAAGGGGAGCTATGCAAGCGGCAACAGCCGGGAAGCCCAATTCATGCTCCGATGGTCTGGGGACGCCCCATCTTGCTCTCGGTGTAGAGTGAGCGGAGCGTTGCGTCAGTCCCATTACTTCAACTTCCCCTCCCCCTCCTTTTCTTCCTTCTTCTTCTCTTCCCCCCATCCACGTTCCCAATTCCACATCTTCCAAAAGGTACTGTCCATCCATCCTCCTTTCTTTTATTCGTGTCCGTGCAACTATCCTGACTCGTCCTAGTTCTCATCTACCGCAATCATGGTCCCCAAGGTACGCTGGACCTTCGTGTCGCCCGCGGGATGCCGTCATCATACTCACTTCGCTACAGGTTGGTATCAACGGTTTCGGCCGCATTGGCCGCATTGTGAGTTTTCCTTACAACCTGCCCCTTGTCGAACCGAAGAGTCGCTAATTGCTCGTATCCAGGTCTTCCGCAATGCGTAAGTGGCCCCACCACGCGCCCGCGAACGGGATGAATCACCAGTCTAACATTGTCCCCTACAGCATCAACCACGGTGGTGTTGACGTTGTCGCCGTCAACGACCCCTTCATCGAGGTCCACTACGCTGTATGTAATTCTGATGTTCATGGTGGGGGAAGCGGTGCTACCCCGCGCACGCATCCCCCCTCCTTCTCCCCTCCCCCGCCATGGCCGGTTTGCTAATCTCCATCTATAGGCCTACATGCTCAAGTATGACAGCACCCACGGCCAGTTCAAGGGCACCATCGAGATCGATGGTACCTCCGGCCTGATCGTCAACGGCAAGAAGATCCGCTTCTACGCCGAGCGTGACCCCGCCTCCATCCCCTGGTCGGAGACCGGTGCCTCCTACATTGTCGAGTCCACCGGTGTCTTCACCACCACCGAGAAGGCCTCCGCTCACTTGAAGGGTGGTGCCAAGAAGGTCGTCATCTCCGCCCCCTCGGCTGACGCCCCCATGTTCGTCATGGGTGTCAACAACACCTCCTACAAGTCGGACATCAACGTCCTCTCCAACGCCTCGTGCACCACCAACTGCCTGGCTCCTCTCGCCAAGGTCATCAACGACAAGTTCGGTCTCGTTGAGGGTCTGATGACCACCATCCACTCCTACACCGCCACCCAGAAGACCGTTGACGGTCCCTCCGCCAAGGACTGGCGTGGTGGCCGCACCGCGGCCCAGAACATCATCCCCAGCTCCACCGGTGCCGCCAAGGCCGTCGGCAAGGTCATCCCCTCGCTCAACGGCAAGCTGACCGGTATGGCCATGCGTGTGCCCACCGCCAACGTCTCCGTGGTCGACCTGACCTGCCGCATCGAGAAGGCTGCCTCCTACGATGAGGTCAAGGAGGTCATCAAGGCCGCCTCCCAGGGCGAGCTCAAGGGTGTCCTCGGCTACACCGAGGATGACATCGTCTCCACTGACCTGAACGGTGACGACCACTCCTCCATCTTCGATGCCAAGGCCGGTATCTCTCTGAACCCCAACTTCATCAAGCTTGTCTCCTGGTACGACAACGAGTGGGGTTACTCCCACCGTGTTGTTGACCTGATTGGTAAGTTTTTGTATGCCATTTCTCCGGATGGAATATGTCGACTAACGAAATTCTGCAGCCTACATTGCCGGTGTCGACGGCCAGTAGGAATCAGGACAGCGTCCTGGGGTCAGGAGTGTTCTCTGAGATGCTGAGACCGTGGGTTGCCCGCTCGGTAGTCTGGTCTGATGGTGTCTACGCAGGAGGAAAAACTAGCTGATAACGTCAATTTAATGAATACATTTCTTTCATGTTTATGAAATCATAGTTGTAGACCTGAACACCGTGGAGCCGTAAGAATACCAACGTGATCTTCCCATCGTACCGACATAGGAAACAGGGATGAGCATCAGCTTGATTTAATTATTCCAGATGCAAAAGCATAGCTCAAGCGCCGATCACGGGCCGAGGCGGTCGGTATGGGCGGTGAGCCCTAATTATCCGGCAGTAAGAAAGACGGGCCCAAAAGGGATCCAGCATGCGCATCAATTCAATCCCCCATTCACTCTGTGCTACGGCCGCATCTCCGGTGCAATAGTTCCTCCCAGGAAGAGTCACAGTAGCTGCAGCTGTTTAATCACCTCTTTCTCTAGTTCTTTCACATTGGGGCCCAAGCCAGGACAAGCTACGTGGAGATCCTCGTCGGTACGGGAATACACGCGGACCTATAGGTCTATAGTCCCACCCCCACAGCAACGTCCGATACTGACCTGCTTGGGGAGATCCTCTGTTCCTAATTGGCACTGCTTAAGATTTCTTGTGTCCTTGGCAATATCTTATCGCCATCTCGAGGGACCCGTGCATGGTGTTGAACAGACAGCTCTGGTCATTGATGCCATGAAAGACTAAGAGACCATTAATCGTTGGTAACAATCAAGGAGGGGACCGATCCTCATAGCCTTTGTTATCGATAATGGAGGATGAGGAGGACACCGTGATGGGGAACACCCCCAAACCATCGCTCTCTTCCCTCACCCAACCCCCTCCATCCACACATCTACATCATCGAGAAGACCCCATCTTGGCACCGTCTCTGATCCCACCTGCTCTGGTGAAATCTCCTTCACTAGGATCTGAGAATATCACCGCTAGGAATGCCACCCTGCCTTCTGGGTTGGCTCCTCCGGAACGCGTGAACAAGATGAGCGATTCAGACAGCAACCCCGCTGAGCCCGTCGCTCGACGGGACAGCCTCGTCGAACCAAACTCAGATTGGTCTGACGAAGAAGTCTCGGCCAAGGCCGGTCTCCCGCTGGTGTCGCTCGCCACGGGTCTCTGCTATGATGTCCAGATGCGCTATCATTGTGAAATTCGTCCAACCTCGGATGTGCACCCGGAAGATCCCAGACGGATCTACTACATCTACAAGGAACTTTGTCGCGCGGGCCTTGTCGATGACCCCGAGTCGACTCGACCCTTGGCTCTCCAGACCCTTCGCCGAATCCCTGCCCGCCTGGCCACAGAGGAAGAAATAGTCCTCATTCACTCAGATGCGCATTATGCATTTGTTCACAGCACACAAGGTAGGATGCCACCACTCTCCTTAGATCAACAATGCACTCATACAAACCCAGAAATGACCGACGATGACTTGATCAGCCTGGAGAACAACCGCGATTCGATCTATTTCAACAGGCTGACTTTCTCTGCATCCCTTCTATCGGCCGGCGGTGCTATCGAGACCTGCCTCGCGGTTGCACAGCGCAAGGTCAAAAACGCCATCGCAGTCATTCGACCGCCTGGCCACCACGCAGAACACGACACCGCCATGGGATTTTGTCTTTTCAACAACGTCTGTGTGGCTGCGCGAGTCTGCCAGCGGGAGCTCGGGGAACAATGTCGAAAGATTTTGATTTTGGACTGGTAAGTAGTTATCTATGATCGATCTTGCTGGGATACTAAATCGACTCTAGGGACGTCCACCATGGTATGCGAAACTGACCTACATTTGGTGACAGAAAAGATCCTGATAAGTAATAGGGAACGGGATTCAGAAGGCGTTCTATGACGACCCTAATGTCCTCTACATTTCGATTCACGTCCACCAGAATGGCAAGTTTTATCCCGGGGGCGATGAAGGCGACTGGGATCACTGTGGTGAGGGTCCCGGCGTCGGAAAGTAAGTCTTACTCCCCACAACCTCCAACATACCACTTGAACTGACATGCGCGACTATCAGGAACGTCAATATCCCATGGCCTGACCAGGGAATGGGCGACAGCGATTACATGTTCGCGTTCCAGCAAGTCGTGATGCCCATTGCACAGGAGTTTGACCCGGATTTGGTGATCAGTAAGACTGCTTGCTATTCGTGTGCATGTGTCGAGATTAACCGCCGATATAGTCGCTGCCGGATTCGACGCTGCTGCCGGAGATGTACTGGGCGGTTGCTTCGTGTCCCCGTCGTGCTATGCGCAGATGACGCACATGTTGATGAGCCTGGCCAACGGCAAGCTTGCTGTCTGCCTAGAGGTTAGTGGTCTTCCTGATTAGATGCAGATTGATTCTGACAAAGTTGGCGTATGAAGGGTGGTTACAACTTTCGCTCCATCTCAAAATCCGCCTTGGCAGTGACCCAGACCCTTATGGGCAATCCACCGGAACGCTGGCGGGTGACTTCTCCTACCAAACCGGCGGTGAACACTGTGCGCCGTGTTATGGGCATTCAGGCCCAGTACTGGCAGTGCATGTATCCCAAGCCTCCGCAGCATCCGGTGTGGGCGAATCGGCTACACGGTATGTGTTCAGCGACGAGGACGGTCATGTTGCGTGGATAGGACTGATGACAGGCAGATGTCCTTCGCGAAGTTCAGGCAAAACAACTTTACGAGAGCGCCAAACTCACCCCGCTGTACATCTACCGCACGGCCATTTCGAAGTCTTTTGACAACCAGGTCTTGGCAAGGTAGGCACGAAGATCTCTAGCACAGACGAATATCTGACATTTGCAGCCCCAATTACCACGAAGCCGTGCCGCTCGTTGTCATCTTCCATGATCCGTGAGTTCTCCGGTTCCGAGCCCTCCCAGAACCCAATCTGACCCAGTCACATCTAGCCCCGATCTGATGGGACAACCTGACCCGGTGACGAACCGGTTGGATGCACACAACTGCTGGCTGGTATGTTGGACTACTGGCCTGGCGGCCTGATTGCGCTAACACAGATAAGGCTGATGTCCAAAAGGAGTACGTCGGATGGATTGTGCGTAAAGGTTACGCTGTCATCGACGTCAACATCCCCAAGCACGTTACGCTGGAACCGGTATGTCGTGGAGCCTTTCTTTGATCGGAAATGCCTACTTACTTGAGGAATCCCAGGCCACCGGTCGATTCGAAGAAGAAGATGAGAATCGCCCTACCGCCACCGAAGAGCTCGCAAGCTATTTGTGGGACAACTACATCGAGTAAGCAGCCGAGCATCCCGCCCAGGCAAGCCATTAGACCCGCATCTCATGATATACCCCATAGGCCAAACGAAGCCACGAAGATCATCTTCATGGGCGTTGGAAGCGCCTTTTACGGCGTCGCTAATTTACTGATCAACCGGGGTACGTGTTGAAAACTCGCTGCAGCCACCATCCAGCGCTGACCATACTAGAAAACCTGTACAAGCGTGTCACCGGCGTCGTCTCCTTTGTGGCCGAGAACCCCGTGCGGGCCATCGCATCCCCTACCCAAGTGTGGCTGTCCAAGTGGTACCGCGAGGTAAGTGGATTCTCCACCCCGGGCTGACGAGAGGTGGCGTTTCCTGATTCCCGTTGATACAGAACTCGCTTGTCTTTGTCTCGCACGCGCACGGTCTGTGGGGCAAAGCGGAGCGCAAGCCCTCTAGGCGATACGGGTTACTGCGACAATCGCCCCGACTCGCGCTGAGCGAGATGATGTCGGAGCACAAGGAGGAAGTCTTCCAGTGGATTTCCGACCACGCGGATGAACCTTCCGACGAGGAGGAGGAAACCGAGCGGGATTCCCCCATGAAGGAATGAAAGTCGAGACCCGACTGAAGCTTTGCCTGAGCTGCATACGTCTTGGCCTTTCCATGACGGTTGTGATCATAGATCCTCCGCGGTATCAGTTGATGCCCCAGTAGCTCAGATACGCCAAACTACGTTATCGGGCCATGGGTCCTACCAACGCCCGAAGATCCTCCGCATTTGTAAAAATAGAGTGGCGTTGCGTTCGTGTCGAAGCCACGGTAGCCATCCGGGCACTAGAATAGTCTTATCGTCGTGATGATCCTGTGCAGCACGATGAAACCATTATCAGCGCCCGGTAGAGCAATGCACGCCGAGCATTCTGAAAATCCCCAATTCAACTGAGACACCCACTGACTCCACCAAACCCGCTGAGAAGAGAACTGCCCGGTTGACCAGCGTTTTCCGGGATGTAACTGTCTCAGACTTTATACCCCAGAGTGGGATCCACCGGTCCCAGCCACCGCCGCGCTGCCCTTGGCGTGCATCACGATCGTTCTCACCCGCCTTACCCTGATACCCAGGATCGGGTCGGAGCGCCCTGACACATAATTCCCGCATCCGGGCACTCGTGTTTTACTGTGTTTTCATGCACCACGGGTCTTGATTCCCCGTCGCTTGTTGACTGGCTCCCGGGCGGGGCCTGCGCCGTGGTCGACGGTGCGCTACTGGTCTGGTGATGGACGGCCTGACCGTGTCTAATTACTCTCGCGAGGTTTCTTTCGGGCACAAGTGTCTCGGAAAACGGACAGGAGGACGCTTTAGCTCTATCAGCGGTCCTAATTTTGGTCGCGAAGCAATGTCCCGGCTCGGGCATGAGAGGAAGACTTTCCTCACTGTCCCCGAGGGAAAAAAAAACTATATAAGGAAGCATTGATCCAGCACGAAGATTCCATTCTTCAGCTTCAGCAATCAACAAATTATTCAAGACTATAACCATCTTCTTCCAAACCACTCCAATCTCCCGCCACTATGCACCTCGCCGCTGTCGTTGCCTCTGTGGCCGCCCTGGCCCCGCTCGCCAGCGCCGCCGGCCACGCTATCATCAAGAACAACTGTGATCATACTGTCTACGCCTGGTCGGTCGGTAGCTCCGTGGGCCCGGCCCAGACCATCGAGTCCGGCAAAAGCTACACCGAGCAGCTGCGCCATGATCCCGTGTCCGGTGGCATCTCTTTGAAAATCACCAAGGAGGCCGACGGTCTGTACACGGGCAAGCCCCAGACCAACTTCGCCTATACCCTGGACAGCGAGCGTGTCTGGTACGACCTGTCCGATGTCTTCGGTGACCCTTTCTCCGGCAAGTCGCTTCTTGTAAAGCCCTCCGTCGTCAGCTGCCCCAACATCTGCTGGGCCGAGGGTGTTTCCCCCGGAGGCAGCCAAACCAAGGACTGCGAATCGTCCGCGGATATCACTCTGAACCTGTGCGCGGACAAGTGCTAGATGTGTCGACGCTAGGACCATGGTTTTACTAGGGTGGGGGCTTGTGATGAATTGCGGGGGATCACAAGAGCCTCATGGCCTACAGGCGCACGGGGGTTGTGACGAGATAACTTGTGCATACGTAATGAGAATGGAATTTCCTATGGGCTGCTGCTCCTGTCTAAACTTGTCGACCTCGTACCCTGCCCTTTTCTTTCATCATGCCTCGAGCCTCACCGCAACAAAGCAAATCCAGTGGAACCGGAGTTTTAGGGCTTCTCCTTCACCGCCGGGACAAACCAGGCAGAACCGGGCTCACCGCCCCGGGTCCAATCGTCGGAGTGGCTTCCCCTCGGTTGACTTTGCAATCATTCCCTCTGCTCTCGTCATCGCAGATCATTTGGTTGTTGTGTGCTGGGGGATATTTGACCCACTAGATCTTGACCGAAATTTCTTCTGCATTGACTGCACCTGGGTCGTGCATTGCTGTCGTCGACTTGTTGACCCGTTCATGTCCCCAAGGTACTCTGGATCTGCAACGACACCGTGGTTGTGGTACAGAAGAAGCCTCAGTTGGAAACCAACTGTCTGTCAATATTTGCCAGCGCGCATATCGACCGTCCATTTTCATAGGCCCCTTCCATTGGCTCGTTCTCCGGAGCATCTTTGGGCCCGCTCATTCTCCCTTTCTTCTCGCCCTTCCTTCACCGCCAAGCCGCCCATCATGGCTCCAATCGAGCGCATCACAGAACAGCTGGAGAAGCCGGAGCTCGATGATAGATCGTACCGCGTGATTCGTCTGCCGAACCAGCTGGAGGCGCTTCTCGTGCATGACCCGGATACCGACAAGGCGAGCGCCGCGGTCAACGTGAATGTGGGCAATTTCTCGGACGAGGATGATATGCCGGGAATGGCCCACGCGGTCGAGCATCTGTTGTTTATGGGCACAAAAAAGGTTAGTTTTGCCATTTCTCATTGGCCGTCCCCGTGGTGGTGGCGAAGCTGACATGGGCTTTGTCGGCTGCATTAGTACCCCAAGGAGAACGCCTACAACCAGTACCTCGCCTCACACTCTGGTTCCTCGAATGCGTATACCGCGGCCACCGAAACGAACTATTTCTTTGAGGTCTCGGCGACTGGGGATGCCAGCGAACCGAAATCCACCGGGCAAAACACTCCCACCGACTCCACTAACGGGACGAACGGTGCTGTCAGTGATGTCTCGTCCAATGGAACCGGGGCCACAGAGGAAAAGTCTCCGCTATATGGCGCCTTGGATCGCTTTGCCCAGTTCTTTGTGTCACCGCTTTTCCTCGAGTCCACATTAGACCGTGAACTACGGGCCGTGGATTCGGAGAATAAGAAGAACCTTCAAAGCGACTTGTGGCGGTTGATGCAGCTGAACAAGTCCCTCTCCAATCCTTCCCACCCTTACAGTCACTTCTCCACGGGTAACCTGCAAACCCTCAAGGAGGACCCGCAGAGACGAGGCTTGGAGGTTCGGAGTGAGTTCATTCGCTTCTATGAGAAGCACTACTCCGCCAACCGGGCAAAATTGGTGGTGCTGGGACGAGAGACCCTGGATGTGCTGGAACAATGGGTGAAGGAGTTGTTTGCCGATGTTGAGAACAAGAGTCTGCCCCAGAACCGCTGGGATAACGTGCAGCCTTTCTCCGAGACCGAAATGTGCACCCAAGTGTTTGCGAAGCCGGTCATGGAATCGCGTTCTATGGACATGTATTTCCCATTCCTCGATGAAGAAAAGATGAACGACACCCAGCCCAGTCGGTATATAAGCCATCTCATTGGCCACGAAGGCCCCGGAAGTGTGCTCTCCTATCTCAAGGTCAAGGGGTGGGCCAATGGCCTCTCCGCGGGAGCCATGCCCATTTGCCCCGGCTCCGCTTTCTTCACAATCTCCGTGCGTCTGACCCCCGAGGGTCTGAAGCAACACCAGGAGGTCGCCAAGGTGATCTTTGAGTATATTGCCATGATCAAGGAGCGCGAGCCAGAGCAGTGGATCTTTGACGAGATGAAGAACCTGGCCGACGTGGACTTCCGGTTCAAACAAAAGACCCCGGCAAGCAGATTCACTAGCCGCCTGAGTAGTGTCATGCAGAAACCCATGCCCCGGGAGTGGCTACTCAGCGGATCGCTGCTGCGCCGATTCGACCCCAACCTCATCAAGGAAGCCATGTCGTATCTGCGGGCCGATAATTTCCGTCTCATCATCGTGTCTCAGGACCATCCCGGTCAGTGGGACCAAAAGGAGAAGTGGTACGGCACCGAGTACAAGGTCGAGAAGATCCCGCAAGATTTTCTCAGTGGTATTCAGAAAGCCCTGGAGTCAACCCCGTCGAACCGTATCTCGACCGTGCACATGCCCCACCGTAACGAGTTTGTTCCGACTAGGTTGTCTGTGGAGAAGAAGGACGTTGCTGAGCCGGCCAAGACGCCGACCTTGATCCGTCACGACGATCGTGTGCGTCTGTGGTTCAAGAAGGATGACCGGTTTTGGGTCCCCAAGGCCACGGTTCACGTTACTTTGCGCAACCCGCTGGTCTGGGCCACACCGACCAACCTGATCAAGACCAAGTTCTATTGTGAGTTGGTCCGGGACTCGTTGGACGAATACTCCTATGATGCCGAGCTTGCGGGCCTTGACTACCATCTCTCGGCCAACATCTTGGGCCTGGATGTGTCGGTGGGCGGTTACAACGACAAAATGTCCGTCCTGTTGGAGAAGGTCCTGAGCACTATGCGAGGACTGACGGTGAACCAGGACCGCTTCAACATCATCAAGGAGCGGTTGACTCGGGCTTTCCGCAACGCTGAGTATCAGCAGCCCTTCTACCAGGTGGGCGAATACACACGGTACTTGCTCTCCGAACGCAGTTGGATCAATGAGCAGTACATTGAAGAGCTGGAGCATGTGCACGCCGATGACATCACAACCTTCTTCCCGCAGCTGTTGGAGCAGACGCACATTGAAGTCCTGGCTCACGGCAATCTGTACAAGGAGGATGCGTTGCGGATGACGGACTCGGTTGAAAAGATTCTCCAGGGCCGTCCCTTGCCCCCGTCTCAGTGGTACCTGCGCCGTAACATGATCCTGCCCGCTGGCAGCAATCTTGTCTACCCGCGGACCCTCAAGGATCCGGCGAATGTCAACCACTGCATCGAATATTACCTATATATTGGGGTATTTTCCGATCCCACCTTGCGATCCAAGCTTCAGCTGTTCTCGCAGATGACCGATGAGCCCGCCTTTGACCAGCTGCGCAGCAAGGAGCAGCTCGGATATGTGGTGTGGAGTGGATCACGCTACAATTCGACGACCATGGGCTACCGGGTTATCATCCAAAGTGAGCGCAACGCGCAGTACTTGGAGTCTCGCATCGAGTCCTTTCTGCGCGATTTCGGCTCCACCCTCGAGAGCATGCCCGAGGAGGAATTCGAAGGCCACAAGCGCAGCGTGGTCAATAAGCGACTGGAGAAGCTCAAGAACCTGGGCTCCGAGACGGGTCGGTACTGGTCTCACGTTGGGTCCGAGTACTTTGACTTCTTGCAGCACGAGACCGATGCATCCCAGGTGCGCACGTTGTCCAAGGAGGACCTGGTTGCTTTCTACCGGCAGTACATCGACCCGGCCTCCAAGACACGGGCCAAGCTGGCGATCCACTTGAACGCCCAGTCTGGTGCCCACGCTGAGATTGCACCCGCCGATAAGCGCTCCCGTCTCGTGGAGCTTGTTGACAAGCAGCTCGATGCGGCCGGATTCGCGGTTGATAGGCCGACCCTGGCAGCGGCCTTCCAAGAGCTGGACGTCGAGGTGGTCGACCAGACCCAAATTCTCTATATCATCAAGACCTTCCTGACCACCGAACTGAGCCTGTCACCCGCCCAGATCACTCCGGTGATTGAGAAGCTGGAGGGCAATCTTGGCCTGCAGCTGAAGCAGCTCGGTCTCGAGCCTGGATCGAGCCACGAGTCGGCTAATGGAACACCCGCCTCGGAGGCCTTTGTTATCAAGGACGTGCCAACATTCAAGGCCCGCCTGGCAGTGAGCACCGGACCTGTGCCGGTGTCCGATCTTAGCGAGTTTGAGGATTTTGATGCGAAATTGTGAGGAGTCTCTGCTTTAGGAAGTGTGGGGGGGGGGGGGGGGGGGGTTTGTTGGTGTTGGTGTGGAGCATTGGCGAGTTGAGGAGTTGAAATTAGAGTATATAAGACAATTTAACAACCATTGAAAGTATTTTCAAGCCAGATTCGAGGTCCTTCAGACCTTTCTTACTATATTCTCCCCGAGACATCGTAACTGGTATACATAAACAGACCCTTTGGGCAGGCGGTATCTGTTATCGATAACACGGCGACCAAAGTGAGCTCGCGCCCTTGACACCGCGACCTTCGTTCCCCAGTCACAATGGCAACCACAACAGCGACAGCAATCAAGAGTAGCCGGCCGTGAGTGATAACATCTGATCTGAAGCAATTGAGCGATGGGAGCGCCCCCCAACCCGCTGACACACGTTCTCTGGCGCAGTCCCATTCTCCCCAAGGATTTCTCCGCACAGCAGCCGGAGACCATCCGGCTATACCCCCTGTCCAACTACACCTTCGGTACGAAGGAGACCCAGCCCGAGGAGGATCCGTCGGTGCTGGCCCGTTTAAAGCGGCTCGAGGAACACTATGAGGAGTTTGGCATGCGCCGCACGTGCGAGGGTGTCCTCGTCTGCCACGAACACAACCACCCGCACGTCTTGATGCTGCAGATTGCCAATGCATTCTTCAAGCTGTATGTCGGCCCCGGCTGGAAGTACTGGCTTGGAACGTAAGTGCTGACTGTGCCCTCAGACCAGGCGACTACCTGCACCACGAGGACGAAGAGGTGGATGGCTTCAAGAAGCGACTCAACGAGCGCCTGGCACCCGTGGGCTCGCAATTCTCCGGGGAAGGGGTCAACGAGGATTGGGAGATTGGCGACACCCTGGCTCAGTGGTGGCGACCGAATTTTGAAACGTTCATGTACCCGTTCCTGCCGGGCCATGTCACACGGCCCAAGGAGTGTAAGAAGCTGTATTTTATCCAGCTGCCGAGGAAGAGTGAGTGCTTCTTTTGTCCTTTGTTTTCTCCATTCTGCCATCCAGTGGTGTGTCTTACTTATATTCCTGTAGAGGTGCTTTCCGTTCCTAAGAACATGAAACTCCTGGCGGTGCCTCTCTTCGAGCTATACGATAACACCGCTCGCTACGGTCCGCAGCTGTCGGCGATCCCGCACCTGCTCTCGCGGTACAATTTCGAGTTTGTGGACGAGAACGACAACGTTGTCGCGGCGACACCGGGCACGCCTCTTCCCGAGCACCAGATCCCCCGTACCAAAGTGATCGCGGGCGGCGACGATGGCCAGGATACGGGCATGACGGATGCCGATGTCAAGGGCGAGGCGGATACAAAGGTCGAGCAGTAGAACAGAGACCAATCTAATGCGCAAGGTTACGGTGTCATGCTAGTATTTCGACTCCACGGAGTTTGCGATGAATGAATTGAATGCATCCCCCGGATCTCTTCTAGCTGCAGGAACCGTGTACGCGGACCGGCGACTCCGACTCCACACGGTTATACATGCATGATCTCGAGACCGCATGATCTCGTGCAGACCAACCCCGCTCCATGGGGGGCGGAAATATGGCGGGTTACATGAAGTGCTGGAACGCCGATCAGACGGGGCCAATGTTGGATGAGATGTGTTTGAGCAGTGCGTGGAACCCCGCACGTAGAGGAGGTTGATGTTTGGGGTTGTTTCTATTCCAATTCTCTCAATCGTGTCCATGATCCAACTCATTTGATCGATAGTTATGGCCGATGCCCGTCGCCAGGGCATCTCTCGCTGCATTTCAGTCTGACCTGCACGCTATCCCTGAAACGACGGCCGCTCCGAAGGCGTGCATATCTGGACCAGCTCCGGTGCCCCACCCAGATCGGCGGTAGAGATGCAGACGGACAAGCGGCTTAGGCCATTCTCTCGCTGGGATGCAACCGAAGGCCTCTGTCCGCGGGGACCGGGGATGCAGGCGCATATAAAAAGCAACGTCGGCCCAAAATAGACCGACCGGAATGTGGTGCCTGTGCCTGTGCCTGCCATTCATACCCCACGTTTCCCTCGATTCATCCTGCAAGACATCCCCAGAATGATCTCCTTTGGTCGGATCTGGATGGTCACCGCCGTGGTTGCGCTGGCGGTTGCGGCGCCGTTGCGGCGAGGTATAGACTCTCCCTTCCCCTCTCCCTCATTCACGCTGACGGCGTATAGATGTCTCGTCCGACGACCTGAAGCAGTTGACGCTCTTTGCCGAGTATGCCTCTGCATCATACTGCACCAATAATATCAATTCCACGGGCGATGCCCTGTCGTGTGCCGAGGGCAGCTGTCCCACGGTGCAGTCGGCGCAGACCAAGACACTCTATGAGTTTAATGAGTAAGTGACAAAAGGGACCCCCCTCTAGGAAGCCCACTGAGACAAGCAGCTCCACGGAATTTGGTGATGTAGCCGGGTTCTTAGCCGCCGATGAGACCAACGAGTTGCTCGTGCTCTCCTTCCGGGGCAGTCGGTCGATCAGTACGTGGGTCGCGAACCTCGACTTTGGTTTGACCGACACCAAGGATCTGTGTAAAGGATGTGAAGCACACGGCGGATTCTGGAAATCCTGGAAGACGGTGGCCGATGATATCAAATCGAAACTCGACGCCGGTCAGAAGAGCCATCCCGGTTACAAGGTTGTCTTGACGGGTCACAGTTTTGGAGCAGCCATTGCCACGCTGGGTGGGACGGCGCTGCGGAAAGATGGATATAAAATCACACTGGTGAGTTGCATAACACAAGCACAATGTCTGAGGCAGCTTCTCAAGGATTGATAGTATACCTACGGCGAGCCGCGCTTGGGCAACGAAGCCCTGGCAAAGTATATCACCGACCAAGGCGATCTCCATCGTGTCACGCACGCCGATGACTTGGTTCCCAAGGTGCCCCCGGCCTCCTTTGGCTTCAGCCATACGAGTCCCGAGTACTGGATCACCAGCGACAACAATAAAACGGTGAGCACGTCGGATATCAAGGTCATCCAAGGGGTTGGTTCCAAGCACGGCAATGCCGGCACGATCAACCCGGACATTGAGGCGCACAACTGGTACATTGTGCACATTGACGGGTGTAAATAGAGACCAAGTGGAAATATAGAGACATGGACAGTACAGAGTACTCCGTAGTTGAAGTACAAAGTGTACGGCATCGCCCCACTCGGTGGGGAAAAGATCCAGCCTCCGACACGTTCCCCATTCTTCCTTACCGCGACCATGTTGTTTGCCCCGGGCGGACCCCAGAGTCCTCGTCGGCGCAATCGCCTGAAAGCTATCTTCCTGACCATCCTGATTGTCCTCGCCCTGTACTTTCTCTGCTTCGCCGGCCCCGACGCCGCGCCGCGCGCCCGGACCAAGACCGCCAGCTACGCTCAGCAACATGGCGCCAGCCCCGAGATCACGGAGCAGGCCCGTCCGGGGACCCATCGACAACGGGAATTGATCGTGGCAAGCATGAAGAGCGACGATACCTCCTGGCTGCAGGAGAACTTGCCGGGGTGGTCGCAAAGCGTCTACGTGGTGGATAATAAACGGGCCCCGTTGACCGTGGCCAAGAATAAGGGACGCGAGTCCATGGTGTATTTGACGTGAGTATCGCGATTCCCATGTCATGGCATCGCTAATGCGCAGTCCGTCCGATTCCAGATACATCATCGACAACTACGAGAACCTCCCCGACGTCATGCTCTTCATCCACTCCCAGCGCTACCAATGGCACAACGACGACCCTTACTACGACGGTGTGGCCATGCTACGCAATTTCCAGGTCCCCTACCTCCTCCAACAGGGCTATGTCAATCTCCGCTGCGTCTGGACGCTGGGCTGTCCGGCCGAGATCCACCCCTTGAAGGATGCCCACCGCGAGGACGTCCACGCCGGAGAATATTTCAAAAATGGGTTCCAGGAACTCTTCCCCGGGGAACCCGTGCCGGAGGAGGTGGGCGCCTCGTGTTGCGCTCAATTCGGCGTCAGTCGCGCACAAGTACTCAAGCGACCGAAGAGTGACTACGAGCGGTTCCGCAGCTGGCTGGTCCATACCCCCTTGGCCGATGATATGAGTGGTCGCATCATGGAGTATTCATGGCACAGTGAGTCGTCCTTTTCCCTCCCAGCCTCCCCCGCCTCGACGAGCGTGAACTGACCCCTCCTAGTGATCTTTGGACAAGAGCCGGTCTATTGCCCAACCGCCCAAGACTGTTATTGTAATGTATTCGGGCTGTGCGACTTGAATTGCCCCGGCGAAGGTGGTTGCGAGAACCGCTATGTCCTGCCGCCGTTCTCCCTGCTGCCCAAGGGCTGGCCATTGGTGGGATGGAAGGGCCAGGCGCAGAACCCCAACTACGGATTGCCCGAGTCGTGAGAGACATGGACGGATTTCCAGACATTGACTCTCAACCATCTTGGCATTGACGGGAATACGGTGGGACTGGGTCTCGTCCGACACATCATCGTGCAACGACCACGCCATGATTGACTCGAAGGGACTTTGCCATGTGAAAGGGAGAATGACACCACACAGCTGGAAGCACCGTGAAGAGCAGCCCAGGCATTGGGACTGCAGCAATGCCCGTAATGAAGTTTATAGTGCCAAAATACAAGCGGAGCCGAGGTAGTGGAGCTCCCCGCATTTCTCACCTCACTTCTTTTCCAACCACCTTTGCGCCAACATGCTCATCATCGGACTCACCGGGTCCATTGCCACGGGGAAATCCACCGTTTCCTCCATCCTCTCCGCGCCCCCTTACTCCCTCCCCATCGTCGATGCCGATCTCCTCGCCCGCAAGGTCGTCGAGCCAGGCACCCCCGGCTACAAGGCCATCGTCAACTACTTCGGGCCAACCACGCCAGACCTCCTCGCCGGTGATGCTACCGCCCATGGCCAACCGCTCAACCGGCCCGCGCTCGGTCGGCGCGTGTTCGGCGACACGGAAGAGCGCAAGCGCGACCGACAAGTGCTGAACCGAATCATCCATCCCGCCGTCCGGTGGGAGATCAACAAAGCGCTAGTCTCCCACTATGTGCGCGGGCAATGGGCCGTCGTCCTTGACGTGCCCCTCCTCTTTGAGAGTGGCATGGATCTGATCTGCGGGACGGTGATCGTGGTCGGGGTCCGCGATCCCGCCGTGCAGATGGCCCGACTGCGGGCGCGCGATGCGCACCTGACGGCGGAGGATGCAGAGAATCGAGTGCGCAGTCAGGGCGATGTGCGGCACAAGGCCGCGCAGGCCGAGTTCCGGGGCACCACGTCGGCGCGCGGCGTGGTCGTGTGGAACGACGCGGATCGGACGGAGCTCGAGCGCGCCGTCCAAGAGGCGATGACGAGTATCGCCGCGTCAAGCCCGCGATGGTGGGCGTGGACATTGTTGATCGCGCCACCTGTCGGCGTGGGCATTGCGGCGTGGAATCTGATGGTCAACTTTGCGACGCAGAAGGGGTGGGAGAAGAAAGAGAGAGAGGACAAAGCCCGGCTATAGCGGGGACACGGGCGGATGCGTGCTTTTTAGCTTCGAGATACCATATGATGCATTACAGTTCGGGAGTGTTTTGTAAATGGTTGATTTGTACGTGATTTGTACGTGAATGCCAATGACAACGCCGACCCATGCTCCAACGCCAATGCATGAAGACCGGGGATATCTACAGACCAGAATTTTGAAACCCCTTCCAGGCTCGTCTCTACTGACTCTTGCGCTTCTTTTTCTTCGACCCGTGTGACTGGGAGCCAGAGATCGAGGTCAAATTCGACAGCCTGTCCTTGCCGGGCTTGTTCTTCGCTTTGTTTTTGGCAGCTTTGGCGATGGCCTTTTGTTTCTTCCGTTTCAATCTCGCCTCCACAGTCGCGGGGTCCGTGGGGTCAGTATCCAAATCATCCGAGTCCGAGTCTGAGTCGGAGCCTTTCTTTTCTGGAGGTGGGCGAAAGACCTGGACGATGTTAGTCTTGCCATCAACGAGACCAATTCTAGTCCGAGACGAACCGGCTGGGCCTTGCGCTCGAAATTGCCGTACGCACGACGACCACCCCGCAGGATACTATCCTCGGCATCGAGAGAATCCGCCGCAACCACCAGGGGCCGTGTCGGGGTCGACGTCGCCGCGGGGATATCCAGCGTCCATTCGGTCTCGCCGGCCTCGGCGGCTTGCCGCGTGATCGCATCTCGACGTTTGGCCTCCTCCGCGGCAAGAGCGGCCGAGATCGCATCCAGATCCGATTGCGGCGTGGACGGGCCATTAGCATCCGATACCCTTTGCCGTTTTGGCGAGGGTGGATGCTCATCCGTGCCCGACTGAGCATCGTGGGCGACGGCTGATGCTGCAGCGCGCTGCATGAACTGTCGAGACGTTAGAACGGAGTCTCCACGTCCAACGAGGACCACTTACCTTCATCGTGAGTAGCCGCGATGACATGGTCTTTTCCGGCTTCCCAGCCGCGGGAGACGACATGATGGCTCGAGATGACAAGAGCAAAAAAAAAAGAAAGATGTTAGCGCAAATGCGACGGCAGAAAAACCACAGCGTCGACGCAGATCCCGTATGCAGCAGGCGGTGGGGCTCCATCAAACCACACCTCGTCGATTATTCACTTGCTTCCTCCACTTCCGCTCCGTCTGTATCCCATCGTCCCCGGGACTCAATCCTGCCCAGTATGATGTCCTGCAGTCGTCGCTTCACGGCCCTGGCGTCGATTCGCCCGCGCTTCGTCGTCCGCCCATACTCGTCGACGGTGCCCCGGCTCGCCGACCGACAGGCCAACGACCCGACCCCGCCAGCCACGACGCCTAACGTCTCCGGGACGAACGCTGTGCCTACCGACTCCGTTGGCAGAGACGACGGTGTCTTGCAGGAGGATCCCGCTGTTGGAGAGCGCCTTCGGGGCCTGCAGGCCCCGAACCGCGCCTCCACCTGGGCTGCCAGCCAGCAGCCGCGTGAGCAGGCCATGACCGGCCCTCGTTTCGAGCAGACGATCATGGAGGCCCAGGTGCGTGAGAGAACAATTCAATTGGAGCTGGGGGGATTGAACATAGACTAACTGCACCCACAGCCCCGACCTTACGCCGCCATTGAGCTCATTCACAAGCAACCCGTGCGGTGGACAAAGTCCAAGGTCGTCAGCTGTGACGGCGGCGGTGGTCCGCTCGGCCACCCGAAGATCTTCATCAACACCGACAAGCCCGAGATTGCCACCTGCGGATACTGCGGTGTTCCCTTTGTAAGTGGTGACCGGGGCGAGACGAGGATTGACCCATGCTAACTCCAGCACCAGGCCAATGAGCACCACAAGGCCTACTTGAAGTCCTTGCCGGCCACCAGCTACCCGCTCGAGCCCACTGGCGACGCGGCCGAGGTGAACGAGAGCCAGCGTGTCACGGAGGGTGGTCTGGAACAACGATAGACGCGTGGCATTGAATTCTTTTTGGCGTTGATTTCCTTTGCGCATGTTACAACATTTGATTTTGGGCCCGAGGCCGTGTACAGAAATATCGAATGGATTCTTCCGATGCGTGGACTGAATCTACCCGACAACCTTGGAAGTGGTATCTACGTAGCGCCATGGGTGGTATATCTCGAGATGCTGGCAAATCTGCACGTAAAGCTGGGCGTATCACGACTTCTGACCCTGGATGGTCGCGACAACCTTGCGCGAGTGGCGGCTGGTGCGGAACTCCAGATACCAGATACCCTGCCAGGTGCCGGTGGCCAGTCGGCCATTGGAGATGGGGATATTGACGGAGGCCCCGACGAGGGCGGACTTGATATGAGCCTGGCGGGGAATTAGCAATGTTAGGTGGAAATGGAATGAAACCATCACGCACCGGCATATCATCCTCGCCCTCGGCGGAATGGCGGTAGAGATTCCCCTTTTTATCGTACGGGGCGATGCGGTCGAGCGCATCGCTCATGTCGGCGCGCACATCGTCGTCCCAGTTCTCGTTGAGCGAGAGCGCACAGCTGGTGTGCTGGACGAACAGGTTCAGCATGCCGACCTTGTAGTCGCGGATCTCGGGCAGCTCCGACAGGACATGGTCGGTGATGAGGTAGGAGCCGCGGCTGCGCGCGGGCAGCGTGAAGTTCTTCTGGGACCAAGACATGGTGATGGGAGGGAGAAAGTGTAGAGAAGAGAAGAGAAGAGAATAAGATGGGTTTGATTGGGTGCGGGGTCTGATGTCATGCCAACCCTAATCCACTCGACATATGTACATGGAGTTCTACCCTAACAGATCCAGACTATTTACTTCGATCTCTACCTCCATTACGACGCATCACACACCTCCGCGTGCACCGAGGGCGGGTTACTGGACGCGCTACCCCAGTCCACCCGGCCGAGGGCTTTCCCGGCATCGGTGCTATCATCCGAGCGAATCTATACCCGTCAGTGATCCCCCCATTCAACAAGACAAAGTCATTACCGGGGGGAAGCAAGAGACATACGTAATTCTCCAAGTCCACAAAGTGCCACCAGTCATCGCTGCGAAAGGCATTGTCCAGCGACTGACTGGCCGGGTCATTCCAGCCCGTGTTGCGCGTGTCGTAGTTCGGGTGCTTCGACCATGCCACGTACACCTTGGGATGATCGTTGTTCTGCACGCCATTGGGATCCTTGGCCTTGCCGGAATTGATCTCGTCGGTGGTCAGCGTGTTCTGGATATCCCCCCAGGCGAGATTGCTATAACCGCTGTGCGCGGACAGCAAGGCCCGCGACGGCGACCATTTCCGGTCATCGTCGCGCGAGTGGACAATCACCACGCGCTCCCAGTCGCTACAAGGAATCAGGTCAGTACCTCGGGGAGTAAGGCAGGATCTGAGAATGCCCATACTAGTCGTGGCCGGTTTCAATGCCCACAAACTCCGCGCCGTCCTTTTCATAGAAAAGATTATAGACCACGCGGATGTCGGTCTCGTTGCAACGCCGGTAAGTGTAGTAGATGGGAAAGGCCGGGCCTGCATTCCCAATCTCCACGTCCGGGTTGCGGCACTTGCACCCGACGTCCGGGTAATCACACTGCGGCGCGGCGGGCGTCTGGTGATCATCCTCGTAGACGTCGGCGGTGGTCGGGGATCCCCCAAAGGCCCAGGTGGGATAGCACGGCGGCTGATCCCGGGCCTGGCCGAAGAACCACAAGGGGGCATACCGGTAGGCCAGGTCGGCCCCGCCGGCGTTGAGCAACGAAGTCATCTCATCGTCGGCGATCTGCGAGACGGCGACCACGGGGCCGACCAGCGCGGCACGTTGAATCCACGAGAACCACATGGCGTGGAAGTGTGGAAGAGATGGATGGGGGAAAGCCCCCCATTTATCAAAGCCTAGATGAGAGCATTGCAAGTCCCGAAATCGGCGAGGCTGAACAAAAGACCTCGAGCAGATTCCTAAAAGGGTGATGAAGCCGGGTCAGAAGGGGAGGAGAAATGCATTAGTCGCAGGGGGTACGATGGATCTGATTGGATCTGAAGCCCCACGACGCGATCTGGACGGAAAGATTTCGGCTTGCGATCGAACTGATTCTGGTCCAATCTGAGTCGACAGTGGCCAACGTGGGACAAGGAGGTGAAGATTAAAGGCTGATTTATGGATTGAATCTATTGACCGTAAATGGATGCAAAATTCGAACGCCATCACTCCATCCTTTTTGGGTTATTGCTTCGCAGACTGGCCCTCGTTCAGTAACTGGCTGCTGCCGTCCATCTGGGACCATTTGGGGAGTCCGTCGGGGACATCCAGCATGCGCTGCTCGTAGTAGATATGGCATCTATCGACATGGTTAGCCAAAGACGCGGTCCCGGCGATCGAGACAAGACCCACGTAGGCTTGAACATCTCGCGCTGTTTCCGCTGTTCGTCCGGCGAGCCTCTCAACTCGATCAACTGGGGGAACAGCAGACAGACATTGCGTCCCTCGTCCATGATGGGAGTGCGACAGAACGAGCACGACACCTTGGTCGGCACGCTATAGTCGAGCGATTGATGACTGGCCGAGTAAAAGGACAATCCGCTCGACCCATTCCTGAAGGAGACATCCTCTTTATGGAAAATCACGGCCCACTGGAAGGGCGCGCCGTGCATGACCTGACAGCCGCGACAGTGACAGAACTTGGCGTTCAACGGCTGTTTTCGATCCAGTGTATACGAGATCCTTCGACACTGACAGTATCCCGTCCATTGCACGGGGCCCCGCTCGTGTGGAGACTGGATGTGATAGGGCGGGCGATGCTTCCATTCCTCATCATGTAGAGTGTTTTCGGGCGGCGCGTTGGTGAAGGCGGGCCTGGGTAGAGGATCCACGGTGGTAGAGATGCCCATTTCCGCCATGATGGTGGATATGAAGGGAATGGGAAGACGGGGGAAGGGAACTGGTGATGCTCCGTCCTGGTTATAAACGATGTCTGCAATGATGTCAGCTGGTTGGCGCCGCCAGGATTTGACCACTCCCACATCGTCATGCTTGGATCTGGAGATGGTCTTCCTTGGGAGAGATCTCGATTGATGTCATGGTGAATCTACCAGGATCGACGCTTGGGTTTTTGTAAACACGCCATCTATACGGACCCAATCACGTTGCTTCCCGCCTTTGTCGACTTCTGCACCTCTCTTTCTTTCTCTCTCTCCATCGTCAGGATGGGCCTCTTGGACCGGATCCGAGCCCGTCCCCGTCACAGCGCCGGTTCAGCTTCTGATTTCTCATCGCCGCCTCGCGTCACCGGCCGCGATCATTCCAGAATACTGCCCCGACCCGTGCTGGCACGTATCTTTGCGCTGGTCTGCCCCCACGCCGTCGATGACTCGTACGACTCCTCCGAGGAGTCCATGACCGATGGATGCATGCTCTGCGATATGCGAGATCTGGCGCATTGCGCCCAGGTCTGCAAGCGATGGTTTCTCGAGGCGCGCGTGTTGCTGTTCGCAATCCCGCATCCCCAATATCCCCCGCGATCGGCTGACAAACTGACCCGGGCCTTCCCCCCCAGATATTCGCACGTCCGCATCGATCCCGTCCACTACTGCGAGCGGGAAGTGTTGCTGGCGGCCAAACGCAAGCGCCGCTCGTTTTTCGATCGCAATGGGGATCCCGTGGACGCCCCGCAGGCCCGTCTCGGGCTGTTGATGCGCTCTGTTCGCGAGTCTCAGGGCCTGGCTAATATGGTTCTCTCGCTGCGGATGCCCTACATGACCCGTGAGGCTAACAAGGCCAATATCGCCCGCACCATCTCCGTGTTGCCCCGGCTTCGCTACGTCGATCTCCCGACCGGTCTGTACAGCGACGAGCCGTCGTGTATGGCGCTCAAGCAGGAGCTGATGGTGCGATGCCCGGATATTCGCCGTATGAGCTACCGGCATGGCGCCGAAGTGGGATTCGCCCGGCTTCCGGGGTCTCGGCTATGGATCAACCTGGAGCAGCTGGACCTCGGCGGGCTGCAGATTGAAGCGGGTGTCCTGCGCAATGGCCTGGCCTCCTTCCCTCGACTGCGGACGCTGACATTGGAGGAGCTGCCGTGGCTGGATGACGCTGCCCTGGCTGCCCAGGCGCCTCTCCCGCCCTTCCCCGCGCTCCAGGAGCTCACGATTTGCGACACCCCGAATGTCACGGCAAGCGGGCTTGCCTCCATTCTCTCGTCGCCGGGGAATCGTGCGGCGCTCCGGTCGCTCACTCTCACCGCGACGGGCGTGGCCCCCGCGGCCCTGCACGAGATCCTCGCCCTGGCCCCGCGGCTCCAAACGCTCTCTCTGGTGCAGGAGGTGGACCGGTCGTTTCCCATGGGCCAGGTCGCGCCCATGGCCTCCCAGTCCTTGCGTCTGCTGCACTACGAAATCACCTCCGAGACCGACAACCACGGTCTGCCGCCGGTCGCGGGCTCGTATTACACCTATCTCATTTCGTCGCTCATGGCGCACTCGTTGCCCGCCCTGCGCGATCTCTACGTCCGGGACGCCGGCTTCCCGGATACGCTGCTACTGGCGCCTCCGCCCCGACTATTCGGCGGCGGCGAGGACGGCCCGCAGGCCGTCGGGGGCGGACTCGCGCAGCCCTTGAATGTGTACAGCAAGGGGCTGGACGAGCTCGAATGGAACTTTACACCCTACGACCCGGACCCGGTGATGGGCCGGCGCAGCAAGACGCGGCCCGTGAGTTTCCAGGAGGCCCAGCTGAGCCGGTCGTGGGGCGGCGAGGCACGCAAGAGTGTCCTCGTGGGGAATGGATTCGGCGGATTCCTAGCGGTGCCGGCCGACGACGAGCGGCCGCAGAGCAGCGGCGGATCCAAACGGTCGAGCCGACAGGATCTATGGCGATAGTTGGATTGGAACGGGCCACGAATGAACGAAAACTTCCCAGTATATTTGCAGTCATATTATCAGATTATTTCGTAGCCAAGCCGGTCTATACATGACGTTGGAGCGGGTTGGCGGTCGTCACGGTATATATGAGAAAAAGATCATTGGAAATCCAGCATGGGATCATGCTCCGGCCAGCCGGGCGGCAATTCCAGGCCCCGCCAGACCCATTGCTTGTCCAGATCTTCCTGGGACATCTGGCAGTAGCCGTAGGTCTTGCAGTAGCAGTCGCGGGCGTCGGGACAGAACTGGGCCGGTTTGCCGAACAGGACTGACAAGGTGAGCAAGACGACGGAGACACACACCCAACAAGGGGAAACTAAACTTACTATGCCATGCATATTCCATGATGCGCCCGCTGACCCCCGCATCCAGCGGCGTCTCCATCAGCCACTGCCGCAAACGGACATACTCCTCGCGGTCGCGCTCGTGCACTTTGTCGCGCGACACGGCAAACTGACTGCAACAGGGCACGCCGACGGTCTCGGGCATGTCCTGCCCGGGGAAGAGGTCCCGAAAGGCATCCGGGAAGGCGACGGCGGTGGGATGGCCCGGGTCATCGGGACGATCGCGGAGGTAGCGAGCGGGCTCGAGTTCGGCGGGACAGCCGATGGCCCAGGCGCAGCGCAGATTGACGTAGCCGGCCTCGCGCACATAGTCGGGGTTGAGGTGCTTGATGGAGACGACGGAGTCATAGAGCGGGTTATCGTTGTGCCATTGGTAGCGGCCGCCGTGGAGGAAGACCACGATATCGGGGAGGGTCCAGTAGCGATCGATGATATAGCTGCAACAAGGTGAGTGGGTTGACTAACGAAAGAGAAAGATTCATGCATACGTCAAATATACCATGGCCTCGTTACCGCGATTCATCGGCACGGTGAGATCGGCCTGGCCCGGGGGAATGTCGGCTCGGTAGATATTGGCCGGCCACTGCGGGACGTTCTCGTTCACCCAGGACATATTGCTGCGCTGCATCGCGGCAAAGACCAATTCCCGATGGACGGGATGAATGGGCTGGTGATGCGAGATGCCCCAATCGAGATCGGCATTGTCGGCGTCCTGCACCTGCACATCGTCATGCCGCAGCACGAGGTGGTATGTCACCAGGAGACCGGCGGCGATCAGGGTGAAGATGACCACGGCGCGAGACCGGGAGCCGGAGAAGAGAATCATGATGGGATGGGAAACATTTCGGGGGGGGGGGGGGGGGCACCGAGGGTAGAAATAGAGGGGGCCGCGCGGAATTGCGAGTCGTAGTCGCAAGCTGGTTTCGGTAGCCCGTCCGAATGCGATCGACGGGGGAGAGTGGGGGTTGAAAAGGGAGGAGAGATGACAGAAGAGAGAATAATAGAGAAGACAGATAGATGATAGAGAAGATTCTACGGAGTAGGAATCCCTCTCTTGCCTCTTCTATTGATCCCTCAGCCTGATTCTGTTCATGTCAAACTCTTGATTCCATCGTGAGGGCCAATCAGAGGAATCACGGTGGATGGATGACGTCGAGACGAGATTTTACATTTCACCATCTCAGCCACCGAGCCACCTCGAGCACGGTCTTTGATCTGTGCTCTGAATCAGGATGGTCATGACACTGTCAGGGACACTGCCCATGACACCATGACACCATCCTACATAGCCTACATGGCCCCCGGGGCCATGTAATATCCACGAAGGATTCTGGGCCCACGGGTGGAGATGGGGCTGGATGTCATGAGAAATACTCCGTATTCGACTGGAGATTCCGATCGCTCTGTCAACAAGTCAGCCCCGAAGGTCGCACAAAGTAGAACGGGGCTCTCTGATTGGCCACTTTATTTCTCTACGAATCATTTAATAGAATTCTAGTTTATAGAATGAATAGTATGATATTTCTAACACTCTAATATAGCTCAACGTCTCCCCCCCCCCACTCGGGACACAAGCTCATTCTCATCACTGGTCGGACCCGGTCCAATCTTAGGGATCCATCTACCGGTGGATTTCATTCGAGACCATACCACCACTCGACCTTCTATACTACATATGTAATCTTACAGAGATCATTTACACCCGTATTCGCGCCTCCCAGAACTTCATATGCCGATCAAACCACGGCAACGTCTTGCGCAACAGATCCATCCGCGCCTCTACCTGCTCCGTCTCCGGTGGCGGCCACCGTCCAGCCGCGAGCACCATATCACGCCGGATCTGCAGCTGGAGCAGGAACCGCGTGCACGCCGGGACGATTAGATCCGCCCGGTAATCCGAACTGACGAGACCCAGATTCGGATGTTGTAGTTGATACCGTTCCGGATGCATCTCGTCTGTCGGCCACCGGCGCCGGTAGACCTCGCGCGTGATAGTGAGCAGGACGCGCTCACTCGCCGACTCCATCACCCGTAGGAACTTGCCCATGGCGACGAGCTGCAGTCCCGGCATGCCCACCTCCCCGGCGGCCTGGAAGACGTCCAGATGGAAATTGAGGAGACGGAGATAGTTCATACATGTCTGGCACGTCGGTCCCGATGCACACTGCACCGAGCGCACGTCGGCCTCGGTCACGGCATAGTCATGGGTATAGAGAAACGCACTAATCTTCTGCAACTGTCGCGGGCCCACCGTATTCAGCACGAGGATCTCCCCGCGGCCTTTCTGTCGGATATCGACCCCGCTGTGATTCCCTTCGCGTGGGAAGATGGTCTCGATCAGCGGGACTAGCGAGGGCGACTCGCGCATCAACTGGGCGAGCTCGACGACCTGACCATGCTCATGGTAATGGTCGCGGCCCAGCAGCCCGATCTTGGGCGTGTCTCGTTCCTGCCAACTGGCGATGGCCCGCTGGACGGTCCACCAGTGGTGAGAATCCTCGTCCGGGCCGAGATACATGACACTGGGGAAACATTTGTGCTCGTCGCACCAGGCGCGATCATATTTGTCCCACAGTCCCGGCATTGGGGGAGAAAGAAAAGGATAAAGATTGTTGATACAGAATAGAGCCAAGGAACACGAGAAGAACAATCCAGGAGAATCGAGCCCTTTAACCAGTTCATCTCCATGGGACAATATCTTTGATGTCCTTGAAAGGTGGATCTCGACAATGGAATCCGGGTTGATCGAACAATGGCCTCCTCTGGGATGAAAGACTCGACCAGAGACCCTATTAAAAGGGCGGATAAAGAGTGTACAGTCCAAACAATACAATTTTCAATAATAGCAACGAATGAGCAAAGACAACCCATAAGGACGTCCAAATATACTCTCTGACGAGGTCATCTACACAGCTAAAACTACCAACTCTAGTAGTCATGATACATTTCTATCGTGAAATCGTTACTCGTACAATATACTCCTAACCCTGACAACAAAGGAACGAGTGCCTCACTCACACGATCCCTACCCCTTGCCCAAGATCAGCGCTCGCGCCTGCCGGGGATCCGTGCCGAGCACAGTGATGAGATACTCAATGCTGCAACAAGTTAACAATTAGACCGGAAAAAAGCGGGACAACACTCAAAGAACTGACCTTGCCTCCGAGGCGAGCCGGCGCTTCTCATCCTGAAACTCCTGCTGACACGCCTCCCACGTCGCGGCCCGCTCATGCGCCAACACCGTCTTCACGCGGACCTTGAATGTCGCACTCACGGGCCGGTGGTCAGATGCCCGCACTTCGTGCCGTCGGTACTCGAGCTGCTTGACCCGGCCGAGCCCGCGGTACAGTACGCGATCACACCAGGCCGGCGAGCGTTTCTTTTCGCTCGAGTCGTACTCGTCCGTGCCCACATCGTATTTATACGTCGGCGCAAACGTGATGGGCGCCTCGATGAAACTGCGCAGCCGGAACCCGGGGTTCTTGCGCCGCGAGGCCAGGAGCTGGTCCCGCTCCAGAAGCTTGGGGAGATTGTTTTGGCGGATCGCGTTGATGATGACGTTGCGGGGGATCGAGTCAATCCGGTAGTTGAGGTCCCCGTTCAAGATGCAAACCTCGTGGTCCATGATCATGGACCCGTCGCCCCCGCTGGCGAACTGATCAGTGCGCGCCTTGAGGCTGGTTTCTGCGGGCAAAGACTCGGCCTCAAGGATAGCTGCAATGTCGTTGTTTCGATTAGCGGTTTGCGTTTGTCCCGCGGCCAGATGGCAGTTGACAAAGCACATGGAGCTGTCATCGAGGACGAAGCGGAAGATCAGCGCGCCCTAACATTCCATTAGACCCAATCTCATCTACGGTGAAGATAAAGATCCACAAACCTTGTTGCCGTGCAGACCACCCATGCCCCGCTTGATCTCTGACGCGCTCACGTTCTTAATATTGTGGCGTTCCTTGTGCTTCACAAAGATACACGTGAACAGGCCCACCATGTTGGCAGTGTGAAGAAGAACATAGGACTCGTCGAGAGGCATGCACTCATTGAGAGTTCGAGTTAGATGGTCAGCCCATACTCGGTACTGTCGACTCATGTGTTCCTTCTCGCCGTTATCCTTTTTCTTGCTACCAAGCAGCAAGCTCTCTGCGGAAGAATGAGCAGGAGTCACAAAGACTGGTGAGGAGGTTGGGGGGGGGTTGCACGTACTAGCTGTGATCTTCTTGTTCTCAAGGTCAACCAATTCCTGGAAACCAAAGACGACGATCTCCGGTGGATTTTCCGGGTGAACTGCGTCTCTGACAAAGTCGGACGTGCGCACGCTACCAGGCGTTGAGGCACCGGCATTCCATGTGATAATGACGGCGCGGATCTCTCGGAAATTGCAAAACTCCACGTCTTTGCTTTGCATTCGGTCATCTGATGGGTGTCAGTGATGCATAGAGACTCGTCAAACAAAACAACCCACCTAGCCAGTCATCCTCCAACATACCGTCCCAAAGGCGGATGCAGTTATCGGTGCCCAGAGAAGTCACCTGCAGACGATTCATCGTCCAGACACTGCTCGTATCCAGCACGAAGCCAGTGACGGGGCTGTCATGGGCGCGCCAATCCTTCTTCACGGTCCACGGATTGGTACTAGTATCGTAGACGTAGATCATCCCGGTCTTGTACCCGGCCCACAGGTAGTTCCCAACAAAGCCGAGGCAATTGATCTTGTAGACACTGACGTTGACTACTGCCAGACACGAATAGTCCGTGGACGAGTAGACCGTGACCTTGCCATCTGCGTGTCCTAGATAAACCCGACCGCCATCCCGGGTGGTAAAAGCCCCGGACGTCACATCGCCCGAGTGCTGCAGGCCCAGCGGCCGTCGGAATACCTTGAAAGCAGAGTCTTCACGGGCATTGGGCCGATAGATGTATACATCCTTACCGGCGGCAAGCCAGAGCTTATTGTCCACAACCATCGAGAAAGTATGTCCTCGAGCAACTCGCTCATGGGGACTATGGTAGCTATACTGCAGATTAGGGGCCCCGGTCTCATCAGGCATCCAAACCAGCAACCGACCCTCATCGTCCAGCGTCCACATTTCCTTTTTATGGCGTAGAATGCGAATGATCTCGCGGCGCGAGGGATATGCTCGCGATGCCACAATCGCCTGGGATTCAATATCCACTTCATGGAGATCCCCGGCGCTGGTGCCCAGCCAGAGTCGCTTGCCTTCATCCTCCAGGGCTTTCCCTGGCTTGAAGGCAAGACAAAGGCTTTTCACAGTCTCGCCGTGGGTGATACTAACTACTTGCTCGCCAGTAATAAGGTCCCATACACGGGTAAGGTACCCGGTTGTCGCCACGTATTTTCCACAGACGTCGAGCACACGAGTATCATACCGGGTGAGAATCTCTCTAGGTCCTGTTTTGAAACAGGGAGGACGCCGATTGGCCTGTGAAGCATCGGGGTAGTCCGTTCTCGATATCGGGGCATCATCGGCTGGTTCTTCTTCCTCGGTATCGGTGCGAGCGACTCGTCGCTCCGGGTATGATGGGGCATGTGACTCGGGTGGCATGGACGATTGACGTGGAATCCGAGGAGGGGGTTGCGTCTCGCCTGTATGAAACGCAGGTGCCGATCGCGCTACGGGGGTCATGTGTGCCGGACTGGCTACATGCTGAGGAGACTCTCGAACAGGAGAGTATCCACCATGACGTGGAGTGTTGGCACCCGGCCGTGGGGGGAGCCCCGGGCGATCGTATGGACTATCGCTTGCTCGAAGCCTCTGTGCAGAGAGAGGCGGGGCGGTCGATGCCGTATCGGGGGGTGTTGGAGAGGTCGGTGGGATTTGCACCACCAAGGGTTTGGTGGCTCGACTAGGTTCCGGGACAGGACGACTTCTCGAAATCCCCAATTCCCTGGCATCCTGACGGGCAGGCGGGGCTGGAGCTGGGGAACGTTCATCAAATGAGCGCCGGCTGGGTGGCTCTGTGGTCGGTCGAGGAGGAGGGAGCCTAGAGTTGATCTTCCCAGTAGACACAGGTTTAGCGGAGGCTTTCTCCGGGCTGCTAGGAGGTGTGTTGAAGGGGGAGACAGGCTCTTCCATAGCGGCATGATCGGTCCGTGGGGCTAAAGAATTGGCGTCTGGATGAGCCAGCATCGGTGGTTTGGCCGGAATCTTCGGCTTCTCTGCTCGGTTGACCGGCGGAGGCAGCGAAGCGCTCTTGGCTTTCCGGTCTGGAGGGTTGCTGCGTCCATTGGTGTCGAGTGCACTGGGTGAAAGCCGCTCGATGGATTGGCTCACTGGCCCGGATGAGGCAAGTTGTGGTGTGACTGACCGCGGAGGCAGTGCCGGAGATATACCGGCGGACACCGACTCTCGAGAATGATGAACGGAGCTCCGGGTCAAGCGGCTATCCCCGGGGGGGGATCGGTGATCCGGCTCTGCGCTTCGCGGCGGCGATTGTGGTGAATGAACCGCCAGAGTGGGTGGGAGCTCTGGCGGCGAGTTGCGCAGGTTTATTGAGATGGGCCGGCCAGGTCGACTGGGGGAACCACGAGCCCGAAAATGATCTCCATCGGTGTTGGCATTGCCGCGGCCCTGTCTTTCATCGGATGCTGTGTTCCACGGAGAATGCGGTCGTGGCAAGTCTAGGGAGCCACGACTGGAGAACCGCTGCTCCTCGCCGGGTTCGGGAGTCCTTAGGAAGCGATTGGAGGGGTCATGCGAGGTGACCCCAACATTGGATTGAGTTTTGCGGTGGGACAGGTTTTCGAAATGCGATAGCAAGGAGGATACCGGTCTCTGTTGACGGTTCAGTTAGCCCTTCTGCAGACGGGAGACGAGCTGGGTATGCATACAATAGGAGCATCATCGGCCTGATCCTTTTCCCTGCCATTACCGTCCATGGCCACAAATGCGAGTCCGTCGCCGAGAGCAGTCGGAGGAATGAATCATAGGCTAAAACGCCGCCGAAAGGTCGTGTTGTTGTACTCGTGTGGGAATGCGGAATGATTCCCGGGGAGGGTGAGGGCAACAAAGTTGCCGCGAGAATCCGGGGGGAAGGCCGGAACGCTATGAATGGTCGGGCGGCACGGAGGCCGAGGAATCGAAGTAGTCGACCGTCAGAAGGTCATGGGGGGAGTGGGAAGAAGTGAAATGGAATGGTGGGGAGAAAGTGGAGGATCACGGGAGTGGCAGATCAACCGGTTCCTGCGCAACGTTCATCTTCAACTCGGATCATTGTCCCCCCAAACCATGTGGTATGACCTTCCCTTGTGCTTGGATCATTTGCAACTCGCCGAGAGGCCCCGAACTGACGATCCCGCTTTGCAGTAAACACATTTTGAATGCCCAGGTGGCCATTCGCTCCGCTTGCTGTACGCTCTCGGAAAGCCTCACCCCCCGCCAACAAAGGAACAGCTCACTGAATTCACGTCAGGTCGCAAGTGGTTCGACTGTGCCGAATGTCACCAAGAGCAGGAGGCGCATATGCTGCAGAAGTCGGATGAGATGGTACGGTCCCGAAAGGGCTTCCCTGGAACCGGACGACCCCAGGTTTCCAGGAGCTGACCAAGGTGGTCTAGATTTTCGCCTGCAAGAAGTGCAAGAAATGTTTCCGCAAATACGCGGCCGAGTTCGAGGAGAGGTATGCATGCCCCACGTCCTGCAGGGGGGAAGATATCGGGGAGCTAGCACTGACCTTTGCATTCGGGCAGTGATGAATACTGCCCACACTGCGATAACCATTTTGTGCTTGAAGCCGTCACGCCAAACGCGAGTCTCCAGGTGGAGGGTGACGATGCGCGGATGGATAACCGGTATGTTCGGAATGAAGGAGTCTTGCGGTGCATACTGACCATGGTTTCTTCCAGGATGCTCAAGGACGACCGGGTTCGCGGTGAACAAGAACGATCCATCTTCCAATACCGCGATGTGTCGGATCGCATGGGATAAAGAGTGCGGTCTCTCTGGACTACATGTTCGAGCGTGTGCACTCTCATGATGTTGACGATCTGATGTTTTTTGCTTTGCTACTGGGCGATAGACCAAGATATTGGTAGCATGAATACCCTGGGGAGCCATGGTTCAAAAGTGACGGATGTGTAACTATAAAATAGTTGTCAGAAAACCTGATCTACGAAACGACGTTTACACCTCGTCCATCGGTCAAATGTATCATTTCGTGGTTTTAGGTTCTCAAAGAGACCAGCGCTACGGTAAAATTGACAATCACAAATCCATCTCAGCTCAGTCGGCCGATTCACCACCGCCGGGCCGGGTGAGAATGGCCGCGGTCGTGGTTCCTGTCCGGGTCTTCTTCTTCGCGGCCTCCTCCTGTTTCTCGGTCTCGATGCTCTTCACGTAGGACTCGATCTGGTCATCCGGCAGCATCTCCACGCCCTTGCCAGGAGCCATGATGGCCACCTCGATGTTCTTGGCGCCCGTCTGCACCACCTCCAGCAATGACTTGATGGTCAGCTGGATCGTCTGCTCGCGGTCCATATCCTCCTGGTGGTTGCGCTCGAGGAACTCGCGCACCGTCTTGCTGGACCGACCGATGGCGTTGGCTTTCCTATGAGAGAGAAAGAGTAATGATCAGAATACGGTCTTCCCGAGAATTTCAAGAACTTAAGAGACTGCTTACCAGGCCGAGTAGATTCCAGATGGCTCCGTCTGGTACAGTCGCGGCGTCTCATCATTCTTGTCGAATCCAACCACCAGCGTGCTAATGCCAAATGGACGAACACCTCCACTCTGTGTGTATCGCTGTTGCACGCTGGCAATGTATTTGGTAATATATTCGATGCTGACGGGGTCCTCCACGGTCAGGCGGTGCGACTGGGCCTCTAGCCGGGCCTTGTCGATCAAGATGCGGGCATCGGCGTTCAGGCCGGCAAATGCGAGACACGCGTGCTTGTCGACCAGGGCAATCTTCGAAGGCGTAATGCGGGTATCTTGAAGCTTGAGGGCAGAGCGCTTTTCGCAACCAAGGACAACAATGTCCTTGCCTTTAACACCGACCGCGCACGTTCCTAGGGCCGGCTGGTCAGCATCGACGATGATCGAATGGCCGGCTGTGGAAGTGACAGGCTCCAACCCTTCCGAGTCGGTCATGGATGAGGGTCAGGTGGGTGGGTGCTTACCGCGCTTCACGGCCTCCATGGCATATTCAACCTGGAAGACGTGCCCATCGGGACTGGGTGTGATGTTAGCCGGCTCTCTCCGGAGCTGAAGCTCTCGGTTCTGAATCCATACCTGAACACTGGGATAGGTTAGCACGAGCTGTCATCCATCGACGGGAGCAAAGGGAGCTGGTCAGAGCTAGCTGGCTTACCTGAGAGAGCTCGATCGTAGCCGGACATTGTGGCAGAGAATCGGGCAATGCAAACCAGGGAAGAGAAATATGGAGGAGAATCAAGCCGGGGGGAAGCAAGACCAGATGGGGCGCTGGGGTGAAGGTGATGGAGGTGCGGCAGCAATGACGGGGTTTCCGGGCGGTGGACGCGGCCTGCGGGTGCCTTGGCATAAACTTTTGGACACGAGTGGGAGGGGAGGGCTTGATATCAAGATATATCACGGTATCACAGTCGGCCAGTCTGGTCGACATCTTTTTAATTTCTTGATCGCTTTCGGTAGGATTGTGGAACATGTAGTTTTCGGATTCAAGGGAGTTCTTCCACCTACTCCGTAAAGAATGACTCGAAGACGGGATACACGAACTATAGACAGAACAATCTTTTGCATTCACAGAGCTGGCGAGTCTCGGCAAGACCGTCGAGAAGAGCTCGAAAAGGAAATCCCCCAACACCCCCAACGGAGCCCGAACCTGTTGTATATCCCACCCGTGAGATCAATACCGTGAAATTCTCCGACGCTTGCCATGCCCCAACGCAGAAAGGGACCAAAGATCTAAAATGCATAGCAGGTCGAGTGAAAAACCCCCACGCCCCCGGCAGGTCGCAGCCGCCGCCATCCTTAAAACACAAACCAAGAAAAGCAGACCAAACCAGAGCTCAAGGAAAGGGGGAGCCCAACCGCTCAATGACCAACAGAAACGAGGAAAGGAGAACGCATCCCACAAATCAAGGGCGAGGCGAGGGAAAAAAGCCTGGAAACCATCGACACACGCTACCCGCCTGCTCCTTCCAACCCGATGCACCAAGAATCCCTTATACAAAATGCGTATCAACGAATTTTTTCAACCAACGCAGATACCTGCCACAATGCAGGGGTGCAATATGGACAATGTAAAGTGTGACGGCCCGCTGGAGTCGGGCGTTGTGTTTTTTTTTTTTTTTTTTTTTTTTTTTGCGTGTAGGTACAGCCGCGGCTTAAGCCGGCGACTTGTTGGAGCCGGCCCCGTTGCGCCGGGAGTGAGGGTCGTCCGACACGGTCAGGCCACCCAGGCCGGTCGACAGGAACGCGAAGGGGTCGTTGGCCCCGTCGGAACCGTAGAACGCACCATTGGAGGCGCCGGTGGATGGCACGCCGTGGTCGGCGCCGGTGAACGCGGCCTGCGTAGCGGGGTTGGCAAAGGAGGCCGCCGAGTGGGAAGTACTGGACGAGCCGTATCCCGAGTTGACCTGGCCCATGGGCGGGTACGCCGCGGGGCCATTACTCAATCCTCCGGGGGCGAGGGCATAGTTGTTGGGCGGGGCGCCAAACTGCTGGTTGAACCCGCTAAAGCCCCCGGCTGTGGGCGTAAAGGGACCCGGAGCCGGAGTGCTGGCCATCGAGTTAGGCCCCATGCCGAACCCGGAGGGAGGGTCCATCGAGGACGAAAAGGCCGAGTCAGCTACCACGGCGGCACCCGAGCGAGGAGCCCCGCAACGCAGACAGTTGATGTTCTTTGCAAAGTTGTGGTATCCACAGCCTTCCGAGCCACACTTCCAATCGCCGGCACGGAAGGGAACCATCCCACCGTTGCCACCCATGCCTCGCGAGTGGCCCATACCGTGGCCGTGGCCACCCATATGAGAAGGCATCATCGAGGGGGACCGTAGCCATAACCGTAGCCCATTGGGTCGGGAGCAGCCGCCATGGCGGGGAACGAGCAGCGGAAGCATGCCGTGCGGCGCTGGAAGTTCGAAAAGCCGCAGGACGGGCAAGTCCAGTCACCGGGACGAGGGCGGTTCTTGGAGGGCGGGAACGGGGTCAGAATCTCCGCCGCTCGGTCCAGGACCCGGCTCGAGGAGGGGGACACCTCGATGGCCTTCTCATTCAAGGCCCGGCCATTCATGCACAGGCTTTCGGCAGCCTCCTCGTGCGAGGAGAACACCGCGAAGCCAGTCCCAGTCGGCTTGTGCTGGTCGGGGGTTCGCAGCGTCCAGAATGCAATGGGACGGCCGCCGAACTGAGTGAACCAGCTCTCCAATTCCGACTGCGTCGTATCGTGGGGCAGACCGCTGAGGTGAAGGACCTTGCTGCGCTCGGCCAGGAAGGCCCGGACGTCGGCGTGGGCGTCCATAGGGCGAGTCAAAATCTCGGGGTGCTCGTGCGGCGGCTGCGACTTGCGGATCAGGCCCCGAAGCACACGGGCCAGTGTGATCGACTCTTCCATGGCACGGCGCGGGGAGGCGGGGGCCAAGGCTTGCAGGTGGAAGGGAAGGTTGTGCTTGATGGGGGCCGAGGACTGGACCGGCTCGACTTCGAGAGCGGCGCAGATATTGGAGAGGGAGCTAGGACCGAAGGGCAACGACTCGGGGTGGTGGGTTTGCCAGCGTTGATATTCGGTGCGCAGGTCGAAGGTCCGGGAGTGCTGCAGGTATGCGGGCAGCACGACGGCCTTGTCGCGGGCCTCGCGGGGCAGCTGCACGCGCAGATCCCACGAATCTAACGTCACAAAAGCAAACTCGAGATGTTTGCTGGTGAGGTGTTCCTGGGCGAAGGCATCGAATCGGGAGATGGCATCGCGGAAAGTACCTGCCGAGCGGACGTGCTCCCAAGTCAGAGTGGTCAAACTCGCTGCATCACTGGGTCAGTCATTGAGTCCGGGAAAAGGGTGTAAAAAGCAAAGAGGACAAGCTTACTGCAGAGCGGCGTGATGGGAGTGTTGACGGGCTTGACGAGGACGCTTTCACGGTGCAACTAGAAGGAATTGAAAAACCACGGTCAGCTTGGAGATTCATCCCACACTCTCGATGGCACTCTTCCGGTGGTCGGGGGGGTGATGGTCGGGGAAGCACGGCGTTTGGGCCGTTGGGGCGGGCGGGATTTGTGTGTACCTCATCGCATGTCTTGGTGTCCAACAAGATCCATCCCAATTCAATGACCTCGGCCGAGTCCTTGGTGACATAGACGCCATGCTCGTCGCAGGTGGTTGCGACGTGGATGACCACGTAGCGATCCAGCTTGGGGGTGGGTGCTGTGACGGCCGCCATCGCTGACTTGGTGCCAACGGAATGGCAAGGGAGAGCCCGGGGGGGGGGGGGAGGAAAGTAGAGGGGAAGGATAGTCTCGGTAACAGAGACTCAACGACCGGGGGGGACGGACGTCGTGGTAAAGAAAAGAAAAAGAAGCCCGGGGGGGAGAAGAGGGAAAGGGGGGGGGGGGGAAGGGGGGGGGGAAGAAAACGCCCTCGAGGTGGAGTTTCGAGAAAAGAAAAGTTTCGGGTTCACGGGGCGGAGATTACAACACCACCAAATTCATACATCGAACGGGGATTGACGAGGGGGTACAATGTTCCCCTCCAAGGACTTCCTGATTTTTTTCTCTTCCCCTGATCTTCTTCGTCTCCCGTGCAACCCACCGCGCACCACGGTGGGGGACCTATCGGAGGTGCCATCTACGCTACCGGTGGATATATTGAGGGGAGTACTCGGTATTAGGCGAGACGAGGCAATTATCCCGCTCATGATCCATGAAGCTGCCTCCAGGCGAAACCTGCTCAACATACCGCGAGTGGATCCGCTGTCAGAATCCTCGGAATGGGCCCTTGCTGCAGCGTGCAAGGACTCCGCCTCGAACTCCCGGTTGACGGGATGAATCAATTGGGCGTGGCAGATGCGAGGCTGAACGGAGCAAAAACATGAAATTCCATCTTCATCGTGTAGGACAGGGGGTTGCGAATCACGTGGCCGATGCAATTGTTCCATCTTCCATACTTCTCGTGGACAGAACCTTGGAATTAGACATAAGAATGCATCGCGATGAAAGTTCTCTCCTACTCTAAATGTCTAGACGCGAGGCAACCTTGGAACTGCGGGGTCGCAATATATGTCGATCAGCCTGATACTCCTGAGAACTGCTCTGATAGAAGGTTATGATTAGTTAATATACATGGACAATCCCTTAGAATCAAATATTGTACAATACCACAGGTCCCTCTCAAATACATCAATTGCTCCCGTCCGGCTGCCAAGCACCGGTTGTCAACAGAGACTCGGCAAAGGCCAGGATGGCCCGGATGCCAATACGAGCAATCTTGTCCCCATCACCCGCATGGGGATCAAACGAGCACACCGTCAGGGACGTCGGATGGGTCTTCGTCGGCACTATCCCCAGACATTGCACTAATTCCGATTCAAAGAGACCCCCGGCGATGGATAGGCATTGACCTTGCCGTAAGAACTATCCAGCACATCCAGGTCCAGATGGACCAGTGCGGGGCTGTAGGACCCTTGTCCGAGCTCGGTCTGCAACTCGTCCACAAAGTCGACTTTGCGTTCATCATTACCCCAGATCGACCGCATGCCGGCCTCAATCACTCGCTGCCGCTGCGGCCCGGACTGATCGCGTAACCCGCAGTATAAGAATCGGTCATAGCCTCGCGCTGGAGATCCCGGAACGGTCTTCATCAGCGTCTTCCAACTTTCCCCGCGTAGCATGGGCAGACCCATGGCATCCAAATATCCGTTCTCATTGACATCTGGTGAATCAAGGTCATCATGTGGATCAAAATAGAAAAATGCCGGGTCTTCCACGGGGAGACCACAGGCGACCGCGGCACTGGCCATGTCATTCCCCGATAGAATCAGAGGGAAGCTATGTTGAGCCACGGTGTTCGCTGACGGCACGTGAAATCCGCCTTAGCACTTCGGAACTGCGCCCAATCTCGCCTTCAAAGTCATCGAGGGGTGCAATTTCCGTGATCGTGACCTAGATGTTCATTTCCTGGAGCTCTTGGATCAGCCCTAGAGATCGGATGCGGTGGGGACCATTACCCACGCGACGGTTCCGCAGACCAACGTGACAGGGAGCAAGGATGACGGTGATCGACCGAGTGCTCATTGCGCTGTGAAGCCTCGGAGTACATGCGCAGTTTCAAGATGACGCACGGAATGGTAGGCGGCGCCCCACACCGATGAACCGTGGCAGCGCAAACCCTAAGACTCGAATCTGGAATCCTTCGGGCTGGAACTATACACCTGAGATCGAGGACGGGGTTTAGAACACGCGCAGTACTCAAAACAGTCGCCCAGTATACCAACTACCCCATGCATCATCAGAATCAAACACAAACTTTTCCTGGCCCACCCCAAAACGACAATGAGATATAGCGGCCTGCCGCATAATCCCCTAGGAAGCAAACTGGCTACTCAACAGACTATAAACATCGTACGAGGACTCATTCCCCCCAAACACCTCGTAGATCAAGTCGTTGCTCATGGACATGACCTGATCGAGACCCGTATCAGGCTCCGTCACCACCCTCCGCCTCGGATCATTTGCCATGGTCAGATCCGACGCGGTGATCTGCGAGTCATCCGCCCAAGAAGAGATCGCGCAATCATCGGGAGGGACCACATTGGGGCGCTGACTGGCGACATATGATAGATGGGGCGTTGGTGGTTCATCAACCTGGCCGTATCGAGGCGTATGTAGTGGCACGCCGGTGCCGGGCCGGGAATCCCCGTCTTGCTCTAACAGCCTCGCTCTCAATTTCTCTAAGCCCGCGGCGATATGATAGAGGAGGTGGCGCTTGCTCGTGATGGTGGTCTTGAGGAGATGAATCACCTTGTCCAGCAGGTTCCACACAAAAGCCGGATCGACGTTGAACCCGACGGCGTTCCATTTGGTGGCTACTTTCATGAGGAACACGGAAGTGAACGCGATCATCGTGTGGACATATCTGGACCTATGAGTTTCAAGTCAACCGGGTGAGGAATGAGGGTACATACAATGGAGTACCGACCAAAGCCCGGCGAAGATCCTCTTCCTCGAGAACAAAAGTGAGTGAACTGGCGGCGGCCGAAACGGCCATATTGGCAAATTCCTTGCGCTCGGTGGACAAAACCCCTCCGGAGAGGTTAACCCCACGCACGGCAAAAGAGTTGAGTTGGAACTTGGCAAAGTAGGAATAGAGGATGATGCCCTTCGGTGGAAACGAGCCGATATATTCATTTAATTCTGCAGAAGCGACAGTCAGTGCAAGCCGGAGCTCCCTGCATTTATCGACACCCACTTTGTCTCGAGTGCCACAATATCCGCCATTGGTCAATCTCCAGATTAAAACTTCGCATCTGGGGAAAGTTCCTCTCGGACAATAGTGCTCGGGAGGTATCTTGATGGGGCAGCCGTCTTTCAGCAAAGCAGTCATGCACGCGAGTCAAGATCTGGAAGAGGTTGACCTGTGACAAAATGCGGAAATCGAGGGCATCGGCCAAGGGGAGCTCTAGGAAGGTCTCATGTTCGCGGATCTGAAGACTTTCGCTGATCATCGGTGGTCGACCATATGCAATGCTAAAGTGGTGATCACAGACATATCTAGTAAGACATTAGCAGTGGGATTGACCTGGACTCGAGCCCGGGCACATACAGCATGTACCATAACCGCGCTCGGAGGAAATGCTCTGGATCCCCTTCAAGGGCTTTGAAGAAAGATTGATGAATGTTGAGCTCGGTGGCAATCCTGATAGCATGCCCCGACAATTTCCACGACACTTGCACCGAATTAGTAGATCATCCAACCCCCATAAAATGGACGTACCATCGGAAAGCCAGAATGCGGCAATACAGAGGCCACGCACGTCATCCACCGAGTGATACTTGGAGAACATTGAAGACGATATTAGATTAAGGAATTCATTGTAGCAGTCATCGAAAATCTTTGCACTGGAAGGTATGTGAAGCGCCGTGACGGTCAAAATGGTAGCAGTGAGAAGTTGGGACGAGCGCCGCACGGAAGCCAAGCTGCTATGTAACTGCTCTAGACCAACCCAAAGATAATGGTTCAGGGAGATGTGGAAGCTGGTTGGGTGTGAGTCGTGCTGAATTAGAGTGGCAAAAGCATGCAACATACATCCGATAGAGATCTTCGGCTTCCTCTTCACTTATGACCTGTATCACAGTTAGATAGATCTTGGAGAGCCCCGAACCACTTACACCCCGAGCAATAAAATCATCCACATGGTCGTCACTGTCCGGGACGGATCGGTCCAGCTTGGTTTGGTTGCTCCGGATATTGCGCAGCCTCGTCACTTCGTACAATCCACCCATGGGCTCGGTGACCAGCACCGAACCAGTTCCACCACCGGCACCCTGCGCAGGCTCTGGCGAGTTCTCTCGGGTCATGGCCATGCGATGGCCCTCAGAAGCTCTGCTTCTGGCGGACCAGGCCGCCGGGGAGACACGATCTGCCAGTGCCGATGGACTTTGGTTCACAGTCTGGTACGGGGCTGTAGATGGCACGATGCCTTGCCCCGAAGCCGCAGAATGCGTTAATGCTGCAGTATTGATAGTATTCAAGGTCTTTTGAAGAATCTGAATCTCATTGCGCATAGCATCAATTTTTTGTCTGGACTCAAGTTCATGAGCAACCATCCCGTATATCACCGCAGTAAAACCAAACATACTCATAAGAATCCAGACTCGATGCGTCCGACTGCACCGGAGCACGCGACAACACACAATCGAGCTCCTTTCGATCACATCGTTTGCAGCGCCAGTCCCCAGCCGGGATTTCGCATTTCATCTTCAACCGCCTGCACTCAACACCTGATTATCGGGCATGAGGAATCGCGTGCTCAGGCGCGGGGACCTCACACTCACACGCTCGAGGCTTCCTCCCAGGCCCGCCCAGCATGCCCGGGCTGTCATTCTTGCGGCGGGTTGACCGCGATGGTTTGATCTGACCATTTACCGAACTGGACGGAATCGATCCACCCTCGATCGTATCCACCTCCATGATGCCAATCCGATGGAATGCGGAGATGTGATGGTGGAAAGAAAAGAAAGGACGGAGAATCGGGAAAATCCCCCGCAACCCACTAGCAGGAAAGCGGAGCCTTGCTGCGAATCGGGACGCTGTGAGACTGCGAGCGGGGCGCAAAGGATGCGAAGGGAATTAATTGCGATGTGCAAAGTTGGAAGATCGTGCACGAGTCCGCGCATCGCTAGGGGGATTTCAATCCAACACAGGAGTTTATACGGAGTACGGAGTACCATTGGTGAATTAAGAAGACTATTAAACGAAAGAACCTCCAAGTTCTACTAAATATCATACCGAGCCCACATGCTGGCGTAGTTGTAGTCCTCCCGGATCTCGCATGTGGCTTTGCCGTCTGAGGCGTCGGGCATTTCAAACTCGGCATCCTCAAAGCCCATAGCCTTGTTGTTTCGCCGCAGAAACAAGCTCAGAGCGATGGTGGACAAAAGGAGCGCCACGCTCAAGGCCAAATTGACGGCCCAAGCTGGTCCGTGTTAGTCAAGTCACTGAGATAGAAAAAGGGGCTGTAGGGGGCATAGAATTATCTTACCGATCATATACCGGGGCCCGTCACTCTTGGGATAGAGATACGGAGTCCAGACCAGGGCAATATTGCCAATCGAGTTATTCATGGCGAGTGCCACGGCTCGCTTCTTTCGTGGCCGCGCGCTGATGTTGGCCATCCAGGCGTTCGAGATCTGGAAGCACCCGTACGTCCCGGGCAACATGAGAAAAAGCGCGAAATAGCGAGCGCCCGTGTTAAGAGTGGCCATGGTGATGACGATGCCAATGATGGCGGCGATCGTAGGAAAGATGATGTGGTTCGATCGGTTGGATGTCTGGTCGGAACACCAGGTGTTCCAGAGACAGAAAGCGGCCGTCACTAGGTAGGGCTAGATGGGATCAGCTTTGAGGCCCTCGACGGATAGTGTAGAAGACTATACTCACCGGTGCCGTCATCAAAAGCGTCTGGTATGTGTTAAAATCAAAGTTCTCGACCAGGGTCGGTAGGAAGTTGGTCAACGATGCCACCGCTTGGACACAGAACTAGAAGACATTAGCCGTGGTTTCTTCTCGGAATGATAGAATGATAGAATACTCACCTGGCCAAAGATACAAAGCCACACTCGATAATCCTGAGCTGCCATCTTGAAAGCGGCCAGGGTCCTGATCTCATCCAGCTCGTTGCCCGCATCTTCATACATCCGCATCATGCCCAGGGCCTTCTCTTCTTCAGTGAGCCATGTCGTGGTCGACGGCCAGTCGGGAATCACCACACCAGTCACCAGAGAAAAGAAAACCGTCGCGGCTCCTTCAATGATGAACAGCCATCTCCAACTCGCCATGTGGTTATGGGCAAAGGCCGCAGCAATGCCCGCAGAGAAGAGACCACCAAAGGCACCGGACAGCATTGCACCACAGAAGAAAATCCCAAGCCTCATACCAATCTCTTTACGCGTGTACCATCCCGAGAAGAGAAATGCCACACCGGCGAAAAAGGGGGCTCTGGGGACGAAATCAGCAAAATCGATCCTGGTGAGGGTTGGGTACCTACTCTGCAAGCCCGAGAAAGAAGCGACATGCCGCGGCTCCTGAAGCCAGATGAGTGAAGGTCGTAGATACTGTGTTGGTCCATGCACTTACCTCCAAAGTCTTGGATAGCGCCCGTGGCAGCCGACACAGCTCCCCATGCGACCATGCACCCCGCGAGATACCAACTCGGGCGGAGAATGCTTAATAGCATGTTACTCGGAACTTGGGACAGTTGTCAGTAGTTGTTATAGGCCAAACGATAGGATAGGACGCACTCTGCATCAGAATGTATCCAATAAAGGTCACGCTGAGGACAACATTATAGTCCACGCCGACCATTCCCGTATCTTTCTCCAGCCCTTGGACCCGTGCTTGCGGGAGGGCATTGCGATCCTAGGATCATTAGCATCCAAAGCAGCAACACCCACGAAACATTGAGTCGAGGATTGTGGCGTACAATGTAGTTCATGATGTACATGATGAGCTATCATCCGTCAATTGGTCCGAACGCTCCGAGGGAACGATCGAGAAACGTACCAAGATCGGCAGCAGATGCCAGTCAATGCGACGGACGAGCCGTCTCTCTTTCTGTTCTCGTTCCTCCGGCGACCATGATTCCACCATGTGTCGCCAATCCCGGACGGTGCTGGGGCTGATGATGGCCTTCTGCTTGAAGCCCATGTTGTTCGGACACCGTTGTGCAGGAGCCAAGGGATGGAGGATTCGATCCGACTGGGAGGGGGAAAATCTCCATTCAAAAAGGACGCATCCTGGGCCCCGGCCACCGCGTCAGCCTACAAGGGCCCAAAAGTCCGGGGGTCGCGAAAGTGGAGTAACGCCACAGCCGGCGCGGTGGAACCTCGTGGGGACTACTTCGTACAGCGCCGGGAAATCGGGCTATACTCCGCCGGTAGGGGAAGGGTTAAGAATCAGCTTGATCCCAATTCTCTCGCGTTCCTTTCGGGCCATGATCGACCCGCGCCGCCCGGGAGAGAAAACTCAATCCTTCCTTCGCAGCCCAGCATGACCAACCTCTCCACCAAGCTGGCCCAGCTCGAGGCTACCGGCAAGCCGATCCAGGTCGGCATCATCGGCGCCGGGAAATTCGGGTCCATGTAGTAGGTGACTCGATGTCGGTCACGATGTGCATGAAATTGATGATTGCCGGATGCCTCCTTGCAGCATTTCCCAGTCTCATCGCACCACGGGGGTGCGACTCGCCGGAATTGCAGACTTGTCAGCGCAACGGGCCTACGGCGCACTCAAGCGGACCGGATTCCCCGAGGAGAAGTACGACACGACATCTACTTTGAGCATCGAGGAAGGGATCAAGGCCAATAAGACCGCCATCACGACCGACTCCACCCAGTTGATCGCAGCCCCTGGTATCGATGTGATCCTGGAAGTCACAGGAAATCCCGCAGCAGGGGTGCGACACGCGCTACTGGTGGGTACCCGGGGAGTTGTGCATTAGTGCCGGGGTAGCGGAATATTAACAGGCGTGCAGTGCTGCGAGCACAAGAAGCATATCGTGATGATCAACGTCGAGGCCGACGTGCTGGCCGGCCCCCTGCTGACCCGCAAGGCCAAGGAAGCCGGCGTCATCTATTCCATGGCGTACGGGGACCAGCCGGCCTTGATCGCGGAGATGGTGGACTGGGCGAGAACCGCCGGATTGTGAGTGCATCGGGATTTCACCGTCTCTGGACGATTTACCGGATTGTCCCTCTAACCAGCGGACAGCGATGTGGTATGCGCCGGGAAAGGAACCAAGCATTTGCCGGAATATCATTATTCGACCCCGGACACCATCTGGACCCACTATGGATTTACCGAAGAGCAACTGGCCTCGGGGGATTTTAACCCGCAGATGTTCAACTCGTTCTTGGATGGGACCAAGTCGGCATTGGAGATGTCGGCCGTAGCCAACGGTTGCGGACTGAGTCCACCAACGAATGGATTGGCCTTCCCTCCGTGTGGGACTCATGATCTCCCCACAGTCTTGAAGCCGGTCTCCGAGGGGGGTCAGCTGGAGAAATATGGCACCGTCGAAGTGGTGTCCTGCCTGGAGAAAGACGGCCGCGCTGTCTTCAACGATCTGCGCTGGGGAGTGTATGTGATCATTGAAGGTAACAAACAACCCCCATCCCCATGGAATTCCTTTACCGGCAGCCTTGACCTTTGCATAGCCCCCGGCAAATACCAACAGGACTGCTTCGCCCAATACGGGCTGCAAACCGACAAGTCCGGCCGCTTTGCCGCACAATACAAACCCTATCATCTCATCGGGCTCGAACTGGGCATCTCGATTGCAACGATCATGTGCCGAGGCGAGCCCACCGGTCAATGTAAGACATTTGCCGGAGACGTCGTGGCCACGGCGAAGCGAGAGCTGAAGGTGGGCGAAAAGCTGGACGGTGAAGGTGGTTTCATGGTGTATGGCAAGCTCATGCCCGCCGAGGCTTCGTTGGCCATCGAGGGACTGCCTATCGGACTGGCACACGGTCTAATCTTGAAGCGGGACGTCCGCAAGGACCAGGGCTTGAGTTGGGAAGATGTGGACTTCGGTGTGCAGTCCCAGGCCGTGGCAGTTCGCCGCGAGATGGAAGCCTTGTTCCGCGAGGAGTTCAAGCAGGCCGGTAAGAATACTAACGGAAACTAGATATCGCCCTGGATTTACCGAGCCCGGAAATAGTCATGCCGCATGAAATTAGAAGCTTTGCAACATAGAAATCCATATTGAATCATGTACAGTCGAACCGAACCTGCCTCCACCCAGAGTCCATTGCAGATCAACGCCATCCCAGATCCCAAAACACAAAGTCATCATTCGTCAGCGGTCTCCTCTTTGATCACAGTCCCTCGACTAGTATCATGTTCTTCTTCATCCTCTTCCATGATACTAGGCTCGACGGCAACCGCGTTGCGACTGCTTGCGCCACCTTCCACGGATGGACGCACACTGCCAGACCGAACGCGGCTGTCATCGTTGCCGTCCTCGTCTTCCTCCATGATGCTGGGCTCCACCGAGACATGACGGCGGCTGGCCCCCGTGGGTTCAACCGAGCGACGGACACTCGCAGAGCGCACACTGCCAGCATCGCTCTCCAGATCTTCCGTACCGGCACGAGGACGAACACTGGCGGCCCGCGCATCTTGAGCAACGGCGAGGATCTTGAGAACCGAGTTTTTGGTCTTGACAAGGGCGTTACGGCTGGAGGCTTCGGCGGCGAGACCCTCTTCGATCACCTGGTCCAGCAGCTCCTTGACCTCGTCGGCCAATTGGGTGTTGTCGGGATCGATCTCGACCGCGGTGGCACTGCGAATACTAGATCGGAATTGATCGTCGCCTTCCGGGGCTCGAGATCCTGCCCGAGATCCTGCCCGCGGGGGTGCAGGTACCATGGGGGCAGAAATATAGAGCTTGCTCAACAAAGAGAAAAGCAGCTTTCGCTCTTCCTTGGAGCACCGGTTGGTTCCCGCACTGACACCCAGAACACGTTCGAGGATGTCCTTGACCAGAGCCAAATGCACCCAGCCACAGGCCGTTGAGCTGGCTGCCCCTCCAACCAAGACGCGTTCTCCGCCCAGACCAACAACTCGGCGTTCATCAGTCCATTCAGCCAACATTCCAACCACGCCGGTCATCAAGGCTTTGACCTCTCGATCGCTAACACTCTGGTCGATCTCGCCATCGCTATCTTCCTCGGCTTCCAGCGAATAATGTTCCTCGGCTGCGTTCATCACCGCACGAATCACGGGCACTGCCACATGTCTCATATGCTGGGTGTTCTCCAAGCGGGAATGGCAATAGACGGGGAAGAAGTATGCCAACGACTGACGGAGTGCAGGGTTTTCCCGCGTGCGGGGATGGAAGAAGGATACGACAAGAGACTGGAGGAGGGACTCGACGGCAGCCTGGTTATATTCCTGAATGGCGGGTGGGATGTTTGGCCCGGCGGGCGTGAAAATGTTGGTGAGCAGCAGCTTGGACAATGCCGAGGCAGCCGCAGACTGTACTCCCGCGGGTGAATTCGCTTTCAGGGCTCGTGCAAACACCTTGAGCAGAGGCTTTTGGATGGCAGGGGGTGCGACGCTCTCGCCATCGGGTTGGGTTGCCGGATTGAGCAATGTAGGATGAGTGGTCAACATGTCGCAGATGATCTGCAATGCAGTCACCTGCAGGCCTTCATGACCCTTACTGTAGCAGTGGATGAACAGGGTCATGTTCTCCTCGGCGAGGTTCTGAACTTGATGTTAGCGTACTGGATTTCAATGCAGGAAATATTGACGAACCTTGTCCAGCAGACAGCAGAGACCCAAACAGTAGAGGCCACGCTCACGAATAGGCGCTTCGTGACTTCGCACTGCGGGAACAACGAGGTTGTTCAACATTGTCACCAAGTTCATGCTATCTTGCAGGTTCCCTTCCACATTCTGAAGCATGCACTGGGCAATATGAAGACATTTCATATTGACCACAATCTCACGCAGAATCTTTGCCTTGGCCTCTTCCTTATTGAAGGGGGTGTCATCTTCACCTGCCGGGGTTTCGGAGCGATGACGGCTGCTGGTATCGTCGCTGATCTCGGATTTGGCAGATACAAAGCTATCTTCAGTTATGATGGTGTCGTGGACTTCAGCGATTGCTTCGAGGACAACACTGCAGAATTCGCTCTCGGCAGCCAGATCAGGGCCACACACAAACCGCAAGGTCTCAACGGCTAGCTTGGTGCATTCTTCGGGAAGTTCAGGCACAGCCAAGGACTCTCTCAGCAGCGAGAACATCTTTCGTCGGCCAACCTCATCGCTGTAGTCCAAAGTAATGGCGATGTGCAACAGCTGCTCTACAACGAACTCATGCTCCACAGCATCTTCGTCGTTTGCATCTCCGGTCTCCTTGGCCAGCTTCTTCCGCTGGAGTAGATCGGTTGTATATTTGGAGAGATAGTATGCAAGTGCAGTCACTTCCGGCATCTTCTCATCCGCCAAGTCATCGTACTTGCCGCTATTCTCCACGCGACAAAAGTCGTTGAAAGAGCGCAGCAAGAAGGCGGACTCGCCGGTCAAGGATTCCCAAAATGGCTCATCAAAAACGACGGCTTCGCGATAATCCGGACGGCCTTCCCAGAAGCTTCGCATGGCTTCATGGGCAATGCCACTCTCCATTCCAGAGTTGACGACATCGATTCTCTCCAATAGCTCAAGAAGAGCATTTGTATCCGGGGCTGATCGTTGACCGGGGCCTGCGCCTTCACCATGGTTGGTGCCTGCGCAGTCTTCCACCCAGCGGTCGTAAAACAATTTGCCGGTGGCCTTCCGCACACTTTCATCGCGATCACGCAGACCCCAGCGGAGCAGCTTTTCTCGCATGCCAAGTGACAAATGACGGAAATCACCCAATGAAGGGAGCAGGCGAGAATATAACGTACGTCGCGTAGGAGGGTCAAGGTCTCGGGCTCTTTCGAGAAGGTAGGGCAGAGTAACGGGGGCAAGCGGGAGGTTGGTGAGCAAATTCTTGCGGACATCGGCGCTGGTGTCATTTTGCATGATTTCAATCAACTTTTCAAGAAGAGCCGTTGAATTATCATCATTGCCATCGTCTTCCTCATCATTCCCTGCCAGTCGTGCAAGACCCATGACAGCCTGCACACGCACTGAAGCCTCCTTGTCGCGAATTCGCTTCAAGAGACCTTGTCTAATTGTATGATATAGCTCATCGTCGATAGATTCGAGCGAGTTGACAATGTGTGCAACAATCTGGGTTGCGCGAAATCGGATCATCTTGTCCTTCGCAGCAAGAACGGTGACCATCAAAGACACGAGATGTGAAGTCAAGCGCAGGGTTGGCGTTTCCGGGGCATTTTCCAGTTCATCGTCATCGTCGCCATTCTTGACGAAAAGCTCATTGTCTTTCTCGGATGCATGAGCAAGGAAGGTATCCATGAATCGAATAATGCGGTCTCCAACTGGCTCTGACTTCTTGATCGGAAGAACGCGGAGCATGCATCGGCCGAACTCGACGTTGAATTCCTTCTCAGCGACGGTTTCCTCTTCCGGGATCACCACCTCTTCTGGCTCCTGGTCTTTTCCCTTCTTGCTTTTCTGGGCAATGCCACAGCAGATCTCTTGCAACTTTCGCAGACGCACCACAAGCTTGCGGTGACCGGTAGTCGAGCGCTGAGCATCGGCAAATATGGCGCACACATCACGGCGGAGGTTTGGCGAAGAAGAGGGGAGAGCGGGTTCATCGGGAAGTGCAAAGGACGGCGTCACGGAGGGGGCACGCCCCGCAGAAGGCTGAGCGGACGACCTTCGCGTCGTCGTAGAAGCTGAACGGGCGGCGACTCGACCGGGCATGGTGGCGGTGGATATCGAGGCACAATTATTGAAGGACAAGAACCATTGCAGGCGCGCATCCAACGAAGGCAAATGCGGGCGGTAAACAAACACCCCAAACGGGGAAGTCACGATAAGGATCACGTGGTGCTGACTGATCCCGGTCATCGGCCGCCGATCAATGACCTCGTGCAGTCGACCAGGACGATTTCTCGCATTGCATCCACGATGTTCCGTCAGAGTATCCGTCGCTTTGGCACTACGGCCCTCCGTGCCGCGACCGAGGGCGCATCGTCTTACACCGCCCGGGTGTCCACAGCCCAGGGAGTGGTCCATGGACTGACAGAAGGTATGCCAATGTCCACTATGACCGGCAGCCTACATCTCTAATTGGTACCACCTACACAGCAATTGGAAACACGCCTCTTATTCGGATGAAGCGACTGTCCGAAGAGACCGGCTGCAATGTGCTAGGGAAGGCCGAATTCCAGAACCCCGGCGGTAGTGTCAAGGATCGGGCTGCGCTGTTCGTGGTCGAGGACGCCGAGAAGAAGGGCCTCCTTCGACCCGGCGGCACGGTGGTTGAGGGTACCGCAGGAAACACCGGCATTGGTCTGGCCCATGTCTGTCGCTCCAAGGGCTACAAGCTCGTGATCTACATGCCCAACACTCAATCCCAGGGCAAGATTGATCTGCTCAGGCTGCTGGGTGCCGAGGTATACCCGGTACCCGCCGTGGCGTTTGACAACCCCGAAAACTACAACCATCAAGCGCGCCGTCATGCTGAGGCATTGGACAATGCGGTCTGGACCAACCAATTCGACAACGTTGCCAACCGCCAAGCTCACATTGAAACCACCGGCCCGGAGCTCTGGGCTCAGACTGGTGGTAAGATTGATGCTTTCACCTGCGCTACTGGAACCGGAGGTACTCTGGCCGGTATCACTCGCTACCTCAAGACTGCCAGCGATGGCCGGGTGAAGAGTTTCCTGGCCGACCCGCCGGGTAGCGTGCTGCACAGCTACATTCAGAGTGGAGGCAAGCTCTTTGAACGTGCTGGCAGTAGTATTACCGAGGGTATTGGACAGGGTCGTGTCACGGAAAACTTGAAGCCCGACATTGACCTCGTGGATGACTCGGTCAACATCAGCGATGAAAAGACCATCGAGATGGTCTACCGCTGCTTGGATGAAGAGGGTCTGTACCTTGGAGCCAGCTCTGCTTTGAACGTTGTAGCTGCCAAGGAGGTGGCGGAGAAGATGGGCAAGGGCAACACTGTGGTGACTATCCTGTGCGATGGTGCTTACCGGTATGCCGACCGGTTGTTCTCCAACACGTGGTTGCAAAGCAAAAACCTACGGGGTTCCATTCCCAAGCACCTAGAGAAGTATATTGTCTTGCCTTGAGCTTGGAAGGCATGTGAATAGAATTGTATCATTTATCAATATACTGTGATGTGCACAGCCCATTTTCTCCGCCATACAAATTAGCGGTGACTCTATAATCTTTCTCTTTTTCAGCTGTGCCTGTTATAAACCCTTTCAAAAACATCGACAGCATCCTAAAATAGCCCCGGAGAAATATTTCCCCAAAAACGAGCTAGAGACGGGTTAATGAACCGCGAAAGAAACCTTTCTCTCGAGTAACCTATACAGCACTTATTACATGTTGCGAGATATAGTTGTCAGTTTCATCCATTTGGAATGTCTATGTCCATGAGGCGTAGCTATGATACAGAAGATAAATAGAGAGGAGTGAGGCAGAACAGGGAAATTGCAATGCCATCCGAACATCGAGACCAGACGAAGAATGAAAAGACACTGAAATGCAGCAATGCCATAGACATGTGCAACCAGCCAGACAATTGAAAACCACCCAAACGCCTGTGATGCTTCCGTTGAAACCGAATTTTCGCCGAGTGCCGTGTAAATGTACAAATCAGAAAGAGTCGAGGTATCGAGTCAAATCGAGCGGAGATGATGCGTCGCTGGGGAGAACCGCATTTAATCATCGTCAGACGGCATGCGCATGTAAGCATCGATGGCAGCACTAAAGGCAGCAAAGCCCGCGCATCCAAAAGCAGCGGCTTGCGGGCCAGCCTTCGCGCCCAGAATGCCACCCGTGATGCAGCCAGCCGCGACGCTGTTGGTCAAGTCATTCTTGGCACGAAGGCCCTCGATACAGCACTCGGTGCCGGAGTAGAGAGCACCAACGATGCCAAAGTTTTTGGCAGACGACCACGAGCGCGCACCCATATCCTTGAAGCCGCGGCGTGCCTGCTCGCGCCAGGGGAGATCGGCGATTGCGCGACCTTGCGGGGTGAGAGGTGAATCGTAGGACATCTAAGTAGAAGAAGCGGTTAGCATATGGTAAAAGGACGGTGGTCACCATCACTTACACTGGCCATGAAAAGACCGAAAGCACCACCGAGACCGAAACCCATCACACCCGAGATGACGGTCTTCACGGGGCACGACTCCATAGCGCCAGTCATCTACAACAATATGTTAGCAAAACAAGGCGCACGTGAGTCGAGGTCGATAACGTACCATCTTGACCATGGCTTGCTCCTGCTCGTTCATTCCAGCCATTTGCTGGTTTCCTCCCATCGGCTGGTTCATGATTGGGGCCGTCATCGTGGTGGTTATGAGTCAGGGATATGAAAGAAAGATAGGAGACAGGATGGGCACGAGGGCACAACAAGAGACGTCTGTCCAAATGCAAAATGCCCTGGAGAGCACGAACCGAACGCAAGCACGGGGGACGCGGAGATCTTGCGGAGGCGGCGACTCGCAAATTTATTTTTTTCGGTATCCCGAACGGACCAGCCACGCAACTCTCACGTGATGGGCTCTCTACAGATCCAGATCAAAAGCCATGTACGCTGCAATCCAAGGTGGATGTTTTTTGTTATGAGATTTGGTCTTACTGAGGCTTTGCATAAGCTAGGGTAGATTGCTGTATTGATTTCTGTATTGATTTGCACAGCAATGAAACAAGACGCTCTCAGTATAAACAAGAGTAAGAAGCAACGCTCTCGTAGATTGAACAGTCGTAGCCCTGCATGAATCTGCGGCGTGCCATGCCAAGTCGTGCAATAGAGGTCTTTGGCGGCAGACCAAAGCAAGGAAGTAAAAAAAAGTATATACAATGAAGAATGGAAGAAAGGAGCAGAAAGTAACTCAGTCCTTTTTGCTGCTCTTGCTTTGACGGACCGAGGACGAGTTCCCGCGTTCGGGCGAGGGCGAGAGACTCCGCTCCCACTCGGCCATGAGATTGGACGCAGTCCGTTGCAACTTGGTGGGCGTCATATTCTTGGTGATAGCGGGCCATGGGATGCCCTCGGTGACGCTGGGGTCGGGTGCGGCAGAACTCGGGTTCCACTCGCCAAAGCTAGGGGAGGATGGCGTCAGCTCATAACGAGGTTGTCATAGATGAAGTCAGAAAAAGTCGAAATGTACCTAGCACTCGTGCGGGGGCTGCTGCCCTGGGTCGTAGGTGACTGGTCATGCTTCGAGGACTCCACCGTCGAGCGGCTGGACGAAGGAGTGTGCGTCTTGGCCGCGGACATGGGTGTATCCCACACGTCCCAGTTATCGGCGGTATCATCCGCCTCGTTGACTGGACTGCCGGAGCGGTGATCGGGGTGATCGGGGTGCTCGTGGTCGTTCGCGCCCCTGGGGGTCGAGGTGTCGGTTTTGTCGGAGGGGTTGCGGCGAGCGCCGGGAGACTTCTGCGCTGGTGAATCAACGCCAAACTCATGCCAGAAAGTCGCGTCTATGTTCGCTGGCTTGGTGTCTTTACCGGATGATGACTCGACCGGACGCCCCCTCCCTCGGGATGATGAAGATGACGATCGTGAGATAGTACTCCCCGTCGACAACCGCTCCCGGCTTCGCGACTTGGCAAGCGAGCCGCGCTTGCGGGCTTGCGGCGGTGCTAATGAGTTTGGTGATCTCGTCCGCGAATCCGTGCCGTTGATGCCTTCTTCACCAACGGTCGCCTGTCGAATGTCTTCCAAGAATGTCCAAAGACCCTCGCGCAGATCGGATGCCATTTGCTTCCCAGTTCGCATCAGCGCTTCCCGCGATGGAGGCGGCATGGTCTTTTGCCATTGCGCAAGCAAGTGCTGGGGCACTTGACTCTCATCAACGGGCGCGGCTATGCTACTGGAAGCAGTATCCCGTTCCACCGATGGAAGTGTAGCTGAGCGCGGCACACGACTTGCTCGATCCCCATCCGACGGGCCAGATACTTCCGTTGGAGGGCTTGGAGCAGTGACCGGGGACAACAACGACAAGGCTCGAGTATGGGATCCATGGAAGACACGGCGGCCATTCGAAGAGATTGACGTGCCAGTCGTCGGCGCAGCACGCATGCTGTTACGCCGATCCAACTCCCGACTGACCCGCTCCTGGGGCACCGAGGAGCTTCCAGCCGAACTGATGCTTTGTTCCCGACGATGCAAGCTTGTGCCCTCGGGCCCTGCAAAGTCGGGAGACCGCAGTGGGTGCATTTGTTCGGCGTGATGGCTGATCTCGGCCCGCTTCTTGGTTTTCTCAGACAAGGCCCATTGTTTCTTCAGCGAGGATAGATCGGTCTCGGCCCGCTGCAGCTCCTCCCGAAGCTCCATCACCCTCCGTTCCTGCGAGGCGATCGCCCGCAGGAAGTCGTAGCCGTCATCGGGGACATCAAACGGCATGGGCGTCCCCGGGGGGGAGCGCGGGCGACGGGCGAGTTGACGGCTGGGTGATTGGGGTCATGGATCCTGGCGAGGCAGTAGTCGGCTCGGTGGCAGAGGCAGGCGAGAGATTGGGCGGGACGTGGATGGGGAAGTTCAAGGTCAAGCGTTTGGTATGCCGGGCCGCGGCATGAGCACGTGGAGGAAGCGATGACCGTTTCTGCTGCAGGAGTGATGAGGAACGAGAGAGAGGCTTGGAGGCCTCGGAGGCAAACTCCGGGTGAGTTGGGGATTCGACGGTGGAAGTCTGGGACGCATGCGGCGGTGGACCATGGGTGAGGTCGTCACCCGTTCCCGGGGAGCTCTCCATGGTGGGCCAGCCAGCAGGGAGAGAATCAGAGACTATGAGAGAAGGATGCACATGAACGAAGGTATATACAGAGCAGATATGGGGAGAGGAAAAAGTTGACAGTGCCAGACGCAGTCTCCTGAACCCACAAGCGGGTCTCGGCAGCGCGCATCCTTACCACGAGCGTTTCAGGGGCGGGACTTTCGAGGCTAGACTCAATTTCCCGTGGCTATTTTGGGTTGTTTCGGGTGTATTGATTTGGTCGGAATTTTTGCCCTGATGGACTCGCTGGAAAGAAGCTCGACATGGTGTCTCCCATGTGAATCCGGCTGTTCCTGTACCCCGGGGGAAGCTCAGCTTCGGCTGAACACAGAAGATCGACGTTCCAACGGCAGAACCAATGACAAGTCACACGAGCTCAGAAAATTTCCCGAGTGTCACATCAAATGAGGTCTTCAAGCTGGAGGTAAGTCAGACTGTCGTGCCGAGGTATCGCGTAGTCTTGACTATGGTCCAGATCCAAACATCGCCGATATAGTCCATGCGGGGTAAACAATGACCGTGGCCAACGACAACCAGAATAATAAGCAGCGACTTGTGTAGAGATTGAAATGTTTCTCTCATATCATTCATTCTCGGCGAAGCATTGAAAACTCTCGCTAGTTTAAGGTGGCAAGGGAAGACGATATGAGTAAAGGTCCGCGTAAATGACAGCCAGAATCAAAAAGAGCTATCTATGGACAAGACAACGGGGGCTCGAGAACCGTAAAACACACATTTCTCACAGATTCACATCACAAGATACAGACAAACCGAGGATTATTACACCAGATGGCCAAACAGAAACTCCGGGACCCGTCCCACGGGAGTATGACAAGAAGTGAAGAGAGTGATCGGACACCAAGGATGCAAAGACAGTGGCAGTGGGGAAGAAGACTGCGCGGAGGGTTATACAAAAAAGGTCAGAGCGCCAATGTGGTCTATACAACGAATGTGAGAAGGATCGCAAATGGGATGGAAGGCGTGGTAAAGGGGACAGGTGGAAGTGAGGGCCGGGTTAGATACCCCAGCGGTTGCGGAGTCCCTCGGCCCAGCGGGAGTAGAGGACATCAGACAACTGCTTCGTGTGCTCCATCCCGGGCACATTTTGGCCCGGCAGCTTGGAGGGAGGCGACGGTGGTTGCGGCTCAGCCACGGATTGTCGACGGCGATGGGACTTGAGATGGGGGTTGTTTTGGGCCAGCACAAGGCGCGGCCGCTGAGGCGAATCGGGCTGGTCGGAGGATGGGATCAATGTAGACAGACGGGGGGTCACTAATCAAGACGGTCAGTATGCGAGGGTCGTCCCGTCAAGAAATATATTTGACTTACGCTTGGAGTCTCTCGTTCATGCTTCGGATGATATGGTACAGGCCTTCCGGGTCGACCATCTCCAAATCGCTCCAGGCCTCGGCCAATCGTGCAATAGCCTCGCGTTTTTCTCCGTCGCCCGTAGTGGCCAGGACCTCTTGACAGGACATGCCGACGGCGCGGCTATACGCTCGACGTCCCAATTGAGCCTCTTTGCTCGACGATTCGGCCCCCAAAGGCTTGGGACTGTCGTTCTCGTCAAAACCGGGTGGTGGCTTGATATGCCCGACATCACTAGGCACTCTGTCGGACACGCGGCGGAATTGCCGCACCGTAGATGGGCTGTTCCCGTAGCTCAGGTCCAAGCCCAACGGCTGCTTAACACCGCTGGACCGCCGCTTGGTGTTTGCTCGGCGAATGGAAGGTGACCGTTCAGCAGCTGCGGCACGACGCACGGTGGAATTTTGACGCTTCGCTTGCGCTGGTGCTTTCGTGGGTGACTGAGAGATATGCATATCCTGCAACAACTGGGAGGGATCTTGGTCCTCTTCTTCGTCCAATGTCGTCCAGTCGGGGCCCTTGGGTACCCACATGCTTGGTGCCTTGACCGTATCAAAGACCCAATCGTCATCATCTTCGGAGATGGGTTTGGTGATGGTGTCGCTGGTGAGAGGTATATCGTTAGCTACTGCGCTCGTGTTCCATACAAATCAGACTCACAGAGACTCCGCATAATACTTGACGTCCTTGCTGACCCCTCGGCCGGCATCGAAGTCTTGCTTGCGATGAATCAGCTCCTGGAGAGCCTCGGGTTTTCCCGCATTCCGGATGAATTTATGTCGCAGCAGTTCCTTCGCGCTGGGCCGGCGGTCCGGGTCCTTGGTCAAGCATTGCGCAATGAAATCTTTAAAGGTATTGCTGTAGTCGTTGCCTTCGAGACGCGGGGCGGGATTCTTCGGAATGAGAAAGAGAACTTTCATGGGATGCGTGCTTGCGTGCGGTGGTTCGCCATTAATCATCTCAATCGCCGTGATGCCCAAAGACCATATATCCGCCTTGAAGTCGTATCCAGCCTGCTGGATCACTTCCGGCGCCATCCAAAACGGCGTGCCCACAAACGTATTACGCTGGGACTTGATATTGACCAATTGCGCTGCTACCCCAAAATCGGCGAGCTTCACTTTCCCCGTATTCGAGAGTAGAACGTTGGCGGCTTTGACGTCCCGATGGATCTTACCCTCGGCGTGGAGGTAATCAAGACCCTGTAGGAGTTCCCGACAGACAATGGACACATGCGCTTCATTGAAGACACCCGGTTTCAACTGCGATGGATTAGCAACGGCCGCCTTCGCCAACGGGCAAGGGAATCAGACGAACCAAATCCAGACAAGAACCCCCGCCCAAGTATTCCATGACAATCCACAACTTATGTCCTTTCAGAAAGCTGGCTTTGTACTGTGTAACGTAGGGACTGGCGCAAGTCGCGAGGACCGAAATCTCCTGCTGAATCTCCTGGATATCATCCTCGCTGGACTCGAGATCAATCTGTGGCGGCAAACGAGATTAATGAGGGGAAATGGTCACCGGGTCCCGGGAGGGAGGATGCGTACGTGCTTCACGGCAACGATCTCGCCGGTCGATTTGTCAATCGCCTTGTAAACGACACCAAAGCTTCCACCTGATAAACAAAAGGGAACAGATTAGCTCCATGCCATGCAGGGGCACCGTGGGCAAGACCGGGCACTCACTTCCCAACTCCTCCATCATCTGGTAACGGCTCGCCATGTCGTCCGCCATGGTTGCGCAGCGATCGGCCCCAGCTAGCGACTCCGATCGGACAGGGCTGCAACGGAGGTGACGAGGCTCATCCAGGGACTGGTGAGCTTGAGCGAGATTGCGAGGCACTGGCAAATGCTTCTAGCTTTGTTTGAAGCAAACGGTGTCCAAAAGAAAGGAAGAGTTGGACCGGCAAAGGGGTGGAGCATATAGTTAATATTCGCCGTCCAGTCTAAACAACCGCTCCGTCTCGCATGGCAACGGATCGACACCTGAGGCAACAGGTGGGGATACATCATGCTATATTGGGCTAGCGTATATGCAAGGGTCCCGTGATACGTCACATGCACGGGACTCTGTCATTATTATATACTTGGGGGAAATGGAATTGGAAATATGGCTTTTATACACTATGAGCGAGTTCTATGTTTAGATGTACTTGTAGGGGTTCATGATTCCATTCTGCAGGGGTTATTAGCAAGGAGGTCATTGAGGGAGTCCGCCACAGGACTTACTGGATCATAGAGAGTTTTCAGCTGCTTCATGAGGTTGACCATAGTCTCGTTCTGACTGTAGCCAATATATTCCCGCTTGGCAATTCCCAGGCCATGCTCGGCACTAATACTTCCTTGCCGCTTCTGGATCCACTCATACACCCAGGGCTCGATGGCCTTTTCAACATCCTTGTTGTATTGCCGCACAGAGACATTCAGGTGTAGGTTGGAGTCACCCATGTGGCCGTAGCCAACAACTGCACGGACGGGGAAGGAGTCATCATCACCAACAAAACCCTTTTCGGTCAGGCGCTGCTTGCAATCTTCCACCAGCTGGTACAGCTCAGGCAGAGGGATCGAGACGTCGTATTTGTAGGTACCGCCGAGGTGGCTCAACGACTCCGTGATACCCTCCCGCCAGCGCCACAGAGACTGGAATTGAGTCTCGTCTTGCGCCAGCACACCATCAGCCACAATGCCCTCGCTCATGACGTGCTCGAGGAAGGACTCGAGCTTCTCCATGTCATGCTCAGCATTGGACCCACTGGTCTCCACCAAGCAGTAGAAAGGATATTCACCCTCAAGGGGGTGCTTGTTGCCAGTAGACTCGCGCACCAAGCTCTGGCTACGACCATCCATAAGCTCGAAAGCGGACAGGATCTCCGACAGCTGACCCTTGGCCTCCAGGAACGCACGCTGCAGCTGCTCGTAGCTCTCGACTCCAAAATAGGCCACATTCACGGCCTTAGGGCGGGGTGGGCACTGGATAGAGATGGCGGTAACGAGACCAATGGTACCCTCGGAACCAATGAAGAGCTGCTTCAGATCGTAGCCAGTGTTGTTCTTCCGGAGCGTCGAGAGGGAATCGACGATGGTCCCATCCGGCAGGACCGCCTCGAGACCCAGCACGCTTCCGTGAAGACTGCCATAGCGCAGGAGCCGCAGGCCACCGGCGTTGGTCGACACGTTACCGCCAATGTGGCAGGACCCCTTCGCTCCCAGATCCAGAGGGAAGAGGTGGTTACGTTCGGCCAGGTACTGGTCGGCCACCTCGAGGATCACACCGGCGTCAGCCACCAGAACACCGGAAGCCTCATCAAAGGAGTGGATCTTGTTCATCCGCGAGGTGTTGATGACGATCTCGTCGAAGACCGGGACCGAGCCACCAACCAGACCCGTGTTTCCACCTTGGGGCACGACGGCCAGCTTCCGCCCATTGCAGTACTTGAGGACCTTGCTGACCTCCTCGGTGTTCTGGGGCTTCAGCACCAGCCGAGTGTGGCCGCGGTACTTGCGCATCCAGTCACTGTTGAAAGGCTCGAGATCATCCGTCGCATCGGCCGTGACGCCGTCGACCACCGCCGACTGGGACCCGAGCAGCTCCTTGAAGAACGAGACATCGTCGGCGGTGAGCTCGCCGAAGTTCGGGTCACGCTTGACGTGAGGGTATGCGTCGCTGGTGTACTTGATCTGCTTGTCGGCTGGGCGGGTGGAGCTGGCGCTGAAGCTGCGCACGACGGTCGCACACGGCGATTGGGGAAGGTTGGGCCGAAGGACAATTCGAGGCCGAGGCACTCGAGTCCGGCGGAGGGCCGCCGTGAGGTTGCGAGCACCGGACATGGCGAGGGGATGGGGGTGAGAGAGGACAAGGAGGATAAATTTTGAGGTGGATTGCGCGGGTCAATTTGAATAGTGGAGATCCCGCCCGATCTGCTGCGCGCGGATTCTTTTCCACTAGCTCGGTGATTTTCGGTCTTTACCATTTGCCGCTTCGCATTTTCTGGACTTGGACCAATTGAGATTCTGACGGAATGCGGAGGGGATTTTATCCAAGAAGTGATATTTTGAAGTCAGGTCGAAGGGGGGTGTGAAGAAGTACTCGGTGCCGCTATACTCATGCATTCCACTTGGAACATTCATTCTATGTGAAGGTCGAGGATTAAGCTTAGTCTGACTGGTCGTAGAAACTCGATCCAGAATGGATTGACGTGAAATGGCAAGGCTATACTCCAGTCGGGGCAAATGGAGGTATACCGTGTAAATGCCGATCTGGTCGGGTTAGAGTAATTATATATCCTCACTAGCGTGGAGTCAATGGGTTTGTTCTCACACGCCACGCTCGGCTCTCCAATAACCGATGAGAATAAATAATTAAATGGGCAAGGGCCTATTGATCTTACAGCTGGACATTTCCCATCCCCGTTGGGTTGATTCCTATTCTTGTACTTGGTCTGCTTCCAAGGTTATGAGCATCCAGTCCAATCCGGTCATTGACCATTGACAGTTCAATGGTATTCAGAGATATTTTCATCAAACTGTGTATCATTCCCCTGTATAGGTCGGGATTCCGAGTCCGACCAACTTTTAAATAAGGCTATTGTGAATCAACAAGGCCCGAAGCGGACTGCAGCTTATCGATAAGCCATCTGCTCTCCCCCCCACCAGCGACGAAAGCTTTCACCGTGCAAAACCTGCCCACTTGGGAGTTACGTCATAACAGAGACTCAGAGCTTGACCTAAGGTCCCGTTTCCCTCCCTTGAACTGTTTTCCCTACTCGGACAAAGATGTCGCACACCGTCCTGGTCACCGGGGCCACCGGCCTGTTAGGCCGTGCCATGTTCGAAAGATTCCAGTACTCCGGGGTCTTGACAATTGGCCAGGGTCATACCCGCGCGGTCCCGCCGACTCTCCAGAAAGCCAACCTGGAGAACCCGGAGGAGATCAAGGCTCTGATGGACAATGTCAAGTAAGCGAATTCACTTAGGACTATTGTACATGAGGAAATCACTGATCGGCTTCTCTACCAGGCCACAGATTGTCATTCACTGTAAGGAATCTGGTGATGGTCTAGAGTTTCTCTAGCTGACATGGGATAGGCGCTGCAAATAAATCACCGGACTTGTGCGACAAGAACCCGGACCAGGCACGCAAGTTGAATGTGGAAGCCACTCGTTGTCTGGCAGAAGAGTGCAACGCACGCCAGGCTCTCTTGATCTATATCTCTACCGATTATGTCTTTCCGGGCACGGAGGGGGAAGCTCCTTACGAGACAGATGCCGAGACCCGCCCACCCAATCTCTATGGCCAGTTGAAGCGGGAGGGGGAACAAGTCTTGTTGGAGGTGACCAAGAACACGGGCCTGGGAGTGGTGCTGCGGGTGCCCGTGCTATATGGACCGGCCAAAGACTCGTCAGAGAGTGCCATCAACTGTCTGGTGGACAAAGTGAAACAGGCTCAAGACCCTCAGGCGGGCATCAAGATGGATGATTGGGCCCAGCGCTACCCGACCAACGTGGAGGACGTGGCCCGGATCACTCGTGATATCGTGATCAAGTATATGAAGGAGAAGCAGCGGGTGACAGAACTTCCTCACATCCTCCATTACAGCTCGGAGGACTGCATGACCAAGTACGATGTCTGTGTGCGGTTCGCCAAGGTGCTGGGCATTTCTATCCCCGGGATGATCGCCAATAAGGAAGGTAATGATCCTAATGCCGGGGCCCAGCGACCCTACGATACACACCTGTCGAACAAGGCACTCCGGGAGCTGGAGATTGATGTGCGGGGCAGCGAATTTAATGCGTGGTGGTCAGTAACCCCGATATTGAAAGGCGACCGGTAACTCACCCATTCTAGGCGCCGTGAACTGGCGGAATACCGGAAATAGTTTTTTGAACATTCTTCTGCCAGGAATGGGGATATCTACTCTGTACTCTATATAGAGTACTCCCTTCTCGTCTCCAAATGAAAGCAAAAGTTTAGCATCCCATTCACACCCTTGTCCTGCACGAGCAGCAAATAGTCCGATGTAGATCTCTCTAGTGGTTTCTGCTGCAACATTATTGACGATCTAAACTTAGATGGGTTCTATACACATCACATCCTCAAAAGTCACGGGGGTCCACGTGAGTTGGCGAGGGCATGTGGCGCTAGAAATAGAGGTGATATACCTACACCATCGAATCTTCACGCCGATCACCTCCCGATCGGCAGTGGATCTTCGCGCACCCGAAAGCAGCATCACCACTTTCTCACCTTAACTTGATCCTCTCCCCCCCTCGACTTACACCTGGCTTGATATGAAACACCCCCTTGATCCATCTCTGGTTCTCTAGCACCCCAGTTTGGTTGGAGCTCAGCCCGGTTTCAATTCCTGCGCGTCTTGGCGCCTTTTGCCCCTCTCATCTCTTTTTTCCCCCATCTTCTGTTCTTTCCTTCTTCCCTCCGAAGAGTTGTTGCCCGCGCGGTCGCGTTGGTACTTGAATCTACGCATTTTCTGCAAAGAAAAGCATGGAAATCAGTACCTGCGACGCGCCATTGCTCTGAATTCTATTGAAGATCTGTGACCCGCTCCCCGTGGGGCCATCAATCTAGCGAGACCAACGCCTTTGTCGCCATGGGAAGACACCATATGGGTGCTGCTATGCAGCCAACGCCGTCTGATTTTCCAGAGTATTCGACCCGATCCGGAATGGGAGTGGGCAAGGTCGAGACTAAGTCCCCGCCTCGGGCTGGGGGAAGCCAAACCGACCAGCAAAATCCATCGATTGCCAGAAGCATGTCGCGATACCGGCGCAATCGCCCAGTTGCCAATGCAGATTCCTCGGTCCCCGCGATTCCGCGCAATGTCAGCGTCCCACCTGCGATGTCCCTGCCGAGCCACCCCAAGCAGCAACGGGTGGAGGAGGAGGAGGAGGAGGAGGAGGAGGAGGAGGAGGAGGAGCACGTGCGGGACCGGCACCGACAGAATGCAATGGAGCAGTTGACGGGTGGAACTCGATCCGACCGATCAACCTCGCTGCCGGCGGCAGACTGGGAGAAAGAGGCGATGCCGGTTCAGGAAGCACGTCACGAAGAGCCGATAAGGGCTACAACGCATGAAACAGTTATTCCCGCCAGGTACCGCCACGCCGATTCGAATACCGGGGAGACTACCCGCAAGTCTTTCGTCCAGAAAGTCAAGCGTACCAAGGCTGGAGAATCCACCGAAGAAGATGAGCCAACCCCGAGATACATTGGAGTTGGCGGGGGAGGCGTAGTCCCCGGAACAGATGCCCCCATCTCCGCGGTCAATGCCGGCGAGCGGTATGTGCGCGTACAATACAACGACACCACGGCCGATCTGGCCATCACACCAGCAACCCGGGTCCAAGAATTGCTTCAGATGGCTTCTCAATACCTGTCTCGAGACATTGACCCCGAGCGATTCATTATCCTGGAATCTTTCCGCCAGGTTGGACTGGAACGGCCCTTGCGACGCTACGAGCATGTTCGGGATGTCATGAACTCGTGGGCGCACGACGCCGCCAGCCATTTGATCATTATCCCCCCATCGAGCGCCGACGCTCTCGCTCAACTCGAAATCCACCACGTCTCGGGCGAAAAGCCCCAGGAGGCAACCGTCCACCTCTACCACTCTCATCGACCTCGCAAGTGGGACAAACGATTTGTCACGCTACGCCCCGACGGCCAGGTAACCGTGGCGAAAAAGGAGAACGGAAAAGATGTCACCAATATCTGCCATTTGTCGGACTTTGACATCTACTCTCCTAGCCCACGGGCTCTGAACAAGGATATCAAGCCTCCCAAAAGAATCTGCTTCGCCATCAAAAGCCAGCAAAAGTCCACCATGTTTCTGTCGACGGAGAGATTTGTCCACTTTTTCGCAACCAACGACCGATCCGTCGCAGACAAATGGTATCGGGCCGTCCAAGAATGGCGAAGCTGGTACATCGTTTACAAACTGGGCGCAGGCCAAGCCGAGGAATCGGAGGCACCGCTTCCAAAGCGGTCCTCCACCCACAAGAAAGTGTCGCGTGCGCGCAAGCCGTCATACAGAGAACCTGCGGCGGCGGATTCGACCACAGAGGACGAGGCACCCATGGCGCAGATCTCTTTCGATCAGCACCGATTACTGAGCTCGTCGGAGTTGTTCGCTCGCAAGAAAGCGATGCGTGACCATGTCCCTCCACCAACCTCGAATTCCAAGGCTCTGGTGATTGATACTGACGTCGCTGCGTTCAGCGCAGACAATGGCCCGTTAGTGTCGGGCATGTCGGCCGACGAAAGGGAGTCGGCCACATTCTCTCCCGCAGGGCTGCTGGGCCGCACCTATACCCAGCGGCGACATGCCATGCGTGAGAGAGAAGAGAGGGAGAAGAGAGCGAAACAAGAGCCCTTCTCCCACCATGGGCTCCTCAGTGGAACCCCGATATACCCTGCAGGCGCCCAGGGCCAGCAGGGCCATATCAACACCATGTTCAAAGGCGCGGACACGGCAAGCATGCTGAGCCGGACAAAGTCCATCAGCCAACAGAACAAGCCCCTCGTCGATCTCACCCCTGTCTTCCACGAGCCCCCGCAGCACACCCGCAAGGGCCGGGGTGTTACGGTGGAAGCAGGCCTGCCTTTGATCGAAGGCGCAACCGGCCCAGAGCTCGCCCCGGGCTCTGTGGCAATCCCACCAGCGACGGCCTGGCGACGCCCATCCGTGGAAGCGTCGCAGACCCGCACCCGCGCAAACACCATGCGCAGTGGGCGTCACGTCCACCAGCCGATGATCTCGCTGGGATCGAACTCCGCCGGCGCCAGCCCAAACTCGCCCGGCGTCCCTTTCTTGCCAAACAGTCTCCTGGCAAGTTCATCCCGGGGGGCAGCGGCCAAGGCCAAGCAGGCACGGGCCACGGTATCGCCACAGGCGATCGCACAGCTACCCGTCCCATGCTGGACATGTCTCCCGAGAACCCCTTTGCGGAAGGCAGCCTCCTCCGACGGCTGTAAACCGAGCCAGAACCACGATTTCTTCCGTTTTGACGATGACACGACACGACAATGATTTTTCTTTCGATCTACGTCTTCGGATTTTGCATAGCGAATTGATGCCCCTCGGCCGAGGATCTTCGGGCCGTGGACCGGCATCGTACAGTTTTGAATATTTGTTCAGGATACCCTCTTGTTGATACACGGAATGAACCATCTTGGAAATGCTTTTAATGTTATGCAGCTCGATCAATCTTTTGTACAATCATGTGTTGATGCCTGTCGTAAACGTATGACCCTTCTTAAGACATCGTTTGAGCGAACTTTCCACCCAACTACCTCTGGAGAGAAGAATGTCCACTTAACCTCGATTCTGCAAGGCATTGAATTTACAGAGATGCGCTACAATATCAGCCTGGAAGCTGTGACGATGAATGAAAGCATCAGCAAGTCATGTCAATTGAGATTCTCCACATGCCCGAAATGCATTCATACAAATCCCTCGCTATAGAAACCAGATGCCGTGTATATGAAACCTTCACCGAGCCAAACGAGATAAAACGCCAGCCTCTGTATTTACATGTCTTTGGGGGAAAAAAAGGAAAAAACACCAGCTCTCATCGGTTGGAACGAAGAGTCGAAGACCGGTGCACCATGCCTTCTGGATTAGTCGATGGCTGTGCGTGCCAGTCGCGAGTTTCGAAGCTGGAGGATAGGGCGAGATCCGCCCGAGCCTGAGAAAGCGTTCGGGATGGGTTACGGCCAAGGGACTCGCCGCCACTCAGATTGGAAGTCCGACGCCGCATGCGACGATCGGAGTCGGCTGCCTCAGTCCGGTTGAGTGCATCCGAAGGCAGCAGAACGGCACGATCCAGTGCGTAGGGCAAGCCACGGTGACGCCCACGGACCTGCATCGCAATGATCACCAGCTTCGAGACCACGTTGAACTGGCCGGAGAAAGAGGTGGTGGCGGTCGGATAACCAAACGACAGACCCACGGTACCGTAGGCCGAAACAACTTCGAATAACACGGTGAAGAGCTGGAAATTATAGTCTTCAGGAACTTGCAACCGGGGCCCCTCGGCGATAGCAATGATGAACAGTCCCAAGAAGACGTACCACAGATCGAAACTGAGCTGGCGTCGCAAGTGAGCTCCGATATAGGTAGGGGCGTTCTGACTTTCGTCATCATTGTCTTCCTCGAACCCGTAGATTCCCAAGCTTTTCTCCTCATAGACGTTGGTGCGCCGCATGGAGATGGCAATTGGAAACACCGAGATGTACATCATGATCAGATAGGAAACCTGGATCGCAGGATGAAGTTCCGACAGGCTCACCACCCCGAAACCGGCGGTTCGAGTTGCCGCGGCCTGGAAAAACCCATCGAGCACCCGAATGCCGGGGGGAAGAGCAGTCACGGCCGAATCGTTCAGCTGCGGATGAGTTAGCATCGCGAATAGATAATGCGGAGCGAAAGGAAACCCACATCGAGAATGATAAAAAAGATAACATCAATACCATTCAACGCAATCAGAATGGCAAACAGCCACCAGGTGGCGTTGCGGGGAAAGAGGAGAGTAAAGCATCGACGGGGATGGTCGAGGAGAAACTTGAGCTCCTCCCAGAGTGCAGTCCCTTGCCGCGCAAACTTTGACAGGACCCAAATCATCAACCGCAGCATACAGGGAAAGCCCGTGTTGCCAATGATGATCAGAAATGATAGCAGCAAGAGAGGAAAGACGGCCTTTTGAAAGGAGTTCATCGAATCCGGGGTCAGGGTAAACCCCAGGTCATTAAAGGCAGACGCCGAGGTGAAGATCCCCCACCAGGGACGTCCGACTCCGACCTCTTCGACCACTCGACCCCATCGGTCCGTCGTGGTGATCCAACCCACCATGCAAATCAGCCCGACGAGATGGAATCCAACATAGTAAGAGATCAACACCACCGCCAGAGTCTTGAGAGCGCGATACTCGATCCCACCCAGTTCATCCCGCTGCTCCTCGGTCAGATCGACAAAGTTGGAATTTCGCGCCACGGTAGCATTCCAGCTAAGATAGGGCTGCGTTTGGGGGGCCCTCTCCTGCGTCATCGATCGCCAGATTCCCCGGACGGTATTCCTGGTGGTCGATGGGCCCAGCCCGGTGTCATCAGGATCGTTGGTGGTGTCTCTGGTCTCACGAACGGTGGGTCTTGTGTCCAGACGTGGGAAGGTATTCCCACGGGTACGAGTACGGGTGATGTTCGGTTCATTAATGGTAATGTGCGGGCCTTCCAGAGGCCCAAGCTGATCTTGTTCATCCGAATGTGTAGAGCTCAGCCGTCGTTTGGCTGGAGAACTGGGAGGACGAGCCTGCTCGTTCTCCTCGGGTTCTTCCACCAGATCTTCCGGGACCCCACCACGGTCGTACTCGCGTGGACTGGGGATACGGAGGGCGCCTTCGTTCTTTCGCTGCTTCTCGAGGAACGCAATATGTTGCTCTGGGCTGAGCTGCGTGGGAACACGCAAACTGCCCAATCCAAACCGAGGCTCCGAAGGGCCCTCGGGCTCTTCCGAGCCGGGAGTGCCATTGGAAGCTTTCCCATCCGGCGCCGGTTGGTCGGGAGCTAACTTGTCCATCTGCTTGGTGGCGGGGTCCGGCAGTCGGCCATCGCGCGCATCACCAGTCTGGCTCCGGAGGACGACAATGGGCCGACCACCCACCCCAGACTCTGCGCGATTGATCTCCTGGCTGTCCTTGTCCTGGCTGACCGTGTCCATGCGCGAACGGGTCGTGCGCAGCGCACGGGCATCGCGCACCACGTGCTGGAACCGTTTCTCGAACCAATACAGACGGATGAAGACGAGAGCGCTATGGATGAAGATCGGAGTGCAGAGACAGGTGATGAAGTAAAGGACGATCTGCTGGTACAGACGCAGCTTGTTGAGATCGACGGTGTTCAGCCCGCTTTGGGTGGCGGCGCCGACCGACATGAAGAGGGCATCTGTGTAAGAGATGTCGTTCCCCGGATAGACAATCACTGAACCGAGAATTCCCCAGGAGATGATGTAGGTATAATGCACCAAGATGAAATTGAGGTGCAGCTGGTTCAACAGCGGGATGCGCTGTTTCACCTCGTTCACGCGGCGGGCGAAAGCTGAAAACATGTTCGAGGGAGATTTCCGAGGCCGACGATTCCACGTCGTGGCCTCACTCCGCGGTGATGAGGCCGGGAGGAACTCGTCTCGATAGGAGGGGAACTTTTCGATCCTGCGCCAGAATTAGCGTTTTGGGGGTGGAGGGAAGAATCAGTCGGTGGCATACATGGAGAGAGTTCGAGCGGAGGGGCAACGCCGTGGTTAACCGCGTGGCATCGGGCCACAGAGTAGAGACGGGATGGAAGACATGATGAAGAGGAAGGTTGGAAGGAAGTCGGGTTGTTTGGCCTCCTCGAACAGGCAAAAGCCAAAGTTCGAGGTAAAAAAAAAAAGGCGCAAACGGAAGCTGCGACGGTATTTTCGCGGTATTGGAATGGTATCGGTATTGGACCTGCCAAAAACGTGCTAGCGCCGATCGTTCCCTATTGGGAATATTTTCCTATCGCTGCAAGTCATGAATAGCAAATAGCATTAATAATGAGGATAATAATATCGATAGAGGACTGGTGTGAATTTACACTTGGATCCATCATACGGAGTCCATCCAATTCAACTACTATAGTCATGTCCTAGTAGAACGGGGAATCCATTCCCCCCCGTGCCAAGCTTTGAGACTCTTTCCCCTTCCCATCCCATCTCAACTACAGCGTCGAGCAGCGCCAAGTGGCGGTGGAGGCTGAGACGCAATGCACGGAGCTGCAGCTGGCATGTGAAAGCTGCGCCCATACTCCATACTCCGTACACATTCTACACTTGCGATCTCGATGCCTCTTCGTCAGGGAAGATACGGCCCACTTTTCATTCCCCATGCCGTGGGCCGTCCCTAGGCTGCTTTTTTATCGCTCGGTGGGACTCGTGTGCAGAACCCACTGGATTCGTGTGCACCCAGAGCACAGCCCTCGCTCCCGGTCCGAGCGCGGGCTTCCATTCCAGATGGATTCGAAATCCAGCACTCTCTCCGGTCGGAATCTCAACATCTCGGCCCTACAGGGCTAGAATGCTGGGGGTGCCACCATGGGATCGTTCAGTACCTTGCTTGCCCGTGGTACATCGGCATTCCAACGCCAAGCGCCCCGATAGCATGCCGACCCGGCATCCACCCGAGTTGACCCCAGCGTTCCCGAGTGACGGGGATCGCAGGGATCATAGCGCGCCCTGATAAGAACCCGATAAGCCTACACCGACATCCAACATTGCTGCCCAGGATCGCGGAATTCCCCGGATCGTCGGCAGGGGTTAGGGACGATGTGACGGTGTACGCCCCATTCCGCGAATGCTTGTCTGCGGTACACGATTGAAGCCGAGAAGATGTCTCGGCAGCATTCATAGTCCCGCCGCGAGCCTGGGTATGCGAAGTATGTCGAATCCGGTCGAGTCACTGCCAACTTTACCAGCTCACTCCTTGACCAAACACTATTTCGTTCGCTCGAGGAGAACAACCCTCATGTCCCCATGTGATACGCAGGCGTCGGCAGTTATATTTAGTCCACGATAACAAAGTCAACTTCCCCTGGCCATCTAACATCATCAATGTCTACAAGTTCCTGGCTCCAGGAGATAGAAAATACTAGTCAAGTGGCAGGCGCCGCCTAGTAATCCCAAGTCTCAAATTGCCTCCCTGTACAATCCAGTCAAAATCCTTCCCCTCTCCTCTTCCAACCTCGGACTGAGGTCTTGAAAAGCTATACAAGCTCGGCGCGTCCACCGCATCTGATTCGTAGCCGGGACCGCGCCCCACTGTCTCCAACTCGTTGGAGTCGAGGATCTGGGGAATGTGACATAAATGAACAAACCCGACCTGAACTGGATCTCGGGCTTCTTATTTCAATTTCCAAATGGCACCCGTCTGTCGCGTGGCCACCATCCAGTGGCAGATCAAAGTATGCGCCCCGACGCAGTGACGCCACTACCGAACTAATCCACCGCGCAGGAACTGGGCATCGAGGAAAACCATGCCACCGCATGCAAGTATATCCGCGATGCCGCAGCACAAGGCGCGGAAATCGCTGTTCTCCCTGAGTAGGTGCTCCGCGCCCACTGAAAAAGAGCACGGCTCATGAATCCCAGGTATCATCTGAGTGCGTGGGTTCCCCATGATCCCCGCTGGGCTGAACAGGCCGGCGAATCCGCCAAGTATCTGGCCAACTACCAAGCTCTAGCGAGAGAGCTCGGGATCTGTCTCGTCCCCGGTACAATCATTGAGCGACACGAGGGACCCAACGGGTCTAATCGATTCTTTAACACGGCGTATTTCATCTCGAGGGACGGGTCCATCCTCGGCTCCTATCGCAAGAAGAACATCTGGCATCCCGAGCGCACATATCTGACATCCTCGGGATCCGAACGTCACGTCGCGATCGACACCCCGATCGGCCGGGTGGGGATGTTGATCTGCTGGGATCTGGCATTCCCCGAAGCTTTCCGGGAGTTGATCGCGGACGGGGCGCAGATCATCATTGTTCCCACCTTTTGTATGTGGTTTGCTTTGAGAATGTCGACAGTGCCTCGAGACTGATTTAACTAGGGACACCGCACGATGCATCGGTCGAGGCTCGGCGTCACAATCCGGCGTCCGAGGCGCTTTTCTTAGACTCCACGCTGACTTGCCGCACATACGAGAACACTTGTGCGATTATTTTTGTCAACGCGGCCGGTCCAAAGGAGGATTTCCTCGGTATGTCACAAGTCACACTGCCCATTGTCGGGCCGGTAGCCAAGATGGGCAACGAGGAGGGCGTGCTGGTGACCGACATGGATCTGGGCCTGCTGAGCATCGCCGAGGACAACTATAAAGTGCGGGAAGACCTGCAGAAGGAGGACTGGCACTATGTGTATCGGCATTCATCGTCATAGGCTCTTCGAGACGAGGCTAAGAATCCAGACCTGTCAGCAAATAAAGGAGTACAGACGAATAGGCAGACCATTTTATCAGTGCTCTACGCTCTGATGTAGTTTAGGGTAGATAGGATCGCGCCGCGTCTCACGGGTCATAAACTGACCATCTGCACTTAAACGAGAATCTACCGAGAAAAAGCCAGTCTTTCATCATGATGGATGAATTGATAGGCCAGAAAATCAGCATCAATAAATGTGTCTTCCGGGAGTTATGACCTGTACAATCCCCATGGTCCTGACTCGGAAGCAAGCCAACCCTCACTCCTTCTTAAGACCCCGACTCCGACGCTGACTGCGAAGACGCAGGTTTCCCTCTGCATCCTCCTCGAAAAATTCCACATCAGGAATTTCCGGCAACAATTCCTGGTTCCACGCCTTCAGTTTCCCACCGCCGAGCTTCTTGTACTTTTGGATCTGGTTCAGTATCAACTGCAGTTCCAGATGTTCCCGGTAGGTGACTCGACGCTCCTTCTGTAAATGCCGTATCATGCAGCAGCGGTTCCAGATAGGCCAGAACCCGCTCGGATTGAAGACGTTCTTGTAGTAACGGGAGTAAAAGGCGAACTCCCTGCGTGGCTCGAGATATGGCGGGTTGACCAGGTCCGGCAGGCCGGCATCTTTGAGGACTCTGCCATCGGGAAGAGCTGCATAGTGAGCGGGCATCGCATCATGGATTCCCTACGGAGAGTAAGTAAACCACAACCGCTTCCATGTGTGAGAGGATATTCGGAATGTTCAGCGGTCGTGAGGTACTCACGCTCAAGGCGCAAGCCTGTGTCATCTGCCCCGTGCAAACTGGACAATAATCCCGGGGAGCCGCGCAGAATTTGAGCATGAGAGTTCTTGCCGAGAAGGAATCGACTACTGTGCACTTTGCCAGTGGGCAGATCGTGACCTTGTCTTTGGCGATGGCGGTTTCTCTCTCCATCGATGCACAGGTAGACTTCCCCTCGGCGAGACGCTGGGGACAAGGATCGATGTCAGTCATGAGAATAACATGCTTACTGTCGGGCTTTTTGCATCCTCTGGGAATAACAGCAAAGCGTGTGATGAGACACATGTTGGATGGGGGTGTGGAGGGAAGGCGGGGAGGTGGTCGCGAGTGTCTTCACGATGGGGGGAAGCAATGATCTCTATTTTGATTTCCAGCTTCATATCTACGCTGGCTTCCACGTGCCAGGCTGGGGTTCCGCCTTCCCTTTCTCATCTGAAGAATTGGGGCGCAACGCAGTAGAAATCCACGGCATCTGATACATACTTCGATCATCTCCACAAAGAAACGTCGGATTGTCCAGTAGACTTTGGACCAGGAGCAGAGACAGACGAGTTCAAGTGCATCCTCTACTTATCTCGTTAATATCCATGGATGACGGTCCCATGTTCATTCTACTTGGGGCGAGCCGGGTCATATCCTTCACGAATTCAAAGAATTTCTAAGCAAGTCATAGAGCAGAGACAATCATTAGTGGATACAGTCGTCATCTGAAAGGCTCGAACGGTATAGAGCTCTCAAATTAAGAAATTAGCAAAACAAAACACCAGAGGCAGCGCCACACCGATCCCGCCCGAGAACACGCTAGACAGGAACCAACAGCTCTAGAAAGATCGATTCCGCGCACAACACGGAAGCAGCAGTGCGAAGTACGAGTATAGTCAAGTGTGCATCCGGTGCATCATTCACATCAGAGGACGGCGAATCCAACCCCATCAACGCGGCTAAAGTTCAATCATACAGTCGATTCTTCTCTTGCTCTCGTGATATCGCATCAACCCGGAGAGTGGTCTCGCTGGTCTTTTTACTGGACTTGGCTGACAATTTCACTGGCACGAGACAGGCTTTCCACCATCTGCTGGCATTCCTTCCGTCGGCGGATGGTGTAGTCGCTCTCCTTCAGAAGGTCATCGAGCTCGTTGTTGCGGTACATGTTTTCCAGCAGCTCGCCCTGCATCGAGTCCTTGGTGAACCTAAACTGTTGTCAGTCTATTTGTATATTATTCCAGGTGACAACCACTCACTGGACAAGGGTGTACATGACCGCCTTAGGGACCATGTCGATCATCGTACGCTTCACGATGTTAAAGTAGGAGGTAATGAGGAGCTCTGCCGCGCAGGTCAATAAGAGACGTAAACAAGAATAGTGACCAGGGGGCACTTACTGATGACCTCGACCTCCGTGGCCTCCCGCTCGGACAGACTAGCCGAAGCCTTCAGCGTTGGCGGGGGAGCTTCCATAGCGGCCATCTTCTTCTTGTTCTTGGAAGCCCAGAAGCTGCCGAAGAACCCACCGCCATTGGCGCTCTCGCCCGTGGTATCCAAAGATGGACTCTGCGCACGAGCCGGGAGGGGCTTGCCGGTCTTCGGGTCAACTTGCGTCGGCTTGGAGGCCTGCTGGCGCTCGTTTACAATGGTCATGGCCTGGATTCTATTAGCTTGATGCCCTGTCACGTACTTTCGCTGTCCTTACGCGGTGTCCATTGAGGAAATCGGGATGCCCGGTGTTGATGTAGGTTGCCTCCATGGCAATCAGGTCCTTCACTAGCTTGTTGGTCGGCTCCATACACTTCTTGAAGAAGGCGACAACCACCATGTGGAACTTCTCCTTCAACATGGGGTATCGGCGGAAGAGTGACTTATTCAGGAGCTGGCCCAGAATGCGAACCAGCTCGTCATAAACCAGTGAGATACACTTGGTGCTTGGGTCTTCCAGGCGCTTAATCTGCTGCTTGACGATCAACTCGAACGCGGTGGTACCGACGAAAAGGGCGGGAGAGGAGCCGGAGGAGTTGTAGAGGATGGTGCGAATATCAATGTCCTTGACTTGGTCGAAGGGATCAACGGCCTTGACACCGTTGGAGTAGAGCTCGTGGAATACAAAGCTGATCCGAGCACCGCCGGACAGTTCAATGCTGGACAGCTCCTGGTTGTTACCCTCCAGAACAGTGCGGTATTCATTGCTGAATTCAGTGATGATGTTCAGGATGATGTTGGCACTGTTGCCGAGCATGGAGTCGCCCAGTTGGGAAAGCTCGGAGCTATATTTTTGAAGAGAAGAGGAGATGCGCGCCTTGATATCGGGCAGAGTCTGCTTGATGTGCATCATCAAGATCTATTGATTGTCGAGTTAGTACATCACGCGGGCTTTGGCAATTTTGAAAGACGTACCAGATTCAGCTTACGGGCCAGGTAGGGGGTTCCGCAATACGAGGCCTTATTCCGGTATGCCTTGTGGTTTTCGAAGAAATTCTTCTCGTTCTCCAGCGCAGAAGCAATGGGTTTCTTGTTTTCAATGTCACGCTGACCCCGGTTGACCACGGGAACATAACCCAGGCGCAGGGGAATGATGCGCCCAGCCAGAATATCCACCACATCGGTCCCCTCGTCCATTAAATCAACCTTACTCAGTACACCGATGGTGCGCTGTCCCTCCGGGTCGACCTCCCGTGCCAGCTTCAGACCGTCCGAGTTGGCCAAATCCTGGTTGGCCGAAGTCACCGCGAGAATGATCGCATTGGGCTTGCCGATGTACTTGAGGACCATATCCCGGATTTGACGCTCGATATCCTTTGGTTGATCTCCAACGGGCACCTTGGTCAACCCGGGCAGATCCACGAGGGTCAGGGTGAGAACATTGGGCGAATAGATGCGCAGGTTGATCGGGACGGGCGAGATTCCGGCGTTCTTGCCAACCTTGGTCTCCGTTTCACGCACGATCTCATCCCGAATCTTGTTGAAGTCGTGGAACTTTTCGCCGGGGATGTGCAGGAACTCGCCGTACTCGTCGATATTGGATTCGCCGTCGGTGGTCTCCAACTTCTTGTCGCCATTCACTTGCGTGCTTGGGGTCTTGTTGATCAGCTGTAGGATAAGAGGTCTGCGAGTCACGATCCCCGAGCCACGAGGCAGGCTAAATGGAGAGAAGACGGTGGTTAGCAATGGCTGATGACGACTCCGGGTAGAAGTCCCCACCGCCGCCGCCGCGGCGACAAGGACCTCCGGGAGGAGTTGAGAGTGCATACAAATCCCGGCCCACGATGTTTTCGAGTACCGAACTCTTTCCACTGGATTGCGATCCGACGACGGCAATCTGCGGCAGGTCGATAGGGTTGTGCACCTAGATCCAAGTGCCGGGGTCAGTTCAGAGTAGCGAGGCGACAGTTACCACACATGAGCCGATAAGACTTACACCAACGGTCGAGAAGACATCCTGTAGCTTATTGACCAGCGAAATCAAGCTGGGGTCATTGACATTTATGCTGCGCACAAGTTAACTTAGCTGCATCGGAGTAGAGGGGACAGGGGGTTGCGCACGAGTAGCCAGTTGGGCTGGCCATGGCTGGTTGTGAGTGAAAGGAGACTGCTTGTAAACGGGGAAAATCCAAGCCAACAGAAAAAGGCCCAAGGAAACGAGAGCTCAAGCGCAGTGAGGTCGTCAAGAGAGATGGAAGCGGGAAACTGTTTGTTGGTGAGCGAAGGCGGTGATGAGAGTGGCGGGCCAGACTCGGAGCGACCACGTACCCACTCGGGGTCAACAGTGGCTGCCGCCTGATCTATACGCTTTAGGTAGCAAGATTGTTGGTGTCGACGTAATGAGGTCCCCAAATGAAAAATTCTTGAACATAACTACAGGGTAATGTGTGCTAGACAGTAGATAGACAAAAAAGAACATAGAAAAAACCGGAAAGTGATGATGCGTCACAGCAAAATATGCCATCCCCGTTCTACTCATCCGAGACTGAAGCAAACCGCTCCGACATGGACTGGAGGACCTTCTCATATTTCGCCGAGATCTCTGCCTCGTCCTCGGGGACCTCGAACTTCATGCTCCGCAGGGCACTCTGGAGGTCGCCGGTGGCGTCACGGACCTTGTTCCAGCTCTGACCTTGCGCGACGGCCTTTTGGGCCTCATCGTGGTATCCCATGAAAGCCTTCATCATATATTCCGTCTTCCACAGCGGACAGAATTGATCATAGTCACTGTAACCATTCTGTTGTAGGAAGTCGTCCTTCAGCATCGCCGCCACGTCCAGCGTGATCTTGTCCGAGTCACCCAGCGCGGCCTTTCCAACCAGCTGCACGACCTGGTCAAGATCTTCGGACTTCGACAGCAGCTCGCGGATCTGGTCACGCAGGCGGGGGAAGTCGGGGTTGTTCTTCTCGTAGTACTTATCCAGCACAGTATTGTACTTGCTGTAGGACATGGCGGTATTAATCGAAGGGAAGTGTTTTCGCTGGGCCAGCTTCTTGTCCAGACCCCAGAACACCTGCACAATACCCAGAGTACTGCTCGTGACAGGATCGGAGAAATCACCACCGGGCGGGCTGACGGCTCCGACAATACTGACACTGCCTTCGCGCTCGGGGCTACCCAAGGCACTGGTCTTACCGGCACGTTCATAGAAGGAAGCCAGCTTGGAACCCAAGTAGGCGGGGAAACCTTGGTCTGCAGGCATCTCACCCAGACGACCCGAAATTTCACGCAGAGCCTCGGCCCAGCGAGAACTCGAGTCTGCCATCATGGCAACGTTCTTGCCCTGGTCACGGAAGTATTCGGCGATCGAGATGCCGGTGTAAATGGAAGCCTCACGGGCGGCCACGGGCATGTTGGAGGTATTGGCAATCAAGCAGGTACGCTTCATAATGGGCTCCTTGCGACCCTCGACGTTGATGGAAAGCTGTTGAAGCCAGTATCAGCCGCTGTGGGCGGGCCCATGAAACCAAGCGGAATAACTTACTTCGGGGAAATCCATCAACACTTCGGCCATCTCGTTCCCACGCTCACCACAACCAACGTAAACGATGATATCACTGTTGGAGAACTTCGAGACGGACTGGGAAATCACAGTCTTGCCACATCCGAAGGCACCTGGGATACACACGGTACCGCCTTGAACACTTGGGAAGAGAGCATCCAGCACACGTTGACCGACTATGAAAGGCGCATCGGCAGGCAGCTTATCGCTGACGGGGCGGGGTGCACGAACGGGCCAGGTCTGCATCATCGGGTACTCGGTCTTCTTGCCCTCAAACTCCACCTCCAGTAGCTTCTCTGTCACAGTGTAGCTGCCCGCCGGGGCTATCCGGGTGATCACACCCCGTGCGCGGGGAGGAAGGAGGATCTTGTGGTCATTGACCAGGCTGTTTTCGAAGACGGTACCCCAGATGTCACCGCCGGTGATGTGGTCGCCGACCTTGAAGGAAGCAGGCTTGAAATCCCACTTTCGCTCGCGGTCCAGAGCATTCACCGAGATTCCGCGGGGGATATAGATACTCTTGGACTGGTCGGAGATTGCGCGGAGGGGTCGTTGAATACCGTCATAGATCGTCTCCATCAGACCGGGGCCTAACTCAACCGACAACGGTTTGCCTGTCCGGGTCACCGGGTCACCGACGGTCAAACCAGCTATTCGGGGGGTTATCTCATTAGCCATCATGATTCCAACAGCTCACTAACCCGGTGCCTACGTGGCACCGACAGGAAGGACCTTACCGGTTTCCTCGTAAACCTGGATGGTTGCTTTGCCTCCATCGAGCCGAATAACTTCACCAACCAGCATATCGTGTCCGACTTGGCACTTTAAAGGCGAGACATTAGCATCAGAAGCCCGGAGGAGCTTAATGGGGATGTCGGTACCAGCTCGAACATGGCACATCCGACCATGTTCTCGGCCACGACGACAGGGCCGGAGACCGAGAAGACGGAGCCGTGCTCATACTCTTCTTTGGAGGCCATCGTGGAGGTGGAATGTGTGGAGGGGGAGGAGATGGAAGTGGTCGAGATGGATGAGGCGGGCGAGTCTGGTAGTGGTGGCAGCTCGGGCGGTGACGGCGACAACGGGCGAGAGTCGAGCGTACGCTTGCGAATCAATTCCAGCAACGACGGTCGTGCTTTCAATTGAGGTCTTCCCAAGCCTAACATGAATCATATGGGGATTGACTGAGTCTCGCGGGGCTTGCCATGGCGGATCGACTAGCTTTGGACTATCGTGGGACCCCCTGAAGCTGTCATCCAATCCTCTTGCACTCCGCCCATCAGCCCGGATCAGATTCGCTCTTCCGAGAAAAGCGCCCAGAGAGGTCAATGAACATAGTGCTAGTTTGCTGTGGAGGTGGTCAGGGGGTCATCAGTTGTTAGCAATGTCAAATGAGAACTGGTACACTTCGTGGTAGCCTTTCCGGGTAGCGACAGCAGAGAGCATGATTATCTAGTGTATTTAGTGCTGTGTACTGGATTCAACAGGATCCAGAGAGCTACTTGTATAGTATACAATGGTATACTACGCATAACTTGTTTTAGGCTTGATGGACAGTTGTTTTTGTCAATCTACATAACTCGACAAACAATATACCCCCGCATCTAAGCACGGTCACAAGCTAAACACCCCACGATTGCTATGTCACCGGAAATATGCCTTCAAATTTGGGTTGGAATAGTTATTCTTATTTAAAGAATAATTTCCAGCCCTCGCTACAGCTTGCTTGATTAAGAGAAGCTTGACCATGGATGCACTGTACGATGTCATAGGTGTCCCGAGGCATCCATCCAATGACGTCTACATCACCAACTTCGCGGGCATATTGCCAGTCAAATTGAAGCTAGAAAGAAGGACTATTAAGGAATCGCCATTTTATGGAATAGTAGATTTCATTCTGATAAAAGCGAGTGACAATACAACTTGCGATCTGCCACACGACTATCCATTTGGAGTCTGGTCATTGAGAACTAGCACAGGCCACGGTGGACAGAATAGGCGCCCTCTTTATTTCTTATGTTGCATGTGTGTCAGCTAGTCTGTTCTTCTGCACAAGGCCTTTTGTCACATCGCAGGAGGAACTTATCACATACTCCACATCCCTTGCAGGAACAGGTGTCGTTGCAAGTGCAGCCCTGGGCTCCCGAGCAGGCACAGGTAGATCCGCAATCACAACCCATGATGTTTGAGATTGAAATTTGGGGGGAAGAAAAGAGTGGTGGTTAAACAGGTTCAAGCTCTAGGAGAGAAGTTCCAAGATCCGTGCCGTTGTAATGGGCGGCCGTGGTTCTTATATCCGGGAGCTTACCGATGTAAGACCAAGGACATCATGATGGCGTCAGTGGAGTCAAGGAATAGAATGTCTCTACCAGACTTGGTATCCAAGCCATAGCCAATCGGCCCCGGGAGAAATACGATTCGTGCACACGAGAGTGGAACCAACAGAGTGTGAAACAGTGCACTTGAGTCAAGCACTGAATGAAGTGGAGATAACATTTGATCGAGTTCTGTTCAACGTGTTTTAAGGTCAATTTGCAGAAGCCTTAATAATCTGTAAAACTGTACGGAGTATAGATGGAAGTACCTCAAGTCGTAAACCCTGTCGGAGCTACTATAAGTGATGCACTGGATTCACCGCGGTCGCTCATCATCCATTGTCATCGCTGACTCGGGGAAACCAAATTTGATTTGTACTCAAGTGGAATCCCCAGCAACTCATTGTCGACCTATAGTGAGCAGTTGGGCACATCGCAAGGCGAAGCACGGGACTCGAGCTCATCTTGTGACGCCGTGTGGGTTCCCGATAAGCATCTCCGCCCGGAAACACCCAACTTCAAGCACCCAACACAAGGACCCACGACTTCCCACTACACCTCGCCCTCTGGAACTCATTATTTGACGGTCATGATCACTTGCTTGAACCTCCAACTGGCTCTCGATTACCCCTGGATAGCTTAGGCGACCTACCCTTTCCTCTCGCCGCTCGATCTGCTCACCTGGTTCTTTGCAAGAGCCGGGACCTTGGGCAGATCACCATACACGATCGACCTGGCAGACCATCCGCCCCGTGAACGTGTCACCTCCGACCACCCTGATCTACCTTTGCCCCTCGACTCTACGACTCCAGCCGGCACCCGGAACCCTACCCCGTCCGCCTCATTCTTGACTGCATCCTCCCAGCCGCCTTCGAGTGCCTTTGTCCGCCCAGCGAACCTCCGACGCCGTCGCGTCTCATCCAGCAGCTCCGACACCTCTGCCTCCTTTGCTACCGGGAACGCATTTCCATCAGAAGAAACAGGGGCACGTGAAGCCCTGCCTCAGGATATCATTAGCCACCCTCCCAGCCGAACTGCCGGCCACCCTCCATCCCGCAAGCGTAGGCGCCTGGTAACCATGCGTGCTGATGCAGCTTCAAAAACAAATGGCTTTTCACAAGCTTCAAATGGCTCAACGCCCCGGAAAGTCAGCCTGAATGGAAGCTCGAGTGCCTTCGCCAATGGAGGCTCTCACACCAACGGCGCGGGGAAATCTTCCACCAACTCCACATACTACGGACATGACCGGGAGGAGGTAACGCGGATATTGATCCAGAGCTTGTACGAGCTCGGATATAACGGAGCTGCGTCCACCTTGACGTCGGAGAGTGGGTATCAGCTGGAGACTTCGGGTGTCGCGACATTTCGCAGTGCCGTATTAGGTGGTCGGTGGTTTGAAGCTGAGCGCATTTTGATTCTTTCTTTCCGACACGGAGGCTCCAATGACCGGAAAGCTTCACCCGAGGAGACGCTCGTCCTAGCGGAGGATGCAGACAAGAACGAAATGCTGTTCTACTTACGCCAGCAGAAGTTTCTGGAACTCCTGGAACTTCGTGATTTTGCTGCCGCACTCGTCGTTCTTCGCCAAGAGCTGACGCCGTTAAACTTTGACGTTGATCGTCTTCATGCGCTTTCGAGGTAAGCCCCATCCATGTCAGAACCTAAGAAATAGCTGGCTTATTCCAACTGCGACAGTCTTCTCATGTGTCCGCCGGAATTGCTACACGAGCAAGCGGGCTGGGATGGCCCGGTCAGCTCATCTCGAGAACGCCTACTGGCTGACCTTTCAAGTAAGACACCTATGGTCATCTCTTGGCTTTGATGAGTGCTAAATCTGCCATAGAATCCATATCCCCTTCCGTCATGATCCCGCAGCACCGACTGGCCATCCTATTGGACCACGTGAAGCAAACCCAGATAAGCAACTGCTTATATCATAATACCGCCGCATCACCCTCCCTTTATTCAGATCATATGTGTGACCGGAGTGATTTTCCGCTGGATGTCAGCATTGACCTGAATCAACACTCGGATGAAGTCTGGTACTGCGAGTTTTCCCACGATGGCACTAAACTGGTTACTGCTGGCAAGGACAGGACGGTGCTCATCTATGACACAAGGGATTTTGGTCTACTTCACAAGCTGGCAGACCACGGGGACGGGGTCGCTTTTGCTAGCTGGAGCCCGGACGACTCTAAGCTTATTACCTGCTCCCAGGATAAGAAAGCGCGCGTGTGGGATGTTGAGGTAAGGACGTCTTGGGCTTGTCGCTTGATGAGCATGTGCTGACCTTGAGTGACAACAACCGCAGACGGGGTACTGCCTTCTGACCATTGACCATCACAACCAACCGGTAACTGCTGCCGGTTGGGCTCCCGATGGAGAGTCATTCGTCACAGCATCTTTTGACTCCAGCTCTCAGCTCTGTCTCTGGAGCATCCGAGGCCCATCTTTGTACATGTGGAAAGGCGCTTTCCGCGTGGCAGACTGTGCGATCAGCCCGGACGGCCGACGGCTGGTGGCTATCGATACTGAATCCAACGTTCACGTATTCGATTTCCGCACCTATGAGGAAGATTACTGTCTCTCGCTTCCCTGCAAAGCGACGTCTGTCACAATCAGCCGAGACTCGAAATTCATGCTCGTGAACTTGTCTCAAGGCGAGATCCAGCTGATCGACCTGGAAACGACTAATGTCGTCCGCAGATTTCGAGGTCAGAAGCAAGGCGAGTTTGTCATTCGCAGTACTTTTGGCGGAGCCGGTGAGAACTTCGTGGTCAGTGGCAGTGAGGGTGAGTTCTCGAATCTGATCGGCTTTACTATGCTCCATTATGCTAATCACCGCCAGACTCTCGAGTCTACATCTGGCACAGAGAGAATGGGTCCCTGGTGGAGACCCTGGCCGGTCATGTTGCGGGATGTGTGAATTCAATAGCATGGAACCCAACAAATCCCGGGATGTTCGCTTCGGCGGGTGATGACAACGTCGTGCGCATGTAAGACCGCTGCCTCCCCACTTGGTTCCGCACGCAAACTACTAACAATCATCATAGCTGGTCCCGAGAGCAAGATCGTCCTCGCCCAACGAGAGTCCCCGGCCAGCGACGAGGACTATCATCAAATGGGTTTCCACGAACGAGCGCATTGAGGAGCACATCCGCATTCTAATTCCCCAGGACTGCAAGAATGATACCTAGTTTCCTTTTAATGCCATGCGCTGCTTTTTTCATCTCCTACATGGGCAGCGATTTTTTGTACCAGGGTTAAGGGGAACATACGGGTGGCTTGCCAATTGAAAGACCGATAAACCTGAACCTTTTTTCAAGTCCTTTCTCCTTGTATGTTTCACCTGTGCGAGTTCCTCTCTTGCTCAGGTACATGATGCACCACATAAGCAATTCCCTTAATGTCAAGGGCTGCTATCGGCCATTGCATTGAAGCCATGGCATGGTCATAGGCAGGTAGAGATACAAGATAAGCGTCTATGACTAGTCAAGCAAGCCTATTATGGTTCTGATGAATGCCTTTACGCACTCACAGCCAGTGGCAGATATATTTATTTCCCGAGTGCCTAGTAGAGTGAGAGAGCTTTCTCCGGTCTTTGAGAGGGTTTCGTGTAGAATCGGAGAATGGCGTATCCTGGAGTCTTCTATAGTAGGTTTCCTTTTCTGGGGGAAGTGGTCGATATACTTTTGAGTGACCCCAGGAAAGCAGTATATTAATCCCTTCGTCTTCGGCAAGTTTTTAAGTCTTCATGGGAATGGCGAGTTCATGAATCACCCCGCAAGCTAGTTTCATCTGATCTTGTGATTGTAGCTCAATTTGAGATGCTACCTTAGGTATACGTGAAAGGACAGCAGAGTAAACTTATTGCCATGATTCGTAACTCCAGAGAATAAGCAAAGGGCGAGAATTAAATCCAGAACGAGACAAGATCCTGGGGCTTGCATATCTCAGATTCAGGTAGATATCGTAAATTCAGGGAGGCTGATGCCGTCCGCGTTGAAGTGCAATTTGAACTGAGGGTGGCGAAATGTCAGTGCTGGGATAAGATATTGAAATGTTCACGGTGGTCTCTCACTAGATTGTGTTGTTTTCCCTTTCCTCCACGCTAGTACCAGCCTCGCAATTCATTTTCCACTGCTGTGTCATGTGCAGATGACTAGGTGGTCAAATTCCAGAAAGCAAGGGAGCTGGAGACCGGACTTGCAATATGGCACTTTTGACTTAGGGGATAGATGAGGCCATGGAAATTACGACAGCAAATCAGCGACTAGAAGAAACCAGATTAGCGAAATTCTAGAATTCCAAAAATTATGCAACATACCGTTCATGGGCATCTCATCGATCTGGGTCGAATAGTACAGCTCGATATCACGCAAGATGCGCACATCATCGCTTGTGACAAAGTTGATGGCCACACCCTTGCGGCCAAATCGACCACTACGACCAATGCGGTGAATGTAGTTCTCACGGTTGGTAGGCAAGTCATAATTGATGACGAGAGACACTTGCTGGACATCGATACCACGGGCCCACACATCAGTGGAAATGAGGACACGGGAGTTGCCCTGGCGGAAATCTTGCATGATGCTGTCACGCTCCTTCTGGGGCATCTCGCCGTGCATACTGGAGACAGTGAAATTGGCTTCACGCATCTTGTCGGTGAGCCAGTCAACCTTGCGGCGGGTGTTGCAAAAGATCACTGCCTGGGTGATGGTCAAAGTGTCGTAGAGATCGCAGAGAGTATCAAACTTCCACTCTTCCTTCTCGACCGCAATGAAATACTGCTTAATACCTTCAAGGGTCAACTCATCACGCTTGACCAGCACGCGCACCGGGTCCGTCATAAACTTGGTCGTCATATCCAAAACATCGTATGGGAGGGTAGCTGAGACCACCACAACCTGCGTTGCGGGCGGCAGGTAACGGTAGACATCGTAGATCTGCTCACGGAAACCGCGGTTGAGGAGCTCATCAGCTTCGTCAAGAACGAGCATCTTAATGTGTCGAGTTCGCAAGTGTCGGCGGCGAATCATGTCCGCGACTCGGCCGGGGGTCCCCGAGACAACATGTTGGCCATAGTCAAGCTTGCGAATATCCTCGCCAATGTTGGTACCACCAATGCATGCGTGACATTGGACATTCATGTAGTCACCGAGGGCCATAACAACAGACTGAATTTGTGTCGCAAGTTCACGAGTTGGGGAAAGAACCAGAGCTATCCATCATGATGGTCAGCATGCACATTTTGCTCAGATACACACGTCGCGGCCTACCTTGGGTTTCGCGCACCACAGTGTCAATGACCTGCAGGGTACTGATCGCAAACGTCGCAGTTTTACCAGTACCAGACTGGGCCTGCGCAATGGTATCGCGACCTTTGCAGACCTGCACGATAGCACGCGACTGCACGGCAGAGGGAGACTCATAACCATAGGCATAAATTCCACGGAGAAGACTCTCCTTCAGATGCATGTCCTCAAAGGTCGGCGCCACCGTGACCTCCTTGGAGGTACTGAACTCCATCCGGTCTAAGCTGCCGTTAGACTGAGTCCGCTCAGAGTCTCGATATACTCACCATCGGCACGTCTGTCAATTCCGTCCGCCATCTTGAAAGAGCTGAAAATTCAACTGGCGACAAAGAGAAACCTTGGGTATCCAAAGACGTTGGGGAATCTCACGACGTTCCAGAGCGCAAAATGACTTTTTGCAATCGAAGCGGTACCGTACAATCACGTGATGCCACCCGCAAAGCTGCGGCATTGGATCTCTGCAGCTTTGCATCTGTCACTCCCCGATCCCCCGCCAGACTTTTCGCACACCGCTAAGAAGGCATCGGTGACGGTCGCACTGACAAGATGCTGGTCGAGGACCAGCGCTACATCCATGAGGACTTGGAGAGGTTGGAGCAGGCTGTTGCCGATCGCGTGGCCGAGGAACCACGCAATGTAAGTGGCCCCGGGCAAATCTGTCGCGTATTTTGTGCACTGACAGATTCGGGATCTAGATCCGAGAGCGACTCGCCCGTGACCATGAATTGGCCAACTTTCTAAACCGGATTGAAGAGCAGTCGAAGCGGCTTCTGGAGATCTACAAGGATGCGGACGGGCTGCGCGAAAAAGAAGTGCAGTCGATCTCAACGGGAGAGCAATTCGAGCAATTTTACAAGCAGCTGGACGACATCAAAGATTTCCACAAGCGGTACCCCAACGAACCCGTCGAGAACCTGGAGCGAGCATACAAGCGCCGGCAACCCGGCGAGGGGGAAATGCCCAACATGGAGATCGACAATATGTTCACCGGCGAGGAGGGTTTTGGACAATACCTCGATCTGACCACGATTCACGAAGACTACTTGAACCTGCCCGGAGTCAAGAGGCTGTCCTATATCCAATATCTCGATGTCTTCCATGCTCTTACGCCACCGACTATGCCCATCAAGCGCAAGGACAAGCTGTCTGATCGATACTTCCGCTACGTTGGCGAGCTTGCTACCTACCTCGAGGGCTTCGTGAAGCGCGTGAGACCCCTGCAGGATCTGGACAAGTTGTTTGCTAGTTTCGACGAAGAGTTTGACCGCCAGTGGTCAGCGCGAGAGGTCCCGGGCTGGATGGAAGAGAAGCCAGAGAATGGGGACTCTGGACCGAAGACCGAAGGTACAGGGAAAGGGACTTGGTGCGCAGATTGCGAAAAGGAGTTCAAAAACGACAACGTCTACCGAAATCATTTAACAGGCAAGAAGCACATCCGGGCTGCCGAAGCCCGCAAAGCTGCTGGTGACTCTGGAGTGAAGTCTCCCCCGGCACCTGCGGCGAACACCACGTCTATTGCCCATGGGTTGAAGGAGCGTGCCGTCGCCGAGCGCGAGCATCGAATCCGATGCCTGGCAAAGGAAATCCATCCAGAGCGACAAGCGACTCGTACCAATGTAGAGCGCAGACAGGGTATGACGGAGCGTGAGCGCCAAATGGAATTGGAAGCTCTGATGGCAGAGCCCGAGACCCTCGGCGAGGGCCGCACGGGTGATCAGTCCGACGATGACGACGAAGAACGAATCTACAACCCCTTGAAGCTGCCGCTGGCATGGGATGGGAAGCCCATTCCGTTCTGGCTGTACAAACTGCACGGCCTGGGTGTCGAATACCCGTGCGAAATCTGCGGTAACTATGTTTACATGGGCCGCCGCGCATTCGATAAGCACTTCTCCGAATCCTTGCACATCTATGGTCTGAAGTGCCTGGGAATCACAGCAAATACCAATCTATTCCGAGAGATTACCCGCATCGAAGATGCCATGCGCCTCTGGGAGAAGATGGAACAAGACCGCAAGAAGGAGCGAGACTCCCGCGACAATGTTGTGCAGATGGAGGATGCCGAAGGCAATGTGATGCCGGAGAGGATTTACCTGGAGTGAGTTCTCATCCTCTTCTCCATGCTTGTGACTGATGCTAATTATCTACAGCCTTCAAAAGCAGGGCATTCTTTAAATGGGTTGCGGCTCCTTGTTTCGCCCGGCTCTTACGGTTACTCTTGTTTTACAAAAGCTCGGCGTTGGGCGAATCTCACTGGTGTCTAGTGGCTGTCCCGTTCCCAGGTAGACTGGCATGAAAGGCGGAGGCCATCTTCGTTCAATTGTAGCATATCTTCAAATAATGAAATGCCGTTCGATCTCGAATCTCGAAAACACATAGGAGGACATCACGTGCTTTCGTGTTCCATGGAAGCGACCCGCACGCGAATCTTCGCGTCACCCACTATTCCACCCCTGAGTGCGATATTCACTTGCTCCCAGTGAATGACAAGGCCCATGCTCGTATGTTGTTGATGTTGCGCATCCCCCGATGGGGTTCCCGTTCTCATTACTTTGTGACTTGCTGTCTAGTCTTGACGAGAACCGGTTGGTCAAGCCGACAAGTACAGCCACCAAAACTAGACCTGACAGTCGGACAATTGCGCAATGGTTTACGCATTATGGCAGCCGCATCCACTGCGCAGACACAGACAGGCTAGCCCTGCTATCCTGCATGTTCCCCGAGAAGCGTGTCGACCGGGTTTACTGGCTGCAGGCTACTTCTCTTGCCCGAGTGATCGGCCGCTGTCTGGGTCTAGGGTCTTCTCGGCTGTCGGAATTGAATCGATGGCAAAAGGCCGGTGGTCCAGATCTTGGACAATGCGTCGAAGATGTGATGCGACAAGCTGAAAATTATGTCCCCCATGACCAGGAAGTCACCGTGGAGGAACTGGACCGAGCTATGGGCTTGATTGCGTCTCGCTGTCGCTTCTCGGGCCCCGATGTGCGTCGCCAGAGAACGGCAGTAGATGTCGACGCTTGTCTGTCACCACTCTATCGTCGATTATGCAGCCGAGATGCTAAGTGGTTCACTCGCATGATTTTGAAGAGCTACTCTCCGGTCGTACTTCCGTCCAAGTATACACTGGAAAGATTTCACTTTCTGCTGCCACACCTTCTTCAGTTCCAAGACACATTCAGCGGCGCACTGAACATGCTTATTTCTGAACCGATGAATCATTTCCCTGCTCACCCAGACCCCAAACTCGCTACCAACTTGTGCTCCATTGCGCTTGAACACCTGTCGCCCCAAATAGGCATCAAGATTGGACGGCCCGAGTATTACAAAGCTCGAAGTATTAGACATTGTCACCAGATGGCAAAGGGCCGTCGTATCAGCGTTGAAAGGAAATACGATGGAGAGTATTGCCAGATCCACGTGGATCTCAGACATAGCAAAAGGCCTGTTCAAATATTCTCCAAGAGTGGCAAAGATTCTACAGAAGATCGGGATGGAATTATCCCAATATTGGAAGAATCTCTCGCGATGCGGACAGCTCAGTGCAAATTCACCCATCGTTGTATTCTCGAAGGAGAGCTTGTCGTATGGAGTGACAAACATGGTGGCGTGGCAGGCTTTCACAAGCTTCGAAAGTTCCTCTCGCGCTCTGGGAGTTATATTGGAATTGACCAAGATTCCCCGTGAGTAAAGCGCCACACCCAAAGAAAACGGTTTACTGACGAAAGTAGGCCCCAACCCTATGAGCATCTGATGATTGTGTTCTACGATGTTCTTCTTCTTGATGACAATGTCTGTTTGAAGAAGCCACACCGGGAAAGGCGACTTCTACTTCAAGATATGGTGCAGCCAGTCCCTGGCAGCGCGGCCATCTCTGAACAAGAGATCTTGGATTTCAATCGATATGATAGTCAAAACCGACTTGAGGCTAGCTTTGCCAAGGCCATCGCCCAAAGGTGGGAAGGTTATGTCCTCAAAGCCTCCGAAGAGCCCTATTTTCCATTCTACTCTGCTGGAGTTGACACTTCCTTTGGACGATGGATCAAGCTAAAGAAAGACTACATCCCAGGGCTTGGAGACACGGTTGATTTGACCTTGATTGGTGCCACTTATAAGGCCCAAGAGGCCACTGCTCTTTCATGCATCAAAAAGCTACGATGGACCCATTTCCTGGTCGGATGTCTTGTCAATAAAGATGCTGTCACGCAGGGCGAGGATATACCTCGCTTTCGAGTGATTGATGTCGTCAATTATCACTGCATGCATCGTCGATTCATGCAACTGCTCAATCAGTTGGGTGAATTCCATGCGTCTGACCCAGATGACCTGTCTGGGTTTCGTGTCGAGTACGGGAACAAGAATTTACCGGAGGCGTCAGTGCTTTTCAAAAAGCCATTTGTCGTGGAAATGATGGGAAGTGGATTCGAGAAGCCCTCAGGAGCAAGGTTTTTCACACTTCGGTTTCCACGAATTCTCAAAATCCATACCGATCGGGGTTATGAAGATGCTGCCTCTTACCAGGAACTCCAAATTCTGGCAGATGAGGCCCGATCTATACCCTTAGAGGATCTTTCGCAGGAGCGAGAGCAATGGCGGAAACGTCTCAAGGTTGGAAATGGTCTCAACCAATACATTGTTCAGAGATCTCAGAGTCCTTCATCTCAAGGTTCGGAATCGGGATTAGAAACACGTTCAGAATCAGAAGACTCTGGCGAAGAGCAATCCTCAAGCATTGACGATGAGGTACTTGAGCAGCAACAGCCCACGGCTCATGGCAAGAGCCAGTCCACGGTTTTTGTCGACGAGACATTAATGTCTCCGGCAGCTGCGAGTCCACCTGACCCCATCGTCTTGACTGAAAACAATAACCTATCATCCCGTCAAGACTCAAGCCAAAAGAAAGCCAGTATCTCCCAGTCGCACCGCAATCATGTTGAGACTGTTCCTCCAAAGAGAGCGAAAGATGTTGAATCAGTGAGCCCACAGCCAACAAGTCTCATTGCAGTGCACCGAACACAAACCCAATCGAGACCTGCATCCGTTGCAAGTCAAACCCAATCCAATGCTTCAAAAAGTTTCGACAAAGTCCCAGACCTCAGGTCCCCATTGACCACAATCCCGGTATACATGCCAAGTTCCGCGGAGCTTTCTGCAACCGAGGAAGAAAAACCCAGCTCAGGCCTCTGTGAATTCCTCGGAGCTATAGGCTCTGCCGAGTCACGATCCTATCTTCGACAATCCAACCCGCGCGCCGCCTCTCAGGATAAAGCGCTTGGGATTGTTCTTGTGAATCCCTGTGAGAGGCCACTGGGACACGAGATACATCGAATCTCAACAGCTATTTCTCAACTTCGCGACACATCGCTGACAGCACCAAGAGGCCAAGTGTTTTTCTTGGATTCGCTGGTTTTGGAACAGAATATTGATCCTGAAGAGTTGCAGTACTGCCTACGAGATACTTGGTCGGATGTTGGTCACCAGTACTACTATGCGTGTCTTTGTTGGGGTGCGGGTGATGCTGGATCTCTGCACGGAGAATCTGGAGATGCATTGCATACCGAGAAGCATGCCATCCAAGGTAGCTCTCGAGCATTTGTGAGTTTTGAACCAAGCGAAATTCTGGCCTTGGGAGAGTATACCTCGGCCAAACCGATTGTTCACGCCAGCAAAATGCCATAAAAAGACCAATATCTCCACTCCGGGTAGGAGTCAAATTGAATTCCATAGATCCCAAAATCTCCAGAGGACCTTCCCGGATAAAATTGCCCTGGTTAGTTCATTTTCCCACCTAAGATACTGTCTTGTGGGTTTCCAAGGGCGGGGGGTTGAAGAGAGGATAATATCGTAAATCTAGCCGTGCTCAATAAAGATTTCTGATGTAATCTGTGAGCTTTCTTTATGAGTATTTGTCTAACCTCATACTAACAACGCCATGCTGGGAAAAACCGGAATAACGTGCTAATCCACATCCTCTCGTCGGGCCCGAACATCTCTCATCAACGCCTTGGCTTCCTCAACCTCCATTCCATCCTGACACAGCTCACCTGCAAGCTGGTCCGCCCGCTCGAGATCTCCATGGCGCAAGGCATGTTGTGCCAGCCATAACCGTGCCTTGGATGTCGTGAGCGTGGGACCCGTGCCCTGGTGCCATGCATTATCGGCAGTGGAATCGTCATGCTGCATTCCCAAAGACGATGCGCGAGTACCCTTTTTGCGGTGCCGGGGACGAGAATGTGAGGGTCGACTATCGGCATCATTATCTGAATACTCATTGCCATCACTATGAGCGGCGTGCTCCGAGGCAGATGAGAATTCGTCGTCATCGGCGCTGTCTCCCTCATTCACCGGTGCGCCGCCGGTCTCTTGTTGTAAAGTCAATTCCATGTAAGTAGCAGCCTCATCTTCTTCTCCAAGGCGCTCGTAAAGCGTCGCGATTTGATGAAGTGTTTCGGGATCGAGGATCTTGCGGGCCCCAGAGCCGGGGCTTGCACCGGAAATTGAACCCCCGTCATCGGCATAATAAGAGCCCGCAACAAGCGCACGCTTGAGAGCTTGAATACTTTGCTCGATGCGGCCCATTTTGGCATAACATGATCCAACGGCCTGCCACATCTTCGGGTCATAGGGTCGAAGGGCAGCGGCTCGCTGGTAGTAGAAAAGAGCATAGAAGGACATGTCGAGGACTTCGTAGGCTTGTCCGAGACCATACCAGGCGCGATAGTCTTTGCGGTTGACATCGACAGCGCGGCGATAGGACTCAATGGCTGTGTGTGTATTCTTCATCTCGATATACTCATGCCCCATCAAAGTCCAGGCGGACAAGAAATTGCGATCGAGGGTGAGTGCACGACGGAAGTACATGACTGCCTTTTCATGTTCGGACTTTAGAGAGTAATAGTTACCTACAACGCAGCATGTCTCCGGCCGGAACTTGTCGGTAGCTGTTGCAATCTGGGCAACAAACGCAAGCTGGGGACGTGCCCCCATGACATATAGGATGTTGGAGTAATGATCGAGACTGTCAAGACGATGTGGTGATGTGGCGAGGATTTGAGTAAAGATCTTCGATGCTTCATCGAAGTCTGCTGACTGTGAGCATTTATCGATAGACCAGTGGACAGGAAACGCTTACCCTTGGAGTGGTAGTGTAGCAGGGCCTGCTGGGTCTTCAGAAAAGCGCTGCTGGGGAAAATGGCTTCAAGTTCGGCCAATGCCTGGTAGGTGTCTTCCGTAGCTTGATACAGCTCCTGGCTGCAATACACATGGAAAATGAGAGTCATGATGTTTTGTGGCAGGTGTTCCACGATTTGTTTCAGCTTCATGCGAGTTAGCACCAATTTCCGGGGTCTTGGTAGTCCTTGCCTTACATCTTCAGTACTCGACAGCAAATCGTTGAGCTCTTGCCAAGCACCCCAATGAAAGGGGTTCTGGTGGACGCTTCGGATGAGCCATTTCTTTGCCTGCTCCTCGTTACGTCCTTTGATGAGGACGACTGCATAGAGATATTCCAGCCATCCTTGGCCTTTCTCTTCCAGACCCTTTGCACTTCGCTCCGTCAGCCACCCATCCAAGCCTCGGGCAAGGTCGGGCAGCTCCCGGTTAACAGCCATACCACCATCGGCAGGTCCCAGGACCATCTCCGTCTCCTCATCCTTGCGCTTCTCCCCCGCCAGGTACTTTGCGTATAGCGCCAAGAACAGCGATTTTTGACTGAGCTTGGGGTATGGATTTTGGCGTGATTGGGACTTTGAGCCTTGGAACGGGGAGGCCTTGTCCTTGTCCTTGAACGAGGTTCTTTGCTTGGGCTTGGAGTTGGGAGATGTCACGGAAAGAGGAACGGGAGGAGTGGTTGGAGGTAGGAACACGGCCGCGCAGCGGTCAAACTCTCGGGTGTCAAAATATGATTTCGCCAACAGGTACTTGTGAGCTTCCTGGGCTTCGAGAGTAGCTTCGGCGGGATCTTGCGCGCGCAGGTATGGGTTGACAGGTGATGACAAGTCGGTGATCTCCATGGGGGATTCAGCGTCGGTATCCTCCTGGTCGATTTGAAGAAGAGAATCTAGCATCTCTGCGGCCCTGAGTCCGGTATCCTTCATCAGCTTATCCATCGTGTTTTGAGGGATCTAGAAGGCTCACCATTTGGCCGATTGGTAGAGACATCGCTCGGAGCATTTGATGGCGGCATCCTCGAGCCGATACTTGAGCTCTTGGAGATTATCCGCGGTGAACTCCATGGCTGCTTCACGCGAAATCCCGTCTCATCCTTGAGCTTGTCGAAGAGCGCTGCAATCGCTGAACTCGGGTTATCGCGCGCGACAAAACACAAACGGGCCAAACACGCCAAGCCCCACCCCTCTCCGCGGGGGAAAGATAATCATGTGTGATCGCCTTCTTCTCCCCAATTTCTGTCTGTCTTAAATCATGGCGAACACTACCAAGCGTGCCGATTTCGAGGCCGTTTTCCCTTCCCTGGCCAAGGACATCATTGCCCACGCCAAGAAGTATAACTTACCGGCCAATGCCCTCGAATGGTTCGAAAAGGTGGGACAATGCCCCTCCTCAAAGAATATCGGACGCAAGTCGAATTGCAAATTCCAGCTCACATCAGTATTGCTTGATAGAATCTGAATGCCAATGTCCCCGGTGGCAAGCTCAACCGTGGGCTTTCGGTTCCCGATACCGGCCTGGCTCTGTTGAAGCAGCCCCTGACCGACAAGCAATTTGAGGACCTGAGCATCCTGGGCTGGCTCACCGAGCTGCTTCAGGCTTTTTTCCTGGTCAGCGATGACCTGATGGATGGCTCCATTACCCGTCGCGGTCAGCCCTGCTGGTATCGTCAGGAGGGCGTGAACATGATCGCCATCAACGACTCCTTCATGCTTGAATCCGGCATTTACCTGACCCTGAAGCAACGCTTCCGCTCCCACCCGGCCTACATTGACCTCGTAGAGCTCTTCCACGAGGTCACTTGGCAGACCGAGCTGGGCCAGCTGTGTGACCTGATCACCGCCCCCGAGGACAACATCAACCTGGACAACTTCTCCATGGAGAAGTACATGTTCATCGTCACCTACAAGACGGCCTACTACAGCTTCTACCTCCCCGTCGCCCTTGCTCTGCACTACCTGCAGCTGGCGAACGCCGAGAACCTCCAGCAAGCCCACGACATCCTCATCCCCCTCGGCCAGTACTTCCAGATCCAGGACGACTACCTGGACAACTTTGGCGACCCTGCCGTCATCGGCAAAATCGGCACCGACATCCAGGACAACAAGTGCTCGTGGCTGGTCAACCAGGCCATCCAGCGCGCGACCCCGGAGCAGCGCGCGGTGCTCGATGCGAACTACGGCCGCAAGGACTCGGCGAAAGAAGCCAAGGTCAAGGCCGTGTTCAGCGAGCTCGAGCTGGAGAAGCTCTACAAGGAGTACGAGGAGAAGGTCGTCAGTGAGCTGCGGACTAAGATTGCCGCCGTGGACGAGGCCAAGGGGCTCAAGAAGGAGGTCTTTGAGGCCTTCCTCGGCAAGATCTACAAGCGGACCAAATAAATTAGAAGCGCGTGGGATGTGTAAAGTTGATACCCGCTTGAATTCGATACGTCGTGATGAATATATTTTGGACTTCAACGAATATATGGCTGTGAAATGGGATGAAACCCGTCGAAAACCTTGTTCCAATGCCGTGTACCTGCACCATGGACTATACCTAGTGTAGGACGAAGGGCCCCAGGGCCCTAGGATCGGATTCTAGATGATTCCGTCCTGGTACTACTAGGTACGCCAGTGATAAATTTGCCAGGCAAATTCCTAGGTTACCAAAGAACGGCAAAGAACCTTGGAAATTACAGATTGCATCTACGACAACACCGGCCATTTAAGCAAAGCTTCTTGAATTCATTGATCTGTTAAGCTTCCAGACTAAAGAGCGAAGCCGAGGAAGATTGGAGATATCCATCTAAGCGGAAGCCGACACCTCCAGACGCTTGAAGCCGCCCTTGTCAGCAACCTCCTCCTGGAGCGCAGCCATGCGCTTCTGGTCACCGATGGGGTCGGTGGAGTCCGCATCCAGGGTCCAGGAGAGGTAGTCGTTGGTGTAGTTGGAGACGAAGTTCTCGTCGAGGATACCCAGACGCTTGCCGTAGTTGGTGACCTTGTTCCAGTCACGGGTGACGTTCTTGAGGTCACGGCTGAAGTAGGCGTAGGAACGCTCGAAGATCTTGCGGTTGACCGGGGTGCCCATGATGGGCTTGACGTCGATGTACTCGGCGTAGGTGGTGGCCGGGTCGGCCAGGACGTCGTCGGTGGCGCGCTTGACGGCGCGCATGAACTTGTGCACCTTCTCCTGGTTTGCGGCGAGGAACTCGTCGTTGGCGATGTACAGGATGGAGCAGAAGCAGCAGCAGCCCAGTTCGGCAAGCTGGTCGATGCGCAGCATCTGGACGTCCGAGCGGGGACGGCCCTGCTCGGCCAGCCACTCGGCCAGCTCGACCATCTGCACGTTCTCGAGGCCGATGCCGGCATCGATGTCGCCGCGGATGATCGCCTTGGTGACGTTCATGCCGCAGCGGACGGCGGTGTAGTCGTCGGTCGACATACCGTAGTACTTGGTCAGCTCGTCGATCTGGATCTTGCCGAATTCGCCGACGTAGCCGATCCGCTTGCCCTTCAGCGAGCGGAAGTCCTCAGTGATCCCACTGGACTTGAGGTACACCACACCGGTGAAGGGCTCATCCAGCAGCGAGCCGATGGAAGTCACGGGGAAGTTGCGTGCCTTGGCCTGGGAGGGAATGAGTACAGGCAACCAAGCTGGATGGTTCATGAGTACGAACCGCGAGGGTGTGGATCATAGCCTTGAAGCCCATGTCGACCTTGCCGCTGCCGATGATCTCGGTCACATCGGAGGGGTCATTGGGCTCCAGCAGAGCAACCTTGAGGCCTTCATCCTTGAAGTAGCCCCGGGATTGCGCGAGGTAGAGGGGGGCGTGGTAGGGGGTGGCGTGCCTGAAACCACTTAGCTTGGTTCGAACAACGCAGGAACAAGCTGCAATGGATTAGCGTACCAGTTGGTCAGGAAAGTGATCTTGTCCGTGGCCATGGTGACGGTAGGTTCAGCTATTACGCTTGGATCGAGTCAGTATGCCACGCAAGCAGACACCTCGCTCCACCACCGGAGTGGCGGCGAGATGCCAAAAAAGCACAAGGGGGAACAATCAAAGTCACGCATGTCCTTTCGCTAGCATTGTCTAGAGCAAGTTATGACAGTATAATCTCAGAACAGCCAGCCAGCGACTTCGATCTCGACCCGAGGGTCAAGACCAAAGTCGCTCGCTCGACCGAACACCTGTCATGCGTGGGCATTGACTGTTATACTGTGTACGATACCTTGACCCATGATAATAATCGTAGCGTTAGGACCCGGTCCCGGGATCCCCAAGGGATCACCGCCAGGACGTGCGTGGCTCCATTGTAGAGAGTCGTACCGAAGGTAGACTTAGTTTGGAAGTGGTGAAGTTGAGATGAGAAGGAGGGGAAGAAGCAAAAGTCGGATGGAGGGGTAGAAATACCCCGAGTGGGGGATGTGATCATAACCACGAAAACGGCTCACCGGGCACGAAAAGGATCGACGTCGCTTATTGGATTCTCTCCAACCTTATAATTCCACTCGCTCCCGAACATAACCGGGAGCGCCGGCGTCGGAGGTCACGCCCAAGCTCGTCGTGGAGGGAATGCTTACGGGAGATGCAGACCGGGAAAAGATGCAGAATATAGCGCAGATTGACATTGAATAGAAACTCGAACACATGAATTATGGCTTCAGATGCATGGGGCAGGACAATTACAAGGTGACGTCAGGACGGAGCTGTCCACTCCGGGTAAAACAGAAACACTCCCAATGCAGATGGGGGAAACGCCCCGAATCATTCTAGGCGTCGATATCGGCCTGCGTGTGTCCACCCCCGTTGATCGATATGCGGTCCAACGGGGATTGTGGCCGATCCGTCGACTTGCGAGTTCGGAGGGTCAATGGATAGAAGTGCTCCTCGGTGTCTTCCTCCTCACTGCCGATGGTGAGCCTGGTTCAGTTCGATGGGGACAAGATACTTACGGGAGCTTCCAGGCAATGTAGTCTTCGGTACTCAAGCCCTCACGACCTTCCTGCAGCGAGGCAAAGTCCCCGGGGGTCATCATGCCGGACCGGTCGCGAGGAGAGCCGGGGACGGAGAGCGGCCGCGAGAGCTTCTGCTCGGTGCCGCCGATGAAGTTGAAGTAGTCCTCCGGTCCATCGAAAGAGGAGGGATAAGCTAGATCGAGCTTAGCGGCCGCAGCCAAACAGAAAGAAAAAAGGGAAATGGATCATACCTCTCCGGAGGGCAAGCTGGCGTGCCTTGACGTACTCCATGCCCATGCGCTTCCAATCCAGCAGATCACTCAGGCGTTCCGTGCGGTTACGCTGGTTGATCCGCTGACGACGGCTCTTCTGGGTGAAGTTATACATGAACTCCGCCAGCTGGTTGACGGAATCGTCAACACCCTTGGAGCGACGGTCGACAATATAGATGCCGTAATCCGAGGAGTTCTCGATGAGTTCTTCCATATAACACCCAAACCCGGACAGGTTGGTGGTGATACTGGGTACACCCATCACCGTGCACTCGGCCGGGGTGTATCCCCAGGGCTCGTAGTAGGACGGGAACACACCCAAGTGGGTTCCACGAACAAAGTCGTCATAGTCCAGAGGAAGTACAGGGTTGGAGGAGTTCAAAAACTCAGGATGGAATACGATCTTGACTCGGTCACTGGAGTTGTTGAACATCTCAACGCGACGTAGCTGGTTGAGAATGGGATCCTCGTGGTCATTGACCATATTGTGGGTCACAATAGGCGGGAGACCGTGACGCTTCATGGCAAACAGGCGACGACGCAGCAGCACCCGGTCCTGGCTGGTGATCAGGTCTTTCTCATCGGGCATGTTGTCACCTTCCTTCCACGAGAGGCATCGCTCATACATGCGTCTCCCGATGCCTTTCTCGATGTTCTCGATGGTATCACGCAGGGACTTGACCACAGCCTGGCCCTTGAGGGATTCCACGGTGAGCGAGGATGTCTGGGCGGGCATGATGATGAACGCGACGACGGTCATGGTGGATCCGCTGTTCTTGAGGCGGTGATTGAGGCGCGCCAGGCCCTCGATGAACATGTCGACGCCTTTATTGCGGAACTCGTATCGACCCGCGGTGAACAGGTAGAGCGTGTTATCCAGATCAAAGTCGTTGTGTCCGTAGAAGTGACCTCGCACGAAGTCATTGATCTTCTCCTTGGCCTGGGAGTGCAGGTTCTGGAATTCATGCATGGCGGAGAACTTCTTGACGTTCAGCCCATTGGGCAGGACGCCATCGGGCTTCCGCTTGAGCAGATGCTCACTCTCAAATGCGGTGATGTGCGAGACGGTCGTAAACACGTCCGCGCTGTGGGCCGCGGCGCGCTCCACGCAGTAACGGTGGTAGATCCCGCGCTTCCCCGCCTCGGCATCCACGTCAAAGTATTGCAGATTGTTATAGAAATCGACCGACCCGGCACAGAGGTAGCGACCCAACAGGGTGGCGTGAGTGGTGAAGATGGTCGTGAGATCCATGTGCCGCTTCTTGGTCAAGGGCAGGGCCACCCCGGCCAGCCACTCGTGGAAATGGGCGACAACGGCCCGGCGTCGCTCATGGGCAATGTACTACATTTTCAGCACGGTCAGCGATCTTGCAATGAATTTCCTCCCGGGGGTCGACCTACCTCTCCCAGGAACCAGGCAACCAGGTATCCAAAGACGATTGCCTCATTCGTCTCGTGATCGGCATCCGGGGACGGGATGCCGGAGGTATTCCACAGATCTCCCTTCCACTCGTCCAACCACCGGTATCCCGTGCCGGTATTGATGAGCAGCACGCGCGGGGCTCCCTCGATGAGCCAGCGACCGTAGAGGATCTCAATGCCCCGCTCCTGCATGGACTTGATGGTTTCACTCATGGCCGGGCTGGACGGGGTGAGCTCCTCGACCTCCACATTGGCCGACGCCTTGTTCAGGGGCCCGATCAGAGTGTAGCGCTCGCCGTACTCGGCCGTGGTGACGGGCGCCTTGGACTTGAGCACCGAGTAGATGCCACCCACGCGGTTGGCCACCTCGGTGGCCACCTCGAACAACATATGGTTGCGCACATCGCGCTTGATCGGCTCACCACCGTTCTTCTCGGCCATTGTAATAGGTGAGAATGTTTCCACTCAAGAATGGAAGAGCGCGAAGAAGGAAAAGAGGGGAAGAAAAGCAAAGCTTGGAACGGGGGGAAGCTCGGGCTCCCGGTCTGTGCGGGGGACGCGGGATTCACTTCTGGGGGGCTGGGGTCGAAGACGGAGCCCTTGTCGGGAGCCTGTTCTCTTTTTCTGCCCGCGGAGATATACGGACTACGGAAGAAAGGAGTGTCGTTCCTGAGATCTGATCACGAGGTCCATCCTTTTTTTTTCTCGTTCCGGCGTCGCATTCGGGCGGGCCTGACAGTGGTTGTCCGGCTGCAACGGTACGACCTTCGCTCCGACTACATTGCAAGTCCGAAATAGCCACCGGTCAATGCAGTCTCGGGTCTCAATTCTTCTATGGAGTACTTTGGCAGCTCTGCAACAGCATGGGATTCACAATGGAGTGGTCCTCCATCCCCGGGTGTCCACGGACTCAATGCATCCACGTGTGCCATCAAGACTCATCCGTCGATCCTGGTTTGCCCCGCTCGATATACGCTGGGATTAAGACGCCTTTGAGCAATGCGCCAATCGTCTCGCTATAGCGCGCGCGCATCTGGGGAAAGCTGGCGAAATGACATCATCCCGACTCCACCAGCCCGGGCCAATAAAGGGCAATAGCGTCAAAGATAAGGCGGATACGTACTTGACCCTCACCCGGGTGTCAGACCTTACTCAAATCATGGCCAACTACCCAAGACGCATTCTTCGTTCCATGGATGCAATGCCATTGTTGGGACAAACTCACGCATGCCGGTCTTTGTCAGTGGGAAGACAATGCTTGTTTTTCAGGGCCCGGGGATTCACGACATCTTTGCGCTTTTGCGCTCACGATGTTTCAAGGGCCAGGATATCTTTATAAGGGCCACGAAGTCGACACGAAGCAATGCTCACTTACTCGCTGACAACTTCGTTCACCGGACTCATGGCACGTCGGATCCCCCGAGGGAACCGACTCGACTGGTTCAAGCGGCTCAAGCATAAGTTTCTGACTCCACTAGGTCTCACTGCGCAAGATCTGATAGAGGATTTCCGCTTTGAGATGCGTTCACGTCGCGGGAAGCGGGCCACCTATACCCCCCGGCGGTTCTCCCGTTTGGACATCGCGGGAAGCTCAGACCGTGTGGATTTGGCGTGTGAGCAAGAGCCGATGTTGTCATCTAGGACCAACTCTGTGGCACAAACTGCAACAACCTACTCACCCCAGATGTATATGGTCGATTGCCCTGATATAAAGATACCGTGGCCGTCGCCTCCCTCTACCGAGCCTCTGGAGCAAAGATTCATTCCGGAACCAACGGGCACATGTCGACCATGCTCTGTGGAAAGTCTTCCACGATGGACCTCGTCACCACGGCCAGACCAGGGGCAATCCTTGCCCACTAACTACCTTCGCTCATGGAATAGGTACTCTCGTCGCCTGGAGCTTTGCCTCACGACCGAGGATCCACGTACAGTACCACCAAGGAGAACGCCACCGCAGATCCAATATGCAGAGCTGGCAGACACTGCACCACGTACAGCAACACGTGCTTCGCGAGACTTGCGACGCCTCCCGTCCATCGAATCCAGCTTCGGACCCACATTCGGCCTCAATCAGTTTCGCAGTGAATGGCTCAGGGTCAGCCAGTTCGAGCCAGGAAGCCCCCGACAATTAACTGATTCCAGCTCTTCTACTTGTATTCCTGAAGACTGACTCATCGACATGCAGGTGTCTTTGAACTGCCCAGCTACAGCCACGGCCTCTTCAACTCGGTCAAGCATGGCAGCCAGCGCAAAATCTCCGTGCGATTCAACCGCATACCCAGTGTATCATGAAGGAAGAGTGGTAAGCCATGGATCCGGTCGGAACATGATCTCGCTTGTGAACGAGGTCGGAGGTTCGGGTCTCCCGGCCGTCCTCGCCTTGGGTGAAGCTGCCCAAGAGCGGAGGCCGCAACATCCAGGGTTCTTAGGGAATTTGGCGAAGAAATATTAACTTGTTGTGAGATTTTCCTGTGCGGTTGTTCCTTCGAGTTCTAATGTATGGTGTGATTAGTTGATCAATATGCATCGACTATAGACAGGGCAATGTCAGGAAGGACTCCAACTCCGGCTCAGTAAATCCTTAGATCCGATTTCCAGCAACACCTATGCTTCGGCATAGGTGGGTATCATTAAGCAGACTAACAGCTTAAATCACTACACATTCCGACTTGCTGCGCTTGGCCTCGCCTTCATGGCCCTGGAGGAACCACCACGCAGGCGTCCATTGTTTCATAATACGTCGATAACGCCGACCTCGCAACAGGGACAAATTTCGAGCCAACATCTCTTCGGCGGACAATCTTTGAGACCAATGACTGTTGGGATCTTTCGCCCGTATCTCGAATCGCCTTCGCGGGTCATTCAACGTGTCGGTTTCCACCGATACATAGGACCCCCATGGTAGTTGTATTCTCCACCGGGGATCCTCTGGGCTTAGTCCCGGCCCTAGATCCTTCCAGCACGTGAGTACAAGACATACATCGTCGTCCTCGACTTCTCGAAGGTCCACATTCCAAGCTGTATCGCATTCTTGGCATTTTCCACGGTTGGACAGCCCGACGGAACTTGCGCTTTGTTGACGATAAGCCTGGATTAGCGAGGTGATTATTTCTTTGAAATTTGAATGGTAAGTCCCAATATGCCGGCAGACCTCCAGAGGTATCTGCTCGGGGAAAAGATGGGATGCACTTTGTCGAGTAGTGATCGCAAGTTCCTGTATGCGTAGACAGAGGCTCGGGGGGTCGGAAAAATTCGAGCCTCGACGGATCGAAGCGTGGTCCTCTTGCCAGGATGCAATCTGGATTCCGAGGTTTGCTCCCGAGAGTAAAAAGCTGAGTGAAGCCTTTGCCTTGTCACCTCGGTATAGAATAGTGACTCTAATGGAATACCGAATGAAGGGCCCAAATAGAACCGCCGCATCGCAAGGTAAAGGTGTACCCAATGAAACCTATAGGTTGAGAAAGTGGGGAATTGAGCCTCAAAAAGCGAGAGGGACAGACCCTCGCTTTTGTCCCAGGGTAAGTCATAGTAGCACTTTCCGAGATCGAAACCCGGAGCTGGTAAGCCGACGTGTCGCCAGAGGTGCAATCGTGCGCATGCATGGCAGACATAGTGTTCCGGCATATGCCGACTGAGTCTGGTCAACAGATCGACACGCAGATCATCCGCGGGACTTTCCAGACCAGCTTGAGGAAATGGCCTATACAACATATCCCGGGATCGCAAAGTGAAGAGTTGATGACTGCAGAGCGCCAGGCAAGTGCAATCCACCGGAGATAGATATTCGGATATCAGGAGCAGTAGCTCTGGCGGAAGAAGGTCGATATTCGTTGCCGCTATTGTCGGTGGCATACTTAAAGCCATCATCCGAACACCATCCGATTTGCACAGACGACAAGCGAGAACGAGGGCACACTTCGGCCCCGCATCACGTTCGGGTTTGAATCAGCACGATGGGCGTCATGCCGGAAGTCCCATGGAAAGTGAGTTAGTTACAGATCCCACGCCGGGGGGGGGGGGGGGTTGTTCCGCGAGTAATGCCTCAGGCATATTTCTTACTCTCTCGATCAGGACACCTTGTATGTAAGGTGTCTACAGGTCTTAGCGCAGTGCAAGACTAAATCAGGCTGCGTTTTCGTTGCGATTTTATCATCTGAATAATTTCATCATATAACATTGCCTAGATGGAGACGCTATTATTTCTGTGAAGACCAGGAAGTATACGAAGCTCATCTAGCATAAGCTTTTGTTTATTTCTATGAGAAAGACGGCGACTAGCCTACTGAATTTCCATTTCAATGTCTATCTCAGTCATTCGTCCTCTGTTGCACTTTGACTTCAACCCCCTTGGTGTAGGTAAAGAAGCGATTCTTCAACGTCCATTCTTTTTGCATGTCTGTGAGCTCAAACTAAGAACCAAACCATCAGTTTACCCTTGACTAATCAGCAATTGACAAGGTCACTTACCTTGAACCTTATCAGCAGTTCTGGGATAACCTTGTACATTTCTAGATACGAGATGTTTTTCCCAAAACAACTTCTCGTACCTCCCCCCAAACTAATAAACCCAGCATTAGCATCTGAGATATATTCACGAAAACTAAATAGTGCGACTGGGCCCTTAAATCCCCCGAGTGAATGACAGCTCCTTATTCTGGGGTTCGGAGCTGCTACTGGTACTTTCCTTTCGCCGTAATTCTTCTCTTTCTTCTTCTTTTTTTCCTCGCATTTTATCTGACTGAAGTGAGCCAACTCTTTTTCCTAATCTAGTCTACAACAGCAAATGTTCCTACTTTATATGGATACGCGATAGAAGTCAGAGTCAGAACGAAATATCAATAATGATTCAGAAACGAAACACAAGATATAGAACGAATTGTCTCGAAATGGACGTGGTCAGTTGCTATTCTTTTCGAAATTGTCATGAAGGAATTTATGCGCCGACATGAAGGTTTTGCTGGCAGAGTAGTGGATATTCAGGCAATGCCCGGTGTTGGGGATAATATCATAGGTGTATTTCTTCGCCTTAGGGAAGACAGAAACAGCGCTTCCAGGTGGGGAATCGGGTTCTGAAGTGCATTTGCCATTGCAGAACGCTTGGTCAACATCACCATCAATCACATGAACCGGACCGGCATAAGTGGTTGAAGTGATCCCGGAAAAGATACTGATTAGTTCACCCGTTGCAACGACATCTCGGTGGTCCCAGTTATACTGTTCGATAGCCGGGTCAAAGCTGCCGTCGGGGCCAAAGAAAGCCACTTGGGTAAGCTTTTGAAGGCTTAGGGTAAGGTACAGCGGGTTCAGATCTGCGAATCGTTGGGGAATAACCACCGAAGCCGGAAGAGGTACCGTTTTGAAAATATTAGGCAAGTTCTCTAGGAAGTAGGCACTCCAGCCCGTGAGGACAACGGCATCATAATCCTGTGGGTGGAGCTGGGTCTGGCGCACTCCGATCAGGGAGCCCAAGGAGTGGCCAACAAAAAGAACCTTGGAGAACTTCTTGTCCTTAATCTTTCCTTGTCGTAGCTGCAGCACGATCTGATGAAGGACTTCGGCTTCCAAGCTAGCCTGGACCTCCAGCAGGGGGTCAGGATGGCTAGAATTTCCAACTCCCGGTCGGTCAATCGCCAAAGTCGCATAGCCCTTGTCCGTGGCAAAGTGAGTCCAGTCATAAGGCTTACCCTGGTCCTCCGGCAGGCCAAGTCCGGACCAGTAGAGTTTGTTGAATGACGCGCCATGAGATAGCAATTGGATGGCGTTGGCATGGTTGTACACCTTGGGCTCACACAAAGTGGCACTTATATTGAAGGTGCTTGTCACCGGGATCAGGGGCCAGACACGACCGACATCTCCAATCACGGAGTTGACAATGCCGTTGAGGAAATTTGGCGTTGTCGGGTCGAGGTTAGGTAGAACGATGTCGTTGGCGTGAGAGGAGGCGTCAATTTCCAAGGAGATGTCGGAGCAGGAAGTGGTAGCCGCAAGATTGGGGAGAATCAATCCCGGCACAAGCCAGAGTAGCTTGTGCTCAATCATTTCGAGTGTTTGATTGGTTGCTGCGCTGGCTGTTCGCGACGAAAGAATATTCTTGAAGATTCAGAGGGAATGAACCAAAGCCCTTGGTCATAGAGCGAACACAACGTTCGCAAATTGCAGAATCGCAGTGGCAGAAACAAAAGAGAGTGACGGTGCCAGAATTAATGCATTCTTATAGTTGGAAATCAGAGAAGTGAACGACTGGAACGGAAGAGAAGAAATCCAATGAGGAGATTCGACCAACCGAGGGGCCTGGGAAGCCAGGATGATCCATCGTACTCGCGTGGAGTAAACAGATTAAGATTGACCCGCGAGACACGAAGTCGGTCTAGCTGCGTTTTCAGCCCGACAACTGGGATCCTCGACCTTGAACATACAGAGTCGGGGGTTTCAAGTGTTATGGAATGCACGGACCTGCGATATGTGGAGATGACTTCACTTCCTCGTATAGAGCGTCATTTCACTCTCGGCAATCCAGGGGGTTGGACCAACTAAATACATCGAGTCATGCGCGGGTTGATCCTCGTGGCGAGTAGCCAAAATTGGATATATAACGAGAATACGACAGCGATGCCTAAGCAAGAAACAGGGATGCCCGAAGCAATCTCGTATTGGTAATATCTGGGGCCATCTTACCCGTCTGCGTGGGACGTGTTCAATTGATGATAAGCAAAGTAGATTTTGCATCCTGAGTAGAACAAATTGCCTCACTCCATCATGTTTTATCGGCAGCGTATTTGAGGAGCTGAACAACATTATCGGCAGAATGACTCCGTGCTCAGACTGAAGGGACCAAAGGACTTGACAGCTCGTGGGTCATTTTGTGATGAGTATACTACCGGTGGATATTTCCGGTGGCGTGTCGATCATCGCAGGCTTTTCGGCCAAGCGAAGCTACAGGATTTCGTGGGCCTAAGAATACACTTTGTATGTCTGCACTTTCATCGTGATCGGCTGGTTTATCGAGGTGATGGTTGTCAACTTCGTTCAGTGCCGGCCTCTTCGGCATTTCCGGTTGCATTTCTATGACCCCACTGCCGAGGGTGAATACATTGATCTCAATGCGTACATTATGAGGGATGGGATTGCCGGAGTGATCACGGACTTCATCATCCTTTTGTGTTCCGTTTCCTCTGGTGTGGAAACTGCAAATGCCAACTCCCCGAAAGCTGGCGATCCTCAGCATGTTTTGTCTAGGCTTATTGTATGTGTCCCCATCACCCCAAGTTTCGAATCCACAGATTTGAGGCCAACCGAGGATCCTATTTTGCGTAGCGCTTGTGTTGCAGGTTCCCTTCGCTGTTGGCCAGTGACATTGACATCCGTGAGCGCGGATGGGCCCTGGAACTATAGTCGTGGATTTATCTGGAATTCCATCGACCCTTCATTTGGTGTGATATCAGCATGTCTGCCGGCTCTTCGATCCCTTGTCTGACACCTCTTTCCCACATACTTTGCGAACAACCGAGAGTCCAGCAGCATCAACTCTTACCGTTTACAAGAGCGCATGAAACGCACGTCTGGGACGAATAGTTATGCTTCTACGATAGATGTTCTCGGAGGTTCCCAGGATCCGGATGCTCATCTGCAACCGCAGCATCTTGATAAGCCTATCATGGTCCGATGGGATATTGAGTGGGCCAGTCATCGAGGGAAAACCGAGGGCTTGATGAGGTCGCCGCGAATCGAGATGATTCTTGGTCGCATCTTAAATGGCGTAAATCTCGCGAGTATCGCTGTTATTACACTTTGAAAATTGCTTCCATTTCGCCTTCTCACAATGATCGGTAGTAGTGAAAATAACGCCTTCTTTCGGGCAGTTCGTGGTATCATCTATATAGTTCCCACGACCATCTAAGATCCCCGTGGTCAAATGAGGAAATTCGGATCAGGCGATTACGGAATTCACCCAATGATCATGATCGAACTTCTTTTTGCTTCTAGAAACCATTGCTTGCGAGTCCATGATCTCTCCACTGAAATGTAGTGGCCATCAACCAACGATCGGGCGGAAATTGGTGGTGAAGTCATTTCCCCACAATAATGACTTCATTATGCTGTCACTTCCTTGCTTGCAAGTTCACGATCACAGTAGATAGAGGTATTAAAGCCACCAGCATTTCAATTTTCTTCTCTAAGATCATTCACTCTACATCTACAACAAAGGTACTGATCGCGAAATTTGACTTTGTCTTTTCGGGTTGTCGGTGTCTAACAATGGCTTCAGTTCAACTACTAATTTCCACATCTATATCCACACCATCACAATGGTTCGCGGCGCAGAATTTGACAACGGCGTTCCTCAGAGCGACAACCCCATCGAGAATGGCCCCAACAAGGCCCACGGTGTCGGCGCAACCGTTCGTCCCCCCAATTCCACGAGTCGAATCAATGGTCTTCTAACACCTCGCAGGACTCCGACCTGAGCCGCGTCCACAAGGCCGCCCCCATGCCCGAGGAGACCGGCTCCCAGCGTGAAGTCTTCGGTGGCCAGGCCAGCGGTGGCTATGCCAACACCTCCGGTAGCGGCAAGGGCGGCCACGAGCCCAAGTCTCTGGGCGAGAACAAAGGCCACGGAGCCCAGGGCGTTTAAACAAACCGATATCCTTCTGAATTTCTATGACCCCCTACTGTCGGGGTATGCCGTGATATGAGCAACGCATCGTGCTTTCTGTACATTGTACGCTGCGCGACGGAGTTATGGGTTTCAGGCTTGTCTAGCATAGCTGCGTGAATACCAAAATTCTCTGTACAGTATATTGGTTTGAATTTCTGAAGTAGTCTTAACCGCATCTCAAAATAATCTAGCGCCAATGTGTGGCTATATGACCCCTTGATTCCATTGGCGATGTCGTTGAGCCGATTTCTGTCTCGTCCTTGTCGCTGATAGAATGTCTTTCATCTGAAGTGCAATGTCTGAAGTCCAATATGTGGGATCGCTTTGATTATATCACATGGACCAAGGGCCGTATCAAAGCCCTTTGTCGCATAAGGCTTTGTCCACAAGCAGGATATATTTCAAACACACCCGTGGACTTCTCCTGCCTGACGTTCCAGTATTCCGACTTGCAAATTCTCCAGCATATGAAAATACTATGGCGCTCACTTTAAATACGAATCGTCTCCCCTCCGGCACGAACCACAGTGTCGATCTTGTTCCATACGTGAGACACCCTCGCTCAGGAATCCTACCTTCACCAGCCTCAGACAAGATCCATGGCCTCACACATCAAAGTCTATTTCAGGTGCTGGATAGATCCTTCGAGTTTCACAAAGAACACGCTCGTGTCGACCAAGCAGGTATCCATGTTCTGCACCTCATGGAACAGTGCTCTTGGCTCCAGCCAGCCTTACAAAAATGGATGACTGACCCGACGACCATGGAGGAGTTGCATGATCCAGGTGCACTGATCATATGCTACGCCAATATCGAAGTAGCAGCTCGGAACCTAGACCGAATTGCCGCATGGGTTCAAACCGGTCGAAAGTCCGTCCCATTCACTTGCATCGACCGCTGTCTCGAATGCTTCAAGTTCCTGCTCCGGCATCAACTCGTTCAGATCGATGGCTATGACAGAAATGGGTCGAGCTGGCTTCATGTCGCGATTGATTGCAAGAACAGAGCATGTGTCAACTATATACTTGACAATCTTACTGGAGCGCAGATTAATTCCAGCACGAAGCTGTTCCAAATATATCCGGGCGCTGTCGACAAACCACTTGTCGCACCAGTCGCTGACAGCAGGGTATATCACCCACTGGTTTCCCTTGCAAGGACGAAAAATTCAAAAGGCTTCGAAAAGGTCTGGCGCCGGCTCAGAGGCGAAAGGATCAGGATCTCAAAAGCGTTGCTAGGTGAGAAACTGAAGCACTTATTGCGCACGTTTATATCAGCGGCATTTGCGGACTGTCTTCGAATGGACGGTTTCGATATTGGTTTCACTGTGGTCACCAAGGCAAAATCTAGGCCGACTTTAAGATGAACGTGTGAATATGCAGGTCCCGTGGCTATACAGAAATATTTTTCCCGTGGAATTCGTCAGCTGGATCGATATAACACCCAGGAGGGGTAGAAACCATTCCATTGAATCCTCCCCCCAACCCCTGGTCCCACCGTGCTCAGCTATGTATTACCCATCCGGGCCTGCATATTGCGTTACCAACTTGATACGCTCTTTGTTTTATTGAAATATCAATACTAACGATGAGATATTAATACTCTTCTTGGTGACATCTCAAAATTGGAATAAGGATCAGAATATGGATTGCAGTAACTATTTTGTAGAGCACCAAGTGAGTATCGCAATGTATAGGCCAGAGGCCCGGGGTAGTAGGTGGGATGTGCCTAGAATGTAGTGACAAGTATCGAATACTTTCAACTTTACCTATGTGTTGCATCTTAAGTATGTGTTTACAGAGAGGGAGACCCGTAGTCAAAAGTTCAGAAGATGTAAATAGTCCTGCCCGAAACCTGACGTGCAGCTGAACTGTGCATATCCCTCCCAACCACCACACACGGACTTCAAAATGGACACACCCGCTCACTTTTCTTCCCGGCATGAGCTCTAGAGGATCTGCAGATCGTCGTCTGCTTGGAAAATGTTCGACAGATTCGAGACTAAACTTGACCGTCATAGAAGCACAGAGAAGCATGAGAACCATCAAGATGTTCCTATCGAGAAATAACCCCCGAAGAAACGAGATTTCCCAGGAAAAGGCCTGGGGGAGGGGGGGTGTTCTCGATCAGTTCCCCCCAGCCAAGCAGGAGAAGCTCAAGACGCTGGGAATGCATAAGCGCAACTCAGATCCCGTGGAATCCCAAATCCAGGATTGGTGAATGTTGTCGAGCAAAAAAAAGGAAGTCGAGAAACAGTTCTGGCGTGTCTCCATTTGGGGATCGTGATATTGTGTTTCGCGACTATACCACCCGCATTGTCGGAAGGCTGGGGAATCGCTCATGCTTGGATCTTTTGACAGACTCGGCAAGACGCACCCTCGAGGCAATCATCAATCCGGGAGCGTTTTCGGGCGCGTTATCGTCCCTTGCGGAACAAGAAGATGAGCAATTGCGGGATATTCAGGTGTGCGAGACTCGACGTAGTGTGGCAGTGGATGATCGCATGATCGGAATGCTGGATTGCCTTAACGTCCCACTGATCCGCGTGGACAAGAACGTCCAGGAATTGCTCGAGGAGATGAATGAGGACTCTAGTCTCAAGCTTTCAATTTGGGAAGCACCACGATAACAACAGAGAAACGAGAACTCCCAGCACGGGCGAGTGGTTATTGCGGGATAAAGACTTCTGCCGTTGGGAACAATCTGACATTTCCGGCATATTCTGGCTGCTGGGATCGCGTCAGCTATTCTCCTTCCATGTTCATGTCCATGTGTACTGACCGTGTCTAGCTGGTACCGGTAAGACATATCTCACATCGCGAGTCATCGACCTCTTCTGGGGCTAACTAGAGGACCTTCCCAGAGACGAAGGTATCGCGTTCTTCTGTTGCAACCGAAATGAAAATGACCGCGGGGATTCCCATGCCATCGTCCGGAGCTATGTGCGCCGGCTGTCAACGTCGACAAGTAACCCAGAGTCGGTGCAGACCAAACTGAAGGAGCTAGTGAAGCACGCCGAGGAGTCAGGAACCACCCTAAACGATGAGACTTGTCAGGAGCAGATCCTGACCTCGCCGAATCTTTACTAACGAACGACTTTGGACATTGATGCCTTAGATGAGTGTGATCAAAATTCACGCGACCGATTGATCGAGACTTTCAATTCGCTGCTGGAGGAATCAAAAAATTCGGTCTAAAATCTACATTGCCAGTCGACCTGATCCAGACACCGAAGCTCAGATAGAAGAAGCGAATCGAATCGGCGTGACAATTGAAGCCAGTCAGAACTCGCCGGATATCCAGCGATTCCTTCATCAACAGCTCGACAAACTTGCCAAGAAGGCTGCCTTTATCGGAGACATGAAGGAGGACATAGTGAAGAGGCTCCTGGATAAAAGCCAGGGACTGTAAGTTTCCAGGCAGATGGAAAGACAGAAGATGTGACACGGATCAGGTTCCAATGGGTCTCACCACCGGATCACACGGCGCAAAACAAAGTCAAGTGTCTGGAAGTGATTAGCCAATCCACCCGAAGACCTCAAAAAGGCCTATGATGAGATTTAGCATGAGATTGAAACTCTCGAGGAGCCTAACAAGACTTTCATCAAATGTGCCTTTCATTGGGTCATCGCTGCTACCAACGCCGTGGACAGTTCATGCCTTCTGTCAGCCATTCGTGTCCGCAGCCAAGAGGATGGTACCGTCTCTGTCGGGGAACTTCCTGGTTATCGATTCTTCTGTCACTGGTGGTTTTCGCACCTGTCGGTCGTTAAATATCTGGAAACAGCGCATCATGAAACCGGCGACTTGGATTTTGTGCGGTATCTCATCAAAAAGGGAGCAGATCCCAACAAGGCCGTGACTGGATGGTATATTGTCCCTTCCACTCCGCATGCGGAGGCAGCTCGAGTGGGTGATTTCAACTGCATGCGATATTTTGTCGAGCACGGCGCAGATGTTAACAAACCACCCGCCGTCGTCTTCCAGCAAGCCCTGGCTTGTTTCGATGAGGAATGGTCCCAGTGTGCCCACTACCTGATAGATCGAGGATGTAATATCGGTACCTTTGTCGGAATTCCATATAGCAGCTCATTGGCCACCGCTGCTTACAGAAGTAGCATTGAATTTGTGGGATTGATTCTTCATAGGGGCGCAGATATAAACGCTGCAATCCCTGGAACATACGGAAGCGCACTGTTAGCTGCAGTGGCTGGTAGTAGACCAGAATCTGTCAAATATCTTCTTGGCCACGGGGCAGATGTTAACAGGCTGGTGGGCAGGGTGTATCAGAGCACGCTTGCCGCCGCCGCCCCTCACGACAGAGGAGACGATTGCCCGGTGATCGATTGTCTCTTGAAGGCTGGAGCAGATCTCAACATGCCACTTGACCATGAAAATCATGGCAGTGCGCTATATATGGCGGTGCTGCGAGAAAACAAGGCGGACATGAACGCTCTTCTTCGAGCCGGGGCAGATGTGAATGCTCAGCTCAGAGACGGAGAATACAGCAGCGCTCTCGCTACTGCTACGAGCGGGGATTGCATAGACCTGGTCAATCTTTTGCTCAAAGCCGGAGCAGATGTCAATATGCAGCTGGAACATGGGGGTTTTGGCAGCGCTCGTGCGGCCGCAGCGGCAATGGAGGCTCAAGACGACATGATCCGCCTTTTGGTCGAGAGAGGCGCAGATGTGAACATGGAATTGAGACACGGCAAGTATTGCAATGCTTTGGTGACCGCCGAAGCCAATGAGATGCTTCTTAATGTCAAGGTTCTGTGAGAAATTTGTGCTGTCAATTCGAATGATCAGTTCGGGGCAACGAAGATGGAATGCTCCAACAGCAGCTAATCAATTTTATCATGCTGTCGTGGCTTATGAGTCTACAAGCTTTGTCCAATCTGGAATCAACAGAAGAACTAGGACATGTATCCCCTTTGGCTTGCATATTGCGTTACTGTCCCTACCGCAACCTTCGGGATGGCTCGATATCCACGGCCACTTTCAGCCACCTCTGTGCCCCGAGGAAGCCCGGAAACATCGAGAAGCCTTTGATTCTGCCAAGTTCATCCTCGATGAGGACCCGACATGGAATGCCGAAGAAGTCTTGCGGTACAATGATTCAGCCAACATCAGCCTGCAGATGCTATCATTTCTCCCAAGGACCCTCGACCGATTGAAACTTGCAAATGATTTCGGGAACTCCATCGTCGAAAAATACCCTAGTCGATTTGGCTTACTGGCGGCTTTGCCGACGGATAGCCCAGCAGCCTGCCTTCAAGAAATCCACCGCGTCACGACACAATATGCTATCCCGGCGGATGGGTTCGCAACCACGACCGTGTATAACGGGGTATCTCTGGCAGATTCATGCCTGGATCCGGTGTGGCGGAACTCGATATCCAAGGTGCAGTTGTTCATGTCCATCCAAACGCGGTGGCTCCAGCAATAACAGACCTTGCCACGCCTCTGATCGAGGTCGCCTTTGACACTACCCGGACAGTGGTGAGCATGCTGTACAATGGCGTGTTTCGCAAGTTTCCAAATATCAAATTTGTGCTCGGTCATTGCGGCGGCGCAGTCCCTGCATTATCTGGGCGAGTTGTGTTGTTGGGCACGGAGGGATGGGTCTCGAACCCACACAATATAACGCGACAAGAAATCAAAGCCCAGCTAGAAAGTCTTTATGTGGACACGGCAGCCACCGCGAAGACTGGCCTTGCACTCATTCCTTGAATTCGATATGTAATCCCCAGTTCATTAGTCTGAATATTTGCCCAGGTTTATTGGATCTGTTCGTGATGAACGCCACATTGCCCATGTAGATGATTTTCACACGTTAGATAGTCCCATCTATCCTACATCCATCTCGCCCAAATCTACAGTGCATCCACCACAACCTATGACCCCTTTGTTTCTCACCTTCCTCGGCTTGGTAGCTTTTATTGGCCATCTTCATCAGTTCTGCTGACCATAGTTGCTGTTGCCATCACTGTCGCTGTCGCCGTCGTCGCGTGCCAGACGCGTCTTCTGTCCAAAGAAAGCACTGTGGCTCCCTGCATCTGATCAACGCGTTTTGCAGCCAACTCTCCCTCAATCTCTCACCTCGAATCCCTCCCTACAGCACCCCGCTCCATTAAGCCCATCCTTTTCTCGGCGGAAAAGTCTGCCAGTTTCAAAACGCCACGATATCGAATTCGTTCAGCCCGCTGAGTCTATCTCACGCTCTCTACAACTCCCTGTCGCCGTCAATATGGCAGACAGTTTCGACGAGCCCCAGCGGATTCTAGCTATCTCTGGCGTACTGCACGATGCCGACAACTTCTTCCTTTGGAAGCAGCGGCTCGAAGTGGCTCTCCAATCCATCGATAAAGATTACTGGGGTATTTTGACTGGCACCCTGCCCGCCCAATCCGACGAGGAGACCGAAGACCGAGCTCGTGCCGCAATGGTCAGCGAAGCAACCAGTTCGGCCCCTGATGAGATCCGTCGAATTAACCCGGCCATCTTTACACGTGCACAGATCCAGGCGTACCTCAAGACACACTACGCGAAGCCAAGCCGGAATTTCTACCACTGGAAGCGAAAATCGCGTCAAATCCTTGCTATTCTGATGGTCGTCGTCAGCCTCAAGTATCACGCAGCCTTCGTCGAAAAGCGAACCGCCCCGGAAGCTTGGAAGACCATCAATGCCATCGTCAGGCACAGATCTCAATTTGTTCACATTGACAAAATGCAGAAATTCGTGACGACTATCTGGGAACAGGGCCAATTGCCTACCGATTTCGTCACTAGCTGGCGAAGCGCCTACGGCGAGGTATTGATGACGCTTGGAGAAGAAGACTCACCTACCCAGCCATTCATGTGCGCAATGTTCCTGTCGGCAGCTAGTCACAACCCGAGCTGCCACGATTGGATCGAATCCAACAAGTTTACCACCAACCTTGCTGATTCACTCGATGCAGCCATCGATGATTTCCTGGATACGCACAAAGATGAGAGATTTACTGCGCTGGCGCCTTCAGCGAGCACTAAAGCTAAGAAAAAGCGAAAGAGAGCCCGGAAAAAAAGAAAGACAGCCGAAAGAACAGAATGATGAGCTCACTGGAAACCAGCAGCAAAGGCAAGGAAAAAGAAATTCTACTGTAACTACCATCATACAAAGAGTTGTTCTGAGTGGTATTGCAATCTGCAAGCCCCTGCTCGAGACTAACCCAATGCTGCTGCATCTGACCTGCTGATCTGGATGATTTAATGAATCCGTTACCCAATTGTGTACTCTCGACGTGAAGCCTGACATCACCCGCAGGCCAATCATGGCCATGAAATTTGAAAAAAATCGAAAAGGACGAAAATAAAAAGAAAAAAAAGAAAGGAGAAAAAAAAAAAAAAACACAAAACTGCTACTCGAACGTTCTTATGGTTCTGGGTGGTGGGCCTATTTCATGAGGAGCTGCGACGAGGGGAGTGTTCATGGTGGACGCCCTATGCTGCATGTAGATGGTTTCATCCATCCTACATCCATATCTTTCACATCCACAGTGCATTCTCATGGTTTGCGTCAAGTGGAGGAGACGTGTGCGTAGAGCAATCTTTTCCCCCTCGACTTTTTCGATAGGGTCAGATTCATTTTCCCCTTTCTAGAACAAAGATTGCGTCAAAAAGTATTCAAGCAAACCAAAAAATGCCCATTACAACGCCCTTCATAAGCCACAAAAAGTCTCATTGAATCACATGTATAATCCATATGTTCAAGATCATCTGAATTCATTGAGTAGGTACAGGTTGTCCCGAAACTGGTTTCACCACCTTCACGTATAGAATGTTTTCCAAACCCTAATTACTTATCTGCGCTAGTATATATTTGGGATTTTGTCTGGGGTATCCCTGCTAGTGGGATGGTATCGTTTCTAACATAGGATACCCATAGATATAGCGAGGTGTATCCGCTTGTAATTTTAATACGCAGACACCTCTATACCCTACCTCGAAATCCATCGCCTATGGTTCGGGACGATCTTAACCATTAATCATACTCGGCCCTATCGGCAGAGCGCAAAACCTTGCCCTATCAAGGCATAAGCTTATCTATGATATGATCTATAGCGGCGAACTGTCTGTATTGCAGATGATATAGGCTACCGGCTGGAGTAAGCGCACTATCCTAAGGGTCTCTGCTAATATATAGCTGTTTGGTAGCGTTCAGGCGCCGCCTAATAAAGGCGGACGGCTACGAGGCCTTACCCTAGTTATGCTAGAAGCTCTTTGCGATTACCTGCTCGAAAAGCGTCGCCTGTGCCTTAACGAAATAGCGATCTTTCTATAGGACGAGTTCGACATCTAAGCGACGAAATCTAGCATTAGTTGCGCTCTGATATTGTAAAGGGATTCGTTCTTTGACGTTCAAGCTCCCCGAGTCACCTGAGAAGCGGGGACGAATGCCAAGCGATACCCCGGTTAAAGACGGGTACCTGCCCCCCCCCCAACCATCTGATTCCTCCAAGAATAGAATCAGTCCTTGTAGCAGAGACTAGTTCTACCAGTCAATGCCACCATCCTCCTTCCTGTGGATTCCCTTGCTCGGTCAATAGGTGTCTACCCTACAAAGTAGTCTCATCCTTAGTCTTATTATAGTTATGTTCCCGAATTTAATTACTTTTATAAAATCTAGTATAGATCTATTCAATATTAGACCTTTACTACTATCCTTACAATTAATAATATGATAAAGTAGTTAAAGACTTATCGAAAGAATATTAAAGTATCAAAATTAGCGGAGGATAGATTCTAAGAGCCTTCCTAGCTCGACAGTCGCTATGTATAATACGAAGGGTCATATCGGTCAATATATTTCAGAGACTTTTTTATATATAACTCCAAAGGCAGAACACTCACTCCATTAGGTTATGATAGATCGAAGGGGGAGCATACAAGGGAGTTTGGCCCCATAGATCCGGTCGGCAGGAATTACCATCACTATCAAGAGGAATGTAGGTCATCCCCCAATGCAGAAAATGCCACCGAAGAGCCTAGGAACATGGTTTGGTGTCAGCTTGGTACATCAAAGTGAGAAAGACTTAAGTGAAAGATAGGGCTGACAAGCTGAATATGGTGTTGAGCAGGGTCATAAGCACAATCTGGAAGCAAGTTAGCAAGATATTGTTAGTCATTGTTTATGCTGCCTGGTACAGAATGTATAGACTAAGCCCGAAGATTGTAACTTGGACACGGAAGAGTGAGAAGAAGTGACACCTCGAGACCCACTCCAGCTACTCATGTTTGACTTCGTCGAGGCGTTTTGTAGCGCTTCCTGACGATAGGGAATCTTAAGCTGGTCTGCGATATCCCGAAAACTTTGCTCGAATCGCGCCTCATTGCTTGGGTGCACCCAGAAAACCCCATGTCTCTAGTGACTCTCTACGAGAGACGAAGTCTGGATCGCGTGCGAATGGGACGGTTGATAAAGGGTTCGGCGGAGTTTCCGGTCGCTCTAAGGGAGCAGCGGCTATTAGTCAGGCGATCTTGGTCTTGGTCGAGGTTTCTGTCTTACCCTGAGGCAGATGAATTCCGGATCGAGCCACTGCCAATGTCCAACCTGGAGTCCACGATTGTTGTTACCAAATGATACAGTAGCTTCGTTATGGCGGCGTACTTTACAAATGGCCACGTGATCACTGCAGCCAGGTGCTGCTTCCCCCGCAATAGCATTGTTATTCCCTTTGTGTAGTCTTTTTGGCTGGTGCTGCATTTGTGTCTACGCTGATTCATACATTCATAGACCAAAAAAAAAAAAAAAAAGGTCTGAGCCCCCTCGAAGCGTTCCTCAATCTTCAAAATGTTCGCCATGAAGCCTACTGAAGCTACGCCGGGTGGCCGTATCGTCAAAGTTGGTATCATAGGGTCGGTTGAAATGATTAACACTTCGCACTCGGAACGCATGCTAATTGTTTGTAGGTGTGGCATGATTACACAAGTGGTCCATGTGCCCTCTCTGAACTCCTTATCCCATCTCTTTCAGGTTACATACCTTTGCGATGCCTCCGAGGAAGCTATGAAACATAGCCAGCTCAAAGTCGCTGGGAGCTCGAGGCCCAAATGTACCCGAAGCGTCGAAGAACTCTGCAATGCGCCGGAAGTGGAACTAGTATTGATAGCAAATAATCATGCTTTCCACGCATCAGACGCAGTACTCGCGCTGCACGCAAACAAATACGTCTTTATCGAGAAGCCAATTGCTTTGACTTTGCAAGATACGGACCGTATCATCGCTGCGGAAAAGGCAGCAGGTGGCGCCAGAGTGTTCATTGGTTACATGAGGAGATACGCTGCAGCTTTCGTCGACGCAGTCAAAGAGGTTGGAACCATCGGGCAAATACGTTATGCTCGCGTCCGAGATATCATCGGACCAAACTCTGTCTTCGTGGAGCAATCCGGAACGTATCCAAGGACATTTAACGATTATCGCGCGGCGGATTCCGAAGCGCTACGTACGAAAACACTTGACGACATGGAGCAAGCCCTCCAAGCCGAGCTTGGAATCACTGCCACGAAGGAGACGAATATGATGTGGGAGATGCTCTCCATCCTCGGCTCACATGATCTCAGTGCCATGCGAGAGATCATGGGTATGCCCAAAGGTGTCGTGGGATTCTCACCTTGTGCCACTGTCGGGTCCCCATTTTGGAGGTAAACTTCACTTCGAGACAAATACTGTCTTGGCCAGGCTAACGATGGCAGTGCAATTTTCCAATACCCCAACTTCGCGGTCGCATACGAGTCCGGTGTCGATCAGGTCGCAAGATTCGACGCCTCGATAGAGATTTTTGGGGACACAAAGACTGTTAAGATGTGCATCGACTCCCCGTTCATCAAAGGCTTGCCGACAACGATGGTGGTTAAAGAGACTTTACCGGACGGGTCGTATAGGGAATTCACCACGCGTCGGACATACGAAGATCCTTTCATGCTGGAGCTAAAAGAGGTGTACCAATGGGTCGCCGAGGGGAAGATTCCGAAGACCACCCCATCTGGTGCTAGACAGGACCTCGAGATCTTGGGGATGCTTATGAAAGCTGCGACGGCATGAAAGATTTAGCGTCGTAGCCAGATATCAAGTCTACCGCGTATACCATCACGCGGGACTGGATATATAAGGACATTCATTTGGCGTGTGTTTAGTTATTCGCGGCCAATCACTCCTGTTACTAGGACAGTATACTTGCATATTGCTGCTTCGCTGCGCTTTGCTCTTCATAGTTCAACCCAAGACAACCATCCAACAAGTAGGGAAGCTCCTTAGTAACTAACCTACGTAGCGCGCACTTCTGGAACGTCTTGCAAGATACTCAATAGGACCCGAGCCTGTGTAAGGCTTCGTATAGCAACGATACGGCTGCGAGATACTCTTGGGATCCGCAGAGGAAGCCCCCGGTACGTATAAACCCAGCACGTTCTACTCGCGTGACCAGTCGGCTACGCTTGGCTGTCCTCAGGAGGCAATTGAAGCAAATTGGCAACGGCACGTCCTATAGTCGGCAATGTTGTCATATTGACTTTCGTCACTCCCTGGTCTAGTAGAACAGCCGTTTTGCGAGCGTGGTCAATGCCAAGTACCCCACGGGGAAGCGACTGCAACTATTAGTACAAATCTGCTTTCCGTAACAAAGGCTTCTTGAAAACTCACCCAGTCAAGGATTAAACCGCTAATAACGCCTGTCCTCATGAACTGCAACTGTGTCTTGACGACTTGCTCATTCAAATGTTAACACTGTCTGTTCCAAATTCACTCGGAATAATCCATTTCACACCAGCCGAAATAGCAGCATCAATGATTGGAATCTGGGTAGCCGGAATAAGGGTGCCGACACACAACACGAGCGCATCTATGCCCATCAAGCCATCCTGAAGAAAGGTTCGATCTTCATAGTCTCCTCGAATTACTTGAGCGCGCCTTCCGGAGGTACGAGACAAAGCGGCGTATTTTCATCAAGGCAACGCCCTGTATCGATACCAATGCTGGAATATTGATATTCTGAATACCCTCCTAATATAGAGTAGTGGGACTTGGCATTAGGGGTGGGGAAGCAATCGAAGAGTGCAAGTGGTGACACCGGTTTCGAGACAGCCTGTAGTTGGAGTAGGGGTGAATGAGACAACATTCAATGTAGGAAAGCCAGGACGCCTCGGGGAAATGGTCAAAGACTCCAAGGTCCAATAAATGCTTTGACGCATCTTTTCCACATGGACATAGATACAACATTAAAAGACAAGTTGACTGCAAAATCAGCTCGACCGGATTTTATTTTTATGTTTTTTGCTTTGCTTCCGGAGGCTCCGGTGTTTATGGTGAGCCTCTGGACTCGGTCCCTGCAGGTCTCGTGGTATTGATTCATGGGCTTGTTATGAATTTCGTTGAAATCATTGGAGTTTGTGTCATACAAAGAATGTGCTGAAGATTCTCTCGGGCCTGGTCTGGAGGACTTGGCTTGATCTATGATTGAACATTGCAGTGAAAGACTTTTCTTTCAGCGTGATGTTTCGACTCGATCTTATCACATTCAATAAAGGTCAAGGCCTGCATCAGTCTTTATTTCCGTGAAATAGCGCCTTTTCACTATGCTTTCTTCGATCTGACCTCTTTGATCCCGAGCAGAAGTTGGTTTCCAAGGTTTATATAAGGTCAGCATGTTTTCAATAATTGCATCAGCACAGCTTGAACCGCTTTTCTTACTTTTTGCCCACAACAAATCCCACATGGATCATCTCCTCATTCCCGAGTCGGAACTGCCAAGTCGCCCCGGAACGCCTTGGGTCGAAGCGAGCCCCGATAGCGACGATTCCTTGGAGTGGATGACACCATCGAAATGCAAACCCGCTGCTCAAGTCGCTGAAGTCCTGGATAAGGCTGAAATTCCCAGTTTACTCTGGGGGAGTTGGGCTATTGCCACGATCGGCAAATTCGTCATATCTACGGTAAATCCAACGTCAACAAGGTCTCCCCAATTCAATTGTTTACTCATCTTTTTTACAGCAAATCGAGTTTGTGATCGCGGACGAGCTTCTGGAACAAGCGAAATCGGCTCTGATGAGCGCGGGATATAATATTTGTGAGAAGGAATCTTGTACCCAAAACCTCCCAACAGTCCTTGGTCGGTGGTCCTGCCGGTGACGCCCATTTTCATGATCTCAAGCACAAAACTTACAAGGGGCCACTGCGGCTTCATCGCAAATCTACCTTGATCTGGTGGGTGCCGGACCCCGTGCTCGAGCATCCGGAGAAAGACGACTCGTTCTTTACTCTGACGAATGATCCTGAGGCTCTCCCCAATGGCAGGAACGATGGACCAAGTGGACCGTGGACAGGTCTCTATCCGATTCGGATTCTCAAGCCGGTTCATATGACCGAGGCCCTGATGTTCCTCGAATGCCGTGATTTCAAAGGTCTGGATTTTTGGATGCGTTGGAGACTACTTTTAAATCAACTGCTGGAGAATAGCGACAATCCGAATACTTATATTAAGAAGACTCTCCGGCCAGTCCTCCAACCCTACTGGGAATGGCTCAATGGTGATGAAGACCATGATATTAACAAACGAGAGGATTTCTTGAAGAAGATTATTGCCGGTCTGTCTGAAGACCATGAACTGTTCGAAAAGCCCGAATGGGGTGAGTTCAAGAAGCGCGTGCAACCACACTTGGTATCTATGAAGCAGTAGACACGACATGACGTGGAGTTTAAATGCCCCTGAAATATACAAGGCCTTGTGCTGCGAGGGATCCTTTTTTTGACTTGTGAAGAAACGTTTTTTGTCTGCTCAGTACTAGATATTAGAATTTAGCCCAGTCCTCCGAAGCCACTCTTAATTTAAACACAACTTCAGTAATGGCTCCGAATGTATTTTCACCCAATTCCTAGAATTAGAATATTTGATATCTTCCACGGGCCGGACGCCCAGTCCCGGAATCTTGTTCACTCTTCATGTCTCTCAAGCACTAAGCGTCCTAGCGGCGGAACCCCGGTGATGTTACAAGGGTCAATGACTTGATACTTGCCACCGTCGAGGGTGAAGTTGGAATGCTTGACAAGCGCCAGAATCCAGCTTTTGATTTCTATCATCACGACACCGAGTTAGCACCAATGCCAATCGAGTGGCTGATATGCTCTTACCATTAACAGCCAAGAATCTGCCTGGACATGCCCATCTCCCCAGGCCAAAGGCAAGATAGCCCGGCCCAACCGTCGCCGCTGATTTTCTGGTGCCAACCCAGCGTGTTTCATTAAACTCGTCCGGGTCTTCGGTATATTGTGGGGACCGATAGGAGAGATGGGTGACGGGGAACAGAACCGAGCCTGGATCATGTCAGACAATCACCCGATTCAGATATCTCAGGGAGTGAACAAACCTTTCGGGATCATGTAGCCGCCGAGTTCAACATCCCGGATGCTCGATCGTACCACATTCACACTATCGCCCTTCATGCGGAGAACTTCGCGAATGAATGAATCGGCCTGGACAGCCTTTCTCAACTCTAAGTATCCAACATTGGATCCTTTGTAGTCCGAGTTTCCAGGGCTGGCCAGGTGGTTGATTTCGTCGCGGAGAGCTTCCTGGCATTCCGGGCGTAGAGCCAGATAATAGGTCACCCACACCATAATCGTGACTCTGGAAGGCCCCGTCAGCTCTCCAGGATTGCGACATGTAGCACTGAGGATATACTCACGTCTGATGCACACTACTGAATAGAATGGTCATGACCAAGACCAAGATCCACATCTTCGAGGCGATGGATAGATGGCCTCTTTCAGACTTGTACTTGCGAACGAGGAAGCCCACGATGGTGGCATCCTAGTCAGATATATCAACACATGATTCCACGAGAGAGGATAATGGAGCATACCTCTGTTTTCTGAGATGACTCTTTCGAGATGTCCGACCATAGACTCCATGCAAAGTTCAGCCCAAAATCCAGTGGAATTCGGAACAAAACAATCTTGGCCCTGGGAAATATTAGAACTCCTCCGTACCGTGCGAATCACAAACTTACCATCGATACATGAACCAGATTCGAGGCCATTTCCGCGCGAGGTATGACTGGGTATTCGCCAGACCGAGCAACTCCGCGACATTGGACGCGACGGCCACCACGCACTTAGAATACTCGGGAGTTTTGTATTTCTGCCGCAATCACAAGCATTAGATACTAGGGTGGCTTCTCGTTTTACATCCTATCGCTTACCGGTCCAAGAAAAATCTCGATCGTGACATCTGCCATGGTAGACTGTAGATGAGGCAAGACGTCGACGGGTTCCTTAGATTGTGCAGCGTCCACGAGGCGGGAAGCACCATGGTCGAAGATTGGCCAGACTATATTGTGGTTAGAAAGGTATGGATCAATCATAATTCAGAGGGTTGGTTACCTCGAGGAACAATTCGGTCGAATCTCCGGGTCAAGAACCCTCTTACCACGCTGTCCATGTCGCGAAAGAATGTGCCTCCGTGCAGTTGCAAAATCCATCCGAGCCTGAAGGTCTGTCAAGCCGTCAGTATGCGCCACCGAGATATTATATCGCTAACAGACCTCTGCCATCCCGAGCTCAAAACTAAATGCGGTCTTATCGGTGAGAATGCGGCGGGTGTGTTCGTCCGAAGTGATGTACTCTTTCTGAAAGTCACAACATTGTCAACAATCCTCCTTTGTGTACTTGCGTGCGTCACGAACCCGTCCATTTCGAATGATTTCAACAATTGAACCATGATCACGCAAGGCCTTGGTCATCGACTCGACCGGGGTGCTGTTGAGTTCTTCGGCCTGGTCGGTGTCAGCCAGACTAGATCTGATATCCACGTGGATTGGATCCCACTCACGGTCAACGGGACAAACGGCGGCACTGGCAGGCTGGATGTCTAAAGCAGTGTGAATTTTCTGGAATCTCTCCGAATTTCCCTGGGTGATATATAGTCATACCTTCGCGGCTTTCATCCATCTGGTCCAGATCCAATGAACGGCCAGACATATACACCCGAAGGCTGCGAATTCCTTGTTACACAGCATCGTGTCACAACGGTCCGATGGAAAAAAAAAGTATATCCCGGGCGAAAAGGAATGAACGAGATCAAAGCACCGGATTTTCCCTGAGTTTGGGCGATCCGTTTCTCTTTGAACCCGTACATCCTCCTCGACCGTTTTGGTACGAAGGGTGCACCTTGCGTCCTACATTGATTGGCCATCGATCCCTCTGGCAGGGTGGGGCGCTGCTAATCGATCCCAGCATGGCTCTCTTTGTCCTTCCTGCCGCCGCATTCCGATTTGTCCATGCCTTTGTATACCCTCTGCTTGCGTTGACGCATCCCTTGCGATGGCCACTTCTGATTTTAAATCCAATCAGCTCTTCCATAGCAATCTAGACATTTCAGTCCTTCGACAGTGACCAGCACTTCGGGTGAGGTTCCGTGAGGGCGATCTCATAACCCCAGCAAGGGAGATCGCCGCGCGGCTAATCTGCAATCTGCACCGCGCTGGTTCGGGAAAGCGCCAACGCATTCGCCCAAACCCAATATTCACCCAAGGACAAGAATCTGGGATGAAAACGCCACTGGTACGGAAAGGTCTGGTTCTCGGCGATTCCACGTAGCAAGACCGAATGCGGCGTGGGCAATGACCTGCGTGGTCGGGACGTCTCCTTCCTATTGCGTGGCAGCATTCCCGTACTTTTGTCCTCCTGAATCCACCTACTTGGAAGAGCGACAAGCGCCTAGGGATGTCGGATGTCTCGTCCGGATCCCCGGTAGTATGTACCCGGCGGGCCGGGTGGAGAGGTTCCTCCTTGGGTATCCGAGATATGGCCTTGCGTCTTCCGATGCTATTGCCATTGACGGGACATTCGATTGCTCGAGGGTCGATAGTCTCGGTAGAAACGTTTGCCCGGAGACTGGTGCATCTGAGATTGCATTCAATCGTCGAGTCAGCTGTCACATGATGTGCGGCTCTATCGCTGATCTACGCCAGATGCCAGGCACCTTCCCAGCTTTCAACGAGATAAATCATCTTATGAAGTTCGCATACAGCTATGATAAATCTAATTCAGGCAATGTGTAACCCAAGTCAAATCCGTAAGAACGCCAGGCTACTCTATTATGCAATTCGGCGAACAGGCCATGTAGCGGCAATGATAATGGACAAATGACAGCAACGCTTCTGTACAAGTCCCTTTCAGAGACTCAATGCCCGATGAAAGATACAACGGGGGAAATGATATGCATATGGCGGTGGGTAGATGCAAGCAAAGGTCATCATGACTCGGCCGTGTCAGAACCTTTTTCCTCCTGTTCTTGCTTGTCATCGGAGGGTTCGGGTTCTTTGGCCTCGCTTTTGGCGCTAGCCACGGCCTTTTCCTCCACGAGTTCAAACAACTTATCGCCGAGGTCGCCGGCACCGGCGATCTTGCCCAGTTTGGCTCGAAAGTGCTCAATGTCGTTCAGCATCCTACATAGGCAAATTAGTAATAAGAAGGTATACGGGTGGCGAGACACAAACCGTTTCTTTCCAGCCTCTGTCTGGACATCAGCCTCGTCAAATGCCTTGATCCATTGGTCGCGATAGCTGTTGAAGACAGGCCCCATGATCATCTCGACGGTCATATCGGGAAGATGCTTGCTCAGTACACGGTGTAATGTGCCCGTCTCCTTGGCAAGGGTTTCCATGAAGGGATGAACCGAGGTGGATGCGCCCTCGGCGTCCCAATCGACCTTTCTCATAGCCGCAATATGAACTGTCGATCGAGAGCTCATGATATCCACCAACTTCTCATGGATGCCATTCTGATGCTCCTGGCAAAGCCGCTTGACCTTGTCAAACTCGGCCATGGTTTGGTTGCCCTGTCCATGACGTCGAACGAACTCTCGTACATAGGGCACCAACGCAACAACGAAGCTCAACGCTTGAGATGAAAGCGCAAGGTGTTTAGTCGTAATATTCTTCAATCCCGCACTACGCGTGGCACCTGCGCCCAGGATAAGCTGCGACGACCGTGAATTGAAAAGCTTCAAGATCTCCAACAACTGCGGGACGATGTCCTGAATCATGCTGGGGATATTGGCCATGAGATATTCAAACTCCTCAATGCTCCGCATGATGGCCAGAGCCGAGGCGGACAGAATGTATTTCTGCTCATCAATCATCGCGCTGCGCACTTTCTCTTTGCCAGATCCGTTGGCAGCAGAGCTGTCGTCCGCAGTGGGAGCCTGCTCGGTGTCGTTGCTTGGCACCCAGATCTTGGTGATTTCCACCCAGGCCTCGATATCATTCGTACTCGCATCCAGGATACGGTTGAGAACAGTAACTTCAGAGTCTCCAAAGTCTCGTGCATCCCACTTGTCTGAGTCCATGACGTTGACGATCTGGTGACGCTGCGATTCACCAAAGCGTGTGATGAACTCACGGATCTGGTTGCCTACAATAGTCTTCAACGCCGTGCCACTCCGGCCAGAGATGGCCTCGCACTCATCTGCAAACAGACGATTGAGAGTGAAGTATTTCAGGAATTCTTCCTTCGAGAGCTGCGCCGTTTGCTCCGAACGAACCTTGAGAATTTTGGTTATTTGGGACTGGGCAATATCTACCGCTTGACCCAGAAGACTCGACATGTCTAAAACTTGTAGAATTTCATCCTGCGCCATCGCGGAGGCGGACGGCCCGCTTTGAGGAGACATGGCAGTATGGTCCATGCTTGGTGGGTTGGGGCTTCGAGGTGATTTAACGCCAGCAGCTGCCGGGCTTCCAAGGCCACTAGCAATGTCCAGCAGAATCTTGACTTGGACACTCAATCGACGTAGGCTTTCGCTGACACCAGTGTAAATAGCCACAAACATGGCATAAGCGTCACCGGGGTCCAGAGAGCGCAGATTGCGAGCTAGTGTTGAAGACTTCTCCTGCTGAGTTCGTTGTCGATCACCAACTGTGGACACGGACACCATAGATTCATTGTCATCGTCACTTGAGCTCGGCAAATGTTTCCGGATCAGACCCTTCACCTCACGCAACACCGCTGCCTTGAATGAGGTTGCCGCAGGTGTTGTGTAGTGGGCACGTGCCAGACCGGTCAGCTGTGCGTGCAATTTTGACCGCAGTTCGTTATCAAAATTCATATACGCGGGGGACACGGTAGATACTGGGCGTTGGCCACCACGTTGTCGTTGGAAGGAAGACCCCCAGCGTTGTAATGTGATGTCGGAGGAAGTGTTTTGGACATGATGTCGCAAATCTTCCAGCAAATCATTCAAAAATCGGGACTCGTAGCCCATTCCAATCCGCTGTCGTAGCCGTTGTAGATCAACAGACGCTCCTTCTAGCGCTTTCAGTCCACGGAGATCAATGCCTCGGCTTGGTGAATCCTCGCCGGCAGTCTCAGTGTGGTTATCTTTCAACTGCTCGCCGGCCATGAGATTTTCCACGGTCTCGAGTTCGTCCGCGGCAACTTCGATGTCACCTTGTTCGACCATTCCTTCACAGCGGGACACTGCTTCGACCACATCGCGGAGTTGAGCTACTGCAGCAGCAAGCATCCTCACATTTTCCCTCCGTCTCCTTAGATTGACAATCTTCAGTCCGCCCAAGGCCATCTCTTTATCGATCTTTTGAAGGTCCCGTCGCAAAACTTGTATTCTGCCCACGGAGTCGGCTGCTTCCGCGTGCAGCTCCCGTAGGGAGCCAAGTGCCGTGAAAAATGATTTCGAGGCTGAGGAGATGGATGAGATCAAATGAATTTCCACTGTGTCCATGTACCATGAAAGTTTCTCCTGGAGAATGGCATTGGTAGCCAGTGCCTTCCTTCCGGTCTGAAGTGGCTCTGGCGTCCCTCCATTGACTCCTTTGTCCTCTTTCATAGGTGGCCGTGGTGGTTTCACCACTTCAGACTTCTCGGATATCACATCAAAGGTCCTGGGATTCTCAAGATGAAAGTCCTCGTCGAAGTAGACCGGCGGAATCGTGGACAATGGTGTGACGGAAGGCCCGCGGCCACGGGCATTTGAGGATCGACGAAGACGGGGTCCATAGGGCGAAGTCGGCCGTGAACTTGTGGACATCACCGAGGAACGGCGCTCGGGGCTCCACGGCATCAACGAGTCCATGCTCTCTGGCTTCGGCGATTTTATGCTTGGTGTTGCTTGGAGATCCTCTCCCGCGCTTTCCTTCGATTGCTGGAAGACATCGTATAAGGAACCAACTTGCGACAAATATGCTTCAAAGGCTTTAGGGTCAACGGGCGTAATATTCGTGAGGGTCACTGGTGGGATATCGCGGGATGATGGTGGCCTATATCCGGGAGAGGAAACAGCGGTATGTGGCGTCAAGCCGGTGCGGACAATCGGTGCCTGGAGGAGGGTTGAGATAGCTGTGGAGCAATTTCAATTTCATCAGCATTTACCATATTTTAGACAAGTACATCGCCAACAAACCGTTCTGTCCCAACTCTGATATAGCGCCATGTTGCTGCGTGGTATCCAAAATGCCGCCAATGCTGACAATCGAGCTCGCCGTCGACCCCCTCCTCAGGGGATACCGTTGGGGGACCCGCGGTGACTCCAGCTGTGTGGTGGAATAATGTGAGATGGATGGTGTCGATGTACCAGACGCAAGGCTGTCAATTGACTTGCGCGGGCTGTTTGACGCCATCTCGTTCACGTCCGCGCGGCGGATGCGACAACCGCCTGGGGTAGATCGTTGGGGAAGCTCGGAGTTATCTGATCATGACAGATAGGCGCTTGATCGCGGACCACAAGGCTCGAGCTAGAGAGCACAACTTGACTTGACAGCTTTAAACAAGTATGCTTCCAGCTCGAACAGCGTTTTCAACAGGCCGAGAGACTGAAGCCAAGAGGGTCGAGGTGGCTTTGTTTCCAGATGCCATGCGCCGCAGCACCCAATTGGGAAATGCGCTAACCCTAACTGCGCTGTTACGGAAGAACCATTCCTCCGAGTCGTCTGCCTCAGGCAGAGTCACTTTACGCGTGAATCGGGTCGACGCGACGCGTTGGTGTTTCCCGCCGAACCCCAAAAGTTCTCCCTTCTTGGTCCTTACCCCATCACCACCATCTACGCCATGGATAGACGCACCCCCTATACCTTGAGTGTTCTCGCACCGAGCACAACTGGTGCTGATGAATCTCGCACAACTCTTCAAAATCGACTGCGCGACTTTGTGCTGGAATTTCAACTCGATAATGCCTTTATCTATCGGTACACATCCCGCATTCATAGCCGCAAGAGGCTTGGAGGCATGAACACGGGCTAACCAGGAATTGCAACAGAGATCAATTAAGGCAGAATGTGCTGGTGAAGCAATACTACTGCGATATTGATATTGCCCACCTAATTTCATACAATGAGGAGCTGGCACACAAACTGACAACCGAGCCCGCTGATATCATTCCTCTGGTAGGTAGACCTTGCACTTTGCTGAGGATTTACGCTGACCCGGAACAGTTCGAATTGGCTCTGCAGGACTGTACTCGCCGGATCGTCTATCCTGGTCAGCGGGACATCATCCTTCCTTCCCACCAACTTCTTCTGCATTCCTCGGCATCGCACATCTCTATCCGTGACTTGAATGCCACCAACATCTCCCATCTGGTCCGAATCCCAGGTATTGTTATTGGAGCCTCGACGATTTCATCTAAAGCGACTACCATCCACATCCGCTGTAAGAACTGCGATCACAGTGAGAACATCCACGTTGAAGGTGGCTTTGCTGGTCTCTCTCTTCCGCGACGTTGCGGCCGTGCCAAGGAGCCAGGTGACCAGCCTGGAGAGCAATGCCCCCTCGATCCTTACGTTGTCCACCATGAAAAGTGTCAGTTTGTGGATCAACAGGTTCTCAAATTGCAGGAGGCCCCCGATCAAGTGCCGGTCGGTGAACTGCCTCGGCATGTCTTGATTTCGGCCGACCGCTACTTAGCGAACCGCGTTGTCCCTGGCTCACGTTGCACTGTGATGGGTATTTTCTCTATTTACCACGCCAAGGGTGGGAAGAAGGAGGCTGCGGTTGCCATCCGAAACCCCTATCTAAGATCGGTGGGCATCAACACCGACCTTGATCAAACTGCCAAAGGAAATTCTGTTTTCTCGGAGGAGGAAGAGCAGGAGTTCCTGGAACTCAGCCGACGGCCAGACTTGTACGACGCGCTTTCCAGGAGCATTGCTCCATCCATTTATGGCAATCTGGACATCAAAAAGGCGATTGTGTGTCTTCTCATGGGTGGCTCGAAGAAAATTCTTCCAGATGGAATGAAGCTTCGTGGTGATATCAACGTTCTCATGCTGGGTGACCCAGGTACTGCCAAGTCTCAATTGCTGAAGTTTGTTGATAAGGCTGCTCCCATTGCAATTTACACCTCCGGAAAGGGCTCCTCTGCCGCTGGTCTGACGGCTTCCGTTCAGCGGGACCACACGACTCGTGAGTTCTACCTGGAAGGTGGTGCAATGGTTCTTGCAGATGGCGGTGTGGTGTGTATCGATGAGTTCGACAAGATGCGTGACGAGGACCGGGTAGCCATCCACGAGGCTATGGAACAACAGACTATCTCCATTGCCAAGGCCGGTATCACAACTATCCTGAACTCCCGAACATCAGTTTTGGCGGCGGCCAATCCCATTTTTGGTAGGTACGACGACTTGAAGACGCCCGGTGAGAACATCGACTTCCAGACCACCATTCTATCCCGTTTCGACATGATTTTCATTGTCCGTGACGATCATGAGCGTGGCCGTGACGAGAAAATTGCTCGCCACGTCATGGGTGTGCACATGGGTGGACGAGGTATGGAGGAGCAGGTCGAAGCCGAGATTCCGGTGGATCAAATGAAGCGCTACATCAGCTACTGCCGAAGGTTAGTCAAAGCCACGAACTCGCCCCAAGCCATAGATATTAACTATTTCCCAGTCGCTGTGCCCCCCGCCTTTCTCCGGAGGCTGCTGAAAAGCTCTCCTCTCACTTCGTCTCTATTAGAAAACAAGTGCACCGAGCGGAGCTTGAAGCCAACACCCGGTCGTCCATTCCCATTACCGTGCGTCAATTGGAAGCCATTGTTCGTATCACCGAGTCTCTTGCCAAGCTGTCTCTCTCCCCCATCGCCACAGAGGCACATGTCGACGAGGCCATTCGACTCTTCCTGGCATCGACCATGGACGCCGTTACTCAGGGCGAGGGCCAGGGCAGCAAGGAGCTTATGGAGGAGGCCAGCAAGATTGAAGACGAGCTGAAGCGCCGCTTGCCAATTGGATGGAGCACCAGTCTCGCCACGTTGCGGCGGGACTTCGTCGATGCCAAGGGCTACACAGAGCAGGCTCTCAATCGGGCGTTGGTGGTCTTGCAGCGCAGGGATACGGTTCAGATCCGCTCCGGTGGCTCTCAGATCTACCGGAACGCCCCATAACGGCCCCTCGGGCCATGATTCTGACATGTTGAGCTCGATATCCTTTGTACGTGTTATGGGTGATGGTTTCTACCGGTTGTGCATCTTTTACCGTTTGGGGCATGGGAGTTTTGAGGGATGCTTTGGCGCCCGGGTGATATCAATATTGCAAGCATTGGGGGGTGATTCATTCCAAAAATACATACTTTTCATCCATAATGTCCATACTACTTCCCCCCACACGTCTTTGAGGGGTAATGTAAGCTGCATTCAAATCAGCCCCAACTCGCAATGCTGCAACTAGCCACAACGACCCACTGCCAACTGTCCTGATTCGCAAATGCAACTGCCAAGTGCCTCGAACATGAGGCTGCATAGAATGGACTTGGCGCTGGGGCGATTCCCGTGCGTTCCGGGCCTTCCTGCTAGGCACCAGGATTTCTCCACAACCATCATGAGCCTGCCAGAGAGAGCGAGTCGCAAATCGCAGCAAGGAAATCTTCTCTTGGCATGCATGGCCAGTGCAACGTCAGAACTGTCCGGTCTCGATTCTGTGGCTGAGAAATAGGGCTGCGTCATGCGCCACGATAATCGCTCACTCGGTCATATACCGCGCAGGCGGGTTTGACAGCGGTGCCAAGAGCACGTCACTAGCATACACATTGCCTACTTTGATGTTGTGAAGCATCATCGATGAAGATGATCCCTTGTCTGTGCAGTCTTCCTCGACAGGTTCCCTGGAGGGGGTTCAGAGATATGCTAGATCATTGGACATCAGGCTCGGAGTGTATGGCGTGCCTCCGCATCTGATGCCCGCCAACCCTAGTAGGATCCACTGCCATCTGCGCCAGGTCAGTCCACTTCAGGATGAGTAGCAAATAAGTCCATGACAGGTGTTGGACAGCAGCCCCCGTTTACCTGCATGACCCTCCCTCTGGAATCGGGCCAAACGCGGGGCTGCTCGAGGGAAGTATATAAAAGGCGTCACCGGCCATGGTCTTTTGTACTACATCCAAACCGAACCATTCTGCCTTTATAGATTATCTCTCCCACATCCACAATGAGCTTCCACTCGTCAGCAACCAGCATTGAGCTTGATGATGGCCACATTCTCAAGGTCACCCTCCTCGACGGCGAGGGAGAAGAGCAAGAAGTGGAGGTGGATCTGAATAACCACATTGGCAATGATAACGGTGGGCTTTCCCTGTGCATACTGAGGGTTCCTGGCATGGCTGACTCTTCTCAGGATCATTCTACTGGGACGGCGAGAACTTCAGCGAGAGTGCGGAAGACATCGAGCTTCACCGGGAGGGTGATGATGACGCACCCATTCTACGGGCCAAGCTGGGCAATCTGGATGGGGAACAGGTCGATGGCGATATCAACTTGGCCGAGCGATTCGCAAACAACAATGGACAGCTGGAGTTTGTTTGATCACGCAATAGCTTTACAGGGATTCCAATGAACAATTTTGCATTCTCGCCCTCCGGTGCTGGTGGTAGATATCCATATTCATTGGCTAGGTCTTGAATCATTTTCGAAAGGACGAAAGTTGTTGAGAGGGGTTTAGGAGGATCTCCCGACGTCATAGGTGGTATCTAATATACAACGAACAGATCAAAGATGATGATACTAGTCTCGACAATGAATGAAAACCTGGATTTAGTACCTAAAACATGACAATGCAATCCATCCAAGAAACGACGAAAAAGTAATTAGTATCAGACGGATTGGGCTGCTTGGACCAAAATACAATGGGTTCTCGTGCTCCCAGTAGCACATTCTGTAATCGATATGAAGGAACTGGTTGCCGTGTCCCTAGCTCATATAATGTCTTCCTGTTTCAGCAGTTACTTCAATGTCCTCGCTTTCCACCCCAAAATACACCGCCGCTAATTCCGGACAGTTATTATCCTTTTTAGATGTGTGGAAGTGTAATGGAGTAGCTGCAGACTTTCTTTCGAGCCACACAGGCGGCTGCTATGTCCGACAGCTCATTTCCTATGACTTTCTCATGGCCAGGAACCCAGTGGAGCTTTAAATGTACCCCAAGGCGGCGAAGGTAGGCACTGATGGAAAGGATCTCAGATATCAGCTTGCTGGTGGTCTTTTTTCGTTTGGATTTAGCTCGACCTTTCTGAACTGCTCGAATGGCCGCGGTACAGTCGGAAAACAGAAGCACTTTGTAGCTCACTCGGATCCGAACGGCCTCTTTATTATCTGCAATGAGCCTGATTGCAATATGCAGCCCGTGTGCAATGGCATAAATTTCCGTGATCGTGCTGCTTTCCGTCCACTTCAAAGAGCGAGCTTCGACGTTCCATAGTGTGGAACCTTGTGGGACTCTCCACGACACTGCTATGCCCGCGTGCTGAAGGGCATCACATCTGGGATTTATCACTGTAAGGCCTTGGAAACAACCATCTTCATACTTCAGTTGACTGCCAGAATCGCTGTTGGTGGCTGGGGTCAATACTCCGGAATTGCTATCAGGTGTACATGGCGTGGAAAAAGGTATCATCTGCCGCGGGTGAATGGTGGGGTAGTTGTAGGGGTCCATTTGAATTATCAATGGAGACTTGCACCGACTCACACGAAGATGTATCTGCCGTGGCATCGTACCATGTTTCATTTTCTTCGGGGACTTGATCAGGCTCTGTTTGGGGGAAAGATGCTTCATCTGAAGAACTCGAGGAGTTTGTATGTGATTTCTGCAATTCTCCGTTGGCCTCGATACTGATCCCGGTGTGGGTATCCAAATCAGATACTTCTACAGGAATTTGGAACGGTCGCCACAAGGTCGGTCTTTGTAGTTGCGGGGTCATCTCAATGAGTTCATAGCAGTTTTTACTGTATATTACAGTATCCACGGGATCTGGATCAACTGTTTTCAATCTCTTCTGGACCGTGGAGACACCTGTGTACTCGTAGTTTTCTGACTCAGGGCTAAGAGATCTTCCCCGGCGCAGATTACTCGCCATCTGTTTTCTTCGCATTTCGGAGATGGTGGTAAGTCTTGGGATATTTGTGGCTCGCTGATACTGTTATTCCATGTCCTTGTTCACATTGCACGGTTCCAATCCAGGTATAATATATTACTCATGAATGTCACCGTTGATAGATGAAGACCACCATTCCCTGGTGAATATCTTTAGGAAGCCCGATCTGAGCATCATCGCCAGAAGAGTTTGAAGCGACGAAACAATTCGAGGGCAGAACAAAGTTTGAAGATGAAATGAGGCTTTACTAGTGGAAAGAAATAAGATGGAGATGTCAACGGTTAATACTATTTGAGCTTGTTATGGCAGGTGATGGTTCGGGTGGTGCTATGCCTATTCTGGAATGTCCCAAACACGAATCCATGATGACTATAGGAGTCTTCTCATCAGACAGCTCATGAGAGAGAAGCTCCAAAGCCAGGCAATGAATGAGGCCGGATCACTTGGGTGGTCGGTTGTGGATCTCCAACTACTCCACCTCCAACTGCCCCGCGAACGTCACTTCTTTCCATGGCTTATGCCTGCACCACCTTGACACTACCTGCCACAACGGGTCCACGCTTGCAACCGAGAAGAGACTGCTCGCTTGCATTTCCGAGAAATTGAATTCCAAGCAAATTTGATCCAAGCCTGACCGATTAGCTCCCCTACACCCCGCTTCTCCAACGGGTTGCCGACAGTCCCGATCAGCGGCCAGTCGATTCAACCATGCCTCCCCTTGTCCGGGTCATTGGCTCGCTTAATGCCGATATGGTGTCGGTGACACCTCGGTTCCCCGAGCCCGGCGAGACAATCACATCCTCGTCCTACTTCACCAGTGCCGGCGGGAAAGGAGCCAACCAAGCGGTGGCCTGTGGGCGGATGTCGAGGCCACAGCCTAAAACAGATGGGTTGAATACACAGAGCGATGTTCACGTGGAAATGGTCGGAGCAGTCGGGGGCCTCGACGGTCACTTCTCGGCTCTGCTGAAGCCGACGCTGGAGAAGTCTGGCGTGGATCCATCGCGGGTTCGGGTGATTGAAAATGCATACACCGGAGTGGCGGTCATTATTGTCGACTCCTCGGCCGGAGGCGAGAATCGCATCCTGTTCTCCCCCGGTGCCAATTACCATGGCATGCAGCCGCTTCCCGAGGTTCTAGGGACGGCTCTCGCAGCGCCCGTGCCCGACGTGATCGTGATGCAGGGTGAAATTCCCGTTGATACCGTGATTGGCATTCTACGCGAGATTGCCACATACAAGGCGAAAAACCGGGCGGCTGGCACGCGGGGCATAGAATGCGGTCCAGACGTCATGCTCAATCCAGCTCCCGCGCCGCCGGGCGGGCTACCCGAGGATGTCTATCAGGGCGTCGACCACCTGGTGCTGAATGAAACCGAGGCCGAGCTGATGACACCGCCCGCGGACCAGCTGCTGCGGGTGGTCCCCGACGCTGACGGGCTCGACAGCAAGGAGAAGGTGGCCCGGTACTTTCACCGACTCGGGGTGACCTACGTGCTGATTACGCTGGGAGCCAAGGGCGTCTGGTACAGTGCTACGGATGGAGGGTCCCCCGGGCCCAGCGATGGAGTGCGGCGGTTCACGAACGAGATCCCCGCCGCTCCAGTGTCTCACGTCCTGGACACCACCGCCGCGGGAGACACCTTCGTTGGTGCATATGCCGTTAAGGTTGCGCGGTGGCGCGAGCAGCGACGCGCCGACGGCAAATCCGGGCAGGACATTGCAGAGGCCGAGAAGCCCCATCGCTACCGGAGCGTCATGGACGAGGCGATGCGCATGGCCGCGCGCGCGTCCGCCCGAGCCGTGGAGCGTCAAGGCGCGATGGACAGCATTCCCTTTGAAGATGAGATCTAGAGGCGGGGCAGGGTTTCGGCATCATGTACATTAGATCGAAATAGAACCGATCGACACCCCGATCGCGAGTGGCGAGATCATCCCCCGTGCTTGCCGCATTGAGGCCCACCCAGGCTTGTAGGAGAATGAGAATGGTCCATTGGCACCGCGCCCATCGTGACGGGGGAATGCACAATGACGGGGCTGGCATCGACGAGCGCGAATCGAGGAGATGCCGGGTTTGGATTCTCGAAACACCAGCCTTTTGGCCCCCTATGAGCTGAGGAACCCGTGCCAAAGCACAGTTTCATGCAGCACGATGCGTTGGCGAGGGGGAGAGACGCGAGGCGTGGAAGTACCGGGTACTTGTAATTTGCCGTCCACCCACGCACATTCCAGGTACCCGGTACTTTCGAACGCGTCGTAACCAATACGGGAGTATCGAGGGGGAAGTATACGAGAATCAGCATGGGGAGATACTCTATTCTTTGTCTCTGGGGATAGTAACTCTGCAGGGGATATCTGTACTCGTAGTCTGTAGCAAGATCAAATGCCCATGCCAATCCAACCCCGTCATCTGTCGCGACCCGGCTTCAAGAATGGCGGAAAGAATGGAATTGTACACGCCCCCGCGGTGCATGGCGCCTTGCATGAACGCGAGACGCGAAGACTTCAAATACTCCCCAAGCCCTCGAGCCAAACCACTTTCTCCTTGCTCCACCGGTTTCTCCTATATCTAGCCATCGGGTCTCCGCTTGATTCATCCCTGTGTAGTCTCTCCCATCCACCCAGGCCCCTCTTTTGTTTTGCCCACTGCCCGACCATCCTGTCTTTTATATCCTTCCCGGTCGTCTGATCTCGTTTTCAATCCTCGATTCGGTGGTCGTGGGTTAGCATTGATCATCCATCCATCCCCACTTGGCGCCAAAACAAACCAGGCTACACCATGGCGGCCCTCACCATGACTCCTCCCACGCGCCAGCCCTTTGCGAGCCTGGACTCTCCCAGAATGCACAATGTATTGCGGTCCAGCTTGAACCGTCAGAATCGGCAGAATGGTTGGTCTCGACTCTTGATGTAGATATGAGCCTCACATCCTGACCTTTCCATCCAGGTGCCCTGACCATGAAGCCGGCCATCTTCGCCGATGCAGACTCCGAGAACATCGATCCCTCGACTCTCACCCTCTCCTCCAAGCGCAAGCGGACCTTTGACGATGACGATGATGTCGCCAAGGGGTCCCCCAAGCCTCTCAAGACATCTCGTATCGCCCTCACCACCCGGGGCATCAACAACGCCTCTCCGCGCACCTCAACCCCAAAGAACATTGTCCCGTCCACCCCCAAGTCTGCTCCGATCCTCAAGCCCGCTGGCCGGTCCCCTCCCCCCAAGTCCTACAAGACATCTAGTCGCCGCTCGACCATCACCAAGACCCGACCGGAGCCCAGCAAGCGCGGTGTCACGCGTCCCTTTTCCATCGCCACAGCCCTGTCCCAGAGCAAGCCTGTCAAGCCCCAGACCAAGGCCCCGAGCTCATGGTTCTTTGACATCCACGTCGACACGGAGGAGGAGGAGATGACCAACCTGATGCAGCACTCCACCGGAGTCCTTGATATCAGTGATGACGAGAGCAAGGGCTCGCCCAGCGATGGCCGTGGCAAGGAGAACGTGCCGCCGGCAGAGTTGGGCATTGATCTCCCTCACTCGCGTGCGTCGACCTCTGCTGCTACTACCACCGCCCGCACGGCCTCGAAGATGGACGAGGACCGCGCCCCATTGGGCGAGCTGACTGCCTCCGATTTCTACCCCGAAGACTGCAATGCGTTCTCGTATGCTGTAGTCTACGATGATGAGAACGAGACTGTCTCCGAGAAGAAGACGGCTGCCTCTACGCCCGCTTCTCAGACTGCCTCCATCTCTCCTGCTATCACCACTTCCATTGCCTCGCTTCTGGAGACAGCTCTGCCGCCCAAGCGGGCCGTTGAACCTACCAACACCAATGGCAATGGTGATACCGAGGATGGCAGCGCTGCTGAAAAGCCAGCTTCGACCACCAAGGACTAGATCCCTCCCTCAAAATCTCAACTGCATTTGCATCTGGTGGTCTGGCGTCTCGGGCTTGGTCCTGATCTCTCTTGTGTTGGTTTACTTTTTCTTGTGTTCTGTACGGTGTTGATGATAACGATGAGATGGGCTCTGGTGTTTATTGTGCGATTCTTGGAATACCCTTGTCTTTTGTTCTGGGTGATTGAGTTCGATGTTCTCTTTTGTTTGGCCGACCTATCCTGTCCCTTCGTTTAATTCATGAGTGCTTTTCTTACGTCTGATGTCTGCGGCGACTTACGATATATCCTGTATGAGTTTATGGTTAGGTACAATGATTGAAATGAGTATTTTATGATCAATGTCAACATCTGGATGTGTACGTATGCCCTTGTATGAAGTTCATTGAACAGATGACGCTTCATTCATTCCTCATCCGAATCTGCATTATCATCCTCGTCCATGTTCTCGTTGCCCTCAGCCTCCTCCCGTTCTTCGCCTTCCTCTCCATACTCGTCATACTCTGCGGCCACCGCGGCATCTCGCGCCTCCATAGCAGCGGCGACCTGGTCCTCGAAAATCTCGGCCCGCTCAATTTCCTCTTCTTCACCCTCGCTCTGCTCTTGCGCAGGTTCCTCGTCCTCGAACTCAACCTTCTTCTTTTTCTTCGCTGCAGGGCCCTTCTTTTTCACCCGCTCTTGTCCCTGTGGGTCTCTCTCGTTCTTCCTCCGCCATTTCGGCGCACCCTTAATCGAAGCCCGAACCTCTGCCACCAAGGAAATCTCTCGCGGCGAGGCAACAGACGGATCCAGCTGGAAATTCACCAGATCCGCCTCGGTGTGAGCGACATCCGGCAAGGCCATCACCCGCTGGAAATCCGCGTCCGAGGGTTCCCGATCGTCAATCAGAGACTGGATCTTCGCCCGCATCACCGTCTTGACTTTGCCCAGCGTGCCGTTCTGGAACCACCCGTCGGTTACGATATCGCAGGTCGATCGGACCACGGACTCGGGTGCGTTGGGCGGGTAGAGTGCGTTGACGAGCAGAGGGTCCTTGATGTCGGTAGCCATCCAGATCCGACCGTCCCGGCACAAAGGCAATTGGCCCTTGAAGATGTGCGTGTCTAGTGGGGGCTTTGGAGACCCAGAATCCTCATCTTGGTATCGAACCTCGCCGTCCATGCGAGGCAGGTTATGGCGACGACCACCGCCACGCATGGTCTCCGTTTCGGATTCCCGGGGGAGAAGACGGAACATGAAGGTCTGGTAGTGGCGGGATTCCGGGTCGATGCGTGGGTCATAGCCGTACTTGAGGATGGCATCGCGCCACGGGCCGGACCGGAAGATGTAGCCGACGTAGGGGATGGCGTGGCGGAGGAGATATTGGAGGTCGTCGCTGGGGAGGTAGTTACGGATCGCGCGGCGGGTCCACGCTGGTCGCTCATTAAAGAGGTCTTGGACTATGCCGATGACGGTTCGGAGGTTGCTGTCCAAGGACTCGAGGGGACGCAGGTTCGCTGATGGCTTGTCTGGTACTTGGGGAATGTCGTACACGACCAAGTGTGTCCGGACCTTGAGCGCCTGCTGGGAGTTGTAGGTTAAATGTTGGCCGGCTTCACCTTCGGTCTGTACCACTCCCGGGTTTTGACGGTACCTAGAACATACATGTCAGTATCAAGCTTTCACACGAAAATTGACGGTGAGTGGTCGGCACCTACATCCAATTGAAAGGGACAGTTTCATGACTGTAGGATGGCGGTGGGATCAAATCAGCGTTCTTTTGAGCTCCTTTGCTCATTTCGATATCAAATTCCTTCAGTTTGTCCACTGTTGTGTTGTTAGCTGATTTGCGTCCATGTTTTGGAATAAAGCGGACATACATTCATATGGAAGAATCATCTCTCGGAACCTGTTCGAGAACGCACTGTTTGCCGTCGAAGACACAAAATCCGGCATGCCTGTGCGCAGCTATCAGTATACAAGGACATACGCAAAATGTATCACCACCACCAACCTCGAAAAACATGAGTGCGTTCAATTTTCCCGACGGGCTGTATGGTATAAGAGGTAGCATTATCCCGAAGACTGCGGAGTAAGTCCTTCGCAGGCCGCCGCTTAGGCGGTCCTGACGCACTATCCGGCGTGGCATCAGTGAACGGCTCATCCGAGCCTCGCTTGCGCTTGCGACCTGTCCGTTTGGGAACAGTAACTTTCAGCAGGATGTTGTTTGACTGGGAGCTTGTGGACTGTATTGGCCGCGCCATGGCGTCTTCCGGCCGCAATATCAGATGGGCTGGTGTGTTGGCCTTGGCCGGGTTAAGGATCTGGGCAAGTCAGTATGGGCAATTTCCGGGTCGACATCAACACTCGGGCTCACATTATTGATACCTGTGTTCCCTTGCAAGGTGTCCACGGCCCTGTCGACATTTTGGACGATGGCAGGGTGCTCGACGCTGACAAGTCGTTGTGAAGGGATGGGATAAGAAGCGGCGGTTCTAGCCTCACGATTTGCCTCCATTATGAAGGATTAAGGTAAAATGGGTGAATCTCTAAGAGGTTCAAGACACTCTGGGATGATTCCACCAAATGATACCGTCTGAGAAAGCGATGGTGTAGATTTCAGGTGGTAGAGCGACCAACAGTCAAGGGTCATCGATTGGCAGGGCTTCATTCGCTTGGTGGATGGCGAACGAGACTTGATGGAGGTGTTTAGATTCACTCAGGCCACAAGCCTAACCTCAGGGTCACTTTATCATCCCGAGGAAGATGCAATCCAGAATCTGGAACTCATCCGAGTTGGGATGTGCTGACTAAGCCCTTGTTCGTGACATGGTTGTGGTTTAACATCAAGCATACCACATTAGCCTTGTACTATCAGCTGTGATAGTAGGTAGTTGCTTCGATTTTTCATCGTCTGATTTGCCAGTTGTGTACTAGTATGTTAAGTCTCAAGCTTCCAATACGAATGATAGACAGAGGTCCCAACTAACCGTGTGTACAATATATATATACATCAATTGAGGAAGACTCAACCCCTGGACTGATCCGAGACTCACGTTGCATAAAGCCTACGTGTATTCCCCGAGGTCTTTTCCCATTCCCCTCCATAATAAAAGGAAAATATATACAACGGAACGTACATTTGATTGCTACCCCGAGAATCCCCAACGCCCCTGATCCCACGTGACCGGAATGACATAAGCCACCAGCCAAGCGGGAAATGCATACCAAACAAGAAGAGCGACCGAGAGAAATCATTCTAACTTGATAGAAATAGTCATGTAGAAGCCATCCATGGATCGATCATCAGTGACTGATCACTCGTATCCCACAAGCTTGCTTGTTCCTGTAGACGAAGCTCCCCGCATGCATAGCGAAGCCCCTCCCACCACCTTCACAGCCAGGAGAACCCGCCTTTCCCTACACCTTGACCACCCACACTGTTTCCTCCCTTGTCCAACCACAACCCTAACGCTCGAATCTTCAATTTGATCTGCTCCTCTCTTTCGACCTTGTCCTTCCTTGAACACCAGTTGCATCCCAACCAGTTGCGCCTTGCAATCGGGCTGCTCTGGCGCTTGCGAACCCCCCGCTCCCAGCCTGCCACTAAGCGACACGGAGATCCTTCAGAGCGGACCCAGCACGCCCACCCTATACCGACCTCTGCGCTGCCCGGCAAGCCCTCTCTGTTGTCCCAACGCCAATTGTCCGGTCCCAGTCCCTCGAGGTACGTTTCGGTTGCCTTCGTCATCGTCTTGCCATCTGCCTTCCGCCCTCCAAGTCCCTTGCCCTGGGCGCGTGCTGCTACATGCCCCGTTCTCGCCAGCTTGGAACGGCCGCCATTGTTTCCGAGCTCCTTGTTCTCAAGCGATCTAAGATCAATAAGCTTGGAAGCACGCCCTCATCTCAATTCCCAGTGTTTTTAGTCTCAAGGTGCTCATGACTTTCTCCCGCTAGGCCAACACAATCACATCTACTGCCCCCTCGTGGCCCCGTCCGCTTCGCCCTGGATCGAGTGCAGCGCGCCGCTGCACTGGCACCGAGAACCCCAAGCGGAGTACATGTGGTTATCTCCACCGGTGTGAAAAATGAAGGGATTCAGACAGAGAGTGGTGAGTGTTCCTGTTGGATGGATAGCGTTGCGTCTCACCGCACGGTGTCCTTCGCCCAACCCCCCTCCCCCACCCTGCCAGTGGTGAACCCCCTCCTTGCTCAATCCAGGCCAAAGCTGACATTGCCGTAATTTTAGCATGAGCAGTTGTCGCGGGCGAAGGATGCGAATAAGTCGTCGAAGAAGAAAGACTCGTCCCAATCGTCTTCTCAAAACCAGGCCTCCCTCGGCATCAACCCTACACAGCAGTCGGCATCTCCGAACCAGGCCACCCCAACGTCGTCCCAGACATCCTTGAATGATGCCCGTGGAAAGTCACCCGACAATGCATCCCCGGCTGGAACCTCGTCGGCGGGCGCCTCCGGCGCGCCAGGCCAACACTATATACCCCAAGGAGGCCAGCCTGTGAACAATGGCCCGGGAACACCCACAAGACAAGGGTCGGCTCCAAGCGTTATTATCAGCCCTAGCGCACCGGTAAGCTTGGATTCTATGTACTCTCGAAGACCCGTGGACAATTGACTAACGTCCGTGCTTAACAGCATGCTCCCCCACCGGGCGCCGCTGAGACCATGCCCGGAGATCTAGCGCCCCCGCGCAAGTCGCATGTCTTCGACCGACTCCAAACAACCCCCAAGGACATGTCAGAAGGAATTCGGACTCCCAAACGTCAACACTCGTCGCGATTTGACATTTCCGACCAGCGCCAGAGAGACCTGGAAAAGCTACCCGGCTTCCATGAAGTCGCACCGAACCGCCGCCAGGATCTTTTCATGCAGAAGATTGACCAATGTAACATCATCTTCGACTTCAATGATCCTACTGCCGACATGAAGTCCAAAGAGATCAAGAGACTGGCTCTTCATGAACTCTTAGATTATGTTGCCAACAACCGGTCGGTGATCACGGAGCCTATGTATCCCCGTGTTGTGGAGATGTTCGCCAAGAACTTGTTTCGACCAATCCCACCCCCGATGAGTCCTCAAGGCGAAGCGTTTGACCCCGAAGAGGACGAACCTGTTTTAGAAGTTGCCTGGCCGCATATCCAGGTCGTCTACGAGTTCTTCCTGCGTTTCATCGAGAGCCAGGACTTCAACACGAACATTGCGAAAGCCTATATTGACCATCAGTTTGTGCTTCAGGTGTGTAATCTCCGTTTCGCGAAACACGCACGGTAGCTAATATTGTGACAGCTTCTTGACCTGTTTGATTCGGAAGACCCTCGGGAGCGGGATTTCCTCAAGACGACATTGCATCGTATCTACGGCAAATTCCTGAACCTGCGCTCATATATTCGGCGATCTATCAACAATGTCTTCTTCCAGTTCATGTATGAAACGGAGAGACATAACGGCATCGCCGAGTTGCTGGAAATTTTGGGCTCCATCATCAACGGATTTGCGCTGCCACTCAAGGAGGAACACAAATTATTCTTGACTCGAGTGTTGTTGCCTATGCACAAGGTCAAGAGCCTGAGCATGTACCACCCTCAATTGGCTTATTGCATTGTTCAGTTCTTGGAGAAGGACTCAACCTTGACGGAAGATGTAAGTTTCCAGCGCTGGGGGTCATTTTAGCAGTTACTAATGACTTATTTAGGTCGTCCTTGGCCTGCTGCGTTACTGGCCCAAGACTAACAGCACCAAGGAGGTCATGTACTTGAATGAGGTTGAGGATATCTTTGAAGTTATGGATCCCGCCGAGTTCGCGAAAGTGCAGGAGCCTCTTTTCCACCAGCTAGCGAAGTCCGTGGCTAGTCCGCATTTTCAGGTGCGTCTTTCTATGTCTTTGCTCCGCACAGAAAGAAAATATACTAACTTCCATCAGGTTGCCGAGCGAGCTCTGTACTTCTGGAACAACGAGTACTTCTGTAACCTGGTGAGCGACAATGTGGAGACCATCCTTCCAATTATGTTTGCGCCTCTCTACGAAAATTCGAAGGGTCACTGGAACAGGTAAGGCGTGATGCTGCTGCTAAAAGGCGTGTGGCTAATTGTGCTGCAGAACCATCCACAGCATGGTGTACAATGCGATGAAGATGTTCATGGAAATCAATCCCCAGCTTTTCGACGAGTGTTCGCACGACTATACCGAGCACCAAAACAGTGCTGAGCAACGGGAAAAGTCTCGACAAGATCGCTGGGACCTAGTGGAGCAGCAGGCCAAACGCATCAATGGAGCTCCCGCCCTTCCACCCCCGACCGTGAGCGTGCCGGAGCCTATTGATGAGGTGGAGGCTATGACCCACGAAAGCCAGAAGAGGTTGAATACTCTGAAGCTCCATGAAGAGTCCGACACGAGCAAGGAGCGGCCCGCTCGGGAGGGAACCCCCAACTCGGTGAGTTCTGAGCACCTCTAGCCTCTCACCTTGATGCTATCTATGTTCTTTTACCTGTTTCACTCTCCCCATTCATGGGTTTTGTTTTTGTTCATTCTTTTTGCCTCAAATCCCGCTCCCCTTATTTCTGCCTTTTGCTAAGAAACCGTGTCCACCCGTGTACAGCCATCGTGATTCTAACGTGGAACGTCCGTTTGACTCCAGACACGACGCCGTGGCTCTATTCGCGGCTCCCGGAGGCGACGGAGCGGCAGCGGCAGTGAAATTCGCCCGCGACGACGTTCGGTCGGCAGCGGTACCAGTGCGACCAATGTACAGATCCTGCATCGAAGCAACTCCACCAAATGATCGCCCGACGATTGGTGGAGGTGCTGATGGACATGTGATTTCCCTTGATTTCTACCACTTTCATGGCATAGCGAACACGGGCCCTGCAAGCAGTTTTTCATGAATGTCTTGATTTGCGACTTGCCCGAGCTTCATGCCTTCCCCTTTGCGTCTTGTTGTCCTCCCTGTTGTTTTCCTCCCCCGTTTCCTTTTTTTTATCATGTACATGGATTTCTCTTTTCTGATATCTCCCCTTCTGTGTTGGTGGCTCACTACTGGAGTCTCTGATCACTGAGCGGACTTCTGAGTTGGATCCCGTCTTAGAACCGTGTTCGGGTTTGGAAAATGGGTGCGAATGGCGTTTTCATCTACCGGTCCTCAAGGCCGGTGGCTTTTGATCTGTTGCCAGTTTTTTTTTTTTACCTTTCACTTTAGACTAGTACTGAGACATAATGTTTGCCTTGGGAAGTAATAATGTCCATGCTGTACTCGATGACTTGGGTCTGTACTCCAGCCACGCGCCTAGTCGCTTATTAACCGCGCGTCTCCCGGCCCGGATTAACTAACTCCGGATTGCCTAAAGAGGACTAGTGTTTCGTTCGGGGTCTCTGCGATGGCCCGCGTCCTGGCTGCGTTCTGCTTCTGGATCTCGCGCGCTTCAATCTCCGGCCTTCACCTCCCGTTCCCTTAGCTCCCTCTTTCCCCGCAGGGCTTTTTTCAATCCACTTGCCCTTTCAATCTCTCTTTTCGATGGGCACTTTGCTTTTGCAATCAAATGACTTGACGAATTACCGTGCTTTTTCCCGCCTTGAATCAATCTTTTCGGCTTTGACACGCCTGGCCCTTGGAGCTTCGACCGCACCGCGACCCTCGCCCATGACCCCCCGATTTTGACCTACGAAACACTGCGCGGCCTGAATACCTACCAGCCGGCCACCGGGCCTGGCCGCAATTGCTGTTCTTTTTTCCTTGACTGGCCCTTTCGAGGGGCCCGTTCGCCGCGATCATGGAGCGGAATACTGAGATTTTCGCCAACAAGCTAGGAAATGAGCAATTGGGTAGGTTCAACGGAGTGGCATTTTTCGTCCAGCTGGTTGACCGGAATTTTTCACTGCTGCAGACGTGAAGGTCAGAGCAAATGTTGCAACCGAATTGCGCGACAGCATTGAGCCGCTATGCTCTGGCCCTAACTACCCCATATTCCTGGCCAAGCTATGGCCCGTCTTTAAGACCATCTTGAAAGGCGATCCCGTCTTCTTCAGCATGTCGGTTGAGCAGGTGAGACCCCTTCACTGGCGACCTCGAGGGCGCATTGGCTCGAACCGACAGGCATCGCAAATTCTGACACAATCTAGAAACTCCGTAACTGCATCCTCGAGACACTCCACCGACTCCCGATGAACTCAACCGAGGTCGAGCCTTACGCCGCAGACATGGTTGATTTGCTGATGGACCTCGCGCGCATCGAGAACGAGGACAATGCGGTTTTGTGCATGAAGACCATCATGGACCTGGAACGAAACCAGCCCAATGCCACCAAGACCCGGGTGCAGCCTTTTCTGGATCTCATCCAGGAGATGTTTCAGACCATGGAGCAGGTCGTCCGGGACACCTTCGATACACCCAACCAAGCGACACCTTCTGGAATGCCCTCAACGCCAAACGCCGGTGCCCAGAACTTTCAATCTCCCCGCCCAAGCTCCCCCGCAACTTCTGTATCCGACCTAGGCCCTGAACAACAATCCAGCAATGTGATCTTGAAAGGCATGCAGTCATTCAAGGTCCTTGCGGAATGTCCAATCATCGTCGTCTCGATCTTTCAGTCCCATCGGAATTCGGTGAATACCAATGTGAAGCTCTTCGTGCCTCTTATCAAGACGATTTTGCTTCTTCAAGCGAAACCGCAAGAGAAGGCCCATGCGGATGCTGCCGCACAGGGCACAGTATTCACGGGCGTGTGCAAGGAGATCAAGAATAGGGCAGCGTTTGGCGAGTTCATTACTGCTCAGGTGAAGACGATGAGCTTTTTGGCGTATTTACTTCGTCTTTATGCCCAGCAGCTATCAGATTTCCTGCCCACGTTGCCTTCAGTTGTCGTCCGACTGCTCCAGGATTGCCCCCGGGAGAAGTCTGGTGCCCGCAAGGAGCTGCTCGTCGCTATCCGGCACATCATCAATTTCAACTATCGCAAGATATTCTTGGAGAAGATCGATGAGCTTTTGGATGAACGAACCCTTATCGGCGATGGCCTTACCGTTTACGAGACCATGCGACCTTTGGCATACAGCATGCTTGCGGATCTCATCCATCATGTTCGCGATCACCTGAGCCGCGACCAGATCCGGCGCACTGTCGAAGTGTACACCAAGAACCTGCATGATGACTTCCCTGGCACAAGCTTCCAGACCATGAGCGCGAAACTGCTACTCAACATGGCTGAGAAAATCTCCAAACTCGAGGACAAAAGCGAGGCACGCTATTTCCTAATTATGATTTTGGATGCCATTGGTGACAAGTTTGCTTCGATGAATCACCAATTTAATAACGCGGTCAAAGTGTCAAAGGGCTTTAAAGAAAACCGCAAGGACTCAGAACCGTCGTCTGAAAATTACCTTGCCGACAAGGATCAGCCTCCTGATTGGGACGAGATTGACATTTTCTCAGCCTCCCCCATCAAGACTTCAAGCCCTCGTGATCGTGGCGGAGACCCAGTTTCAGATAACATCTTCCTCTTCAGGAACCTCATCAACGGGCTCAAGAACATCTTCCATCAACTGAAGAACTGCAACCCCGATGATATCCAGATTGACCCGAACAGCGTGCCCATAAATTGGTCAGAGGTTTCATACGGGTATAATGCCGAGGAGGTTCGAGTCATCAAGAAACTCTTCCACGAGGGAGCTCGTGTGTTCCGCTACTATGGCGTGGACAAATCTCCACCTGAGATGCACTACGCCTCTCCGTTTGACTTCCTCGCGAGCCAATACACAGCACCCATGACTCGTGAAGAGAAGGAGCTCCTGGAGAGCTTTGGTACTGTTTTCCACTGCATCGACACAGCGACATTCCACGAAGTCTTCCATTCCGAAATCCCGTACCTTCACGAGCTCATGTTCGAACATGGGGCTTTGCTCCATCTCCCCCAGTTCTTCCTGGCCAGTGAAGCAACCTCGCCCGCCTTCTCTGGAATGGTTCTGCAGTATCTCATGGAACGTATTCATGAGGTCGGAACGTCAGATATGACCAAAGCGAAGATCCTTCTTCGGATGTTCAAGCTTTCCTTCATGGCCGTGACATTATTCTCCGTGCAGAATGAGCAGGTTCTCCATCCGCACGTGACGAAAATTGTGACCAAATGTATCGAGCTTTCGAACACTGCTGAGGAGCCTATGAATTACTTCCTCCTTCTGCGTTCTCTTTTCCGAAGCATCGGCGGTGGACGGTTTGAACTCTTGTACAAGGAGATCCTTCCCCTTCTTGAGATGTTACTTGAGACATTCAACAACTTGTTGCTCGCCGCTCGGAAACCCCAAGAGCGGGATCTTTATGTCGAACTCACTCTGACCGTGCCAGCACGACTGAGTCACCTCTTGCCTCACTTGAGCTATCTCATGAGGCCAATTGTCGTGGCCTTGCGTGCAGACTCGGACCTCGTTGGCCAAGGCTTGCGCACATTAGAGCTGTGCGTGGACAACCTGACCGCCGACTACCTTGACCCCATCATGGCTCCTATCATGGACGAGTTAATGACGGCGCTCTGGGACCACTTGCGACCCCACCCATACAACCATTTCCATGCCCACACCACCATGCGTATCCTGGGAAAACTGGGTGGTCGCAACCGCAAGTTTTTGAACCACCCACCCGAGTTGTCTTTCCAGCAGTACTCTGATGACAACCCCAGCTTCGACATCAGACTCATTGGTCCTGGTGAGAAGCGGCCCTTCCCCGTCGATACCGGCATTGATTTGGCCATCGGGAAACTCATGGAGACCCCGAAGTCTGCCTCGGCCACATCGTCTTCGGATACCTACTATAAACAGCAGGCCTATCGGATGCTCAGTTCTCACCTCAAACTTCACATTGGTTACGAGAACCTCCCTGATGATCTTGCGTCTCTCATTCGTCTGCACGCCAACGACCTTTTCGAAGGCAAGGCCGGTGCGATGGGTGACATTCTCGAGCAGTCGCAAAGATCGGCATCTATTCCGAAGAAGGTTGCACAGGAAGCCACGGTGAAGAAGCTTCTAAAGGCCTGTATTTTTGCTACCACCGTTCCTGAGCTTGAGTCCGGTGCGACTGCTTTTGTGGCCGACGTGTGCAAGCATTTCACCATTGTCGAGATTGGCCGGGCACTGGCCCAGGCGCGTCACAGTCGCAAGCCCTTCGATGTCTCCAATGGAGAGGGGCCTGTACACCTGGATTCCAGAATTCTCGCTGAGGCCATTGTTGAGACCCTAGCATCCGATAATGCTCCTGTGCGCGAAGCTGGTGAGAAAGCTCTTCTGGTCGTGAAAGACGCTGCTAGTGTTATCTTCGGTGCTCCGGAGAAGGCATCGAAGCTCCCATTCTTCCAGCACCTCGGTCGTGTCTTCTGCCATAGCTGCCACAGTGAGGAGTGGTTCACAAAGGCCGGTGGGAGCTTGGGTATTCAACTTATTGCTAGCAAGCTGGAACTTGGCGAGCATTGGCTCCACGAGCGACTTGTTGACTTCTTGCGAGCTTTGATGCATGTCATCAAGGACATACCCTCGGATCTCCCTGCTTCTACACGAGTCCAGTCTCAAGAGACGATAGCTTTGATCCTGCGGAAATGTGGCAAGCTCATCTCCAAAGATGATCTCAAAAACGAGAAGAGTCGATTTTTTGGCTTGTGTGGCTTCTTTGTGTACGAGCTTGGTCATATGAACAAGCATGTCCGTGAAACTTCACGCATGTGCTTCGACACACTCAAAGAAGTTTTGGATATTGAGATCCACGAGCTCATCTATCCAGTCCGAGACCGTCTTCTGCAGCCAATTTTCAATAAGCCTTTGCGTGCTTTGCCTTTCCCGACGCAGATTGGCTTCATTGATGCGATCACGTACTGCTTGAGTCTTCACAACGAGATCGTCACATTTAACGAGCCTTTGAATCGGCTGATGTTGGAATCGCTCGCTCTCGCCGACGCCGATGATGAATCGCTAGCCTCGAAACCCAATGAGTTCAAGAACGCAGATATGATCATTAACCTCCGTGTTGCTTGTCTTCGCCTATTGTCAATGGCGATGAACTTCCCCGAATTTGCCAACACACCGCAAAACACCAGCCGTGCGCGGATTATTTCTGTGTTCTTCAAGTCATTGTACTCTCGATCTCCCGAAGTCATTGAAGCTGCAAACGCTGGCTTGAAAGATGTTCTCACACAGACCAACAAGCTTCCCAAGGACCTACTCCAAAACGGCTTGCGGCCAATCCTCATGAACCTGCAGGATCCCAAACGCCTCAGCGTTGCTGGCCTTGATGGCCTCGCACGGCTTCTGACATTGTTGACAAACTACTTCAAGGTTGAGATTGGAGCTCGGCTTTTGGATCACATGAAAGTTATCGCGGATGATACTGTCCTGCAGAAGGTATCTTTCAGCCTTGTCGAACAAAACCCGGCCATGAAGATAGTGGCAGCAATCTTTAATATCTTCCATCTCCTGCCACCCGCTGCCACTTCTTTTATGGAACATCTTGTCAACAAAGTCTTGGATCTTGAAACGAAGCTCCGGAGAACCTCGCACAGCCCTTTCCGGAAGCCACTGGTCAAGTATCTCAATCGCTATCCCAAAGAGAGCTTGGCATTCTTTCTGGCACGTTTCAAGAATGAGCAATTTGGCCGGTTCTTTGGGCAAATCTTGGCGGATCCTGAGAGCGAAGCCCTGCGTAACGCAGTGGTTGCTGACACCGAAGGGTTCGCTTCCCACGCTTTTGACCAGGAAACATCTGATGGCAAACACACGGCCGCCATCAATGGAATTTACATTGCCCATTCTGTTTGCTCCCACAGATCAACCAAGAATTGGCTTGTGATACAACCGGATTTGAGGTCAAAGCTTTTGACATCGGGGCGGGAACTAGAGCGGAAGCTTCGTGGTGACAGTCTTCCTCCCGATGAGCGTCTCAGGGTTGAGCAGGCTGAGGAACAACTGATGGATGTTTTTACGGTCTATCTTGGAGAAGCTGCCCACGACCTGGACTTCCTATTCGAGGTTATTGATGGGCTCTCTGCGGACGAGCTGAAGCGTACATTGGCACTCCCAAACTTCATTTTCCGCCATATCATCACAAACGAATCCATCGACTACCGTCGCTCTGTCATCATGCGATGCCTTGATCTTTATGGTCAACGGGCTTGCTCTCAAAAGACCAAGACCTATGCCTTCCGCAATTTGGTCAACCCGATACTGGCTATGGATGTTCAGGCTACTTGGAACAAACCTTCCAACACTCCCAAGCTTATGGATAAGAGCATGACCGAGTCGATACAGAGTCGCCTTTGGAAGCCTCAGTTGGCTGACTTGAGCGAAGAGTCAAGCCAGGCCGGAGTCGATCATTCGCGAATGGAGCTTCTCCAGCTGTCTGCCCTCCTTATCAAGTATCACCATCAGACGGTTCAGGACTCGCGGAAGGACATCATCAAATTTGCCTGGAACTACATTCGCCTCGAGGATATCATCAACAAGTATGGTGCCTACGTCCTGATCAGCTATTTCATCGCGCACTACGAAACTCCTTTCAAGATTGTGATCCAGGTCTACGTCGCATTGCTGAGAGCCCACCAGAACGAGGGTCGGGCGCTTGTCACCCAGGCTTTGGATGTTCTAGCACCGGTGCTTCCGACTCGCACGGCAGGCAACTCGGGACCAGAAGCACGGTATCCGCTGTGGGCCAAGTGGCCTCGTCGTATCTTGGCTGAAGAGACCGCCAACTTACAGCAAGTGATGAGCATCTTCCAATTCCTTGTTCGCCAACCAGATCTATTCTATGAGTCGAGAGAGCATTTCGTTCCGCTCATCGTCCCGTCTCTTATCAAGATCGCTGGCCCACCGAATACCTCCAATGACAGCAAGAAGCTGGCTCTGAACCTCATCGGCCTAGTCTGGCACTGGGAAGAAAAGCGAGTTCAGGCAATGGAAGGAAACGCTACCCGGTCCAGTGCGGCGCCAGAATCGCCCAATGCCAAGAAGCGGAAGTTGAACGACTCAGACGAGGCACTGGCACCACCGGCAGGTCGCTCTGACTATGTGGTGTCGGCAGAATTGCGGGGTACGTTGATCAAGTATTTGATTACTTTCATCACCACAATTCCCGAACGATTCTTAGTCCCAGCGGCTCGGATCCGCCAGCTGCCTGCATCCAAACAAGCGCCGTCTGTCCCAACTGGCGATATGATCAACAAGGCCGTGGGCTTGCTAAGAAATCTCCTATCAAAGGACTACTGGGGAGATCTCGATATCGACCTCTACCAGAAAGTGACAGAGAATGTTTTGGCAAGCGAGAAGGCCGATAAGCCCGACGAAAAACATGTCACGGCCATGGTCAACACACTGCAAGTAATGCGAGTGCTCATCGGAGCTAAGTCGAATGACTGGATCACGGCTCGTCTACCAGGAATTCAAAAGCTCTTGGAGAAACCTCTCAAATCCGAGGACCCAGAGATTCAGGATTGCTTGCATGGACTGGAAGATGATATGGACATCTCCCCCAAGTTGCCATCGCCAGTTCGTCGTGTACTTGAGGCCATTCCCGACGACCAGCCTGATGATGAAGATGCAATGGACACTGAAAGTTCGCCCTCAGAGTTCGCCACCTACTTGTCTGCTATTGCCACGGAGACTCTATCCGCCAACAACTACGTCTCCAGTCTGAACACACTCTGGACGTTATCAAAGATTAAACCTGCTGAGATCGACGCTCATATTCCTGCTATCATGAAAGCATTCTCGCAAAAGCTTGCTAAAGATCATGTTGCCGCCTCAACGACCCAAAACGGCGCCCAGCCCCAGCAAGGCCAAAAGCCTGCTGAAGGCGTCCCAGATCAACAGGAGTTCGAACTGGGAGTTGATCTTATCTTCAAGACCATCGAACTGATCTCCGTGCGCATGTCCCACCTTGGTGATCAGCGGCGGCCGTTCCTCAGTGTTTTAGCATCGATTGTCGAACGCTCACAGGATATCAAGCTGTGCAGCAAGGTTCTCGGTATGGCAGAGTCTTGGATTCTTCATTCGACGGAGTCCTGGCCGACACTCAAGGAAAAGACCGCCGTCTTGCACAAGATGCTACTCTTCGAGTCTCGCTCTGACCAAACCATGCTGAAGAAGTTCCTGGACCTTGTCATCCGGATCTACGAGGATTCGAAGATCACCCGTACCGAGTTGACCGTGCGATTGGAGCATGCTTTCCTTATCGGAACCAGAGCCCAAAATGTGGAAATGCGCAATCGATTCATGACAATATTTGATCGAAGCTTGACCCGCCTAGCAAGCTCTCGGTTGAGCTATGTGCTCACATGTCAGAACTGGGATACTCTCTCGGACTCTTTCTGGTTGGCGCAAGCTTCGCATTTGATCCTCGGTTGCATCGATATGAATACCACTGCCCGTCTTCATCAAGACGATTTCACCTTGTATCCCTTGACTTTCCTCTTTTCGGGCGGAGAAAAGGACACCCGAAAATCAGACGTCATGGTTGACAATCAACTCGAGACATTCGTCGCTGAGCGCAGGCGCTTCATGTCGGATGTAGGGGATGTCAAGATTCGTGACTTGATGGAGCCTTTGTGTCAGCTTCAGCACACGGATCCTTCCGTTTCGTACAAGCTATGGACTACACTTTTCCCCATTTTCTGGTCTACGCTGTCTAAAGATGATCGGATTGACCTCGAGAAGGGCATGGTCACATTGCTCACTCGCGAATACCACAACCGACAGTTAGACAAGCGCCCCAATGTCGTGCAGGCTCTTCTTGAGGGTGTGGTCCGGGCTCGACCCCGTTTCAAGGTGCCTCCACATGTCATGAAATACCTCAGTCGTACTTATGATGCTTGGTATACTGCTGCAACTTATTTGGAGGAAAGCGCCATCAACCCCATCATTGACACCTCTACCGTCCGCGAGAGCAACCTCGATGCGTTAGTTGAGGTGTACGCAGGCTTGCAGGAAGATGACTTCTTCTACGGCACATGGCGACGTCGTTGCAAGTTTGTTGAGACAAATGCGGCACTCTCCTACGAGCAGCAGGGCATGTGGGACAAGTCTCAGCAGCTTTATGAGAATGCGCAGATCAAGGCTCGGTCTGGCGCTATGCCATTCTCCCAGGGCGAGTACTTCGTTTGGGAAGATCACTGGCTGATCTGTGCCCAGAAGCTTCAGCAATGGGAAATTTTGAGTGATTTCGCGAAGCACGAGAACCTGAACGACCTGTTGCTGGAGGCTGCTTGGAGGAACATCGAGAATTGGCAGAGCGAAGGCAACCGTGAGCAACTCGAATCCTTGATCAAGTCGGTCTCAGATGCTCCTACTCCTCGACGGACCTTCTTCCAGGCCTTCATGGCTCTTCTTCAGTACCATATGAAGAAGGAGAACATGCAAGAATTCAACAGCGTCTGTGACGAGTCTATCCAGCTCTCTATCCGCAAGTGGTTGCAGTTGCCGAAGCGTATTACCAATGCCCACATTCCGATCCTGCAGCACTTCCAGCTGTTGGTTGAGCTGCATGACGCCAGTCACATCTGTGGAAGCCTGGCCCAGACTAACGAACGCAATCTGGATACTAAGTCGGCTGAGTTGAAGCTTCTCCTTGGAACCTGGCGTGACAGACTTCCCAACCTTTGGGACGACATCAACACTTGGCAAGATCTAGTCACTTGGCGACAGCACATCTTCCAGCTCATCAACGGCACATATCTCAGTCTGCTCCCTCCCCAGACGAACAACGTTGCCAGCAACTCGTATGCCTACCGTGGATACCATGAAACTGCTTGGATCATCAATCGCTTTGCCCATGTTGCTCGCAAACATCAGATGCCAGAGGTCTGCATCAACCAACTCAGTCGGATCTACACCTTGCCAAACATCGAGATCCAAGAGGCATTCCTCAAATTGCGGGAGCAGGCCAAATGTCATTACCAAAACCCGAAGGAACTCAACAGTGGGTTGGACGTTATCAACAATACCAACCTCAACTACTTTGGGCCCCAGCAAAAAGCCGAGTTCTACACCTTGAAGGGCATGTTCCTTGCTAAACTCGACCATACCAATGAGGCGAACGAGGCTTTCGGAGTCGCTCTCTACTACGACCTTCGTCTTGCAAAGGCCTGGTCTGAATGGGGTCAATACAGTGATCAGCGTTTCAAGGGGGAGACCAACGACTACGAACTGGCTAGCAACGCGGTGAGCTGCTACTTGGAGGCGGCTGGTCTTTACAAGAGCGCAAAGTCACGAAAGTTACTCAGTCGTATCTTGTGGCTACTTAGCCTGGATAACGATGAGGGCAAGATCGCCAGCGCCTTTGAGAACTTCAAGGGCGATACACCTGTTTGGTACTGGATCACGTACATTCCTCAGCTACTTACCAGCTTGTCTCACCGTGAGGCACGACTTTGCAAAGCCGTACTGGTGAAGATAGCCAAATTGTACCCACAGGCTCTCTTCTTCCTCCTCCGCACCAACAGAGAGGACATGCTGAGTATCAAAAAGCAGCATGACCAGAAACAGGAGAAACTGAGCCGCGTCAGACAACAGCAGGGATCTTCACCAAGTACGAAACCGGCTCCGAATGGAGACGCGTCTCCTGCCCAGAAAGCCCAGGCCAGTGCACCGGCCCCCAGCGCTTCGCCGGCTGGTGGCCAAGCTGCGAACCTGCCGACAAGTCAATCGCCTGCCCAGAACCAGCAAGGTCAATCGCCAGCTCAAGGTCAAAACCAAGTCCAAGCATCACCTCAGCAAGGACAAGGCCAGAGCCCGAACCCAGCTCAAGCTGGCGCGCCGGGACAGGGTCATCTGCAGGTGCCAGGCCAGAACGGAACTCCACAGCAGCAAAACCAAGGTCAAGGCACTTCTGCAGAGCCCGAGAAGGAGGTTCTTAAGAAACCCTGGGAGTACTCGGACGAAATCATGTCTGGCCTCAAGACCGCCTTTCCATTGCTTGCATTATCCATGGAGACAATGGTGGACCAGATCCACAAGAACTTCAAGTGTCCACCCGACGAGGACGCTTACCGTCTCATCGTTGCTCTTCTGAACGATGGTTTGGCCTACGTCGGGCGTATGCCTGGGTCGTATGCGCAAGATTTCAAGCTACCCTCCGCGACTGAAGCCAACATAACCCGATTCGCTGAGACAATTCTCCCCGCGCATATTCGCAAGTCTTTCGAAGCAGACTTTGTCATCAAGAAGCCTACTATGCACGAGTACATCCACAAGCTCCGCCGTTGGCGTGACAAGTTTGAAGAGAAGCTCGATCGTCGGCCTCAGTCTGGATTTTTGGAAAATTACTCCCCGCACCTCAGCGAGTTCCGTTTCCTCAAATTTGACGAAGTCGAAATTCCTGGACAGTACCTCCTGCACAAAGACAAGAACCAAGACTTTGTTCGCATCGATCGTTTCCTTCCAGATGTCGACCTGGTCCGGGGTATTGGTGTCTGCCATCGCCGTCTTAAGATCCGTGGTCACGATGGCAGTGTCCATGCCTTCGCTGTTCAGCACCCGGCAGCACGTCATTGTCGCCGTGAAGAACGGATCCTCCAGTTGTTCCGTATCTTCAATGGCCTGCTAGCGAAGCGCAAAGAGAGCCGACGCCGGAATTTGTACCTCCATCTTCCCTTGATGGTTCCTTTGGCTCCGCACATTCGCTTGGTCCGCGATGACTCTTCATACATCTCTATGCAGGGTATTTACGAGGATTACTGCCGGCGTGTGGGAATGAACAAGGACGAGCCAGTTCTCTACACGATGGACCGGATGCGATCTCTTGCAGAGACAAAGCAGAACGTAAGTTACATCTCACAGCCAAGTTTTCCAGGCACAGCTAATCAATTCCAGCGCACCTCCGACCAACAGCAAGTCCTTCGTACCGAGATCTTGACCGCAATTCAAGACAAATGGGTCCCACCTACGGTGATGTTGGAGTACTTCCAGCAGACGTATCCTAATTTCGCGGACTTCTGGCTGTTCCGACGCCAGTTTGCCTACCAATATGCCGCAGTCGCTTTCATGACCTATGTGATGCATATCGGCAACCGGTACCCGACTAAGATCTTGATTTCCCGTTCCACGGGCGACATTTGGGGTGCGGAGTTGATTCCGACCATCAACCCTGCCAAGGCAATCTTCTACAACCCAGAACAAGTACCATTCCGATTCACACCGAACATCCAAACCCTGCTCGGTCCCATCGCTACTGAGGGGTTGTTTGCCTGTGCTATGATGGCCATCGCTCGTTGCCTCACGGAGCCCGCCCACGAGCTGGAGCAGCAGCTCAGCATCTTCGTCCGTGACGAAATGATGTACTGGGCTACGGCCCAGCATCGCGGCGTCCTACCCGTGCCGCAGCTCCGAGAGCTGGTCTTCAACAACAGCGATATCATCGTCAACCGTGCGGTCAGTCTGGCAAGTCCACCAGATGGAAACCTGCCGGCCAACCAGACCACAATCGATCTGGTATCCAAGGCTGTCAACCCTCAGCATCTTGCCTCGTGCGATGCGTTGTGGATGCCGTACCTTTAGAAGTGTCTTGTCTCTCTGCTTTTGCTCTGTTTCCTATGCCTTCAGGTGCTGGAAGTAGTCTTTTTTTTTGCATGGCTGCATGGGGGTTCCGGGTTCCGGGGGTTGGCTTTGGTGATTCTGTGCTTGCTTTTAAGCGTGGCGCTTGGGTGAAGATGATCATGTTCTTTTACTGGATTGACAGCTTTGCTTTTGATACCGATCTTCCTACGTTGATCGATTTGTGTTCGAATAGCTTTTAATGTCTTGTATCATTCACACTATCCACGTAGATACCAGTAGTGGAAGCCGGCCCTTCAGAGTTAAGATGGTAGGAATAAACGGATGAGAGGTTTTGCCAGCACGTATCCTTGTGCGCCGACAATGATGATAGTACATGGACACTGAAAAAGCGTAGTTCTCAATGTAAAATTGGATTTAGCCTAGGTACATTGAAGCGTCTTACGGCTATCCGTAATCACGGCTTAGATGTCCAGTAGCGTAACCCCTACTACCGTTCGAATATCAGTACTCTTATTAGTGATATCTTAAATAATGATTAGAATATAGATCGTGAAAACTATTTTTACAGAGCATCAACCTTGCGTGGAACCTTGGGGGTAATGTAATATACACGCCAGAGGCGGCATATATAAATGTCACTCGGTCCTGTTCCACCCCTTTTAAAGTATCTTGCGGACCAGGTTCAACCCTCGATAGTCTCGATTCAGACGTCTACTAGTCCATCTCTAAGTGCCTCAGGGTCCAGCTTCTGCCCCTGAAATATCTTACTGTCCTACGTGAAGTCTGTATGGTTCTGCGTGGAGTGCAGAAAAAGGTCGCTTATTGAGAAATCTAGATGCAGGAAGAGCGGCTACATAATTCGGGCGGGAAGCCGGGGACGTTGATTGCTTGTTGAGTTGCTCGGCAACCTCATGTTTTCCCCTTCGCCGAGTTTATGAACCCTCACGAACCCTCATCATCCGTGTTCTGCCGCGCTCCGTTTATTCCTCCTGAATCCCTATATCCTGACTATTTGCACAATGGCTTCCCGAGCGTCACTCTCCCGAGCGTCACTCTCCCAAGCCGACCGGGTTCGAGTTAAAACCCGCAGCACCTAGGTTCTGGACATGTTCGATCTCTGGGTGTTCTGCTGCTGCCGCCCTCGATGTGGGGTCTTTGTGAACGATGTACTCGACATTTCTGTGTTGCCCATGCCAGACCTCCCATTCATACCTGCGAGGCGCTTGAGCACTGTCATGGAACATTGCCCAAATATCTGCGAACTAGATTACAGGAAAATCCCTTCGACGATGATGCATTTGATAAAGCATGGCACGCCGTTCGGGCCAAGGAATTCACGACACTGCGGTCCATGATAAATGACGAGAAGCTCTTGCAACGAGCCTCGGCATGTAATGGTGGCCTTCCATGTTACTTTGGATCATATCTTGGTGGATGATGAGTACAGCATCACCGGTGTCATTGATTGGACCTTTGCCAGAGTGGTGCCGGTATTCGAAGCTTTTGGTGCCTCACTGTTGACCGCCGATATGGACGACATCTACGAGGGAAAACGGGGCCGATCTACCCGTGACAAGTATTTGGATCATCATCGCGTCTGATGTATTCCATAGCTCTGGCAAGCCGCGGGTTGAATTTCTGTGTCGCCAATTCATAAAACTTTTCAACCGAAGCCTGTTGAGGTGGGCTTTAGCCAACTTCTGGTTGGACGGTGAGAGGGTCTGGAAGTCTGCGGGCAGTTGGGGCTGCACTGCACTCCAAGGATATGGTTCGTCATCGCTGTCGAATACCGAGGGGAATCTGGCCTGCATGAACAAGGGTGAGGAGTATAAAGACTGCCAATCAATGATGCTAGACAGTTTCGTTGGGTCTGCATCATCGATCTCCGCATGAAGATCGTGGTGTAGCAAGACGGGACCAACAAGATCTTTCGACAGTAATATGTAGGGAAGGATCAGTAGAAACTGTTCAAGAATCTGCATGTGCTTCTCACAGCTCATCGAAGTGGCCACCAAAGAACGGGGTTCGCTTTTCAGCCTACTTGTGGCTAATTTTGGACCAACGCAATCTCACGGTTTGTGATAGCCGTGAGGTATTCCTGCGCAGTTTTTCCTGTGTAGACAAAATCTTTAGTTTTCGCCTCAGGAATAAGAAAAAAGGAAGAGGGGTGGTCGTACAGGGTCCTCGGTCAATCTCCAACTCTTGCTTCTCGTTCTCCCAGAAAGACCGCTCAGTGGTAGGGCCCAGGACGAACTCAGGGGTCGTCCCTTCATCCACTCCAACCAAAGCACCCATGCTGTTGTGAGATGGAATTGTATCCTTGTGGTACAGGCTGCCATAGCCCGCAAAGCTTGTGCTTGCCAGTCTCCGCTCAATTTCCACCAAGCTTTTGACAGGGTCGAAGCGCTGCGCCTCAGACATTGTATCCCAGACGTCGCTCAATTGGCGACACTTCACTCTCTCCATAAGAATGTATTCAGCACCAACTGGGTTTTGCGACAAGTGAGAGCTTGAGCCCATAACTTTGGGCACTGGTATATCAAGGACGTCGCGATGCTGCCGAAGTCAGCTTAGAAACATATCACTGTACTCCACTAACGGCCCATACAAAATCAAGCGTGGCAGCTTCACTAGCCACGACAGACTGAGGATTACCGGCATTGGGATTCGGAATCCGAGCCAGCACCTCCTTTCCATTCTCCATTAGGGAAAACACTTTTTTGAACAATCCTTGGGGCAACTTGGTCATCTGAACACACTGACTCCCGCATATTCGTCCAGCAGTCTGCTGAAGAGCTGCTATATCAAATCAAACATATCGTCTCTCGAGTTGTTTCTCTTCGTCCAAAAACCACCGGCCGGACGTATAGCGAAAGAAGTTGCTGTTGGTTTCAATCTGCCCTTGATTGGGCGATATGCTCTGTAATTGGCACACTTGGGTATTCCTTCTGAAATTTGAGATGGGATTTGACCGGGCGAAAAATGTGAACGCGCTGTGTATTGGTTGCATGGCTGTTCGAAGTCGGAAATCGCGATAAGTCGCTCCTAACATCTCCACGGCACATGATCTGCATCATTTGTTTTGAACACACCTAGCGGCGCGTGTATAGCCAAACTATTTTAAGTCCACCAAGAAAGATAAGATATGCTTACATAGGCAATGAAGGGATATTGAGCTTGAGATTCAATGGAATAAGTGAAGAATATTACTTCTGCGGAAAGATCCCCTCCATTTGTACAAAACTTGATGACTGCATGCAAAAGAATGTCATAGTTAACCGCTGATCGATCGTAATTCATTGAGATATTCCACACTCGAAGTCTTTAATGCCACGTCCAATAACGCCAGCGCCGGTAGTTCCAAGCAAAACAAATCAAACCAAGGAGGGCTTCTTCTTGATACCCAAGCTGTTGACAGCGGGCTTTTTGGGCCGCTTCACTCGGGAGAACGTCGTAGATGGTGGCGGCATCTGCACCTGTGATGTTGTGCTCGGTTTTGACGGTCCAGCAGCCGGAGTCGGGGCAATCGGCTCCTCCTCGTCCACTATTCGTTTGACACGCTCGCCTGATGCCGTCATGAAAGCTTTCCGAGCGGCCTCTTCATCTTCTCGCTCAGCCTGTAGCCTGACCTCATCCACATCTTCACGGACGATGTTTAATGCTGCCTCGTCCCCCTTGGTCTCGTTGCGCTGAATACGCGCGTTCCGGGTTCGAATTTCGTCAAGCGCATCGGCAATCTGCATCTCCCGCTTCGAGTCCTGCATCTTTTCCTCCAGCTCGGCCATTTTGTCGCGCTCCAGTTGTTCCTGCTCCTCGTTCTCCTCGCGCTCGAGACGGTCGAGGGTCTCTTCCTGCGTTTCGTTGTACTTTTCCGACTTCGCATCGCGCCATGGCTCAAAGTTTCGCTTGGCCCCTCGCTCGCATTCATAGTCCATGTCTGTCATCGTATTAGAATCGACCGCGTTTGGAGATGAAGGAACTCGTGCTTACTCTTTGGATCGGTACGGAATGTAATCTCCCCGCTGCATCGTGTACACCGAATGTAGAAGCGGTAGATAGGAATATTGAGATATCGTTCCTCAAGCGACTCCTTTCGCGCGTTGAACTTGCGACCCCGATAGATGTATTCGCCGCAGTTGGTGCATTTCATCGAGAACGGTGCCATCAATCGAACGGTGATGACCTTCGGGCCCTTCTGGCGAAGATGCTTGGGCGTGCGTCCGATCGCCGACGGATCGAAGTCCGGGGGTAGTACTTGCTGAGGACCTTTCGCTCGGACATAGTGAGGGGTTTGGGGAGTTGAAGATTGGAGAAAGAGCAGTGGCGCCGAACTGACAATGCCCGCGGGACGGCACGTGACTATAGTCACGTGTATACTTCATTTGCTGAATCGCCGCGAGTGATGAGAGATGAAGGTTAGAAAACCCTTATTAAAAGAGACAATATTCAGTCTAAGTTCCACTACCTTTTTACAACTATACGAAACACAAAACCTCGAGCGTATTCAGCGACTTCGACCCATCGACTGCCTTCCGCCCTTATTGGGCGCGGTGCACGGACCCGTGTTTGTCCCATGAGAATCAGTCCCGCGACAGTCAACAAGTCATTCCCACGGCGGATTGCTAGGGCGTACATGCCTCACACTTCACACGCGCTCTACCTGACACGTCCCACCCGTGGCGATGGAAAGGTACCTCCGGTCCTGGCGCCAGGACGCGTTCAATCGAGGTCAACATGATTCGGCCCTTTACATCGGCGACAAGGTTCTTGCGCTCACCAGTATGCTTTCGGTCTGTCGGACTTGTGATAATCGCTGGCTAACGGGTGCTCTAGATGATGACTCGGATGCTTTTTGGCTCGCGCAAGTCCACTTCTCCATCAACAATTACACGCGCGCGTTAGCTTTGTTGTCCCGCGGGGATCTCGTCGCGCGAAACCCCGCCTGTCGTTACCTGGCAGCTCATTGCTACATCAAGCAGAACCAGTTCGAGCAGGCGATGACCGTACTGGGCGAGCACAATCCCACCGATTTAGTTCGCAACAACAACAATAACGGCCGGCGGAAGATCCAGCACTTGAATGGCCAAAGCCATGTCACATTGCGCAATGGAAAGTCGAACCCCCGCGGCGACCGAGACGAGGATTCCGGCAAAGATTCATACAAAGATGGAATGAGCAGTGTTAGATATGAAGCGTCCATGTGTTACCTGCGGGGGCTTTGCTTTGCCCGACAAAATGCATTCGACCGTGCCCGAGACTGCTACAAGGACGCCGTGCGGATCGACGTGCAATGCTTTGAGGCCTTTGACCAGCTGATGAAGAACTCTCTCATGTCTCCAACGGAGGAATTGGAATTCCTGGAATCTTTGGACTTTGACGCGATTTCATCGCCCGATCCCGCCATGACCCAAGAAGCGGCCGATTTTACGAAGATGCTCTATACCACCCGTCTCTCTAAGTACTCTTCGCCCACCATTTTATCCAACGCTACCGAAAGCCTGTCGACCCATTACAATCTCGCCAACAACCCTGATATCCTCCTCTCTCGCGCCGAAACCCTCTACACCCAGTGTCGATTTGCCGAAGCCCTCGAATTGACCTCTTCCATCCTGTCGACCTCCGAGTCGACCGAGCTGGCCGGCGGCAACAGCCCAGTTATTCCTGCGCTCGGCCACCTTGGGCATTCTCCGGCAGTCTATCCACTCCATCTAGCTTGTCTCTATGAGACTGGCGCGACCAATGCACTTTTCCTCCTTTCGCACATGCTCGCCGATCATGCCCCGGAGGAGCCCTACACATACCTGGCCATTGGAGTTTACTACCTGGCAGTATCGAAGATTGCCGAGGCTCGACGCTTCTTTTCAAAGGCGTCCTTGTTAGACCCACACTCCGCACCGGCGTGGATTGGATTCGCTCACACCTTCGCCGCCGAGGGTGAACATGATCAGGCTATTGCTGCTTACAGCACTGCGGCGCGCCTCTTTCAGGGCAGCCATTTGCCGCAGCTATTTCTGGGCATGCAGCATCTTGCACTGAATAACATGGCCTTGGCCCAAGAGTACCTCTGTGCCGCATATGCCATGTCGACGGGATACGCACCGGGCACTACTCTTGTTCCTGAAAATCTGCCTTCCACGCCGCTTGGGGGTGACCCCCTTGTCCTGAACGAACTGGGAGTGGTGTTCTACCATCAAAACAGCCTTGCCACCGCAGTGGACCTATTCCGACAAGCATTGTCCCTTGCCACCGCGTTGCACTGCGAGTCGGGGGCCTGGGTTGCCACACGAGCCAACCTGGCACATGCGCTGCGCCGGCTAGGCCGTTTGCGCGAGGCGCTCAAAGAATTCGACCAGTGTCTTCGTGTGGGCTCCGGAGGGTCCAGCATGGGATACACCCCCTTCCTCGGCGGCGGCGCAGGTGGTTCAACGTCTTTCGCTTCAGCGTCGGGTGTTGCCGGCTACGAGGACCGGGGATTGATTGGATCTCTCCACACATCGCGCGGACTCGTCCTCCTCGAGCTGGGTCGCACTAGTGATGCCGTAGCTGCCCTTCACGAGGCAGTCCGTGTGCTCGGAGCCAGTGGGGGAGGTGATGCTGCTGGGGGTGCGGGGGTTGCTGGCACTCTTTTATCCCGAGCCCTTGAGCTCTGGGCGGTGGAGGGGCGCGAGGCAGACCGCAAATCCATGGAGAAGGGTACTCGACACGCGACGGATCACCACCATGGCCGATCCCGGGCTCGAGGGCGAGGTCATGATCAAGTCTCGCAACGTCGGCTTCGTCCCGAACAGGAGTGGACAGGTCAAGTCACACACGCGGCCACGCCCGAGCTGACGGAGCCTGAAACGATGGAGGAACGGGTCGAGATGGAGCTGGACGAGGAGGCGGATGGGCTCCTACGACGAGCATTCGTTCGAGTCCGACCCGGTCGTTCACGACGCCCCCCGGTGTCGGCCAGTCCGGACGTGACCATGGATGATACACCGGCACGCAGTCGTGGGCATCGGGCAACCCGAAGCCAATCAGGACACTGATGGGATCAAACAATGCATTGCAGGCGTTCATGCAGGAAAATGGGACAATCGGAGCACTTGAAACCTCATGTATACCAAACATACCTTTTAGCCAAAGCCATTGTGAAATTGTCACGAGTTTTCTGAGGCTGAACGAGTAGCGCAGTTTCAACCCGATCAACTTCAAACTCTCAACTCGTAGACTTCCCTTTTCCATTCCCCATGCCCTCGCAACCCGCAGGCCATGTCGCGATCAAAATGATTACAATGGCGCAGGGCAAGCGCTCGGTGGACTCCAGTGGCCGGGGCTCCAAGAATGACGCCAAAGCGACCCACTGCACGCCTCGTCGTGAGGCTCTTCACCAATCGTCGTCGCTGGATGGGGCCGATCCCTCGGGAAGCTTGACAATCCCCCCAAATCTCCTCAACCTCCTTAAATCTGATCTCCGACTTCACAGCATGTTCCGTCTGTCGTCATGACGGCCACCAGCTACCTCCTCCGACCGCGACGCGCGTTGTCGTTCTTGGGCGTCATCGCCTGTCTCTCCGGGAGCGTGATTGTGGCCCTGTGGTATGGCATGAACTCCGACCGCGATTACATCCATCCCATCCTCACCCAGTTGATACCCGCGGGGCACTGTGCCTGTCAAACATCGACCACCTTTGAATGCTCCACCTGTCTCTCCGGTCTCGATGCCGGTCTCAAACAGTCGCCTGCGCCCGCTTGGAAGTTCGAATACCCACGCGATGCCCCCAACGACGCCCTAGACCAGGCGCAGTGTCAGGCTGCGTTCCCGGGCCTATTCGAGGACATTGCTCGCGGGGGGGAATATTGGCGGAGTCACGGCAATGGGCTCACGATGGCAGACCTCGACGCAATCAAAATCGAGCAGGGCATGGGTCGTGCCTTTATCTCCAAGGGCCAGCTTTACGTGGTGGAAGCTCGCGCAAAAGGCGAAGATCACCGACGTAAAATCCTGGGCGTGTTGAGCTCGATTCATCGCGCGCTCGTTGCCGACCGGAGTCGAGGCACTGGTCCTGACCTGGAATTTGTATTCTCGGTGGAGGACAAGGTGGAGGATGTGACGAATCCGGACTCCCCCGTTTGGGTATTTGCTCGTACACCGAGCGAGCAAGGTGTCTGGCTCATGCCGGATTTCAGCTTCTGGGCTTGGGACAATCCCAACAACTATATCGGTCCGTATGATCAAGTGGTGGACCGCATTCAAAGATTGGACATCCCGTGGGAGGAAAAGCAGCCAAAGTTGGTTTGGCGTGGGAAACCGAGCTTTGCCCCTAAACTGCGACGCGCGTTGATTGAAGCGGCCCGCGATAAACCGTGGGGAGATGTGAAGCAGGTCGACTGGTCCACCGGGGCCAACGTGTTGAAGATGGAGGACCACTGCCATTATATGTTCATTGCCCATGTCGAAGGTAGGATAACCCTCATTTGTCTCCGCTGATGGCCCTTAGCTGACTTCTGTTTCTCTTCAGGGCGCTCCTACTCGGCTTCCTTGAAATACCGACAGGCCTGCAATTCGGTCATTGTGGCACATAAACTCCAGTTCATCCAACACCACCATTACCTCCTGGTCGCCAGTGGACCGAATCAAAACTACATCGAAGTCGAGCGTGACTTTAGCGACTTGGCCCACAAGATTGAGCCGCTCGTTCAAGACACCGAGGCGGCTCGACGTATCGCCAGCAATAGTGTCAAGACCTTCCGCGAGCGATACCTGACCCCGGCCGCCGAGGCATGCTATTGGCGATCTTTGTTCGACGGCTACGGCAAAGTGTGGAATAGCACCGTTGAACCATGGTCGGAGAAACACGGAAAAGAACGTGGTCTCCGCTACGAGTCTTTTGTGCTGTTGGAAAGCCCCGAGATGTTCGAATTCAGCGCCGCCACCGGACCTCCGTGACCTTAGCCGTGACCATCTGTACAGCAATAATGTTAATACCCATATTTGTCTTGAGAACGAGAAATGCGAAGGTATGATGCCATAGTGGGATACAGGCTCATTCTTATATGGACCATGTCGAACCACCCATGCCTGACAGTAGGGTGCAACATCCATAATATCTCCGACTTCTGGTGAATCATATCGAGCCGGTCGAAGAGTGGTTGTCTCGGAGCCCCAACGGTGACTCAACCAGTCGGGTGGTATCCGTGCAGGTGACTTGGTAACTGGACGGTAGGCCTGTCGCCATCTGGACTGATCCAATTAAGAAATCAAACGGCTCGTCTTGTCTGTGTACCACCATCTTGTTTGCATTCTGTGGCTATGATATCAATGCAGTATTTTCAACTTGCGGGTTGTGTCTTGTTTACTCTAGCCTTCAGTTGATACCTGACCCGGATCTATATCGATGTCATCTCTACTTCAAGCATTCAATCTCTCATGAACTATACCTGTATGTCTCAATGGTCATATAAGCATAGACCGATGCTATAAAGGAACAAGTTACATTTCCGACAGCCGTGACTTTTCTTGCGCAGTGTATGTGGGCTGGCTGAGTCCGAAAAGCCCCGGTCAGTCAGCTAAGATAATCCACTGTATCACTACTGCTTTGGTGATAAAATCAGCAAATCAAGAGAAATTGGCTCCCATTTCGTACTAGTGATCACTCAATCAGGGTCATGGGCTATGGGCTAGATAGTTCTGCACCCGCGTCGGCTATACTATCAGTCTAGGAACTCCCTCTGACCATCAGCATACGAGAAAAAAAAATATCCATATTGATTTTCAGGGAATATGGTAGAGCCTAGTACACTAAAAGTTTCCCAGCCCGCTAATTAGCATGTCAGGTTTATTCACTACTGCGACACTGTTGACTTACAATGTCCAATTCTCCCTTGAATATTTCCCCTTCTGACTCGGATGATCTATGAATATCGAAGCGGGTATTCTTTATTGAATTTTCTGCCCGTGAGTTTTTCTCATCTTCTGCCTGTATCTATCTCAAAATGTCCTTGTATCCGGTGACGAAATCATTACACCCTCATTCACCATAGGAAATCAGATTTTAGGATTGCGTGTTGATGGAGTGCAAGGGTTACAAATGTTTAGTCCGCTCATTATCTGACTTCCAACCTATGGCTAGGATTTAGTTGGACGGAATCTTCTACTGCCAATCAAGGCAAGGCCCTGGCAAGTTTCGCACTTGCCCCTCATACACATCCGTGGACTTTGGAGACCGCCGTAGCTATCGATAAAACTCATTCTTAGTCCCTTTTTCTTTCTCTTCTTCCTTCCTCCATCCTCGTTCGGTTACCCTCATTTCGTTCCCATAACCGCACAAGTTTTCATTCATCATGGACTCCATCGAGCTGCAGCAAAAGAATGATCCCCAAGATGATGTATACGATCCAATCGAGGATATCGACTTTGTACAGGAAGATATCCACTCCAAAGTCGCCAAGCCCGTTGTAAGTCCACCCGCATATATCCGCATCCATCTCCACCTGACAAGCTTTCCAAGTGGATCTTGATCGTCGCCTCGGTCCTTTCTTCTACTTTTTTCGTCGCCCTGGATAATACTATCGTCGCTGGTGTGCAGTCCCCCATCGTGCAGGAGTTTGGCCGGGAAGGGAAACTAAGCTGGCTCGCGATGGCATTTGTTCTCTCGAGCTCTGCGACTGTCCTTACGTGGTAAGCCTCTAGCTGAATTTCATATCCACGTCTGAGCGTGCTACTACAAGTCAAGCGAGATTTTCACAAGATACAACTCAAGGCTAACAAGCTCCAGGGGCAAGCTTTTCAGTATCTTCAGTGCCAAGCCGCTCTACTTGGTCTCGGTCACCCTCTTTCAGGTTGGAAGCGCCTTATGTGGCGGTGCGCCTTCTATAAATGCTTTCATCATTGGACGTGCAATTGCAGGTCTCGGGGTAAGAGCAGCCATTTAAAGCTTGGAGAAACTTGGAAAGAATCTAACGTCGGATCGAGGGCGCTGGAATGTACATCGGCTGTTTAAACTTGCTGTCTGTCACAACACCGGACCGCCAACGGCCCTTCTACATGGCTCTTATAGGAATCAGTGAGCTGCTACCTATCTATCATTTTATAAGTGGAATTTCCTCCTAATATCCCCCAGCATGGGGCACTGGAATCGCGCTTGGGCCTGTGTAAGATTTTCTCATCCATGGTTGGTAGATCAAACTAACACTATCCAGGGTCGGTGGTGCCTTTTCTGAAAATGTTTATGCCACCTGGCGTTGGGCATTCTATAAAAACTTCTGCATCGGTGTTGCTTTTTCTCCGATTTACTTCTTGGGTCTTCCTCGTGATGATCCCAGCCCAACCCTCGGCTCATCCAAAAGCTTTCGCAAATCGACTACTTGGGTGTGTTCCTCAACGTTGGGACTTTTACCGCCCTGGTCATGGCAATTGATTTGGGGGGAAATATCTATGATTGGGGCATCGGAGAAAATATTGCTCTCTGGGTTATTGGTGGTTTCTTCTTGACTGCCTTTGTGCTCCAGCAAAGGTTCAAAATCGGTACAACCGACCGAGAGCGTATCTTTCCAGCCGATTTCCTGCGCACGCCTATCATGTGGGTTCTATTCATCCTGACGTGTGCCACGTCTACTTGTGTTGTTGTAAGCGATGTGTTTTTCCTCACCAAGACCAAAAAAACTGTAGTTACTGACTGCCTTCTTTTCTAGGTCCCTACATACTATATCCCACTCCATTTCCAGCTTGTATGCGGCGATAGCCCCCTAGCTGCCGCTGTTGGGCTTCTCCCTTTCATTGTTGTCATGGTTTTTATGGGCTTGTCGGTCGGTTTATCAATGATGCTTCGGGGATTCTATATGCTCTGGTGCCCCGGCGGGGGTATTTGGACGATATTTGCCGGTGCATCAATGAGTGGGTTTCTCTGATTTTTCTCGAATCAGCGTAGCTGATCGGTCATATGAATTATCTAGGCATGGTAGATATGCACACAAGCAAGTCCACTGTCTACATCGCCTCGACGGTGATCGGGGAGGATGCCGGTACTTTGATCGAGGCGGGCTTCTCGGTGGCTCAAACCAAAGTCCCCAGTGCCCACGCATCGGATGCCGCCTCGTTCATCGCCTTTGCTCAGAACTTGGGAATAGCCTTGTCCTCGCCATTGCGGGAGCAGTGTTCCAAAACAAAGCCCTCGATGATATGGAGAAGATTTTTTCTGGAGAACCACGTGGGAAATTGCACGGCGTCATTGCGGGGTCCGGTAGTCCTCTCCTATCGATGGCCTCGAGTCAGGCTCGTGACAAGGCACTTGCTGCTATTGTCACCGCGATATCTCGGGTCTACTACCTAGTGGTGGTAGCCGGTGCCCTCGCCTTCCTTGTGTCTCTTTTCATGAAGGTGAGTTATGAATCCCATCGTGATTACTTTGTGAATTGGAACAAACCGGGATATGACCTTAGAGAGAGAGCGTCTTCGTGCGGGCCGCTTCCTAGGCGTGAAAGTCTTGCTAACGGAGTCGAACCGCTGACCATAGTGATACATGCCTCATTTATTACCAGATTTGGACCCCAGAAGCCTCATACGCGAGGCCATCCGAATATGCCTATATTTAGCTAATATCAATGCCCACGGTTATTTCTGAAAGAGATCTGCATAATAAAAAGATAATCCCAGGTCATATCATTCTGACGTCCAAGGTCCTTCCCATCCGCTGGGTCACAGGAGGGGATTTAGTCGAAAGGGTAGGAAAACACCGGGTGATATACCCCACCAATTTACTTTCCAAGTTTAGCTTCGGGAAGCTGCGGGACCCACGAGCTTAATTATCACTGGTTCATGTTTGAATTATTTCCCAGCTACAGTTGGCTCATATCCACCCATTGTCACTTCCTTCGCCACCCAGACAATCCTGAGATGGCATCCGACTCCAAGCTGTGCAGCCAGACACCCTTGGGGGAAGAAGAGATATCACTGTCTTCGAGCGGTGTTCTAAATATACTGTGGTTCTAGCCCAGTGGCAGATCGACGAGTTATTTTGCGTGTCTTCAATCTTTCATAGCTTGATCTGGATCTTAATTACAGAAGAAACCCCTCAAGCACACCCACGGCCCAGGTGAAGAGCTATAGGCCTTCCAGCAGGCTCGACGCAAATGAGAAGCCATAAAATATTGTAGCAACAAGCGAAATAGCATTCAAATGAATGGCCATGGCATGGTTGCGGGCAAAATTCCGATTAGCCCGGTTCACCCTTCCATCTGGATCGTCCGACTTGTCCTGATTCTCTGGAAGTGCAAGCACGCCAGTCAGCATTTCTACACAGTCGAACAGGAAGTAAAGGCAGACGCACCGTGGAGTGCCCGCCGGACAAATGAAGCCGTCGTCGTCCGCGGCCCAAAAACAAACCAGTTCAGCGTGCCCGTTACCAGAACCACGACCAGCGATGTAGTCCCCCATGCATCCTGCCCCAGCGACAAAACGCTATACGGTGGGCGAGTCGCAGCCGTGAGCGCCGCCAGTCCAACCTGACAACCGAAGTAGACGGGAAAGATCCGCTTCTGTAGGCCAATGAATTCCCGCATGGGGAGAGCCTGGAAGCAGATTTTCGTATTGACGAAGCTCTGAATACACCGAGTTAATGATCTGACATGGCGATACCCTCGTTGCCTAGGTGAGTATGGGAGCAGATACAGACCTGGAACAGCTCAGTGCCCAGCAGAGCTCCATAGGAAAGGAGATGGTAAGGCAATAGATTGCCCACGGTCTTCAGAGCGGTGTCCATTGTGTAGCGATTACAGAAGGGGGAGATGATTGGGATGGTGGTAGATGGAAAGAGGCGGGTGACACGGAAGAAGTTGGATTGTTCTTGGCGGCTGAAGCCTTGCTCACGTCGCTTATGCATTCCGGGGTTTGGACTTTGATCCGAGCCGGGGTAATCATCTCAACTTTCTATCTCCGCCAAGTCGTTTATGGAGTTCGTCTTGGGCCACATACGCAGAGGGCCGGGTGAAGAAGTCTGTTACTCTTTCTCAGTCCATTTCAGCCTTGGCTTGTGCCATATCGCCAGTCTCTCGACTATTATCGCCCGAGGTTGAGCATGAATACCTTCCAACCACCCAGACAATCAGCGAACCACAATCCAGGCTTTGCAAAGCCATTGGCCAGTCCTGAGCAATCATTCCTCAACGGCCGAGACCATTGTCGCACAATTGATCGGCCTTCCAGTCCAAGGCCGCAGTCGAGTGAAACCGACCAATCCACCCGTTTCTGCCAGGGTTCAATCTCACATGCAGCCCGTCCAAATGAGCAATGCGAGTGCTAACTACGGTCCACATGGCCCCGGCAAGGTTCTTGCTGTGTTTGGGCTAGTGTCGGGGTCTTCCTGGTTGCCTCGCGACTTGCTAGGACATGGATAGCGGTAGAGGGACAAGCTCGTGGGCTTTCAGCCATGCATGGCGCCAAACCGTTCTTTATGCAAAGCATCGACTCATACTTCCAAATAGCCGGCTGCATCTTGCAGGGTACTGAGTCTCGTAGGTCTGCCCGGAGTGTATCCGAGTCTCGTCATCATTGTGAATGCGGACCCGCGAGCGTTTTGCCTCCAACGAGACTTTGGATTTCAAACTTCAAATCCAGATAGGAAAGTCTATAGTGAGGATAGGTGTCTGGATTGTTGGATTAGAATTTGCTAGCGTGCATCGTCGTCAGCGCCTAGAGCGTCGGCGTCGAAGCTCGTCATGCCCAGCCCAATCACCTTCCTTATCTAGAAACTCAGGTTACCGCCAATTCAGTCCGGCTCAATCCGAGGTATCCACAGAAAAATTCTTGCGCGTGGCTGAACTGGCGGGGTTCACACGAAAATATGAAAGACTCGACTGGGATTGATACCGGCAGCAGGTAGCACAGTCCTCACCACGCCAGGTGACTCCAAACAGAGCGTACAATGCCTAACAGAAAATATCTCCTCTCCATCAAAGAAGTAAAATACAACGCCTCCCAAACCGTTGGTAGCCGGAGATCCAGGGCAAGTGGCTTGGCTCGCTCTGGATAATCCTGGGACAACCCTCATCGCCTCGTGGAACAGAGTCCCACCGCTACCATCCGGCATAACCAAGCCCATGCTCTTCCTGTTCCAAGAGGAAAGAATTTAGCCAGCTGAAGACGCCAAAGTGGCGTGAACCTGGGCGAATCCCGCGGCTGAAAGTCGGGATGTTGATTCATCGCCAGTCCTTTTCAGGCCGAGTCACGGCCCTCTCTCCCGGGGGAATCTGTTGCACAAGCGCGTGTCACCGTGAGATTGAGGGGCCTCCCCTTCTTTCGTTATGGTTGGAGGGTTTTCACATGGATGCGGTGCATGGGCTCTTATATCCGGTCGATGACCGAAGACCCGTTGCTATTGCCGAGTGCCTAGCGAGTCGACCCAGCTTTTGCAGCTGGCCAAAATCTACTTTTGCACGAGAATTCGATTATATTTACCAAGGCCAAAGAAAGAAAAAAATTCCCCGCTTCGCTCCCGCCATCATGAGAGCAGAGCCAACCCCAGAATCCCCTCAAAGTGACGAGAATCCCAGCCAGAAGCAGGATCCTTTGGAGCGGCGGAGACTGCAAAATCGGCTTTCGCAGAGAAATCACAGTATGTTCGACCTTCCGCTCGATAGATGTAAGACTCATCCACATAGGGCGAAAGATCCGAGACCGCATAGCCAAACTACAGGAGCGGGTGATTGCCAACGAGCTTAGGGCTGCAGCCGCCCTCAACAGCTGGGATCAGACATACCTACCATCGCCGATGGTTTCTTCTCGGCATGACTCACGACACGAAAGCCATTTTGTTTCGCCACGAGATCCATCCTTCTTAACGACGGAGCCATCCACCCCCTCCATGCCGCCATACATAATGCCAGCCACCCCACCTTGGACAAACGATTGGCCAGCATCTCAGCACTTGACAAGTCTACATGGAGAGCCACCTTTTTTGATAGATGGTGGTATTATGGGAGATACAACATGCTCGGGGCCGGCTTTGGCACATATGATGCATAACATGGATCTAGCAACTGCCAGCGGCGGTCCCGTAAGAGGTTCATATTACGATGCACTTCCTGGTGGTTCAACTTCGACCGATTATCCTCCCTTGACAACCACAAATCAACCCCTCTACTACATTGCAACAGGTACGAACACACATCGATCAATAAGGAAAAATCTAATCGCTTCTTTACATCTTTACACCAGAAACCGCATTGCCACAAATCCTTCAAGTTCTCAACACCGTTTCCCCACAGTCTAGTATCATCGTCCTTGTCCCAGATTCGGCTGCCTCAACAACGGCCACTCGGATGCCAACGCCCGGGTTGTTAGGAAATAATACAATGGACCCAGTTTCACCAGCCCAGATAAATACACCGGGTCAGGCCTGTCAGTTTCAAGCCCAGAGCATACCAGCAACCACCGCTACACAGGTGGGTCCGGATGCATGGCAGACCGCTGGACCATATATGGTAGGCTTGCAGGCTCAGAAGCAGCCAATGTCAGGCGGGAATTTTGCCTCCATGGGTCTTTGATAGCGGCGAGGACGGGGGTGGTCTAAGAGTTGATATGTCCACATCATGTCAAACGATAGAAATGACACACGAGACGCTCGCGGTAAAGGACCGAGATATAAAAATAAATGGACCTCAACGAACAAGAGCCCGTCAGAAGCAAATGGGTTTTTGTGTTGACAGGTAATTTCTATGGGTCTTGGAAACTGAACCTTGCCAACAATATTGGTCCATGATTGGATCGAGTAATTATATATCTGAGCCAGGAGGGTTGCTGCACTACAATAGATCACACGACGAGAAGACATTGACAAAACTTCATATTCCAGCTTTCTCTGAACAAAAAATAGCAATTCTTCTCGAATATCGTAGTAGAATTTGATGCATCTACTCCTTCCACTTCATTGGCCACGCCCTCGGCTGAGTCATTCAGGCGGACTTCATGAACTCTGGAATGGCCAATCCTCGAGAATTATACATGACGAGTTGTGAGGCAGCTCCTCAACTGCCCCAAATTGATGGCTTCTCTTCGTGTTGCCATTCCCCATGGATGCCAAGAAGCGTCGATCCCGCACAGGCTGCCTAACATGCCGGGCACGGCGCGTCAAATGCGACGAGAGAAAGCCGGCCTGTGAGCGATGCAATAGTGCCAACATCGAATGCGCAGGTTATGCTGAGAAACGGCGTTTGCTGGTGCGGCGAACGGGTCACATCTCAACCCCAATGACAACAGCCACGTCGCTATCAGACCCAGGACATGAAGTGGATGTCGCCGCACAGCAACACGTTTTGCCTGGGGAATTGCCTCTGATAGCCTTGCCCAACAATCCGACGCCATCACAGCTACCGCATACGCGCGCTCGTGATGTTCTGGCTTTCCATCAGTTTCTGTTCAGGACGATGCCGATCCTCTTCCCGCCTGAGAGCCTCTCCTTTTGGCAGGACTATGTCTGCCAAGAAGCATGGGAGGTGGAATATGTCTTCGAAGCCATCGTGGCTCTTGGGTCCATGCATCGAGCGACCTTGCTACTGTCTCAAGAGAGCGAGGGCGACCGTGATCGAGGCTTCGACACTAAAGTCATCGCCCTCCAGATCTATTCAAGCGCTTTGAAAGGCATTTCCGACACTCTGGCAAACAGACAGATTTCCACGGCTCTGCTTTTAGGAGTATTGATACTCTTTGCCTACGTTGAGGTAAGCTTCCACTTCACGGTTCATGACAGCTGCTGACGAGAAACAGTCTTTTGATGGAAATGTCCCAGCGACAATACGGCACATCCATATGGCCAACCATTATTTCCAAGCTATGTCTGCGAGGAATGATCAGGATCCTAAGAGGTATACCCGTTCGATCGAGTTATGCCTACATGATCTGGATGTAATTCGGCGCGTGACCTTGCCAGATCTCAAGGTGATCCGAATGATATCGCCACTGTATCGGCCAAATCGAACCACCGAAGCGCTGCAACCGCATTATCACGAAGGTCAGCACTCGTCGCCGGTACTCCTGCTCCAACAACTACTCGACATGGGGTCCATGGATGGCGAGATCAAGCCATTGATCTGGTGTCCCGTTGCGGCGCATCGGAAATTGATGCCCGAGAGCAAGATCCTAGCATTTATCGAAGAACTCAGAAAGTGGAAGGCTAGAAATAGCATCTTATTCCATAAGCTCGGTGTCGACGAGGCGGTCTCAGAGCCTGTCAACTTTGATCTTGCACGTCTGGCAGATGCGACTATTCCTCCACCCTCAAGTTCAAATTTGCCACGGGAATACTGTCTTGTTCTTGCTTTATACGTGTTCTACCAAGCAAGGCTCTCCTGGGCACTTAGCATCTACAAGGATGGGGACCGCAGCCTTGAGCTAGATGCCTATCATTTCGTCTACCAGCTATTGCGATTCGTTACTACCGCGTTAAATGACCCGGATACTCATTCTCAACAGATTCCCTTCGGATGTGAGGCCTTGAGAATCGGTCTCTCTCCAATGCTCTTTCTAGCAGGGCAAGCCTGTCCGAAACCAAATTGGCTTCGATGGATATTGTTCGAATTGAACCGTATCGGCCGAGAAGGTGTATGTAATAGCAAAGCTTTTTCCTCGAGTCTCGAGGTTCTATCAACACTCGAAAAGCGACAAAAACGAGAACCGGAGTGGCCCGATGTTGAGTATTTCGCATCACCACACCGGCGCGTGATCTCGGTCGTTTTTCCTGACTTGGACGGACGGGGCTACGAGACGTATTATGCGCAGGCGCGAGCTGATGGAGGCGAGGATTCAAGGGAATCTCATATTCCGCTTTGCACCGCCCGCTGGTCAAGTTTCGTGAATGACGGTCGACCCTCTGTGATCAAATGCGATGAGATCGATGTAGATGTCCCATTCAGTGACTGGGTTATGAATCGACCACTTGTGAAGTCCTGGGCGCAGTGGTTGACGTTCTCTGAATTCGACCTCAGTCGGACGCTTCATGACCACATCAACGGCAGTCGACTTCTACTTGATCGCAGTAGGGTGGATGATATGTGCAAAAGCTAGGATTCTACGAGTGATGAAAATTGAAACTCACTGAATATTCGATATATTGCTCCTATATATTGTGGGAGGGACTGTACCAGTCCCTGTTCAATAAAATCCTTCCCTATGGATCTGGCTCACTGGCATGCCGGCCGCGCGAAGTCCATCGGTGACCGAGTCTCCGAAAGCATTAGGTCCACAAATAAACACTTCTTTGTCGAGAGAAACGCCCCTCCAGAATTCCGGGGTGATACGGCCTTGGTGAATGGATACCCCCTGACTAGATTTCCAATGCCCAGAATCAATTCCGGAATCATGAGTAAAGATGGCAATTTTGATCAGGATATTGGACGATATCAATTCGAGAGAAGACCGCATTAAGTCAAGCATAATCCTGGGCTCCCTGGTTGCAAGCACAAGCATGATATCACCTTCGGCCGAAGGTCCGCGCCCCGCCAGTGCATTAAGCATCGCGAGAAATGGCGTGATTCCGATTCCACCAGCCACCCATAGCATATCTGGCTTGTAATGGCCCATAGAAAAGTCGCCCGTAATACCGACAACATCCGCCGACACGGAGCTGTCGAATATGATGGACTGACCAAAGTGACCTGAAGATTGTCCCCTGAGAAGGTCAAATAGAGCACCCGTCACGGCACCGCCTTTCATTTCCCGCATGGTCAGATCGAACCAAGTCGTATTCTGCTCTTTGAGGGCGCTCGAGACTGTCCACGTGCGGACCCGATCATCGTTGAGTGATCCCGGCGCAGAGTTCGCCATATGTCGGTACTGCGGCGGCCCAATCCAGTCCATAAAGTCCAACACAACTGCCTGCCCGGGGCGAATTCTCAACTCTCCGGCACCAGTTTGGGAAATGACTTTGAACTTGAACACTGCGAGATCGAAAGAGATGAGAACGGCCTCTTGAAGCTTGGCTTTGTGTTGAGTGGTGTCACCGGCTTTGGAACCCGTCTCTTGAGTGAGGTATTTGATCTTCGGGCTATATGGGCTGCGGCCAACGGAGGTGCCTTTCTGCTGTCGGATGGGTACGGCGTCTCGAACAAACACATATCCAGTAACGCGCACAGTCGTGAGAGCGGATTGCCGTGGCATGATCTCGAGGGCAGGCGGACCGAAAATATTTGTTGCTGTACCTGACAGATAAAGAATGTCACCGGTGGTGAACGACACGATGGTCAACCCGACTAGCCCGCTAGCCTCAATATTACCCAGGGTAGAGACGAATCGATTCCCTGAGTAGTCTGGAATAACGAGTGTGCGGCCATCGACTGGATCCACACGAATGAAGCCGGGTAATCCACTTCGAGCGTTCATGCCTGCATGAGGAGGATGGACGTCCAGATCCGAAGCAGATGAGTTGTAAATGGAAGCGACAAAGACGGTATCCGCCTGGAGAATAAAGTCGATCACTTCTTCCGAAAGCCGCTTGGATGCTTCCAAATATCGATGCTGATACTCGACCTTCGGATGTGTATTTGGATAAGGCACCAAAGTGCGCACGTTGATGTATTTTGGGCAATTACTGAACAGTGTCATTATTTCATTCTCCGCACCCCTGACACGACGTTTTGCTTACCCCATTGTCTGATTCACCTTCAAGTGCAATTTATAGGTGCAATTGGACTGGACATTGACACCTTGGATGTAGCCAGCGAATTTGTTGCGCCTCCGCGTAGAAAACTCAATCCCCAGACCCGCGGTCAAGAATCTTTCGGGGATGGTGGACAGGTCTATTTTCGAGTTGGCCCATGCTTGAATGGTATCCAGCAGTGGATCACCCGGCCAGAGACACACATCAATCACAAGACTCTGTGCATCTGGACTATGTACGAAGCCAACATCGCCAGTTGATCCCGCCACAATCGCTGCCCATGGGCGACCATCTTGATCCAGGGTCGTGATGGGAATGAAAGGGAGGTTGGAGGTATGGAAGAGACGATGCTGTTCCGGCATAAAATTCCGGACTAGTGACCAGGCATCTTTCACGGCCTCGGCGTATCCAAGCCTGCGCTGGATAGAAAGTTCGCCGGGATGCCAGCCGTGCAGAGCAGTGGTGGCCATGATGCAAGTTGCTCGACAGCGATCGTACGCCCAGGGTCAACGTCGGGATCCCGGCTTTTATGTGAGGACATGGTGACAGTCACACCTTTGCAAGATATTGTGCACAATGTTAAGTTTGGTGGACGCGGCGAGATTCGCGAACCTCGTCTACCTCGCGTAGCTCGCTTAACTCGTTGCGTGACATGATGTCATCGTCATGTGATGGCGTCAACACTCGACATATTAAATCGTGGGCAATCGCAGTCATGGATACTTGGAAAATATTCATTCCACAGATCACATCATGTCTTCAACCACACCCGTCTACCACTACTTTGAGCTGGGTCGACTCGGCCGAGGGGAGGTCCTCTATCTCTTCCTCAAAGACGCCGGCATCGAAATCAAGGAGGTTCGCTATCCATATGACGACAGCTGGGCCGAGAATAGCAAGAAGCTCCAGCAGCGGGGAATAACCCGCCCGGGCAAGCTGCCAGCACTGGAGTATCAAGGCACCGTACTCACACAGCACATACCCATCTTGCGTTTCTTCGCCCGGGATCTCGGCCGGTATGATGGCGAGACGAATGCAGAGAAGTTCGTGGTCGACGCCGTGTCGGATATTTACATCGATTGGAGAGTATGTATGACGACAAAACAGATGATATCAATTCTAATCTTTCTCCAGTCTCAATGGGTCGCCAATCTGACGGAGAAATCGGAAAAGTACCGGAATGAGGTTTCCCCCGGGTACTACAAGCTTCTGGGCCAGTACTATGAGGACCGGGCAGGGCCGTATCTGCTGGGAGATAAGGTGACCTATGCCGATTTTGCGGTCTACCAATCCATCGATAATGATGAGAGGACCGGCACTCTTCCGGTAAGGTTCCGTCCAAGTGCAGATGATTAGTTTCTAATCAGGGATTTCTAGCCGCTTCCCAAGTCCTTGATCACCTTCCGAGGGGTATTCGAGCAGCGACCTAACATTGCTGCATATATCCGGGAAAATCTTCAAACGTAGTTGGACGCAACATGAAGGAGTCTTCTTGTAAGGAAACCAGAGTAGCAACGTGAATTATCTATTTAAAACACCGGGCAAATTTCTAGCGGACATTCAAGGCCATAAACTAGGATACAACATGCAGTCCACACCACTGGGATTTCATTTCGTATATACCATATTTATTCCTCCAGAAGGCTCAACTCTCCCTGTTCATTTACCGTCAGGCCGTTCAGCGTCTGATTGATGGCTGGGTAAATCACGATTAGCTTCAGTCTTGCAAAAAAAAAAAAAAAAAAAAAAAAAGAAATAGAGAGATGGTTACCTTGGGCGGCAAGAGCAATGGCGCTGGGGTTATTCGTTGTCCCGTCGCGTTTCTTATTCCCCCCTTGCGTCGAGTTGAAAACTCCCTTCCAGAGGCCATTATTCACCTCGAGCCAGAACTTTCCATCGGCCGTTCGGTTAACCCAGTCTGTGACTTCCAAAGTGTCCGTGGTTTTCTGGTCCCGCTTCCACTTGGTCGTGCAAGCCTATTCAACGTCATCAGTATCCCTTGGCTCCGAATTTGACGAGGAATTGGTCCCTACCACTACCTTGGTATCCTTGGTCGTGGTAAAAAGCAAACTAAAGAAGAGGGTCGTCGCTAACTCCTCGGCACCATCAATTGGGGCCTGTTTCTTATTCTTGAGCGCTTCCGCAATTCTCTTCCAACACCACTTGTTGCAGGCTTCGCCGCTTTGTTTGTAGACGGACTTGAGAAAGTCGGTGCAGATCTGCAACTGGTTGACTGTCTTTCCGGAGTGTTGGCTGTCGATGGACTGTTGGCTGTCGATGATATACGATTTCACTGTTTTGTTGCACGCGAACTCGGGATCATAGGCTATGATGCTATCAAAATCTATGAGGGTATGGGTTAACACGATGACCTGGATTGGAGACAGAGTATCCATTACCCTTGTAGAGCCAGCGAGTGGTCGATTCTTCGCTTTTGGGTTCGATTTTCTTCCATCGGCTATTATCGCAATACACAATCACCTAGAAGCACGTTAGTGGAACTGCTAAGAAACCTCAAAGCCGGGACTGACCGTAGATGCACTCGGCTTGGCCTTGTCGTCTCGTTTGCTCGATCCCAAGATCACCTCCAATCTCGCTACTGCGTGTTAGATCTCACGGAGACCACCATGCGCTCTGATACGACCCGATGAACATACTTCGGAGAGCCGTGAAGTCAGTTTTCTCATTAAGCTCCTTCGCATCCTTCAGCAGCATCCATTCAATAACTTGACGGATCTCTTTCTCGTTTTTCTCAAGCTTCTTGTTGTCGGCGATGTTGTCGAGAGTCTTCTGCAGTTGGCTCGTCAAAGTAAAGGCTCTTTCCATGCCGCTCGTGACTTTGTTCTTATACGCTAAATCAGGCCAGTCAGTGGGAACGAGCTCTCGACATCCTTTATAGGATGGAGGACACGTACGCTCACATGATGAATCCAACTGCCACTCCCCCGCCAGCACAGGGGCACAAACGCTGAGCAGGCCTCCGAGAGCGAGGAGCCAGCGCATGATGAACAAGGGTTCGAGAAAGGTGACGCGCCCGGGATAGAGCGTAAAATGGCAAGACAAAGCAGTAGCGACCGTGCAGCCTGCCTGAGAGATTTTCAGTTTATATTTCTGTAATCCTCGGGCGTTCTACTCCGTAGTCTAATCATCCCTCACTTTTCTTTTGTGCCTGGCATCTGATATGTATGGATCGTCTAGGGGCAACAGGGACTGCTTGGAGCCGAGGCTACGTAGAATAAATTAGACGAGGCTATGGTTAGACGAGGCTATGGATTAGACGAGGCTATGGTTAGACGAGGCTATACGTTGGGGGCCAGCCACGCACGTTATTCCTCACAGATAGGACCCAACTGCCCCGGTGGATCCTTATTCTAGACGATATCGAACTGCCATACGGAGTATTATTAGACACCTTCAGCAACCGGGCCACTTATTATTAATGATAATACTGTTCTCAAATGTGGATACCCTCCTCCCTTGTAGGAAGGATGCTTTTTTGGGTCCACTTTGGGTCTATATTTGAGAACCAGGGTGGTTACTTTCTTCAATATGGACTCCGAACTAGTTGAAAACAGCAAGCTAAGCGAGAATGCACAATATCCTCTTACGTGACACTCCCCACCCCCCCCTATCTCCCTCTTCTACTATGTAGTTACGGCGCCTTGATATTTCACCCGGTATCTCATACAATGAATAAAATTGGCTCGTACTAAATAGGCAAAGTCATTTTTGTACATCGCCTTCCTATTGAGGTGTACCGCCGGCAGCATGTTAAGAACAATAACAATAACAATAAGTGGGTCGGCTGCTGAAGGTGCCTATTCTTAGCTTATATCTCGGCCGTCATTTACTCAATCAAGAGCCCCAGTGGGGCAACCTAAACCCATGCCGGTAACTCGCGAGGGTCCGCAACGTAGCCCGGACGTGATTTGTGCCCCGAAACGTCCGGAAAAGTATTTTCTAGCGAGCCTTGATGCGACCCTTACTTTCCGAAGCCCTGGGTGTGAGGATCTCACGACGGGGCCAATCATAACATCTCTGTAGGAGGCCGACCCACCATTATCGGTTAAGGTTGACTCAAGCCCAGTGGTATCATCGTGAAGAATGGTTTTTTAGCATGGTATCAATCAAGCCACGATTCTCTCGTTAAAGTGGGCTTGAATCCGCCGATTCTTCTCCGGTGACCACCGGTTGCTGGTTCAGCGTTCTGGAGCAGTGTATGGCGTTATATATCATACCCACCCCAACTGACACGCCCGTTCGACCCTGTCTACAGCCGGTCCTCCAGTCGGCTACATTGTTATCACAATGCGGCTCTCGTTAGTCTTTCCTTGCGTCTTCTCGCTGGCGGCAGCCTCGTCATTGAAGACAACAGCCAGAGCCACCAGAACACCCGCTCTGCCACCGGTTGCAGAACGCGCCGTCAGACCGACCGCGACGGGCATGATTGGTATTGACCCATGGCAAGGCGAGTAAGTCATTACTTCTGGTTATTCTCCGCTGGGGGGATTGTCCGCCTGATATGTCCTGGTAAACGCACAGCCCTAGACCCGTGATATCGCACTACGTCGCCTCAGATGGCCAGGTACAGATCAATTCATCCCAGCCCGAGAACTCCAACTCATCAGACCCTCTGAATAGTGGCAAGCAAGCAATTCCGAGCAGATCCACGAGGTCCAGACTACGACGGATGATGGCAAAACGGCCACGAACACTTTGAGTGCTCCCGTCGCATTCATGACCGGAAGCAACGATGAAATGAGCTTGGTTATGACGCCCGATCTTCGCACCGAATTGGTGAGGATTGCAGAAGGGGTGACCCCGTGCATTTCGAAGAAACGAGATCCAGCAACGTGTGGAGTACCCGACTTCGCTCGTCGTGTGCAAACATCCGAGTCCGACTTGGTCAGAGAGGTCCTGCGCATGACCGAATCCGGTAGCGAAGGCATACAGAATCTCATAGACTTGTTGGGGCTCGGAGGCGAAGCACAACTTCTCGAGAGTCTAGGATATGCAGCTTGGGGCGTTGCGCTCTTGGTGTTTTTCTATAAGGCGTTCTCCGCCGACCACGGAAATATGCCTCTCGCGGCTAGTGTGGGCAGTGGAACAGGTTGGCCAAATGACCCCGGTAAGACCCCGGATGACAGCTCCGGTGGTAATGGGGGGGATGGGGACGTAAAGATATGTCCCCAGAATGCGCCCACCGGGAACGAGAGACCAATTTGCCAGGAATGTGGTGGTTCCAGCAAGAGCCAAACCTGCACCAAGGTAGGCCGATCTCTGTCCATGGGCGTTGTTTGTGTTCTTTCTGATGCATTTTAATACAGGGCAAATGGAGGAACTGCGATTGCCTCATGGCTGCAATGGGCATAAGCGTGCAACAGCCCCGTAGCTGGGGGGTGCGTATCACCGTGGTGTTCGACGATGCCATCTCGAGCGGCGACCAACTCCTCGACAGCCAGAAGCCCGACGTGAACTGCTCTAGCAACTACGCAGATGCTTTGTCTGTAGAGAAGACCTACCTTCTGAGGCTGGCCCGCATATTCTGCAGTGGTGACAAGAACGAGGCCGTTTTGACCGACACCCATCTCCAGTTGAATCAGCAACTGAACACGAATGTTGCCTTCAAGAGGGAACCGGGAGAGGGATGCCAAGCGACTTGTGATCAAGATTTTGAAGCACTCTTCAATCAATGTTTGTATCCCAATCGCGCTGGGCACGCCTTGTCGAGACCGTCACAAATCGGAATTGCTAATGGGTACTATAGGCGAGGGAATAAACAGCCACACGGCACAGGCCAAAGGCAACGCAACCGTCAAGGAATGCAAGGCATCGTATCAATATGAGGTTCACAAAAGCACCCAACCAAATTGCGATGTCGGGAAAACCTCCACAGTCCCGGCCAACGTGTTTTCAAATGCACCTGCCTGGAAGACATTCTGTGAAGACAAGGACAACGATCAAAAGCCCCGCAGTATTATATATGACCTGAAAGGCAATAAGAAGACTGGCCGCAAGCGTGACGACCTACAAGCCCGCACGCCACCGCCCAATATGGATGGATACATCGACAAGCTGGCTGTCTTTTCCTGGGAGCCTAACAAGCAGGGACTTCTCAGTCGAAACTGCTCTGACGCTTTCCACGACATCGTCCAGAGTGAATGTGGAAGAACCGGCAGCCAGCAGAACCTCATGGCCGGAAAAGGGTCCGTGTTTGTGGGCAGTGGCACTTACAGCTACCGAATCATAAACGATAACGCCGTGGTTCCCCGATGGGGAACAAAGACCTATCACTGGAAGCCAGACCGGTTCAAGGATGCTAATAAGGCTAGCGATGCCTTGAAAGCAGAGTCAATCTATTACGCCTGTAGCCTTTGGGACGACGTTCGCTTTACCCCCGAAGATAACAAGAGAGACGTTGGAAACAGCTGGTCGAGCAGCAAGTACACCTACAACGTCTTTTGGAAAAAGAATTGCAAATTGGAAGAGGGCAAGCAAGAGCAAAGCATGAAATGGCCCGTCGAGGACGACAAGAGCATTACTTGTTCTATTGCTTTTCAAAATGCAGCAAAAATACGTAGGTCACCCACCCCTGATCAAGACTTGATGGCACATTCTAACTGGAACAGCTAAAATTTCAAATGACGACAATAGTAAGCTGGCTGCCCCCAAGCGAGGGTTGATATGTATGCTGACTGAAGGCGCAGACGGTATGAAAGATGATCCTGAAAAGAGCTACGGTGGATATCAGGACTACGGATGCTTGCGTTACGTTGTTATCCCGATTCCGAATGCATTCGACAAATTGGAAGACAAAGAATTGTCCCAGACTATGGGAGACTACCACTAAAGTCGGAATGAAAACGAGGTGACTTGGCTGGAAACTGAAAAAAGCACCCGGAAAATGATGGAATCCAACCTTGGAAAATGTGGTATTGGCTCGAATAGATATCCGCTGAGAAATAGGCTAGATTAATGTGAAGGAACGAAGCAGCTTGAATTCTTTACTGCTACCTTTTATGTTGCATGGTTTTTGAGCTCTGGCACCACCATTCATAAATCAATTTCCAGTGGGATCATAGATCAGATTCAGTGCTTCGAGGTCTACTTGCCTCTTATCGAGTGAAGACACCCTAGTTCACATTCAAATTCAACGGCAAAGATGTCTCAATTTGGTCCTAGGTAAACAAGGCTCATTCTTCCCCAAGTCTGACCCCCAAATCTCACAAAACACTTATAAATAAACAATCTCCTCTGCTCTAATCTAGGTGAATTCGCCATAATTCGCGGTCACATTCACTGGTATAACTTGTGCGGGTGTGGAGCATGGCCGTATTATCACTCATCAGCATGTCTCCCTCCTCCCACGAGAAGCGGAGACACACCCGGTGGTCATATAGAACGCGATCCACCACCTCTTTCAAGCTCTGCTCTTCGTTTTCAATAGTGACATCGCAGGTCGAGAACTTGGTCTTGGTCGAATCCCACGGTTGGTGCCAACGAAGACACAGTTGGCCCGAGACCGGATGCTTCACAACCAATGGTAGGCTCTTCAGCTGCGCGTCCCAGAATCCATCATTATCCATGCCCCATTTGACCCTTTCCAGTCGCTCCACGGTCCAGGGAAGCGGGAGGTATCGGAAGAACTGGCGCGAGCTAGCAAACAGGGTATACCCGCTGCCCTTGGGCGCCGTTGCTGGACAGGTAAAGAACTGATACCCGGGCGCACGTTGGACCTTTTTCTTCTCGCCCGTCTCCGGGTCCGTGACATCCTCCCATTTGAACATGCCGTCGAAATGCATCGGCATGGCCTCGTTCGAGGTAACATTATTCCCCATCTTATGATTGGTACCGGCATCGCGCACCTTCTGCATAATCCCAAAGGTCCAGGGCTGCACCTCGCCCATGTCGGTGGCGGCTTTGACATACAAGTCCTCCTCGAGGGTCTCGGAAAAGCCGCGCAGAATCACGGGGGACATGCCATTCGAGATATATCGGACTTTGCGCATGGGGAGCACGCTCAGAGATGGCGGTGCATTGACATTGTCGATATCACCGGGTCGTATAATCAGGCCGCAGGGATATAAATGCTCGAATTTTACCGACACGCCATCCTTCGCCCAGTCGAATATTTCGGACTTCTCGCGGAAATAATACGGACGTCCATTCCTATATATCAGATCGTGCGTCTCTCGAACGTCTTCGGCGTGCACGGTGCGATATGACCCGTCCAATCCTACCGCCACGGAGGCATGCCACGGTGTATACCCCAAAGCGCCGCGCTTCTGCGGGATCAGGGAGACAGATAATTTCTTTTCGCCAGCGGATTCGTGGATGGAGAGTCGGACGTAGTCTTTGCGGTTGGCGCGAATGGCGGCGGCGAACATCTTCCCGCGGACAATCATCTGGCGCGCGATCTGGGCGATCTGAGTCTGGCGCGCGCGCTTCGACAAAGCTAGTGTCTCATCCTGATGCGCGAGGTCTTTAGTTAGAAATTTGATGTAACCGCGGTACGTAAGGCAGGTATCGTTGTCCGTCTTGATCGCCTCGTCGGGGTCGAATGTCGGATCTCCATAGACAAACATGAGCTCTCGACGGAGGCAACTGGCGTGTGTTAAGTAAAATGCCTTTGCAGCCTCTGGAGTGCTGCTTGGAAACCATGGATGCTCGAGGAGCTCGAAGAGACGGATAAATTTGATATGATGCAGCTCTTTCTCTATGGCCATTTTTCGCAGGGCCTCTCCATAGTCCCAGACGGTCTCATCCGGGACACCGAGAATGTCTGGAGAGAAATGTTAGGAAGAGAACCCCGAGGATGGAATTTCAACCCACCATTATAAACCAGTCCATCCGAGCTGATATATACATCGGCTCCGGGCTCATATATCTGGGCGATATTCTCGCACAGTCCATTCAAATGGGCCAGAGCCAGCTCTTCGCCCAAATCCGGTAGGATACCGAGCACCTTATCGCGTGCATTGGGTGACTTGAAAGGGAAAGCGGGTAGGATCATGCGAATAGGTTCCCGGCGCTCGACCCGTTCGAGGACGGTGGGGACAAAGGAGTCGAGTCCCTTCCAGGAACTACCAGTCTTCTCATAAACGACACCGTAGGTTTCGATGAGTTTGAGAATGTCCACAGCCATTGTGCGATCGGCAGATGTAGTATCGGAGGGAACGATGCTTGCGATGTTGCCGTTGAGACCGTTTTGCTTATGTTGTATAGAGGTATTGCCGTTTGCGGTAACCGGCGAGGGATCGACGCCGCTCGATTCGGAACACCGGCCTGCATTTGTATTCTCGGTGGCGAATGAGGGTTGATCCGAGAGTCGGAGCTCATCCGGATGCGCACTGTCATACTTTGTTGGGGTGGAAGGATATAGGGACGGAACAACGTCCGCGACGGGCGCGAGGGCAACCATGATAGCCGAAGGTGGAATAGTTCCACGCAGAGATGTTTTTCCTAAGACAGACCCGTTTTTAAGTCTTTTATATGGCAAATGGTCAAGTGACAAGCAAAAAGAAAAGAAAAGAAAATGGGAACGGGCGTTCGAGACCGCGCGATCTGCTATAGTGGGCGAGTCCAGACAGTCGGAAAGGTCGCAAAGCACAGATCGAGTCCCACCAGATCTTCGGGGCTATATAACCGTTCCATCTGACGGAGGATTGTTTCAGGGCTCTGTTGACACCGGCACCTTCAGGTCAGATGACTGTGTCCTTCATTGCGGACTCAGACAGCCGGGGGCCGCTGAACCTAGAAATGCGAAGACATGGACTCTGTACAACTCCAGACCAATACTTCTTGAGGCTTGCATTCCATCAGGGCATCTAGAAATCCACTGGGACGGAGATGATACAGGAATTCCCTGCTGCCACGAAGTCCCCGGTTGTCGGATAGATGAGTAAAGCTGCAAGCCAACCAGAAGAGGGAAAACTGTATGATCTACCGCGTGTCAGCAAATCTCGTATCGAAGGGCTAATGGGAAGAGGGAGATGGAGGATGTTCCGGGGATCCTGCAGGATTGTTCGTTGACATTCCATCCTCGGATGACTAGATCTGCAGCGCGTGTACCACCGGGATTCGCGTCGACTTTCGCTTCAACGCCACCTCGAGAGCCTATCCACCGGCTCGGTTCCAATTCCATGTCTGTGGCGGAGGATGGAAGCGCGAAGTGCCAGATGCCCCGAAGTGTAACGTCAAGTCACCCGAGCAAGTCGAGGTTATGCTCAGCTCGCCATGAGATTGTCAAAGGGAGCACAACGTCTGGATTTGAGTTACAACGCATTGAGCAGCTAGACTTGCTCCTCATTGGCGAATGAGTGGCAGCAGGAACGGAGTATGCCCACACGAGATGAAGAAATTAGGTGGTCGCCCAGTTGCCCGGCGTTTGCAGTCGTATTCCACGGTTGGTGGATAGTATCAAATACAGGGAGCAACTGCTACTTGAGGTCATGATCCGTTTATTAGTTCATCTCAGTATCTTTGACCGAGTGAATGGGTAAGGCACGTTTTGCCTTGGGTGTGAACATGGACGGGGTCGACCTTCCACGACGGGGCCACATGGGCGCGCCCAGCTTGACTTTCAACTCTATCCCGATCTGTCACGTCTTTCAAGTTGTCCAGTAGTCATAAAACTTAATGTCGCGATCCAAATTTCCTGGCAAGAGGGAGGTATCGTCCGGCTGTTGACTCTGGAGATTCTATGCTATCAAGTACGACAGGAATAAGATTTTGCTCCATAGTTTCATCTTGGCGACAACATATCAACGCGCCAAGTCCATGGATACGAAGGTATTACGTCTGATTGTACATTTCTACCGTCTATCATGGATTGGTAATTCATAGGATCTCTCACTATGAGCTCGTATAGTTGCACGGTCTTTCTCGACGGTGCAACTGCCACCAAAACTCCGAAATTACGAGACCGGCCAACGCCACTGAGACCTGTGGTATACACCGTTCTACGGGTGAGCGTCTCGTAAGACACAATAAACGTGGCAACGCGTGTCGGGGATGAGATGCAAACATTCAGAAATTGTTCCATTGTTCGGCTAGGGAAGGTCTAGATATCGGGGCCACATGCTACCACCGGAGGCCAACTTGCTAAGCTTCGATTCATTTCTCCAGCTCAGTCCAATCATACTCCATCACTCGGGATACGAATGCCGCCATGTCCGGGCTCGCGAGTTCGTGCACGAGGTGAAAGGAGGCGTCCAGCCCCGAACTAATCCCCCCAGCCGTGACAACCCTCACGGCACCACCCATGGCATGACCGCCATCGATACAGCGTTTATGCTCCACAGTTGTCTGTAGCTTACTCTCGTCATTGAAGCGGGCGCATATGTCCCGAAGAGCGTCCACGGCTCGATGGTGAGTCGTGACGGTCATGCCGGCCAGAATCCCCGCCGCACCGAGCAGAAACGCCCCCGTGCATATGGAGAAGACAATACGAGGTCTCTCGGAATTCGGTGGCGGAAGCTGTGTAAATTTGCGGATGATATCCACCTCGAGGGTGTTGTTCTCGATGAGTGGTTGAACCACCGACGGTGGCGCGCCGGGAATGAGCAAGATATCGAAGTCAGCAATTCGGTCGACGGCATCCTCAAGAAGCGTATCGACTTTCACGGTCAGCGCGCTCGCCGCGCGGATGATCGAGCTGCGGGCAATGGTTTCGATCTTAAACATCCGGACCGGTTCGTCCGGGTTGCGGTTATGCGAGACATGGGACAGCACCTCCATCGGGCCGGTGAAATCGAGGATATCTGCCTTTTCAAAAAGCAGTACTCCAACCTTGTAGTACTGATGTTCGGGTGAGGAGGACATGATTCCAGGGCGAAGACGGGGAGTCCCTAGATGCAACAGCGATGGTATTCAATCACGCCACGTGCACACAGAGTAGCGGGCAGAAAGTTCAGTGGAAGAGGATTCGGATGCGTACACTAGGAGAAAGCGAAATCGGGTTCTTGCTCGGTTTTCCTGGTGGTCGGGACTTGGACGAGGGAGAGTTGGGTTCACGACAGATAACAATCCGATGCTGACTCCAACGAGTTATATTCCGACGCGGTGCGACTCGAGTGACTCCGCGTCCGCCGATTCGAAGACTTGCATGAGACTCAAGAGTGTCTTGTCTCATCTCGTGGTCATCCTTGGTGGTGTATTGTTGCATGTCTCTATGACAGGGGTTCCTTGCATCCCCGTCGCGTGGCGCATCTCCAACCATGACAAGAACCGGTGACGTTGAATGGAACCTGCTGAGATTCTTCTGTATGCTAAGAGCATGAAATTTTGGTGTGCAATTCCTGTTTCGAGGCAGCATATCTTTCATCACCTTGAGAAATTCATGAGGACCTTAGCGCTCGATGTAACAGGCACTTATCACGAGCTGATATCTCACTTACTGTGGGCTCCACAAAGAGCCACTCCCATCGAAATGCACACTTGACTCGAGACGATAAGACAATGCGGCAGCCGTACCATAGGAGGGCAAATCCCGGGCTTCCTTGAGCGAATGCGAAAAGCTGCGGGGAGAATGAGCAATGTAGGCAATATTCTCTACTGCAGCGTTCGGGTTGGAACTATTATCAGAAGGACTGGCCTTGGCCAATCGATATGTCTGCGGCATCAGTTGAGATGACGGAAAAATCCCGAAGGACAACATTGATATGAACCATTGACCAAGAGATCGATATTATTGACAAGGATTAGAGATGTGTGAGCTACACAGTCCACTTGCAGAATTAACACATCCCAAAACACCATATATTTGATCAAGACCACAGACGCCGTTGACATGTTTTGATACCGCTGATGCACAACAAGAAAAAGAATCGACGGAGCAATCCACAGTGTTCAATGCCCTAGCTCCAAAGTGGTGGGTGAATGTATTCAGATGCACGATCAAGAATATTAGGTATTGTCCACTCGCCACTACCCGAGCTTTCAGGTGTAGGAGGTGGAAGAGACCCAACACTAGGAGTCATGCCTGCAGGAGCAGGAGCAACGAGTCCGCCAAGAACGGGGGCCGCGGGATTGAGATTAACGGGTGCGACATACGCGGGACTTTGTCCAGTTGGCCGGGCATGCTGGCCACCAAAGGCTGTGAGAAGCTTTTGCAAAGCCCGATGTGTCTTTGCCAACGACTTGGCCCATTGAGTCTGGGTGTCAGGAGCCGCAGCAGCGGGAGAAGTGGGATCGACGGGAGGCGGAACGGTACCCGGCGGATTTGTTGCGCCGGTGATGGGATCGTATGTGCCCATAGCTTGGGATGAGGCATCCGAGCCATTAGGCCCACCTGTAACGTCGCTAGTATCATACGCTCGCTCGGTACTGGCTCGCTGCGCAATGATGCCTTCCAGTTGCCTAAGCAGGTTCCAAACATTTGCATCCGACTTGGCCTCCTCAATGACGGCAAGAAGAAATGCCGAGCTAATTGCCCGTTGCAGTGCAATCCATGACCGTGCTGCATGGGAACTGATGTTGTGCATTTCGATGTACGCTTCCACTGTGGTCATGAGATTGGACACGCAGTCTCCGCGCATACTGGCAGCACCTGCATCGGTTCCTTCGGCGCTCGGCTTAAGCGCTGGTCGGCAGAGCTCAGAAGCGAAGTAAGACGAATGGAGTTTGAGAACGACTCGTTCCAAATGGTCTTTAGAACTGGTGCAGTATTTGGCATGTCGGAGATGGGGCTTCGCCTCCACCATGATATTCTGAATTCTTTCCTTGTACTCTTGGATACTTTCAAAACTGATCTGCGCATGAGGACTAAGCATCCGAATACGGACGACCTCTAACGCGAGGGAAATGACTCGGCAGAGAGTTTCGAAATAAGTGAGATCGCCTGCTCTTGAGCCCTCTCGGTACGCAATGTCCGGCTGGCTGACTGCAGTGGTGGATGGTCGGTCATAGGAAAGGGAGAAGTGGCTGTCCTGCCATGCCATTGACCACCTATATTGATCAGTATGGTGGTTTTAGGATGATAGAAGAGGGTCTGTCATATTCTTACCACACATGCCGTCGTCGATACCGCTCAAGCGGGGAGAAATTCCGGGATTCAACGTGCAAGCCAAGGGCCAATCCCATGCGAAGCGTCATCCCAAGCAAGACATAGGAGATTCCGGGGTTCATGTTATAAGACAGCACGTTTCCGATAACCAAAAGTGTCTGGATTGCCTCGATCGTGGGCTGTGACAAGAAATTGGTCATGCGAAGACATTGATATGAGCAGCATACTGAAAAGTCATTAGTCTTTAAATCCCATATTGCTTTTTTTGGAAAAACTTACCGTATACTTGAGATGTCAACTCTCGTTCCTTGCTACCGAGATCAGAGGATTGGCATCCAGAAGCGAGGACGGCAAATAAGAGGCCTAGATAGGCAATGCTCACTCCGAAGGGGTTTTGTGCTTCGTTTGCATCTTCTCGATAGACACCCCCGGACGCGATCCTGTTCTGCAAAAGAAGCTCGAGGCTATTCTCAAAGTCGCGGACATCCTCCAGCACTGGATAGATGGCACCGGCAATGTCTTTGTAATAAAAGAAAAAACTGTTACAATCTGTCAGATCACACTGCAGGATTTCCGCGGAGATATAAAGGCTTACTCTCGACATTGTTCATCGGTCGGCAGAGCACTGCAAACCGCGCTTATGTCAAAGGTCGACATGTCTGTTGACCATAGATCGACAAAGGGGTAGGTCGCGGATTCATTATCAAGTCCTAGCTTTGGCAATATACCTCCCTCCAACAAGGCCTGGAGCTGATCGGAGCCGGACTTGTTGTTGAGAATATACGCCAAAACCGACCTTGATCCCAGATGGACGGTCCCCTTGCCTAGTGTGTTTGCCGCGTGGATGCCCTCGCGTTCCGGAGACGCCGCTTTGGAACGGGAGCTCGCATCAGGGCTCTGCACACTCCCGGAATCCAATGCGACGGGGGGCTCCTCCGCTCTTTCCAGACCCATACGCAGGGATGAAATGGTGGACTCCATCTCTCGTAGGCGGTTGCGCACATTATCCCAATCATCCCGGGCAATAGACACACGACCTCCCTCACTTGCACCATTGGGTCGACTCGGGATTGATTCCGGTTTCACGCTGGGTGCATGATCGTCGTAAGTACTGTGCATGAGATGGTCTCCGGTCGGATTTCCCTCGGCGCCACCGACGGGACTTGGATGGAAAGCTTGCGAGCGCTTTTTCGAGGGGCGTTCGTAGGAGCAAAGATTGGCATGGTCGCGCTTTACACAGCCATCGCACGGGAGGTTCCGGTCGCACTTGACTTTTCGCGCGTGGCATGGATAGCAAGCTTTGGGTTCGCGAGCTTTGCGTTTCCCCCGGATGATGGCATCCACCTGCGATTGCGGCAAATCTGAAACAGATTGGTTGGGTGCTGCGGCCATGTCGGCTGGAGAAAACGGGTTGGAATGGTGGTATGGCGACGCCATTGTGTCTGCGCTTTCCGTGGTTCTCGTAGGATCGTATTTGGTGGTGCCGGGTATTCTCCGCAGGCCACCGGGAGTGGTTCATGCGACCGTCAAGAGCTTGCGACAAAAGATTGGCTCGAGCTCTGTGGTGCGGATTTCAGTGGTAGCTTCTCTATCTTGGGACTGGCAATGTGTCACACGGGCCACAATAGCATGGGGGGCATAGCTTCGCCTCGGTCGCAGTTGGAGAGCCGAAAGAGTATCATCGCCGCGGTTCTTATCGGCCCGCACGTGACGTGGGGCATCCCAATGCGTCCATCGGCGACAAAATGTATTATTGTAAGAATCTTCTGCGAATTCTCTTCAAAGTGTTTATTATAACTGCGTTTATTCAAAATTATCTATATGTGAATTCTCATCCGGAATTTTCAACGCCGTACTCCGGTATCCGGCTTGATCGTGCGAAATTAGATACAATGTAAATTCACTCCTCATATGCCATCGTGGGAATGTTGAAAAATGGGACGGTACTCGAAGACATGTACCTAAAGAGATTGAAACGTTCAACTCGACTTTCGAGTTCAATCATGCTTTGATGCCCTTCTCTTCGTCATCACTAAAGGCGAACTTGGAGAAGCGGCGAATCGACTCGCCCTTGAAATAAAAGACGTATGGAATAGCACAGCACGCCAGTGCAATGAAGGCGAGGAGGGAGCTGGCCCACTGATACCCCAGGCGTTCATACATCTGTTCCGTAAAGAGTACAGTAGAAGCTCCCCAGATGGAGCGAAGGAATGTCTTGGCGGCGAGGGCGGAAGCTGCTTGGTGTTGGTAGGTATCCACTTGAGGTATATATTAGCAACATCCACGACACGCCTATCATGACGGAACACTTACCAAGATAGTTGTTCGCTGAGTTGTACAGGAAAATGAATCCAAATCCAACGGGCCATCCGCCAATGGCCGGGCCAAACCAGTGGACCTGAGGATAGGATGTCCAGGCGAAGATGAATAGGCCGACGGGGATCAACCAGCAAGACCACATCATCGGAATAAGACGCTTTTCAGCCGGGGGCTTTCCACCGTACTGCTGGGAGATCTTGAGGTAGTTTTTGTTGACAAACGGGGCACATGCGGCACTCATGAGAACGCCGAGGGCCAGAGGAATGAACATCAACCCCGTCATCGAAGCGCTCCATTCTTTTCCGGACTGGTAGACAATAGGGTATGCCACGAAGAACATGTACAGAAGACCGTACAGAACCGACATGTAGATTGCGATGAACAACACAATCGGTTCGAGAATCAGAAGCTGGAATGGGCGCAGCAGAATGACGCGCAACTTCTGGCCAAAGGGGCGCGGGTCGAGTTCAGCTTCAGTGGTGTATTTGAGGTCGTTCTCGGTCTTGCGCAGTTTCTTGGCCCGTGACTTCAACAGGACCGGTGCATAGGTTTCGGGGACGGTGAATGTAATAAGAACCCATGCAACAAAGGCCAGGATGAGCTGCAGCCAGTAAAGCCATCGCCAGCCAGCATTGTCGCCGAGAAAACCACCGGCCAGCGGACCTATGGCGGGTCCAATGAAAGGGGCAGCACTGAAAGCTGCCATGGGAACACCTCGCTCCTCATTTTTCCAGAGATCCGCAAGTGTGCCACCAACCAGGGTCATCGGGGCACTGAAGGCGATGCCGTCAATCAATCGACAAACAATAAGGGTCCCGATGTTTTCGGCAACAGCACAGGGAATGATGAAGATCACAGCGACAAGCAATGTAACGGCATATACCAAGCGACGTCCGACCATCTCAGACATGGGGGCGAATACCATTGGTCCTAAACTTATGTCAATGACGGGTTTCTGAAGAGAGATGAATCAGAAACTTACCAACGCCAAAGCCAATGACAAACACAGTAACAACCACCAAACTGACCTCCCGCGAAACATTGAAGCTTTCCATGGGCCCTTCAATATCCGCAGTAATGACGCTGCTGCAGAATGCGACGACAAAACAAGTGAAGGCAACAACCATGGTACAGTACCACTTGTATGCCTTGGACCAGTTCTTGGGGTTCTCGGGGTCGTCGAGAGTGAATGTCACTAATTTCCAATCTTCCATTTTCCCAGTCGCATTGGATTTCACGGGCTTGATGATCTCCCCTGTCCTTGTCTCAGTGGTATATTCGCGAAGATCGGCATTGTCATTGAGTTCTCGGACGGGAAGGTCGAGGTAGTTCAGCTGGCTTGGGTTGGACGACTGAGATACTGTCCGGCTGGTAGCATCGGTGTGAGTTCGATTGGAGTAGGGTGTCTCCATATCGTTATATGTAATGAGAAACCTCAGGAAGGAACGAGTATGTGGTGTATGAAATTAGGATGTGGATGTGATGTGATGATACTTTTCCTTGAAAGGAGAGCTGCGCAAGGCAGGTTGTCCCTTTTTATAATGGAGACCCATCGGCCCTTGCCCCCGTTTTTTTTTTCAGGCTCATACTGAAAAGGGTATGCGGCATGGGATCCAAGGGATACCTTCCGAGAAGATTATTGTGATGGCAGCTTTGATAACGGGAGGCGGCTCCACTATTAATCTATATTGCCCGATATGGAAGGTTTTTCACTAACCGTATACAGTAACACGCTCCGGCATGGCCGGTTTTTGAGTAGAATCTTATTTTCACATTGATCTTGGATTTTCGGTTGGTTGATCGGTTGTTTAGGATAAGCGTATGGAATTGGAAAGTCAGCAATCTGAATGGTTTACAACCTTCTGTTACCTAGAGCATTTTCCTCCTAAAATATTGATGATCTTCTTGAGTTGCAAGATCATTCAAGGTCTAGAAGACTTGCCATTGTGGGTATCCCGTGTACCCTCTTTGGCCTGCACATTGCGTTACCCACTCGGTGCTCCACTGTAAAAATGGGTTTTAGGACCATCTTCCAATGGGTATTTTAAGATATAACTAATAAGAGCATTGATATCGGATTGGATAACGCAATATACAGGCCAGGGGGTATTCAATAATCCACAAGTAACGACTAATTCCATCCGTAGTCCAGTATGTTCAGGTGTTACAAGCGAAGGGAAGCCAACGGGCCGGGCCTATAGAACGAAACTACACTCTATGTGCATATCTTTGGAACTTCTTTTTTCTTTTCCTTTTTCAGTGTCCTGACTGTAGAGCACTGCACGGAACATCTAAAAAGTTCCATGTTAAACTCGGGTTTCGGTTGGCCGGAGCATCTTACCGTTTACGGAAACTTCCCAAGGCGGCAAGATGACGATGGCGATGCTTGGCGAGAATACATGACGAAACCCCCCCGATCACAAGTTACCTCAACTAAATCGTTCAACGAGAAGTGAAACATTGTATTTGGGATCTCCAATTGTTGACGGAGGATGTGTGCTATATCTGTACCAAATAAACTCATCATCACTCAAAATAATGATTAGAGCTGCATCATTTCCAACACGCTGCTCGTGTAGTTCCATAAAGCCGTCGAGTAGTCGGTGCAGAACGTATAACCTGTATAGTATGTGCTCTGCTGACCCTGCAAGGCATACAGTCGCTTGTAAAACCCATCCCTGATGTCATCGACGGAAACCATGAGCGTTTCAGGCGAGTGAGAAGCAAAAGCAGCAATTTCCGGCTCAGTGGTAGAAAAGGTGCCTGACTCGTTCATTCGCCTCAGGTCGGAACGAATCAGCTCCTTAGCGTCCTCGGCGGTGAAGTCTGATTCGGCGACGATTTTTGTCATGAAGTATCCGGGGGCGCCAGAGTATTCAAACTGCCACTGGAACGGGGGTAGCGGGAGACTACCGGGCCGGTTATCTGGGTTGGTGTTGGCGACATTGATGCCATCAGGGAGTCCGGTGTTTGTGACCGCAGCAGCATAGTAATTCTTGTGGTTCCACTTGGAGAACAAAGATGACTCCTCTTTGCGAAGATCAAAGCCACCCATGCTGGAGATAGTAGGAGGAAATGTCACAAGGAGTTTCTTTGCCTTGATAAGCTTGCGAGACCCATCGGTGCTCTGGACAATCATCTCGACGCCATTCGAATTGCGCTTTGCCTCCGAGACTGTAGTCTCGTAAAAGATGTTCTGCTCATCGATGTAGTTGGCCGCTTTGCTGAAGAGCTCGCCCGTGCCGTTTTTGGGTCGAATATATCCTCCATCCAGCAAGGCGTTGATTTGAGGGATCCCAAAGTTCTGGATCACGTAGATAAGTGGGACATCCAAGAGATCACCCACGTTCTCTGCGAACGTGAAAATCACATTCAGTGCTCCTTGTAAGGCATGCTCATCGACGAATTCTCGGAATGGACGGAGTAGGACTTCGGGGACTTCGTCGGGGAGGTAGTATGCGCCCGTCGCAAGGTAGTCGAATTGTTCGATCGCGGAGCGGTACATGACAGTACCAGCCACCGTGCCGAGGATCTCATCTCCGGGAAAAACTCGCTTGCCGGTATTGAAGTTCACATTCTGAGTGATCACTGACCCTGGTAGCAGGGGTTCGTAGTCGACATCGAGCTGCTTGAAGAATTTCTTTGTGAGGTCATTATTGAAGTACCCCTCGACGCCAAAGTTGACATATTTGCCATGGGGCAGATATATAGTCTCGGCATGACCCCCTAGAATCTGTTTTTTCTCGATAAGAGCGACACTGTGACCTTGCTCTCTTAATTGCACGGCGGCATATGTGCCCGTCGCCCCACCTCCAAGAATGCAGACATCACGCGAGATGATGTTCTCGGGCGTAAATTCGGCTCTAGAGGTGGCCGAAGCGATAGCGCCCAGGGACAGTAGGCTGGCCCAAAACCAACCGTGAAGCAGGTGCATGACACGCGATTGAACAACGGGAGCCTTGACAACCAAACCCGATCTCAGGGGCCCTTCTTATTTACGCGTTTTTCCATTGTTGGCCCAACTGCCTGGCTAGGCAATTTTCAAGCTCACAAACGGTGGATTTAATTTATGGCGAAGAACTGATTGGTGGTTCTAGCCTCGCGAACCGCACCCAGAGTGGCGCCAAATGGGCCGCTAGTGGCTCCGAGTCACCACGATAGGCTGAAAGATGCCGGTGATCGACAGGAGAGTCAATAGCTGAAGACCAGGTTAGAGAAATCTTCAAAGTGAGCAATTACTATTAAAGGAGAAAGCGGCATGAAATTGGATCCGAAATGAGCAAAACAAATGATGGATGAGGTGGAAAATCCCTGAGTCAAGATATTTGCTTCAATTGCTGGGCAAGCGTCATTGAAGATCATGTGGTGCCTTGTCCAATACGCGAAATACGAAGTCTCATTACTAATTAAGAGAAATCTCCTCCATTCAACAAATATGGCTCACAAGTTTTTGCGAATAAAAAAAAATATTAATAGCGATCACATCTGCAAAGGAGATAATCAAATGGCCAGGGTGCTCGTCAAAGCTGGTGTCATCAGCGATTCCGAGCACCACTTTCCGAACCCTATTAATGAGAACCAGCTCAGAAAACCATACTACGTTTACTCCGTACATCCCTGATAACAGTCAGAAATTGAAGTATATTAGCTCAAGACGGTAATCAATTATGCCATCATCATCTAAAATTCAGTTAAGCAGGTCGGCGGCTAATCTCCACGTGACCTGTCGATAAGATGGCCGAAGCCGGACTAGTGCGGGGCCACTCTCGTGCAAAAAAAAGTGAACGCGGGGATTTCTCTACAAGCACTCGCGAGGTACTGCTCTATTGTCCTAAGGGACGGTTCTTCCCCTTTCATTCGTCGGGAGAATCACTATGACTTCCACGGACTCCTACCTTGCCATTCCTGGCTCGGTGGCGTTCTCCCGCTCGCGGGGTCAGACCATCGCTGCAAGCCTGGGTGTTCAGGATGTCCGGGCCCAATGGATCCACTACGTCCACACCTCCAAGCCTTTGGATGAATCGCGGCGTGCGGTTCTTGAGCAGCTGCTCCGATACGGCGACATCACCGACATTCCCCCCTACCTTCTCATCCTCCGACGGCCAATTTGACACCTTTTACATCTTCCCTCGAACCGGAACCATCTCGCCATGGAGCTCGCAGGCCACTGGTATCTCACATGTTTGCGGTCTGCGCGACTGTGTGAAGCGCATCGAGAGAGGAATGAAGATCTCTTGTCTTCGCAAGGGTACTGAGGAATACAAGGCTGGCTACATGGACCTCTTGCACGATCGGATGACTCAGACCATCAGCAACGAAGAGCCGGAACTGAAGTCCATGTTCTCGGAGCATGCTCCTCAGCCCCTCAAGACTATCTCCTTGCAGGGCGGTGCCAAGTCTCCCAAGGAAATTCTCCAGGGCGCCAACAAAGAATTGGGTCTGGCATTGGATGAATCAGAGATCGATTACTTGGCTGAGGCCTATGGCCCGAATGGGGCTATCGCACGGGATCCCACCGACGTTGAATTGTTCATGTTTGCCCAGGTCAACTCAGAGCATTGCCGGCACAAGCAGTTCAACGCCTCGTGGGTGATTGACGGAAAGCCCATGCCTAACAGTCTCTTCGCCATGATTCGCAACACACACAAGAAGCACCCAGAGTACACTGTCAGCGCATATAGCGACAATGCTGCTGTGTTGGAAGGTGATGAGGCCGCTTTCTGGGCACCCAACCCCAGCACTGGCGAGTGGACGCACACCAAAGAGGTTGTACACTTTTTGGCCAAGGTTGAAACTCACAATCACCCCACTGCCGTCTCTCCCTATCCTGGAGCGGCAACTGGATCTGGTGGAGAAATTCGGGATGAGGGAGCAGTCGGTCGTGGCTCTCGCCCTAAGGCCGGTCTAGCAGGTTACTGTGTATCGGACCTGTTGATCCCTGGGCTACGCCAGCCCTGGGAACTCGAGGTTGGCAAGCCTAACCACATTGCCAGCAGTTTGGACATCATGCTGGAAGCCCCTATCGGTAGCGCCGCTTACAACAACGAGTTTGGACGACCCGTCACCGCCGGGTACTTCCGCACATTGTTGACCGAAATTGATGTTGGTAACAATGAAAAAGAATTGCGTGGATACCATAAGCCCATTATGATTGCTGGTGGGGTCGGCACTGTTCGTCCCCAGCATGCCTTGAAGAATCCCGATGTGGTCAAGCCTGGCTCTTATCTCGTTGTGCTTGGTGGTCCGGCCATGCTCATTGGTCTTGGTGGAGGTGCCGCCTCTTCTATCACTTCTGGCGAGGGATCCGCAGATCTCGACTTTGCCAGTGTCCAGAGAGGCAATGCCGAAGTGCAGCGACGAGCCCAGGAGGTCATCAACGCTTGCACAGCCATGGGCACCAACAACCCTATCAAGTTCATCCACGATGTTGGCGCTGGCGGTCTGTCTAACGCTCTTCCCGAGTTGATTCATGATTCTGGCCTAGGTGCTATGTTCGAACTGCGCGAGATTGACAGCGCTGATCGAAGCATGAGCCCCATGCAGATCTGGTGCTGCGAGGCTCAGGAGCGGTATGTCCTGGCCGTTGGTGAAGAGAGCATGAACAAGTTCACTGCTATTGCTCACCGTGAGCGTTGTGGCTTCTCGGTTGTCGGCCGAGGTGGTGGTACTTCCGAGGAAGAAAAGCGTCTTATGCTGCTTGATCGGGACTCCAAGGAATACCCGGCGCCTATTGACTTGCCTCTTTCTGTTCTGTTTGGCAAGCCGCCTCGTATGACCAGAACCGTTGATTCGCGCAAGCTCAAGCTGCCTGTCGTGGACTCCAGTCTCACCAAGTATCTCCCTTCGCTCACCTCCAAGCAAGAACTGGTCAACGAGGCCGTCAACAGAGTTCTCTCTCTACCAGCGGTTGGCTCCAAATCTTTCCTGATTACCATTGGCGACCGTACCGTGGGCGGTCTTACTGCTCGCGACCAGATGGCTGGCAAGTGGCAGACCCCGGTCTCTGACGTTTCAGTCACTGCTACCTCGTTGCTCCAGGGTGTGAAGACCGGTGAGGCCATGGCAATGGGCGAAAAGCCCACTCTGGCCCTGATCTCCCCTGGTGCTTCGGCACGTATGGCTGTTGCGGAGTCTCTCATGAACCTTGCTGCTTCTGATCTGGTGGACCGCCTCAGCCATGTCAAGCTATCTGCCAACTGGATGTCTGCTAGTAGCCACCCTGGCGAGGGAGCTGCAATCTACGAGGCCGTTGAGGCTATCGGTCTCGATCTGTGCCCTAAGCTGGGTATCAGCATTCCGGTCGGAAAGGATTCTATGTCTATGAAGATGAAGTGGAAGGATGAGGCTTCAAATGAGGCTAAGGAAGTCACTGCCCCGATGTCTCTCGTGATCTCATCCTTCGCTCCGGTTGGCGATTTCCGCAAGACTTGGACTCCCGCTCTGCGCAGCTTCGAGGATGTTGGCGAGAGTGTGCTGATGTTCGTCGACCTATCTTTCGGTCGCAAGACCCTTGGTGGTTCTGCTCTTGCTCAAGTCTTTAACGAGGTCGGCGCTGAGTGTCCTGATGTTCGTCATGTTGATATTTTCCGTGACTTCTTTGATGCCACTCAGCAGCTCCAGGAGGCTGGCATTGTCCTGGCGTACCACGACCGTTCCGACGGTGGTCTCCTCACCACTCTTGCTGAGATGATGTTCGCCGGTCGATGCGGTGTTGAAATCATGCTCGACAATATTTGCAACTCATTCCACACCCAGGATGTTGTTGAATCGCTCTTCAACGAGGAGCTTGGTGCTGTCTTCCAGGTCCGCAAGGAACATGAGATCCAGTTCCGCTCGTGCTTTGCTACCTGCGGCCCTCCCCCTGGACTCATCCACAAGATCGGTCGCGTTTCCGAGAAACCCAAGCAAAACCTCGCCATCTACCACAAGGCTTCATTGGTGTACCGCAACACCCGATCCAACCTCCAGCAGGCCTGGGCCAAGACTTCATACCACATGCAGAAGATCCGTGACAATGCTGAGTGTGCTGAGCAAGAGTATGAAAATATTCTTGACGATTCCAACCCTGGTCTATCCTGGAACCCTACCTTTGACCCGAAGGACCGAGGTCTGCCTATCATGACCAGTCTCTCCCAGTACTCTCCCTTCGCCAACAAGCCTCGCGTGGCCATTCTCCGTGAGCAGGGTGTTAACAGTCAAGCCGAGATGGCCTTTGCCTTCAATACCGCCGGCTTCTCTGCTGTTGACGTCCACATGACGGATATTATCTCGGGTCGTGTCTCGCTGGCCAGCTTCTCTGGTCTCGCTGCTTGTGGCGGCTTCTCTTACGGCGATGTTCTCGGAGCTGGTCAAGGGTGGGCCAAATCAGTGCTTCTCCACGACAAAACTCGCCAGGAGTTCCAATCCTTCTTCGAGCGCCCCGATACCTTCGCCCTTGGTGTCTGCAATGGCTGTCAATTCCTGTCCCGCGTGAAGGAACTTATCCCCGGTGCTGGCAACTGGCCTAGCTTCGAGCGCAACACCAGCGAGCAGTACGAGGGCCGCGTCTGTATGGTCCGCATCTCCGACCCAGACCCATCTCGCCCAAGCGTCTTCTTCCACGGCATGGACGGGTCCTCGTTCCCCATTGCCGTTGCCCACGGCGAAGGTCGTGCTTCCTTCGCCGGCAACGCTGGTGTCACGGCGTCCGACTTCTCTCGCAAGGGTCTTGCACCCGTCCGTTATGTCGACAACGCGACCCTCAAGCCGACGATGCGCTATCCGTTCAACCCGAACGGTAGTCCCGAGGGTATCGCCGGTGTGCGTAGCCCCGACGGCCGTGTGCTTGCTATCATGCCTCACCCCGAGCGTACTGTCATGAACGGCATTGCCAGCTACCTACCACCAGATGCCGCTTCATGGGGTGACATTGGTCCTTGGGGCCGCATCTTCTTCAGCGCCAGACGATGGGTTGGTTAAGGTGTCAATCAAATTGTCCCTTCCCTTTTCTGTTGTGCTATATTTCATTGTCTATATTTCTTTTGTAGTTGATTGGAGTGAAAGCTGGTTCATTATCAAAAGCATTTCCGAAACAGAGAGAAACCAACTGGCCAAGCTAGATGGAAAATGAGTCAAGATATACCAAAAGATTAGCAAATGTCATATTTACTTCGAATACCTCCGAGTTTCATTTCTTCCAATTCATTAGGTTTGAGCTTCATAAGTTTCGTGAAAGCATCAAAAAGCAAGAGTAAAGTCATCATCGCTATGCCCGTGAACGCCTTGATCATCCACTCAAACGCAAATGCTCGTTTCAACCCCACTCAAGCCTTCCTCCACTCCAGCCGCTCGGCCAGGATATTCCAGCTAGGCAGTCCCTCGGCGCGAGCAACACCCTTCAATCCATCAGTAATGAAGTTGATCAGGTGGACAAACTGGTGCTTGACGCTTCGCATTTGATGGTCGTAGGGGGAATCGCGGAAAGAAATCGTGAAGGTCTGATTAGGGTCCATATCTTCATCCTCATCGGAGTCTGATTCATCATCGAGGGTCCTCTTGCGGCGTGTGATATCAACGCCAGCAACAGAGTTCTGGTCCAGGTGGTCGTCTTGCGAGGCAGAACCACTCGCGTGTACGGTCTGCAGATCTGCAAAATAGACAGCGAGGTCGAGCAGACTAACTATGGCCTCGTGGATAGGAGAAAGATTCACCGACAGTAAGCACTGATTTTCCAACGAAGACATGTAGGACTGATGTGCGGCGATCATGGCATCGATATCCCTGGCATTGGATAGAGATGTACGCTGCGACTCGGCCGTGGTAGCAATGACCAGATATGCGAGATGGGAATAAAGCACGTCAAGGAACCAAAGGATGTTATGGTGAAGAGCATGGATCAGGGCATCGCCTGGTCCAACACCATCCACCGAGCCGCGCGCGTCTCTGAGGCGCTGTTTCACGAGGACATACTTTGCGCGCCGAATCTGCATCAGAAATGTGGCAACACGACGGTATGAATGGATAGAATTTTGTGTGATGATGTTCGCGATAGGCCAGGGCAGCACATAGTCGATAGACATCTTCTCGAGGACTCGAACAGACCGGCTCTGGTCTTGATGGTCACGAGATGCAGAGTCCCCGGATCGCACGACCAATCTTGATGTGTCGATGGTAGGTACTGCCCCAAATGCTGATCGGATGAGTTCTGTGATCAAGAATCTGTCATCCCAGGAGCGACCACGGTCCATCAATCCGAAGATCTTGGTGTCGACCATGCCGATCATGCTGAGATCTTTGCCAAGGTAGACGTGGTGAAGTGCATCTAAGGACTCCCATAACCCACAATGTTCCTCGAGTTCACTTCGCAAGAGGCCGGCACTGAAAGAATGGTTGACTTCTATCATCCTGTCAAAGGCCGATTCGACAAGTGCAGAAAACGGGAGCCACAAGGATGAGTGGGAAGGGTAGATATCATCCAGTATCGAGTCAGCCCTGTTCAAGACCTCGGCGCGATCCGGGAGAGCAGTCAATTGGTCAAGAAACACCATGTTCTTTCCGGTGGTGAAAACCTTGTGGACGCCGTTCTCGAGGAAGTGAGGAATCTTTTGGCCGCTCTCGTCCAGCACAAACCAGTCATGCCATAAGGTTCTTAATTCTCCATGTTGAGTACTGTTACGCACGAAAAAAGCGCTGTCCGATAAATCAACCTGGCCCGTCTCCATCCAGAGTTGAATTGACCGTGTATAGGTCTTGAAGCACGAAAAGAAAAGCGTGGCAAGTACTCTGGAGGCATCATCATCTCCAAGCGCTTCAAGCATGCATACATGGTCGTATAAAAGATCGATGCAGCGGGTGGGTTTAGCTGACGAATGTTCCTTCAGCTGGCAGACCAAGTCGGACAGTAATACTAAATGGCGGGAACTTTGACGAAGATCGTGAAGCAACTGGAGCAGGCTGACTGCGGCTCCAGCTGACAGATATTGGCCTTGCATTTTGGAGAGCATTCCATCAAACTCCTGGAGACGCGATTCAATGCCCCTACAGAAGGTCTGCATGTAGGGGATGCCCTGCGGTACTTGCGTATAATTCCGCAAAATGTCGATTTGAGATCCTATCTCAGTGAAAGAGCGGAGCAGAGAGGAGAGTGCTTTATTTGACGAATGATCGAGAGTATAGCTGCGATCCACTTCGATGCTATTGTCAAGGCGCCAAAAGATCGACGTTGGAAGGCCCTGCAGCATGAATATGGTTTCGCGAGAAAATTGAAGCTCGGTGATGGTTTTCGATGCTGCTTTGCCTTTGTAGGCTGTATCATCGGTTTTGGTCTTCCAGAATTGGGCATTCTCGATTGAGGTGATGAGTTCCTCGTCATCCCCCGACACAAAGACCTCGTCTGTGACGACATAGTCCTTTTCTGGGGTGATTGGAGTCTTGGGAATAGGCAAATGGGTGGCCCCCTCACTGGAAATGGACGAAAGGCCATCATCAGATGAAACAGCGGCAAAATCCACTTCCTCCCAGATATCTTCTGAGCTAAAAGCAGTATCCTGGGTGTTGAAGTCTGACCACGAAAGGGGCTGGGTCTCTTCCAGTGCTTGCACCGGTCTCTGCAAATCCTCAATTTTAGAGTTTTGGACTGGGCGATCAGATAGTTGCAGGAGTAGGTTCAGCAGCTCTGGCAGCCAGTCATTGCGGCAATCCCCCAATTCTACCAGCCGTGCATGGAGAGCATGGGCCAATTCATCGCGGTTGACTACCTGGAATTTTTCTTGAAGACCTTCAAGTTGACGGGCCACAGCAAATTGATTCGTCCGGGCATGGCTCCCTGGGCGTAGAGCGCCCTGCACGCGACGCTTGAGGCGCTGGGCGCGCGGGGATTCCTAAACATAGGGCTCAGCGACAAATCTCGGTCCAGGCTAGCATTTATAGTTACCTTTTGCTCCGGCGAGATGTGGGCAACCGCCGTAATCAAAGCATCGGTCAGAGCTCCCACTGCGAGCGCCATGATGAGACGGTTGAAGTTCCGAAGTACAAAAAGCGCGCGACTAAATGACGCGGCGGCCGCTAATCCCGATGGGGCAAAGTTGGCCACCTTATCAACTTGCGATTTCTCCCCCCCTTTCACTTCTCACAATCATGGCGATCGCACGACCGATTCGCATGCTGGGTGCGACCTGCATCTTACTGGCTCTCTTTCTTGTCTTCCAAATCCATCAGGGCCCCAATGGTTCCTCCTCCAAGCTCACCTATGGCATGAGCCGGGATCCTCTTCTAGATCGTGTGTTCCCTAACGCCCTCCGCTTTGCGCATTCTCCCCGCCGTTGACTTACCAATTCTGCGTAGCGACGGGTGAACCAGCTGGTGAATTATGGCGAGCCGAAGATCACAACTACGCCCCGGACAGTGCGAAATCGGACCGCACCAATGCCGCCCTCATCTCCCTGGTCCGTAACGAGGAATTGCACGACCTACTCAGCACGATGAAGGACCTCGAGCGCACATGGAACAACAAGTTTAACTATCCTTACATCTTCTTCAATGATGTGCCCTTCACGGAAGAGTTCAAACGGGAGACCCAGGCGGCTACCAAGGCCAAGGTTCAATTTGGTAATATACCCTTGAAGCGGTCATCGAGGTTATGGAAAGGTGTGAGCAAAGCTAATCTGATTTTCTTACAGAGTTGGTACCGAAGGAGCACTGGGAGGTGCCAAGCTGGATCGATATGGCGCTCTTTAAGGAGTCGGCTCAGCTGCTGGAGGACCAGAACATCCAGTATGCCTCGAAGATCTCGTACCACCAGATGTGTCGCTGGAACAGTGGTCTGTTCTATAAGCACCCAGCTCTGGAGAAGTACCGATACTACTGGCGCATTGAGCCCAATGTTCGGTTCTTCTGCAATGTCGACTACGATGTGTTCCGCTATATGGAGGATCACAACAAGACCTACGGCTTCACCATCAGCCTCTACGATGCACCCCAAACTATCCCCTCCCTTTGGCCGGAAACCCGCGCTTTCTTGGCCGCCAACCCCTCGTATCTGAGTGACAACAACATGTGGGATTGGATCACGGAAGACCAGGCTCGCCCGGAGCACACCCAAGGCGGCAATGGATACTCCACCTGTCACTTTTGGTCCAACTTCGAGATTGGTGACTTGGATTTCTTCCGTAGTGAGCAGTACGATGCTTACTTCCAGCACTTGGATCGTGCTGGTGGTTTCTTCTATGAGCGATGGGGTGATGCACCGGTACACTCGCTCGGTGTCGGTCTCTTCGCAGACTCCAACAATGTGCATTGGTACGTCACTTGACATGTTTGAACTCCGTCACTTCCGACTAATTGCTCTATCTCTAGGTTCCGCGATATTGGCTACAACCATATTCCATTCTATAATTGCCCCAACTCACCCAAGTGCTCCGGCTGCGAGGCTGGTCAATTCTTCGCTGGTGCCGACTTCCTGGCTAAGGAGGACTGCCGCCCGTCCTACTTCAAGTATGTCGGAACCCACTAAAGTGACAAGTCCAAGGCAACGATCTCTCGGGCCTGTCACCTCACGAGACTCGATAAAATTGCATTACCTTCGCATACCCGATGAGTACCATCCCCGACACTTAATGGGCGGGGATACCCGGCGTTTTGAGCGGACAACATACCTCTTGATGAAATTTCCTGCCCTCCTTATTTCTGTCTTACTATTGCCAAAAATACGTTCCTGGCTGTTGGGAACCATGCTTGACGCAGGTCCCGGCGAGTCCAGTCTTCTTTTGTACTTATATTCATTGCACATGTTCGGTTTTTTGGGGGCTCGAGATTTGACTTTGTCTTGATGGTCAATTAACCCGCTTTCGCCGATCCGCTGTGTATGCAGAAACAGCTTGCTAGAGACAGATGTCGATTCACGTTAGGGTGCGAGTCAATATAGAATAGTCCACATGCTGAGTGAACGATATGGAACATTGCGCAAGCGCTGAGCAAGGAGATAGATTAAGCACCAGTCAAGGTACAAGAAGACCTTTTCCCAGACAACGAAAGCACTAACACAAGAGATCTCTAACATATGTATACAGCTTTCTCTTCTACTCGATCATCGTCCCGGAAAATCACGTTCCGCGCGTGATCGGCCCAATGGCGACATGGTATGGGTACTCAAGTGAGAGAAAATTGATGGGGGTGGTGGGAGGAAAGGAATACAAATCAACCGCTAATTTACTCCTCCTGGGGGTACAGCTCTTCGCGGAGAGCAACGCCAAGCTCCTGGCGCAGGCCCTCGAGAGCCTCAAGGTATTGCTTGTACTGCTCCTGGTTCTCAACCTTGGCCTTAACACCTGTAAGCACGAAACGGTTAGCCCGTATTCCTAACAATCATGAAGTGCGCGAGAGAAATGCGCATACCCTCGAAAACCCGGACGGCGGTGGGGAAGTCGTTAACGCGGCGAGCGGCCTTCAGGGCGGCGGTAAGGACCTCAACGGAGGGGACGAGATCGTAAGCGAAGCAGTTGTTCAGGTTGCGCTATTAGTCGGGCAAGTCAGTGACATGATCGATGACGTGAAAGCGGGATTCGAGATCGGGCGTATATCGGGGGGCCGATGATGGGTGAGGTCTTACCTGGAGCTCGAAGACATCCTGCACACCGTCGAATTCTTTCTCAAAACTGCGGTTATGACATCCGTCAGCAAATGAAGTTGCAGCAGAGCCTCAGCCAGCGTCAATGCTTGTTCAGGCCGGCCCAGCGCCCCATAGCGCAAAGGTCGAATCCCGATGTTCTTGGACTTCAGCGGAGGCCAATGGCTCGTGGTATATATCGTACCGGGAAGAGAACTCCTCGAATGTCTCATCCTCGTGGCCGGAGAGGAGCTTGGAGGTAGTACCGAAGGTGCGGGCGCGGGCAGCCAGAGTCACCGGGGACTGCACCCGGGAGCGGACCAATGGAGCACGGATGAAGCTGGCAGGGCGGACGGCGCGCGTCGCAACACGGAAGATGGACAGAGACGACATGTCGGGGCGGAGGAATTGACCAAGTCAAAGTGTGGCGAGGGGAGAGTGGATGGAGCGGGAAAGGGAGGAGACGAAGTCATGTACCGGCTGGATTTTGCGGGTGGTGTGGTATTTCCGCCTGAGGCTGCGACAGCACGGGCTGAGTCATCATCCGATGTGGCCCGTTTGATCTCAAACACCTCGCGCTGATTGGACAATGGAGGCGTCAGCGAGTATCAAGGGTGTCATTGGCTGGACTAGATGTATAGAAGTATGTATTTTTGTTGGTTCTTCACGGACCTAAGCACTCTAGGAAATATTGAGACTCGGGAAGTGTAAGTTTAATAATAATCCTGGCCAATGTTCCTTTCCAATGACATGAAACCCCACGCCAACTACCCGATATAGTAGTGGTGCGGTGATTCACCTATGAATAAGATGTGACAAGAGAGATATGGATTGGAAGTGGTAGGTGGAATTAGGTCCAGTGGTTAGACTTGTATAGTGAGGTCATAGGGAGGAGGGTAAATTTCAACCTTGGAAGGTTGTGCTTCAATGCTCACCCTGAAAACCGTCAGGAGATATATATTCTGTTCGCGGTTAGATGGCTTTGACCAGAAGGACCAAGATGCCCAGATATGGAAACGAACCCCGGTACATAGATCTGTATGTAATCCAGTTCCTAATAAAAGCTCTCAATATTCTTTGACTTACAAGTACGTCTCTATCGTCTTTTTCTTATTCAAGAGTACATACCGATTTCCAGCGCCTAAATCCCGATGGGGAATATTGATGGTAGTATCGTGAGGTTTTCACGATGCTAAGTCTTGAAAAGGTTATTTTAGGTATGATAAAAAACCAACTATGTATACCTTTGGAAATTCCCTATTCTAAGCATGACAAGCCCTAGGGTAGATTTACACGGGCCAAGGACCAGTGAATAACAGAAAAACACTTATGCCATTGTACCGACAACATTATGTATGAGATACAACCAGCTATGTAAAAAGCCAGCCCCCAGACATAGCCAAATGCCTATTCGTGCCTGCCACCTATGGTGGCCAGGTCCTTGGCAGATCGGGGCACTGCCGATCGGTTAAACACTAGCAGTCAGTGTGTAGCTACTCCGTAATTCATAAGTGTATGAATATTCTGGATATTGCTGTATGCGCATACATAATTTGTATTCTCTAGCGTATGTCATCAGGGGTAGTACAGCCGAGGCTATTAGAAGATGACATGGGTAGTACTGCCAGTCCAACCGCAACGCTATCGCAATTGTAGTCTAGATCAGTTTAGTCAATCAAGAAATTAAGAATTAGGGATAAGCACAGAATATCTTTCGAGCCGAGGCCTCGAAAACACCGCTATACCCGTGTGTTTACATAGACCCGAAGACGGACCATTCAGGGCGCTCGCATTATGCGCATGTGAAAATCGCCGAAGTGATTGTCGACCACCACCCCGATCGTAAAAGATTCGAGGCCACATAGGAAATTGTGAAATTAGCAATTGACCAAGTCGAACAAGTAGGAAAGAACAATACCGACCCATATAAATCGCCCCGGAAGCCACGGCTACAAATGCTGATTTCCCCCTTTTTTATGGAGATGCGCTAGTCCGCATTGGGCGACGCGCCGCGAAAAGTAGCGCTGTTCTCCTGTTCTTCTCTTCCTTCCCCCAACTTCGGTCCTTTCCATTCCTTTTTCCCTCCTTTCTGTTCCTCCGCCTCGTCGTGCTTACTTGCACTCTGCAAAGAAGCAGTTGCAAGAGCCTCGGGCTTTTTTTTTTTTTCTTTCTCACCCCCTTTGTGGAAACTTGTGCGTCCCTTCGCCTGGGCAACCCGTCCACCATGGCCGCCGAAATTCTCCAGCATGTGCCCCTCCCAACCCTCGACCGGCCTTTCGGCATTCACCTATGGCCCATCTTCGATAAGGCCTATGAGCAGCTCATGGGCTACCCCGCCAGCGAGTTCAAATTCGTGGAGGGCGTGACCCCTCTGTCCACCTTCAAGGAGACCGCGGCACTTCTCGTGACGTACTACGTGGTGATCTTTGGTGGTCGCGAGGTCATGAAGAACTTCTCCGCGCTCAAGCTGAACACCCTCTTTATGATTCACAACCTGTTCTTGACGGTCGTCAGCGCCATTCTCCTGGCCCTGTTCGTCGAGCAACTGCTCCCCACTATCTGGCGCCACGGCATCTTCTACTCCATCTGTGACCACCGTGGTGGATGGACCCAGCCCTTGATCATCCTTTACTACGTGAGTTAGAAAGGGCGTACCGACAAACATACGAATTTTTCGACTAACTATATCTCGCAGCTCAACTATGTCAACAAATATGTCGAACTGCTGGACACCGTCTTCCTGGTCCTCAAGAAGAAGCCCTTGACCTTCCTTCACACCTACCACCACGGTGCCACCGCTCTCCTGTGCTACACTCAGCTCATCGGTCTGACCGCCGTGCAATGGGTGCCCATCACCATCAACCTGCTGGTCCACGTTGTGATGTACTGGTACTACTTCCAGAGTGCCCGCGGCATCCGCATCTGGTGGAAGAAGTATATCACCATGTTGCAGATTGTGCAGTTCGTCATTGACCTTGGTAAGTCTTTGCCCCGGGGAGATCCGAGGATCATTGATCGCCCGTTGCTGATGACCGCTACACAGGATTTATCTACTTCGCCTCTTACACCTACTTCTCGTCCGCTTACTTCCCCTGGGCCCCTAACATGGGCAAATGCGCCGGCGAGGAGTTTGCGGCTCTGGCTGGTATCGGTATCATCACCTCGTACCTGCTTCTGTTCATCTCCTTCTACATTGCCACCTACAACAAAACGGCCAAGGCCGGTCGCCCGCGCCGCAACACCGGCACCAAGTCGTTGATTGACATGCGCAACTACGAGATCCCCTCGCCTGCCCAGGCCACCGGCAACGCCAAGACCAACGGCGCTGCCACCTCTGGTCGCTCGAACGGACCCGTGACCCGTTCCCGCAAGGCTTAAGTGGATGTTCCAAGAGAAGGGAATCTGACTTGCGCTTTTGGATCCCCCCGTGTTTTCCACGCGGAGTGCATTTCCGATGAATCTGAAGTGTTGCAGCTCATGTCTTTTCTTTGTTCTTTTGGATGATGAACTTTCGAAAAGAAGACACCACTTCGCGCATTGTTGTCGACCCCGCGCGCGGGAGCTCGAGGCCGCGGCCGGCCATGGCTTGCCCAGCGGTGATTCACCTTATACCTGTTTAATGAATGACCTTTCATGATGCCAGCATCATCCGGCTAGAGACAATCCGGGTGCGCAGGAACGAGGCGTCGGGAGGTTCCCCGAGGTCGAGGCGGAGATTTCCTTTCTTTTTTCCCCCTACCATCCGGGCTTGGGCCTGGCTGTATTCTATAACGTCACCTTCTGTTCATGCTTGTCGTTACCACCGAGTCTGCAGATGGCAGGCTTTTTGTGATTGAAAGCCTTCGCCCCCTATTGTTAGTAAGTATTTTTAGATGTTCAGTCCACATATCACGCTAAATGTAATCAACTATGCGATTTGACTTGGTAGTGTTGGGAGGCTTGTAGAATGGTAGAATGGGCCGAACGCAAGGTGCCCGCTTGTTGCATAGTGCATTTTGATATCACCATGTTCGGCGGGCAGACTGCAGGAGGCAGTTGGTATACTCCGTAGTTCGCTGCAGTTTGCTGCGCCGAACACATCCATCCTGAATTCCAGGTCCCGTACCCATCAAGCTGTTGACTATCTTTTGCATTGATGGATCTCTCGAGCCCCCCCCCCCCCAAAAACAAACACGACGTTGAGGGGGAAACCAGATGGTGCCCGATGTGCAGCATCACACCGGGTCCACCGTGCAGGAACCTGGGGTGTCGATCCACGCAATGTCGGGTGCAACAGGGCACGAACAACGCCACCAAGTGACAGATCCAGGAACGATGGAGATGGGGATCGCCACGCCATTACGACACTCGGCAACCCAGCCCTCCCAGCCATCTTGACAATGGCTACCACCGCGAGGACCGGGGGTGGCGCACGCAGAAATCATCATGCCCGGCCACCCGAGTAGCCGAGTAGAGAAGATCTGCCAAATAATGCGACACGATGCGTGCTGACCCGGTGGTGATAATGAGGTCCTCCAGCCATCTGCGCAACGTCCCCGGGAGATTGTCAATAGTGTCGAGTCTATTGTGCCACCGTGCATTTTCGGGACGCCAACTTGGGCCCTACAATACTCCGTATACTCCGCAGGCCGTTTGACCCATCACCTGTCAGCTCGGGTGGTTGGACGAACACCTTGCATCATCATCTGTGTCTCGACAAGGTTCCATGCGAACAGAGCTCTCCGACCGCAAACAGAGATTGGCAAGTTGACGGCAGCGTGGCGCCGAACCCATGGCAGTTCTTGCCAACGGGACTGGAGTGGAGTGAAGTAGACTGGATTTCAACTCATGTTTGGCGAGGCGCGCAGTTATTCATAGTTCGGCGCGAAGCGTTGGGACCTCGGAGGATTCTTGCCTGTGAGCCTCATCTTCACCATGGACGATGAGGTTTTGTCCTTGCCGACCCAGGGAAGGATCGGTTGGTCAGAGAACAATAATCGTCCGGCTGCAGATGATAGATGGGGAAGCTATAAATATGCGAAACGATAGTTGGAGTGGAGTCGGCGACAAAATCGCCGATTCGATGCAAGGGGAGTTGAGGAGTTGAGGAGTTGAGGAGGGGCGAACAGGACCATTCCAGGACAGTCAGGACTCCTCCATACCATGACCTTCCACCCTTCAGGTTCGGGCGTGCATCCTGTTCCCTCTAGCGTGTTTGAGTTAGACATGCTCCACTCGCAGCGGTTAAAGGCGTGGATGATCTTCCCTTCGCGTTTCACCCCCGGGCGCGTCGATGCCGTGGTATGATTCGCACTGCAACCCCGGAGGAGTCTCTTTCCTTGAAACAGCCAATCTATTCATCCCGAACCCTGGATCCAATGAGATCCGCGCATCCTGGGCCTGCACCTCCCGCGTTAGCTGGTCGCTTGGACCATATCCAACGACAGCTCACCTGGATCCATCCATTTTTACGCGAGGACACCGTGACCAGCCTCGTCCACGATGTGCTGAACCGGGGGGTTTCCCCATGCAAGGGTCTTTTCTCTCCTCCCCCTCCGAGGGGCATTCGAGGAGATGCGCTCGTCCTGCAGGAGAAGCAACTAGGAGACCTCTCCATCTCGCTACACGTGCACAGGGATGCGCCAAGTGACCCCTGATGCTAAAAAAGCGCCTCCCCTCCAAGTGGATCGCCGCTTCTCTTGACGGGTGGGTCCGTTTTCTTCATACTTGCGCCTCCTGCATCCTTGAACATCGAGGGCGGCTCCCCTGTTCGTCCTTCGGGAGCTCCTTTAAAAGTACTTCCCGCTGCCACTTTTCGGCGTGGAATTTTCTTGGCCCTTCTGTCCTCTACTTCCCGTGAGACACGGTCCCTCCTCAACTGGGTTTGTATGTGGTGGCAGTGGTGATTCCAGCCTTCGTCTCTATTTACGGCAATTCTTGTTGGCCACGTCGCTAACCCTCGGGCAACAATGTATGAGCCCAACGCGGCCCTGGACCTGCATCGGTTGAGCCGGCAGAGTCTCCAGAAACGGCACGAATCCGACGAGGAAGATGCCTCCGAGTCGGATGCCGGAGGACAAGATGTGGTTCCCTCGCTCGTGGGTTCTCGACGAGCGGGGACACTAGACTCCGACTTCAGCGCCGACGAGAACTCGCACATCGATCCGGACTCGGATCGAGAGGAGCACCTGCTGGCGCCCTACTCGTCGGGCGCGAAGAGACCCCGGCCGGTCTCGATGGACACCGTCAAGCAGAGCCGGGATGCTACCTTTGTGGAGGATGCCTACGTCTTCGACCCCGAGGAGGAGATGCTGCTGGAGATTCCCTCGCCGGACAGCCCTCCTACGTTAGGTTCGAACATGTTCTTGCAGCCGTCGATCTACGTCTCTCCCAACACACCCCCCATGTCCCACCCTCGCTCTCGCTCACCCTCACCCTCACCCTCGTCCATCTTCTCGCTTGAAAACGCTGAGATTCATGTGGCGAAGAAGGTCACCCTGATGGAGCCGCCAACCCGCCCGGCGTTGGTTTTCATCAACTCTTTGGGAACTCGATCCAAGACCTCGAAACCTCGACCAAGTCACTCGCGCTCCCGGGGAAATCCCCGGGACCGCGAGTCTCGTGTACTTGCGGGCAAGTCGGAAAGTGAGCTCAACATCCCACGTATGGTGGAAACCCAGCCCACTCCCCCAAGAGCCTCCGGTCGAAATCTCTCCCCGGAGCGTGCAGGACGCCTCCGGATAGCACCCGAGACGTCAGACGTGCCCGAGGCGATTCCTCGAGCTCCAAGAGCCAACGCAAGTGCCACGATCAACCGAGTCTCGGAGATTCCCGTGCTGCCATATCTGCCGCCATCACCACTCATCGCTCAATCAAGCTCGCGATCTCGCATGCATCTGTCTGGATCGGAGCGATCATCACCCAGTCTCGCAGCGGGACATGCTCGCCGTCCCACTGAGCCAGGATCCCGCCCATCCTCCATCCGCAGCAACAGTAATATCAGCGTGCGCTCGCGCTCCCGTCCCGAGTCACCGTACCTCGACGAGGCCCGCCGCGGCATCCTCGACCACAGCAACCCAGCCTCCGCAGCCTCCTCCCCCGCCACCACCCACTCCTCCAAAAGGGGCCCAGTCACCGGGCCCAGCACCCCCAATATCCTCGGCACCCGCTCCCAGATGATGCGCCGCATGACCCGCACCCACTCCGCCGCCTCGAGCATCCACTCCCTGACGAGCCTGCCTGCCGACTTGGACGCCCCTATAAACCCCATCTGCACCTCTGCCCTGGCCAGCTCCAGCCAGTCCAGTATCAACATTTCCGCCTATGACTCGCACATCGTGCGCAAGCCGAGCCAGCGCCGCCACGCACGGCATAATAGCTCTGCACCCACCGCCCGCGGCTTCATGGGCCTGAAGCTAGGCAAGAAGTCTTTTGCTCGGGCGTAATCCCCCCCCTACTTAACTTCCACAAATTTGGTCCTTTGGATAGTGGAGTCCGTTCGTTCGGACAAATTAATTCGGTAATGTTTTTCGTATGGAGCGGATTGTTTTGGGACTTCGGCGGATTTTTGTTTGATTCGGTTTTTTTTTTCTGGGTTCTTGCGCGTTGAAAATGATTTATATGGGGTCTTGGGATTGGGATTGGATTGAGATTGGGGGTTGTTTTATTGTTTTGTTTGCTCTGCATTGGAATGACTTTGAGATGTTGACTTGGTGGCGTGGGTGTTTGGGATGATCAATTTACATTTTTCAATTTACACGCCGTTTTTACAAAGTTGGGGAAATTGTAGAAGATTCTCCACTGCCGATAAATTATGAGAGTAGACCATTCGATACGAGTACATAAACGGTCAATCTACGAGATGGTCCGGGTGATCTGAAGACTTCACAATGGTAAATGGTATATTGCAGACTACAATTAAGCAAGTAGCAATGCACGAAAGCGATATCATAAAAACCAAGAAACGCAATGATAGGTGCAAAAGCAAGGGAGATGCATGCGGGGATCACTTGCGTGCCTCCAGGGCCGATTTGATCGCTATATCACCTTAGTACACCCCTGCAGGGTTGTGGAATGTGAACTTACAGTCGCAAGACGTCTTTGCATCCCCAAAGAGCATTCTCGTACCGGGCATGAAGAACATCGGGTTGGGAACGTCGGCTGGGACGGTCAGTGAGGGCAAAAGGGTATTCGAGCGAGGACTTACCGTATCCACTGGACATGCCCCGCTTCATGACGATGACTTCTTTACTCTTCCACGCGTGGAGAACGGGCATACCCGAGATAGGAGAATCTGCCTCCAGGGCAATCGGGTTGACGGTGTCATTGGCGCCGATGACGAGGGTGACGTCGGTCCCCGAGAAATCTTCGTTAATCTCGTCCATTTCCAGGACAACTAGGGGGTTCTTTTTAGCAAGGACCCACGGATACGAACGGACAATACGTACTATCATACGGCACCGAGGCCTCAGCCAGGAGCACATTGCATTGTCCCGGCATCCGGCCAGCCACGGGATGAATAGCGAAACGCACATTGACGCCGCGGGCACGCAAAAGACCTACAATCTCCGCAAGGGCGTACTGGGCTTTTGCCACGGCCATTCCATAGCCGACGATGATGATGACATTTTCGGCATTGGCGAGCGATTCCACGGTGTCATCGATACTGGTCTGAGTCACTTCGCCCTCAATCTTCTTCTGGCTCTGGGCTGGCGCAGAGATACCACCGAACAAAACATTCGTCAGAGATCGGTTCATGGCGACACACATGATGTAGGAGAGGATCGAGCCACTGACACCGATCAAGGATCCGACGCTAGTCAGTAGGGGATTGTCGAGCATCAATCCCTCGGCCACGAGTGCGAACCCAGAGTATGCATTGAGCACCGTGATGACGACCGGCATATCGGCACCACCAATGGCCGCTGTGGTAGTGTACCCTTTCAGGAAGCTCAGGACTGTGCTTGTACCGAGACACGCCGCCGCTATACCCGGGTTGGCTGGTGCCATTGTAACAAAGGCTCCCATGGTTGCCATGTTTCCTCCCAGCAGGGTCGAGTTCACGAGGTGTCGACCCGGGAGAGCGATGGGGCGCGAGGACATGCGACCAGCGAGTTTAAGGAAAGCGACAAGCGAGCCAGTGAAGGTGACACCGCCGATGAGCACACCCATGTAGGCCGTGACCATGTGCAGGGTCGAGATGTCAGCAATATCGACCATGACACTGCCGATGCTGGTCAAAACAGCCGCCAGACCGACCACCGAATGCAGCGCCGCCACTGTCTGAGGGAGTCCAGTGGGGGTGATACGACGGCCGATCAAACCTCCAACCACAGCACCCGTACCAGCAACAGCAGCAAACTGGGTGAGAGTCTCCGGAGAGAAACCCACCGCAGCCAACGAGGCCAGAATGCCAGATGCTACACCCAGAATACCGAGAATATTTCCACGACGAGCGGTTTGCTGTGAAGCTAGCCCAGAGATCGATCCCATGCAGAGAAGCGTGCTGACCAGGTATCCGGCCTGAACCAGACCAGCCATACCCGTGCTTGCAGCAGTGACGAATCCTCCGCCAAACACAAGGGCGGGAATGGCATAGAGCCATGGATACTCCGGGGGTCGGTCGGCCGCTTGAACATGTCAAGCATGCGCTTCGTGACCACAAAGCCTCCCGAGACGTTCACAAAGGCCAGGAGAACGGAAGCGGCACCGAGGTATTCAGGCAGCGTGGTTGGGACGTAGCCACCACCCATGATGAATAGCCCGCCGATGCCAACCATACCCGAGATGGCATTTGTCACACTCATCAACGGCGAGTGTAGAGCAGGGGCCACACCCCATACCGCACGGTAGCCGACGAGGCCGGCGAGTCCGAAAGTCATCATGTTACCCATAAACATCGGTCCAGTGGCTTTCCCCATAGCGAGTGTGGTACCCATTGCCCCGGTGACAGCGGTCACATCTCGAGTGACCTTTTGCCACGGGGTCAAAGTGACCTCTTCTTCTTTCTTCGCTGCAACGGCCTGTGCATCAGGCTTGGGTGCTGGCGGAGGTGCCGGCGGAGCAGCCGGGGGGATGATTTCACCATTGAGCGTAACAATCGAGCCTCGGACAACCTCATCGTTAAAGTCAATCCCGAATGCCTTGTCCTGAGGAGCCATGGAAAGCAAATATTTCGTGATATTGTTGGAGTACAGGGTCGAGGCTTGGGTCGGCAGGCGAGAAGGAAGATCGGTATAGCCGATGATGGTCACATCCTTGTAGCTGGCTAGCTCACCGGGGACAGTGGCCTCGCAATTCCCACCCGCTTCGGCTGCCAGATCGACCACCACAGAGCCAGGCTTCATAGCCGCCACCATCTCCTTAGTGATCAGTTTCGGCGCAGGCTTTCCGGGAATGAGTGCAGTCGTGATGATAATGTCGACGTCGCGAGCTTGTTCCATGAATAGCTTCATTTCCGCTTCGATGAATTCCTTGGACATTTCCTTGGCGTAGCCACCTTGCCCGGCACCATCCTCTTGAAAGTCCACCTCGATGAACTCTGCGCCCAGAGACTGAACCTGCTCCCGAACGGCAGGGCGGGTATCAAACCCACGAACGATGGCACCCATACGGCGGGCCGAGGCAATGGCACTCAGACCCGCCACGCCCGCTCCAATAACCAGGACTTTACTGGGAGGAATCTTGCCGGCAGCGGTAACCTGACCGGTGAGGAAGCGTCCGAAATGGTTCGACGCTTCCAGCACCGCCTTGTAACCGGCAATGTTGGCCATGGAGCTGAGCGCATCAAAGACCTGCGCCCGAGAGATACGCGGAATGCGGTCCATCGCAAAGGCCGTCACACCCTGCGCCGCGAGCGCCTCGACTAACGGCTTGTTCTGAGCCGGGTACAAGAAGGAGATGATCTTCGAGCCTTTGCGGAGGGCCTGCACCTCGTTGAAGGGGCCATCGATCTGGGGGGTTCGCACTTTGAGAACAATGTCGCTGTGGGCCCAGATGGCGTCACGGTCGACGAGAGTCGCACCGGCTTCTTGGTAGACATGATCCTGCAGTTGAGCACCCTCACCAGCGCCCCGTTCAATCAGTACCCGCGAGAAGCCTTTTTTCCGCAGAAGAGCCACATTTTGCGGGGTAATAGCGACGCGACGCTCATGCTGGTGGGATTCGCGGGGAACCCCAACGGTCAGTGCGGAGTAGGGAGTGGTCGACACAGGCTCCGCGGAGGGAGTCGTAGTCGAGGCTGTCCGTCTGGGGATGCAAGAGCATGGTGGGATCAAGGAAAACCTCTGGAGAAAAGGTAAACGCGACACCCGGTGAGATTGAAATGCTGGTCACGAGTCAGAGAGTTGGGGACTTTGTAGTCAAAGCGAAAGCCTACACGTCACCGAGCGAAACAACTTCCCCTCTCGACACACCAAAGGCGAGACACGCATGGTGAAGTCGAGCACAACCGCTTCGGACTCTGGGTAGTGCAGAGAAGAAAGAGGGCGGAGGGCAGAAGGCGGATTCCCACCTTTCGATGAAACGCTTGACCGTGCGCTTTGCGGGGGTGGAGTTGGCGGAGAGAGGCTCCACTGTGACGATCTTATCAAGTACCCGACATTTGGCCGGAGAATGATCAGGGACTTGATTATCTCTGACAGGGCAAACAACGTCAAGGTTCTTCCCGGACGCAGATTGAAGATAAACTCGACGGTCCATGGTGGTTGATCTACACCGGATCCCCAACATCCGCATCAGTCCACTCAAGGGTCAGACCAATATGTCTGGGATTTCAGTCAAATGTAGCAAAGACAACTATCGAAAGAAGAGACTCTAAAGATGGCAAAGATGCGGTCTGGCTGATCGGATTGGCTGCTATCAGATTGAATAAATTCATGCAAGGATCACGAGCCGGAGTGACGGCCTGCGTCGAAAGGCGATGAACGATTTAAATGATCGCTGAATATTGAGATGGATGCTACACCGGAACAAGTTTGATTCCTTGCTCTGTTGGCGAGTAGACTGGAAATAATACTACTCGGAGTGATAGGGCGCAATAACAACCTAACAACCCGGTCTAGATCGACATCGGCGAACATACCAGAACAATCCTCCAAGCATGAACTCTCCTACAACTCGAAATTTGGAAGATGATCTTATGAACCAAAGCGCAAATGGACATCTGACAAAATACCGTGGTCGGCCCGATGAATTCAACTTCATCCGACGAATTCCGGACATCAGCACCAGCCACCACACTGAAAAGGTCTATATCCAGCCACGCAAATCCAAAGAACACACCACACAAGATGCCACCCAAAAGAAAGACCGAGCCCGATACACACGATCAAGCCCGGAAATCGACCAAACACGACCCTGAACCCCGAGACGCCCTGCACCGCTACCCCACTTCACACGTCTACCGCCTCATCGAACCAGGTCCCGTCTTACTCGTAACGACGGGATCCCTAGAGAAACAAACGCACAATGTCATGACCATCGGATTCCACATGATGATGCAACACGACACGCCGCTCATCGGGATCACGCTCGGACCGTGGGACGCATCATTCCACGCCCTGCGTAGACAGCGGGAGTGTGTGCTGGCCGTGCCATCGATCGAGATTGCGGAGAAAGTGGTTGATATCGGGAATTGCTCATCATCGGATTCCGTCACGAGTAAATGGGAGCGGTTTGGACTGGAGGCGGTGCCGGCGGAGAAGGTTCAGGCGCCGTTGGTTGGCGGGCCGCACATTATTGCTAATATCGAGTGCGTGGTCGAGGATACGGCTTTGGTGAATAAGTACTCCATGTGGGTGTTGAGAGCTGTGCGGGCCTGGAAGGGCTCGGCGGGGACGATGTTTCATCACCGTGGCCAGGGCGTGATGGTGGCCGATGGGGAAGTGGTGGATTTGAAGGATCGGATGGTGAAGTGGAAGGAGTTTTTGGACTAGATACAGTGGCTTTGATGGGCGATGGGAATGTAAACGAGTCCATGGAACCATATCATGGCGCATGGGAGCATCTATTTGCGAGACCGGGTGCCGGTCGATGTTTGATTAAATACAAGCCAGCCGCTCTATCATGCACAATTATTCTAAGCCTCAACGCGAGGCTACTCCACCGGGACTTCTATCCATTATATATGAACGAGAACATCATCGACGAGCCGAGGCATCCTGCTCCGAGGAATCAACCTCCTCGACCGTCTCAACGGGGGCGCCCTTGCTGTCGATAAAGTGCGAGATGCGGTTACTCGGGAGCCACGCGCTCTCGGGCATGACAAAGTAAGAGACCAGCGCGAGAATAGTCACGCCGCCCATGATGATAGGGGCATCTAATGGAGTGGTCAACAGGAATTTCAAACACAGAGACACAGAAACATGGATGGAAAACTTACAGTTCAAGGTCTCGCCGGTGACGGGCCACTCGTAAGGCGAGAACAAGATAGCCACGACCCAGCCGTTCCAGAGCACGGCGATGAACTGGAACGGCTTGCTCAGCCGACCAAGACTCCACTTTGGCTTGGGGAATCGTTTCGGGGTGCAGATCAGGCGGCCCAGGCAGATCAGACCGTATGCAGCGGCGCTGGGCACACCGGCCGCGGACACCAACGAGGTAAAAGCCACGCTGGATGGGAGAATGGTGCAGGTCACGATGGCGGCGACGACCCAGACGACGATGACGGCGTTGCGGGGCTGGCCATTGTGGACCTTGGACACCCAGCCCGAGAAGGGGAGGACGCCGTCACGGGCAACAGCGAAGACAAGACGGGAGGCGGCAACAATAGCGATGGCAGTGTTCAGCCAGAGCGCGACGACACAGATGATGTTCATGAAGATATGACCGCCTTGGCCGAGTACATGTGCATAGAGGCTGACGAAAGGTTGGGGCGACGCGTAACTCATCAGGGTGTCGGTGTCGGGCTGCACATAGGCCAGTCAGCTTCGGATGAGGTTTTCTCTCATCCCAAAGTACTTACCGCGCAGAACAGGAACAAAATAATGGTGGCCAGTCCACCAAACCCACTAGCAACGGTACTCCAGAAGATACCGCGGGCCGCAGTGACCGACGCGTTCTTGGTTTCCTCGGCCACATGGCCCGAGGCGTCAAAGCCGATGAGGATACCGGCGGTGGCCAGATAGGAAAGACACCAGTTCCAGCCCGCGGGGGCACCGGTTCCGTTATAAGTGGTCATGAACGCCTCGTGGGTGGTACGGAAACCCCAAGTATTGGCCGTGCCGATGGGCAACCAAATGATATTCAGGAAGAAATCCAGCATGACGATGGCGGCCGAGACCCAAAACACATACTTGAAGAACCGAGGCGGCATAAAGTTGAGCAGCGCAGCCAGGGCCAGCAGAATCTCGGTGCAGATCCATTGCACGGCGCGAAACTTGACGTCGTCGGTGTCGCTGGGAAAGTTCAACTTGAACACTGCAATTTCAGACAGCATATAGTTCACGGCCGACTGCGTGTTGCTGGCGCAAAAGGTTGTCCAGGCAGTCGTACTCCACCAGGCTACGATGAAGCCGAGGAGTCGACCGAATCGCGGACCACCGGCCTCCGCAGCCCAGAGGTAGATGGATCCAGCCGACGGTGAGGCCGAGCATACCTCGGCCACGACGGCGGCCGTGATAAAGGTAAAGACCATGGTCACCAGGTAACTAGTCCAGTAGGCCAGGTTCCCACCGGCCGCAATGCCGGTGGTGAAAGTGACACGCACACCACCGACGAAGTACAAGGCGGCTGGCAGAGGTTAATATCCATCACCAAAGAAGGGATTGAACATGGATACACACCAAATGTTGTCGCAAAGTTCTCAAACAGAGTATACGTTCTATGCAGCACCTGCGTCGCAACGTGAGCTGTCGATCACCCGCTCATCGGGTGAAGCTATCACCTACCGGCTTATAGCCCATGGTTCGCTAGAGAAAGAGTCAGCACGGCACCAACCGAGGAGCAGAGACATCGTGCTGAGATGGACTCACCAGCAACGCCGCATCATCCTTGGCCTCAAAGTCACTCCGGTTGTCCTCGCCGTCTGCGATCAGGTCATCGCGACCGACCACGACCTCGTCCTGCGCCATGGCCAAGCACAGAGAGCAGATACACACACGCGAGCACGGGCCGAGTCAAGCAGGTGAAGACGGAGAATATCCAGGACGCAAAAAATTTGCCAATTAAGTTTGGGGTTTGGGAAGCGTTTCGCCCGGTCAGATGAACCCCACTATTCGCCGCGTCGAATCCAGCCAAGGGGCGATCGCGTGGGAGAAAGGATCATGGCTAGGATGGACCCACGAGCCGATCCCAATCCGGTTTCGGAGGCGCGCAAGCCGCTGCAGAAGAGCGGAGGAATCTGGTCCGCATGGCATTTTCCCGATGGCAAAAAAAAAAAAAAAAAAAACTTGGCTTGCGATTGCGCACAGGCTGAACGATGGGGGCAGGAAGATGATGATTGGCAACGAGGGAATCCCAGCGGGATAGACCCACTTGCGAGCCTTGTGTTTCAAGATGTGATGGTGAATATTAACACGATGGGAATGTACAGGGTCTATCTCGTTCTATGGATGTATAGGGGTATCGTGTCCGGGACCAGCCCAGCGAAAGGGGACCGGGATCGTGTCCATGGACAGTAGCATGGACACGGCAAAAGTATACAGATGCATCACGGAAGGAGAATATTCGACTGGATCTCGTCCAGGGTCTCCGTCCAACCGTCGGGGAACGCGCGCCGTTTGAACCAGACCTTTTCCAATAGCTCAAGGCCCTTTTCCACATTCCTAAACCCAAAGCGCTTGAGATCTTCCATGGTCTCGCGCACGTATTTTTGTTCGGTCTCGTCGCGGGTCTCTTGGCCGGCAATGAAGAGAGGCCATAAGACCGCCAGCTGGCCCACGTCCTTGGAAAGCTTGCGGATCAAGGTGAGAATGCGAGTGATGAGCATGTCGAGATAGGCCCGATCGGAGATCCACATGTATCGGCCCGCGCCAGCCACTTGATGCAAATGCACAAAAGTGGCCTTCTCGTAGGCCTCGATGCACCCGACGTATTCGAGGACATCGGGGAAGGGGAATCGGCGCAGGCTCTCGTCGTCCAGCTCCATATCCCCGAGGAGTTGCAGACTGATGGGCGTGCTGGCGCGCCAGACAACCAATCGATTGAAGATGTCCTTGTACACCACGTCCTGGTAGTCGGGGGACATCCACTGTTTATCCCGCGCGAATGTGCTGATGGCCGCCTGGACTTCCATCATGCCCGACCACGCCTGACGCAGTTCGACCAGTCGGGGGTCATCCGGCATCGAGGGCGAGGACAAGCTCGGGGTTCCAAGATTATACTCCCACCCACCGCCGAGGGTTTTCCAGTAATTGCCCTCCACGACCGTCCCACCGGGGGTTGCGCATGCACCGGCGACGTCAAGATATGAGAGTAAAGATACCAGGAAGGATCGGAGCGGGTGGTTGGATTCGGCGACCCGCTGGACCTCGCGGGGGGAGTTGCCGGTGTGCGGGTAGAAGAGAAGGTTGTAGATTTCGCGGGCGCCTTTGAGATGCACGGCCCAGTTTTGGTGTTGCGAGTCCATCATCTATAGCACAGGTTAGTTGATCCAGGGTGCATTCTCCGATGGAGACCACTTTACCTCGAAAAGACAGAGCAGGAGACAGGTCGCAAAATCCGTCATTCCGAGCTGTTGACTCGGCTGAACATAGCGCGCCCGAAACAGTTGCACCGCATCCCCGTATTTCCCCATGGCTTGCTGAAAGTGGCGATTGCGTTGCGGTCCCACGGACGTGTTGGCGAGATGGAGGGCGCCCAATGCTTGCATAATCCCCACCATGGACGGGGAGGAGCGGGCGAAGTCAGGAAAATGAATGCGGTAGGGATTGAGGTTGGTGGAATTGTCATAGATGAGAAGGAGGGTCGACACCTGGTCGATGAAGTGGGTGTAGTAGCGTTCGTCGGCGGATTGCAGCGTGGTAGACACCAAGTTGGGCGGTGCGATGGGCTCCTGGAAGCGGAAGTGGGCGGGGGATTGGGCGACGGTGGTGGGAGATACCACGATTCCCTCGCATCCCGGACCGTCCGGCTCCTCCTGTTTGATCGAGAGCACGCCCGTGCCCGGGATGTCGTCGGTGTCGAGGCCGGTCTTGCGTTTCCGCGGCGCCTTGGCGGGTTCCTGCGTCTGGGAGGGACCGTAGACCTTAAAGGTCATGCGGCCTTGTGTACCGTCGCACTCGAGCCCCAAGCGCGAGCAGTTCTTGCAGGCCGGCGAGGCCTCGTCACACCGGACATGGCGGCGGCGACAGGTCGAGCAGCCCGTGAACCCGCGATGGTGCCAGCGGCGGACGCGCTTTCGAGCCGGGGGCTGTGACTCGGGCGATTCGGAGGTGTCGGTGGGGGTGTTCATCGGGGTGAAGCCATGAAGGCATTGGAGGGGAGAAGGCTGAGGAGAATTTTGGGCGGGACAGCCGACGGCGGTGCTGAACCGCTTCTGGGGCTGTGATCGTCGCCGTTGGTGGTTGATCATCCTTTGGCTCCACCAAGGATCAAAAGACGAAGTTCCAGCGCCCATGGCCTCGGGCTCACAATGATGAATTCGTCCATTCCCCGGACAGGACGGTGTCGGTGTCAAGATGACATGATTGCAAACATGATTTCAAGCGACCAACCTGGATCAGCGACGAGTCAGACGAAGTCATGTCTTCGGACTGGGCGAGCTGCGATCTATGCAAGTACAGGTGGTATGAACTTGATGAATATATATTCGCGATGGGCGAATGGATGTGGAGGATTCGAGCCAGTCAGTGACTGCATTGTCCAGCAGACTCTACGCTGACCCCTTGTCTAGTTTACCCGATTGAAGATACCTTTCGATTGTCCGGGGTGTTGGATGTGGCTTCCTTGACCAAGCCTCTTAGCGCAACGATCTCTTTCCCAGTCGACGATCATGATTCTGTCCAGTCCACCGGTGAGACGGTAGCGATCAGCATTGAAGACCCTGAGAAGAAAGGCCTCCAAGACCCTTACTTGATCCATGATTCTTGCTGGGAGATTTTGCGCCGCTTTTTCGACGGGCCAATCCCCTGGAAACGGCTGGTTGTCATATTTGACGGAAGGCCCGCCAAACAAAAGACCACAGGGAAGGAAGTGGCTATACACCTCTCGGTCGAGCAGCTCCTTGAGCTCGAACCGAAGAGCAGCCTGGCAATACTGCCGGTTACTAACGGACATGATGGCTACGGATTGTCAACCCAAGCTATTCCGGAGGTCGCGCCTCCGCACCGGAGGGGATTTCTGTATCTGGAAAAGCACATTGAAGAGGGATCCCAAACGGCCGTTCCATGAGATTAAAATCCCGTGCCAACCGACCGTGGTGGTGATTTCGTTCTTCTCGGGTGGTCCTCAAAGCTTCATCACGGGGCTGAGATTTCTCTCCAGAAAGGAGGTCATCAGTGTCGGATGCATTCTTCCCGACAGTCCAATCATCCCGATCCAGGGGATGTTCCAGGGATTTCAAGTTGCCACCACGGGAAATTTGGTTCAAGGGATCCAAGTGATTGTTGACAGAGTTGCTTCCTCGTGGGTTGGCGAGGCTTCGGCCACGAGTACTATTGACTCCCTTACGCTTTTGGGGGGTCCTCAAAAGCTCCAGGCTTCATTTCTCGTAAGCATGGTTGATCGAAAATTGGGATGCATCACTAAATTGATATCGGAGACCCGCCCGGGGTTTTCGGAAGTGCCCGTCTTCGAACAAGAACGCCCCTTTATCATGGCATCTCTATCCCTGCAATTCGACCTCTCCCGGTCTAAAGACACCACCCTGCCGAACGACCCTTGCTGGATTCCCACAGTTCCACCCTCCATGAAGGGCCTGTATTTCAACAGAGTCTCTTTTCACCAGGCCAATCCCACGACGATGTATGACTGGACGACTTCTTGGATGTTATTTGGCGAACAGGATGGAGGGAACCTCCGGCATCTCACCAAAATCGAAGTGTGGGCCTATAAGCATCGCCTCACTAAGATCTACTTTACGTACAGTAACAGGAGCAAGGTTGCGATGACCGAATTCCAGCCCACCTGGCATAAAGGTCCATGTGGGGTGTATAACTGGCCTGGGGAATGGTGTCTTGAAGATTTCAAGATTGATGGACGTGGTGGGGAGAGAATCAGCAAGATTATTATGGTCTCATACGAGTATGACCGAGGATATTCGCAGGTCACTCCGTTATGGTATGAGGTCAGTACTCCGCGAGGCCTTCCCTGCACTCACGCTCTCGTTGACCTCCGTGCCAGATTTACACCAATTGGGGACGATCTTTCCAGACCTGCACGCCCTCTCGAGTTATCACTCGTAAGAAGGATAAGAGTTTGCGACGGCGGGTCATGGCCATTGTCCCGAAGACCACGCCGGTGGGGTTCTATGGATTCAAGGTAGGAAGTTATTTGTTTACAGTCCGTGAGAACTGCTGGACTGACCATTGCATTGCAGCGTGGTTCACTCGGTCAACTCAGCCTGGGCGTGATAACAGCCCGAGTTGAGGAATGATATGGAATCCTAAAGACAATTGCTCAATTGTTCGGAGAGAAGATAGCTTCATGGGATGAATCTTCGACCACTAGCTGTTCTACTGATTTCGATGGATGATAAAACGCGTTGTATACCTCGAGAAACTTCGCCTGCGTCGTAGTGATATAGAAACAATACTTCATCACCAACACGTCCAGATTTACTACCACGCTCCTAATGGATCCGGTTGCTCTGTCTGCTGTCCAGTTCGCACACCGCCGTAAAACCACCCACTTCCCGCGGGGACTGTGGTTGCATCTCTTGAATTTCCGGACGCAAATATTCAGCCAAGGTATCACCGGGCAGTTGAGCCGCACCATACGCACCGGGAAGTTGAGCAGGACCAGACGCATCCTTTGACTTCGAGCCTGCGTTCACGGGAACTGCATTCACGCGAGCTAGAACTTTTCGCCTCCCACGACATTCCCAGAGCGCCCATGCAATAGAAAACACGGCCATCACGCCCAACGGGACTCCTACACCCACGCCCACCACCACCTCGCGCGACATCTTGTTCGAAGCGGCAGACTCCGTGGAAGCGCTCACGTTCTTGAAATCCACAGCCAGTGCAGCCACGCCGGGGATTGCGATCCCGCGGGGTATGGAAACCAGTCCATGCTGACAGGTCGTGCTGTGGTCGGTCGTGTTATACGTCGACGCGCCGCAGCAATGAACGGTATTGCTCCCGTTGTAGGGACTATTGGTGATGGGGAAAGTCGTTGTGCCATCGACTAGACCAGAATCATTATATGGCCAAATATCGTCACAACCCGGCCATGATAGCCTCAAGCTCACCACAAAATTTGAACTCGCCGCACGCCGTCCAGCTCCGATCCGTGCAGCTCCCACGAGCCACCGTGAGTCCCGCGTCACGCTGCATAAAGCAGAGCCCATTCGATAGACACAAGTCATTCTTATTACAGCACCAGGTCGTCGAGTCCAGCGTGCAGGGGACGTCGTCCGGAGCCTCTGTCGAGGTCGTCGTGTAACATTTCCGGATCTCGCGCGCAAGAACGAGCGGAATGAATGGACTGAGAAATGCCATGATTTATCCCGAGATGATCCGGATATCGTCTCAAGGCAGTTAATCATCAGGAATTCTCGCTGACGGCTTCATGATTCACGCTGCTCGCCGCGTGTCGCACTCGATTCGCACGGGGTAGACACGCGGGGACCATATCAGCTTTGGTTCAACGATGCACAGATCGTGATTGGCGATGTCCGCTGACCGTGGCTGGGGTTTACATCTGACTGGTTTGCAAGATATCTCAGTGACACGGCGACAGGGAATCCTGGGCCTAAACTCGGGCTTCATGGATTGGAGTGTGCGATCTGAGCAGCCATAAAGGAATGATATAAAGAAGTGATTAAACATTAAACCATCATTTCCAATCCTACCAGCCCCTTCACTATCCATTCTGCACGATCTCATCAACGTCAGTCACATCCAATCGCCGTACCTCCCGGCTCGTCAGGATAAATCGGAACCTGATCCGAGTCCGCACACTGGCAATAGCTCGTCTCCACAGCCTCAGCACAAGCAGCCGAAGCCGTTGCGCAAAATTGATCGGTGCTCATCGAAGTAGTCATGCCGGGCGGACAGGAGCTATGCGGCATGCAAAAGGTATCGAAGCCGGAGCGGGCGTCGAGCGCAGACATACTATACCATTGATCGGCGGCACAGGAGCACGACACCGCTACCACGCCAAATGTCAAAGCATATCTTGCCAGCACTTTCAGAGTCACTTACCACTGATCACGGTCGAAGCACCGCCCGCCAGCGTCCCATCATACAGAGTCCGCGTCGTATAAGGCAGGGCACCGTTGGAACACTCGGTGGTCAACCAGGCGGCATTCAGCGGGAAGCAGGTGGACGCTTCCATGCAATGGTCCGGGTGCCAGTTTGCCGGGAAGAAGCCATGAGCGCAATTGAGCGACTCTGGCTTATGGCAGTACGACACGGGGGTGCCCATGGTACAGTCCGTGGTGTGCAGAAGGGTTGAACCGTCCGTACACCGAGGGGGCCTGGTGACGGCGGGATTCGGGGCATCGGAGACGACTGCAGATGGCTGGATTGGACGGACGAAGGCCGTCTCGTGCGGGAATGCCATGGCAGCGACGAAAGTCAGGGAAAGGGGGATACCCCGCAGCCACATCTTGGAGTAGAAACAGAGAGAAAGAGGATAGACTGGTGCAGTTGGTTTGGTCAGTTCAATCTGCAACCTCGACGCTCTTATATCCTCGCCTCTTCCAGAGAAGCATGCATGCACCGAGATCCCGATACAACAAGTCATTCCACGCATGCACTCATCCTCAGCCACCATCCCAACAGCTCACGCTGTCGTGGCCGGGTGGGCATGTAACCCAACCCGTCGTGAGATCGATAACGCCAAAACCAAGCCAATGAGCCGACAGATTGCATCAACCCATCAATCCAGGTCCATCCATGGAGTAGACCTCCCCTGCACGAGCAAGACGCCGTGGCGCGGGACGGGAAGCGATGTGACATCCAGATTGATAAACGCAGTGTAGACACCGGACGCAGGGCTAGTGTAGAAGCGGGTGCAACCGCGACACGCCCAAGACATGGCGAGAAAAAAGCGCACGATACTCGAGTCGACACGCTCGTTCGTCAAAGCGAAAGTGGCGCGGTGTCGTGGATCCCGGCGACGTGGGACAGGGCGCCGGGGGAATGGACTAAGTTCGAGACCCGCAGCTGCGACATGCTTGTCTTGTCTTCTGGAAGCCGTTGCCGAGATGGGCTGTTGTTCGACTCGACGTTCTACACGCCATTACACACTTACATGGGATCAGCCGATCAATCCCAGTCCCCGGTAGTCGCGCCCCAGGAGAGATGGAAATGCTTTTTTTTTTCGCTGGCGATAGCGCCAGCATAATCACCGGTTGACCGCACCATGTCTGGAGCGATGCATCCAATATAATGTGGTAAAATGTATGTACACGAAGGTTAAAGTCAAGGTCACAGTGTCAAGAAATCACAAAAGTAAGAAGAGAAAGAAGAAAAGCAGGCGATTGATGCGACATCAGCGGCGCATGACGAAATGCATATGGACAGTTGATTCCATTCCCACATACCGGGCTTAGACCCTGATCTCATCAGACCAGTCTAGAAGCCATGGTGACGGGCATGGTGGTAGTGAACATGACGGCGGGCGTGCTTGGAGCCAGCCAGCGTCGGCTCAGGCAGCACGGGGACATCATACACCACGGTGGATGTCTCGGACGCGGTGCTGTAGGCGGTCGACACCGTCCGCACGCCGCGCGTCTCGGTGCTGTAGGGAACACCCTCCTGGTTGACCAGGACCACAACATCCTTCTCTAGGTAGATGATCTCCTCGGGGATGCTGTCGACGGCGTACGAGGTGGTGGGAGAGGGAGTGGGTGTCGGGGTCGCGGTCGAGGTAGGAGTGGACGTCGTAGTGGGCGTGGCGGTCGTGGTGGGAGTAGACTCCGAAGTGCTCGGGCTGTCCGCACCGAGCAGGTTGTGACCGCCGATCGACAATCCCAGGGATAGAGAAATGTCGGGCACCGAGAGCGTGGGGATACCGGGCAGGCCCGGCGCGGTCGAGGTCGCAGAAGAACCCATGTGCATACCATCACCCATGGCGTACTCGGGACCCCAGGCGACGGTCATCGGTCCGGGCAGTCCCTCATGAATCATGACATTCTCATCCTTGAGCTCTTCAGGCATCTCAAATTTGCATTGCTGCATGACCGACTGCGGTTGGAGATCGAAGACCTTGCATTTGTCGACCAGTCCCGATTCATCCGTACATTGCTCCACGGCCTGCTCCAGCACACCATCTTCCCAACCGAAGATGAAATCACCGTGGTAACCGTAGCCAGTTGGATCGCCGTTAGATAGCGAAAAGTATCCATCGTAGTCCTTGAAGGAGCCGGTATCGAAGATGTTCTCGAAGAAAAGCGAGACCAAGCGCGTCTCAAACCCCGGGGGCATGTTCCGTCGTTGACCGTGCTAGGGTACGCCATATGAGATTTGTGGTCGTGGGAATCGACGTCCTTGCCGTTCCAGCAGGACGGGAACTGCAGTTCCAGGCGCAGACCATCGGGGCAGTTCTCATCCAGGAAGGTCTTGTTGGGCATGAAATGGCGGCCCAGCGAGGGCTCTGCTTGTTGCTTCCCGTAGTTCATGCAGTTGAAGCCGAGGGCCTTCTGGGCCAGGGCACGCTGCGACGACTGCTCGCCATGCCACTCGGACTTGGGGGGATCGGGGACAGGCCAGGTAAAGTTACGCAGGAACGGATCACCCGCCAGCATGCGAAAGCCCTTTGGGAAAGCCTTCGGCTTGTCACCGTAGAGCAGGTAGTAGCTGGCATTGTCAGCGCGAGACCGAAGCAAATCAGGCCAATATCCACTCACGCAAGCATACCGCCCACCTCCTTGACCATCTCCGCGGTACCATTGCTATGAATGAAGTACAAAGTGGGGATCCAGTAGGCTGACTTGTCCTGCGTCACGGCACACGACGTGCACTCGGACTTGCGCAGGGAGTCAGTATCGGATGTCATGGCGAAACCTAGAATTCAAAGTCAACAGCCGAGCATCCCCCATTCACCGGACACACTCACCTCCTCCACCATGGACCGCATGCACATGGGAAGAGACCTTCCCGGGGTCCACGATAGGGTCCATCCGGGCAAAACCGGTCTGACCCCGGCAGGGCATACGCCAAAAGGCATCCGTGCCGGCTGGAAACCCCGCGAGGGAGGCCAGCAAAAGGGCCGAAAGACGAAGGCCGAGCATATCGAAAATCAAGTTGGCACGTCGGTGCACACAAGGCTAGAAACGAATGACGAGGTTGGATGCAAAGGAGTGACAGTCAACGACTCGCCAGGAGCACCGAATCAACCGGTCCGGCGTCGCGCGGGGGCAAAAAAGCACAAAAAAAACGAGATCGGAAGGTGTCTGTCGATGGTCGGAGGTTGCTAGATACTGTGTCAGAAGAAACAAAGCCGGGGTACCAACGCGTGAGTTTTGAGGGCGCGCCACGGCATCTTGGAACAAGCTCCACGGTGTCGCACCGTGGGATGCTCAATGGCCAATTAAACGTCATGCAAAAGAGGTTCTTTGGAGATCCCTTGGGGGCAGGGGGAATGGTCCCTTGCATTCCCCGGCAAGGAACGCCACACGAGGGATGGGGAGGCGAAATAGAGTGGCATGCTTACGATCCGAAGCGCGTCTTCTCTGACGTCAACAAACAAACGGCAATGGTGCTATATAGGCGGGGCTGCGATGGTGGTGGTGGTGAGTATTGCGGTCATCTCCATCTATATACCTCGTACTCGGTAAATATGCCGAGAGTGACGACATACCTGAACTGTCAACACAGCAAGGACAAGACCTCACTGGAGAAGATCAAGAAAGACACAGTAAAGAGCGACGACCCAGGAGGGCAAAAAGGTGAGACGAAAGGGAAAAGGGCTGGCGAGGCAAATAAGGGAGTCAAGTAGGGCCGCAGAGGAGGGCTAAACGAGCTAAGGAAATGGTAATTTCGCCAGCCTGGAGAAGGGCAATCCACTCGGGCCCAATTCCTTGGGATCCGTTTGATTGACCCTCGATGGACATGACTCGCACCCTTGTCGAGCCCCGTTGGGAGCCCCGTTGGCAGCCCCGTTGAGACCCTGAGACCCCCGTGGCGGTTTCCGACCGGATCAACCTGTTGACATGGAGTATACAACCGGTCATGCTCGACCAACATCCCCATCCCCATCTTCTCCCTGCTCCGTACACTTCCAACCCCTTTTGGGAGGGCGTACAAACACCCCACGATGACGGCATTTGTGAACTCTCAAAGCCCGACGCCACCCCACTCCGTGATGAGACTGGAGGCCATCAGGGGTTCGGCCGTCTCATTGGTGGGCCGGGTCAAATCGAAGGGTTGGGTTGAATGTTCTCCGACACTAGCAGGACATCCATTGTCTCGGCAGCCCCACCGAGTGCCAGGGGATTGGGTGGCCGGGCGCATGATGAAACCCCAGTTTGATACTGAATTTCAGTTCACTTTGTGGTTTGTGTTTTTCGGGCGGGGGCAGGATCTCCATGTCGTGGTGACCCTGAGAGTTATACATCCGGATACACGGAGTACATACACCCCCTATCTGTTATGCACCGAATGGCCGAGATTGCGGGGAAGACGGAGCTGATCTGCCGGGAATCCTGGAATCCTCATTTCATGGCTGCCTTCAAGCCTCAGCGCGGGAGCCTGATCATAGCCCCGATCCGACGTCGAGCTCCTGCAATGAAACTGAAACAACGACGCCGGATAGACAAGGCTTGTTCGCGATTGCGAGGATCATCTCGTCCGGATATGCTTCCGAGGGTGAATTGTACATCGAGATCGTCTAGTTGAAGATAAAATACAGTTGGTGAAGATATCCAGACCTTCCAGTTAGACATGGACGTCTTTCAGAGCCTTGCGAGCACGGTCAATGGCATCTCGCGCCCCCTGGTCCGAGACATCCTCCTGAGTCTTACCGCCATCACGCACAATGCGCTGCAGATGTTCCTGGGTGTCACGGAGAGAGCTTCGGCCCTCTTCGCGGACCTCATCCTCCCAGAAGCCGCGAGCTACATCCCACTTCTTTTGCTGCCGCCGCAGGGAATAGATCAACCCGACCGCCGCCAGGGTACCCGACTCGTAGACCGACGCCGAGGGAACAGAGATATAGGTCAGAGCGGATAGAGCGGAAGCCAAGGTGGTAGTGGAGACGCTGAACAGCACTAGTCTCTGAGCGAGAGCTTGCAGGGATGGTACGGTGGTCCCAAGTAGCTTAGTGCGCATGTCGGAAATTCGGGTCGGCCAGGGAGGCGGAGATGACTGAATGGCACCGGCGTCCGTGGGCTTTGGCGCACGATCAGGCTCCGCAAGCAGGCCAGCCTGCTCGTACCTGCCGGAGGTCCAGATCACTTCCCGCTCGGCACGACGAAGCAATCGCTTCTCAACGATCTCCGAGGTGATCATGCTCACGTCGTCAACGCGCCAAAACAGTTTCCACCAGGCCAGGCCCCGCCATCGCGGACTAGCAAAGCCGGCCTCCAGACCGCTGCGCAGCTCGGAATGCGCTCGTTCCGCCCAGACCGCAACCCCGCGTTCTAACTCGGCGCGAACTGCTTCAGGGGTCACGCCAATGGTTTGATCATGAGCGGCCTTGGCGTCCCGGAGCCGGAGACCTTCCTCTGCGGAATTCAGTAGCGATTCCACTAACGGGATGAGTGCCGGGTTCAGCGCCTCCGAGTTGACAGCCTGCGAGAAGGACCCGAGCCAATCTACCATGGGCTGGACGCCACTGGTGTTCCACCCACGTTCATACTCCGTGGCATTTTGCACGGACTCGCGGATCTTGTCCAACGCCAGACCCGCACGATCGATGTCCACAAACGAGAGCCGGTCCCCACTGGACTTGTGATCGGCCACCGACAGGTCGATGGCACCGCGCACAGACGCGACTTCGTTTTTCAGGTCCGACTGGCCCATCAAAGTGCTGAATGCCAACAATCCATCCACCCCACTTCCGCACACCAGACTTCGATGCACGGGATATCGGACAACATTATGCCGACCGGAATGCGAGGTTTGAATGGTGACAGTGGGCACAAGGAAAGTGTCCGCAGCGAGTGTAGTGCCGGTCGAGTCCGACTCGGAACCCAAGGAGCTAACAAGGATCTCTAGGTTGCCTCGTTTCAGAAGCGGGGAGCGGATTGTGATAGTGGGGAGGAGATCATTAGGCACCGATTCAGAGACTTCACCATAGCTATAAATCACAAAGTTCCAGTCAGTACTCCGTAACTCCATACGTCTCGCGGGAATTGGCATGGGGAGGGGCGCCCGAGTCAATGGTTCATACCGAATCAGTAGTCCACGGGAGGAATCCGGGTCGAGACCTTCCAGGAGATCCTCCCAGTTTTCACGCGGGCTCAAGGGATCGGCGAGGAGCAATCGAACTAATCTGCGCGCCGAGTCCGCAGTATCCAGGCCGAGCACTAGACACGAGCACGAATCAGCAACAATGCTCTAAACAGGCAGCAAGATACTCCTTCAATACGCACCGGCAACTCGAACGAGCGGCGTCTCAGATTCTAGACCTCGCAGTGCGAGCTGCAATCGACTCACGCTAACCTGCTCGATCGCCGCATCCTTGACTCCACTCAGGGCATCGTAAAGCTCCCTGAACCGGGGTGGGACAGTCTTGCCGGCTGTGATGGCCGAATTGGTAGCAAGGAGGCGAATAGGGGTGGAATGAGAGGGAGACGATGCAGCCAATGGGCGGGCGGCTCGACGCGCGGTGTCGACACTGGCAATGGCGGTGTTGGCACGCGTCGAGAGCGTTCGTCGCCAAATTGAGCAAGACGGGCAGAAGAAGACACCGGCACTCTCTAGGGGACGCGCCAGGCTTCTCGACAGTGCACTGCGCATCCGGGCAGGCATGGCGACACAAAGCTGCGAGGACCGAGGGCGAGAGCTCGTCCGAGGGTCGATGGAGAGTGAAAGCCGATGGAAGTCGGAAAGTGAGGGCGGGCATCAAGGCTTGGCATGGCTCCACCGTGGTGTCCCAAAAGGGAAGTCTACATAGATCGGACCAAAAACACGTTCGATTTTGAATAATTGTAGATTAGGCCATCGTTACATGACATTCTTTTTCTCGCTAGACCTTCATACCAACATCATCTCCATTTATGGGTCTACATTTAGGAGCTAACCTCGGGGGTGAAGATCCCGTCAAGGTCCAGTGAGTCAGATCAAGCAGATAGGTAGGGTATCGTGTCGATCATGTCGTGGCAGGGCGTGTGCGCTGGAGGGCAGGAAGAGGAAATGCATAGATTCGTGTCATAATATCAACTCAGCCAACCCACGGCCGTGTTAGGCCTCCTTGGAGTCTCGCTGGTTATATTGGCGACGACCGCGGCCTGTTCCAGCAGACCTAAAGGAGTCGTTAGACGATGAGGGGATAAATGTTCCTGACGAGTCAACTTACATGCTAATCCGACGGGCAACTGTGGCGAGTCCGGCGTCATTCGCAGCTTCGTGTTCAGCACGCTCCATTGCCGCCCGGCGCTGTTCTTCGCTGGTCTTGATGACCTCCTCCTGAGTGGGAGGCAGACGTTCGTTCTGCAAATCAACCTTCCGGGCATCTTCGAAGTTGTGGATGGCCTGTTTGATACCCTCGGCACCCAGCATAAGGGTGCCCGGAGGAAGACGACCGCCAGCCGCCGTCTTCAACTCAGTGACACTCTCGGATTGTTCACGCAGCACCTGGAAGACACGCGAGAGACGACCAATGGCAAGAATCTTGTTTTTGATGGCACGTCGCTTGATTTCGCTGGCGTCGGTGGTGTCCATGGGCAAGGGGGGAGAGACGGGACCGCCCGAGACCGTGGTGGGAGTTTCCTCCTCCTCCAATTCCTCCTTGGAGCAGGTGTTGAGGATAGCGATCAGCATGTCCGTGATCTTCTCGCCGACGAACGGCAGGGACCAAGTGAAGACATCCATGAAGTTCGGCAGCCAGTAAGGGTGGGGAGTACAGTTGAATTGGCGGATGTTCATGACGTTGTTCTCGTACTTGAGCACGGCCGCCTTGTTGTTGTAAACGTCCAGGTAGTTGGGCGCACTGAAGATCGTCATGACACTCGGGAATCCGGTCGTCCGGGTCTTCCTGTACATCCGATAACCGGCATCCTGGGCTTCATGGGCGCGAATGATTGACAGCAGATTATTCTTCTCCAGGAAAGCGCATGCGGCGGGGTACGAGAAAAAGTAGGAACAGCCGCGCACACTATTGTGGATGAAGAAATCACCGGTCTTTTCCTGGCCAAACTCCTCCAGGGGGTCGGCCCACAGGATGTCGCACATAAGTCCATGGGTGGGTGGTTCCCGGAAGCGATCAATCTGCAAATGGTCAATTTCATACCGTCGCCGTCCGCGTCGGGCTACTTACCGCTTTGATATCCTCCAGCGTGTGTAGCTCTGGGCTGAGACCGCCGTGGATGCAAAGGAACTGTTTGTTCATGACCGCCGCCAGCGGCAGAGAACAGAAAGACTCGATGCACGCCTCGTAGATCCGTTCGCTATACTTGTGCTTGCACTCCAGTTTGAAGGTGAAGTAATCCGTCAAGTGGCGACACTCGTGGTTGCCACGGAGCAGCCAGAGGGAGTCGGGATACCAGATCTTCAACGCCCAGAGGTAGAGAACGCACTATTCCGCGACCTTGTTAGAACCATCACGAAACCCCTTCCTCGGCCGGAGCACGCACCTCAATACTGAAATATCCTCGGTCGACATAATCACCCAGAAACAGGTATCTGGTCTCGGATGGGTCGCCGCCCACCTCGAACAGCTTCATCAAATCGTAGTACTGTCCGTGGACGTCGCCACACACCGTGATGGGGGCGTCCATCTCGAGAAGATTGGGCTCCGACCGTAGCAGCTCGGTTCCAGCGTGGATAATCCATAGCGCCTGTTCTTCGGTGAGGCGGCCTTCGCGATAGAGGTGCTGCTTGAGGAACTGGAGGTCTGGCTTGGAAGGATCCTCCTGGGACCAAAACATGTCATCCGGAGGGGTCGTCAGGGCCGGCGCTTGGACCTCTGGAGCCGCAAAAAAAAGCCGTCAGCGATCGGGTCGGGGGACAAGAAAGGACGATTTTTTTCGGGAGGTATTACCCTTGACCACTCTCTCCATTGTCGACACTTGCGAGCCATCCTCCATCGTATGCAAGGTGAAGTCGATCTCGGGGACCGGCTTCTTGTCGGTGACGGCACGCGCCAGATTGCGATCCATAGCGCCGGTGGGAGTTGCGGAGATCGGAAGGAGTAAGGGGGTGAGGGGGAGAAGCGAAGAGGCTCGATCCGCGGAGGTGGGGGATGTGTGTGTTCGGCGGGAAAGGATATTCCCACGGAGGGGAAAAAGGCGAGAATGAGGTAGAGGTTGAGAGGGGAAGGTGATGGCGTGGGAGTTGGGAAAAAGAGAAATTGGGCGGGTTGATTTCCCACGCCCGCCCCAGTGGACTTGCTCGCGCCTCGGTTGCGATCGCACTGGGAAAAATGGCAAAGATCGGAGATGTTTCTAATCCTCTTCTCCGCACAATGGCTTGGACGGGTCATCGCGCCATTCCAGTTCCTGGTTCGGCCCCTGGAGCTCCACTGATTTCCCACAGTTCGTAGTGGCATATGGTTGTTTCGGGCATTCTGACGTCGGGACGAGTGGTTCAATCTCAGCAGACCCGACGTGGGAAGATCCTGGGCTTGGATACTTTTTTTGGGTGCTGTACGTGGGATTGAGCCATCCCGTAGTGCTCTGGCACCGTAAACACGGGTGGGAGGGGAATATATAAACTTCCAACACAGGTGTCAACCACATCCCAATATAGTGCTTTGAAGGGCGTTTTCAACCGCCGACGAGAGGTCTGAGTGGTCCTTGCTATACTGGCAACCTTGGAAGGTGAGCTACTATTGAAATTCCCTATTGTTGAGTATTTCAGTAGGCGGCTCTGTATGCCCAAGCTTCTTCCTATAAGCTTCCAACTAGGGACATCCATTAGCGAAACGGGAGGGTATCTAAAATGAGCCATATCCTAATTGTCCTTGACAGGGGACCAGCGACCCAAACCCTCCCCCCCCCCCTCAAGCCGGTCTCATCATGAGAGAGGCAACAGATAGGTTAAATACTTTTCCATCAGCTCGTGGTCCAGCGCCGGGAACGAGAGACCTCCCGGAAAGCTCTGCAGAGCCATTGCCGTGCCATAAACAGACATATTCTCGTACAGCTCCCATTGTGTCAGCCCCTGATGTGCCCTCTCCGCCAACATTGGTTGAAGAGGCTGCAGCCTCACAGGAACATTTTCTGCCAGGTTTCTAATCCACTCCTGGGAAGCGACGCCTTTGACAGGTCGTTCGAGGACAGCGCCGATCAAGTTCATCGCATCATTCATGTCGATTGAGACCGCCTGAGTCGGAGGCACGATATGACGTGCATGACCTACGAAGATGAAGGCGGCAACGAGGCAATGTGCAGACGAGTGGCATTAACCTAGTCGACCGGGACAAACTCCTTTCGTTGACTAGGAAGCAATGGGTACTGGCCCATCTCGATACAAGAGTCGATCAAGCGACTGAAGAAGTCATCCGGGTTGCAGGCCCCCGTTTTATTGTGGCCAGTGATAAACCCCGGTCGGTAAATGGCGATGGGAAATCCGCGGTCCATAAGACGCCTCAGCATGGCCTCGACAATCCATTGCGATTGAGCGTAGCCGTGGTCATATGGAAGCGCCTCGACATGTTTGAGCAGCGGCTCGTCTTCGGTGATGCGTCGCGTCCCCGTCACGAAGCCGGTGGGTGGGTCCGAAGCAGGAGATGCTCGAAACATAGTGCAGAGCTTTGGTACGACCAGCGCATGCGAGCCGCAGGATATTTCGAGTCCCGATGACATTTGCTGGGCGATGCAGCGAATATGGCTGGGTATAGTTGACGCGTGCGCCGAGATGAAAAATGACACTAGCCCAGTGGGAGATTTCGTGGAAGCGTTCATAGTCCAGGCCCAAATATAGATCTTCCAAGAATCCACACAGCACAAGCAGTTTGTAATCGGTGCGCACACTGCACGAAATGGGAGTGTTTCATTGCCCCGAAAATGACCAGCGCCCAGGGGTGGTAGTCTGCGAGACTCAGACATCCAACCGACTTGCCAAAGGAGAGCGAACTGAGCATATTGAAAATGAGGAAATTGCACCACGCCCCGAGATTAACTATCCCGGTTTCATTCGGGTAGTGTGCTTCTCCCGTTCGATTGTACCGCAGTGCATTGATCATCGTATCCGTCAGTGCTTGAATCGCCGGCTCCTGCTCTTCAATCGCTTGTTCCGAAAATACGGGTGCCATGAGTCACTTATACCTGGGGTGCTCGCGGGTACTAGCGAAGAGAGTATTCATCGCCGTCCCAGGCCCCCGGATATAGACCGCTGGATTTTTCTCAAAGGCCATGGCTTCGGTGGGTTTGGTCCCGAAGATGGTTTATTGGCGGACGCGGTGATGTACGAGATCTCATTGGGACCGGTGCGCACGATTTCTCCGTATTTCTCGTGCAAACTCGCAATGTACTTGCAACTGTCGCCTTCGATCATATAGTAGATGTAGGGGAGTTGCGAGGCGGCGTCCAGCTTGGGGCCCGGGTATTTGCGCCAAAGATGTAGAAAGACATTGTAGATGGCGAGGCCGACGTGGAAAGGGAGCCACTGGGGGGGTCAATTATGCCCTGTAAAAGAAGTAATGAATGTACGGAGCTGGTGAGAAGATAAATCCACTGCAGAAGATCCATTGCGATCGACCTAGCTTCAAGCGTGGGGAGTGGAGAAGAATGGATTGAAGGAGCCTAGAAATCACGATTGTTCACGCTGTACTTATTGGCTTCTCCTCCCCTCCACTGTCTCTAGCTTCTCCACCAATCCTCGACATCATTGCATTGCGCCCGCACTTCTATTTCCCCTTGTCTTTCCACCGCCAGAATGGGTCGCCTCATCGACCAAGAACCGTTCATCCAGGACCAAGAGCCTCTCAAGATCGTCGTGGCCGGGCTGTCGCGAACAGGCACCGCATGTCCGTTCTCCATTCCCCGACCCCGATGAGATTCTAATTTCTACAGCTTTGTACCTGGCCCTGCAAGAGCTCGGTTACACTCCATGGCACATGTGCGAGCCCATCGACGACCCCCGTCGAATGTACAATCAATGGATGGAAGCGATGGACTGCGGATTCCGGGGAAATGGACGAGCCTACGACCGCGCCGACTTTGATCGGCTGCGCGGGAAATACGACGCACTGCTGGATATCCCCGCGTGTCTCTTCTGGGAAGATTTCCATCAGCTGTACCCGGACGTCAAGATCATTCTCACGACACGCTCGGTGGACTCGTGGTTCCGCTCGATCCACAGCACGATCGTCCCGTGGCTGGAGAAGACGAGTCTGAATGTGCTGCAGTTCGTGGAACCGCGACGCCTCCGGCCGGAGATGCGGATGGTCAAAACCGCCTATCAGGTGTTCTGCAACAACGATTACGGGACGCGGGCCAAGGAACGCTTTCTCGAGCACAATGCACGGGTGCGAAAGGGAGTGGATCCGCATCGATTCCTCGAATTGCGGCTGGGCGATGGGTGGGAGCCCTTGTGTGTCTTTCTCGGGGTTCCGGTGCCCAGCGTGCCGTACCCGCAGATCAACAACACGAACGAGTTCAACCGCAGGGCGAACGAGGCGGATGCAGCCCTTCTGGCCGAGCTGCGCCCGTGGCTGGCGGGGATGATTGTAGTCTTGGCAGCTGGACTGTGGATTTGGGCCCGGAAATAACGGGGAGATCCCAAACATGGACGGAATGGTCACAGGGCTGAAGTGGGGCGGAGAAGGGAGGAAGGATCTCCACTGTGTCAAGTGTACTCGCCTTGGAATGCATATTGAGTTAACGCTCGGTCAAATGAGTTCCGATCAATATTCCTGTCAGTTCTAACGAGATCTTCAAGAATCTTGACATGAGTGTGTGGTATTGATTTGACATTTGATCCAAAAAAGACCAAGTGGGTAATGCATGCAGGACAAGGTGTTGTCTGTTATTAGACAGGCATAAAGTCGGTCATCAGGACTAGAATTCCCCTTTCATCCATCGCAAGTCGCGTGGTCTAATGGTCATGATTTCTGATTCACAGAGAGATTCTTTGGAATCTCAGAAGGTTCCCGGTTCGATCCCGGGCGCGACTACTTTTTTGTTTTATTTTATTTGCGGCCGAATAAGTGACTACTTTTTTGTTTTATTTTATTTGCGGCCGAATAAGTTGTTTGCGCCTGTCGTGGCGGATTGGCAACTGGGCTGGAAATAAAGAGTATGTTTTTATTCTTAGCTAGCCATGCCATCCTATGTGTATCCCGAACGCAAACAAGCCACAGCCCGTCGTCATGTTGAGACAAATGGAGCGATAGGTCCCTCGAGACCGGGTCAGGTACCTGGCGCAAACATCTATCCCATCGCTCTGTCCGCGATCAATTAATACCTCGCATGCCCATCATGGCCGAGATCAAGACAAGTGATCTGTATAGTTCCCCTTATCTGGTTGACTATTACGACCTCGTGGCTCCGAGCTCCAAGTCCATCGATGATGCCTCCTTCTACTGGAATGTCTACCTTGGAACAAAAAGCCCTCCGACCATCTGAATCGACCGATCCCTTCGCGGTGATGAGCGTTGGGACCGGAGCCGGCCGCGTCCTGCATGACGGAAAACGAGCTCGAGCCGAGAAAAGGGTCGAATTTATGGCTCATGCGTCTCGTTTACTTGGGGAATAATCACAGGCCCAGTTGTGGGGGTTTTTTTGTAGGTCATCGCCATCTCAACAGACCCAGCCCTAATGATTCAGATTCAATCATTTCGGTATATCTGGGGCGTTCGGACTTCCTCTGGTCCTACTAATTATTGATGTGATCCTCCGTCTGCCCATCCTGGGGAAAAGTATGTATGCACTTATTTCCAGGCTGGAATGGTGAATTAATTGATATTCAAACAAAAGTGGAAAGTGATTCTACATCGCAACCAGTTGATGAATCCCCCTTGGTATCGGTCTACACCAAACCAGAACCCACAATCTCTCCGATACACTTCATCGAGCCACGCTTCTTAATAGCGATTCTCACCGAAGTCACCATATCATCAAACCTCTCAGCCTTTTAATGGGTAAACAGATCTATCTCTCCCAAAACTACCATGCTAAGAAATACACCCTTTTCACCATGCAGACATATCAATGGTCCTCTGCCAACTCCGAATGCGTCTTTTTGGGCATTTCCTTCCCCAGTCTCCTCAGCATTCCTCTCGGAAAATAAGGTCAAAGCTGGAACCGCCGAATCGTCGCGACTGAACTCATACTCACATTCTTCCGCCTCGCGGCACCGCGGTTCGTCGAAGGTCCAACTCTCCAGCATCAAGTCGGATTCTTTACTCTGGTTACGCTCGTGGATCTATTTATCACTACATCCCAAGCCCAGGTCATGGCCAAAGTATCGTATGCCGTACGCGAGATCGAGATTAAGCGCGGCATCGACACGAATACGAAGAGCGGGAGGGGCACTGGCTATGCCTTTTGCAATATGGCTATTGCGCTGGGTCAATTTGTGGGTCCGATTGTGGCGGGCTCTGCTCGAGTCCAGGTCGGTTGGGGCAGAATGACCCTGGTTCTAGGAGGGATTGCCTGCGTTGTTGGACTCTTGTCCCGCGTGACTGGAGGTTAATCGTTGTTCATTTTTATATACGCATATGACAGAGGTCTCGGTCTGTGTATTGTTATAGGGACAGTAGTCAGGAACGTTCGCGACTCCTCAGATCGATATCCGCGGGTTTTCTTGCCCAAACCCTTCGTCTATCAGACGTGTTAGTATATGAAATATGGTGAGGTTCATGAGTACTCACGCCCGGTGATAACAGTGAAAATGAGCATTGGATAGCTCCTTTCGCATTTTGGCCACGTAAACTTGCACCTCCTCCTTGGACCACGGCACAGGATGCCCGAATCGGGTGAGAAGCCACATGCTATACCCTTCCATCCCGGCTATCCAATGTTGGAAATTGACGGCCCCCGCCTCTTTGAGCGATTTGTCTTTGGGCCACGGCCCGATGGGCCATTTATCATCTCTTACGCGGATATCGGTAAAGCCCGCTTTTTTAATGGAGTCGCCCATCCTCTGCATCATGCCAAGGGGTCGGCCTGCCTTCTGGGCAGCGCGGGTGAGTTGGGGGCCCCAGGTGTATAAAACATTGTCTGATGGGACGCTGTCGTCATCACATTCTATCAATGCACTTATTTCGAGCTGTTCGATCCATCCACCCGGGGCGATATGGCTGTGGCAGTGAGTTGATATATCTGTTTTGCGAGGACATCGGACTTACTCGTAGCACTGGCTATATAGATGATCGGTCTCTTGCGGCGTGAATGAGGCGTCAAGGATTCGAAGATGAACAAGATCGAATGGTTCTCGCCATGTCCATGGCTGCAGGATATCGTCAACCTCCATGATACAATTCGGCGGGAGCCAATTGCCCGGGGGAGGGAAGAGGTCCATGCCTCGGACGATAGCTGTGTATGTTAGAATCATTGTGAAAAGATGCCGCATAGAATGAGCATACCTCTTGGGAATTTGTCCGCGACGTCTCTACTCTATGATTAGCAATGTTCAATCACAAAGCAGAAAACACACATAGCCCATGACCCCTTTCCAGTCCCGATATCCAGGACGTGCTTCGGGGGTTTGTCCAGGGGAGCCTGAAAAAGTGGATTTTCTTGGTTGGGCTCTAGAGTCAATGCCACGATGTGACTTGGCTGATAAGCGATAGCCATTAGCCTTGAGTGGGTGGAGTTACCTTGCTTCGTAGGCTTCAAACATCTGCTCGTCCGATGGAAGACTGGAGAGTCAGTCGACGTGTCCTAGGCATTTCCAAGAGACATACTGAGACTCTCGCCCATTGAATGACGGGTATCTATCAGCCTGGTTAGTAGAGCTCAACGCGATCAATGACTTATCTACCTTCGACCATTCTCCAATACCCCCTGGTAGGCACTCGATGCTAGCGAGGTCGTCTCCCTGGATCAGTCAGACGATGCCAGTCGCGATTACCAAGTCACTTACGACTGCCAGTCAGTCGGGGGGACAGTCTCCTCTGTCGCATAGCACAGATTGCGATCCTGAGACAATCAGCATCTCGAACAAGCACGATTCGAGATCCACCAACCGCGGGTATCGTTTTGTTGCCGGCCATGATGATTCCCGGGGGATCAAGGGATCAGCCATCGACCAGGGATATCATTGTTACTTAAGGAAGAATTTTCCATTCTCCCTAGGCGAGGCCCTCGATGCGTCTGTGGGGCAACAGGCCAATCGAGTCAGCTCCCAGACGCCAGTCGCGACGATCAGCGGCGAGTCTGGGGTCTCGCGCAGGGATCGGGGGAGCCGGGCTTTCTTTGACGGTGGGCCGCAGACCAGGATTTAGAATCCTGGCCAATTTCTGGCCGGGATGATCCGGGCATATGCGACCGTCTCGACAGTACAGATCACATTTGATGCAGGGTGGTCTCGTTGAGAGTTGACGGGAAAATGTGACAGGCGCATAGAAGGAAGCGCCGCCGTTGGGCTCCACTTGACCTCCTCATCTTCCACCATGTATGAATCCCACCGTATGTTGCCCGCGCCCCCGGCTCGATGAAATGACTGACAGATCCAGGTCCACATCCCCTGCTGGCCCAGGTGCCTCTAACCGTCTCTCCTTTCATCCATCTCCCCACCTCCGTCACGTTGCCGTACACCTACAAGTCCATCTCCGCCACCCTTCCCCCCTCCGTCACCGTTGATCCAACAACCCCGGATGCCAAGGCTCGCTACGTGGTCTCTTCGAGTGGGGAACATGCTGCGCATCCGAATGAGATCCTTGCCGCGTGCCAGTCCCTCGAGCAGCACTTGAAGAAGACCCGCAGCGATGCCGAGGCCGCGATCAAAGGATGGGAAGACGCGATCCGTCAACGAGACCTCGCCGAGAAGCGACGCGTTGCACCGGGCTGGTTAGACCGCGAAGAGAAACTGCTGCAGCCCAGCCGGGCTGCAGGGTCGGAGTCTGCGCGTGTCGAGAGTCTGCTGGACAGCTCGTCCGCCGAACAGGGGTCCAGTATCCCGTCGATGGTACCGAGAGACGAGGGGGAGGAACTGGACCGAGCATTTGGAGGGCTGGGAGTGAAATGACCGCGACTTCCAAAGACCAGGCTTGAGTTGGATGGGATGCAGAGAGTCTGGTAGCCTCCCTTGCACCGTGGTATTCACCGACAGAGAGACCTACATATGGGATGGTTCTATCCTGTGGGTTATTCTACTGTGGTATGATTGTTTCAATCGCGACCAGAAATTGTCTGGTCTGGTGGTCTCTGATAGAGGGTTTTCGCTACCATATACCAACCTCATGGTTCATCCTTCTGTTATAGGTTGCTTCGCTCGAAATAATAACGAATTATGAGATTTTGTATATTTGCCAATAGACCTATTCTGGAGATATATATCTTAGTCCAGCCCAGGTGTGTTGGATAGACCCGTAGAGCACCATTGGGGCTGGAGCTGAGCCCGGCCTGGAAATATATTTGTTGTATATCGCACGACTAACATTATTCCAGACTTATTTGGATTATTTTCTAGGCCATGGATTGCATTCTTTCCTTTATAAACCGAATAACTTGATCGACAAGAGCAGCACCCGTGGACATCTACAATTGGATCAAGAATCAAGCTCCGAGTGGAACGTTTCTTCCCCGCCCGAGCTCCCAGCTTTTCCAACCTCACCTCGACTCTTCAAATCCCAAACCCCTTCGCAATTCCCACAATGGAGGCTCTCCAAATAGCCCCCGAGACATCCGCCTTCATTCCGCTCAGCGAGCACCAGTCGCGCACACCGAGCAGCTTCCACACCGGGCCTGCGATCCTGCACTACCACAGCCAAAAGTGCAAAATAGTCATTCTCGAGCGCGATCTCGTCGCGACACCCACACTCAATGCCCTGCGCGGTGAGAGTGCCGCGACCGGAGGCGAATCAGACACCGACGAGGAGAAGGAAATTGCCATTGAGAACGTGGATACCTGGGTGACGTCGGAGTAAGTCAGGTCTATGACAAGCGGCGACTCTCGCAACATTTTCCAGCTGCCGCCAGCCATTGGGATACACGCTGACAAGCACAGTAAATTCTTGCTCTACTCCCCCACGCACTCTGCCGGCTTGTCAATCCCATACCCCTCCATTTCCCTGCACGCGATCCAGCGCCTGCGTCTGCCGGGCACCGAGTCCGAGGTCCAGGGATTATACATGCAGATCGCGACCCCCGACGCGCCGGCCGAAGACGATGAAGAGCAATGCATTACGTTGACGGTCGTCCCGCCTACCGAGCCGGCCACGGAGAGCGCAGCGCAAGACGCGGGCGAGGCCGAAACACCGACGCAAGCCTTGTACGGCGCGGTGTCGGCGTGCTCGAATCTGCATCCCGACCCCGCGGACTCGGACGATGAAGACGCAGGAAAATTCTTTGGCGAGGATGGGATCATGGCTGGGAATGCAGATGGCGGGTTACCGGAGCCCGTGGACGGGAGCTCCGGGTGGATCACCGCGGAGAATATTGGAGATTTCATGGACGAGAATGGGAACTATATTGGGCCTGGATCGGGGATGGAGATTGAGGGCTACGACGAGGACGAGGAGCCACTTGGACCCGGCGCTGGCACGGTACATGCGCGGGAGAATGGAGTTGAGCAGGGTGAAGATGAGAGCGACGAGACCAAGTGGCGGAGAACCGACTAATCTATACACGTCCTCGAGGAAAAAAGTGAATACATGCTTCTGCAATGATTGATCAGAGAAATGTCCATTCCTAATTACGACTACCTAAACAGTGGATATCGAAAGATGCACGTCACACATCAGAAGACCAAGACAGAATGCTCCAGGCGAGAAGAAAGGTATCACGCTTTTAAACAATCCAAACAAACCACGTCCCCAGGTCAAAGCCCTTCATAAACATTGCACACGGAAGATCTGTACTTTACTCTCGAAGAAACCCGTCGCCGTCATACAGACTCGCCGGCGTCGTCGTGCACCCGATCCCAAGACCAAGAGCCTTCCCCGTCGGCGTGACCAGCCCACGGCGCGCCGAGTTCGGCGTAGGAGGGAGCGGTGTCACGCGAGACGGAGACGGAGACTGCTCGATCTTTTCCAGAGCGCGGGGAATACTATTCTTGTTCTGGACGGGCGAGGTGTTCTCCGGCAGACCGAGATGAACAGCTGAGGGCTTGGGCGGCGATCCGCTGCGGTTGGCATCCTCCCAGATCGTCACGCGGTCCTTGACAGTCGAGCTTCGCGCGCGGGTTCCATGCATTGGAGACGGGGAGGCCACCGAGGTACCGACGCCGCCACTCAAGGACCCTTGGGATTCACGGAAACGTCGGTAGGACCGGTCGTTAACATCGGTGTTGGTGCGATGTAGCGAGTCGGTGGATTTGCGCCAGTCACTGCCTTGCGTGCCGGTGATCAAGGGAAGTCCGCTGGGTGAGCCTGCTCCCATCAACGGTTCCATTTTCGGCGGTGAGGTGTGCTCCGAGTTACTGCGTGCAGCCCTCGGCGCTTGAGTCGGTTGACTACGGGGTCCCTTCACCCCGGATCGACGTGGACTGCCGGTGACGGAGCAGTTCTCGTACGTGGGTGAGGGGGCCTCGGGGATGGTCCACACGGGCGTGATGTGTTCCGGGGAGGGCGTGTGGGAGAGGTTCGCAGTGGTTGCCGGAGGGAGGGAAGTGGTGATGCCCGGGAGATTGCGATCCTTGCTGAAAAGAGGGTTCGATGTATCCCCCGGAGCCTTCTTCCTTTTCTTGGAGGGAGTCCTGTTATGTGTCGACTGAGGCTCCTCGGCCAGTGGACCAAGCGAGCTGGGTTCAGCGCGAGCCCGTCGGCTGCTGCTGCGTTTAGAGAGAGGGACGGAAGAGGTTGTATCCTGTTGGAATGCAAGTTGCGGTTTCGGTGGGCAATTGACGGCACTTTCACGAAGATCGACCTCCTCCATCGTGTCGAAATCCTCGGGCTCTTCCTCGACTGTAGGGGTGAACTTGGGACCACCGAATGACATTGGAGGATGAATCGAGATGCGGACACAGTTTTGACGCCGGTGACCCTTTCGATGTGACCCCGAGCTCTTCATCGCAGACTGCAAGGGCCCTCCACGTTGAGACAAGCTAGAGCGCTGCATCGGGCTTGCAGGTACGAATGAACTGGGCGCTTGACCGGGAGATCCCATGGAGAATAAGGTGCCACTTGACCGCGGAGATCCACCGTAGAAAGGATCATATTCGCGAGGCTCTTCATACACCAAAGGTTGTTGGAACTGGCTGAAATGGGGTACATAAGCCATTGGGTGACCGGACGGCCAATTGGACGTGGTCGAGTTCTCGAACGGACTCATGGAGATCGGAGTACCGCTGCGCAGAGATGCATGTCGTTGCGCGTTAGACGACACTGACCCACTGCGATGAGGCGCAAAATGATCGCTCGCATTGCTCGGGTTTCGTGATGTCGTGGTCATACTGCGACGAGGGGACAGCGGCTCCATGGATGATCTCCGACGGGCTTCCGCAGTGGAAGAGGATCGAGCCGGGAAATTCGACAATTGATCAGAGGTGCTGGCAGCAATGAAGCCTCTGCGACCATTCTTCACTCCAACATCATTTGCACTGAATGGCACGAAAGTCCCGCCAGACGGGAAGATGGGAGAAGTCAATTCCGTGTCTGCCGAACGAGGACCGTTCCTGCCATCGTCCAAGATGGAGCTGTTGGTGGTGTCGAGGCTCATCGAGGACAGACGCATGATAGAATCATTTCTCATGTAGCTGAATCGATCCGGGGGGTAGGCTGCAGGTGGAGGTGGAGGAGGAATGGGGTTATCAGGAACCAGACCAGCTGTTTGACTGGCAATGCTCGCACCGCGCAAACGCCGCGGCGATTCTTCATAAACTCTTGGTGATGGATCAAACATGTCCTGCGAGTTGCGATCTTCAATGACGGGCAATAGCGCGGACCGATCTTTCTGTGACGGCAACGGCCAGGCGGGTGAAATCGGACGCATCCCTAGGTGGAATCCGTCTTCCTCACGATTCAATTCGGGCGTTTGTCGTGGCGTGCGCTCCGCTGGCAGTTCCAGAACCCCTTCCACCGCTGATAGGGGAACCTCTTCTTTGGACTCGGTGCGTCTGGGAGGACTGGGCATCATTTCACTGACGGTTCCCATCGAACCCATGCGACTGTGTTTGTGGGAGGAGCGTGAAAGACGTTTCGACCGCGAGCGGGATATTGAGTGTCGCAGAGACCGCGCTTTATCCATGAGCGGCCATGATGATTCTGACCCGTTTTTTGATCGCAAAAGGCTCTCACGGGAGGCGAGCTGCCCCCATTCTGTGGGCTTGCCATAGGGCAAGAAGCCATGAGCGCGGAGTGCGGTGCCCTCTGCATGCGAGAGCTCGGTCATAGTATTCCCTGTGAAGGGCAGACCACGGCTCCCTTGCCCTTGTCTGAGACCAAGTACTCTCAGCGCATGGCGTTCTTTGCGTACTCGAACCCAGACCACGATTCCAACCCCGGAAAAGACAATGAAGATAGCCGCAACCGTGGCGGCAATGGCGACCACAGCACTGAGCCCCAGCATCGCCACCTTACTGGCAGCTTATCACCCAAACTAGCTGAAGAGACACGCGGGCGCCGCGGGGAGTACTGTTCAAACGGTCATTCGCTGAGGCGTCGTGATCGGGAGGGCTGTATGTTCGTGATATGGCCTGGCAGTGGGTTTCTCGCGGAGCCAAAGACAGAGAGCTCGAAGCAGAACAGTAGCCGCCAGGAATCGATGGCATTCCAACCGGGGCATTACTTTGTTATGGGAACATTGACCAGCGCTCAAGAATGTCAACCCATCACCCCCGGCACCGGGAGGAATGCTGGCAGCTACCCTACCCCCTTCCACCTCGATCATGACGTCCGGGACAAATGAGCTTCATTAGCCTAAGCAATGACCCAGGAAAAGAATTCCGCCCTGTGGAATGGAGGTCCAAAGCTCAACGCTGATACTGTGTATAGTTAATGATCAACACGATAAGATGTCCGCAAGAATGAGCAGCCTTGCTGGTTTCTTGACAATCCCTTCAGCAGACATGGCTTTTGTCAGGATTGGAAGTATTGGCACACTCTAGCGCTGCCCATGTTGTTCTCGACGTGGATGGCCAAAAAGCGGTTAACATTTGCGTCTGCTACCCCAGATCCAGACGTACTCCACGCAACCTTGAATCCAGCGGACAGCAAGACATAGCGATCATGAGCTTTCAAGGCATTGTTGAACTCAATTCACGTGTCAAAGCCACACGAGATGGGTCCTGGGACGCGGAGGATATCTCGGGCGACAGTTGACCGACCGTACACTCCACATCAATGGAGCCCCCACTCTTCTGGAGATGGTGTTAATGACGGACAAGAGCCATCGCCTATCAGAGGAGCGATGAATTGTCTCAACTCTCTCGTTCAAACGCGGGTTGAGAGGGTTGTTACACCGTAAACAGCAACTTCGTCTCGAGCCCCTGGACATGCCGATCATCTGACCGCGGTGATGCGTCCAAGTCGATGAGATGAGCGAATCCGATGTCAATGCTGGCAACATCAGGGCATGTACGGAAAGAGTTGATATTTCCGACTTACTCTTCGGTCCGATCCTATCTGTTTACTCCGACATGGCGTCAACGCCTATTGGAACCCCGGCCGAATGACGCCCGACGATACAGCAACTCCCCACTTCGGTACTAATACCCCGCCAGCGCATCAATTATAGAGTGGGTTGAGCAATTGGAGAGGGCCCCTCGGAGCCATATTTAATTCATTTCCCCGCCATCCGACTTGAGTCAATTCTTTGCCCAGCTTCTTCCTCTACTCCCCAATGGCTGCAAACCCCGTGGAAAATGGACACTTTGTCCATGACAATACCGTTGCTCCCGAGCACCCCGGCTTGCTAGCCATGTTCTCCTTGAAAGGGAAGACGGCGATAGTCAGTGGCGCCGGCGCTGGTATCGGCTTGGCAGTTGCCCACGGCCTGGCCGAAGCGGGTGCTAATGTTGCCATTTGGTATAGCTCCAACAGCAAGGCTATCGAGCGTGCGGCTGAGATTGAGTCTAAATATGGCGTGAAAGGTGTGTATACCTAAACAGGCCTATGTTGTAACCCTCATCCTAACCCCAAGTAGCCAAGGCCTACCAAGTCAGCATCACGGATCCCAAGGCCGTCGACGAGGCCGTCAGTCAGGCCGTCAAGGATTTGAATGGCCGCCTTGATGTGTTCATTGCCAATGCAGGTGTTCCTTGGACCAAGGGACCCATGGTCGATGGTCCTCTTGATCACTACCGTGACGTGGTCGGCGTGGATCTTGATGGCACCTTCTACTGCGCTAGATCGGCCGCTGCCCACTGGCGCCGTCAGAAGGAGGAGGGCACCGACATCAATGGCAATAAATTGACCAACTTTACCTACGGCAGCTTTGTTGCAACGGCCTCGATGAGCGGACACATTGTCAACTTCCCTCAGATGCAAGCTGCCTACAACGCTTCCAAGAGCGCGGTAATCCATCTTTGTACATACCCCACAACGCTTCTGGCATGTTCCCGACTAACGTTTTCCTAGGCAAGTCTCTGTCTGTCGAGTGGGTTCGTTTCGCTCGCGCCAACACCATCTCCCCCGGCTATATCGCCACTGAGATCTCCAACTTCGTGCCAGATGACACGAAGAAGATCTGGCGTGATAAGATCCCCATGGGTCGGGAGGGCGAGGCACATGAATTGAAGGGTGCTTACTTGTATCTCGCCTCGGACGCATCCAGCTATACTACTGGGGCGGATATTGTCGTTGACGGCGGGTACTGCGCTCCATAAGTTGGTTACTGCAAGAGATTTTTGATGCGATAGAATAGAACCTGGCCATAGATGCATTAGATGATGAAAACCTTGATTAATCGGATCATTTTCTAGAATCGGATCGAACTCCATTCACAGCTTTGAACCTTCGCTGCTTGCTATGACGGGGCGAGTCGCCGGATGGGTTTTGCGGAGCGTAGGGCTTAATCTCCGGCAGTTTTATCCACTTTTCTAGTGAAAGCCACAAAAACCAGTAACTATACACTAGTTGGCTGGCGGGTTGCTATAGGTTAGCCAGGAGAACCTAGTAAACTGGTTGTAGAACTCCACGTCCCCCAATCCGGCACTGCATACCGGTTTACACTTCTCCAACCAATGGCAAAGCTCCGTTGCATAGACTTAAATCACCTTGCATCAAAATTACTCGGACAGGTGTAGCACGGAAATGAAGCTCCAATGTAACCAGCATGTACGGGGGCAATTCCTGAAAGGAGTGTTTCGCTGCGCTCCGTAATCAATCGCCGGAAAGGTTCATGGAATGATGTATGACGAATGACGAACCTTGGAACTTTATATATTGAGCCATGTCCCTCGCTGGCGATTTTCTCTTCTTCAACATCTACCACAATGACCACCCAAAAAGCTATTGTCGTCACATCGCCCAAACAGGCCAGCGTCGTCGCTGACCGGGCCTTGCCGGCCATCCGCGATGATTACATTCTCGTCAAGACGGAAGCGGTTGCCTTGAATCCGACCGATTGGAAGCACGTCGAGTACATGGCGCCCCCCGGCGTACTGGTAGGCTGCGACTACGCCGGTGTAGTCCAGGAAGTCGGCAAAGATGTCAAGAAGAGTCTCAAGAAAGGTGACCGGGTGTGCGGCTTCGCTCACGGTGGCAATGCTGTGCAGCCGGAAGACGGTGCTTTCGCCGAGTATATCGTTGCCAAGGGCGATATCCAGATGCACATCCCAGACCACTTGAGCTTTCAAGAGGCGGCTACGCTCGGCGTTGGGATCGTGACCGTCGGCCAATCGCTCTATCAGAGTTTGAAGCTTGCTTGGCCGACGGAGCCGTTGAAGACCCCCGAGACTATTCTCATTTATGGCGGTTCCAGCGCAACTGGTGCTTTGGCGATTCAATTTGCCAAGCTATCCGGATACACCGTGTTGACGACTTGCTCGCCACACAATTTCGACTTGGTGAAGCGACTCGGAGCGGACAAGGCTTTTGACTACAAGGATCCGAATTCAGCGGCTGCAATCCGTGAATACACCCAGGACAAGCTCAAACTTGTCCTGGACACGATCTCGCTCGAGTCGAGTGCACAGTATTGCGATGCGACACTGTCCAGCGAGGGCGGCGACTACAGCGCGTTGCTCCCGATCAAAATTGAACGTGCCAATGTGGACGACCGTTGGACGCTTGGATATACCGCGGTGGGCGAGGCCTTTGATTTCGGTCCAACGCCTGTTCCGGCCAAGCCCGAGGACCTGGAGCATGCTGCGAAGTTTGCGGCTGTCGCGGAGAAGTTGATTGCAGCGGGCAAGATTAAGCCGCATGTGCCGAAGGTCAATCCCGGTGGCCTCCATGGTGTGCTTGAAGGGCTGGAACTACTCAAGGCGGACAAGGTCAGTGGGGAGAAACTGGTTTACAACGTCACCGAGACTTCCTAATTGAAGGGTTGGTTCTGGATATAATGTCTGCCTCGAGAAGAGTAAAAAGTGGTATTGATTCGTGCTCGTCTATTGTTTCAACGAGAATGGGCTGTTTTAGGCCAGACCTGAGCCTTCCAAAAAGCTCACCTGGGCATCCTAACTCCCTAGCGACCTTATTTACGGACACAGGTCACCTATAATCACTCCTTGTATCTATTCTGGTGTTACTTTACGACGGAATAATCATGTTCGTGTTTCAGCGTGCTTGGGGCTGAGCTGTACTGCGCCCAGTAGATCCTCAAGATCCGCTTCCCAGGGACCGTGGTACTTTTAGTCAGGGACTATTACATGTAACGCTAAAGATGAATCTGAAAGGAATATCTCTTTCATAATCAAGTCACTGCCAAGTGGCCTTCAAATTGACCGCACGCTACCCCAGCTCAGGCCCATGACCCCGTCATGCCCCACATGCCCTTCACCTGGGGCCATTGCGAATGACCGCGGACGATCGGATTCCGGATTTCCTATGTCATTTGATCCTAAATCTGGAAAGATACGGCTGACTTGGATGGGAATCTGCGGTCGCAGATTGAACCTCTTAAGCCCCGCCCGTTACCCATACTGCTCGACCTTGACCTCGACCGGATTACACTGCTAGCTTCGATGAAAGCCGTTTCACATCAACCGTGGGAACACACTTGAAACATCCCTTGAATGCTTTGATAGCATGCACGTCTTTATCCGGGTAAGCCATAGTCCTGGTTCCTACAACAGTCCCTTGTTCCATGAATAGAAGTGATTGCGTTTCACCTCAACAAAGACTCATTATGCGCGTTATTCATGCTAGACCCAGTGAATGTGCGGTACCTGCTCAGACTCGATGCCATGGAATAAAATATAATCAGCAATGTTAAACATCGCCCCTCGATTTCCATTCGACTTGGCACTGCTCACCTACCCCGGGACATCTACTCCACGTGCACTATCGTCAATGCTGGACAATATGAAGAAGACTGCCTCGGGAGACACCGCGCATCTCCTTCGGGAGCTCATCGCTCGCGAAGATGCCGAAAAGGCAGCGACCGAGACCGACATGGTAAGGGTGATCGGCGAATGACGGCATACCTATGCTAAAACCATCCGATAGAGCGAGGCTCTCGATGAAGCGCTGCAGTGTGTCAGCTGCGAGAATCTCATCACGGAGATGAGTATGAGCAACGACATCAGCAGAGGATCCTACATCACTACGAGTTATCCACCGTATTTCCTGCACCGATGCACCCGCGACGACAACATCTCACCCTTGACTCCTACACCACTGGAAAATGACCAATCCTACTGGAACTGCATGTCGCCTATTCAGCGCCAGCGCTATTACCAGTTAGTCGAGACGATCCTCAATGAGGAGCTCCAAAAGCCCGTGAGGCTCGACGCTGAACGGGCAGTTCTCTTCGCGCACTATCAAGTGGACTTTCACATCCGCCAACATCACCTCGCCCGTCGCGGTGTTCTGACCATGTGCCGCAACACGAGCGACATGCACCAGCTCCGCAAATGGCAATGGAACATGGCGGAGATCGATGCCGTCACAAAGCACACCACCGTCAAGACCTGGCCCAAGGGTAGTCGCCAGCTCGGCTGGCCGAATGACGGCAATCTGGAGATGGCGCATCAAACCCACATGTGGCGGAAATCCTGGCGAGCGCGCCGGAAGAGGGTGGAAGCGGTGCGGGCAAAATGGGCGATCATCATGGAGGAAAGACGTCGACAGCGAGAGATGCTGAAGCTCAAGGAGCTGGCGACCGTGACCGTGCGACTGTACTGCGGGGGAGAACTGCGGGATGTTCGAGAGTTGCAGCGGACGCGGTGTCGAGTCCCGCTTCCGATCAAAGAGCCGGGCACGCGCAGCTCGGCGTTTTAGGGGTTGGAGTACACGGCGTTTGGAGATACCCTTGAATGAATGTTGCTTTGTTACACGGATGTAGCGCGGTGGATGTAGCGGACTAGACCTCTTTGTGTGGCCTGTAGCTTAGAGTTGTGAGAGCTGCCGGGGCAAGGATCTGACATGCATAGTTGAAGCATAGTTGAAGCTAGAGACGAGACTCGGATTCATGAAGTAGCTATAGTCATGGTTGCACTATGCACCCCGGGATGCGCCATCACACCTGTCGCTAGCAACATTGACATGGTAGCAGATGGATCGGGGAAAGTGGCCGGTGCATGATCAAGATACAGACCTGCTCCATTGATCCGACTACATCGGAGTGAGAGTGTGATGTGCACCATCGACCAGCTCTATTCATAAACGGACCGCCCAGGGCTAGTTCCCACCCAAATGAATTGGGCATAGAGTCGCGATGAAGAGTACCGGGGTACCCGGTGATGGTACCAATGGTACATTGTGAAACCCGGGTCCTTACGACCTCGTGTCAACTGCTTCGGCAGGTACAAAAAGGGACATTCGAGGTATATAAGGAGGCAGAATCAAGGAAAGAACACGACACATAACAGTGCAATCAGAGTATTGGTTATAATCAAAATCAACACCATTCAGCATGTGGATGCTCAGTCTCTTCACCCTTTTCACCGGACTCGCGCTGGCTGCCCCGGCCGACATGGTCGACGGCGTGCATGTACCGGAAGATATAATGCGATGTCGACCACCCTATGCCGAGTGTCTGCGGGTGAGATCCATGGCTCTGTTCAGTCAGAGTGTCCACGCTGACCGTACCAGGGATGTATTGCCCGCCACGAAGGAGAACAATGTGCCCGGGTGAGTTTTCCGTCGACGCCCATTCGATCCCGGCTAAGAGGGAGCAGCGATGCTATGAGCGGTATTGCCGCTAGAGGGGCGGGGGCGATCCTCCAGGTTTTCAGCTGGGGAGAGAAGCGGCTCGAGTGTATAGCCAATAAAGCCAATCTCTCACTGCGATCCACGTGAATCTGTAATCCCAACCCCAGCATTTGCGGGGAAAGCGCATGCTTCTACTCCGTAATTCCACATGATAACTCGGTGATCGCCCGACCGGCTTACTCGATCGAGTGATCCCCCCCCCCCCACTCTGACCCCTCAAATGCTGGGGTGGTCCAAGTCGAGGACAACCCGGGCGCGGGAATCTGAGCAAGGGAGAATAACCTCCCCCCGGTCAATCTCCCGTGCCTTGGACGGTTGTGGCTGGGATCTTATTTGTGTGCCTGAACGGACATGTCCAGGGTCACGGTCATGGTCATGGTCACCGTCATCGTCAAGCTGGCCTCATGGCCAGGCTATTGTCAGTCATTCACAGAGTCTGGTCTTGTGATGATCCTTCCGGTCTACATTTCCATCTCCCCAATTTTTGTCGAGTCCGGACATTTCCGTCCTGATTTCGGCCAATGACCGAGCCGGGATTGTGTGACTAAGCCGACTTTCGTCACTTCGGGACTTTGTAAAGATCGGTCGCTGACGTGGAAATGGGGGTTCGATAGTGTTTCTGCGTGGCGTGTAGAGAGTACTTTGGACTGTAAATTCAGAGTCAAGATACTCGTAGTTCGACGATTCCGAGAAGTCGCCATCAAGAAGCCGCCATGACGTAACGGAATCGGCCCGTGAAAGAAAAGACTCAAACGGAATCCCGAGTCGTACGGAGGACTCCGTCCGGAGTCGACTCTTCAGGGTTCCCTCTGTTTCGGTATGGATGCAAGGGAGGTCCAAATCCCAGATCGTTTCCAATGATGACCTCATAAAAAAAAAACCCGAGGGGAACTTGTAGACCCACCGACCACTCTGGATGGGAGAGTGGGTAGCAGCACACCCTTGGGTGGGAATTTATAACGTCGCTCCTGAATCCTGTTCCTCGTTTGCCCCTCGTTTCCCACTTTTTCCCCATCTCCCTCTCTCCCCCCCCCCTTCCCCTCATCAACATCCCCAATCGATCTTCAACATTCATCATTCCCGCCATCATGTCCAAAACCAGAGTGCTTCTGGTCGGTGCCGCGGGTGAAACCGGAGGCTCTATCGCAAATGGTCTGCTGGAGGATGGCTCCTTTGTATGACGTCCCGCTCGTCCCAATTCCACTTCGCCTGGCTAACCATCCGCAGGAGGTCATCGGTCTCGTGCGCCCTTCGTCCGCCCACAAACCCGCCATTCTGCGATTGCAGGAGCGCGGGGTGCAGATCCGGAAATGTGACTTGAAGGCCTCGGAGGAGCAGCTGATCGAGGCCCTGGCCGAGATCGATATCGTCGTGAGTTGCGTCGGCCCGGCCGAGCAGCAGGACCAGATTCCTCTGGCCAAGGCTGCGAAGCGTGTCGGCATTAAGCGTTTTATTCCCTGCGGTTTCATCACGCCGACCCCGCCAGGTGGGGTGATGTGGCTGCGCGACGAGGTACGAACCCTACCATTCCCCTTGACTGGCCCCGGTACTAAACATTTCCCCCCCTCCACAGAAAGAGATTGTCTACAACCAGATCCGTCAGATCTGGCTGCCTTATACCCTCATTGACGTCGGGTGGTGGTACCAGCTGTCCTACCCGCGCCTCCCCTCGGGCCGTGTCGATTACGCCATGACCTCCGGCAACGATGAGATCATTGGCGAGGGCAACGTGCCAACGGCCCTGACGGATTTGAGGGATATCGGTCGCTTTGTCGCCCTGATCATCAAGGACCCGCGCACTCTCAACAAGAAGGTTCTCGCCTACAACTTGGTCTCCACGCAAAATAAGATTTATGACCTGATGGAGGAGATCAGCGAGGAGAAGATCGATCGCAACTATGTAGGTACTTGCCCTTGGATGATCCGAGGCCTTGCTCACATGTGGACAGGTCCCCGAGGAGACGATCAACAGCCGAGTTCTCGCGGCGCGCCAGGCCAGCGAAACCTACCCCTTCGACCCCATCAAGTTCATCCCGCGATACCTGGCTGAATACCAATATTCGTGGGGTATCCGCGGTGACAACAACCCGGAGTACGCCAAGTACTTGGGCTACCATCTCACCAGCGACCTCTATCCCGACTTCAAGCCCACCGACTTCCGGGAGTACCTCGAGTCCGTCATCCGGGGTACGGCCAAGGGTATCTACCAGGACCGGACTATCTCGCGGAAGCACCAGCGCCACTTCCCCCGAACCGAGTCCAGTGACTCGCTGTACACCCGCATCTTCCCGCGGACAGAGTCGAGCGAGTCGCTCATGTCGAGATGAGTTTCCCGACCGTCTCTGTTTTTCTTCTTTCCGGCGCGAAACCGGTTGCTCAACCGCTTCCGATCCGGTAATCCACCATCATATGATATCTCCCCTCTTCACGGGATTTCCCCCTGCTTCGGGCGTCTTTGACCATCTTTTTGGGGGCGTTGGCGATACGGGAACATAGACGCCGCGATCGTGCGCTGTTCTCGATCCGCTTGGCGATTTGGCATTCCACCGAGATCTTTTGTTCGATACGCTTTGATTTTGATCGTGATCCACGGACACGATCCTTGCTTGCATATAGAAGAAATTTATCCACCTCGGTGATCCCACCTTCCCTGTTCGCACCTGCCGTGCCGGCCCGATAGCCTGCCGGAATGTGCTCATTAGACCTTGTGGCTTTTATCCTTTAGTTCTCGCCCTGTTTGATTCCCATGGAGGTCCTCCATCCCCAGCGGAGACCGCGGTCCTCCCATGACAACCAGCCACAGACCGTCGCGCCAACCCCGTCAGCAAACGGCCCGTCGGACAACCTACGGGATGTCGCAACGGGGTTTGTGGACATCTATCAAGGCTTGACGCCTCGGCAGATTGGCATCATCGGTTTGTCTGATTCTGCTCCGCTGGAAGGGTACTAACGGAACTAGCGATCGGGTCTGCCATCGGGACGGGGTTGATGATCACGACTGGCATGGGACTGGCTTTGTACGTGCCTCGAGTCCAAGACGAATTCTGCTAACGAACCAGGGGTGGCGTGAGTGGGATTTCCATTGTCCTGATTTGGTACTGACTGTATCAGCCTGCCGCCATCATTATCTCATACACCGTCGTCGGGTTTGCGGTGTACTTGGTTCTCTCGGCTTTGGGCGAGGTCGCGGCATGGCTGCCAACGCCATATACAGTTGCCGACCAAGCCGTTCGGTTTTGCGATCCAGCACTGGGCTTTACTCTTGGATGGATGTGAGTCGGCTTTCTTCAGCTCGGGACGTTGACTAATAGCAATAGATACTGGCTGAAGTATGCCATAGTCACGCCGAATCAACTGATCGCCGCTACCCTTGTCATGTCTTACTGGTTGGATATCGAGCGGGTCAACCCCGGAGTGTGGATCACGGTCTTTTTGGTTATCATTGTGACCCTCAATTACCTTCACCATGGACTTCCCAGCCAAGTCGAGTTTTACGTCTCGTCTATCAAACTGATTGTGATGTGCGCCCTCATGATCTTGTCGCTTGTGTTGGCGCTGGGCGGAGGGCCTGATCGGGATATAAAGGGGTTCCGATACTGGAGACACCCGGGGGCCTTCAGTGCTCGACCAAACACCTTGATGGAGAAGCTGTTTCGAACTTGCGGTACTATGTCCTCGGCCACGTTTGCGTATGTCGGAAGCGAACGCTCCGGCATTATGGTCCAATCCCCGAACGTGCAAAAGGCGATATCGCGTGCCATCAAGCATACATTCTATCGAATCCTAGTATTCCATCTACTTGGAGTGACCTTGCTGGGAATGCTGGTTCCCCACAACTCCGTATCCTTGGCTTTCACCAGCGCGGGTGCTGGAGAAAAGGCCGCCTCTCCCTTCGTGGCGGCCATATACTGTGCCGGGATGTCCATCGTGCCGGATATCCTCAATGGGTGCATTCTTCTGTTCGTGTTGTCCATCGCCAATTACGACCTGTACCTGGCCACCAAAGCTATGTGTGACCTTTCGTTGAAACGGCGAGCTCCCGCGTTCCTATCCCGCAGCAACCCACGAGGCGTGCCTGTGTACGCACTCGGCATTTGCTCCTTGCTAGCAACTCTGGCCTACATCAGCATTGCCCAAAATGCCATCCAGGTGTTTGGATATTTCGTGGACACGGTCACCATGCTGGGTCTGCTAACTTGGATCTCCATCCTCATCACTCACGTCTCCTTTGTCCGGGCACGCAAAGCCCAGGGGATTTCCGACGATGTTTTGATCTTCCGGGCGCGTTTCGGGGTCTCGGGGACCTGGCTGGCTCTGTTTCTCTGTCTGTTTATTTCCGCGACCATGGTGTTCAAGGCATTCTCGTTCCAGGAGGAGGAGAGATCCTTTAACTACCGATCCGTTGTGGCCTCGTATGCCGGCGTGCCCCTCTATATTGCCCTGTTCGTGGGCTATAGGCTGGTTGTCAAGAGCAAGCCGGTGACCCCCAAGGAAGTGGATTTGTGGACGGGCAAGCAAAATGCGCCTCGGCTGGCTGAGGGAATGTAAGAACTCCGAGAATAAGCCATTCTGTGCTCTGTCTATATTTCGAGTAGAGATGTGCTTGCTCTAGCCCGTATCTGTAGTTTGACGCGCCGAGGTGGAGCCGTTGGCGCCCAGCGATTGCGAGCTGTGTGATTGCTGCTGCACAGCACATTTGACCGGGGAAAAGAGGGGCAGCGACTGGCTTATTCTGCATCTAGGGTGATTTCATTGATCTTCCGCCCGAGTCTTGACTCGCAACTTCCTTCAATGGTTCACAGCCACCGGCATGGCAGGTCTCGTCCGTTTGTTTACACCCCGCCGTTCGTCTTTGACCGAGCTCATAAGAACTCCAGACGGACGACCCTCCCATCAAGGTCGATTCTACCCCCTGAAATCGCTCTCCTTGCGCGGTCATGCCTCCCATCACCCCACAACACAACCGCGATGCCCTCCCAGGTCTGGTCCACTGGGTGAACACCGAGTTTGGTCTTGAAATCCCGGTTCCCCAGGGCGTATCGCCGGCCTCATTGCAGCGAAACGGCAATCTGCGCTGGAGAGTGTACAACTGCATGCAGCGACTGTACTGGCTGCGGAAACCGGTGGATGGCAGGGAGAGACTGGAGACCATCGTGGTCGACCTGGAAGAGTGGATCTACGGCGGAGACGCTTCGACTACGGTTGCGCAGGGGGAACGAGCCAGGCAACGGAGCGAGGAACCGCAGTTGGATGATGCGGAGAAGGATCGGCGGCTGGAGTATCTGCTCGATTTACTGAAAGACGAACTTTATATCCTGAAACAGTCCGTCGTTAGGGACGAGGCTGGTCCCGACAGCGCGCGCGATAACCCTACCGACAATCCACCTTCTCTGTCGCCGAAGCGCCGCAGGGTGTCGGACGACGAGGATGAATTCCATACAGCCCCGAATTCGCCGGTGAAGGATAGGAGTGTTGGACCATCGCCCAGTCTGGACTTGGACAAGTTGGATCTTTCATTGATGCGCGATGATCCTGCGTTGGATTTGGTGCGTGAGTCGAGTAAGCCCTCGAGTTTTCTCCATAGACTCAAAGGGTCTGTCTCGAGGTTGGCTGATGACTCGGTGCACCATCCCAAAACGTGCACTGTCGCTGAGTCCAGCGAATTTGATGACATGCTGCCCCCTGTTAGCAAGACAGACGCCTGCTTTGCCAAACCGAGCCTGCCCAGTACCGAACGCTTTAGAAATGAGCGACCATCTATGGTCAATTCAGCAGAGAAGAGCTTCTTGGAATCCACGAATACCTCCAATGTCTCTGACATGCCCCCGCCTGTCAATGGTGCAGACACCAGTTTCTCAACCATGTCGAGTGCCTCGTTGTCCATGTCCCAGTCAAGGATTACGCATTCTTTCGACACGGATATCACAGAGCCGGAGACTCAATCGACATACGCAGACTCCGTTGTCGATCTCATGCTCGAAGAGGAAATGAGTAGCAGCATGTTGTCCGAACATCCCGAGAGTGGGAAGTTCCCGCGAAAGCTTGTTTTATCCGTCCAGGAGCAACTGATCCAAGACCTCGTACAAAACGGACCATTCTCGATTCCGCATCCATTCTCCGGCAAAATCCCCCTTCGATGCCGGTATGAAATCGAGCGGGTTGGACGGGCATGGGATGTCCCTCTCAAAAACATGCTGCGAGGTGATCGAGTATCCTTTCCAATGCAAGACGGATTTTGGTCTTGGATTAGCGGTCATAGTTACCGCAAAGGCCAGACTCTACCGGAAAAGACGCCGGCGCGAGCGTGGGATTCCGCCGTGGGCCATTTCAAATCGAAGAGAAAGTCGGAAGTTGTCGTCTTGACTGGAGCCCTTGATTGGTGTGCCCCGAACGAGCCCGGTATTCTCAAATTAACCTTGAATCCTCTTCAGACGGAACGAACGTGTCGTTTCCATCGCCGTTTTGGATCGGATCGGTTCTTGACACTCACTCTCCCTGCACCGACGGTACCGCCGGATCATTTGAGAAGTACCCTGCAGCCATCGGTTCTTCGTGAAACGATCGCGGCGTGGTTGACTCGTAACGACCACCAGTGTCTTGGGCGAACCTGGTGTCCTTTTTACGTGGAAGAAGTCAAGAACAAGAAGAAAGTGAAGGAGGATCCGCGCTTTCGCGTCGAGTTTTTTGCCGTCGACGGTGTTGATTTTGATCATCGGTCTTCGCCGGGTCTTGCGCGTCCCGATCAGCCCAGTGATCGACATACTCCAATGGGCGTGGATGCATTGCTGGAATGGCATATGCCGTCTTCTGATAACTCCAATCAGAGTAATTGCAAGTTATTCCAACGGCTGGCGTTAGGGCTATCTAAAACCTTGGTGTCGGTGACATTAAAGCCTACTCAGATTGTTCGCCTGCGAGATGACCCTTCATGGAAACGCGTGATGAATGATGGATGCGCATTGATGTCGAAATCCCTAGCGAGAGAAATCAGTGATTCACTCGGACTAGATGGCGTCCCGAGCTGTTTTCAAGGCCGCATTGCAGGCGCCAAGGGTGTTTGGATGGTTGACCGACATCAATCCTACATCAACAGTTTTCGTGCCGAGGGTGACCTGTGGATGCAAATCTCCGACTCGCAGCTTAAAATCAATCCGCATCCACAGGAGTGGAACGAGCCGTTTGACAAGGAGAAGCTGACGTTCGAGGTTGTGAATTGGTCCAAGGAGTTACACCCGGTGGATCTGAATATCCAACTTCTTGCTATTCTGGAACACGGCGGACGACACAACAACCGCATCAAGGATCGCATTGCTGGGCTCACACGACAGGGAATTGCATCTGTGTATAACGATGTTGAGCATGTACTACAGGCTGATAGCCCTGTCCTCTGTCGAGGTCTTATGCAGAAGCTGAGACCGTCTGGAGATGGAGCGAGCCGGCCTTTAGATCAGTGGACGGGCAGTGATGCGGAATTCATCATACGTCTCTCCGAGGCAGGTTTCGCACCGCGCAGCTTCTACCCACTTCGCAAGAAACTGCAAAAACACTTAAATGCCGTTCTCGGTCGCCACGTCGACAACCTAAAGATACAGGTCCCCCTCTCGACGTACGCCTTTTGCATCGCCGACCCGTATAAAGTCCTTAAGCGGGACGAGGTGCATTTTGGGTTCTCGAAGAAATGGAAATCGAACGATCCTGACGATCCTTTCGACGATGATATTCTCGACGGTATGGATGTTCTAGTTGGCCGTCTACCAGCACATGTCCCTTCTGATATCCAGCGTCGCCACGCAGTCTGGAATAAAGAACTGCGTCACTTTGTCGATGTGATTGTATTCCCGACTCAAGGCGACATGCCCCTGGCTCACATGCTGTCCGGCGGAGACTACGACGGTGACATGCCATGGATCTGTTGGGATCAGGAGATCGTTCGGAACTTCTACAACTCCGCTCTGCCCGAGTCTGAGTTCCCACCCGAGCACTTCGAATTGACGAAACATTCGGTTCCGATGGCGCAGGTGGCCTCGACGGAGGAATTCCTGCAGACGACGTTTGAGTTCAATCTCACCCAGTCGAATCTGGGGCGTTGCACTATGGAACATGAAAAACTGGCATACGACGAGTCCATCCAAAGTAACCGGGCCTTGGAATTGGCTTGTCTTCTGAGCCATCTTGTCGACGGACGGAAAGCTGGAGTGCAGCTTTCCGAGGCGGCGTGGACGATGCACCGCAATCGCATCAGTCCCAAAGGCGCACGATTGCGCCCCGCATATCGCAACCCGGACCGGAAGCCCAAGAAGAGCAACATCGTCGACTACTTGAAGTTCTGGATTGCCGAGAATGAGCGTTCCAGGGTGCTCAAATCACTCCAGGACAAGTTCCCCGAGAATGAGCACGCCCGTGATGTTGATGAAGATGTCGCTCGTCCGTGGCGAGATGCCTTACAGATCGCAGATGCAGATCCCACCGGTGAGCTGCGCAAAGCCCTGAACCGAATTAACCACGCCACAACGAACATCAAGTTAAGATGGAACCAGGCCGTAAATGATGACACGGACAATGTGTCATCTGCTATACGCGAAGCTAACGAGACTGTGGCCGGTCTGGTGCCCCCAACAGGCGCACATCCTCTCATGCACGTCTGGCAGCACAGTCCGGAACATTGGCGTCGCCTCTTAGCCTCTTGTACATACAATAAATCCCGATCATCCACACTCGTCTTCCATATCTTTGGCGAAGAGATATGTGATCTGAAATCAGCCACTGTACCCTCGCGCAGTATCACCCATGACGTTCTGGCTATTTATCGCGTGAATGCGAGAATGGTCTCCCAGCTCTCTGCCGGTCAACTTCCCGGCGATGATGAAGCCGAGGTGTATGATGGCGAACATGCCATTGAATCTCTTTTGCAGGGAGCGGGAGTGAACTACGATGAATTGGGTGCTCGATCTCCTGTTGAGTGAGACAGGAGATGTTGCCGTGAATAGCATTTGCATTTAGACATGATACCATTTGAATTTACTCATGCAGTCCAAGAAGTTCAAGCTGACACCGGATCGGTCAGTCATCCGGTATACTCTCGCTGTTGACATACACGGTCTCGCATGACCGAGCGAGGCCATTGAACCGCGTCGACGTCGTAATCGTATATGCTTTTCCCATTAGACAAGTCATCGGATCAGAATGTCAAACATACCTCCCATATCCGCATATTTCAACCAGTCCCCAATGCAGACCTCCGAGCTGAATATGGCGTCTCGAGCAACGCAATCCACGCTATCGCACGTTGGGCCCCAGATAGAATATCGACACTGGCCAGTTTTCCTTTCCGATGTCTCCTTCATCTCAACGTCTTCCATTCGCCTGATGACTTGCGGGTGAACGACTTCCTTTTCCATGATGACGTTCATGAAATTGCCATACACCCCGTCGTTCTGATACAGCATATCCAGATCCCCAGCAGCGCCTATCTGTCTTCGGCGCGCAATGACTCGACAGACGAGCGTATACGCCGCACGAGCATAAAACCTTCCCGGTTCAGCAATCATGACGACACCGGCCGGAAACTCCGATCGAATTGTCTCTCGAATCAACGCCGCCATACCCTCGAAAGAATCATCCTGGAATCCACCACCGATATCCAGGATCGTCGGCCGAAACCCGATCTCGCGCGCATAAGAGAATGCGATTCGGGCATGCCGAATCGCCCGGCAGAAGGCTCTGGGATTCCTAGCTCCGGTGCCTTATCTCCTTAGTCCCATCGTCGTGGAATACGCGGCGGGAACATACCGACATGGAAGCTCACACCGACCAGATCTAATCCCAAGTCTCGCGCTCGCGCGAGGAGAATCGGGGTCGTATCTAGATGCGCGCCGAATTTCTCACCGAGGCCGATCAGCGCGCTATTGTCGTTGGCGTAAATACGCAGGAATAGCTGGGCCGATGGCATATGTGTCTTGATCGTGTCCAGCTCGTCGATATTATCAAACGTTGTTTTGAATATTCGCGCGCGTTGCGCAAAGACTAGGGATGCTGCGGCTTTGCATGGATTTGCGAAGAGGATGCGATCTGGATCGACGCCGAGGTTGACAACAGCTCGCATTTCTTCGATCGAGGCGCAGTCGAAACCTGTTCCTAGGTCGGCGAGAAGTTTGAGCAGCGTGCGATCGGAGTTGCATTTTACGGCTGTGGGTTGTTAGTTGGTCCTGCCCTTGGAATATATAAGAGGGCTTCGGAATTATGGTACCTCGGGGATTCGTTGCATTGCTTGGTATCCTTCATAGTATCGTCTCCAAATCTGGGACGAGCCACTGGACTCGAAAGCTACTAGTTGAATACATATTCTCCCAAAGTGGAGTGCTGCAACTCAAAGTAAGGGCCAACCTTGCAACTGCGTATTGGAAGATGAAGGAGAGTATGAATTTCCGTCAGTATCAGCTTTCTACCTGGGCATAAATATAGTCTTAGCCAGGCCATAAGCGCGTCTTAAAGGGGTTTAATGACTTTAAAGGAGAGTTTCAAGCCTGAGATAAGGCATCTGAGGTCAAATATTCAGACATAGCAGCTAGCCATCCCTCAACCACGAGGTCACTCCATCCCTCACCAAAGGTTTGCACATCACAACGCTGGTCCAAATTCCAACTCAGCTAATTTCATACCTAGATACTATGTGTGGTACAGTGCTGTACGTGGACAAATTCGAAATCAAGTATCCGCTGTCGAGGGGGTCATCACGGAATGGGATTGTCAACTCTTGCAGGAGAAGCTATCACAAGGTGTAGCATGTCTCATAGACACAAACATGACGTCTTGTAAACCCACAGCAGCATCCGAACAAGATGAGCCTCATTCGCAGTCCTACCTGAGAAGGGGCTGTCGTTCCTCGCCAACCTCGTTCTCGCTCTCATCAACCCGACCACTCAACCAGAGCATAGGAATCGCAGTAAATAGCGACAGCATACCAAGCCCCAGAGTCATGACATTCCAGCCAAAGTTAAATGACACAAATCCTCCCGCGATTGGACCCAGAGCTAGACCGCCGAAGTGCGCCATGCTCTGGAGACTGAAGGCTTGCGCGACAGCACCATTTTCTCCAAAGACGCCCGGGTTCTGAGTTTCCATATCATCGAGAACTTTTTGAATCTCAACCAGCAAAGCGGGCTCACTGAGGTCGACGCACATTCCGGTGATGCCCAAGATCGCACAGAGGATGGCCTTGTCGGTGAATGTGTTATCCTGGACGAACCGAAGACAGAAGAGCGTGGGCGACAGGATGGCGAAACTAGCAAAAGCAATCATTCGGGAACCGAGTCGATCGGCGAGGTAGCCTATAGCGATTAGAATCAGTCATCTAGACCAAGTACGCGCATCATACCAAAGAACGGCTGGAAGATGGCCGCTGACGCTCCCGGTAGGAAGATGAGGCCGGCCCCTAGCACATCCCAGTGAAAAATGGTTTCCACAAAGATAGTAAGAGTCTTGAAAAATCAACACGATGAGAAAAATAGAAGCTGTAGATCCACGATCGACTCACAGCGTCAAATACCGACACGACAAGATTGCTCACTATCACTGCCCAAAGACTGATCAGAATCCGAGGTTGTCGGAGAAGTTTGAATAGCGCAAACGAGCTGCCGGACTTGAATGGTTTGACGATTCCGGTTCCACTCAAGCCTGTGCCGTATGGTAAGCGCTCCATATCATTCCCGCGTTCATTGAATCCCGTCTCTCCATGCGGGAGAGACAACCATCGCGCTGCTGTCTTCTTCTCGATAACTGCAAGTCGGAGGAGCATGTCAAGTGCAATGATCCCGAAGACCATGCCAAATACTGCGTAGAATCCCCCAAAATTATAAATCACTCCGCCCAGGAGTGGTCCACACATGAATCCCAGCGTCAATGCTGTCCCTACATACCCGATCATCTGCCCGAGATGGCGCTTGTCGACGGCATCGGTCACGATTGCCAGCCCAGCCACGGTGACCATCGCCGTCGCTGCACCCTGTAGTGTCCTGGCAAAAATGTACCAGGTAATTGACTGAGCTGCAGTGAAGATCGCCATCGATGTAAATAGGAGAGAGAGGCCAAACAAGTACAGACGTTGTCGGGTACCAGAGATGTCGAGCAAGTAGCCAAAGACGGGACTACAGGCAAGAGCAGCGAGGGCCACTGCAATCAACAGGATACTATTCCAGTATTCACCTGAGATACAATTAGCAGGTAAAGCTCAAGATATAGCTTGGCCATACGATCTTCAAATGTAACGCCCGCTCGCGAGACCAGAGCCGTTGGCATGATAGGAACGATCTAATTGGAATTAGGCTTGACTCGAGTGCCGACCACCCACGCACCATCGCATATAGAAAAAGGTCCTTTGAGCATCGTGTCAGCTTCAACCGGCGGAGTCGCGGGAAAGAACTCACGGTAAACATGGAGAACGAGACGGTCGCCACGATAAAAGATGGCGACGATCTCAACGATAATAGCCATGGTCGGCTCTCGACCGGTTTACTCCACGTCATTTCGAATGAAGTTGAGCTTGAAGACAAATAGGATGGCGGCAATTGAAAAACCGAGGGATGATTACAACGTTGCTCAACTTTCTGCAAGTCTGGGAGTGCGGGATCTTCGAGATCAAGACTTGTGTTGGGCACCATCCTCCATGCATGTTTGTAGATCGCCACCGCAAGCTATGGGAGTTAGCGTCGTCTTTGATGGTGCGTTTGGTCAGTATGATTGGACCCGCGGCGTGATGATGGCGGACTTTGTACTTCTTGGACCCGCCAGTCCTGCACACTCCGCACACGAGAACTGCTCCCGACGACCAGTCTAGATCGAAATCGCTCAAGAATCAGCTGGTGTCGGCAACGGAGAAATTTCCTTTTGTAAACAAGTCCCCGATTCTCAATTGACACGCGATGGGGAGAACTCGTGTCTCGCTTCACTCGATGGACCCTTCGCCTTCAAAAACTTCTCGTCCAGGTCGAATAGGACCGATGGTCTTGTCACACGACGATGCGACGGTTATCAAATCATTGGGCAGTCCCGAGATGGACTTGCATCCATGATCTTATGTCCAATGATATGATAGAAGGATGAATACTCGAACGTGGGAATTGGCTTGAATCAATTCAATGGATTGTTTACTGTCTTTTGATCACGAGACTCGGCCTCACATGACCGAGTCCTCCTTCTCTCCTCTCTTCTCTCATCCATCTTCAACTCTCAGACCTAACAATTGAAGTTCACGCGACACCCGCTCTTGGCGTTGATACCCAGTCCATAAAAGTCGGTTCCCGAGGACGGTTTCTCTCCATCGATATGCGTCTGGTCTCCGTATGCGCCGTGGCATTCCCTACCGCAAGGATCAGCGCTAGTCAGAATGAATTGTGGTCTCAACCCACGTGAAACCATCGCTACCGCAACTCGCGCCCCATTCAAATACGGCGGGCAGGTTGTTCGTTGGAATCGCGATGAAGTCTCCACACACCCCGGAGCATTTCTGGCACATGTCATAGCTTCCAATCTCTTTGTCTGTGTCATCATGGAGCGTGATCTTCTGGCTACCGACGTATTGGGTGCCTCCGGGCCCAGCTCCCTCTGAGTTGATGCCCCAGTATCCGAGGGCATAGCACTGTTTTGCGTGGATAAGAGGGAGATTGGCAGCAGTGAGTGATACCGCTGCGAGAGTGCTCATCCAACGCATGATTGCTGCTGGGAATGGAATTGGGGAAAGAAATTTCAAAATATTGCGGGGTAGTGACTTCAACTTATTCGCCTCCAGCAGCGAACGGACTTTATATACCTTGCCGAAATGTCAAACCACGATCATTGCCCTCGTTCGTCTGCTTACTGGGGGCTTAAACTTCCAAAGTTCACGGATATCTTCAGCGGGTCTGTGAATTGGCTGAATTGGCTTCGTCATGCCAATCTTTCCCACATGCGAACTTGGGAGAAACGGCCCCATTGTTTGCTTGATGGCATTTGGGCGATTACATCGGTGGATCGGCACTTTTTTTTGATGATTGGGGAAAGCGCTTACGAAGGTCCTACAAATTTGTGCCTAGCGACATGAGAAGCGGAGCATCGCCGGCATTTCGAGGCGTGATCATCGCCCCAATGCCAGACCTTTGCGCTGGTAAGCGAAGATGAGAAGGGGCGAAAATAAGGGCGAAAATATCATCACTGGGTTTCGAGCTTCTTTTTGAAAAGACCCAGCCTGAGGTCTAAATGTTCCTTTGCGATGGGGCTTGGTCGTTATGAAATCAATATCATGATTGAGCATATCCCATTTCGGAGTCAGCGGAGACAGCGATGTCATGGTCCGCATTGTTTCATATCAACGCATCCATGGACCACAAGGATTAAAGCTGAGGCTCCTAGCAAGTGAAAGAACCGTATATAATGAATCTCCAATGTTCCAAGGTTAGTTGAGGTAAGCCATCTGCTTAGCCACCCATAGCACCGTGTTATACGTGGAGTCTATATCTTGGCCCGAGTCATTAGCACTGTTTGTACTAAGTAGCCTTTCTCTCGCTGGGCCCGGAGGAATGTCGTTTTTCTCCTTGGATATCAATTGACGAGGAGCGGAAATGATCATAACTCACTGAAAGGTCATTTATGTACGATCTACCATCTTTTCATCATGTCGGCATCCCCTGGTCCATGTTTATATATATGCCGCCAGGAGGGGAATAGAAATAGGCCAGGGATCGGTCAGTTTCCAAGGTTCTCATCCCCCCCATTCTAGCACCCAGATACCATACTGCCTCGTCTACTCGAAGGGTCTATCGAGTCCCACCCTGGGAAGCTGCGAATAGCGTGGAATAATCCCTGGATGGATAGAGATCCATCGGCGGAGATGACGGGTTAATCCCCGGCCGTGGCATTACCAGCCTTGTCCATCAATCGTCGCCGACATCGACAATCACCGCCCAAGCCAGTCAATAATTTTACGATATTCTCCACTCGACGGAATCACACGCCGCCCGTGAAGTGTGCAATCTCCAATTCCAACTCCAGGGCCCTGGAAATGTAACGAGAAAGAGACAGACCCTGGAGAAGTGGAGACACGCTCCGATATACCCGAAACTAATCGACCAGAATGACCCACCGGGGCGTTGGTGGAGACCCCCTCGCGGACTATGTCTAGCTTGCCTGGATTGGAATAGACCATGCAGTAGCTCCCCGACACGGAGAGACCATGCCAGAGGCCCGGGATGCATTTAAAAGCAGCTGAGTGGGAGCTTTGCGTCCCATCCACCATGTTTGCGCGCCTAAGCCTCGTGGCGCTGGCCATCTCCGCCGCGTTCGCGTCGGAGACTTGTCGATGTTTTCCCGGAGATAAGTGCTGGCCCGCAGAAAATGCCTGGTCGCAATTCAACCAGTCCATTGATGGGCGTTTAATCCGGACTGTTCCTCTGGGTGCACCTTGCCACGACCCGAGCTACAATGAGCAAAAGTGTGCGACACTGAAGAAGGGATGGGGGCTTCCGGAAGAGCAGTGAGTGGACTATCGTCTCAGTGTGAGGCCTCTGCTAAATTTGATCCAGCTATGATTCCTCGTCCTCGGTCATGGCGCCGTGGTTCACCAACGGCACATGCGACCCCTATCATCCCGTCTCCAAGCCTTGTATGCTGGGCAACTACGTCCGCTACGCGGTCAATGTCAGCTCGCCTGCCCACATTTCGAAAGCCCTCAATTTCGCCAGAGAAAACAACATCCGCGTCGTCATTCGGAACACTGGACATGACTACAATGGCAAGTCGACCGGTGCGGGTGCTCTCGGGATTTGGATGCATAATCTGAAGGACCTCAAGATCCATGACTACAAGGACGATCATTACAGCGGAAAAGCAATGACAATGGGCGCGGGGATCCAAGGCTTTGAAGCATATGAAGCGGCTGATCGCGCAGGTCTTGAGGTGGTTGGAGGCGAGTGTCCCACCGTCGGACTTGCGGGCGGATATAGCCAGGGAGGGGGACACAGTGCCCTGGCCTCGCGACATGGATTGGCTGCGGACCAAGTCCTCAAATGGGAAGTAATCGACGGCAAAGGTAACCTCCTCACGGCGACTCGTGACAATGAAAACGCAGATTTATTCTGGGCGTTGGCTGGCGGCGGCGGAGGGACCTACGGTGTTGTTTACTCGATGACCTCCAAGGCCCACCGGGGTACTCCATGCTCCGGGCTCAAAGTTTCTTTCACAAACGAAAACATCACCCAAGATACCTTCTACAAAGCGGTTTCTATCTACCACACGAACCTGGCAGCACTGGTCGATGCGGGCGCAATGAGTATCTGGTTCTACACCAACACCACTTTCGCCCTCTCGCCCCTCACCGGTCCTAATATCCCCGAGAAGAAATTGATTTCTTTGCTGGACCCATTTCTCAAGGGACTGAAGAAGCTGGGGATCAAGTATACCTTCGAGTCGGGCCAATACAACAGCTACTACAGCGAATTCAAAGCGATGCAACGCACCATCGGGGTCGGCGACGCGCAGTATGGTGGCTGGTTGATCCCACGATCGGTCGTCGAGAAGAACAACGACGATCTCACAAAGGTCTATCGCGAGATCACCGAGGACGGCGGTACCTTTATCGGTGTTGGATTGAACGTGTCGCGTGAAGTCACTGGCGATGTCTACAACTCCGTCCTTTCGTCCTGGAGGGATACTATTATCGCCACTACTCTCACGACGCCTTGGAAATGGAACGCACAAAAGGAAATGATCGCAATGCAGCGCAAGATGACCGATGTGTTCATGCCCAAGGTGCAAGCACTCGCTCCAGAGTCCGGGGCGTATATGAACGAGGCCGATTTCAGACAGCCGGACTGGAAGAAGGCTTTCTACGGTGGAAACTACCAAGCGCTCCGCGAGGTCAAGGCCAAGTACGACCCCGATGACCTGTTCTATGGTAAGACCGCCGTTGGGTCAGATGAGTGGGAAGAGCAACCGGATGGGCGGTTGTGCCGAGCCTCCAAGTCGCATCCAAGGTGGCTCAAGTTTGATTTCCAGTAGCCGAGAGACTTCGTCATCGCAAGATGGATAGATCGGGATAGAAATATAAAAGTAGGCTCACGGCTGTACAGTACATTCAGTCGAGAGTTAAACTGTCAATCTACTTTTAACGTATTCCTAGCCCATAGCCCCTGAGCTACCTCCCCACAGCTTCTTGTATTGTCCCGTCCGCCATCCTGCTTCTTCCTTGAAAGGCTTCACTACACAACGTGGCCGAATCCGGGCCGCTAGTGATTCGCGATCGTACTGATCACGATAGATATTGAAATACACGGCCTCGTTTGGAGGAACTCTATTTGCATGTGCCTCGGCTTGGAAAGGAATGCACGCCTTCGAGGTCTCGCAGACTTCTCCTGACAGGAAGCGGGTCAAATCCTGAAGTTGCGCCTCGGTCAATTGGAATATATCACGCGACATAATAGGATCCAGGAAGACGTTATTGCACTGTATTATAAATCAGCATCAGGCCCCGAACTTCCTCGATCAAAAAGCACTACGCCACCAAAGATACGATTCTCGGCCCAGTATGCAACAGTATCTCCCGATCCTCGGGGGTAGTGATCTTGCAAGTCATAATCAGGATGGGATAGCAGAGTGAGATATGGTGGGTATTTCGAAGTAGCAACCCTGTACATGGGAGGTTCTTCGACAACTAGCTTGCGCAAACCGCCTTCCACTATGTCATGTAACGATGTCGCAATCTCATGGCACAAGGTTGCCACGATTTCTAGTAGTTGTAGAGAGAACTGATGCGAGTTTGGATCTTCATTTTGGAACCTTTGCACCAGCAGCAGGACAGGTGAGTCATCAGACAAAGGCCAGTGCATATTGTTTTCACCTCGGCGTCTACATCAACTGTTGCAGCGCTGTACCTGTCGCGAAAGGCTTTGAACACAGCGAACGCCTCTTGGCCGGGCTCAGGATCTGGGCTATTCTTACACCACCATGTGTCGTATGGATCGTCCTCCCCCGGTCTGGGAACCGGCACTCTGGTCACAACCTGGGAATACGTTTCGAATGCAATCCTCGAGGTCAAGATATTGGACATGGCATTTTCGATAGCTAAGAGATGAGTGGGCGGTAATGCTGCCAATGAACCTGGAGTATTTTTCGTGTTGGTGACCATGCTGAGTGGAGAAGGAACAGGATGTTCTCATGGTAAGTGGAAGGTGAGAAATCGCGGGGTAAGATCTATCTACGCTGATGTTTGGATACCAGGAGAGTACTGGATACTCCGTACATGCGTACTGCATCAACAGTTTTCTTCTCGGATTCACTACTCCGTAGCAGAAGCAAGGTCCGGAATTGTCCCGACTTCCTCGGTGCATGTGAGCGTCAATTCTCGCAGCCTTGTCCAACGCCACCAGCCCCAGTGTTCGAGCAATTATTACTTAAGGCTGGGAGTCTCTCGCGTACCTTACGCACAGGCCGTTCACAGCAACGAATCAAGAAAGACGACATATCGGCCACGCCGAGTCTGGCAGCGCCGCCGACGTGGAGCGGGTTACATCGCATGAGCAGCTCGGCTCGATCCCCACCGGTGGGGCCAGGAAGGAAGATGAAAAAGTCTTGACAGCGGGATGTCACTGACTATCGAATCGAAAGGCTGTCGGAGGTCTCGGGGAACAAGATTATACTTTACGGCGCAATAATGAACTCGGTAGGATCGATGGTGCCCGCCCATCGTGGACCCGGAACGCCACGGGTGATCTCCCTGACTCGCTGCCTCGTTAATCGAGGTTCGGGGGCGCGATGCAGACGCACCATGACTCGTCGGGGCAAAGATCGACGCATCAACACCAGGCTTGTCCTATGATATCCATACATTTGAACCGGGGCTATCGATGAAGGATTCCCATGCTGGGTGGGTGCCCAGGACGCCGATGCGACTGCATTTGGCCCCACGGGTAAAGAGCAAACACATGATAACAAGCCCTGGTCAAGCAGTCAAGCATACTTTGATATTTTCAGTGTTCGAATCCATATCGATGAGTGACTGTATCGTCCCAACACCCTCGCGATGGGTTGGGTTCACAATCTTCACGAGTCTGATCCGAATAGCCAAATACCGCGCGTGATCGCGATCAGCCTTGTCTTTTCGATTGTGGCCTTCTTGGCCGTGTGTCTGCGTTTCTATGTGCGATTCCACACTCGTCGCGTGCCGTGGTACGACGACTATTCGGCGCTGCTGGGCTCCTTGTTGACCTTGGCATATGCATCCATCATGATCGCGCGTGGGTATCCAATGCCAAATGCAATTCCTATTTTAAAGATGCTAACTGTCGCAGAGACCCGTTGGGGTCAAGGCTTGACCGCGCGCTATCTTCCCCCGGAGAATGTGGAGATGTTCAGCAAGGTAGGCGTTCTCGGCGCGCGGCGTCGTTCGTGGAGTTGACTTCTTCCAGATTCAATACGCCGGCGGGCCCGTATATACTCTCGATCTTCTTTTCTTTAAACTAGCTCTGCTCACTTCCTACCTTCGCATCGGCGGCTTTGTTTCCACGTACCGAAAAATCATCGTCGGCGTGATTGCCGCGGTCGTTCTCAATCAGCTCATATGTACCCTTGTAATGTGCCTCGTGTGTTTACCGGTACGTGGATGCGAGTGTTTATCAATTGGGTCGCACACTAAAACAAGACAGGTTGCAAAACAATGGAATCCTAATCTGGACGGGAGATGCTTGAATCAAGTTCAGTTCTACTATGGTACGTCGATGCTATTGATTGTAACCAGAGTTCTAACCCAAGAAGGCCTCGCGGGAACTTCAATTGGATTTGACGTGATGATCATCATTCTTCCTTTGCCTGTACTCTGGAGGCTTCGGCTCGGCCTTAAAGAAAAGGTAGGTCCCAAGTGCACTCTGTCAGCCTTTTAATACTAAATATCACAGGTCGTGTTGACGTTTATATTCGTTCTCGGATTCTTTGTGACAATCATCCAAATCATCCGCATCCTCAGCGTCAAAAATCTCAAAACCTACACTGATAGCAAAGATCTCATCTTGTGGTCTATCATCGAGGTTAGTCTGGGCGTAAGTTTCAATTCCCCAGCAGATCCCCTGTTCTACACGCTCACTGCTACAGGCCATTATCTCCTGTATCCCAACGTACGGGCCTCTCTTTAAAGCCTTCGCATCGACCGTGAGCTCGTACCGCCACCGCAGTAATCCCACCTCTTATCCTCTCACTGCGACGCCGCGCGGTGCCACACCCGCGCCGAAATCGAAGAGTGGGAATACAAAGGGAGTGGATCAAGATGATATTCAGACGGAAACTCTGGTTACCTCCAGCCAGGATACTTGGAATGGGGGAAGTGACGCAGATAGTGCGCGGCATATTCTGCACGAGCCTGGACCTCTGCATATTCAGACAAGGACGGAGGTCACCGTTGAGAGGGATTAAGAAGGAGTCATTGCTTTAGTAGTGTAATACAATATTAATTAATTTCCGATCATTTCCTTCTCAGACTTGCCATCTAAGAACCTTGGAAGTGCCGAGAAGCGTCTGTATATGTAGCGATATTTAAAAATTGATTCATCTTCTAGTATAAACGCAAGCTGGTGAGGTGCGACCAACATACAAAACTTTCAAAGCAAGACGCTCCATCCCACGATCATAAACCGCAGATGAAAGGCCCAAACGGGGAACACTAAGATAAACCTAACTTCCCAAGCAAAGACGAAACCACACCCACAGGCTCATCCGCCCGGATAGAGCGACTTGCCAGTGGCGAGTCAGGAGCAGGTGGAGATGGCGACGAAGACTTCCTGGCGGATTTGTGGCCGCCTTTTGGTGTGCTTTTGCGGCTACTGGAGCTTTTATCGGGGTTACCCTTCCGCAGGGCGCTGTCAGCAGGCAGTGGAAGATCGATCCTCTGTCTCAGGGTATGCTCCTGTGTGTATGGCTCGGTCTTTGCGAAACGGTACCATTTCCAATAGCTTTCCAGAAGAGTTTCCTTATCAACACGCAGCCATTCTTGGTGGCGGGAACGATTGCACTGGGAGCATATCTCATTCATTTCCATATGCTCGTTCAGAAACTCCGCATGGATGGCCTTTTCCATTCGATGGGCGTGAGGCATTAATTTCTTTACAATGATATTGAAGCCAGCATAGCATTTCTTGTGAGAAGCGAGCCGCACCCGTGTCGACTTGGAATAGCCGACCTTGAACATATCGGGCTCGTTCGGATGAGAAATCACATAAACATAGCCGTTTATATTGTCCGTTGGGCCCAGTTTCTTTTCCAGCACTTCTGTGACTTTCGTGGGTATGTCAACCGTTCCAAGTTCAAAACGCGGACCGAAGCTGGAGGAAGTGGATTCCGCGCTTTGAAAGCTTTCGTCTCGAGATCGAGATATTTCTGGACGTTTCGGCGTAGTCTGATGGTATGACTCCAGGCAATCGTCCGAGTTCTGGCTTTCTTCATCGCTAGGCTCGTCTAGACTGGTTCGTGTTGAGTTGGAGCTTTCAGAGTACGAACGGAGCCGGGTACCGGATCTGAGAATCATTTCTTTCGGCGGTAGTAGCTGCTCCGCGTACTAAGCAAGCTGATTGGGAAAGAGACTTGACGGGCAAAGTAAAAAAGAACAGGCTCGTCATCCAGACTAAATAGGACCCCGAGCCCCTTCTCATATCTGACCCAAAGATATGGCTCTGGTCTCTGTTCTCTCTCTGGCCCCCGTTACATTGCATGAACCTACTCCTGAACAAGGATATTATATGCAGGGGTATCTCAGCTCACCGATCCCTCACGATCCTCCTACCGTGTTGGGCGATGAGCGACACGGAGCTACTAGGATGGGCCAAGAAGTAGCAGGGATCATTGAAGATCCCGGGTTCCCAGCGTCTAAGCCCTCGAAATTGGAATCTTAGGCTAAGAGATGCATTTCGCGCCAACAGGGATGTTCAATTCCCCTAGCAAAGGTACGTTTCAGGTGTTGGGGGCGTACCAAAATGTCGGACTGCGGACCGTGCCGGGGGGCTGGAAAGAAACATCCTAGCATTGGAGCTACAGGAGAAATAGAGGGGAGGGTGAAATTAGAGATATGAATGTTTGGATCCTCCGTGGGCTTTCCGACAACCTGCGAAGCGAGACTAAGATGATCGTTCCAGGAGGGGGTCACCGGATTAGTTCTTACGGAGCTTGGCACTTAACGTACATCCGTAAAGCCAATTTGTATTTTACTTCTTATTGCAAATCCTTTTATACGCGTCTATTGGCTGGCATTCACCCCAGGAGTAACCGACTCGCCAATCATCTGCCCAACGATGCGACTGCGACTGGCAAGCCAGCAAGTCAAGTTTTTCCCACGCCGATGCTTCTCCGGGTAAGCGAGAACAATAGCACCCTCGGTCAGCCAAAAGATGCCCGACGAGATACCGTCGATCACACAGGCAAGCATGATGTGCCAAGTATTGTTGTATTCGATATTGCAGTAGACGCTGGAGGCGTAGATGGGGAGCCCAACCATGCGAAGCACAAGGGCCCATTTCAATCCAATCTTGGCAACCAAGGAACCGCCAAATGTACAGATGACGACTTGGAGACAGAAGATGGCTGCATTGGCTGCATTCACATAGTATGGATTGGCCGTACCAGCCTGTCGCTTATGGCTTCCGTCTCCGAGGCCACTAAAAGTTCGATGGCGTTGTCCATTTGCCCCGCATGATTGCTCTTAGTGTCGTGAGCCTTGTCCGCTTTGGCTTTCTCTTCTTCCTCTCTTGCTCGCTGTGCGTCTAATTCCCGACGATGAGCGACGGTATACTCGTCTGGTTCCCACGCCAGAATCCTCGTTTTTATCTCTTCCAACTTCCGAGCCACCAAAAGTTACATCTGATTCTTTTCCTTCGCGGATAGCAGATGATCTTTCTTTCTATGCTTCCTCAGGGCTCTCGGTCTCGGTAGAGCCAAGGAACCGTGGATCGATCTTCTGCCAGTAGATTTCATCAAACATATAACTATACAATACTATATATACGATCCAGAAATCTCCGGTATCCTAGCTCCGTTATATAGGACCAGAGTCGTTGGTCCTTGTGTAGCCGACCCTATAATATTGCTGTGTCTTCGTAGTTTTTTATCGCTTTAAGGAATATCTTTAGGCGATGATCGAACACTCATATCCAGTCCTCGAGTCCTTTAGGCCAGAACTTAGGTTTCTCAAGAAGTAACCACCAAGGAGGTATATAAGAAAATTCAACTAGAGCGGCATAGGTGAATTCCCAATCGACGATACCGATAATTTCTGAATTGTTATTTAAGAGGATATTTGCTAGCCGGAAATCATTATACCAGATCTTAAAAGGCCTATTTTCGAGTAATAGATTGGAAAGTCGCTTACGCAAGTTTAAGGAAAAGTTGTCGTGCCACATACTTTCGTCGGCAGTCGTCTACGGATTCTGTAGCATCATTTCGTTGGTATACCAGATACTCAATATTGAGCTTTGCAAGAGCTTCGAGATATAAAGGAGTAGTATTGAAAGTTATATCTAGAACCTTTGACCGAGGCAAATCTCCAAGTCGCGCAAGCTTATTTATATTCATTGGTAGAGGCCAGTTGGCCACTTCCTAGGTAAAGTCATCAATCTAGCGGAGAGGCCCTGTTTGAGGCAAAGATAGAGTTGAAGTATAATACCCGCTACCTACCTATATATAGTCTTAAGTTTTGATTCATCGATATTTAGATCCAGAATTCCGCGTTCTTCTTTTGGGCACCCGGGTATATTCAAAACTTTATACATTTTTGTATAATGCTCAGTAAAAGATATCCTCGGCTTGTTCCCATGCCGCGTCGTCAGGACACAATTCCATTTTTGGGTCGGAAGGCCAATGTACAAGAATATGAGGAACTGAATGGATGTTGGATGCCGAGGCTAGTTTGGAGAAGGGGGAGAAAGCATGTTTTCCACGGTCTCTTTCAGGGGCTATAACTATATCAGGTGATTCTGTAATGCCCAATCGCAACACAGGAAAAATAACAGTATCTGAATTGCAGAAAACTTTCCCCGTGTAATAACTAGTGTAGTGGCGAGCATGCATGCGAGATGGGCTGCCTGACGGATGTGGCACCCGGGATTTATATTGCCTTAGCAACCCCCTACAAGAAGTGTACGCAAGATAGTATGAAATACACACTCCTACATCTCTCCATTTTGATTAATGCAGACGTAAAACAAACCATATATCTCTTGATTGATAGCGTGATGTCAGTTCAAGAGCCGTGTCATAGGTCCAATGCGAGTATGAGGTTTTATGCGTAATGGGAATGAAGCTTGTTCTACTATTTTAACATGGAAATCTTTCTCCTAGGGTTGTCCACCAAGTTTCCCAAGACGGTAGCTTATGAACGATGCAGCCTAAACCTGTCATCTTTCATTAGCAGAAGACCTGACCAGTCACAGCCACCCGAAATATTCCCTTCCGTAGCCTCGAGGCATGTATAAGGCAAAGACTCCCATCGGGATGGAGTTGCCCCCGCTGGAGGAACTCGCCGGTGGGGAGATCAACAATAGTCCATAAGTACATTCTGGATTTTGAAAATATGCGGTCTGGATGAAATGTCCGAATGTGTCATCAAGACTCATTCTCCGACACCAAACCCGATTTGGAGCCCGGGGTTGGATCCGAACACAAGCGGAACTTGCCGCGTCCCCGCTTCGTGTATGCATCGAGATGTATCTCATGCTTCACCAACCGCACTGCATACTCCATTCCGATTGTCTTGGCTGATCAGTCAATCACCACCGCCACTTCTCATTCCACTAGGGTCCTAGTGGAGCAGGAAGCGTGATACCATCTCCTGTACCTCGGATTTCGGAGTTAACTTCTCGAAAGGCTTGGCTTTCGCACTAATCTTCTCAGGCTAGATTGTTTGATTGTGGTTTAAGCCATTTCTTACTGGATTTTCTCCTGAAAACCTTTCTTCATCCTGGTCATCAACCATCACCACTGATCTTCGGTGAATTCACGACCACATCCTGTCCCGGTTTCTCTCAGCTCAACACAGCAGTTTCAACGTGGGGGTAAAAACCCCACATCCTTCACTATGGATGAGAAACTGGGCATGACTGAGTCAAGCATTCACTCGGACGTGGACACCCTCGACAGGAGCAGCTACGACCCCCCGCGTGAAGGGATCCGTACCGCGGATCCATCTGGCATGACACCGCTATCCCCCGGTGTCAACGTGGAAAAGGCCGAACATGATTTTGCCGAGCTGAGCCAGCAGTTTTCTAGGATATCTAAACAAGCGTCTCGTGTCTCAAAGCCCCGGATCACAGCCGATGTCGAACAAGCGAGAGATTCGGCCGATACCGAGTGGGACTTGGAAACGGCTCTTCGAGGGAATCGAGCTGCCGAGGAGGAGGCTGGAATCAAAAATAAGCACATTGGTAGGAGTCTTTGTCTAAAGCGAAGGATTCGTCGCTAATCCTCCTCCAAGGCGTAATCTGGGAGAACCTCTCCGTACGTGGCATTGGTGGCACGGAAAAGACTTTCATCAAAACATTTCCCGACGCAATCATAGATTTCTTCAACATCCCAGAGACCATCATGAGCCTCGCTGGGATTGGCAAGAAGGGCAAGGAATTCAATATTCTAGAGGGATTCCGCGGCCTCACTCGACCCGGTGAAATGGTTCTGGTGTTGGGCAAACCCGGGTCAGGATGTACCACATTCCTGAAAACGATTGCAAACCAACGGTCGGGTTATACTGGTTTCGACGGTGACGTCCAGTATGGTTCGTTCTCATCTGAGACTTTCGCCAAGAGGTTTCGTGGGGAAGCAGTCTACAATCAAGAAGACGATATTCATCAGCCCACCTTGACAGTAGCACAGACGCTAGGTTTCGCACTCGATACCAAGACCCCAGGAAAGCGGCCGCTGGGGGCGAGCAAAGCCGAGTTCAAGGAGAAAGTTATTCGCATGTTGTTGAATATGTTCAATATCAACCATACCGCAAATACCGTCATTGGGAACCAGTTCATTCGCGGCGTGAGCGGTGGCGAGCGAAGGCGTGTCAGCATCGCCGAGATGATGATCACGAGTGCAACTGTATTGGCATGGGATGTACGTTTCCCAACCGTCTCTGTGTCTTCTTATTAACCGTTTTCGCGCAATAGAACAGTACGCGTGGTCTCGATGCGTCGACGGCTCTCGACTTTGCAAAGTCGCTGCGGATCCTGACCAACATCTACAAAACAACCACATTTGTGTCGCTCTACCAAGCCTCCGAGAATATCTACAAGCAGTTTAACAAGGTGCTCGTGATAGACAGCGGACGCCAGGTCTTCTTCGGACCCACAACCGATGCACGAGCTTATTTCGAGGGTCTGGGATTTCGAGAAAAGCCTCGTCAAACAACCCCGGACTACCTTACCGGATGCACGGATCCATTCGAAAGAGAGTTTCAAGATGGGAGAAATACCAAGAATGTCCCATCAACCCCACAAGCCTTGGTGGATGCTTTCCAAAAATCAAGTCACAGCAGGACTCTCGACGAGGAGGTGCAGGCATACCGTGCTGAAATCAAGCGAGAGAAGCAGATGTACGAGGACTTTGAAATTGCAAACCAGGAAGCCAAACGGAAATACACGCCAAAGTCATCGGTGTATTCAATCCCGCTTCATCTGCAAATCTGGGCCCTGATGCAGCGCCAGTTTCTCATTAAATGGCAAGACAAATTTGCCTTGACCGTCTCCTGGATCACATCGACGGGGATAGCCATCATTCTGGGTACCGTGTGGCTCAACCAACCAAAGACCAGTGCCGGCGCTTTCACTCGCGGCGGTCTTCTCTTCATCAGCATGCTTTTCAATGGGTTCCAAGCATTCTCCGAATTGGCGGGGACTATGATCGGTCGGTCCGTCGTCAACAAACATCGGGCATTTACATTCTATCGACCCAGCGCATTTTTCATAGCTCAAATTCTGGTTGATACCACGTTCGCCATCGCGCGTATTGTCATCTTCAGTATTATCGTCTACTTCATGTGTGGACTCGCTCTTGATGCGGGCGCTTTTTTCACCTTCGTCTTGATCATCCTGACCGGCTACATCTGCATGACGGTCATTTTCCGGTCGATTGGCTGTTTGAGCCCGGACTTTGACTACGCAATGAAGTTCGCTTCCGTCATCATCACTCTCTTTGTGCTCACTTCCGGGTATCTTATCCAATGGGCCGGCTCCCAGGTGTGGCTTCGGTGGATCTACTATATCAACCCGTTTGGTCTCGGGTTTGCATCTTTGATGGTTAACGAGTTCAGTCGCCTCACTATGACCTGTACGCAGGATTCCCTGGTCCCGAGTGGTCCCGGCTACGACGACATTGCCCACCAGGCATGTACACTGGCAGGTGGTGAGCCGGGTTCACCGATCATTCCCGGCTCCCAATATCTCTCAATGACTTTCAGCTACTACCACACTGATCTATGGCGCAACTTTGGGATTATGCTAGCCTTGATAGTGGGGTTCCTGGCGACAAATCTGTATCTCGGGGAGACTTTGCAATTCGGAGCAGGAGGCAAGACCGTCACATTCTTTCAAAAGGAAAATCAGGAACGTCAAGGATTAAACCGAGCCCTGGAAACCAGAAAAGCAAATCGGCAGTCGAAGACTGTGGATGCTGGCGCCAATCTGAAGATCACTTCGACGGCCGTCTTCACATGGGAGGATGTCTCGTACGAAGTCCCCGTTCCATCCGGGACTCGACGTCTGCTGAACTCGGTCTATGGGTACGTACAGCCAGGCAAGCTAACAGCGTTGATGGGGGCATCGGGTGCAGGCAAGACCACATTGTTGGATGTGCTAGCAGCAAGGAAGAATATCGGTGTTGTAACCGGGGATATCCTCGTCGATGGAAGCCCGCCCGGTACATCCTTCCAGCGTGGGACATCCTATGCGGAACAGCTCGACGTGCACGAGGCGATGCAAACTGTGCGAGAGGCTCTGCGATTCTCCGTCAGTCATTCGATACCCCCCGGTCTGAAAAGTACGAATATGTCGAAGAGATTATCAGTCTGCTTGAGTTGGAGAACCTGGCCGATGCGATCATTGGAACCCCCGAGACTGGCCTGTCCGTCGAGGAAAGGAAACGTGTCACCATTGGGGTAGAGTTGGCAGCTAAACCCGAGCTGCTGCTCTTTCTTGACGAGCCAACGTCCGGCCTCGACAGCCAGTCCGCTTTTAATATCGTTCGGTTTTTGAAGAAACTTGCCGCCGCTGGGCAGGCCATCCTTTGCACCATCCATCAGCCCAACTCGGCTCTTTTCGAAAATTTCGATAAATTATTACTGCTCCAGAGAGGCGGCGAGTGTGTCTATTTTGGGGATATCGGAGATGACTCTCGCATCTTATTGGAATATTTTCACCAAAATGGTGCAGATTGTCCGCTCGACGCGAATCCTGCGGAGTGGATGCTGGATGCAATCGGTGCAGGGCAGACCCGTCAAATCGGCCATCGAGACTGGGGCGAGGTTTGGCGAACATCTTCGGAGCTCCAAGCCCTTAAGAGGGAGATTGTCCAGATCAAGACGGACCGTGAGATAGTCGCTCAACGCCACAGGGATGAGAGTCGGGAGATGATTGAGAAGGAATATGCCTCGCCGATGTGGCACCAGATCCAAGTGGTCGGTCGTCGAACCCATCTCTCCTTTTGGCGGTCGAGAAACTACGGATTCACACGCTTGTTTACGCACGTCGTCATTGCAGTGGTCACTGGACTTGCTTTCCTGCAGCTGGACGATTCTCGATCATCTCTCCAGTACCGTATCTTTGTGATCTTCAACGTGACCGTTCTTCCGGCCATCATCCTCCAGCAGGTGGAGCCTCGCTATGATCTCTCCCGGTTAATCTTCTATCGCGAGTCGGCTTCGAAAACATACAGCCAGTTCGCCTTCACCCTGTCTATGGTCCTTGCCGAAATACCCTACAGCATTTTGTGCGCGGTCTGCTTCTTCCTGCCTCTCTACTACATCCCCGGGTTCCACACCGAGACCAGCCGGGCCGGCTATCAATTCTTCATGGTTCTCATCACCGAGGTTTTTGCCGTGACGCTCGGCCAGATGATCTCGGCATTGACGCCAAACAGCTTCATCGCGTCGCAGCTCAATCCGCCCATCGTCATCATCTTTTCTTTATTCTGCGGCGTCGCAATTCCCAAGCCGCAGATGCCGGGTTTCTGGCGCGCCTGGCTGTACCAGCTCGATCCTTTTACCCGACTGATCGGGGGGATGGTTGTGACGGAGCTCCACGGTCGAGACGTACAATGCACAAACGTGGAATATAACCGCTTCCCGGCCCCGGGCAACGAGACGTGCGGCGAATACATGCAGCCATTCTTTGAACGGGGTGGGAATGGATACCTGCTCGACAATGCGACGCAGGCGTGCGAGTACTGCGCGTATAAGGTCGGGGATCAATTCTACAAGGCCTTTAGCATGGACTTTGATCACCGGTGGCGCGACCTCGGTATTTTTGTTGCTTTTGTGGGGTCCAACCTGATCATCTTATTTTTTGCGGTAGGTGTCTCGTGTTTAACTTTTCCGATTGTTCTTGCCGAGGTCTTGTCGCTAATTCTTGTTTAGTCTCGATTCCTAAATTTCAACCGGAGATGAAGACCGAGCTTCGGCGCTCTGCAATGCCTAGAAGATGCGAAACTAATTAGAATGGATTTGTATCTTGTGACTCCGACCGGACGAATTTCATTCGCAAACGGCGCACAAAAGCCTGATTTCATACCGTCGATTTCTCATTAATGGATACTTCATACTGGCGGTCGTGAGTTGGTGGTGAACTAGGCTCGGTCTTCTACTTCTAGTCCAGACTCATTGATACAACAAGGCTTATCAGAATGTAATGGATTCAACTTCCCCATGTGTTCCCACTATTCTTTTCTAGATTATACAGACCTCCAATCCACTCCCCCACTCCCCCGCATTCTGCACCCCCACAGTCTGTGCGCGATCGACATGTCTATTACTCCTCCCATCCCAGCCACGACCGGGCATTCTAAACCAGTAGAATACTCGCATTCGGCTGTGTCCAGTGGCAGACTCTTCGAATACTCGGACTTCCTCCGATCAACTCTCCCTGCAGCTGGATTGCAGCAGGGAATCACACCAGGACATCCATGCACCCGGTGGAAATCCGATGGTTGTACTCGTCAGCCAAGACTCACCTCGCTCCGCCGTCTCTCATTCATGCAGACTCTCGCTCAGCACGGCCATGATTCTGGTCCCCGCATAACCCGTGGCTTAAGCTTTCAGTGCCGCGGCAGGACAGACTCCACGGGCACAAGCTTATAATGCCGACCATCCCAGCTTGTATAGACTTCAGCACCTTCCGTCCTTTTTCCCATTCCCCGCTTCTCTGCTACAAGTCTTCTTCCCATTCGCAATGGCCAACAATCCCGCCGATGGACCGACCGGTCCCAAGGCGGACATTGTTGATGAGCCGACCTTATCACACACCGAGAGTGCAACGCAAACAAAATGGAAGTCCACTAATGCCGCCGATGGTGACACGGCTATGGCCCTGTTTGATAATGCAGATGAACTCCACGAGGAAATCGACCCAGCCGAAGCCAGACGCCTGCTCTGGAAAATCGACTTTATGATCCTGCCGTACCTGGCTGTTTGCTATGCGTTTTTCTATATCGATAAGGTAAGTGGCGGTTGCAAAGCAATTTATGTTTACTAAGAAGTATACAGACTACCTTGAGTTACGCGGCCATCTTCGACATCCGCGAAGATCTCGATCTGCACGGCACGCGCTATAGCTGGCTCAGCAGTATTTTCTACTTTGGCTTCCTGGCATGGGCGTTTCCAACCAATTTTCTGATGCAGCGGTTGCCTATTGGTGAGTTTCAACTTTGCGAAAGAGGCCTTATCATCGTTCTCACTATTGTCTAGGAAAATATCTTGGTGTAAACATCTTCATGTGGTTCGTAATCATCAACCATCTACGTCGGAATGTACTCATATATCAGGGGCGCTTTTCTCATGCTGCAGGCAGCCTGCAACAGCTTCGAGACCCTCGCGGTCCTTCGAGCCCTAGGTGGTGCCGCCGAGGCATGCAGGTGCGCAATCCATCCGTCAGTCCGTCCATTCCCTGGCTCACGGATACAGTGATCCCGCATTTATGCTCATCACCAGCATGTGGTATACGCGACGGGAGCAACCTGTCCGGATCGGGCTTTGGTACACAGCGAATGGTGGTGGCATCGCTTTGGGTGGCTTGCTAGGGTATGGAATTGGTCATATCAAGGGCGCCCTGCCATCTTGGAAATACGAGTTTATCGTGATGTATGTGCCTCTTCTTCTGTTGTTATCGTTTCTAATCTTACTAGTGGCGCTTTGTGCTCTGCTTGGGGAATTATCATGTTCATCTTCCTCCCCGATTCACCCGTTTCCGCACGAGGCCTCAGTATGAGAGAGCGCCGCATGGCTGTTGATCGCATCAGAGAGAATCAGACCGGGGTGGAAAACAAGCACATGAAGCCATACCAAATCCTGGAAGCGTTTATGGATTACAAACTGTACATGTTCTTCCTTCTGGGTGTTGTTTGTACGTGTGCCATCATCCTCCTATTACTTCTCAGCTGACCAACAGGCAATATACCAAACGGTGGCATCTCCAACTTTGGCACTATAATCATCCAAGGCTTTGGATTCAGTACATTGGTAACCACCACATTGCAGGTTTGTCACATCGTCCCTATCTCTAAAAAATACGTTAATCAGGCTTAAGATCCCTTACGGCGTTTTCATCGCCATCTCGATCCTAGTCTGCGTGTACTTGAACGATCGCTTCGAGAACCGACGCTGCATATTCGTCCTCATTTTCCTCATCCCCAACCTGGCCGGGTCTTTCGGGCTACGATTTGTTCCTCTCGATCAGCGCGTAGGCCGCTTGATCTGCTACTATCTCACTGGGCCGTACAACGCCGCATTTGTGCTTGTGCTGAGTATGCAAATTGCAAATACGGCCGGTATGTCTTTTCTGAATCCGTCAATCCGAAGGAATTCCTCACGGCAGAATGATAAAACTTACTGTTCCATAGGACACACCAAGAAAGTCGTCACCAACGCAGTTCTCTTCTTGGGGTACTGCACAGGCAACATTGCCGGTCCTTTCTTCTACAAAACCGATCAATCGCAAGTGTCAACACAGCCATTTTACAGTTATACTCTAACATTCTAGTAGCCCCACCTACGAGCTCGGCATTTGGTCCATGATCGTCAGCCACTTGATTGAAGCAGTTCTCATATCGACTCTTGGCCTGCTTCTCCGCTGGGAAAACAAGAAGCGAGACAGGCTCCAGTCGGTGATGGAAGGGGGCCTCGAAGGACGTGATCTCGATTCGACAGCTTTCTTGGATTTAACCGATCGGGAGAACCTGAAGTATGTGTCGCCGCATTACATTTACCATGTTATGGGCTCCGGTACACCTGGAAGACTTGAAACTAATCATTTCGTCTATTTACAGTTTCCGATATATTTACTAGGCACGACAGCGGCAGAAAGTACTCGGAAGCGGTGGTCTAATCTAGTTGCGGAGCGAACCATAGAATAGTATTATTCATGAATCTTGCCCCTACAGCTTCGTCTAGGCGCTAAACCAAGTCGAGTAATTTTCGTTGTCAGGAAACGTGACTAAACGGGCGATCGATCTGATTGGCTAACCAGTAACCCGCGCTATACCCTATACGTAAAGGACGTTCAGCACACTAGGTGTACTGTAGTGTGGCTATATGTGTTTTTCCATGTGTTTTTCCATGTGGTTCTCATAGGGGTTTCTAATAGAGTCATTTCGTTTTCTACTAATGTGTAAGTTTGAATTAGATATTCTTTATCCTTTTATTAAAGATATAGTGAAATGATGTCTGTTCTTTCAATTGACTTCTACATTAAGATATTCTAGTACTTCGTGAAAAAGCTACCAGCCCACTTAAGCACGGCCGGTCCCTTGGAGAGATACATCTGCGGCGTTTATTTGGGTCCAGAATTCTCCTCTTCGATGTTGTGTTGTCCGACAATCGTAAGAAACACTTGGTCCAACGTTGTTTGGCTGACCGAGTAGAACTGGATACCCAGCGATGCCTTGGATTCTTCCAAGCGTGAGAAGAGGCTCGCAACAATTCCCGGATCTTGCCTGGCCGTATATGGTTCCGAAATCATTTCTTTACCACTCAATTCATCGAGACCCACATCTTTGCACGGTGCAACATTCGGCTCCTGCACCGCGGGAGATGAAGCTGGAACGCTAAAGCGCAGCTGGCCATGGTATGTCTTTTGCTCAATCACAGCTCCGGCAAAACTATCCACCACCCACTCCCGCAAACGAGCCATGTCCTCGTCAGCTGTATGTGGAGCTTGCGAGTGCACCAGGTGCACATGATGCATATTGCCGTACTTCGAACGAAGGTAGTCCGATGTGCCAAGGGCGAGCATCCGTCTTGCCATGATACCGGCACGGTTGGCAAGGGCATCCGCCTCCTCCATGGAATGCGTGGTCAACACAATGGAACGACCGGGCGCTACGGAAGCTAGGGTTTTCCACATCACTCGCTTCGACGCGGCGTCCATACCGGAAGATGGCTCATCAAGGAGAAGAACCGTCGGGTTGCCCATCAGCGCAATCCCGAGGGACAGTTTGCGCTTATTGCCTCCGGACAACTTCATCGCCATGCGATTTCGAAAGGCTGTCAGGCCGACCGCTTGAATAACCTGATCCACGTTGTGATTGGTATCCAACACGCCACGAATCCTGGCGTAGAACTGGAGATGTTCAACCACAGTCATCTGGTCCATCGCATCGAATTGAGGACATACGCCTAGATGCGAACGAGCAGTCGCGCGGTTCTTGGCGACAGATACATTTTCCACTAAGATATCCCCTCCTCGACCGGATGGCTGGATGTCACCACGAATCAGGCTGATGGTGGTTGTTTTCCCCGCGCCGTTTGGACCCAGAAGAGCGAATACCTCGCCTCGTGCTACTCCGAAGCTGACATTCTCGACCGCCACGAACTTTTTGAAAGATTTGGTGAGATGCTTCACGCGGAGTCCGTCATTTGCGACTTCCGCTGTTTTGAGTTCATCTGCGACATTCTGGTCCATGGACTCCCTTCCCTCTACATCTTCTGGCTTGGATTTCGATTTGAAAAGCAAAGCAGTATGCCCGCCATCAAAATAGACAACCAGAGCGAAAAGAAAGAGGGATTGGATAATGAGGTAGAGGATCGGTCCTCCGTAGACTGTAATCTCGCCGGGATAAGACACAACCTGCCGGTCCCGACACAGAATCGAGAAAATGTTAAGCCCAAGAAATAACCCTCGAGTCAAACTGCCGATGGGAGTGACCAGAGAGATGGTAAAATGAATGACGTTGAGATTCGAGTCGATCTTGGTCGTGGGCGAGTAGGTGAGAACGGACATATAAGCGATGAAGTAGAGCAGAAAGAAGACACACTGGAAGCCAGCGGTAAAAGCGAAAGCGGCCAACTGGGATCCAGCCATGAGTGAGATGAGATACGCCCACAATGTGGCACACAGTCCATACAGGAAAAACACAACGAAGAGGTATTCGATGTGGTACCATACATCGGACACGGCTCGAAAGATGACAATGGTCAGCACGCTGGCGAGCAGCACGATGCAAAAGTCAAAGCTGAGGTAGGCCAACCACAATGGTAGCTTCCGCACCCCATTGCTATAGTGCAAGACCCTGATGTTGCGCAAGCGCTCAACGGTAGGATAGAGTGCAAAAAGCGCCGGGTAGACTGCGGACGCCAGTCCAAAATAGACCAGGAGTTGAAGGAGTTTTCCCATATCGTCTTGCCAGGGAATGTCGAATGGCTGGTATTGGAATCCAATGGAGGTGTTACTCAAGAAGTTATTCATTGTATTTTGAACGATCCCCGCAAGAGGGAATTGACCGTTGTCGCCTTTCCATGCATAGGTTGGCGACGATGATGAATCGCCCAGCCAAAACCCACCAGGCAAAATCGCTGCATGGTCCGTCTTGACGTACGTATTGAACTCTTGTATGGTATCCACAAGATGAAAAGATTTCGACAATTCGGACGGTTTGCTTGGGTCAGAACCTGATGGTCCCGAGGAGGCAAGGAATCCACCTATTGCAGCACTGGTCATACGATCCATTGGGCCGGCAACAAATTTATTCATACCAACCGTCGCTAGTGACTTGACTTCCGGGCTTCTGAACAGTCCAGGGCCAGAGCAAGTCGGTTGGGAAGCATCTCTCAGGAAGAGAGTCACCAGGCCACTCGCAATGACCGGTATCAAAAGGGCGGCAATATAAGGGATAAAGTTGCGTCGAAGAATCGTAACTCGTTTCAGGAATAAAGTTCCCATTTGCCGAAGTACACTGATGCGTTTTCCCGTCGTGAGTTGTAGGCTGCCACCTCTGGGCGAAAGATGATCAGATTCCGGTTCACCATGGCCTCTATCATATGACTCGTGGTGGATGTCTTGTGCCACTTTGAGAAAGACATCTTCGATGGTAGGACCACTGATTCGATAGTCGGAGATCCCCCTACTTTCAAGCTGTGCGATCGTGGGAGGAACCAGAGGGGAATTTTGAACGGTGAGAATGGTCTCGTCGAACTGAGTCTCCTTGTTGATTCCTTCGAGATGAATATCCTGAATGGAACCTGGGGCATGGTGAACATGTATTCTATAGCCAGCCCCAAGACGAGTCTTCAACTCGACTGTGGATCCATATGCTTCCAGAGACCCTTTAGAAAGGATGGCGATATGGTCGGCGAGTAACTCGGCCTCGTCTAAGAAATGGGTTGTGAAGATGATCGTTCTTTTGCCTCTTTCGGCGAGGAGAATATCCCAAATCTTCCGCCGCGAGATAGGATCCAGACCGGAGGACACTTCGTCGACACAACACACGGAAGATCCTCCAGTAAGCATCATTGCAAGCTGCAACTTTCGCTTTTGTCCACCGGAAAGCTTGCGCGACTGAGACTTTATCTTCTTGGTCAAATCGCAGCTTTCTATTAGCTGGACTAGCGCTTCTTCTCGGGCATGTGGACTTTTCAATCCATTGAAGATTTTCACATGCTCCTTCACAGTCAGCGTTGGCCACAAAACATTTCTCTGAGGACAGAGCCCAAATTTCCCCTCTGAGCTCCCGTAGTCAATACGGATCGCACCGGAAGATATCTTGGTGAGACCAGAGATCGCATCCAATGTGGTGGATTTTCCAGATCCATTCGCTCCCAGCAAGACCATAATCTCCCCCTGAACCACGTCGAGGCTGATATTGTTGGCCGCGAGGACACTCTTCTTCTTGGAGCCCCACAGGCTACCAAATTTCCTTGTAAACCAAGATGGGCGATACTCTTTGGAGAATGCATCGAGGCTGAGGGCACAGTTGTTACCATTGGAACCTTCTTTTGCACCAGATGTGGTGCCATAGAGTTTGCGCTCGACGACAGCCGCGAGAATGGGATAGAAGATGATTTGGATGATGAGTAAAATCCAGAGTACTACCCCAGGAATGGTCCACGGGTTTTCGGGGGCTGCTTCCGTGAGTCGGGTGGGCAGGCTTTGCTTCTCCCAGCGCGCCATCATCACCGTGAAACACACGTAGTTCATGGACGGGAAAAGGAGCCCAAGGATAACCACTGCTGCGTTGGTCTTGACTCCAGCAACCTGTGCAATGACACCAAGGATCAAGTTGGCAATCACAATCGAGATACCGCTCAGCTGTGCCTTTCTGAAGAAAGAAGCCCCAAAGATAGAGAAGGAAGATAAAGCGAGACCAGCTAGAAGATGATTCACGACGGTGACGCCGGCCGAGGTTTTGTTGAAAATACCATATCTAAGAATGATTCCAGTGACGATCCATCCCGGGCCGTATACCATATCCAGAGCTAGATGGGCGGAAACGAACCGGGCGGTTTGGGCTTTCCACGGGGAACCAGGCAGCATGCAGTCAATCAACTGGCTCATGCCGAGTTCTCGCTCCATGGCCATCAAGCTAGTGAGGTGGTAGGTAACACCAACCATGCCGATGAAGATCGCGATACTGATGATGTTGATGATTGCCGTCATGTAGCGAACCCGGATCTGGTCATTGCGCTCTTTCTGGGTGAGCGAGGTAAACGGATACTCCATGATCTATACCGTACGTATTAGAGATCGTCGCAAGGGGATTCTGGGTGGTGACCTACTTGATCTGGTATGCCATTCTCTGAGCCATTGGTCTGGGCGATTGCCCGGTCGATTGCATGCTGAAATGGTAGTATGTAAATCTGTTGGTCATTATTGTTTTTTTCCGTGTCGATTTTATCCCCCAGCGATCCATCCGCTCGAATGGAATAATTCCACCGGCCCCCGGGTCCCTCTGTGGGCGATGAATAAAAGACGGCCGCGGCGATGCATGACGATGTGCCTCTCAATGTTGTACGACAAGTCTCCTGAAGTTCGGTCTCGGATGAGATGGTCAGAACGGTCTCCCCATGTCTTCGCGCTGGATCTGCAACATGGTCGATGACTTTTTGAATATCGCCGAGGGCAAATCCATTGTTGACAAAGACCAGCTTGTCTCGACCTCCCGCGACGGATCCTAGCGCATTTCCCAGCGAACGCACGGTGGAAGGGCTGGCGATGCCATAGATCGAAGGAGGCACAAAGAAATTGCGGGCGTAAGAGCTGCCGAGTTTAGACTGGAAGACGCGTTCGAACCGCCCCACTTACATGATCGCGATGAAAATGACGGGCAGGACAAAAGCCCGTAGGATCGTGGTGGCACTCGGCCGGATGAATATCACCAGCAGATTCTTGAGCGTGAGGGTCCACGTCTGTCGCAACAACTGCATGGCGACCACGACATGCTAGAGAGGAGAGGAAGCCAGGGTCAGTCGAGGGGATGATGGTGAATTCAGGCTAGCGCATATTCAGGGCCCGATCGATCTGAGCTCTGGATGAATGAGATTATTGGCTCGAAGCGAGATCGCGAATGTCCCGTCTTCGCTTCGACTCTTGGCTGGCAAACTGCGCCCCGGCCAAGATCTTGGATCCACGGCATGAACATCTACGGACTACACTGCCAGATCATACTTGTGGCAAATCGAACTGACTTCATATAACTTCATGCACGACACTGGCCACCGGGCCAAGTGAATTACGCCAGATCAAATCGCATCTGGAAACGATCCATAGAATGCCAGACCGCGATTCTCCCAACCCGACGAGTGCCTCGATCAAAGGCCCCCAGGATCAGATACGCGACAACTTTCCCAATCCGGGTCCCGAGCAGCACATGAAAGATCTCATCATTTTCCTCCCAGATGGTGACGTTCTCGTTCCGAGTGCTTAGCTCTCTGGTTTTGACGAGATGTCGAAGCAAAGGTGCGGTCTGCGGGTTCACGACATTGGCTACAAAGATATGGCGCAGACTCTCCACCGGGAAATGCTGCGCATAGACTGCCCGGGTGATGTCCGACATCCAGGGGCCGACGGAATCATTCGACCATCGTTCAATGTTCTCCATAAAGATGACACCCCGGGCTGTGCGTCCTTGCCAGCAATCTTCGTCGTATTTGCCGACATCCTTTTCGAGGAGATATCTTCGATAGTCTTGCTCTCCATCGGGATACCCTAGCGTTAGTGCCTGTCCACGATGTCTTGTCGGCAGGCCACTGCGACGGGTTATGATATCCCAGTCATGCTTCTTGAGATCTTGAATTGTGACGGTCGATTTCGGAATGGGACAGTGGATATTGTGATCTCGTATCCATCGCTGTAGGGACGCGCCTTTCTGTCGAAGGTAGTTATACTCCCAGTTCCTTTTGTCGTGCCGGAAATACGTGGTCGGTGATGTGAGTAACCTGTTTATAGGAATATCGCTCAAGGGTTCAACCGGGTCTGCAAAAGGATCAGCCGAGCTCACAATTGGATTATTTGAATCTTCGAATCTATTGTCTGGGTCTTCAAATGGATTGATAGGGGGTCTGGTCGGCATGGGGTCTGCCAAGGGATTCTTTCGTTTGGGGGGCATGCTGCTGTCATAGTATAGAGTGCTTCTATTCATCGTGGCGTAGAACTATCCAAGAATTTGGCACATCTCCGAAACAAGCTACAAAGGTCTCTGTAAAGACAAAGACTACTCTCAGCCATGACCCATTGTAGCCCCAGTTGATGGATTGTTTTTCTCAATGTCAACACTACCGTGTCTCTCGGGAAGAAAGAAACGCAATAGATGGAAAGCATATCCCCTTGGACGGACCGGAGGGTTTCAACAGTCCATTCGTATTCCCCCATCGATCAGCAACAGTCTACCCTAAAGCCACCGGAAGGGCGAACCTCCGACGGCCGAGACTTCCTTGTCATCATCCAGAAACGACTTCTACAGCGCCGATCTTTGCTCCGTCAACCAGTCACAATCCTGACGGTCCAACACCGACTCCACCACATCGGCGTATAACGCACTTGACTTCCCCGATATGGTCGGCTTTCCAGCAGAATGGAGGAATACACGCCTAGGGTTCAGGGAACCCTAGGCGAGTCCGGTGACTGTCTGCAAGGCTCCATATATATTGCGCACGCAATCCTGTCATCCAAACACGCCATCTTCTCGTTCGCTCATTGCACTGCCCTACGTTAAGCTCATTTGACCCACCATCTTTGCTCTCGTTCGGTACTATACATAACATGGTCGGTGCTGAAGAAACCGGAGTGGCTTCCTCCCGTCGCGTGCTGCTCGTCAGCGTGCCCCGCACTGCATCCAATCTCTTGCTCAAGCTGTTGAATATCCACAACCAGCCCAATCTTCTCACTAGCACGAGAGGCGGCTACTTCTTCTATCCCGCCTATACAGGTGCCGCGCAGGATGGAACACTGGGCAAGCCAGCCAGCGAGTGGAGCCGCGAAGAGAAAGAGAAATTCCAATCCGCCTTGCAGGCATGCATCGACAACCTAGAGGAGTACTCTTCTCAGGCGAAGAACGAGAACAAAACCATGTTCGCAAAGGAACACGCCTTCTGGTTCTATAACCCGGGGTTTTTACAGAGATGGATGACGGGGGTTGACGACCCGGAGTTCATCGACTCGTTCCGAGCGGGAATTCATGTACCGGAGAAGTACGGCCCCGGCACCTTCTCTGCATCGAACGAGACGATTCTCCCGGATGCCTATCTCCACACCTGGCAGATGGCCTTCCTGATCCGCCATCCGGCGCTATCATGGCCGTCGATGTACCGCGCCATGCAGAAGATTTCCGGAGAATACGACATGGACGAAGACGGGATTAAAGGTACCTCGTTGAGCAACATGACCTACCGCTGGACGCGACGGCTGTACGATTGGTGCGCGACTCAACCCGACGTCCCAACACCGCCCCCGGTTGTCGATGCCCATGATCTGATCCACAGCCCCCAGATTGTTCTGAAGTTCTGTGACCGGCTAGGATTGGATCGTGATGCCGTGCAGTATGAATGGAATGCTCAAAAGACTGCCGATGTCCCTAAAGCTCCCGGCGAGGGCACCGAGGGTGATGAGCGAGGGCGCCATTCGCGCATCAATGCTTTTATGCTGTCTACCCTCAACGAGTCCTCCGGTGTTGTGAAGGATAAGGCTCCGGTTGAAATCGATATTGAAGCCGAGTCAGTCAAGTGGAATGAGGAGTTTGGCGCGGAGATCGCGGGCTTTCTTCACAAGGCAGTGTTGGATTCGATGCCTGACTATGAATATCTCAAAGCTCGGCGTATCACTGCCTGATGTTTGAAACGGAATAAACTGCGAGGAATATACGTTGCCAATCTTCGCTCCGTCAACCAAGGTTGTCTAAACACTTGGCTTCACAAGGCCTGACAGGCCTAGCGTATCAGGCTGTTTTCCATGATATAATTCACTCGTGGAGATTCATGGGATTTTCGTAAATCCGAGCTACAAACGCGCCGCTATCCATATATAGTACACGGTCGAAATGTCATCATGCTTGTTATGTACGTCACTCGCCTAAGCCTCTCGCACGCTCGGGGAATGGGCACTCGAGGCATCTGTCGAGTTCCGACCCCGCAGACTGAGATTTCCGATGCGTTGAACCAGATTGCTGCCCACCGCATCAACGGCCCCCTTTGGAGCCATCAAAGTGGGGCCTTGGGCGGCCGCTTCCTGCACCCTGAACAATCGGATGCCAGTGCCATTCCAGACCCCAACAGTACCCGGTGTGGCCCCCGCGGCTGAACCAACCACCATCTCACTGGAAAAGATAAATCCCCAGAGAAGAGACTCGTACCAGCCCATAGACAACGCTGACCATTCAAAGGTTTGCGCCTCAACCGGGGTCGGTTCCGTTATGATACTCTTGACTTGAGGCTCCTCTGCAAAGGAGGGAAGGTTTGCGATTAGCGTGCGAGCCTCGGGGCTAGATGTCGTGGCGAGAGCAGCGTCGGGGATATGAGGCGCAATCGCAGAAATGATGGTCAGTATCGTGTGTAGAGGGAGTTCGGGAAGCCAGGACTCGAGCTAAAATGGTCAGCGCAGTCTTAGAGAATCTGTGATCCACTTACCCATGCAACGGTGGGTGTGAAACCACTTGAAGATGGCGTAAACAGAGACATGCTGGTTTGACTCGTCATGCTGTTCTGTCGTGAGAAAGAAGGTTTTCCCGCGGGCTTCTTTCCGCGTGCTTTTTCGGACAATCGTGGCTGGCCATCGTCGGTCGTAGAAGAAATCGAGGGCCTCCGTGAGGTTGGTGCAGACGGTGATGACTGGGAAGGAGTATTTTCAACTTCTTCATCGGAGTCATCCCCGCCGATTGTGAACGCACTATTCTCCTCGGGGATTTGTGTCAACGGTGACCGAGCGCCGGACGGCGGAAGTTCCTCTTCCGAATGGGAAAGTCTTGGACTGGCCAGATCCCCTGCATCGCCGGCCTTCCGTCTTTCTCTTTGACGCTCGATTTCCTGTTGGCCACTCTCGAGTGTAAAGGCACGAACGGCTTCAAACCGGTCCTTGTACTTGAGAATGGCATAAACAAGATAAGGGTTCTCGGTGAAATTGTGCTCGATGATGACATTGATGAAATCAAGCAGTGATGCGAGCAGAGTGTGGTTTGACTCGTTAGCCAAAAGAAAGCTGGGCGCAGACATTGATGAGAACAGCTGAATGACTTTCGAGCATGCGCCTGGAGATATATTTGTAACGTAAGGGGCGATGTTGTTGAGGATCATGAAAAGAGCCGGGTAAATGGTATCCAATTTCCCTTTACTGGAAGCGATGAGGGAGTGGATGGACTGCTCTGGTTAGCTTGACTTGATGAATGAGATCAAGTAGAAACTCACCATAATGAGAAAATCAGCGTACGATCCGCGGAATTTCAGCAGTCGGATGACCTGAGGAAGGGTGTCCTGCCCTTCAAACTTCACGTTGAGGCTCTTGCCGAAAGTCGGCTCTGCACTCATCGTCTGAAGGATGAAGACGCACATTCTTACCAACCCCTGCTTGGATGGATCAAGCTTGTACTCCGTAGCATAAAAAATGCAGAGAATGAGGAAGTCATGGGAACGGTTGGAGTCAATAATGAATGACCTGAATCGCTTATTGCATTGCAGGGTCTCCCAGAACAGTACCAAAATCTCAGGAGCCCACTTGACCGATTTTTGACTACCAGGCAAATAGGAAGTTGTGGATTGCATCTATCCAGTCAGCATAGCTCTGGTGGGGAGTTTGAGTTCGTCTCACATACCGGCTGGTTAAGAATTCTCGTCATCCCGTCCACGAGGAACTGGAAATCTTGGGGACGATGAAGCCTTCCAAAGTAGTGGCGGTAGTAATTCTTGGGTGGATTTCCTCGGCCATCTTCTGGGACAGGGTATAGAAGAAGGACCAGAAGGAACTGCAGGCAATAGATCACCAAGATCTGTTTTGGGTCCTTCCAGACAACATGGTCATAAGGAACCCTCCACGATGCGGGATTGTATTTCATGGCCTGTCAGGTTAGAAGAGATCTAGAGAAGCCCGGGGGGTATAACATACAGTGTTCAGGAGAGAACAGAGCAAAGACAAGACAGTCTGCTTGTCTTGGCAAGTTGTGATATAGGTGATGGCCTTGACACCTTGCACAGGCAGAGTGTCTAAACGGTCAGCTTGTTTCAACAGGCAAGGCGGGGTCACATACTGGAGGGCAGGTACATCGCTTTCCCGGTCAATGTCAGCAAAAGCCGCAGAACCTCACAGCGGTTGTTCTCCAGTGTCTTATTCGACCCCATGGCCGTGTTACACCCAACACCACTTTGCCATATCGAGTATGAGATCTTGCTCTTTGCCGTCGGCAATAAAGGGATGGTGAAATTGCCAAAGAAGAGTAGGTCCAGTAGGGTATCGATCAGCTCTTCCCCGAGGGGCTTCACATCCTCGTACTCTTCCCCACGTGGCGATCCATCCTGTTGATCCGGCTGCGATTCATCAAACAAAACTTCCCCCGCGATCTGAGCCTGTCTCGTCTTCTTCCTGCGCCGTGTCCAAAAGAAGTTGTCCTCCCAGTTTTCCAGGTGCTCGGCCTCGTAGACAAAGGGGAGCAGACGAGTCAGAACGCGAATACAATTGAGCGCATCGCGCTCAGGCGCAAGATGAGGGTCTGGGAAGGAAGGATGGTTCTTTAAGATGATCAGTCGCGATGAGACCGAGAGGAGCAACGTCTCAAAGTTCGGTAAGGCGTGGTCGCGCGTTCGTCGGATATCCGCCGGTGTGAACAAGCTGAAGACGTCCTCTGTCGATTCAGGGAGTTCCCAGAACTGTCACGAGTCAGATCAGAGTCAGATTCTACGGGATGCACCTTGGATGACATACCCGTGTCCAGTAGGGGTCATCTGCGGGGATTTCCTTCTCGGCGAGACGGAAGATGCCCTGCTTGAAAACGAGCTTTGACTCCGAGGCCCCCATTCTGAGTCGCTCACGGTGAGCGTCGCATGTAGAAAGCGGCTGGTCGGTCGATGAGGGGAGGGGATCGGACGGTTTTGGGTGTTTGTTGCGGAGTCTTGGCTGAACACGAGTCCGGGGAGACTTTGGCCGCCGAGCCCCGGGGGGCCTACGTCAACCTCGATCTACATTCATTTTTGCTCGTTGAAAATAACAATTCTTATTCATTACTGTGCCCGCTATGACCTGATTCTAAGAAAGAGAAAAACAAATAACTCCATGCAATCCAAATCAAAGAACTCCAGCTCCATTGCTTGCCGAAAGGCGCCGGCTTCTCTCATACAGCCATTTATTGCTCACTCCCAGACTCGACCGCTTGTTGTTCATGGGCGATGGAGAGCTAGGCGCCAGTGTAGACTCCCCAAAAGAAGACCGTCGGAGCGAGGAAGACGAGCCAAAGCTTTCCCCAAAGCTCTGACTGAAGCTCTGTCGCCGACCACCTTCACGACCTCCATTCGCAACGGCTTTGTGAAAGAGGGGGCTTGTCACGGGAGAAAATGCAGCACCCGAGGAACGGCGGTCGGAGAGTGGAGTAGCCGATAATGGCGAGGAACTGGCTGGGCTGGCTTTCCGCGAAGACATGCGGTATCGCGGCGGCGTGACATAGGTGGTACCGGGGGTAGCAGGTGGGGTCGCAGTAGGGTCCAGGCCCAAAAGAGCTCGTTGTGTAGGAGTGAGAGGAATATCGGAAAGGTCGTCGGTCGGCCTGTACAGCGGGTACAATGCGAGGAGGATGTTGATACAAAGGATGAACTCCAGAAGCCACACGAAGAGATCGACGTAGAAGGGGCTGTTGACGACGCGGGTTGCGCTGCAGGCCTTGTCAGTACAGAATCAACGTCCTTGGGATCGTGCGACATACTAGGACTTGAATCCATCACCCATCACCCAGGTCATCATCAAAGCGCCGGCATTCCAGACCAGCTTGCGGAGGTCCTTGTCGCCAAAAGTGGCTGCATTTTGGCGCCGAACAATCTCGCTCAGCTGCGGGTGGCGCCACTTGCCCGGGGTCGCAGTTCTCTCAACTGGGAAAGCCGAAGTGGAAGCGGCTTTGGGGGTCGAAGGGAGCGATTGCGAAGCCATTGCACGAGGGGTCGGGGGGGGAAGGAAGAACAATTGGAAACTGCCCTCCCGTCAGTGAAGAAAGTGGCGGGGGTCAAGGGTTGGACACTTACCGAACAACTGATGTAGAGATCACTTACCTGGTGAGTTAGTAGACAAAGTTCACTGGGGCATCCCGATTGCTCGGAGGGGAGTCGACAGCCTCAGGGAGATGTTTTGATCTCATGCAGAAGCGCAGGAACAGACGCCCGTAGCCGCGAGATTGGCGCCGGGTTATGGTTCGGCCGGGGCAGATGACTAAGACCTACTTCGACTCGGTGTGTCGATGTCCAGCACAATGGTTGGATGCTGTGGCAAGCTCTAGTAAATTAAACAGTGAGACAATCCGGGCAATTTCTGATCGGCCAATTCTAATATTTTCCATGGAGTTTCATATCGGTTCTGAAAGCGATAACTTTGCTCGTAGCAAATTGCTCAAGCTAGTTATAACAGCTTGTCAGTCTATTCATTAACTAGCCTACTGTGTATACTGTCGACTCCAAGACCAATCCAATCCATCGTATTCAATCATCCTTCAAACCCTTTGCATTCCTCGAATTGGTATTCGACGTGGTGGGTAACGATGACGTTGGTGGATCCAAGGCGGTATATGATGGGGGTGCGCGACCGGCTGACGCTGTTGACTGATCCCTCTTACCTCCAACCTGGCTCAACATGGCCGAACAAACAAATCTCCTGGAGAGGCTAGATGCAGTGGTTGCAGATGTTCTCGCTGACTGGAACATCTACACCACCATCTTCGCTACTCTGCTCGCCGTCTTCACGATCTATTCTGTTGTGTCGACCGCCGACCCCGACATCCACCCATTCCTGCTCGCCCGCCAGTCTACACCGTCTCCCATCCGACAGTCCGGGGAGTCTGCCACTTATCGCAGTCTACAGACCCCTCATGGCTTCCCTCTCCGTAGCGGTCTGGGCGTGAAAGACCCCGATGCGCCGAAGTGGACTGCCGGCCGTCGAGGCGATCTGCGCGATATCTGGAAGAATGCCCTGCGTGGATCTTTGAAACCGGATGGATCAGCCGGGAAGCAGGGCAAGATATACACGCTGCTGGGCAAGAAAGCCATCGAGCATTCGCTCAGTCAGATTACACAAGAGATCAATGTCATTGGGCGTCACCTTCAGAAGTCGGAAGTTAAGACGGTGGCTGTCTGTCTGACAGACTCCATTGAACATCTGGCAACCATCTTCGGTAGGATATTCCCATCTCTTGTGTGCTCCTTACTAACCTAGCTAGCCGGTGCGTTCTATGGCTTCAAAACGGTTATCGTTCCCCACAATCTCCCGGCGGAGACTCTCGCCGCACATCTGCAATCGGCCAATGTCGACGCCCTCGTTGCCGAAGCCGGATCCCTCGATCTATCTCTAGTCACAGAGGGTAACAAGCAACTCACCCATGTCTTGTGGGTTGCCAAGTACGGCAACCGACACATGGACTGGCACGAGGTTCCCGAAAATGTCAAGGGCAAGCTGAACGTTGAGGTCTGGCATGAACTGGTGGAAGAGGGCAAGGACTTGGCCGGCCTGGATGTTCCAGAGTATGACCCGAGCACCCCGGCCCCCGCTGTCAATACCGTATGGCCCTCGTCGTCGAAATCAGGACACTTCATCGATTTCCAGCAAGAGGTAAGTCCCTTGACAGGTTATCATGACTATTCTGACAAGAACAGAATTTGGTCGCTGCAGTTGCCGGCCTTGGTACTGCCCTCCCCCACAACCAGCGCATTGTCCCATCCGACATTGTTCTATCGATCGATTCCCTCTCCCGCTCGTATCCTCTCTGTCAGATCTTGAACGCCCTCTATTCCAATGCCTCCATTGCACTGAATTCCGTTGCCGGCGAGAGTGTGGATTTTGCCTTGGCTACGGTTGGCGTGTCCCCTACTGTCATTGTTGCATCTTCCCGCACCATGTCCGACTATCATGACAACGTCATGAAACCTCACATTGGCATGGTGTCTTCCTTCGGTCGCTGGGTGCAGACACGTACTCTGGATTCTGGTAACATGCCCTCCAAGAACTTCTTTAGCCAGCTTGCTAGGGTTGGTCCCACTGCGGAACTGTCGTTGGACAATCTACGACTGCTGTGTATCTCCCACCGAATTGATGCGGATTCTTCAGTCCGCCTCACTTCGGAGCAGCTAACAGACCTTCGAGTCTTTACCGATTCTCGCATAGTGTATGCCCTAACTGGTCCTGGCATCGCCGGTGCTATTACGCAAACCAATGCCTTCGACTACCGTCGTGTCGACGGCCCGAGCCACTTCGGTCCTCCTGTCAGCAGCACCGAGATTACCTTGACCGGAATTTCCGAGGACGAGGCATCTCATAACCAGCCCGAAGGCCAGGTCAGTCACATTTTCCGGGCACTAGAAAAATTTGCTAATTTTCTTAGATTCGGGTCTCTGGTCCGGCTGTCGTTGGTGGCAAAACCACTCTTCCATCCCACGGCCGCATTGCCGCCGACAATACCCTTGATCTTTCCTAAGGAGGACCTATCTGCATGAAATCTTCGTTGGATTTCCTCACCCAGTTCCTGGTTTTAAGTTGACTAGTGGCGAGACCGAGAAATATTGCATTCAGCCTGTACATAACTACCATAAAAGGGGTCCAGTCTGGCAAGAGGTATATCGTTCTAGTCTCCCTGGTCGCGCCGACCACCCAATCCCCTTCAAGTTGGATCATGTAAAATCGCGAGTGAATTACTCTGAATCCACCCGCATCGAATGCATGTTTGGATATGGATATCTCTCGGGTCATGTTGACTGTTTACAATCCATGAGAATCAATATCCGAGACAGCGAGCCACAGAATTGTAGGTAGTTTTCAATCACTCAGAGAAAATATAATTCAGTGAAATTAAAATGACCAACGCGCATGATTCTAAATAAACAGGAGTAATATCGGTTTCCAAATACAGATCAGCTCCAATGGATGATGGTAATATACACATGGGAAACCCATTCAAACCAAGCAAGCACTTAGGCGCTCAGCAGAGACTTGGCCATATTAAGGCAACGAGACGGCTTGGCTTGGTCCGCGGACTGCACATGCTCCGATAGGATATCCTTCAGCCCTTGCAACCGAGAGGTCACGATAGGGCTAAGTTTCTTGTCGGATGAAATACGTTTCACCAAGAGGCTCATTTGCAGCCCATTGTAAACAGGAATAACCTCCTGCAACCACAGGTCCAAAGCCTCGCGGGGTCTTGACTTTCCCTCAAGCACAGGCTCAAATTGTCCCAAATCCCACGAGGCAAGCAGCTTCTGCACAAATTTCAACACTTCCGCACCTTCGTCTTTGCCCTCGATTTCATTGACTGCACGCGCGGCGCTGAGCTCCAGTAATGTGCCAATTACAAATGGCTGGCGTTTCGGGTCCTTGGACGCCTCAATCTGCGTCTGGGATGAGTTCCATTCCATTGTGCGAACGGCAGTATGAGCCAGTCCCAGTGCTTGAGCAGCAGCAGGTCCCTTGAAGTCTGCCGCTTGTGCCATGCAGTGGAGCTCGAAGAAAAGTCGTCGGGTAAGGCTGATGTTATCAAACGCGAGGCCCGTTTGTGCTTGCTGCTTAGCGCATTCAATGATGAGGTTAAGCTTTCCAGCAGGGCCGGCATGGCGGATTAAAGATTCCCAGCGATCAGACGAAATGCGGTAGTTCGACATCCAGAGACCTTTGAGGAAGGGAATGAGGTTCTTGTATTCTTTTGTCGATGTCATCATCTGGAAAACCTTGTAGGCATCCCTCTTGGTTGGCAATTCGTCCATTTTCATGTGTCGCAAAGTGAACTGCTCTGTCTCGCTGATGTTGACAGTAATTGGCTCCTCCTCTAATCGGTGTGCGTGCTTCGCTTTGAACATGCTCATGCGCTGTCGTTGCGGGAGACCAGCGGGAATGAAGACGTTTTGACGGAATCGGTCGAGGGCTTGGTTCAATTCGGACGAGGGAGTTTGAGAGAAAGTCGGAATGGCTACAGAAATCACTTGTGAGCTTTGGAGGGAGTCAATCGACATTTATTTTTACCTTCTGTTCCAGACGCATAATTGCGGACCTGGGTGAACACCCTTGGGCGCATAGCCCCCGGGAAGTGAAAGAGTCTCCCCATAGTGAGTCGCACTGGGATGGAAAAAGCCCAAGTAATTGGAGACTCAGCGCGTTGAAATCAAAACGCCGGTGCGTGAAGCAAAGGCAAGAAGTCCAGGCGGAAGAGAGAAACCTGGCTTGGCGGAAATTCTGCCGGTCCGCCAAAACCCTCAACGCCGATTTTCCTCATCCTCGATCATCACCATGGCTGCGGTACCGACAATGCGGCAGCTGAACTGCCTGAGATCACTGCTCCGGTCTCAGGACTCGATCCAGCCCCAGATAACCCGTCGATGGATCTCAACCCGCTACTCCCAACGACCTGAGCCTGTCCCATTCCCTCCCAATCTCCCCAAGCAGTTCCTATCCCAAATACCCGCTCGCCTGCAGCCCCAGAATGGTAAGTAATGTCGATTCATCTGGACTTCTTATCTTCTTACCGCTGCATAGCACCCAAGCCTGCCAAGGTCTACCCTCCTCCTCCGTCCACTCGCGCCGCATGCAAGGACCCAATCGCGCAAGTCACGCAGACACAGTTGGCTTCCCTCGACCCCAAGGGCGACCGCAAGGCCCTGTTCGATTACCGAAGAAACCCTCGCAGTGTGAAGCCGGGTGATATTATCCGAGTCACATTCAAGAATGGTGACCCGTTCAACGGTGTTGTTTTGAGCATCAAGCTGCGCGGTATTGACACTTCCTTCTTGTTGCGAAATGAGCTCAATCGGACTTCGGTGGAGATGTCTGTGAAGGTTTTCAACCCCAATGTTTCCAGCGTCGAGATTGTCCAACGGGCGCAGCGCAAGATCCGCCGCGCCAGACTGTACTACATGCGGTTCGTCGGCCCCAAGCCCCGTAGCATGTGTTATTTCACATTTACTGACTCTTTGCAGGTCTCGAAAGCACGACCGTCGCAGTGTGGAGAACCTCGTGGCCTCTTACGTCCGCCAGAAGCGGGCTTTCCTGGGCGGTGCCGGCAACAAGCGATGATTTGGCAAGGGTTCGGCGTGATGTATTGCATATCCAGGATGTATTATTATTTGTCCATATTAAACTGCTTCATCGGAATTTGGCACTCCCAGACATAGGCCTAGCTGAAAATTGTAGCGTCTGTCATAGTTGCTAGAATCAAAGCCGGGCATGAATTGTAGGCAGGGTAGGCCGAGCTGCGCCACGTGCCCGCTCTCGCCTTCCGCCTTCGCCGTCTTGAATCTCACTACCCTTCAATCGAAACCAAGATCATTTATGTTCATTCCTGGTGTGTTTATGACAGGTGTCATGGTGCCCTCACTGGTGCTACTCACAGCTTTGGTCCTGGCCTTCTCGGCCGGCCCGGACCCGGCGACCGCCATCACCTCCAGCCTGCAGAGCATTTTGCGTAATACCCACGCCAGCAAAGAATATGACTATCCGACAGACATAACCAGAGACCTTCTTCCGGTATGTCTCCTCTTTGGGGCCAATTCCTTGTCTAAGCCTCAATGGCGTGAGATGGGCGTACTAACGTCATGTCTAGATACCCGTTCACTCTCATAAGTAGGCTTGTTGAGCTTTTCGGGTAAAACTTGATCATCTGACCATTTCTAGCGATTACTGGAGGGATGAACCGTTCTGGACTGGTAAGGCTTCTGTACCTCCTTGTACGCCAGCCTGCTGAATTTAATTCAGGTCTATCCCATGGCTGTACCTCCACTGAGGCCGACGTCTGGCTTTACAACGGCACTCTCTACGTCGGACATGACCAATCTGCCTTGACAGAGGACCGCACTCTAGAGGCTCTGTACATCAATCCGATTCTGGACGTTCTCGAGCGCCAGAACCCTGATAGTCCTTTTGTGACGACACCCACCAAGAAGTAAGTTCCTATGATCGTCTTTCGTTCCATCATATTGCATCATCTAACATTCAAATAGCGGTGTATGGGATACGGTTCCAGAGCAAACTCTCTACTTCTTCATCGATGTTAAGACCGAGGGTTACGAAACCTTCAAGGCAGTCATCGAAGCCTTGGAACCACTTCGAGAAAAGGGATACCTGACCACTCTTAAGGATGGCAAAACCTTGTCAAACGGGCCAGTGACCATCATCGGCACTGGTGAAACGCCACTTGATATGGTCGCACCCGTCAAAGACCGTGACTATTTCTTCGATGCGCCCCTCGCAAACCTCAATAACCCGAAGTATGCCCACATTGACGGTTTTGTCTCTCCGGTCGCATCGACGGACTTCCAAGCCACAGTTGGCAAGATGATTACTGACACGGAGCCCATTCTAAACGATGATCAGCTCCGGGCAATCCGCGACCAAATTGCCATTGCTAACAAGCGAGGTATCGGAGCGCGATACTGGAATACGCCCTACTTCCCAATTCGACGACGGAATCTTGTTTGGCGGCTTTTGCTACGCGAGGGGGTTATTCTTCTCAATGCCGATGACCTGGACGCTGTGACAGCATACTTCTGAGCTGGGCTTTATTCACCAGCGAAATACGCGCCTATATGTTAGATTAAAATGAACTTACTTCTCCCTGGTTACCCCGTTAATTTCTATCTCCTTCAAGTGAATCCAAAGTAAACCAAAGCCCCTTGCATTGCCATCACGTGACACCTACTCTTCAACGACGAAGCCGATCGAGCTCCACTGTTTCTCATTTCAACTTCTTCCACGGCGTTCCTCATTGGCTGCAGCAAAAATGGCTGCCGATAGTGACCTCCAGGATCTCTTGGCCAAGGTACTTCCCCCGGTGTAGACCTGACTGTCCGTCATGTTTCCTCGACACCGGCACCGTCTGCGGCACTATTTGCAGCTCCTCCCGGCCAAGAGCCCGAGGTGACGTTCTGCGAGAACCACTACCTCTCCGTGTCAATCGATTCCCCTAATCATGAAGGGGCAGAGATCGTCGTCTTCGGCATGGAGGTGCTGGTTTATACTACGGCCCACCTAACCACTATCTTCGTCTCCAAAGCCGACTCCACGGGCTTTATACACTTGCTGAAGCTACCGGAAAAAGTCTCGGTTCTTCGGACGATCTCGCACACCTTTCTTTCCTACCTCGCGCGCACCCGTCAACGTCCTGGTGTGCGATTGGTGCTGTCGTTGTTTGCGCGGGCCCAGAACCAATACATTTTCCCCGGCAGCATCGACAACCCGGAGAAACATGTTTTAGATGACCGAGGTCTGATCAAATGGTGGTGCCGAGCAATGGACCCAATCCTTCGGGAGAATGACGAGGAGTCCCTTGCCAACAAAGACACCTCATCGGCAGACCATGCGAATGAGGTAAAAGCAACTTCCGCGACTGCTTTCCTTATCGTCCCCGGGTGTGACAGCCGTGAAACCCACATCTTCTTCCCGGCATCGGCTAAAAAAGATACCCGGGAACGGCCACGATGGCGCGCTCAATATCCTGTACATCAACTTTGCCATGACCCCTCGGCACCCCCGCGATGCTTAGTTCCGCGGTTTCCTGATGATCCCAAAACACGGTTCTTGATAGATCTGGACGATGAGCTTCCAGAGCCTGTTGAGGGGGAAAATGCCCCTTCTGGAACCGGTCTCTGGCGAAGCGTCAGATCGTTAGATCAGTTCTGGGACCTGATGTCTTTCCGGCAAGAGTGCTCCGCCGGTCGCCTGGTTGGCTTTCTGTGGCTCGTGATTAACCCTCCCGGTATGGCGAACTCGACAGCCATGCCTGGCCAGACCCGGGCATCAACGAACACTGACAAGCCTTCCAACGGCGCGCCAAAATCCAATCCACCGGAAGCTGATCCACAAAATCAACCGAGCGAAGAGATCTCGGCTACGACAGAGCCTGTTTCATCGAGCGTATCTGAGTCTCAGCCTGAGCTTGTATCTTCATTCGATCGGCCTCCCACGGCGACCGCTGAATCTCCCACAAACCCCTACCACTGGCCTGAAGCGGGACGCGGGGATGTTGTACTCAACGAGGTCGATTACAAAACTATGATGGAAGACATCCTTGATCACTTTTATGATGAGGCCGAGATTGTGGGCAGCACGAAAGCCTTCGTCGAACAAGTCTCTTCTCTGGCAGACCAGCTCACCTGGGGGAAACGAGTCAAAGGCAGCCGTATCGTGGAAACCACCGCTACTGAGGACGCGCCGGTCAATAATCTGACCACTGGGCTCATTCGCAAGCGAAAGAAGTCAGACAATGAGAGCAACGAGAAGACTGAAGTTCCTGTTCTTGCGGAAACAAGTGAACAGTTTAGCACTCCATCAACGCCAGTGGAACCTGCGGGGATCAACATGCTTAACTCCAATTTGGTACGAAAGAAGAAAAAGACTTGAATCTTTGGGTTTCAGGGTCATGGGAGACTGGATTGCAGGCTGGATGCTTTATTGGCGAAGTATCTGATTCTATACAATAGGTCTCTTTTCTATAGAATTTCGGGTAGTTGATAATTCGAAGATCGGTCCGTCGATCTACTCGACAACCCAATGACGTCTTTATCTCGTGACTTCTGTTTCCCATGCTCCATTCCATTCCATCTCCACTTGTTCTTTCGCAGACACGCAATATCTTGCAGCTTCAGACTCTCACACTCCGGCAATGTCATCGCTCAGCTTCCACGCTGTGGATGGCCCGGCTGTGCCTGGCTGTATCCATGGAAAAGCTGGGATTGTAATCCAATCGGCATCCCGGACCATGGTGAGCCACATGGCATAATCGCGACTCCGACTGGCCAAGTATTTTATACAGACGTGTATGCCGCGATCTTGTTCTCTGACCGTCTTTTCTCTACTCCAGTCGTCTTGCAAACGCGTCAAACGACAACTAAGCGGGCGGAGCGGCAAAAACGAAATCCACCCGCGCCTTCCGATCTTGAATGCCTACATCTACTCCACTTCCCTCCCTCACACGCCCGAGTCTGTGTTTTAGAATGTCCATCCCCATACTGTCGTGGTCCTTCTGAGACTCATGCCGGAGATTGGTACATATCCTATCCTCTCCTTCTGGCCGGGTGATGGCGCAATGCTCACCTCCGCTACGGCTTGGATCTCCTTGATCTGGTACACAACCGTGCAACTTGTTTGCGCCCTGGGGTATTTCCAGATGTATGTTCTAAAACCTTGGATTGGGGTCCCGGTCCCCCATTCCCGTGGCGGAGCACTAGCGTTGATTACGGTTTTGACTAACCTCCCGCTCCCGCAACACAGATGGCGACACTTTTTGCGACAACCACGCCGTTCCCGCCTGGCCGAAGCCTCGGATGCGCCCCATGTCACAGCCATCAGACCGGTCAAAGGCCTTGAGCCCCATCTCTACGATTGTCTCGCAGCCACCTTCCGACAAGATTACCCCCGGGAGAAGTTGACGATCTGTCTCTGTGTCGCCGAACGTGGTGACCCAGCCTACCCGATCCTCCGCAAATTGGTTGCGGACTTTCCCGATGTCGATGCCCGTGTTCTCGTGGAGGAAGAGGATGAATTGCTCCAGGGCAATGGACCGGATGCGTATAGGCTTGGGCCAAACCCCAAGATCCGCAACATGAGCCGGGCCTACCGGGAAGCCAAAGGAGATATCATCTGGATCATCGACTGCAACGTGTGGGTGGGGAGTGGTGTTTGTGCGCGGATGGTGGATCGATTGTGTGGCCTGGAGACCCATCCCGGCAAGAAATACAAATTCGTCCACCACTTGCCGGTGGCTGTGGATGTCACGGGAGAAAACAACCTCCTCCAGGAGCGACAAGTGCTCCTCGACGCAAAGCGGGATGTGTCGGCTATAACAGACACAATATCCACCAGCCGCCCAGAAGATGGGCTGGCGAGCACTCTGGCCGTGGGCGGCGGACGGCTCGAAGAGCTGTTCCTGTCTTCCGCTCACGCCAAGATGTATACCGCTATAAATACGGTTCTTGTGGCTCCCTGTATTGTTGGGAAGTCGAATATGTTCCGGCGCTCCCACCTTGACCATCTCACCTCTCCGTCACCTGGGCCCTCACCGGCCCACTCACTTGCCCCCTCACCCTCACCCTCGCCCAGTGACCATCATTCACCCGAATACCGACCCGGCATTGACTTCTTCTCCGAGAACATCTGTGAGGATCACCTCATCGGTGACCTCCTATGGCGCAAACAGGTGCCAGGGGAGAAGGAGGGAGAACGGTGGGGGAAGCACGCGATGGTGTTTGGCGACCTCGCCATTCAACCAGTCGCCAATATGAGTGTCAGGGCGTATATTGCCCGGCGGGTGAGATGGCTCCGGGTGCGAAAGTTCACCGTTCTCCTGGCAACGCTTGTAGAGCCGGGCACAGAGTCATTCTTGTGCTCCATCTACGGCGCATGGGGTGTCACCGCTGGACTCGCCCCATACCTGCAACGGAGAGATGTATCTTTTGCTTGGGCCCTTACAACATGGGCCGCTTTCCTCTTTGTCTTTGCCTTGAGCATGGCAATGTGGGTCCTGGTCGACTGGACCCTATATATCAAGCTACACTCCGCTAGAGCAGTGGAGGTAGACGAGAAAACCCCGTCCTTCGCCCGACCTGTCCGACGAGCTTACCAGACCACTCGGCGTCCCTTCCGGCAGTGGTTCTCGGCCTGGTTAGGTCGGGAACTACTGGCGCTCCCAATCTGGCTGAGCGCGGTCTACGGAGGGGTGACGGTGGTTTGGCGAGACCGTCGCTTCAAGGTCGGGTTTGACGCACGGGTCAGAGAGGTGGGCCGCGCCCCAGCAACACCCGAAGGATCGTACTCGGCGAGCGGAAAGTAATGAGAGGGGGAAAAAGAGGTGATCAAGTGATGTATTATTATCAACAGCAGCACGCACAGTCTCTGCTATGGTCTCTCCTTCGGGAGTGCAGACCAGTTTCACGAAGATGTCCTATATCATGTAGTATGAAATCACATTCCTGATGTCTATCTAAGCAGCTTTTATTCAATATCCCGTCATTTCATCGTGACAAAAATTTCATTCAAGCGGACCCCTCGCCTTCTTTAGCACCACTTTCCAGTCCAGCTGCCTTTTCCGATCCCAGCAACCAATCCACAACCTGCCGACCGGGTGTTGGTTCGGGTGCCTGCTGCTGCTCCTGGGCCTGACCCTCTTCCTCTCCAATGGACATTTCAATTTCTTCCGTTTGGTCGTCCTCGCCAACCTCCTCCGCAGAGGCCGACCAGGCAGCTCGCTCTGCGAGGAAGACCGCATCATGACCGGCGTTGTTCTTGATGGCCACATCTGCACCTGCTTCCACAAGTGCCTTAACACATTCTAGGTGCGTATTGAGCGCTGCCCAGTGTAGGGGGGTATTCCCTGAGTGGTTGGGATGGTTCACAAACGCCGCACGCTGACCGGCATCCACCGATGACAGCTTTTGGAGCAGGAAAGAGAGGATATCTAACTCATCAGCATATGTTCACCAAGATATAGATAAAAGAAGGTGTCAATCAGATCAAGTAGAAATAGATCCAACAGCAAGAGATCATTCATAGAACATACTTCACTTCCCCCACCCTCGAAAAGAAAGAAGGACTTACCATTATTTCCATTGGCAGCGGGGAAATGCAGCACACATGAGCCGGTACCACCCTCACTCTCATCTTCGAGGTCAATAGCAGATGCCACAATCTGCGACTCGGCACAGCCGTGCTGCGCGGCCAAGTTGGCCACGTCGGATTTCAAGGCCTCTAGATCACCGGCGCGGGCATCGTAGATGAGATCATCTACCGCCTCTGCTGAGAGTGCAATTGGCACGGTGGGCTTGGGCTTGGGCGTGGCTGTGGACATGATTTGTGACAGTCACTGAATTGAAAATTCGAGATTCTCAGAAATGAATGTTTTGGATATTTGAGATTGAGAATCCAATGTCCTAGTGATATGTTAGTGTTGTTGTTAAAACAAACAATCAAACTGACAGAAAATCTCGAAGTACATGCAAGCGTGGGTAGAGATGGGCACGACAGATTGATCAGCATTCGATATTATGGGCCGATAGGCAAATTGCTCGGAAAAGCTACACTCGCCCGTCGAAGATCAAATCCAGCGTGGATGAAGGCATAGCGCGAACAAGAAAATGACAAACTTACCGCGTCCGTTCCGTGTCGGTCCTGTCGTGGCGAAGATGTGCTCTTGCCGAAGAAACTTCGATATCACGGGTCATGTGACACCGCGGGGTGGACCCAAATCGAGTGGATGTATACAAGATGGGATCAACAACTCGACTAGAAAGCCAGAAAGCAGAGCCTCTGGTTATTCGATGCTGGTAAGTAATGATACAGAATGCAGCAGGCAAAATTATGGACCCGGCCCAACCAGGCCAATTCTATGCACAAGGCCAAATGGGAAAAAGAATCAAAAAACGCCTCCCCGAAGCCCACTCCATGTAGGTATGTCAAGTGTTCCCCAAAAGATATGTGATGCGATGCGAAAAAAAAAACCCCCCTTGTCCATACAGACCATCCCGAGACAGATCAATCCCGTAGCCAAGCCCGCCGTTTCTCCTCTTTCTTTTCACGCCGCTTCTCCTTGAACTGCTTCAGCTCCTTCTTGCTGAGTTTCTTGGCGCTCCGCTCGGCCCGGAGACTGCGGCCATCGTGGCTATTGGCTGCCGCATCCACGTCAAAGTAAGCGTTCATCTGCCGTCGTGACTTGTTCTCATCGTTGTGGTTCTCCGGGTTGATCGAGTCTGCCTGCCACCGGCCGGTAAAGCGGTTGAACGCGCCCGTGGCGGCATAGGCAGTGGTGGGATCCACGGCCGGCCCAGCGGCTTCCTGGGCTTGATCTTCATACTGCTGCGCATAGGAAGCGGTCGGGTCATAGTCGCCATGAATAGCCGGGTTGTAGCCACCGAGGACGGGCTTCCTTTTCGGGGGTTCGAGGTGATGGCTATCCTGGGTACCGGGGGCCTTTGCATCGGGCACGCGAGGGTTCTCCCATTGCGAGGCGCCGGTGAAGCGGTTGTAGAAATAGTATGCCTGCGCGCTGGCCTCCCACACGGGCTCCCATCCGTCGTCCTCGACCTGGCCTGGCGGTGCTTCGTTGGGTAGAGGCGGAGGTACCTCGTCTGGCAGCGGGGGTGCTGTTTCTTCGTCCTTGGGGTCCTCCTCTTTCGAACTTGACGGCTCCTTGCTCGGGTCACTGGTTTCTGTCGGGGGTTCTGCCTCTGCACTGAGCTGCGGCGACTCTAGCGGGGGCGAGGGGTCTTCACGCTCCTCTTTGCCGCGTGCTGATACTTGCGGGTCAGGCATCCTGGCGATTAGCACTGCTCCTCCTCCGAGCAGATGAAGTCGAAGTCAAAAAGGTCGGCGTGGCGCATCCAGTCTGAACGCGGTCCGCTTCACCGCCCGGGCCGATGCACCCAAAAGGGTAATTTGTTCACCGTCTTGAATAATGACGACATTTTATGTCTCGCTCCATGGATTTGCATTTCTTTGCTTGGGGCTATGGATTCTATGACTTGTGGCCTATGTTTCTGATTCTTCCATACAGCATGCAAACACTACAGCCCAGTGAATGTAACCTCCAGAACAACAAAATAATAAATTGAATTGAAGGAGCGGTATTAAAAAGAATGGTAAAAGAGTGGTCCTAGTACTTGGATGTTGTTTGTTCGATACTGGAATGAACGTGGACTCCCATTTGGGGGAGTTGGTCATCCGACCCATAGAACTGCGCCTTATCTTTCGTGCCCACCTCAACACAATTAGTGAGGCCAATCTCATCCTCAGCCTCTGTCCGCGACTCGAATGTTGGCCCGCGGCTGCCAAAGACAATGCTTCTTCGGGCACCGGGGCCGGACCTGCTGCTGCCACTGCGATGATAAACGTGTGGCTTGCTCGAGCTCGAGGACGATGAGGAGAATTTGGATTTCTGGGTGGAGAAACTGGATACGACGGACTGGTGGGCAGCCTTGGCGAGAGGGGTAAGATGCGGCATGCAGGCACAGGCGAGGGCGATGGCTGGCTCAATGGTGGACCAGATGAAGACCGGGCCCATATCCCAGGTGGCGTCAGGGCCTCGCATGAAGATGGAGATGTAGTAGATGCGTACGACGCTCGCAAAGCAGGCACTGGACTTGGTTAGCTGGGCCATATCTTCCTCGAACATTGTAATGATACTCACAAGAGTCCGACAGCCAGAATCGCGCAGATGGCAAACTTCTTTTTGGGCTTCATCTGGAGCTGCGCAATACGGGGGATTGGGATGAGACAGATGATAAAGTCGCTCAACATGTTGATCACCGCCGTTGCGAGGAAGAACTTGGTCTCGTTGATGCACGTCCCCTTGCCACCGGTGTACTGCGTCCAGAAGTAGGGAACGGGCTGGCAGCTCGTCGCCATGGTCACCCACATGGAGATCGGATAAGTGATAGTCAGGAACCAGCCAAAAAGGGTGATCCATTTCAGCCAGGGTTCCATGGGCGAGAAGACTCGATGGTAGAAAAAGAGAATGGAGAGGCGAGTGCAGGTGCAACACGCGGCATAAGTGAATGTGTAGGCGAACAGATACTGTCTAACGATTAGAGGGGGCTAAAGCGGGGATGTTGGATGGCATACCTTGTAGATGAGCTCGAGTTTCTCTTTCGTGACGATCCAGACATGTTTCCCTGCATCCACTTCCCCACCGGCAATGCTGAGAGAAGCTGAGCAACCGAGAAACAGCTATTCCCGACTTGTTAACAGAGAGACCTCATCAAGCATAGACAATCCTCGACATACCAAAGATCCAATGGCCAGCCAGTCATCCGCCTTGAAGCCATTGCGCAGCGCCGAACGAGCCATGAACCGCAGCAAGACGGCCACGACCGCCAGGCTAAGCATTGCAATGACAGCGCCATTATTCACCCCGACGCGGCTCTCAGTCAGATCGATGCCGGCAGGCGGTTCGCCAAAATAGGCACGGATGGAGGGGTCCATAGTCATGATCACCGCCTATACCCCAGAGAGTAGTGACAGCGACAGGGATCTTATATTAAGAAGGAAAGGCATGGGGCTTCGCTTGGGGGGATGCGCTAACCACAGACCTTTATGACCCACGGTCCACCAGAGACTATCTGAGTCTTTGACATCAAATCCACTTCAGGGGGCCGTTCGCCTGCATGAAAGAATCAGGCACATCATCGAACCCCACGCTGAGGGAACAGTTATCTACCGCTCATACCATTGTCGCCATCAGGATCGTCCCTAGAACCACAATCAAAATCCTTCCGGACTCCCCGGTCATTGTTCAATAATTGCCAACGCTGTCAGAAAGGGAAACAGCCTGGGCATCCCAGTTTTGGGGCGGCCCCGGGCGCTCGCCCGTGGGGGCCGGGGAGACGTCTTTGGGGGCTCCACTGGTGATAGGTCGATATAGATCGATGTGGCGTGGATGACGGCTTCTAGATTAAATAAAGTTCAGTAGCACACCCAAGAACCTCCCGTTTGGGGAGGATCTCACATGTTGGTGCACAGACCGAGAGGAAACAGATACGAAGAGTACGGAGTACTTTGCAGTGCAGAGACCAGAAGGCGATGACGAATCAATCTCATAGCGAGTCAGTAGCGCGCCTTCCAGCCGCGCTACTCGTCAATTGCCCCGGCACAGAGGTAGATTCAGCCCCTCGTTCCTCCACTAGGTTTAGCCTTCTGCCGTGGTGCGACAAATGATCGACAGCTCGGAACTAAAACGGCTGTCGTAAAATTTTTGAGTCTCGGGGGATGTGTGATCCCCACCGGGTGGAAATGATAGACATCCTTAACATCCTTACCGGCTTCCCCGCACGCTTGCGACCCAGATAGACTCGATGGTGCGAGGCCAGTCCGGCTCAAAAATTGGGCGGTGGCACCTATAATCTCCGAGCCTTTGCCATATTGCAGATTCTAAAACGTCAGCCTCGCCCCTGATCGGGGGACCGCCCCCTTTCTTCCGCACTGGCTCTCGATCGACCAGGCTCGGGCTGACAGGGGTTTATCTGCGGTTTGGCGGACTGTCAAGCGCTATCGACTCCACCTCAACCAACTCCCGGGGCCCTCAAGGGAGTCGGAGATCCCTCCTTCGCGCTACCTTCCCATAAGCCCTAAGAGTCCCCCAATAAGCAAGCGATGCCGCGCTGCCCTGACGCACGGGGCTCGTATCGTTCGTGGGATCATCAACATCCCTAAACAGGTATAGATGAGAGCCTCCGAGCGGAACCGAGCAAGGATCGCGACGGTGGATAATGATCTGCACCGAGTCCAGCTGGCACCAATCCCGGATGAGCTGGTTCAGCCACGCGGGCCCTGCGCATAAACTATCCGCTCACAGGCCACCGCCGTGACCTTATTTGACTGGTGTCGTGTTCCTGCATTCGACTCGGAGTTGGTCAGGCTGGAACTTTATCGTCCCTCGAGCCTTGTCCTCTGTCATTCGCGAGGTTCGATCGTGGTTGACGATACCACTCGATATTGAAATTGTCCGATTACCGGCCCTCAAATTCTATTGCCGGGCTATTGAATCGAGGAATACAAATCAACCGAATTGTCAGATTAGCGAGAGTCTATTTCCCAGGTCTGTCCAATCACATCTTCGTATAGAAATTTGGAAGCTCATCGAAGAACCCCTCCGATTGTCCCCGGCGTGATGGTCCCGGGACAAGACTCGGTCGCATACCATACGGTGAAGGGGGTTCGGTCGGAGAGAAGGAGCCCTGACGAGACGAGGAGCCACGGAGAAAAATCGCATCGTGAAGATTCTTCCATATTGCACGAATCAGGATTGCATTGCGACCGAGCAACAAATACGTGCGATCAATATTCGCACTACGGAGAGTACTTACTGTATCCATTGTGTCGGTACCACCAACACGGAATCACTACAAGACTAGACTGGTGGATGTTGAACGCAGAAATGACAAATATGGCGTGAAAGTTTGTTCGATAATTACTAATTTTGAGCGCGCGTCCAACTCACTGTTTATGACTGGCGGGGCATGATAGTGTTCCATGATGGAAATTAAGCGAATGACTTGCAGAATTGTAGAATTTGCAAAAGCAAAGTGAAAATGACACTGTTGATCTATGGATATCGAAATGAGTCATGACAAATATTTTAGGTAGGTGGCCAGTTGTGTGTAATTGATGTTCTTGCCAAATTCAATGGATATATACAAGCAACATTGGAAGATATATTTGCCCGACACCTGCCCAGGCAGGTGTCAGCCACACCTCAAATATATATTCTCACTCCCCCGTAGATAGGCAACCAAACCGAGAGTCCTGAAGGGCTACGAATCACCAATAATAATAATAATAATAATAATAATAACAATTTTAATTCTATTGGCAAAAGTTCAACAAGTCCTAATGGATGGGCTGTATATGTGGACAATCGGTAACCGGTTCCAGGCCTTCCCCGAACAGGCAAGATCTAAACAAACCATACATTGACATCACCTCAACAACATACATCACAACTACATGATCATAATATCGCAATCTCATTTCCTCACGAGCAAGAGCTATCTATTGACTCACATGCCTACGGACTTGATCCGTAACGAAATTTAGATGTACAGGTGATGGATTGCATCAAATCTCAACCATTCCACTAAAAGCCCCAAAAACCGGATCTAGGCGTAAAAACTCGCGCCAATTGACCTCACCAGCCAAGCCTGGATAGGGATATACCGTAGACACAGGGGCAATGGATTGCTTGGCCAATGATGAAAGGGAGACTCGGAAATGAACCGTGTTTCAAACACAAGGGGAGAGAATCAAGCGCTGCAACCCGACAGTAGCTGCCCATTCATGGACCGAGAGGGTATGCGATGAGCAGGACGCACGAGGTCTGCACTGTAACCATCCACGGCATTGTTTTCAGGTCGGACGGCCTGTATCGCCTGATCGGGGCTCCTCGTGGAAGCTTGATTGTGTGCAGCGTTGCGATGGTCAATTCCTGTGTGTGGTTCAAGGGCGTAAAACAATGAAGGAGGGGGGTGGGGGGGTTCAGGGGAAGCATTGTGAGTGGTGGGTTGAGACATCCCTTGCTGCGTGATTTACCATGCGTCACGCACTCCACAACGTCTGAGGAGCCCCAGCCGGTGGCTTTGTACCTGGCAGGGCGAGAAACAGCGATTGGTAAGGCAGGATATATTTCTTAGTTTCCGAGGTTATTATGGAGTCAATGATGGACGTGGTCTTGAGTTAGGGCTAGCGGCAGGAACTACATGCAGGATGTAGGGAGAAGAAAGGGTTGAGAACTAGAGGCCTATTCACCACCCATACAACTGAATAGACACCAAGCAATGCCGCGCATAGACAGTCCGCAAACAAGCAATCTCGATCCTCTGTCCCCCATACTCCGTGGAGGCTCGACAGAGCGCGGAATGCCAGGGCGGCAACTTGACCGCGTGAATCTCTCGGCGATCCATACCAGGAGGCTGTCTAGGAGGCATGCGATGGCCCGTGAGGCCCGGCAAGTGGAGAGATCCTCCCTTCCCTGTCCTTACAGGCCGCATTCCGGGGATGAGGCCGATGACTCTGTGGACGAAGCAAACACCGATCATACTTGCAGAGGGCAGGGTGAAGCTCACAGACCGCCACCGGGGATGTATAAAGGCATGGTCATTCATCGGTCCAATTCCTTCCTTCATCACGCACTCTCTTTAAGTCTTTCTTTCCGAAGTACAGTCTTCCGAAAACCCCAAAAACCCAAACATCTCTCCGAGAATCTCTCGTTCAATTCCCACTCCACAGACACAATGCAGTTCACTATCTCCGCTCTCGTCCTCGGACTTGCTGGCTCCGTCGCTGCCCTGCCTCCCTCCGGTCCTCCCTCGGCCGGCGGTGCTGGTAACGCCAACGGCGTGAACAACAAGGGCAACACCGACGTCCGCTTTCCTGTCCCCGACCACATGACCGTCAAGCAGGCCCAGGCCAAGTGTGGTGACCAGGCTCAGCTCTCTTGCTGCAACAAGGCCACCTACGCCGGTGACACCACCGACGTCAACTCGGGCATGCTCGGCGGTACTCTCTCCAACCTGATCGGTGCTGGCTCCGGTGCCGACGGTCTGGGTCTGTTCGACCAGTGCTCCAAGCTGGACCTCCAGATCCCCATCATTGCTATCCCCATCCAGGACCTGGTCAACCAGAAGTGCAAGCAGAACATTGCCTGCTGCCAGAACTCTCCCTCCAGCGCCGTGAGTATCCACCATCGCCCCCCGTGTAACTTCCCACTGACATCTCTAGAACTCCGACCTTGTTGGCGTCGGCCTCCCCTGCGTTGCCCTCGGCTCCATCATCTAAGTGCTTTGCCATGTCTTTTCCGCATCTTGCGAGAAGCATTGGGCGCTCTCCCAGACCTTCTGGGCCGGAACGTGAATCGTGGGCGGTTATCGATCATCGGGGAGGAAAGCAGGGGATTGGCTGGATTTTGAATAGTTATTTACCTGTCCATTTTCGATGACCCGTGTATCATTAACTGTGTTGTGGCACCTCGGAGAAAGAAGACTGTTTTGATTTCTGATATTGTTTCGCATGGTGCTCTGCTTCTCGCTGGTGCAATGAGTCCAGATAGGTTTACCTGTCTGTTGTTCTTCGCATATATATATGTTTAATGGAATAGAGTGATCGTTGGAACAACCACTTTCTCCCAATCAATGCCTAGCAGCATCCTTCGCAGACTTTCAAACTAATTGTCATGATTGCATCGTATACTTGCTCAATAACGCTGTTTTGCATGTACAAACAGCACCAGTTATATACACCCATCACCACATGCCAACTGACTTCGCCCAGCTATAATCTCGTGTCATGTTCGTCAACCCATTCGCCTCGAGCCACTTCTGTTCCGCAGTCACATGCAGCCGATTTTCCTCCGGAATACTAGAATCATCATCGCACTTCGGCGCAGCACAACTGGACCGACGCTTCATCGAATGGGAAGTTCTGAAGGAATAGCTCTTCTTCAAAAGTCCCGTCATCGACCGTCGCAGTTTCGACCCGGATCCCCTCTCGTCTGCTACGGGATCATTCTCCCCTTTTGCATCCCACGTCTTCCGCTTACTCCCCCGTTTGTTCCCCGTCTCCAGAGGCGCTTGTAGCTTCTTGGTAGTCGTCTTCTTGGGTGACCGGGTTGTATCCAATTTATAGACAGGGTATGCAGGCATGGAAAATGCCCTTTCCGCACGACTGGCGTATTTGTCGAGCGTATGGCCATTGTCAAATAGCGTCTGCAGGTTCAAATCGGCCGGACTGAGCCGTTTGCGCTGTGGTGACTCCGTCGGTAAGACAGGGCGGTACTCCGAGTCGCGGACCATTGTATTCGAGGAGGACACGCTCTCGGCACGACCGAGGGAGAGGGTATTGGAGGTTGTTTTGATCAAATCATTCGAGTCATCATCGAGCCGGTGCGCTTTTTGTTTGGAGGTGGACAGTCGGCGTGAGATTCGGTTGTCCCGCATGCAGCGGGAGAGCGACGACATCAATCCCATCGTGAAGGGACGTAAAGGTGAGAATTGCTTGCGCAGGAGGGGCTAGAGGGGAGGACCGGAGCACGATAAAAGCAGCTGGGACCAGCCGTGCGGGCAAGGGGGAGATTAGGGTTGAGATCTACTGCATCGTGCGGTCTGCTCAGCTCGTACGAAATACAAGCTACTTGGTGATAGAAGATCGGGTTCGTCCCGGACTAGTGGCTGCCGTGAAACCGCCGATCCCGGGGATCGAGATGCACGGATTTCTCGCGTTTCCAATTCCTGACGGAGAGGCAGTTTTAAGCTAGGAATGTGATATTGGGGAGCTGGTATGTGTCGTCTTCTTGTGCTCTGAATAAACACGAAGATGTATTCTGACGGAAAGAAACCTTGACAGAAACACCCGCGGTCAGAATGACCTCAGCCTGCGTCGAAAAAGCAACGGTGATCGTAGATTGCAGCGCGAGTCTGCGGCTCGTCGAAACAGATCCAATCGCACGGGCGGGGATCTGCATTCCCCGGACGATCTCCAAGGGCGAATGCAAGGACGATCTGCACCCCTTCCTTCGTTCGACACGAGCTACCGAATGACTTCACGGGCCAGTGGACTCGTCAGCCATGAATTCCTCATCGCAGTGTGGACCAGGTATGTGAGCATGGTTCGGATATTCTGGCGAGGCTGGGACAAGTGGAGTGTGGAATGTTGATTCTGACAGGCGGACGGGGATCCTCGAGCGGAACTATACCGGAGGCGAGCCAAACACTGCCATAAGGGAGCTGGTTTTCGAGGAATTTCCGTTGGGAGTATAGATGCGAACAATTTCGTTTTCCTACATGAGACCTACTTATGTTTGTAAAATCATAGAATAGCAAATCCGGACAGAAGAAAAAGGAAGTTCAACACTTTGTGTCTAGTGGTCGTATTAGAGAGCTTGAACCACTCGCGACCTGCTAATAAACCCAAAAGTTGAATTTAAGCCTACTAGTTCCATATCAACGTATGCCCTTACGAGCACCTCGACGTTAAGTTTGTACTTGCTCTCGGCGCTTGTCTCTAGGGGACGAAGATCGTCTGATCTTTAGTCGTTAGATCTCTTATTCTAGTTTTATAATTCGGGTTTAATCAATTTCTAAAGCTTCTCTACCGATAAAATGCTTTAATTCACGAGCTAGCTCGCGTCCAATGCCTTCTATACCGATTGGTAGATGTTTCGCTTCCTATATTACTTTCTTTGGTAGTCTTGTAGTAGAAGCGCCAACTCGCCTTCCTTCTAGTCGATATCAAGTAGTAAGTAGGCTTACTATAATTTCTTCTATAGCATGATTGATCCCAACGACATGGATGACACATATGGTCCCACAGTCTCCTTCGCATTCGACCACCACAAAAGATGAGTTTTTGCCAGGCAACCTGTCTTCCGGGGGTAATAACAGAGATGTTGAAGTCCTTGCTCAGAGCCTAGGAATCACAGACAAAGGGGACAAGGAGTCTATGATCAAACAAGCCATTAAGGAAGGGCCTATCTGGTTCGCGAGCGCATTCGATGGCGCTCGTCGAGAAGTATGGAAGCTGCAGTGACAAGCTTTGTGAACTGGGACATTGACACCATGTTCCTCCCAGTATCAGAATCAACGGTGGAAATGGTTAACCGATGCTTTCAGACATCTCAGGACACATCCAAATGGCTGAAAGCTTCTCCAACCGAAACCCCCAAGCTACTTGTCTGCCTACTGGGAACACCCGAGGGAGTCTTAACGCAATGCTGACTCGGCCCATGTATGTCCGCCTTGCAGAAAATAATCCGGAGATGTTTTTCAACCCATAACGTAACCCGTAAGCGAGCCGATCATGCAAGCGAGCCGATCACCCCAAAACACCATAGTTAAGGCGATAAATTACAACCTAATAACTCAACAACCGTAGCTTATTATATAGCATTACGGTAGATATAACCTCTTTATTATAAAAACGGAGAACTAGATAAGTATAAAAAAATTTCGAGCTATTCTGATTGAGATATATATATTTGTAGTCAGAATTGCCGGTATTTTTGGTAATCTGGTAAAAGCGATATCAGATTATTCCTAGATTGTTATATATTATTTATTATTCCCAGAATAGCCTATATATTTAATTTTAATATAGACCAAGCAATAGTTGTTGAGATATCAAGTTGCAAAATATCGCCTTAACTATGGTGTTTTGGGGTGATCGGCTCGCTTGCATGATCGGCTCGCTTACGGGTTACGTTATAAGCGCCAAATGATATGTCATTTTTCGGGAAAAGAGTGGAGTTGAATTTCGTGGCAACTGCTTTCCGGGACTTGTATTTCTATACCCTCTCCTTTCTCATAAAACCAGATCTATGAGTTTATCTAGATTTCAAAGTCCCAAATACAAAGATTCAAAGAAGATAGAGACTTATCCGGGAAGAAACACTTCACCAACCTCGCAAAGTTCCAACCTCGATCATTTGACATGGAGAATTAAAGAGATAAATAAAAATGTACTTGGGCCACGTCCTCATGGGAAATTTGGGGACTGCTCGCGGGCTAGAAGTATCAGCGCCAGAGTTATGGCGCTTGTCTACAAGCTTGATGCGGCCAACGCTCTGTCTGCCCGTGAGTCATGCTGTCTATTGAATCTTTGGCTCCGATCGCATACTACGACACGCACTGGACCGACGCTATCCTAGTCAGCCAACCGCTGGATCTTAAGCTCGTCAATCAACTCCAGCAACGAGTCAATGGTCTTCGCGGGAAACCCATTCCCATTACCACGGGGAATCAGGTAACTCTGCCACCCCGCATCAATGGCAGCGCGATAGTCTCTCGCATATTCATCTCCCACATGGACACAAACCCAGTCGTCGGTCTCATCCATCTCGGGAGTGAGCTCTTGCTCATGAGCATGACGCTCTGATAACAAACGAGCCTGTCGTTTCGCCACATCAAAGATCAACCGGTTCGGCTTCGCCTCGCCAGCTTCATAACTGGTAATCACCAGGTCCAGATCAACAGGCGATGGCGCAGAACGAGACTCGGTAAAGTTCGACCCACCTCGCTGCTCAAAGCCCGGCAGTTCCATGCTAGACAGATCCTGATCCGCACGCAGATCGCCGACCCGCAGCCCCAAAGCCTTGAGGACGGCAGGAACCCGATCATCGGAATTAGATACCACACCGAGGAAAATCCGGTCAAAATTTTGCGTCGGGAAGCTCCTCAGCTCACGCATACGCGCGAAGAACGGGAGGACATCCTCAAAGAGCGCATAGCCTCCATGCCCCGCAAACCGATTAAGCAAGATATCTGCCATGCCGGGCGGAAACTCGAAATCCTTCCGAGTTTGCCCGTGCGCTGATGGCCCTTCAGGAGCCAGGACCTGCGCGAAACTCTCCCGCATCACCTCCTCCCACCACTGCTTCGGCCCACCGTATCGTCCGCGTAGTACATCGGCACGACCGTAGTTAGGCCAGCGTTTCGCTTGCGCGGAGTACACGTCTTTGAAGGCTTTTGCGATCTTTTGTGGAGTGACCGCCGTGGGCGATAGACCGAATTCGTGTGCAACTGTAGCATATTGCTCGGGGACGGGCGGGTTGGGATAGAAGAGGGTTCCAAACGCGTCGAAGGTAAGGAGCAGGGTACGTGGGCGCGCAGAAGTTGAGAGTGAGCGGGCACCCGCAAGGAGAATCATGATGTTTTAATCGGAGGCGAAAAACTAGGAAACTTCAAGCGGAAAGTGGGAGCACTCATGTCGAAGAAATGTCGACTGGATGAGCCATGATAGTCGCGGTGGGCAGTTGTTGCTGTGATCTCGCGTGCGGGGAGGGGACTAAGAGATGGGTCATATGACCCACCCCAGACCAACGTGATTTGTCTAGAGAAATCGACTATGCGTCTAAGGATTCCAATTATAAAGGTCTCTCCAATTGTTCATGCTCGAAGTGATTCCCTCATGTTAATTTGCCGGCGGGTTATTTGCGCCAAGGCCCGCACCAAGGCTTATACGTTGGCATGATGAAATCGTCGAGTCTCCACAAAAGAAAAGAAAGAAAGAAAAAACTTCAACGATTCTTATGTCCCTGCGAGAGCTAGGTCTTTGCCTGCAACCTATCTTTGTGGATGTACGAATGATGTTTGTTTTCTTCCATCGGAGACTCAAGCTACAGAGGTATCCAAATCCCACGAGAGAAAGTCCAGGGGGGAAAAATAAAATAAAATATAAAATGAAAGGGAAGAAATCAGCCAAGACGACTACCAAAGCGTTTTGAATCGGTAATTAGTGAATGGGTCCGGGCTCTGCGATGACGTCGTTCATACTGGCACCTTCCTGGACAGGACATCAACAACGGGTTATACTTATGTCTATCATCGATCCTTCGCTAGGGCCATGATGTATGAGCGTGGGTGCTCGGTGATTTCTATTGCCGATTCTTCACCTCAGCAGCCTTAGTGCCGACACGATTGTGTCCCCACGGCATGTGGGTTATACTACCAGCAATTCAGAATGACCAAGCACACACCTGGAATACTATATAAAGACTTTCCGATGGAAGCATAGCTCGATTAATTGAATCCTCCTTTTATATGAATTCAATTTTCGAGAAATTCCCTGAAGATACACAGGTAAGATCGCGGCTCTTAAAGCCGATTCGGACGATTCGGGCACATCACGCCGATGGAACGTCGATCTGTTTCGGCAGCGAGTTTCAGAGCTAGAGGGTCATTTTTGAAGTCATGAGCAAGGCTTTAATGAAATTTAAACCCGGGTTCGTCCCCCAGAATCCGGGGTCAGTTTCACCGTCAATTGCATCTGCCCAAGTTGATTCACCCGCTCCCGAGCAAGCAAATAAACATGGTATCTTCTTTAAGAGGGTCGTTGTTGGTTGCTCTCTTACCTCTCTTACTCTTAAACTGGGTCAGCATCTGTTCTGCTTTTAGTTTCAGCGAAAAATTCGCCTATGTCGACCAAAGCTGTCGCGGTCGCTCCGGGTCCCTCAACCCGGCATGGGAAGAATTCCAAGCCCTTGGAGTCGAGGGTTACTATGAGATCAACGCCAGTCCCCGCTCAGAAACAGCGGAAGAGACGATGAATCGCCTCTTTAATCCCGCCTATAGCGAGGATGTCAGCGATCTACAGAGTAAGTCAGTCACCTATATCCGCCGCGGACTAGAATCTCATGCATAGCACCACCCAGGCAAGTTTCGAAAGATGAAGGAGCTGGGCAAGAAAGGCTCGACAACGCCTTACAACCTTTACTGCGATACTACAGCGTTTGTCCATGTCAAGAAGTACATGCGAGGTCCGGATGAGGGGAAAGACATTCCAAAGGACCGTGAGTAGTCAATGCACTGCCCTTGACACTGGGGAAATAGGCTAATGCCACCATTATCAGGACAATTCTTCTACGCCACGCGAGGGCCTGACGATAACATCGCGAAATGGAAATCCCGCACAGATCGCGATCCCTGCAAAGGGGAAAATGGAAAAGACCTCGACGCATTCACTCATGAGCCTAGCAATACTCTCATTCTATGTCCATCGGCATTTGAGAAAACGCCTTCTCTCCTGTGCGAGGAAACGATGAAGCAGGAGCGAGGCACTTCGATTGACCATATGATGACCATTGGGTCCATTCTGTATCACGAACTGACGCACCTGCGACTGGGAAGTACGATTACTTTTTTTTCTTATCTCCCCTTACCACTCGATCAGTATTGACGTATTCTAGCGGAGGACTGGGCGTATGGCTTTCCGGACTGTGCCAGTCTAGCCCAAAGACATCCACAAAAGGCCGTCGATAATGCAGATTCCATGATGTACTTTGCGATGGGTGAGTCGTCTCTTCTCGTCAAGTGCCCAAGATGTTACTGATGCTATATCTTCAGCAATGCTTTATCGCAAGAACGCCTGGTATACCGGAGTAGCGAGATCTCTCCCCCGGGGTTAGCCATGCATGATTGCTGTTTTAGAATTGTTGAGTAGATTGATCAAGTATCAATATGTACGCTCGGGATATGTTGCCAATACTAGAAACAATTGCGTCTGCACATGGCATCCTACCGGCTGCACAGAAAGCAGGGAAATACGACCTTTTACCAAGAACAGAGAAGTGGGGCCGGTCAAAGGGTCCAATCCTCTAACCCGCAGAGGACAACTCCGATGTACATTTATGCAAGGATGCTTTCGTGGCCCCTCCGTTATACAGCCCGCTTGCCTTCATTACGGGCCACAGGAGAACTCAGCCTCAGAGTCGCTGTCAACTCCGACCAAGAACCAATTAAACTCATTGCAGCAAGCGCCGGCGAACCAGTCGCTGGAACCGTCATGAACTGTGGGGGCGGGGGGCCTCACCCCAAGCGGGGCCTACCATAATATCGAACAATAGTGGGGGGGATTACCATGGTTCCTACCAGTATTGATGGCATCGATTTCCATCGCCTTGAGCTCTCTTTGAACGAGTTTGATCGGACGTAAATCCTCTCGCGGACCTGGCGGCTCCAGGAAAACCTTGTCTCACATCCCCAGGATCGAGCGCTGAACGCCAAGACCGGGCTGCGGCGTTGCTTCCCAAATAGGCGATTTGCGCGAGAAACTCATCTCAATCTCAGTTCAGCCTCAACCATCTCCCATATAACATGCCCCGGACAGGCTCGTTATTCTTTCCAAATGAAAAGCCTCCATGGCCAACGACGCGAGCGAGCGTGGCTCGCAGGTCAAATTTCTCTTGCCATCCAAATTATCCGGTTCTCAGCATGGGTTTCCTGGATGGAGACCTTTCTACCTTCGACGATGGGTGCTGGGGTTGTTCGTGCTTGTCTTTTGCGCAATCATCGCGGCACTGGAGGTGTTAAATGAGGCCTCGAAAAAGAACGATGGACTGGCACCATCGGTCCGAAGCCTGCGATACACCTGGACCTACGGACCCACCGCCATCCTTACTCTCGTTGCCGTGTTCTGGGGTCGTGTCGAATTCCAAGCCAAACACACTGCGCCCTGGCGACGTATGTGCGAAGGACCCGAGATCGCAGAAAAAAGCGTCTTGGTCGATTATATCTCGCCATTGCAACCATTTTCCATGTTTCGGGCAATCAAAAGCCAAGATTATCTCCCCGCTGCAGCCGTCGCCTGCTCCATGCTGCTACGACTGCTCGTCGTCTTTACGACCGGCCTTTTTACCTTGCAGGAGATCCCCGTCGTGTCCCAAGATGTGCCCGTTCAACTGCTGGACTCGTTGGATAGCAATCGCTTTCAATACGACAAGAAATCCTGGGAGCCGTACGATACCATCAATGCCGTCCTCTTTCAAGACCTCACCTGGCCCGACGGGACCAACAAGAATCTTGTCTTCCAAAGCTTCTCTGCTCCGGGTCTTTCGTCCGATGCCATAGTCAATGTGACCGTGGACGGTTTGACCGCAGACCTGGAGTGCGAGTCTGCAAGTATCGCGGTCAAAAATTGGGAAGTTGTGACACTCCACATGGCAGGCACAGAATGGAACGAAACCGTTTACAAGGACATCAAAATTAGCACTCCATCCTGTGACATCTCCAAGGCCGATCTCGATCGCGACTATCCAATGAACAGGGATTTCATCTACCGATATCAGCAAGTGAAATGCGATCGGTCCAGTGGTCTCGATGGTTATCGTTTCTTGGTGACAGCAGTCAAAATTCACTGGAGTGATACGTCCTCCCCCTACGATATTTCATTCGACAACCCGGGTCCCGTCAAGAAATCATGGAAGACTAAACAGAAATTGTCCGTGGATCGCTCGGCTCAATTGATATGCAAGCCCACGCTGTCGCGGGTCAAACTTCAAGTTGCTGTAAATGTATCTGAGCCTCTATCGAGTGCTCGGATTCAAAAGATAGGGTCTCCCAAACCTCTTTCAGCTTCTATGAACTGGAAGCTTGCAAACGCAACCTCGGATCTGCGCCACCTTCCTGACTCATCACGGCCTCTTTTCTATATGAAGCCGTGGAACGAGGAAAACACCACTTCCGATAATTCCCTGAAGCTTGGTGCATACCTTACAGAGCCGCCGACGACTGGCGATATCAATAAATTCCTCGACGCAGACGTGCTTTCTGATACGATCCGTTCGTACTACCGCACAGTCACTGCGCAGGTCATGCATACTAGCATGGTAGTGCCGAAGCGGAGTACCACTATGGGAAAGAAAATCATCAACGAAAAGAGAGTGGTGATTTCACCTCTATCGCTCCGCGTGATCGAAGCTGGCCTGGCGCTGGGTGTCCTGTTGGCGGTCGCAATGATTGCGTTGCTCTCGAGAAAAGCAACGGCGGGTATACCTCTCGCACCTTGGGACCCCAACAAGATCTCAGCTATCGCAGCCATGCTTCCAACGAGCAATGAGTTTTGCAGTATACTACGTATCGCCGGTGCATTACCATCCAAGTCTTCTGATGAGTATCTCAAGTCCCACCGTTACCACACCGGTTCTAGCCAGAAAGGCTTTTCCATTGCCATTACTGAGAGCTACTACGATCCGAACCACGATCGGTACCCTGCAGAGCAAAAACCCGAGAAACCGTGGAAACCTTTGCCAAATTGCTGGCTGCGTTTCCCCCTTCTTTTCCTCGTCGCATTGGTCATCGCAGCGCTAGAGGTTGTGTTACGTTTGTCCCGGGCAAGTGATGGATTGGTGACCGTGTCCCTTGATGATTACACGCATTACTTCTGGACTCTGATACCCTCTTTGGTGATGGTATCTATTGGTCTTTTCTTTGGAAGCTTGGACTTCAACATCAGATGCCTGGCCCCATACGCACGGTTGAAGCGACCACAAGGGGCGAGTTTCGATGAGTCCTTGTCCGTCAGCTTCTTGGATGCTTTGGCCCTCACCATAGCCTTTCGTGCCCTTCGAGCGAAGAACATGGCAGTTTTGGCAACCACGATCACGACCATGATCTCTGCTTTTCTGGCAACCGCAACCAGCGGTCTATACTATGCAGTCGAGGTCCCGATGCACAAGCCCGTGAACTTCACTCAAACATCGGTGTTCTACAACGCTTCGTTAGAGGCGCTCTGGACTAAGATAGGAAGAATGGGTGACCGGGATAGTCACGGGATGGTCACCGCGAACTACATCCTCCGAGACAATGTCAGCTTTCCACGCTGGACCTACGACACCCTTGCCTTGCCCAAGCTCGCAATTGATCCAAACCAGAATTCGGTTTCCTTTGCGGATATCAAAGTTCCGGCTTTGAGGTCCGCTCTGACATGCCGCCTACAATCGGGTGCCGCCCTCAACCCGAACTACACCGACTCGCCACTCCAGCTCTTTGTCGACATTCTGGGCAACATTGCCTGTCCAGTCAAAAACAAATCATCAACGATAAACGAACCAATTCCTGGCGGAGATACAATGGATCTCAAATCTCACGCGTACTTCGGCAAGACAGTACAGAACGTGTGCGGAGGGTACCAGCGCTACAACTTCCCGCACTCGACCTCTTATATCTGGGGATACCTCAATAAACCAACCGACAAGAAACCCATCACAAATGTCAACGCATTGACCTGCACCGATACGGCCGAGTTTGTCGAAACGACCGCTCACTTCAAACTACCGTCCATGGACATCGTCGAAAGCCACCCACCCGTTCCGGACGAAAGCACGGCCAAGAAAAACAGCAGCATCCACATCCCGTTCATGTATACGGGAGCGGTCTTGTCCAATGGAAATGAGGACCCATTGGATTACTTCTTCCAGGCCTTAGTCACAGGTCGCTATGCGATTCCGGTCGAGGATCTGGGCAACGCGAAGGCGAATGACAAAGTCGTCAAGGCAATTAAGCATCAACATCAATTGATACGCGCACAGCAGTTCAGTGACTCGGTGCGTCTCAATGCAAATGGATCTCTGGATCACGAGCCCATCCTGGGCAATGCCACGGTCTTGACCCGGCTGCGATTAGTCCAAGACCCGACCTCGACGCGGTTTCTCGAGGGATTGCTTGGGGCTATGCTTTTGTTTGGCCTGATTGGAACACTGCTTCTCAATACGGATGGCGTCCTGCCTAAGAATCCGTGCAGCATCGCTGCTGTGGCAAGTTTACTGGCACACTCGAACTTCTTGCACCATTTCGACGGTGACACGGTCAATGCCGATGGGAGCTCGAGGGAAAAGGGTGTGTTTTCTCGATGTCGATTCTTTCTCGGGCATTTGCAGGGTGAAACGGTGGGTGGAAGTGCGGCAAACTTAACGATATACATGGGTGATCCCGTTGAGGGTTCTAATGAGCGACTGATTTAATGTCATGTAACGTGAATATGAATAGATGGATCATGAGAACGGTGTTGTACGCAAGTGAAGAAGTTATCTAGCTCGAGTGACAGGAACTGTACGGTTCTTCCGAGGTAATATGGGCAATGCTGCAGAGAATTGATGCTCCACAAGAACCGGATAATTAACTATTCTGTCTCTATTGTCCCCGAAACAAAATGCTACACATACCAACCGTTGTATGTTTACAGCTTACTGGCTGGTGCATCGCTGTACAAAGATCGAGTCCGGTTCATAGCCTCCAAGGCTTCCTTGTCGATCCGCGCGAGCAGTTCCGCGCAAGTCGGGATATCGTGAATCAGTCCAATAACCTGCCCAGCAGTCCACACCTATTCCTTGTCAGAATCATCACAAGTCAATCATCAACGGATCACCTACTCCAAAGTCGACATCGCCATTCAGGAAAACCTGACGACCACGCTTGCCGCTAACATACGGTCCGATTTCACTGAAATCGCCCGTCTTGCTCTCCCGCTCGACCTTGAGTGCATCCTGCGTGACCTTATTGGCGAAGAGACGCGAGGTGTTCTTCCACCGACGGAGTACCAGCGCGGTATCCGTCTCTTGCGCATTGACAATGGCTTCCTTGACCTTCTGGTGAATGGGAGCCTCCACGGTGCTCATGAACCGAGTGCCCATGTTGATACCCTCAGCACCGAGGGCCAGCGCCGCAGCCAGACCCTGGCCGTCTGCGAAACCACCCGAGGCAATGAAGGGAACACCGAGGTCCTGGCGCGCACGGCTGAGCAAGATGAAGTTGGTAATGTCGTTCTCGCCGACATGACCAGCGCACTCGAACCCATCGATGGAGAGAAAGTCCACGCCCAGTTTCACGGCGGATTTGGCGTGACGGATGGTCGTGCACTTGTGCAGAATAATGATGCCGGCTTTCTTGAGCTGCTTGATGACGGGGCCCGGGTTGTTTCCGGCAGTTTCGACGATTCTGACGCCCTCATCGATGATGACTTGGGCATAGGCGCCGTAGTCCGGGGGCACAAGCGCGGGGAGGAGAGTCAGGTTGACACCGAAGGGGTACTTGGTCATGTCCCGGCATCGTCGAATCTCTTTGCGCAGGTCTTCGGGGGTGGGTTGCGTAAGGGCCGTGAGCTACATGACGTTAGATTTGACGTGAACGTTGCCGATATGTGGTGGCCACGACGTACAATACCCAGTCCACCGGCGTTGCTGACGGCCGAGGCCAGCTCGGCATATCCCACCCACTGCATACCACCTTGCACTACGGGGACTAGAGACTGTCAGAGTTCCGCTGCCCGCAAAGCCGCTAGATTTGCATACCTCGAATCCCCAGTTGGCGCGTCAGCGCAGTGTTAAACGGCATCGTGACGGACCGAGGTCTTCTAGTCAGGAGTTGGGGATGGTCGGCGTAGGGTCACGAAGGAACAGAGTAGAAAAGAAATGGACGGTATAGAATGGACGTTAGAATAAGGAAGGGACGTTCACGGTCGTTTCAACGGGCCTCGGGGTCGAGGGATGGATTAAAAAGCCCCGAATGACCACCGTCAGCCGCGGACTTTTGGTGTGGGGGAGCGCGAGTTGCCGAGGTCCATGAATTAGATGATTTGTCGGCGGACCGATGCCATGCACTCTCCACGAGCTCGAACTGATTTACAAAGACCCGAAGGCAAATATTTTGGCGATATATCATCCTATGAATGCCTTTTTTTAACTTGTAGCTTGCATTTGTACGCGTTTACACCGTGATGAGGAAGCAACATGTGACAGAGGTCGGACGGACCCAGACCGGGGAGCATAAATTGTCCATTATTTATACTCGTCTGCAAGGCGCAACAAGGCTGAGCACAAAAGGCTATTGTCGCGGATGTCATGACCTCGACAGGCTGGATTCGATGACCCAAATGCGTGTTGGCAGGGCATGGACTTGGAAAACATCCTCCCAATCTACAAGCTCAGGTTGACCCAGCCGGGTCATGATGAACCATACGGCGCACAGGTTCACCCTGATGTGTATATGTAACCCTGATATGAAACCCATCCGGCTCATGGAGAAGAGACAAACGGGCGATTAACGACGGGACACTCCTTCTGCGAGTCTCGAAGGTCCTTCGGCGGTCGCGACAGAATGCCGAAACCAGAAGGTGCTGGGCACGTCGAGATCAGCCCGGCCAAAGCCAGTACCTCGACGTGAGCGGAGACTCGTGAGGAGGAAAAAGGAGCGTTGGGGCGCGCGGGTTGTGGACTCAAGCGAAGAGTCAGGTGATCGTTTATCCACGTGATCGGGGAGAAGGATCTTCCGGTGGTAATCGAGGGCGCCGCCATTGGCTGCCGAGAATCCCGTGACGCCTGAAACCCGAGGTAGTCTGTTCCGATCGTTCGCGATATTCCCTCCGTCACACCTGAGAGCATCTCGACGGTCACCTCATCATGTTCTCGCAAAAGGTTGCCCAGCAGTCGCTGCGACGGCGTATGTCATGATCGGTCTCTTCCCCGGCGAGGGCCATTGGCGCTAACAATTCACTCCCGATCTCAGTTGCCGTCCAGCAGCCGTACGCCGTGCAGTTCGCAAAGATGCGCGCCTCCCCGGTCGCCCTGGCTCTCGGAAAGGGCGTTCAGACGAGGTCAGTTCCATTTGTCTCCAGTGGCAGGCTTTCGCATCGATCTCCCGCCCAGCATTGACCCTCCGCGCAATTATACGTCATCCGCCATCGACCGAAACTAACCCGCACCATCTAGACCCGTCACCTCGTCCCCGAACACCGATGACCCGACCCAGATTCTTGCCAAGCAGCGCCTAAATCGGCCCGTGGCCCCCCACCTCACCATCTACAAGCCCCAAATCGGCTGGATCGGTAGTTCCTTGCACCGTATCTCCGGCGTCGCCCTCTCCGGCACCCTGTACCTGTGGGCGACCGCGTACCTCGCCTCGCCCGCCATCGGCTGGCACCTGGAGTCGGCTTCCATGGTCGCCGCCATGGGTGCCCTCCCCGTCGCCGCCAAGATTCTTCTCAAGGCCACCATGGCCCTCCCTTTCACCTACCACTGCATGAACGGCGTGCGCCACTTGATCTGGGATACTGGCCGTGCCCTCACCAACCCGGCCATCATCAAGTCCGGCTGGACGGTCGTTGGCCTGAGCGTGACCAGCGCGCTCGCTCTCGCTTTCCTTTAGATCTACTGTCATACCTCTTGAGTTTCCTTGTGTGTTATTAAAGTGATTTTAACGTATACCGGTGGAGCAATTTACGTCAGTCCCGCTACGGCACAAGCTACCAATGCGCGAACTAAAATACATTCTGGATTTTGTCGATACTCCAATACTCCGTGGATCTTCATTGGTCAAACCATATCTCGCCCGGTCCATCTTGTAAATCATCTTGTAAATCAGAAAGTCTCTTGTCTCTGTCCAAGTGGTATCATATTACCGGTTGCCCCTCGAACCCATGACCGCGCAGAAGACGAATGTTTCGAATTACAGTCTAAGGTACTTTAGCATGGATCTAGCAAGTATCGGGGCATGGGTGATGATACCTATTAACCTGTTTTTCCCAACGCCAAACAATCAAAGATCAAGGACATCTAGGCCGGGCTCGGCGGCGGGTTGGGAGGAAATGGCCGGGGCGAGGGCGGGTCCTGCACAGAGTGATCACTCGCGGGCATGCCACCGGTCAGTGTATATGGGACCTGTGTCGAGGACGAGAGGGACCGAGGAGTAGACATGGAGGATGTATAGAAGGTGATTTGCATGCTTCCGGGGAATGTAGTCACGGATGAATATAAAAGATGAGGTTGAAGGCGCTGGAAAATGATCAGGAAATAGTATTCGAGCTGGAGAAAGCCTGTTGATCTCCAACGGTCTACAAAGGTCATTTAATAGTCCAGAGCAATCGGGGCGCTCGGAAGCATCAAGTCGTACACCGCCATCCCATCGTTTGAGACGATCGTACGGCTTCCGCTGCATCGACGGCGACTCCCGCTGGGGATCTTTTCGGGAAGCGTCGTTGACACTGCAAGGGCCCGCCGGAGCGCTGGATGTATAAACCAAGCCGTCACACGGGGAGATCGTGAGAGACCAAATATCCGGGCAACAAAGCCCACAACAGTAAGGTATATCTGGAGCTATATCCATTCCCGGGATCGAATGCCAACCCATCCACGATACAACGGAAAAAAGGTACCAGTGCTTGTGTGATTTCTGGTCTATCGATTCTACTGAAGATCCCTTCCCCAGACCTCCCAATGGCTGCAGATTCCAGTGGAGTGACACCAGCGGTCTGGGCCGTTAGGTGGCGGCTTCTTGCAGCGATCATCTTCATCGCTTTGCCTCCCGTCGATGATTCCAGACAGTGTTCAACGGATACTCACCGTGATTTGGTCTTCCGAGGGTTGACCAAATACGGGGTCACGGTGCGGCGCCAACACACATACACAATTAATTCTGTCGGGGTGGCAATCAAGTACCGGGATCGGGTCTAGTCGAGCCTCGAAGGTTCCATGCCTGGACAGCCTCTCAGAGGCAAGATCTTATACAATGGGACTATGGATGGACCAGGAGATCACGCGCAGCAGACCTCTCACGAAGGCTCATCTCCCCATGAAACAACGTGAAAATATACAAGGGACAAGGCGTGCATAGTCCCCTGACCAGAAGATCCGCACACGTGGATCAAGCTCTTCTGTAGTACAGTGCACAGACTCCTGCCTTATTCAGGGGGCCCAGGCAAGCTTCACACAGCAGCGCCGTTTTTGCGGCCCGTCCGCGGGGACATGGGTCCTTCGAACCAACCACCGCACCCCGGGCAGACTGCACGGCTACCAGCTTCCGCTTGGCGACATCAAGCGGTCTCAGCATCGACTGTGCGTTGCAGGCGTCGATCTTGTTCAACCGCACGCCGCAGCTCGGCCGGAGCGCGGGGGCCTCCATCCGGGTAGCATTGTGGTACCTTTGGTAGAGACCGAATATTCTGTTGCCTCGCCATCTAGAATTCTTCTCTTTCGAGATCCGTGCCAGGGCTTGGCAGCGGATAGAGACCTGGATTCCTGGTCGCTGGGCCCGCGAGTAGGGCTTGGTTGCGCCGCCTGGTTGAATCCCCGGGCCACTCAGGCGTCAGGATGTGTTTTCTGCGGTATGATCGGACATTTCGTTTTGTCCTCGCCTTCTCTGACAGTCTTGGCTTCTAGCAGTGATGGCTAGAGAAGCACGCTGCGGGACATGGGGGCTCCTTTCGAGAAAGGAATAACATTCAGGAGAACCCGGATCTTTGGTGTTATCTGGATAGAAGTTTCCGTCCAGCAGCTTGATTGGTATGGTCATCCCCAGACATCACACAGGACCACTGCAGGTAGGAGATTGGAGGATGGATCCAGTCCAGAAGTGTATGAGTGAGTGCGTGGACCTGGAATAATCAATACGGCAAGACAGCAGCGTTCTAGAATTGACAGACAGCGGAAACCGAGTCTATATTTGCGAGTCATTAGCCAAACTAAACAACCATACATCTGTATCGAGTCATAGCGGAGGTGACAATGCGAGTCATCCCACAAGGAATGAGATCAAGCCACAAAATTCTGAATCATGGCCAGGACATTATGCCAAGCAGTCGAACACAGCAAGTTTCCGAGCAGCGGTGAAGAGGCATTTGCAAGATTGATCCGCGGTCTATGGATGTCTCCAAGTCTGGAGTAGGAGGCGGCAGTATTTCACCGCCAAGGCCAGAAATCTTCCAATTCCCACGCGACTAAATCACCCCCAGCACCACCCCCAATGGCTTCGAATTTGTCCACTCGAGCAGTCAGGTCTGCCTGCACTGCATCCAAGGCGGCTCCTCGCTCTCTCGTTACCCTCATACCCCGCCGCTCCCTCACCTCCACCCCGGAATCTTCAAAACAGCCGCCGCGATGGTCGTACACACCTCCGCGGACGATGGCGCCTTTCCGACTGCGCTTCGACTCAGGGCGCCCTGAATACAATGTCAACGCAGACCCGGCGGTTCTCGATCAGTTCTATATCCGTATGCTTGGCGAGAAGGGCGACCAGGTTCTCTCCGACGAGCTGAAATGGTTGGCTGTAACGCATAAGAGTTTCGATCAGGGACGCCGAGGCTTCAACGACCGATTGGCCTTTTTGGGTATGTCGGATATGAATCCAGTTCAGACGATGAGGCGATACTGATCGCACTAGGAAAACGCATTGTGCAAGTGCAGGCTTCTCTGGCACTCGTGCAAAACCCCAGCACCGCCAGCACAACACCCACGAAGGATGATTTTGGCCGCACTCCGTTCACCCACCCGGCGTTAGATGGCCTGAAGAACCTGTCTGGTGCCACCAAGGGCGCTCTCACCGACCGCACCAAGCTGGCTGAGCTCGCTCAGCGATACAAGTTATTGGAAGTACTCCGATGGGCACCGAAGACGGTATGAATTCCTGGATTGAGATAGATGGCACAGTTACTTACTGCTCCGATAGCCCGGCAACCTTCGAGCATCCGGCTCCGAGCTGGTGCTCGCGCACACTCTTTACGCGATTATTGGAGCAATCTCGTTGGAGAAGGGCGGACACGTTGCCAACCAGGTCGCACGGGAGCGGATCCTTAAGCCATTGGGATTCTAGGCGTTTCGTGTGCGCGTCTACAGCATTTATGCGGCGTTGTTGATTATCAGGGCCGGCAATGGACCTCCACTGCACGGCTTGTACATGTGTATTTTTAGAAGCTTGTCCATCTCTATACTCGCAAATATACCTTGCCTGTTCAATTAGAATGTCCGGTTCCTCTGACACCGCCCGAGTAACAGTGAGCAAAATACTCGGCCAGCTCTTATGGAACCACCATAAAATGTTCGTCTCCGCGTCTCGGTATCGCAAGTTTCAGTAATCGGACCTGACAGCTGTCCGACAGAATGCCAAACAAGCCGCAGAAAATCACAAGGACTTTGTACTGCCTTGCACTGTCTGATGAGAGCGTTGGGAGAAAAGAAAATCGTCCGCGCGAAACGAAGAGTTTTTTAAGGGCCCACGCTAACCCGTTCGGGCGAGGCGGTTCCACTGCGGGCATCGGTGGCTCTCGACTTCATCTTCCACTCCTTCTCAGCGACGACTTGCCCGATTGTCGAACCGGTCTTGAGATAATGTTGCAGTAGAGCGCAGCATGCGGCTTTGTTGTTCTTTCGTCACCGACCCAGATTCCCGTTGACCTCCCCAATTCGTTCTCCCGTCATCCCCCCATCAACATTGACACGTCATGGCGTCGGCGCTATTCTTCCTCGACTTGAAGGGCAAGGTGGGTGGACACTCGTGGATGTGACGGGGATGATGCTCTGCAGCCAGCATCCCCAGTCACTGCCTCTTGGAGTCAGGATTGACTTGGAATACAGACCCTTCTGGCCCGCAACTATCGCGGGGACATTCCCATGTCCGCGGTTGAGAACTTCCCCATCCTCCTGAGCGAAGCCGAAGAAGAAAGCTCTGCCGTGGCGCCTTGTTTCTCGCACGAGGGTATCAACGTACGTTCCGCTGTCGTTTCAATGGCCTAAGCCTGCTCCGGCGATTGTCTCCTTTTTTGTGTGCGCGCGCAGCCCAGCATCCACTGACACGGACGCGGTGATTGGATAGTACCTCTATATCCGCCACAGTAACCTCTACATTCTCGCTTTGACCAAACGAAACACCAATGCCACCGAGATCCTGCTGTTCCTCCACAAGATTGTGGAGGTCTTTACCGAATACTTCAAGGTGCTTGAGGAGGAGAGTATCCGGGACAATTTCGTCATCATCTATGAATTGCTGGACGAAATGATGGACTTTGGATACCCGCAGACAACAGAGAGCAAGATCTTGCAAGAGTAAGAACCATGGATTTGCAGCCCTGGCCGGCAAATGTTGACGAGACCTGCAGATACATCACTCAAGAATCACACAAACTTGAGGTGCAAGCACGGCCGCCAATTGCGGTCACGAATGCCGTCTCCTGGCGAAGCGAGGGAATTCGCTACCGCAAGAACGAGGTGTTCCTGGATGTGGTCGAGTCTCTGAACCTGCTCGTGTCGGCAAACGGAAACGTGCTGCGGTCGGAGATTCTAGGCGCCGTGAAGATGAAATGTTATCTGAGTGGAATGCCGGAGCTGCGCTTGGGGCTAAATGATAAGGCTATGTTCGAGAGCACGGGTCGCGCCACGCGTGGCAAGGCCGTGGAGATGGAGGATGTCAAGTTCCACCAGTGTGTGCGATTGTCGCGGTTCGAGAACGACCGCACGATCAGTTTCATCCCACCGGACGGTGAATTCGAGCTCATGAGCTACCGATTGAACACGCAAGTGAAGCCATTGATCTGGGTGGAGTGCTTGGTTGAGTCGCACTCGGGGTCACGCATCGAGTACATGCTGAAGGTGAGTCCTGAACTCCGCGACGTTGCGGTTGTAAATGCTCACCTCGCGGGTCCAGGCCAAAGCACAATTTAAACGCCGCAGCACGGCCAACAATGTCGAGATTATCGTGCCCGTCCCCGAGGACGCGGACTCGCCCCGGTTCCGCACCAACATCGGCACCGTGCACTACGCCCCCGAGCAGTCAGCCATCATCTGGAAGATCAAGCAGTTCGGCGGCGGCAAGGAGTTCCTTATGCGGGCGGAGCTGGGTCTGCCGTCCGTGAAGGGAGACGACGAGCACGGTGGCGGGATGACGGGTGGCTTCGGTGGCAGCATGGGTGGCGCTGGACACATGGGCAAGGCCAAACGACCCATCAACGTCAAGTTTGAGATTCCCTATTTCACCACCAGTGGAATCCAGGTGCGGTACCTGAAGATCACCGAGCCCAAGGTATGAACTACACATCTCCCCACTCTGGCCTTGAAAGCACATATATTAACCTCCCGCCAGCTCCAATACCCCTCCCTTCCTTGGGTCCGCTACATCACACAATCAGGCGACATTGCCGTCCGCATGCCGGACGTTCAATAGCGCCTCCATAAAACCTCGGCGTTTGCTTTGCTTCGCATGTGATTGTACAGCCTTGTTCTTGATCTCATCTTTGCCCTCGCACCACTGGGCGTTTTGCGATTCCTCGTGTACGGAGTTAGGCCGCGCTGGCGTTTTGGCCGGCATCTCCATCCGGGATATAGTACATGCAGTAGTTGGTCGAGCTTCTCAATCAATTGCACAACTCTCGCTTCGGATATTTCGTAGATATTTAGGCTCTAATCTAGCTTAGTTCAAGTCGATTGTTATGAAATGGAAGATCGGTAGAATACTAGCGAAATAAACACATAAAGATAGACAAAGAGCCGGTTTCGGATCCTACTTAATGCAAATGATCATCCGAAGTGCGGAGGCGAAAGCGTATACGCCGGCTGGGCTCACACCCACAATCTGGGTCTCCTGACGGGCTCAAGACCATGTATACGCCTGCGTTCCATCGAAGACTGTCCAAGTTGATGGGGTACGGCCCAAATATAATTATTTAACACATCCATGGATATAGTGAGAATCTGCTGAATGCATATTTACACTTGGGGGAGGGGAACTGATATTGCTCCAAGCTTTCGTTCTAACCCTTCCAAGGCTCTTTAGGAAGGCATAATTCAACTCCTGTTTGCATCTATTAGTCAGTATTCTCACCAGCCTCTTGAACTGAAAGTTACTAGACTGTCATTTACGAGCAAGAGGGAAAGCCGCGCAAAATCGTAGGTCAATGCCACCCAGGGAAATACGGTCTATGGAGCGACCTGCATACAAAACACGCGAAGAACAAGTCCACAAGCCACGCGGGCTTAAATCAGATCTTCCAGGAATAGATACACGCACATCCAAACGCCGAGCTCCACGTGACTTTTCCACCAGCAATATAAACACAGTCCAGATGCCAGCTCCGCTGTACAAGACAAGAGACCACGCTAGAAACGAGAGCACGCGAATGCATCCCCCCGACACATCCAAGCGACTCGACCCCTTCCAGCCCAACCAAAGCAGGCAGAGGGAGTCGGAGTCGGAAAAAGTAATTCAACCAGAAAGAAACACGGACCAGAGGCCAATGGTCAGAATCAAGTGCGCCCGTTCGCACCGTCTTCGGGCGTTTCGGGCGGCGGGAGGGGAAATCCGTCAGTTCGGCCGCCGGCCGCGGCTTTGGAGAAGCCCTCGCGCGCCAGCATGGTATTGAGCACAGCGCAATTGTAGGCGGCTTCGCCGGGCGGAACCACAAGGAAGATATACGTGTTGTCGGTGAAACGACCGAGGAAGATATTAAACTGGGGGGTTTTAGTGTGCATGACGACGAAGCCCGCGGAGGCAGAGGTGGTCGAGGTATTGCGGGCGGCGCAATGTTTAAAAGCCTTCATGATATTCGACAACCGCTCATGGCGGTCATAGATGGGGTTAAGGTCGCCGACTTCCGAGGAAACGGAGGTGACGGTGAGGAATGTAGAGCGTTCGAAGAGAATGACTTCTTCGGCGTCGATCTTCTTCGCAAAAGCCGTTAGGAATCGCTCGATGACGGTGAGGTTCGGGATGAGTTTGTGCACGATGCCCGCCCAGGCCTTGTACAGGGATTGGTCCCAGATGCTGCTCCCGAATGTGTCGACGCGGAAACCCTCGGAGCGGGAGCGGATGAGCGCCGACCGCTCCTCGTAGATGCGTTGGCGGTGCTCGCCTTGGATCAGGTCCATCTTGTGCACGAGGCAGAAAACGTATGCATTGGGGCTGAACTCGCGAAGGGCATCGATGATTGCGTTGTAGGTATCTAGGTCACGGTCGACCTCGCGCGACTCAATGTCAAAGACGTAGATGAGCACGGCCACATCGGAGAAGATGTTCCCGCGCTGCGATGCAAGGTATGTTTCCATAAAGGCATCTTGTCTGAAGAGTAAACGTGTTAACAAGATGGCCCACGGCGAGGTTGTATGCACGACTGCAACGCAACTCACCCTCCACAGTCCCACAGGTTGAGAGTGAGGTTGCCCATGAACTTGACATGGCTGTGCTCCACATCGATGGTAGCACCGAGGCGGCGGACGTCCTTGGCGACATAGTTGCTAAAGATGATCGAGCGCATAGACGACTTGCCCGAGCCACTCTTGCCCATTAAGAGCACCTTCCTCTTCTTCTTGCGGGCGTCCATATTGGTCTGGTCGTTGAGCTCGGATGCCCCGCAAGAGCGGGGGCCAATCGGATAGTTCTGGGAGGCGGCTGAATGGCTGCTCCCGGGACGCAGAGGCGGCCAGAGGGGGGTTGTGAAGCTAGAAGGGAGAAAAGTGCATCACCGGGGAATTTCGGAGGAATTGGAGGAGGGAGATAAGAGGGAGAAGCAGAGGAAGCTAACGTTCAATGCGGAGTGAACGGACCAACGTTGGACCCGGGGTCACGTGGGGATCTGCCGGATGCAAGCATGACCATGCAGAAATCACATTTCAGCCATCGAGACGAAATTGATTGATGATTATGGGGTGGCGACTACAGCTAATCTTCTGGGTCTCCCTAGGTACCTATTCTGTACATGTTGTGCTGGTGATTCTAAAGGTAAGATAGCCGAGGCAGCGGGATGACGACATTGTTTTGAAGGAACGACATTGACTCCCCCAGATTCATGCATTAGATTGCTCCTGCTTAAACGCAGCCTCGTCACAGGCTCAGATCGATAAAAAAAATAAAGCTGGTATCCAAATAGAAAACGCAGAAGTGCACTGCCAACAGCACACCATGCAAAGGTCTCGGAGCAACCGAGATGAAGACATCGCAAGGCTGATTATCAGAAGATCAAAGTCATTGACAGTTCATAAAGACCGGCACCAATCCAGAGCATCAAATCAAGGCCAACGGCGGATTGGCGCCGGCGTGGTATACCGTCCGTTATTCATGTTAAAAGACACTAGAAGACGGTGCCATCGGATCGGATCATGATCGGGGGCTCCTTGGTGTTGGGTCGCGAGACTTCGGCGATTTCTCGACCACCCTGAAGCTCAAGTTAGTTTTCACGGATGTATTCCCGGCGGCGGTAGCCATACCTTCCAAGAACCCGCTTCCAGCATCTGGGCCAGGTTCAACTGGTCCTCCGATCCAGTCAATCCCAATTGAGTATTGACTTCATCGAGTAGCTCGTCCAAGAAACCAACGGTGACGGCTCGCCATTCGACGATCACGCCATCGTCGGTCGAGAAGAGTGGCACAACCTCCATATTCGGCTGGCCCTTGATCTGTGCATTCTCGCGAAACGCGGCGATCCCCCGCTCAAGTTCGGCGGGTTTCAGACTCAACAGTCCCATGTCAATTAACAATCCACCGTTTCGATACTCGGGGAGCCCCGTCAAAAGATCACTGCCGGCGAAGTGAATGTGCATTAGCTTAGACAGTGGTACCATGATCGAGTAGCAGAGCCACTGCGTCAGCTTGTGGAATGGGATGATGCTCTCCCACGGCTGTGCGGGCGGCGACCGGGGAAGATCCGGGCAGTCCCACGCATCTCCGATCGAGACGCCGTCGATCTGAGTGCGCGACGGCGGCCAAATGGGAGAAAAGCCATCCATGAGGACCGTCCATAGGGTCGTGATGGGCACAATGGGGACGGACGAGGCCTGGGTAGACGGGTGACTTAAAATGTAGTCTATCACGCGGAAGTCAGTAAGACAATGGCCACCGATCTCCAGGAATGAACCTACCAAGCATGTTCCCCGGCCGCGCGTCCACGCCGAAGAAGTCTTGGTTGTTCAGCGCATCGGCCAAGCGCACGAGCAGTCCCGTTCGACCCTCCAGCCCAGCCAGCGGGTTACTCTCCGAGTGCTGCATGCCCTTGGCCAGCTTCTCGACCGTCACCGTCTTCAAAGCGGCGCCGTCCACCTGGCAGGGCTCCGTCGGGTCGCTACTGAACAGACCCGACTTGAACATCTCCAGGCTGGCGACGGCTAGACCCTCGCTGCGCGAGTAGATCTTCCCGGACTCCTTGGAGCGGTAGGACCACTTGGTGCCAGCCCCGGCATCCAGCAGCACCGAGACGACAAAGAGGTCAATGAGGCGTCGGGTGCGCTCCTGGGAGTCTATGCGACTAGGCCAGGACTGGAGCAGCTGGTTGATGCGGGGCCGGCCACCGACGTCGAAATGCTGCCAGCGGCCATGGGGTGGGATATTTTCATAATCCGGAGCATAGTCTCTCTGGGGCAGCACGAATTAGACCAGGGAGAAGAGAGAATCAGACAGAAAAAAAAGAAACATGGAGAAGGGGGTAGCGGCATGAATGTTGGCGGGACATTTTGGGCTATTTCAATTTTCTTTTCTGGTTTTGTTTCTTTCTTTCTTTTTTCTTTCTTCTGTTTTGGATTACCTTTATAATCGAGACAATATAGGAGGCGGTGGCCTGAAACTTGGACATGTCCACATCGAAATGACGGAGCTGGTTTCGCTTGGCGCAGTCGAGGACGATCGAGGCGCGTTCACGCACGGCATGAATACTTCGGAGATAGGCGGCGGGATCTAATGCTGGGTCGGGCGGTTTGGCAATGGGGAGCTCGGGGATGGAGATGGGCAAGCCGCTGCCCTTGTAGCCGGGGGAGCGCAGCGACGTGTTGGAGGTGCGGGCGCTGTTGACGGAAACAAAGGATTCCTGTTCGTCTCTGTCGCTCGCGGAATTCCGCGAGTCTTTGCGCTTGAAGAGACCCATGATGGGGGTGGAAGGTGATGTTGGGGAGGGGAGGAGAAGAGAAGTGGAGATTAGGAGGGGGGAAATGCAGGAGAGATATGGGCGCGGGTGTCCCCCTCGTGTCAGGAAGCACGAAGAGTAATTTTAAAATTGCATCGAGACGGAGCGGGGCCTTTTCTTCACAAGTGGGGGGAGAAGATAGGATGGTATACTGGATTAATCCGGGACAAGGGTCTAGAGGGATCCAGTATAGATCGCGATGGGGCCAGCACAGATCGGGTCTTGCCCCGTGCGGACGAGATGGAAAAGATGGAAAAGATGGAAATCGGAAATCAGACTTGACCTCCGCGCCGTGTGACCAAAAAGAACCTCCTTGCCAGCCTCGTCCACTACTCCGTCCGGAACTTCAACTTCTGTCAGGGGTAAAACCACAAATAATCCACCTCCCCGCCCATCATTACTTGTTACCGCGCGGCTCCTGCACCCGATGTCCCCGCTATCGAAAAGCGGAGCTCTGACTTTCCGCTGGTTTGGCCCGCGACGCGGTAAGCCGTGTCTGACAAGTCCGTGTATTCCGTGCTGCACCATCCTCCGCGCTGAACAACTCACCAAATCCTCGGTCCAGTTCAGCCCGGATTTGCAGGATCGAGCCAGACCAGGCCCACGGCGGTTGTCGGAGGGATCAGGGACTAGCCTGATCCGTTGGACGGTTAAGACTCCACCGGGCCTCGTATATGAAAACACTGTCACTGCAAGGGAAGAAGCGACAAGCGTGGTTCCTGCATAACCCGAATGTTCTTCCGTGCAGAATCAGTGAGCAGAGGCTCAGCCTGCCTCAATCGGTGCTCTTGACGATGGCATCCAGCAAGAACATTCGCGGGTCCACTCTAGGTTTGATGGACAAAGCTATTGCCGACGCGTCAAACTATAGAGGACCCACCATCAATTGGATCGCGTGCTGCATTCGATGAGATGTCTGCATGGAATGGAGCAGAGCAATCGAGTCCCGATTCCCGATCCTCGACGAGCATACTGTACTATTGGCGTGGTCGCATCCTGCTGCTGGTCTACCAATCACACCGGATTCTTTTGCGATCACCCCGAGGGCAAAAATCATCATCCGTATCAAGGCCGTGGTATGGCATTGGTGGATCGGGAATGTATACTCTGCAATGGCTCCAATGATCTCAGCTCGCATGGAGCAACTCGAGAATCTATATTCTTACGTACAGGCCCAACTCCGATACGAGGGCGGATCCCCGCTCATTCCCCGCATCGCCTCAACTTGCCCATATCTCTTAATGCACCGTATATACCCACCTCCACGGGCCAAGTAGCTCCAGGGACCAAAGGTTTGTCGCGGGAATCAGAACCCACCGCCCGGACAGATGGCATGGACATGGATCTTGTGAGGAGTGTAGTCGAGAGCGACTTGCCGGGTCAGACTACCGACAACTCCCTTGGATGCGCAATATAATGCTGTTGGCAAAAGACCTCGGTATCTACTACATTCCATGAAAATACAAACTTACGGTTCGTCCGCCCAGAGACGATCGACATGACCGACAAGATATGAACGACCCTCACGGTCTCCGCACGATTGAGGTTCTTGGGCCAGCATTTGAGCCAAGGCATACTTGCAGCCCGGGAAGCGCCGTCCTCGTTAGGAGGAGACGTATGTATACGTGCCAGGCTTTTGATCCCAAGGACACAGGTCATATCAAACTCAAGAGAACTCGAAAATAGCTCGATCATGACGTCCTAGCAAGTCAAGTTGGTCAAGGAGTATAGGACAACAGTCCCCGTACATGCAGGTTTCCATCGGAAAACTGAGCCTCGCACCCAACTCAATCTGTACCACAACATATTGAAAACGACAAGACCAACCCTATAAAAACCGTTGCACTTGACGCCAATCCATCCGTATACACCGATCCGCCTATGAACGGAAATCACGTGCACCACGCGCCGCGTCGACGTCAACCGCGAACAGAATCCCCTGAACCCGTTCCTCCCATTCCCCACCCCCAATCGCAAATCCAACCATCATGTCTGCCTTCTCCTCCATCCGCCCCTCCCTGCGCTTGGCCACGGTCGCCAACCAGGCCGCACGCGGCTTCAGCTCGACCGCCCAGCGCTCCATCGCCCGCATGATCATCACGGGCCGCCTCGCCGCCGAGCCAGAGCTGCACGCCACCTCGTCCGGCCAGGAAATCGTCCGGTACGCCGTCGGCACGTCGCACGGCAAGGGAGACAACCGACAGACGAGCTGGTTCCGGGTGACTAGCTTTGTGCCCGAGGGTGGACAGCGGGATTACATTCTTGGTCTGCAGAAGGGGTAGGTGACTTTCGATCTCCAACCACATACCCACGATCTGCCCTTGTTGATCGCGGGCATGGGAGTGCTGGGATTAGGATTTATACTAATACGAACGGTGTTAGAACCTTGGTCTACCTCGAGGGTGATGCTAGCTTGCGCCTCTACGAGGACGCTGAGGGCAAGAAGCAGTCCAACCTGAGCATTGTGCAGCGTAAGCCTCCTTCACCCTCATCCATTTCTTTCGTCAGGCTTACTCGTTTTATTCTCATAGGCTCCCTTGAGGTTCTCCGTCGCCCGCAGCCTGCGCTCACCGAACAGTGATTGCAAATGACAACCACGTTAGGAGTTGATCTGAGACTTCCGGTCAATTCAACGTGAAATGTGACTTGACTGAGATCTTGGCTTGCTGTGATTTTATTGTACTAGTATACCCTGAATACACTGTTTCCTTTGTGGGATGGAATACTATATACCCTCGAATGATTCACTATGCAGACCACGCAGAATGGTGCTTACCTAGGAATATCTCCAAAACACAGTCAAAAAATATGACGGACGCATCTGAATGATTGTGATCAATAATATTTAAGAATTAACTAGCTCAACGGTGACTATGCCTTGAAGAAAAAAACATTACAGTTTGGAAACCCAGCCGCTAGATGCAAAACATAGATGGTGCACCTAGGCTTGAATCGACGTCAGGCATTAGACCTGCATTTCGCTCTGCTGGCAAATCACCCGCTTGACGTGAATCGAGTCATTCCACTTCGGCAACGTCACACTCGGCGCGAGGTCGCTGCTGTTACGGCTCTGGCTCGATCCAGCCCAGGCATTGGTGTGGATGGTCTGGCTGGGCGCCGAGATGTCATCGAGGAGAACGCCGCGCTCCAGAGCACTAGCTCTGCGACGCGAGAAGAGGGTCCACGGTGAGAGATACCACGGGGTTCGATGAACGCGGATGTCATGGTTCGACTGCGAGGAGAGTCCACCTTTCTCAATGTCATTGTACGAGCTGGTGCCGAACCAGTTGCTATCATGAGAAGGTCAGTACTGTTACTCGACGAGGGAATGGAGAGTGCGGATTACGTACCGTGAAGATCGCTTCCTAGCTCTGTTGAAGAACTGCTTTGCCCGGCTCGTCGTCGATTCGACCAGGGTCGTCGCGGCCGAAACATTGGCGGGCCGGGGCGTAGCCTGTGAATCGACCGGGCGATTGAGGCCGGGGAAACAGGATCCCAGGCCGAGATACCACAAGGCAGTGCGGTACATGCGGGTTGCGTCACGACCGAAACCGAAGAAGACGAAAATCATCAGGCCCATGGCAATGGGGAGGTAGCGGTCGAAAAAGACCTGGCCCTGCGTTGGATACCTTTGAATCACGTACCACTTTGGTCCGTGAATCTGGCTCCAGGAGTATGGATGCCACGGCAGCGAGACGGCCACATCGTAGTAAAGGATGTACGCTTCGGCGGGGAGAATGGTGATGAGGGTGACAAAGGCGAGAAAGAACAGCCGCAGGAACCGAGACTTGCTCAGGTTACTTCTGGAGGCCCGTAAGATCGACTCAAAGTCGCTCCGGTACTTGTACAGGCGGAAGAGCAGCAGGCCTGTCACAGTTAGAACGATTCCCCCAAATTATACATCCACACTCACAGCAATAGTAGCCTGCGCCCAAGCAGATAGGGAGCGGCCACATGTTGGCCAGCACCATGCTGGGCCAGCTCTCATCAAAGTCATTGACACAGCCGGAGATAGCAAAGAGTAGATATCGGCTCTTTTGCCAGACATAATGAAGCATCATGGCGATCATTGGGATGATTGCACAAAACATGAGATCCACGACCCAATTGCGCCAGCGCTGGGTCTTACTCGGCACGAGCGTCGCACGGCTGGTATCCATGACTTGGGCCAGCCCACGGAAGATACACAGGATCGATCCCGGCACGGCCACGTAGCCGGCGACCATGAGCTTCACCTCGACATCACAGAGTCCGGTGCCGTCCCACCAGGATTCAATATCGTCGGTAGGCCAGATAAGGGCATTGATGATGTTGAAGATATTGAGCAGCATGGACCAGCAGATGAAGCTGGCAGCCGGGAAGTTGCGGTTCTTTGCATGCAGGATCAACGGCGGCACGCAGATAGCGAGCTCGATAAACGACACTGTGGGCAGGATCACCGCGAGCGGGTATCGCTTGTTGATGGCATCCATGGCGCCTTGCAGTTCAACACCCGGGGCAATCATTCAGTGATAGAGGATCCCGATGTTCAGGAATGTTCGACGGATGGTAGAAAAATGGAGGCAAATGCGAACCATACTCGACGTTGGCAAGTATATCACGCCGATCCAGGAGACAGGTTCAAAACCCAGGCGACACTGATTCACTCGAGATCATCGCGTGGGCCTACTGTCGAGACATGGATGGGGGGCTTATTCGAAGTCGAATTGGCAGCAGGCCGCATCGAGCGGGCAAGCCATGGAACCTGCCCAGTGAAGTAGGCACCGGGCCAGATTTCCAGAGTCGAGCATCAAAGAAAAAAGGCCGCCACCGAGTTGATACTGGAGCCCGAATGGCGCGACCCGTCTGGGCACAACGAGGCCCTTCCCAATCGGGGGCTCAATAGAGCCCGGGTTCTTATTGAGCCCCAAATCGGGCAATTCCCGCCTGGTTCTCATCTTAGCTTCCGTCAGAGAGAGCGGGAAGGAAGATGGGATCGACAGATGTGGATCAGTGGAGATGGACGAGTTGCAGAATTGCAGAGTTGCAGAGCCGGGACAATTCAACCTCGGCTGAACTACGCGCACTCCTCCACCTCCCGCCACGAACGGATTGCACCTTTGTTTCTGTTCCATCCCAGCATGATCGATCCCCCGTCACCCTCGGATTCGATCGCTGCACCTCCCCGCATCACACCCGCGTACCTCCGCCGTCGGGGGATCCCCGCACGCGTGACCTTGGAAGGGATGCCCGACTGGCCGCAGCGGCGGAACTCCACGCTGTCGGACTCGATTTCAGAGGCTCGTCAGTCGATCCGCTCCTCCACGGATGACTTGTTCCTGCCGCGGGTCGCAAAGGGGAATGAGGGTCGCGTGGCAACCGAGGAATCGCATTGGCACTCGGCCCCGCTAGGGTTGGCGCTGCTGCCGGCCATTGCGGGCGTTTTCTTCCAAGATGGAAGCTCTTTCGTCACCGACGTGACTTTACTCGTCCTCGCCGCCATCTTTCTCAATTGGTCGGTCCGACTACCGTGGTATGTCTCCTACTGAAGGATCCGGATAGACGCTTATAGATACCCTAGGGACTGGTATCGTTCGGCCCAGGCAGTCCAACGCGAGCACGCCGATACGGTCGAGATGGATTTAAATGAACTAAATGAAGAGGATGAATTAGATACAGACAAGAAAGAACCGCGCCAACATCATCGCCGAGCCGCAGAAGCCCAGGCCATTAAAGAGCTGCAGATCCACGAACTAACGGCCTTGGCCTCGTGTTTTATCTTCCCCATCATTGGCACCTGGCTACTTCATGCCATCCGGTCCAGTCTTTCGAGACCGTCCGAGGGCCTCGTCTCGAATTACAACCTCACCATCTTTCTCCTAGCGTCCGAGGTCCGCCCATTCGCACACCTCCTAAAGCTAGTTCAAGCACGAACCTTGCACCTCCAACGCATCGTAGCCTCCGCATCCGACGAAGACCGCGTCGATCCAAGTAAAGTGCAGGATCTCACCAAGCGGCTCGAAGAACTCGAAGCCCACGTGGCCGAGGCCGCCGCGACACGCCTGGCAACTTCTCCCTCCAACCCAGATCAACTTTCGCCAACCCAGGAGACACTCGATGCACCGACCCTCATTACCCAAGCTGCCGTCGAGGCACGCAAAGCTCTACAGCCAGATATTGAAGCGCTAAATCGCGCCGTTCGTCGCTACGAGAAGCGCACCGCCCTCTCCACTCTCCAATCCGACACTCGCTTCCAACAGCTCGAGGCTCAAACTCGCGACGCTATCGCTCTCGCCGCAGCTGCACAGCGCTCCACCGCCAATAGACGTTCCAGCTACGCATTTATTCTGATTGACTGGGCCTGTGCCATTGTCGTGGTTCCTGCTCAGATCGCCCTGTCCGTGTTGAACTTCCCCGGCCGCGTGGCGAACCGCTGTCTACTGGCCGTCAAGGGTGTGCTCCACCGCCGCCAGCCGGTGCCCCGGAAGCACACTAGACCAAGTAAAGGCAAGGGTGTCGAGCGGTACCAATCGCAAGCTCCGCCAACGCGTGCCTCCACTTCTGCTCTTGCGCAACAGTCGTCTTCCACTAACACAAGAATAGAACCTCGTTGAACCTGGAGTGTTGACGAGCTAGAATACTCTACCATTCCTTATTTTCCTTGTTTCGTTTCGGGTTATTAGCGGCTCCTATTATATATGTTGGGTTTCTTGGGAGGGTTGGATGTATCATGGGTTAGGAGTACATAATTTCGGGCCTGTGAGATATGAATGTCCCTATATTAAGGTATGACTTGAAGTACATCTATCAAGGGGAATAGAAAGAATTCACCCTCAATTTCGACCTCGTTTGACCTCAGTATAACCAGTATACAGCACCAAGAAAACGCATTTTCTCTGTAGGGGTTAAGATCTATCACTCTGATTGAAGTGACTCAAGTGTCTCTATCCAACACGAATCTTCGATTCAAATCTATATCTAAAAACAACCGCATCTATAGCACCGACCACGCCCATCTACTTCGAGAACTACTCGAAATCTACCAGATATAGTACGTCACGCATATTAAGAACGACCGCCAGATGGCCCTCGCTCATCTACACCAATCATCTTCAGAAAAGGCTCGATGATGCTCTTCTTGCGCTCCTCTGTCGCTCGTCGCTCTTTGTCTTTCGTCGAGGTGGGCACAGCCCCGGAAATGAGGACCCGAGCAAATATCGATGCGAGCGAGGACTCGACTGCCTGGCGACGGGCTGCAAAGGGGCTTTTCTGTGAGCTGGAGCAGGTGGCCGAGTCCGAATCGGTAGATGAGAGCTGGGACCGGTTCTTGCGACGAAAGCTACCGGCGGAAATGAATGCTGCTGCGGAAGCGGGAGTCTGTTGTGCTTGCTGAGTCTCTGCAGGCTGGTCGCGGTCTGAGGCTTGTTTGTCGGATGACTCTTGTTTCTTTTGTTTGGATGGTTGGGTTGGCTGCGTAGTTGACGGGACCGGGGCAACTTCATTGGCGATACGCGCGAGCATGAAGGTGACGAATGTGAAGGAGACGCTGTGTGCGGGCGAGTATGCGAGGCTCTCGAGTACCCAGGCTTGGGTCTCTTCCCAGGATCGGGGCGGGGCCTTGGATTTCTCACGGGCCATCATCTGCTGCTCCATCTCTTGCCAGACGGATGCAGTGACGATGCCATCGCTCAGGGAGTTGAGAAATGCCAAAAGAGTCTGGGAGAGGACCTCAAGACGCTGGAGAGGGAGAACTTCAGGTGGGAAAATGGCCGTGAGAGACTCATTGGTATCGAGCGCTTCACGAACCGAGGTCAAGAGAGGCGCGCGGTCATGTGGATCCTGAAGCGTCCATGTATCAGGCTGGAAGGGCCATGCGGCTCCCGAGGGATCAACTGTCCAAGGCGCCTGTTCGCCGGATTCACCTTTGGTCATACTCCACTCTGCCACGGCACGCTCAACCAATTCCGAGATTGACTCGGTCAGTCGAAAGAGCTCCCGGGGTGCGGACGACCGCACATCGCTCTCCACCTGAGACGTGTTGGATGCATCACTTGACGCAAGACTTCGAGCACCAGCCTCGGGCATGCGGGTGAGTTCATCTACGCTGCAACCGAAACAGGTCGGCAGCCAATTTCCGGAGGCCGAAATGAAGTGATCCCGGCCGCTGTCCACGTGAAGAACCAATATTTCCTCCAGCTTGACTTTCTTCAAGTTGAGCAAGCGAACGTGTTCGATGTTTTGGACGTGAGCGGTGATGTCAACGTTGGCAACCTCTCCAGGAAGCAATGTATGACTGCTTGAAGTTGCCATGGTCTGCTTTTTACTTTCGCCATCGGCAGACCGCTCGATCTGAATGTCCTGCCAAGAGGGCGTTTCGGTCTTGGTCTCATCACCCATGCTAGGACGTTGCGCGAAGGAAAAGTTTGCCGAAGTGCTGCTCGTATTGGCAATGGTCAAAGACCGGTGAACTGGTACATCAAAGATAACGTCTCCAAAATCCACGGTATTTGGATCTCGCCCTGCCCGTTGCTCATCATGATGCCGGTCCACAACAACAGTAAGACCCGGGCGAGACTCGTTCTCCGCCTTATCCAGCTCGCGAACGACCTCTTGGTGCACTTTGGCCTTCAGACTTGGGTTCACCGCGTCAAACGTCAAGGTGAAAATAGCATCCAACGGCTTATGATCGGACGATAGAATGCCTTGGTGCGAAATATAGTGATCCAAACAAATTGAATCATGGGGTGAATCCTGCGAAATGGCAGAAGAATTATCTTCCCGGTCTTCATCCGGATTGTATTCCTCCACATCTCCAGCGCCATCCAGGCCATCAACATCTGGATCATAGTCAAAGAGAACATTATCATCGGCAACCGCTTTGTCCAACCCGCGAGCCTGCATTTCCTGGTCCCTTTTTCGGGCCTCTTCTGTCTCTCGATCAAGCTGCTCATGCTTGACTTTGTCCCGTCGTGTACGATAGAGGATCCGGTCACACCAACTAGGTCCACGGTGCTTTTCACTGGAGTCGAACATGGCCACACTCCCAACATCGTATTTGTATGTGGGGAGGAATGAGATGTGGCCCTCGCGCCATCCTTTGTGAAAGGCTGTTCCAAGTCTCTGCTGGGCTCGGAGCTGGTCGTGCACGATCAGCGAGGATATCGTCGTTTGTAAAGAGGCAGGGTCATTGTGTGGATCAATCTCCTCGTCAGTCACCGGCTCAGGCCACTCATTAGCTAACTCGGTCGATGGCGTTGGTCGTTGTTCATCGGATTCGGATTTGGAGTCTCGACGACTTCCTGGTTTGTTCTTTTCTTGGCGTGCTGTGTCGTATGCGTTGGTTGTGTGCCGTGCAAGAACTTGGCGGACATCGTCGCCGGGGATATCATTCAGTCGGTAATTGAGATCGCCAAACCAAAACGTGAAGTCTTCGTCGCCGATGTTATCGTTTGTCTCATCGTCACCATCCTTGTGATCAATTGGTTGAAATTTGGCGCGAGAGCCAATTTGAGATGCGTCCCAATTGCGTCGCTCCAGGCTATTCTTATCTGATCCAGCTGCAAGGTGGCTGTTGACAAAGACCAGGCGAGTGGTTTCGCCGAGCACCAGGCGTGTCGCAACAGCGCCTTTATTGCCCATGTATCCCATCAGTCCCGTTCCAACATAAGTACTGCTAATTGATGATACACTTCCCCCGATCGACGGGGATGCATATATCAGCAGAAGCAGTCCGATCAACTGCACTTCCGAGACAAGCTGATAACCGGGAGGAAGAGCTTTATGGACCGCTTCTTTCCATCTCTTTGAGGGCGCCGGGTCGACATAGGGACGTAGGGCCTCGGCTGGAGACGAAACATCAACGATCTCCTGCAGTCCAAGAACGTAGAGATCGACACCTTCGGGACTGCAGTGAAATGGAGTCTCCTTCTTTTGTTCATCGTTCTCGTTGGGAGATGGCGACCCGCCGGTGGTTCCGGCGTGCTCAAACTGGTCGCCCTTGGCACCCGAGAACCTCTCGCAGACGCCCTGTCCTTGAACGAACCATTTTCCAATGTCTTTCTCGGTCCCCGAGATGGCAGCCACATTCCATGTTCCGACCTTTAATCGGATCGTCCGCCGACGAGTATACTCTGCCTCCCTCGCCTTCACCGCGCGCGAGAGTGAAAGGAGGTCGAGGGCAGGGTTATCTATATCTTCCAAATCCTCCGACGCATGTTCCCTCGGGTCGGAGACAAAAGGCTCTGCCACACGGGGCTCGTCGGTATTCATGATGGATGAAATGAGAGTTCGAATCAGCGAGAGACGGAGGCCAGTCGCATGGTTTGAGAGCTTCGGCTTCTATTTCCTCGGGCTTACGCGAGAATGCCCACTTCAAATTGGGTCTGCTATGCAGACTAATGGAAGGTAGGTTTCTGCGGTTCGAAACTCCGACAAACGCCAGCTCAATTGGGGGCGATATTAGAACTTGAACCACACGGTGGCGGGACGATGAATTCAGAGTAAGGACCGACTGTCGAGGGCGCAACCGGTGATCATCTCAGGCTCGAACTCAGTGCGAGACGGGTCGGGGGGTGAATGTCGACATTATGTAGACGGCATGTACAAAACAATAGCGAATAGAACACCAGAATTGAGTTGCAGTCGATGCAGCTCGCGCCCGGTGGAAGTGGGGGAAGTTGACCGGAGGCGGAGAGAGCTCAACGATGACGATTGCAGCCCGCGCCTTCAACTTCCACACTTCCTTACACAATGAGCTCGCGCAAACCCCGGCGAAACAACCCTGCCAACCACCACAACCAAAACCACAACCATCTCACCGACTATGAATCTGACGCCGCTTATCTTTCCGACATGCAACAGCTTCAATCAGCCCCTCCGCTTCGCTCTAACGAAGAACTCAACCTCGCCGTACTTCGCCGACATAATCCCTCTATCACTTTGATCCTCTCTCTCGCCAACTATGCCGTGATTTACATATTCAGTCCGACGTCGCGGGCGTGGGAAAAGACCTCAATCGAGGGCAGTCTGTTCGTCTGCCAGCTGACGCCCGGCAGCCTGGGCGAGGAACGCTACACAGCCTTCATCCTGAATCGCAGGGGCCTCGACAACTTCGATCTACCCCTGACGGACGGTGAAAACGTGGAATTGACGGATGAATACGTGATCGTGAGGCAAAACGAAGAAACCGACGCCGAATACAATAGTCATGGCAAGCACGAAAACGGCATGAAGACCTCGGATAAGATCTTCGGCATCTGGATCTACTCAGAGCCCCCGCCGAACTCCACATCCGAGACGCGCACGATTAATGCTCAGCTGATCATGGAGTGCGCCGCCCACGCCGGACAAAGTCTGAAACTGGCGCGCGAGCGGCTCGGCGCGATGCGCCAGGATGGAATGCATGTTGCAGCGGCCGCAGCGGAGGCACAGACAGCGCCTATGCAAGAGGTGCAAGCTAGTGTCCCTATGGGTCGTCAGGTATCACTGAAAGATTTATTCGGCCAACAGCGAGCCCAGGATGACGGATGGAGTGTGCGAGCACACCATCTCAGTCCCGCAGAGCAGCAACAACAACAATACCAACAGCAGCAGCAACACTATCAGCAGCAGATGCAGTATCAAATGCAGATGCAGCCGGGTATGATGCCACCGCAACATCCACCCCACCCCCCGCCGCAGCCCCAGTTGGATGTTCTTGGGAACCTATTCCGTAGGGCGGGATTGGCATACCAAGATGGACCGGGGCACTAGTAGGCTCCGTATTATGAATCGCATGTGATTTCCTTGGGGGTATTCCACACATGGCGTATGACTCGGTCTTTAATTTCTGGGCATATTTTATTTCCAGCCGCCAGTGCAGAAAGGGTGGTGTCGCGTCGCTTGAGATACCCATTGCAAGCATGTAGCTAAAGCGTGTTCTTGGTCAATGCGAACGAGATAGCTACCCAAACACAAGATCGTTACCATCATCCAGTCGAGCCTCCACTAGCAAGTCTTTCATTCTGACTGGATCTCCCGTATCATGCGCGCAACTTTTCGAGCCATGGTATCATTATGCTCTGGATCAATCAGCAAAACCAAGACTTGAGGTGGATCCCACGGAACAAAAGAAAAAGAAAAAGACTCACTCAGGCAAAAGGCATGCGGAAGTCCCTCCTCACAGACAAACATCGTCGGCCCCGATCCCTGCTCCCCTCGAAGCGCGATAATCTCATTCCGCGTCGTCTCCGCCACCCAATGATCATTCCGACCAAAATAGAAATACATCTGAGCGACAGACTCTTCCTGTCCAACGCCCCAAACATCATCGGTCCATCTATCAGATGTGATAGCCCGCATCTCATCGGCAGCCATATGTCTGCATGGATAATTAGCTTCGAAGTATAGACCCCAGAAATGACATAGAGGATGTGACGTACAAAGCCTGTGTAACACCCTTCGAGCTCTTCAAAAAAGCGAACGTAGTATCCAGCGCATGCACGGGCGGGTCTCGCATCACAGTGACAATCAAGCCTCGCAACACCCGCGCCGGAAGCAACAAGGTAAGCAGTTTCGCCAATAATCCCACAACAAGTGCAAGCTGCGGGATAAACGACAACAAAGTCTAAATATAATTCAGCAAAGACCGCCCATCCACGGGAAAGGAAAGGTACCACGAACCGTGAGTTTCCGTCCAGACGGCGAGGCTGCGATATCCACGACCGTCGGAAAAAGCATTACGCCACCGACGATATCGAATTCCGCTTGCTTTTGCTTTAGCTCACTTGGCTGGGATCCTGCGGTTGGCTGCGGATTGAATGTTGCTTCGCGGTGGCGTCGCAGAATTTCCATGGCCATGTATGCGCCGACGGAGTGGCCGATGAGGACGACTTTTTGGCGCCGCGATGCAAGTTCCGGGTTACTCGCGGCATTGGCACGCATCAACGCTGTGAGTTTGCGGTGGATGAAATGGATCTGGTCTTCCAGGTCATAATAATCGAGGGTTCGGCTTTGATCTTGACTGTGATGCTGGTCACCGTCATGCTTTTTGGGTTGCGGTGACGGTCTTGTGGATGCATCGTCGGTCTCTATCTCGAATCCACCAAGACTGCATCCATATATCTGACAAGGGAATGGGTTTCCCGGGCTTTGGTCCTGTTCATGGGTACTTGCGAGGTTCTGCGCCAGGAGGGACAGAAAGGGATGGTAATAGCTGATCAAGCCCGGATTCCCGGAAATGAAGAAGACGGTGACCTCCGTCTCTGCTGGAGGCCCCGTATAGGTACAGAAGGTGTTTGGTGTGACCTGCGTTTCCATGGTGTGACCGAGGGGATGCGTCTGAAGAATTGGCTCGCAATGGCCGCCCCCTGATATGGCCGGACACCTTCACTCTCCTCTCTGGAATGAAAACAGTAAATCTCCAATGGCACTCACTTCTCAATCGACGCAAGACCAAGACCAAGTCCAAGTCGCGAGCGCAGCGTCAGAACAAGGAGGTTGCGGGGCCGAGGCAGAATCGGCAAGTGGATCTTACTTCTACTCCAACGCCAAACTACACGGCCCAAAGAGCAAAAAGCCATCAACAAATGGTTGCATTGCACCACCCAACTCCAACCGGCTCACAGCTCCCCGAGCCCCCTTCTAAACGAGACAAATACCAAGGCCCCGAGCCAAAGCCAAATGCATTGCCCAGACGCCGGAGCGCAATGTACATCAATCGTCCCATGATTGCACCGTCGAAAATACACAACTCCGCTGGCATGAGAAACGCTGTGCGAAGTCACTAGGAAAAGGAAATAACATGACACCGAAAGCCAAATCGCCAGCATCGCCAAAGAACAGCGGTAGAACAGCGGTAGAAGCGAGGGAGCCCGCATTACTGATACCTAGCTCATCAAACGCAAGTGGAAGGCAGTGAGAAGATTGTATGACTCGGGGTATCAACACATCAACTGCACAGGCCGAGGGAGTAACCCTTATTCGCCTTCGTCGCCCTGTCCGTCGTCTCGGTTTTCTTTTTCAGTGCCCTCATTAGACGCATCATCGGCACAAACTGAATCGTGCTCGGGGTTGGAAGACTTGGCAGGGCTTAGGTTGATCGCGATGCGCTTGGGAGCTGCACTGCTAGTGACACTGCCCAAGACGCCAGTGGTACCTCCCTTCTCCGATCCAACTGATCCAATTGAAAGAGTCTTCTTGCGGTTCAGAATCCCCGCGCTCGAATTACTACTCGTGGAGCTTCTCCGTTTTGGCCCTGCGGCCAACTTGGCCAGCTCGTCTTCATCCTCTTCATCACGTCGACGCTTCTCGGGGAGTCTTTCGGGTTGCGGGGGATTCTGTATTGTGGGCGAGGCAGGAGCTGCTGTGTCAGGAGAGGCCTCGGCCTGAGCGTCCGCGACGCTCGAAGACTGAGACTGGGATGCTTGGCCCGGCAGATCTTCTGGCTTGGTATCCATGGCATCCTCGTCATCATCGTCCGGGTAGTCCACAAGCGGCTTGACCAACGGAGACGCCGATCCATTGGCCGTGCCAGCGGCAAGAGCCGCGCGGTTATCCTGCTGCCACTAACATCAAGTCAATCATGTGCATCATCTCGTTCAAGATGAAAGAAACTCACCTCGTCTTCGTCATCCGACGCATTGAAGTACTCCTCTTCAGCCGCGTCCATTTCCTTAACACCTTGCCAGCGTTGCCCATTAAGGGGCAACCTCTGTGGCGTACTGCCTTCATCTTGGCTGAACAGCGCCGAGTCAGCCTCGGCGCCGTACCCCTGCATCTGGTCATACCGCAGGATGAGGCTTTGGAAGGTGTCGACGTAAGTAATGTACTCGAGCTTCTCACGGTACTTCTCCACGACATGAAGAATAAACGGTTTGATGTTTTCCCGTTTGATGAACTCAAAGAGCTCAAGGCAAGCGGAGTTGAGAAGGTTGTCACGCGGCATGGTTTCGTAAACGATGTCCAAAATCAGACCGAAGGTGTTGTTGTGTGTCATTAAAGCTTGATAAAAGGTATCTTGAAGGCTAATCAATGTGCGGAAGAATTTAAGAGCGACTAGATCAGGTCAGCAACCGATTTTATATACGAGAGCATTAAACTTACCGAGTTTCAAGTGTTTTTGCGGCGCTCGAAGAAGCTGAGCGACCCGAGGCGCAAGAGACTCGCTATGGATGGCATTGCGGGTGCGGAAGAGGTGTTGACGAACAAAGAAGGTAAGGATATCAACAAGATGAGAGTAGAGTGTGACCTCTTGGAACGTCAAGTCATTAACTGTCAAGTCTGTCAGTGATGAGTTCGTGATAATGGTGAGTAGCACTCACGGGAAGCACGGTTGGCAAGCTGCTTCAATGGCTGGAAGAGCCGTTTCGAAGACTCGTCAAAGTGCTGTTGGACAAATGCATCTGAGAGAAGATTGGAAGATCGGACTTTGAAATAGTCGGGTCCAGCCCGAGCGAGCGGGTCCTGCAAGGGGATTTGCGGGTCGAGGAGAATCTTAATGGCGTCAGCAAGTTGGTTTTTTACCCCCAGGTCAGTCTCGGCGTGAAGAAGGTCAATCAGGGTGTCGGTGAGAGGGGTCTTCTTCTCGTTGACAGCCTTGAGCATGTATCCACGCATCATCACGGGGTCGTGGTCCAGCAACGCCACCAGGATATCGATGCCCGTCGTGCGCATGGCCGGATTCGGGTGCTTCACCGCAAAGGCGATAACAGCAAACAACCCATGGCTTATAAGATTGGCGAACAACTGAGCCCGCGATTGAGCTTGGAGATTCTTTGCAATGGCCGCGCACTGGTGGAGAAATTGCACCGCATCATCCTTGCGCTTGGCGTCGGTGCTTCTCGGGTCAAAGACGGAAAAGAGCTCGCGGAGAAAGGGCGCGTTCGACTGTATGTGGTTCACGATTTCCATCTGGTTGAAAAAGATCAGGGAGTTGAGTACGGAAAACGTCGGGTCGTCCAGGATTCGCGCCAGAACCACGTCCTTCAGGTACTGCAGTCGCCAGGTACTTCGAATTTTCCGGCGAATGAGCGGGTCTTTGATCGGAACAACTTCCTTGTAGCGCGACTGGTCTGCGAGGTATTGCCGGTGGTTCGCCTTGTGGGTAGGAAATTCGGGGTCATCTGCGATATCCGTTTAGCATGGGTCGCCCGCGGTGAAAACCAGATGTCATCGTACATTCCAGAGCCCCGACTACCCCCAGAATAATGTGATCGGCAACGACCGTCTCAATGATGGTGTTATCATTCAGCAGAATCAAGGATTTCATGATATTGCAGAGACGATGCAAATCCGCCAGACTCTCCAAGTCCTCGGCCATTGTCACCAGGGGGGCCACCTTGCCGAGGTACTCGTCGCGAATGATGAATTTAGACAGCGCATCGCGACCCGCTTGTGTCATGCTTCCAGCTCGGACAATCTGTTCGATCTCGGCGAGGTTCCTCAGTTCTGGTGCGGGTAATACGATGGATTGGTAATTATCGAGGTCGTCGGAGAGAGCATCATCTGTCACGGAGGGGAGCAGTCAGATATGCGCGTGCAGATGGGCCTCCACAGAAATCCCAGAAACTTACCAGCTGCGGCGATGCTGAGAAGCTGCTGTTGAACGGTATTGACGAAATCCCTAGTGGTGATTAGTTCGAGTCACACGCGCGCACACAATTTTCACGGGGCACGCGCTCACCAGATCACCGCGCAGCCCTCGGCCTCTTGGAAACTCAGCGCCATATCCGTGCCATTCGACTCTGTCCAGACGATCAAGGTCTCTGATCGCGTGAAACAGTCAGCGAAACCCGTCTTTCCTCATTTGGTCACACAACTCGGCAGTAATGGTGGGACAGAAACCTTGTTGTTTTTGGTAACCATCGTCTTTGGAGATCCTCGTCTCTAGCAGGACGCGATCAGGCTGGTCCTCCGATTCGACATATATTCGATGTTCCTCCTGTCGCGCGAAGAAAAGAGAACACGAGTCAGCTTAGCGTTCGGGGGAGAAAAGGTGCGTCATCACATGCGCCCGGGGATGAATTTGAGCAGAGAGAGAAAAAAAAGGATTTGCGCAACCACCGAGCGCGGTCCTTCTCGATGCGCCTGGGGATGGAAGTAGCTTACCCCGAATACCTGGCCGGTACAGAAACCGGTGCCGCGATCGAACCAGTCATTATTCCTCAGCTCGTAGACCTTGACTCGTTTGCGACCGTCGGGCGGCTGTAGGTCCAGCGCCATGATCTGGCAGAGGAAAGCGGGTGGCACGTCACTCCAAGGCCTCCAGAATGAGAGTGCGCCGGGAGGGAGGGAGAGGCCTCGGGAGGTGGAGGTAACGAAGGGAAGGGTGATGGGGAGGGGAGCAGAAGGGGGAAGTGGAGATGATGAAAGGTCGGAGGGGATGACGATCGAAGGGGAGATCGGGAAGGGGGATGAGAGGTCCACCTGCGGCCTCGGCCAGTTTCAACGCGAGTTGGACCTTGACGATCCAGAGTTCGGGGTTTCAAAGGGGGGGGAAGGATATGAAGGGAGTGGAACACACGCGACCGGGCGAAAGTGGGCACTTCCGGATCTTCCAGAATCCAGAATCCAAAAACGCTTGGGCGCGATTGATGCCAACCTAAAATCCCGTACCTATCATAGCTCCCCCAGGGACATGCACCGATCTTTTTTTAGATCCCATTCGAGGGAGGACAGACTAGCCAGACCACAAAATCAAATAACCTCCCGAAAGCTTCCACGCTGCATCGACGGTGGGGAAGTACATGTATTCAATGTAGTGCGCGCAGAATTTCGCCAACTCGGACATTTCCGCATCGACGTCACCGCCCGCGCCCTGATTGGCTGTGTCCAGCATGGCAGCCGATTGCCGAATCGGGGAATGTTCCAGACCCGTCGAGACATGGGGTCTAGATAGATGGAGACGATAGAGTAACGCGTGCCATTTACATCCAAGATAAGTATCTCTATACATTATTCACCTGAGATGGTTGGATTTTCTTCCCAAGGTTTGCTCCCAATCTAGCTACCACCAAGCATCGCCGATTGTGTTGAATATATACTTCGGCCATGTTAGCTGAAAGATGTAAATCTGGCAGAGTATTTCAAGAAATAGATCAACGACACTACCCAGGTGAGCAAGAGCCAAACCTCAAGCAGATCCATAACGAATATCGACCACGACCATAAAGAGGCTCGACGAATACATAGGAGTTCATGGCTATACCAAAATCCAAATCACGCCCGACACAACTTCTGAGATATCTGGACCCCCCGAGACTGCTAAATCCGGGATTACACGGACAGAGATCAAGATGCAAGTTCCAAGAGAGTACAAACCATTGTGAATCTCGATTTGGCGCCCTCTCCAGCTAGAGATAGTAACACAGACCGACGACCAGTTTCCAATGTGCAGAATTCGAACCAACCCCGCGTACCAATAAGAAACATCCGAACACAGAAGCAAACGGAAAGAAAGTCAAGACTATAGGCAGATGCAAGTGCAACCCCATCAAAATCAAAAGAGAACACCGAGAAATGGAGAGTGAACTGCCGAAGATGAGCGCCAGATCCAACCATTGCACAGGCACCAAGAACAACAAAGATCAAAGACCAAGAAACAGAAACGAGTGTCGCTTTTCTGTTAATTCCATTCCATAACAAGATCCGGTCCGCGGACACCAGGGGTAAAACAAGACCGACTCCCGAAGCACCTCGTCCCGCCCAAGCCCGCTGGATCGCCAAGCCGAAACAACCAAGGATATACCTGAAAATGGGAGCAAAAATAAACCATAAATAAGAAAAGAACCCAACAAACCGAGAGAGCTGCTCCAACCAATCCTCTGTCACTATATGTACCATTGCGCAGAAATCCCTCCTTATTTCACCCATAAAACAGAAGGAAAGAAAAAGAAGAGTCGACGTCACGCCTATTTTTCTCGCACAACGCCAAAGACAAAGGCAAAATTCCCGGACTAAATGCATGCCACATATGCGCCAAGGTGGATTAAAGATTGCTGAATGAGAATGAAGCCCTTAGCCCCAGACCGAGGCCTGCACGCCGAGGCCACTCTTGGAGCCCCAGACGTTGCTACCGTTGCCCCAGCCCAAGCCGACATTGCCATCCTTGGGACCGGGGACATTGGCGGCGGGAGTGACAGCCGGGTTAGATGCCGCCGAGGCAGACCGTTCATTGGCAGCGGCCTCGCCCGGAGTGAAACCGAAGCCCAAAGGCGACGGCAGTGGGGTGGTCGAACGCTTGTTCAGCGTGGGGTTGGAGGCCGGGGCAGAGGTCTGACCGGGGGCTGGACGGGAACCGATGGGACCTACAGACCCGATGGGACCGGTGCCCGAGGTCTGACGGGAAGATGGCGAGTCACCGGGCGACGAGGTCGAGGTGACGGGCTGTTCAGGGAAGGCGGCATTGATAGCGGAGCTGGGCGAGGAGGTGCTGTTGGCCCGGGACGGCGATTGCAGACCCGAGGCGGCATCGGCAGCGGGCCCTGCAGGCTGGGTCAGGCCAAATGGGTCGACACCTCGAGGCGAAGCCCCGCGGACGCCGGCGGACGAGGGCGTACCGGCCACCTGACTCTCGGGGCGCGAGTTGTCCTCGGACAGAGGGCCCGGGGGAAGAAAGCGGGGCTTTCGTTGCCGTACAGAGCCCGGTGCTGGCGGGCCAGCAGATCACGGCGGCTTTCTTCGCTCACGGCAGCCGGGCTGGTGGACCGATCGGATTTGTTTGCAGACATCTCGGCGAGGAGGCCTTTGGAGAGAGAAAGACGTATTAAAACCACAGCGTTCGAAACATGCCAAACCAATATATTATACAAGGCCGACGGATACATAGATGCAGAGAAGATGCATGAAAAAAAGAGAAGAAATGACGGGGGAATATAACGTCGAGGAAGGAGAGAGAAAAGAACAACACGCTACCACGTACTTCGGTTGTACTGCTGCTCCTGATGATAGTTGCGGAGCTCCCGTTCACGCTGTGCCGCCATCCGACGCTTTGCCTGCATCATCTGCTCTACTTCATTCGGACGGCCCTGGTACCGTTGCGAGGCATAGAAGCCCTGGGCATTGCCGGACGGGTGTGGTCGTGAGCCGTCGAACTCGCTGATCGAATGGTGTCGCTGGGAACTGCCTCCCATTCGAGGATCTGACTGCTATGAGGGAGTTGACCGAGGAAGTGATGGTGGAATCACATACCGTATTCAGGGTACGGACGGCCCATCATCATGGGCATCGAGTCCCGGCGAGGAGCATTCCACAACTTCCCGCTTTTGACGAGATTGTCGATCGCACGGTCAACCTCTTCAAACATATGATCAGCATTCATTCTTCAAGCATGAACCCGATTATGAGCCCCGCAATCTGTTGACACCAAAGAACCGCCCGCCGATCTCGGCCGGGATTGACTTTCAACTAAGCGGGATTTTTTTTTTGGTCGATTGAGAGGCAAAGATCAGAGGGCGTGCATACCGTCAAATTGGGAAGAGAAGGCCGGGCTGTCCTCGCGCTGGGAGACTGAACTCGAGCCTATACAGGACATGAGTATTTTTTTTTCTTGGGGGCACGCTTTTCCGAGCCACGTTGACCACATAATCCATACCTGAGCGGGACGGCGGGACCGGCTGCTCCCACGAGACCTGGCGTGCGGCGGGCGCCTGCCAGCCCTGCGGTTCGTAGTACGAAGACATGTCGATGGGGAGGGAAAGAAAATCTTCGAGGCAACGAACGGCGGTTCAGGGGGTGGAGGCGGCGGAGGAGATGATCCGGGAATCCGAGGCGATCTATTTGCGACGACACCAAGAAGCAAAAAAGTCAGATCGACAGGTCCCAAGACGACCGAGCAAGGCCGGAATCCAGCAGAACGGGGAAAAGGACAGTTGAATGGATGGCCTCAGGATGGACCGGGGCGAAAATGGTGCCGCAGTGGGCGGATCGGGGCGGGAAAAATGGTTGGGAGGGCGCAGGGGAAGACGAACTTACCGGAGCCTCTGATGCGAAACAGGAGCACGAGTGAAGGCCGGGAATGAAGAGGGAGGGAGAACAGGAAAAGGAGGAGGGGAAGAGTCGAGTAGGACGAGTCCCTAATCTCGCTTCCCGAGTGGGCCTTTACGCTTTACACACTGGAGTACCAGGTACATCCGACACGGCAATTCCCGACCAGGGACGTGGATACGCTGGGATTCGGAGGATGATGGACTAAGGGAGTCGCTTCTCCAATCGCAATGGACCTCCCCCCGCGCGCCGCTTGTTCCTATACTGTTTCTACTGTATACCTCCCGGTCCGGAGTACACATCGGCCCCTTCGACAGTGGGGCTCCGCTCTCTCCCTCTCCCGCAAGGTTCTATTGAAGACGATGAAGACTGGTACTCCGTACGAAAGTACATCTTGTATCTTGTCTACTCGCCCCGCACACGGGCACAGAGAAAAAAAAAGACCGTAAGGCTGGTAAGCGGGGCGCTGCTCGGTACGGGAGGCGGAGAAACGCCCTGCTACACTCCATGTACGGAGTACATGCAGGATGTCCCTGCGAGAACTGCCGCTATCCCGAGGCTCGAGCCCGGTAGGTGGGAGTGGATTGGAGACCTGGGCACTTCCCCTCTGCATTTGGAGGAAGATGACTCCTGAAGCTGCGACTTGAAACCCTCTGGTTTGTGTATCCCTGATCTGCCACCTGATTTGAGCTGTGATACATTGGGACTAGCCACTGGACTTGGAATGCATCTATTGGAAGAACCGGGAGAATGACTGCCACCGGGTGCCTAGCCCATGGTCAGGCCTAGGCAGGCCAAGGGCCTGAAAAAAAAAAGACAAAGAACGGGCCAATGAAGAGACCATTTGATTGATAGATCTGACAGGATGAGCTGAGAGAAGGACAAAGAAGGTAAAGAAAGAAGGCATCGGATGGGTTATAGTTGTTCCCGCACGTGCGAACGCGCAGGATCGCGGGGAGTGCAGGACGATCCAAAAAGGGGGCATGTCCAGATTTCCCCGGGAGAAAAGCGTGAACTCATTCAATGCTGTACCTGCAGGTTCGGTGCAATCGAATTGCCCCGCAAGGCCTGACGAGGAATCAGGGGGGCGAGGGGGGCATTGGAGGGGGCAATGATATGGGCTCGAAGTGAATGAGAGTAGATGAACTGAACTGGAAGAACTGGATGAACCATGGGGGAAGTCAATCAGAATAATCATGAACAATGATCATCCCCTCGGAGCAAAAACAAGTCAAGCCCCGATTTCCAAGTCATTAAAGGAACCTCGATTTGGTCCTCCGTAGTCGACGATCATACAAAGACTGCGGTCGGCAGGACCTTTTACCGCCAACAGGGGCTGTAACCTCCATCTTCACATCTTCCCTCCAAATCGACTCTCGCCTACTTCCTTTCACGGAGCCCCGGCTGGTTCCTCTCGATTGCCCCTTGTATGCTCCCTCGTCGGTGTGCCACGTTCTCCCCTTTTAACCCCATCCACAGATCGTCCTTGGCCGAGACAGGAACGCTTGATCGCTGTTCCTGCACCTCTGTGTATTCTTTTTTTCCCACCTCCTGGTCGAGCTGATTGGGTGTCCTTTCCTCTTCTTCACTTTCTTCGAGGTCGTCCAGCTTCATCTCTCGTCCCATCCTCGGCGGATCCGATTTTGCGACCTGGTGGACCTCTCGATTTGATTCTCTCCCACCTCGCTATCCCACCCACACCCCGCGAGACGCGATTTGTGAACCCACCCCTCGAGGGAAAATCCACTGAACCCGAAATCCCACCTGTGCGGACTCGTGAATATTGCTGTTTGTTCGAGGGACCACGCCTGAGTTGATCTGGAGGGGGTTGTCGTGCGGTGGACGTGCCAATCCATCGCTACCACTCCGAGTCGCCGAGTCCGACCAAGACGACGGGCATTGCTTTATGCTCCCCACCACCGATGGGAATGCGCAGTGCTCCCATCATCCGGGTGACCTCTCACCAATAGCGTCGGATCAGCCCTCCACGATGGCATGGATGCCGCAGTCCGACGCGTCCAACATCGAATCTCGGCCTCCATTGACCCAGCAGCAATCGAACTCCCTCCCTTCCACCCCTTACCAACATGCCCGCAATCTCTCCTTCCACTCCCGGTCGCCGTCCCCCGCCCGCGGAAGCACCTCGCCTCGCTCGACCCATTCGGAATCGACCCATCTCCCCCCCTCGGCGCGCATGCCCCTCGGGGCCTGTAAATATGAGACCGCCATGGCATACTTCCGGAGACGAATACCGTATAGTCTGGGCGCGGATATACTGCCGGAGGAGAAAGACGGTCTAAAGGAGAAGTTGGACCCGGAGGAGGAGCGACGGCTGACCGCCGATATCATGGACCTGTATGATCGCTTGCTCCCCTCGGCCGAGAGTGATGATCGTCGTCGTCAATTGGTGCGGAAATTGGAGAAGTTGTTCAATGAGCAATGGCCGGGGCATCAGATCAAGGCCAACATCTTTGGCTCTTCGGGGAATAAGCTTTGCTCCAGTGACTCGGACGGTAGGTGTTGGCAAGCGTTGAGACGGATGCACCGAGGCTGACCCTTTTCGCAGTGGACATTTGTATCACGACCGATTATAAGGAGCTCGAGCATGTGTGTCTATTGGCAGAGGTGTTAGCAAAGCGTAAGGATCTTCCTTCCAATCGCCGGCCTCGATCCGGTTAGCTGACACATGGCAATTCAGACGGGATGGAACGGGTCGTGTGCGTCTCCCATGCTAAAGTGCCAATTGTCAAGATCTGGGACCCGGAGTTGAAGCTGGCCTGTGACATGAATGTGAATAACACCCTCGCATTGGAGAACACGCGCATGATTCGCACGTATGTGGAAGTGGATGAGCGAGTACGACCTTTGGCGATGAGTGTGAAACACTGGACAAAACGACGGATTCTCAATGATGCCGCTCTGGGGGGGACGTTAAGTTCTTACACCTGGATTTGCTTGATCATCAGCTTTCTGCAAACGCGGAATCCGCCAATTGTCCCGAGCTTGCAAGCTCGCCCGCATGAGAAACGGACCACACCCGACGGACTGGTCTGCTCGTTTGACGATAACATTGAATCCTTGTCGCAATTTGGCCGGAAGAACAAGCAGACCGTGGGCGAACTGTTCTTCGAATTCTTTCGGTATTACGGTCATGAGCTTGACTATGAGAAAAACGTCATCTCTGTTCGCGAGGGGACCCTGACATCTAAAGTGGACAAAGGGTGGCACCTGCTCATGAACAATCGACTCTGCGTGGAGGAGCCATTCAATACCTCTCGAAATTTGGGCAATACCGCCGATGATACCTCATTCCGAGGACTTCATTTGGAGTTGCGGAGAGCATTCAAATATGCAGCATCGGGTGATTTGGCGGGCTGCTGTGAGCAGTTCGAGTTCCCACGGGAGGAAGAGCGCACTTGGGAGCGGCCGCCGCCTCAACCGCGGCCGATCATCACCCCCGTTCTCCCCCCTCGGGGAGGGAGAGGCGGCGGACGGGGAGGGCGGTATCAGAACCAAAATCCACGCGGAGGCTTCACTGGAGGTCGCCGGACCTCCAACACGGGGAATAAAGGCAACAATCTATTCCGCCAGCCAAGTGCCACGAACGCATCCGAGTTGTCGATCCAGGCTCAGCAACAGGCCCAATTCCTACTGCACGATCAGCTATATCAACAAATCCAGCTCCTGCAGGCCCAAGAACAGGAATTGAGGCTGCAGCTGCACAACCAAGCCCTCATCACCGGAAGGCCGCCACCTGTATTTCTGCGCCAGCCCTTGATTCAATTTCCAGTGCCCCAGCAGCAGGAGTATGCCGGGGACGAGAATTCGCGACCCAGGTCCGGTACGGTCAACCTCGGCCAGTCTCAGCGACAGCCGCCTTTTTACAGCCCTACCTACGCTTCCGTGAGCGCTTCAGGTACTCAAGGGAGCACCACCAACCCCTCCTCACCTTCGGCTCCCACTGCCCTCCCGGATATTCGCCGGAGCCATCGGCGGTCCAGTGCGGCAAACGCATCACCCAAGTCGATACGAGCTCACTCGCAGCCCGCCCGTCCTCAAAATTCCCCGTCTCTCCAAGCTTTCCCTCCCCTTTATACGATCTCCCAGCCCCTGGACCCGTCATTTGCCGGAAAGCAAAAGCCAGGCTCGGGCTCATCCGAAGGCGGAGATGGCAGTAGTGACGAGAATGCAATGCCACCCAACAGTTTGCCCAGTAATGGATCGCGCTCAGATTCAGTGGACGAGAATCGACCACAAGATAACATCGGCTATTACATTACTCCCCAGCAGCTGCAGCTTTACCAGCAAAGTTCCATGCTGTCGCAGATGACCTCGTCCATGGGCCTTGCCATTCCGAACGGCTACCCGTCTCTCATGCCTGTTCAGCCCGATTATCGATCAGGGCAACTTTCGTCGGAAGGGTCAACTTCCCGATCGGATCAGACACCGGCTGCAAGTCCACTGCCATCAGTGCCGAATCCCCCACAACGCTCCCCTGCGCGACCACCGCCGCGAGTAGACCGGGGTCCCTTGATCGTTGACGGTTCCGTGCCCCCGAGCGAGCCTCGTCCATCATATGGATCCGATTTCATTGATTCATACAGCGCCGTCACCCATTATACGTCGACATCGGATGACCACAATATCAACACACCCGCCAGCTTCTCGGATTCGCAGTCTCAAGACTTACCAGAGCCAGCTCCCTTTGAAATAGACCAACCATCGGGTCCTACTCGAGCGACTTTTGAAGGGTCCGGTGCCGGCAGTGACTCGCAGCGGGATAGGAAGAATGGCCAACCTGAACTCCTTGCTAGCCGCTTGCAAAATTTCCACCTGTCCAATGCCGAAAAGCTATCACAAGCTCAATCAGCAACCAAGGGAAATGCAGAGCGAAACAAAAATGGCTCTGGGCACTCAGGAACCGGCCAGGATAAGACTCAATCGAAGACGGCATCCGATAAAGCTGCTTCGAATGGTGTGCAACCAGCAAACGAGGGCCGCCATCACAATTCGAAGAGACGGCCGAATGGGACGGATATGCCCGAGAAGACTAACGGGGTTGGTCATGGCCACAGCCACAACACCAAATCCAAGTCCAAGGGCCGGCATGATACTCCTGCAACAAATGATAAAGATCACACCCGAAAGTCTGGCGGGCTGACGAATGGCACCACCGAAACGAATCATGGCGGGTGGCAAACCACCAAGAAGAAGAGTCGCCGCAGTGCCAAACCTCCAGCCGAGCTTCGCAATGGTGTCAATGGCGGACCTGAGCCTCTTCCAGTGGACGAAACGTTGCGAAAGGGCGGATAAACCAAAAGATGAAAAACATTTGAATACTCCAGCGTCATGAATGCCATCCGATATCATCTCTGCATCAACGCCCAACACACATTAGGCGTCAAGATGAGCAGGTAGACATCCCTGCCTCCTATTGCACCATTGCCTCTCGCCCCACAGTTGATGAACAGACCCGAACCCCCTTCACCCGCTTCCTGTACTGTGAAAAAGATGCGTGATTTCCCGGTTTCGTCGCCATCTCATTTTAAAAGAAAATCATTTTGTTTCCGGTGTCAAGGTGGCTAGGAGGGCATCATTTGCATCACGCCAGTTTAACCAGCATGCATCATCACAGCCAATTGAAAACTGTGTATGTTTGTTTCCATGATATCCCAGTCCAACTGCGCCATTGTTATTTCTTCCAGGCCTTGTTTCAACGGGGTATAGGAAACAACGGGGCTACCGGGGGGTAACCCATCTCGCAGCCAAAAACGACTCTACACTGCATGAAATCTGCTTTTGTCCAGCTTTGTTGGCTTTGTTGGCTTTGTTGGCGTTTCCTGTTGACTGGCGTGGCTAGACCCGGTTCTGTTCTCGTCCCTTGCTTGTTGTTTTGATCCATGGTTGTGCGAGGGTACGAGCTTTGACGCAGATGTGATTCTTATCGTGCCATTTTCCTTTTTCGGTTCTGTATAAAAAGAGAATACCGTGTTGTTGATGATAAATGAATGAAAAGAAAACATTTCAAAAAGAGCGTACTTTCTATCGGAGAATAGTCTTGGCTTACTCTACGCTCTAAGCCTGCTTAGACACACAAAGACAGCCAGAATTATATTCGTGTCCTTGAGATATGGTATGGTGTATTCTATGTAATCGTACATCTAGAACAGAATTGACCCGGCGCACTGTCCAAGTGCACCGTCCACAGCGGAAAGATTAAATCACATAAAAGGCGTCAAAGATGCAAGATTAAGATATAGAGGACACCGCCGAGACCGCAGAAAATGAATATGTTCAGTTGAGAAAAAAAGGGCGAAATATGCTTGCAACTTTTTAGAGTGCGCTGGAAGATGCGAGGAGGCCTGGAGATCAAGAGTAGATGTCCCTTTTAACTCCAGAGCTCGGCGAAGATGTATGGGAAAATAACCACGCAGGCTGTCCAGAACACCATGATCGAGTGGTACGGGAAAAGAATGAGTCCTGTCAAGGGGGTTTCGCGGAACAGGACCCAGATGGAGAGGAAGGCGACGGTGAAGAAATGGGAGAAGAGGACAAAAGGTTGTTTGAGAAGACCCGCGAGCATGAGGACGGGCTCGTCGACACACCAATGCTGGAAGTAGCGGAAGCAACCCCGTTGCAGAGCGCGAAGGTTGATATCTAGACAGCGTTAGTGAAAGGTGTGGGCAAGCGAGGGTATAAACACCTACTATCAGCGGCGAACAGAGTATAAAGGGCCTGCGCAAGAATATTGATAACCGTAGATGAGCGTTTCCGCAACCAATGGAACTTGGAAAGTTGTTTCAGAACAAGCGCGGTGTCGCCTAGGTTGGGGACACTTTCTGGGCTCAGCAGCTCACGAATCGAGCAGACATCGTTCAGTGCCACGGTCATTCCGCCGCCAGTCAACGGATGGCGCATATTCAGCGCATCGCCTAAGATCATCAGACCGGGGGTTTTATTTGTAGATGCGGGCAGGAAGGAATTCGGCATAGACCGTAGCTGGCCCTTGTCCAATGCGGCCGCGAACGAAGCCCGCGCGTCTTCCGGCAGCGAGGGCAAAATGATGTTGCGTAGATGGCCCTTGACCCCGCCATTTTTTACGGACGCAGAGGGGAGATTCTCGGGGATATCGACGAGGATTCGGGTCTCCCGCGTGCCGATTTGGTACATAAGGACGGGCGGGTTGTCGCTGAGTAGGACATGACCGTAGCAGGGAGCGGGGAGCTTCGCGTCGATCAATTCGAGGCCCCAGAACTTGGACCGGGCCTTCGGGGTATGCGGGAGGTGCGCCTTGCGAAATTTGGAGTTGTACCCGTCGGACACGACGGTGAGCTGAGCGAAATAGCAGTCCTTCATATCCTTCGTCACGCACTCGACACCGAGAACCTGCTTTGTGTATGATGAGGTTACGAGCGCCGTGGCCTTGCTCTCAATCACGGTGACATTGGGGCAGGCCATAGCCGCCTGGCGCAACTTCATCACGAAGCGGCCATGGTGGAAGGATCGTCCCTGCGGAAGAGGCGAGGATGGGGACTCCCTGGGGTAGTTTAATCGGACGGGGTCCCCATGGTATGTGACATAGTAGCCTTTCACCTGGATCGCATCGATATCCTCGAGACAATCCCGCAGACCGAGTTTCTCCAACGCTTCCACACCACCGGGTTGAAGCAGTTCTCCGACGATGCGATCGGGCTCCTTGAGCGAGCTCTCCAGTAGAATCACGCTTCGCCCTTGTTTCCCGAGTGCGACTGCGAGCGCACTGCCCAGAATACCGGCGCCGACGATCACCACGTCGGCCTCGTGGTGGGCGATGCGGCGCTGGTAGGCGTCATGCTGAGATTTCGAGACGGTACCGTTGGCGGACATGATCAGAGAAAGATTAGGGCGGGAATGAGTGCATGCGCATTGTCGGGGGCTTTTGAAGGAGCGTATGGTCTGATGGGCGGACCCAAAAAAATATGGGCTGATGGAGAAAGGGGTGTGGCGTGACATGTGAAAGTCTGTCCGCCCTTGGGGAAGCGATCTACGGTGTATCCATGAGTACAAGGTTTGTTTACACGTCTCTTCTCTCAGGTCTAGAATACATTATATACAACTTAGTCCTCATCCCATTCGCCCTCCTGATAAAAGCCAGGAGGTGCCGGGTACTCGACATACTCCGGATGCACGCGAGTTTGGAACGGAGCGGACTTTTCATCCCACCACTTGAGGATGGCGGACTCGTCGAACTTCCGGCGTCCCACGAGAAAATCTAATTCCATCTCTTCGTCAAAGGAGCTGATCATGCTCTCGATGCTCATGTCCGGCAAGGCAGCTTGGTTCCGCTTGGTACGAGTGATGACCTTGGCTCGTCGCGCCTTCTTGCGCTCGGGACAGAACCGGGCATTGGCAAAGGGAGCGTCGCCATAGTACTTCTTCCACAGCGCCCATACAATTCGCCGAAGGATTTTGATGTTGGCCGATGGCTCACCCTTCAGATCGGGGCTGCTGAACTGTTTCTCGAGAGCAGGCATGAGAAGCTCTGCTTCGGCCACAAACTCCCGGTGAACAGGCTCGGGTCGTGAGAGAACAGTCATCATGCACCACCAAACACCCTTGGCTTTGCCGGTTATGGCATAGGCACGCAGGAACAACTTGAGCAGCACCTGATCAAAACCGTGAGACTGCCGCCATCTCGACAGGTAGAATGCAGTAAGAAGCTTGATAGCGCCGGGAGCCGAGCCGGTAGTAATCAAACGCTGACTGATGGCAGCCAAAGCATGGTTTTTGACGGTGAGATTAGGTGTATCGGCACACACTCTGTAGAATTCGAAGAGTGCGAGCTTATACATGGGCACGTCAAAGAGGCGACCTTTCCCCCCGATTTGCAGGATTTGTTGGAAAAAGATCGGTGTAAAACGAGGAAAGCGATGTCGATACTCCTCGCTCGTCTGGTTCGCATATGGCGCGTGGCTGTGGATTATTTTGCGAGCGTCTCCCAGACCCGCCACTCCATGCTCAAGGATGGTGGCAATCACGGCCAACTTGAGGTGTTCTGGATGGAACAGAAAGCCCGTTGCGTCCGCGCGACGGAAACTGTTCAGCGCATCCCGGAAGTGCCCCGCATGAATGCGTTGTTCCATTCGTTTATCCAGGGGAACATAGAAGTTCAAACTCGGCTTTGCAACGAAATCTTGAGTCACCTTTTCAAAGATCTCCTCTGCGGGACGGAAAATGGGCTGCAAAACCTCACGATCCTCATTACCGACTTTGAAAGAATCAGACCCGGCGCCCATTAAACGGTTGGTACTGGCGGCCCGCCCGTATTGCTCCTTGGCTGCCTGAAGCATACGCCACATTCCCACCGGTGTACCTTGCATGGAGACTTGACGCGCTTGCAATATCTGCATGACTTGTTTTTCGTCCAGCCCGCTTTCCCATTTGCGCTCTTCGCCGATTCGAGCGATGTGATGGAGCGATTCAGCGTCCCCGCGCTCGAGTAATGCTTCGATCATATGTCGGTGAAGAACTCGATCAGGTACAAGATCGAATTCTTCGATGCAGCGCACGAGGAACTGGTAAATTTGTGGGCCTGAATGGGTGGGATAGTACTCTAGGAAGACACGGTCGAAGACATGGGCGAAATTAGTCTTCTCTTGCGTGTGCCCAAGTGAATGCATCTCTCGCAAGGTCACCATGACATCGTCCCAATCGCATAGCAAGGCTTTGCTGTACGCGATCAAACCAAGGGTGCGGCATCCCGGTTGAATCTGATACTTGCGAGGCATGTCCAAAACCAAGGCCTTGGCATCTTCGAAATGTCCGGATTCGATGTATGCTTTGACCACGGGGTTAAATATCTTCTCGGTCGGCTGTCGGCCCATGGTCACCAGGCGCGACAGGATTTTCCGAAATTCAGCCGTAACTAGATCTCGCCTTCGCGTTTTGCGCCATAATCCATCAAGGAATGCCCCGCATAGACCGCCACCCTGGTCATCTGCAAGACGGCCATAGAAGAGAGCCTTGGCTGAGTTGAGCCGTCTCGATTCCAGAAGACAGCGAAGTGTAACTTCCAGCAGATAGGCTGGAACCTTAAGCCTGGTCTGGTACTTATCGTAGAGATAACCGACAGATTCGACATGTCCCTTTTTGGCAAGATAGAGCATCATCATCGCCCAGATATCTCTATCCAATAGCACAATCTCCAACCGCTTGAAGAGAGCCCGAGCAACAAAGACATTGCCTCGCTTGCAATTTGCAACGAAGAGAGCACGTGCCGACATTTCCATTTCTTGGGGAATCGACTCGCCTTCTTCCGGGTGGAAATTTTGCAAGAAGAGAGTTGTCGCCTGTACCTCTCGATCCTGCTGGATCAAATCCATAACTTGATCACGAAGATCCTCCACGTTTGTAGGTTCCTTCGCTCTCCCGAGTTCATGACGACCGTCTGCAGGAGACTCTCGACGCCGACCAGGAACGTCCCTCCCCGGAACCCCTTGCACGTATTCAAATTCGTCATTTGGATTGCTGAAATATGTCGATCGGAATTCACGAGTCATTTCCGGCGGAGGCGGTGCTTTGGTATCGGGGCTGGCCTCTTTCGTAGCACTTTCGGGTTCGCGCGTACCCCGGGGCGACAATTTATGCTTGAGTGACTCCAGGCCCATGAACTCGCCTGCTTCGGCTGCCTCCATCATCACCGCCAGACGCTTGGCTGATGAGGTCGCATCGTAATTCGGCGCGGACGTTCGGATCGTGCGCTTGTTCTCGATTATTTGTTCGGCGATGTGGACTCGGCGGTGGACGTCGTAGGTAAGAGCGGCGACTGTGCAAAGCCCGAGTCCTGTAGAGCCTGCAAAGGCCAATTGCCGCAAGACTCTGAGGGCATTATGCGAGGGCACGGCAGGAGACTGGGTGGCTTTGGCGAACATGTTGATCGCAAGCGCGCTCGACTCACTGGTGGTGCATCAGCGACCCGCGAGGGAATTGAGCCGTGTACCAGGGGTTCTTCAAGGATATCGCATGCTAGGATGCTATAAACACAAAATAAAAGAGTGACGAAGACGCAATTGAGGGCCGAGGGGTGTACAGAAGAGTCTCCGATCTTTTTCTCGGAGGTGGAAAGTTGCGCGATCGGGCCGCTTCGGCTACTGAAGTCACCCCATACACACGTGACTTCACTCAATAGATGATGCCTACTGGAATAAGTGCTCATTCTTGTAAATAGCAAATCTATAAGCCGTTCAATGAATGAAATAAGCCAGTTCCTTTGCTCAAAAGCTTCGGGTATAGCAAAATAGCCAAGTGAATCGGGGTTTCCATCACTCGTTCAACGGCGTTTCAGCGCCATCTGGCGACCCGTTCAATCTCGTATTGTCGCTCAGAGTAATCAGCCCAACTTGTTGAAGATGAACTAGGAGAATCCGAAATCTTTCGGGCAGAAAATGACTCTCCCTTGCCAACCAGAGGGAGATCTACCTTTCCCGTAAAGGTAGAGAACTTCTGTCGAAGGTGATGCTGCCGCCGTGTGGCTCAGAAAAGATCATACCTTCGCCTGTTTCGCGGCATCTGAGCTTGACCAGATAATTCCGGGGCGGGCTTTGACTTTCCTTGGACCTTTTCGCACTCTGAGTTTGCTTCGAAGCCGGCGCATTGCGTTTTGCGCCTGCCTTGAAGGTGGCTTGAACAGCATCCGCAGCGTCCGTTTCCTCTTCAGATTCATCTTCGTCCAGATAGTCTCTCTCCTGAAACTCATCGTCATCGTCATTTTGGGCACAGTATTTATCCAAGGCCAACTTTTCAGAGCAAATGATCATTATTCCTTCAAGAACCCCAAAATCAAAATCGCCTCGGAAAACACCGGGTGTATCGGTGTGGGAGATACTAAGCTCAAGATCATCTGTCAGATCTGGCCAATTCCTCTCGATCTCATCACACTCAACGATATAAGTGCCAACAGGGGTCGTGTCTGAATGTTGTTGACGGCTCTTGAGATAGTCTGCATGTCTTTTTTCACGTTCTTTCTCCCGCCGGTCTTCCTCCTGCAATTGCAATTGCTCCTGGTGAGGGTACTCATTGGCTGCTTGTTCCACGGCTGCTTTGTTCCAACCCAGGAAGATGACTTGATTCTTCGATCCAAAGGCTTTCGTATGGTGCAGGCCCGGGATCGTGCTGGCAGTTTCAACTATCTTTCCAGGACGCGATTGACTGTATCAATCGTAGGGTACGCCAACGACATCAGTCATTTTTGTACGACCAGGTTGACCACCAGATAAGAAATACTTCTGCATCAGCCAGTCGGGGTTGGAAGACAACTGCTCCGGGGTACATTTGCTGAGCCATTCTGCATGCATCTGCTCTTGTAGTTCCATGATATGACTAGGGACCTGATCACACTTGCCGGCATTGAGAGCAGCCTTCATCAATGCGGTTCCGTGTCCAGAAAATTTGTCCTCCTCGAACGGCACTCCGTAGTGTTTCCGCTGAGCGCGGACGAAAGAGTAGTGGTCTCGAAGTGCCTTCTGCCCCTCCCGCGAGAGCTTGGTAGGAACATTTGCCGAAGTTGGGAACTTTCGATTCGATCGATGCCAAGAGCCCTGAAGCGGGCAACCCCCGAGACGAAGCCGTCGCGGCGTACGTCGTTGGGAATAGTATGTGAAGACATTTGAAGGTGTAAATGAGAGAAAACAGCAGACTTTGGAGATGATGCTCAGAACTATCATGCACTTGTTGAGTCAGCGAAGTTCTACCAGCTCGAGCGCTACCGAGGGACCTACCTTGCGCACAGAAGAAAACATTGCCTGGCGGATATGGTATCCAGTACAGTATCGTCTTGGCAACCCTACAATTATTGTACACGAAGATAACTCTTACATCCCTCCGTTTTGTAGTAGACAACTGTGCCCAGCCTCGTTATGGCTGTTTGGGTGGTTGTATAGATCCGTCCGTACTGGCCGGACATGCCGAGGAGCGCCCCAACTTGACAATACATAGCACTATTTGATACAATTCAACAAGATAATTCCAGCACGAGTGAATATAGGGTGTCTATTACAACAGCAGCCAAGGAAACACCGATCGCTTTAATGACTTTTATCGAATTTACAGCAGACACTGGAGGACCAAGTGGTGACTAGATCAAATTGATGGGGATGACGCGGCTTCAAATTTCTCAAGGTTTGCATGGTCTATATAGTAGTCTGTTCAATTCATCAGTAGTCGATCATGTTCGCTTTCTCCATCTTCGTTGGCCTCGACGCCCAAGTCAGAGAGTGGTTCTTCGTCCAAGGTAACTGCAAATATTAATGGCTCGTACTTGAATAGCATAGGTTCCGGCGAGAGACATACCATGAGGTCTGATGAGTAAACTCATGAAAAAGACAACTCCAAACACAGCTGCCAGTGACACAAAGACTGTCTGCGGGTAGGTTGCGACAGTGAGGCTATAGATCAAATTGAAGACAGTCGGCCCCACCACGCGAGCAAGGGCATGTAAGAGACCTGTAGCACCGAGCGTCTGACCAATTCGTTCCTGTGGTACATGTTTGGTGAGGGATGACTGCAGCGTAGGCGATCCCATCCCGCCAAGCGAAGCCACCGCACCGGAGAGGATCATGACGGATGGGTGCCTCGAGAGCGCGTAGCCGACATACCCTAGGACGTCGAAGACAATCGAGAGACGAATAAGGACAATGTCCAGCATGTCTGACCCACGGATGACACCGTCATCTTCGGATGGCGTACGGCACAGCCACGCGACGATTGGGAGAACGATGAAAAGATTGACCACCCGCACCACATTGATGATAGATAAGAAGAGACTGGATTCCACGTTGCCCCATTTGAACATATACTCGGCATAGATGATAATGACTTGTACGGTACCCATGGCAACGCCGAAGACGGCAGTATCCATCGCAGCTAGCAAGACGATATTCCGTCGCAGAGCAGGACTGGCTCCTCGGCGGTTGGGGAAAAGGACACTCGGTCGCCCAACGGCTGGAAGAAGAATCGAGAGTGGCGTAATAAGGTTAATGGGGTTGAGTACTTTCCAGGAGTACCACTTGTCTGATCCTAGATCTTCCTTGGCTTTGTGTCTTTCGCGGGCAACTCGCTGCCGTTCCTTCGACAAGGATTCGGGGACAATGAGCAGAACTGAGAGACAGAAAGTGGCGTGGAAAGCGAGGCCGATGTAGAAGACAATCAACGCGTGTCCAGTCTTCTTGATCAAGAATGCGGCGCCACTGGGTCCGCCTGCAATTCCCAAGAACAGGGCACCATGGAATAGCCCAAATGCCACACTGCGTTTATCGGGTGGCGTGCAATCGGTGGCATACGAGTGGATCAAGGCCTGAGCTCCAGTGAACGAACCACCCAGCCCATCCATCACAGCCCCGAGAAGAAGCATATTGACCGACATCCGCTCAGGCCATTTGGCTACTATGACAGTGATGATTTCACTGAAGACAGCGCCCATCGCGCCCAGTGCAATCATCCTAGTGCGGCCATAACGATCCGACAAGTGCCCCAACCGAGGACTGACCAGGGCTGATATAATTCCAGAGAAAAGGTTGATGTAGAGCTGAAACCTCGCCACAAGGGATTGGACCTGAGGAATCCGGCATTGAGCATTATCGTCGCTGAAGACCACGGGGGCATAGGTATAGTTCGGGTCGGCAAGAGCTCTCTCAGAGAAATAATCGCGACAGATCAAGGTCATAATGAGGTTAATCTTGGGCACGGCAAGACCGCCGAAGCCCAATGTGAAGAGCAGACCGAAAGGGAGTAACCACCAAATCTACCGTCAGTGCATCAGATAAGAGATTCCTGGCCTATTTTATTGTCGCATCCCGGATTACTCACATGCGGTTGTCTCCATCGCGGTCGATCGTCCGCGTCGCGCACTGACTGCGTGCGGTGCAGCCAGTCTTCGTGCGAATCCTCGGTCAGGAGCAAGGGTTCGCTGTGTATGCGCAAGGGGGTGTCTTTCGTCACCGCGGCTGTGTGACGCCCCAGGGCCTGTTGCTGTGCGTCGAGGGCGGGTTCGCCCGCGAAGAGTTCTTCGTTCTCCATGGCGAAAGCGAGGACACCACAAGAGATCTAGTGGTGCATGATCGGATTATAAAGGGGAAGGTCGACACGCAATGCTTCGGTCAGCATTACTCGTCCATGGTAGGGATGTCGGGGTGAGGGGAGAGAATGGCCAGCGCGTCTTATCAGGTCGGGCTTTTGGGTGGGCGGTTAGATCCGAAATCTCCGAATGCACATTTACGGTGCTTATGCTTATCAATGCTCGTTGCGCCTCGGCTCTTTATCAAACATGCCACTTTATACAATAATCCTCGAAATGTGCCAACAAATCCCACCCCAGATTAAATGTACATGCATAGAATAACTGTATACCGAAGCGCTCACAGCACGAGCGGACCGTGCTGGGTGCCTGCGAAGAACTTCTTTTGCTCGAGGCATCGTTCGCTCTTGCAGCCTTGACAGCGCAGAGTCATCTGGGCCGAGCATGGCTCGCCCTTCTGCAGATGATCGCGTGCAATATCGGCCAGCCCCCGAATAAAGGTCGGGTTGCCGTTCAAGCTCTCAGCTCGCTTGACGCCGGGGCTGTTCGCTTCCTCCATAACTTCGAGATCCAGCTCATAAAGAGTCTCAATGTGATCACTGGTGAAGGCGATAGGCACGAGAACCAAGTCCGAATGCCCTCGCTTGACATATTCCATCACAGTGTCACTGGTCTGCGCTCCAAGCCACGCCGAGGGGCCAACCTGAGACTGCCAGCACAGGCGATAAGGATTGCTAAAGCCAAGCCGTTGCATCACCGCATGGACAGTGGCAGCAACTTCCGCGGGGTAGGGGTCGCCTAGAAAAAAACAAGTGTAAGGTTATGTTCGTCGAAAAAGGGGACTAGGCTACCAACCTCGGTTAACAACGCTCATCGGCAAGCTGTGCGCAGAGAAAAGCAGCACAACCTGACTGCGTTTATCCTCCGGATACGTCTTCAGCTGCGCCTCGATATTTTGTGCGAAGGCCTCCACAAGCCCCGGGTGCGAGGGCCATCGGTCAATAACGCTCCACGAGATCGCACCTGCGGGATCGACCTCTCCATTGGCGCGTTTTCCTCCAAGCGCGTGCGCCACTTCCACAGCTCATTCAGAGAGCTGCCAGTCGTAGAGCAGGAATATTGTGGATATTGTGTAAAAGCCACCGCACGACCCCCCTTGCCGTTACCGAAGCCATCGGCAAACAGTTGGTGGTACATGGTCTCGGTCAAGGGCGCGGCATAGCGAAATGCGACATAAGGCTTGTGTGGCGCAGTCTCAGGAGATATCTGATCCAGAACCTTGCACATCTCAGTACACTGATATTCGGACCATTTGCGAATTGGCGAGCCTCCACCGATATCTGAGTATTGCTTCTGGATCTTAGGGGTTCGGCGACGAGCGAGGAGGGGGCCAATATATGATTGAAGGCGACCCAGGGGAATGAGGTCACCGTCGGACTGTTGGGAAAGTAAAGAAACGAGTCAGCCATACCGCCAAACCATCACATCCCTCGAAACCTCCTTTGCGCACGTACAAAGAGCCTGCTCAAGAAGTCCTCCACCTCGTCCGTTGTTGATGGACCACCCATGTTCAGGAATACCATGGCGGTCGGGCCCTTCGAGCTCGTCGCATCCTGGGTCACGGGTGGTACAACAGTCGCTAATCCAGAACGTTGATTCCCATTATAAGCCACACAACTGCGAGCGAATGGTCGGACACCGGAGGTAGCCGAAGTGGCCCATATCCGCCGAGGAATGGCAAAGGGGCTGCGGAAGACCATGATCCAATATTGAGATAATTAGGAGAAACAGTCTCAGTCCAAACAATAATAGAGTCCGACGAGGGTGAAGAAAAGTTAATGACGAAGGACGAGTCCCAAGTTATAACCGATCCAGACCAGGAGCTGCATCACCCGCAACCAATCATGGGGCGGACGGAGTCAGCACTTTCGGGTCACGTGCCGTCGTGTCATCCCCGCGTTCAACGCGTCTAGGCAGAAGTGCGAGATTGTCATGTACTCACGTTCATGATCGTTTTTCTTTTTGACTGGGACCATGGCAGACGAAAGTAATATCCATGAGGAGGAACCATTCGAGGAGGATGAGGTTGATGAGACGGTGAGAAACGTCACATTTCACAGCTATCGTGACCTCTGCTTATACCACATCGATTCTAGAGCTTCCGTTCCGTCAAAGATGCCGTACTTTTTGCAATCGATGTCAGTAGCTCGATGCTCAAATCCCGCCCTTCGTCGGATCCGAAGAAGCCCGGCGAGGAGTCTCCAGCATCCGCAGCTCTCAAATGCGCCTACCATATCATGCAACAGCGCATCATATCGAATCCCCGGGATATGATCGGGGTTCTTCTCTATGGAACCCAATCATCCAAGTTCTATGATGAGGGTGAAGAGAGTCATGGTGACTTATCCTATCCCCACTGCTACCTATTCACCGATCTTGATATTCCATCCGCTCAAGAAGTAAAGGAATTGCGAAGCTTAGCAGAAGACGAGGCGCAAGCTCGAAAGATACTTCAGCCTTCAGAAGAAAGGGTGTCAATGTCGAATGTGTTATTCTGTGCGAACCAGATCTTTACTTCCAAAGCACCCAACTTTCTCTCGAGGAGGCTCTTCATCGTGACAGACGACGACAACCCGCACGCCGAGAACAAATCCCTTCGATCGGCTGCTTCGGTCCGCGCAAGGGACTTGTATGACCTCGGCATCACCATCGACTTGTTTCCTATCTCTCACCCAGACCATGAATTCGACACCTCCAAGTTCTACGACGTATGCCGCCTATCCCAATTTGGTTGGACAATCTTACTGACGTGATCCAGGATATCATTTACAAAACTTCCCCAAGTGATGGTGAGGCGCCGGCCTATTTGCAACCGGACACTCACATGACAACGGCTCAAGGAGACGGCATTTCCCTACTCAACACTCTCTTGTCAAGCATTCATTCCAGATCAGTGCCCCGGCGGTCACTTTTCACCAATGTTCCCTTGGAAATTGGACCCAATTTCAAAATATCAGTCAATGGTTACCTCCTGCTCAAACGACAGGAACCAGCGCGCAGCTGCTATGTCTGGCTTGGCGGCGAGACCCCCCAGATCGCCAGGGGAATGACCACTCACATGGCCGATGACACAGCACACACCATCGAGAAATCGGAAATCCGCAAGGCTTACAAGTTTGGAGGCGAACAGATTTCTTTCACTCCAGAAGAGCAACAGGCGCTGAGGAATTTTGGAGACCCCGTCATCCGTATTATCGGCTTCAAGCCGCTTTCTGCATTGCCTATTTGGGCCAGCGTCAAGCATCCCTCCTTCATCTACCCTTCAGAGGAAGATTATGTTGGATCGACGCGCGTATTCTCCGCCTTGCAGCAGAAGCTTTTGAAGGACCGGAAATTGGCCTTGGTCTGGTTCATTCCCCGGCGGAACGCAACCCCTACTGTGGCAGCCATGATTGCAGGCTCGGAGGCTGTCGATGAGAATGGTGTACAGAAAGTTCCTCCCGGGATGTGGATTCTCCCCCTTCCTTATGCCGATGATGTGCGCAAGGACCCGGAAAGCTCGTTGACCCCGGCACCGGAGCCGCTCACTGATGCAATGCGTCAAGTGCTCCAGCAACTACAGCTTCCCAAGGCAGTTTACGACCCCCAGAAATATCCCAACCCTGGTATGTTTCGCAATCTTGATATGCATGTTGAGAAAAGCACTAACACGACAGCAGCGCTTCAATGGCACTACCTGATACTTCAAGCCATGGCTCTGGATGAAGATCTGCCAGAACAGCCAGTGGACAAATCGTTACCCAAATATCGTCAGATTGACAAGGTAAGTCCTGGTGTATGCCCAAATTTCTCTATGACTGTTTCATCGCTGATATTCCCAGCGTGCTGGTGACTATGTACTGGCATGGTCCGATGAGCTCAACGCTCAGTCAGAGAAGATGTTCGGTGGGACCGCAGCTACGACGTCGACGTTAGTCAAGAGAGGGCCAAAAGACCATGCGGATGGCGGAGAAAGCGCTGCGAAGCCTGCAAAAAGACCTAAGATCGAGGGTGGTAGTCTGGATGATGATGTGAAGCAAAACTTCCACAAGGGGACCGTATCAAAGGTAATATCGCCCCCGCATATCCCCGTGATCGAGCTCATAGCTAAAACTTGCCATCTCCAGCTCACGATGCCTACGTTGAAAGAGTTTCTCTCCAACCATGGCCTGGCCTCCGCCGGGAAAAAGGCAGACCTTGTGGACCGTGTGGAGCAGTATTTCGAGCAGAAGTTTTGAGCGTGCTTGTTACCAAACTTACTAGCTTTAACGAATAATGACCCAAGTTCTATCGAATGATCGTAACTCCACTGTATCATATATAGACCCCTGGCCTGCATATTGTGTTACCCACTTAGCGCCTTTGGTATATTAATTGTCAGATCAATATTATCGGTCTCAGTTTAGTGCCATCCATGGATGCCATGCCACCTAGGCTATCAATGCCCCTCGACCTCCGAGACTACCCGAGAATTCCGTCAGGCGAATGCCGTCCATCGTCAAACGCGTACCGAGCGGCCTCAACCAGGAATCCATCGCCTTCAACTTCTGCCCACTGGCGCATATCTTCATATTTCTCGACTAGATGCTCGTCGTAGCACGTTCGAAGCCAGATGGTGTGGATACCGCAGCCGGCGGGCCGTGTGAAGTTGCGTTCGTGGATTGTCTGGTGTGTGCGTGTGAGGACATACGGCGATGAAGTAGTCAGATGGAAAGGCGCCGTACTGGGCACCTGAATCAAGGTCGTCGTCTGCCATTTGGCAGGTATCAAGTGTCCACGGGGGGAGAATGAATGATATTCATCGTGCGCGATGGATGGTCCATGAGGCGCGGATACGCTAGTTGCTTGGCCGGGCCAATTGAGTGGAAGGTAGCGTTGAAGTTGTTGGACGGGGATGGAGAAAGATCTTTCGCCGGCCTTCACTACCAAACGAGATATATATCTCAAACGGCCCCGCTCTTCATGACCATGTATTTATGCGTTGACGGAATGCAGGTTTTATTTGTCACGGACATCGTGTTATCCAGGTGTGAGAAACATCCCGCGGCATCGTCGAAAAAATATAGTCGCTCTCCATCGCCGGGATTCACTCGAACGGACCGGTAAGGACGAAGTTCATAACACAGACCGGATATCTCGTATCCGTATTTAGCGGGGCTGCCGGTACAGCCTTCATTTGCAAAGTACTCGAGAGTTGTCGAGGCGGAGATGGACGCAACGAACATCAACAGGAAGATAGGGCGCACCTGCATGGTGAATGCTGAGCGGAATCACAGCGTCGGTCGGGATGCGGAGGTCAAAGAGTTTCAGGAAGTGGACCGTGGTATTTACATCAAAAGAAAACACTCCCAGGATGTCGGTGCATATGGACTCGAAACCCGGGACCGGGCTGAGATATACCTCCTTATACCTCCTCTGGACTATTATTGGGCAAGTCTGTGATCATGTGTCTTTTTCTGCCAATTTTAGTATGGAGCGCGAAGTGGTTAAGGGTCTATGTGGGTTCGAGAGGGGGCGGCCAGATGTAACGGCAGGCTAAAGATAGACATGGCTTGTCCGAGGTAGTTATGTTTCGCATGTTGATAGAGTTGGAACAGTGCATGGTCGAGAGATAGTAGGCATACATGATTCATCCTAGATAATTGCGATTGACCCGGTCTTCCTCTGAGCGTAAATCAAAAACACGGCGACAAATCGAGCAGCCATTCCTTTTCGACACAAGGTTCGTGAGATTCAAGTGTGGCGAGACAAGTGTATAAAAATCTACCCGGGCTACAAACTGTCCGAGACAGGATTATCGATCACGGAAACGACAATGGTCCTTATGCATCGATACGCATCGCTCCACTCGACATCCGCCCCACTTTTCTCTCCATTACTTTATTCCAATCCAAAACAACGTATCCCCCATGCTGGAAGAGGTCATCAACCATTCCGTGCAGTGACAATAGCGAAGAAAGAACAATTCTACGGAAACACCTTTGGCACCGCCCTTCGAGTCTCTCACACTGCTCTCAGGTGAGCATAAACCGCTATCTCGGTCAACAGAGTAAGGTCGTCGCGATGCTACTTCACCAAGCTTTCCTCCGTACTGGGTATACGTCGCGGGGTCTTCTAGAAAGCCTGAAGCCCCGACGCGTCAGCCTCGGAAACCATGGTACGATTTTGAAACCGGGCGACGGACGCATATGCAACATTGACAGACGTCGGAAAAGAAAACCCACGGAATCACGGGGGATTTTACGAAACACCCGCCCGCGGTGCAGCGGAGCCGCAAATCTCGAACGGACGAAACCCAAGGGGCAGTTTAAGATCTGGTGTAACCCCGGCCCGTGGAAAGTGGCGAAAAGGAGATGATGCGCCGGAAGATCGACAGCGACGCCAGGAATACGCAGTACGAACTACGGATACTCCGGAGAACGGAGTATGGCCCTGGTTGTCGATCGCTACCGCGCCATGTGTAACTCGCAGCCGACAGGATTGAAAATTGTTGGGGTGGTGGCCAATCACAGCCCTCAGCCCAAACCCCGCTGCACTTCTCATTGGATCTAGCACCGTGAATTTCGCCGACTGGGAGAATTTGTGTATCCAGGATCGAGTTCTAACTTTCCCCCTTTATTCTCGAATGCAGGAACCCTAGGAAGGCAATGTGCCCCAATCCCCCGGCATCCCGGATCGACCAATAGACCGGCTCGACGGCGGGAAAGAAGAAAAACATGGGCGAGTCCCATCCGAGCAGAGCCGAGATACGAACCAACCTGCCTTCCCACGAACTAAGAACATGATCGCCCACGTGTGGGTGCGGGGAATCGTGGCTCCCCCGGGGGCCAGCAGGATTAGGTTTCCGTCGCTCGTGGCGCCCAACGCCCGATCGATACGCAGGATGCAACTCGGCAATGGGCCCTTTCTGCCCCCCCCCCCCCCCCCTTCGCTCGGAGCAGTTTCGGACGAACCAGAGTCCACCGATATTCACATGCGGCATGGCAACGGCCTCGTTTTTGTTCGACGTTTAAAGCCGACGAGACGAATGATATCCGACTCGACACTGCGGTGAGGGGTCTTGACGCCATTTAGCCCCCACGACCGAGTGGACGATCAGACCGGGGGCCGGGAAAGACCCTATCAAATCCATGCACGGATTACTTTGTTAACGGATGGACCCAATCTTCTCTTGTTCCAGTCTCGAAGGATCACTAGTACTATGGGTCTTCGTTTAGCTAGCGCTCTGGCCCAAACCGCGAGTCAAAGCCGGTTTCAACTGATATAATGTGCCTCCCCGCAACAGCGTGACCGGCTCCTCCCCTGCGTCTTGCATCTGCTGTCCCGCGACCATGTCTGCTCCCATGATAGATGACCTGAAGCAACTGGCGCATGATGCACCCGCGGCGACTTGGCCTTTCACGGCCATCGCGACCATCCTCTTCTTCATGAGAACCTTCTCTCGTGTCCGGTTACAAAAGGATTCCTTCGGCTGGGACGACGCTGTCATTACTGTTTCCTGGGTATGCATCGGCCGAGCCGGGTTGGATGGTCAATGCAGACTGACATCGCTTGTCCTTCTAGGCAATCAGTATCTCCGGAGCGGCCTTTTTCCAGATATCGGTCAATCGAACACACCAGGTCATTGCGGACCCGACCACGCCGTCCAAGGTCTCGCCAGCCGCCTTCTGGGCTCTGTTCACGGCGGCCTGGGGCTATGTGACGGTCGCCTTGCCCAAGTTGGTGGTGGGAATCCTGATCTGCCGGCTCTTCCGGCCCAAGCCGTGGCTCCGGACGACGATCATGACTTACTGCGTTATTTTCAACATCATTTCCTTGCTTGCACTCATCTTTTCCTTTACCCAATGTAGCCCAGTCGCGGGACAATGGGATCCATTTAACCACCCGGACGTTCACTGCTGGAATAAGAACGTCCAACTCACCGTCACTTCGATCTCATGTGGTATGCTCTCGAACCCAAAGACCGCCTTCTCCCTGCTCGCAGACTAATCAACGTGATCCTGCACAGTGCTGTCCGCAATTACCGACATTGCTTTCACTCTGTATCCCGCGTTCATCATCTGGAAATTGAAAATGCCCACGTGGACCAAAGTGGGTGCAATCAGTCTCATGAGCTTGGGTCTTGCGTGAGTCCTCCCCGGGCGTTCCCTATCTCATCATCCTCGCTTATCAAACTATCAGGTCTTTTGCACTGGCCATCGTCAAGCTATATGCCATCTTTATGCTCGCCAATTCGAGCCAAAACGGAGGAGGTGTCTACGGTACACTTTGTAAGTGCCCATTCCGCCCGCAAGATCAATTCCGAACTAACCAAGCCCAGACTGGTGTATCGACATGATCCTGTGGAGTCGTCTCGAGAGCGACTTTGTCATTAGCGCGGCCTGTCTCCCCGCCGCGCCACCGTGTTTCCGAGTCGTCAAGCGCATGGTCACGGGCGCCGGCACCGAACCGGCCTACCCAACCTACAAGAACTTCTCCCGGTCCTACAAATCGAGCCCCCGATCCCGGACCCATAAAGACCCGGATGCCTTGGAGCTCAACCCCAAGGATGAGCACCCCGGGGACGACTGGGGGATTAAGGTCGGCACCGAAATCACCACCACTTACAACTATTTATGATTCATTCCTGAACGGTGCGCGAGCGTACCGACCCATATACTCTTTAATTACGACATGAGATTAGACGCGCTGCGAAGCCTCTGAATGGACCGACCTCCTCCTGATGTATACTATCGCTTGATACCCTTCTTTATATTCTGTTGGTGGATTCAATTATTAGCTGGAGTTTCAATATATATGTGAATATTTTGTTGATATCTTTCGTTTAGACAAAGTATGTGAGAGTAAAGAGCTGTGCTAACCCAAATGCAGCTTCCGACCATCCGGTTCCCTGGCGATTATAGGTGTCGGGTCTGCACAAATTGATGACCTTTTCTCGGTTGACTTTTTCAATTTTCTGGCCATCATATTCTTGCTTCTTGGTAGTTCCCCATCTCTATGGGCTACACTGCCTAGAAGCACGCTTTCCGGCTTTTCCGGCTCGGCATTCGTCTGGTGGAAATAGTAGCCGCACGCCCCAGTGATGCACCTTCCACCCGCCATCTAGAAAATACATAACTGCTCATTTTAGCATTGTCACCTACCAAGGTTAAGCAGTGAAACTTTTATCAAATTCAAAGACTGTGTCAGTGTGTGCACTCCGGGCGGCTGTGTCGGGGTTATCTTTGGCCAGTTCCAGTATCCCCGCCCGAGAGTAGACTTCCTTCTGCCCTATTGAAAACCATATGAAGGCTTGATTTCGATTTTGATTTCGATTTTGACTTTGGTCGGAGTTCACACAAAGTTTTATTCTTATGCGAAGTGCAGTAACTGGAAGTTTAGATAAAGCACTATGCAAGGGATAGAAGATCTACGGAGTACTGTGATGCAGAAACGCGGGGGCGGAGCTCACCACGTGGGCCTAGGCCCAATGAGGAAGGAGATAAATCTCTACGAAAAAGTTCCTTCAATCAAGACCAATATGTAAGGTCGCCTATCTTATAACGGCTGTCTAAGTATCTCTCGCTATTGCACGGGAAATCTCGATGGGAGTGAGCACCGAGAAATATCTTTAACCGCGGTTAAAATCGATCTAAACGAGTTCCAATTAGGCATAAACTCTCAAGTGGTTCCACACTTGCCATCAACACTTGCCATACACTTGGCAATAGCAAAGTTCTTCATCGGGACAACTGAAAAGGATTAGCTCTGGACTAACATACAGCCAGCCCGTTTCAAATGCGATACTTACTATACGCCACTCTTGCCAAAAATAATATGCCACAGAAACTCCATCACCCGACCAGATGAGGCATCACTCAGCTTCGAGTCCATCAGCCACTGCCGAAACTTGATATAATCCTCGCGCGGTCGGCGCCGAACCTGTTCCCGCGAGACGGCAAACTGCGCGCAGCATGCTGCGCCAATCTGTTCCGGCTTGCGAAAATACTTCGTTCCCGACGGCGGCCATGGCGCGGAGGTATTCAAGGGCGGCGTACTCGTGCCTTCGAAGACATCCCACCAGACTTGTTCTGTGACGTGGCGATTGAACCGATGGGCTTCCTTGCAGCCGGGATTCCAGTTGCAGCGGAGATTGACGTAGCCATTGCGTTGGACGAAGTCGAGTTGGAGTGCGCGCATCACGGCAACGTTATCGTGGAGCGGAGCGTCGACGTGCCATGCCATAAGGAATCCCGACCGGTGAGCATGGAGAAAAGCAATCGTAGAGGGGAGGCTGTCGTAGTGGTCGACTAGGTAGGTGAGATAGGCCATAGACTCGTGGCCTTTGTTGGTCGGGGTCATGAGCACTTCCTGGTTGGCTCGTTGGCGCGGCGAGGGATTGACAACGTAGATGGCCCGTTGCCAGCTATTGAAGGTGGATTCGAATGAGTGGTTTGTCGGGGACACGAAAAGGAATGAGAAATCGCACGTACTCGGGAAGCTTTTCCTCAACCCATCCAGTAGGTTCTTCTCGCAGCTTTGCCATCACAACCACCTTATCCCCCGGCATGTCATTGCTTGACGGTGGCCCGGAAATAGGTCCAGCCTGGCCCAGCCAGTCCACCATATATGCGCCCGCGCGATATTGGTCATAGAGATCCTGGAGATGGGCCTCGAGTAAGTATAGGGAGAAGCCGACGAGAATAGTCACACATAAGGCTAAGCGTATCCCACTTTTCATCGTGAACGCGCAGAGTGGTCCGCAGACGAGGTACCTGCTTCACGAAATCTGCCCAAAGCGAAGGCCCCTGTGTCAAATTTTACCTAGGCAAGAACCAGCTAGCCATAGACATGAAGAATCGAGGGGCAAGACGAAGTTGAAAGGCAGCAGTAAAGTGAAAAGATAACACCACGCCCGGGAAAAGAGGAAAATATTTCGAAAGAAAAGGAGAGGCCCCTGCTTCACTTGGATTTGCCATCACCAGGAGCCCAAGGCAGGCAAACCTAGAAAACGCCATGACCCACGTCATGAGCGGAAACACATCCAGGGGAACAGCCCGGGGAAAGGCTTCCAGGCCGCTGTGGCCTCTGGCATTGAAAGCTTGGCCCAGTATGGCGCCCGCGACTCCTAGCGGGACCAAAGTTTAAAGCGACATGGCGTGGCCAATACCGTGGATGTGTCTGCGTCAATGGCCAATGGGAGTGAGTATATGTACCTCGAACCCGCCGCCAGAGTGTTCCGTCGGTCATTGATCACCGTGGCGATGCAGATGTGATGGGTCCCATGGATCGCACGTGGCGTTTCAGCGGACGGAATTGGCGCTGAAGCGCAGAGTCGCGAATCAGCAACGTTTGCAGATGATGCCAAACGCAGATCTCCACCGCGTTGCTGGTTAGTTTGATTGACATGTGGGGCGTCGATGACCCTGGTCTGCATGTTCGAGGTGAGAGTCAGGATGGGATGCGAGGTAAAGCCTGCCATTCAGTCCTTAATACTGCAAACCCGAGTTCTGCACAGTTGAGAACTGACGTGTGTGTTGTGGCAATCGTGGGGCCAGAGATGAGGTCCACTCGACACCGATCAGCGTTGAGGTCTGGCATCCTTTCCAGAGAAGGCCCAGGATAGGTAATCAAACTGTCACTCATGGTTGATCCACCACAACCCGGCAGTGCAGAAGGGATCGGCATGTTAATTTGATATCCACTTCCCATGGACCAGCGCTGATCATTCGCTCTGTAAACTATTTGCTCCCTTACTGGAGTCAGACTGTATTTGACGTAGGCAGTGACGGGGCTAGTATGTGCGGCACTTTTGATCACAAAGTTCTCATGCGGTTGTAACTACGGCTTCAAGAAGTGGCTTAAATTAAATTCCTTGGGGACGTGGGGCTTGAGAGCGGGATACAGGGACTATCGGCTTTTCTACAATCATGAAGACAGGTCCCACATCGGGAACTATACCTTTCAAAATGCATTCGTGGGGTACTTCACCTAGTGTTTAACTACCCCTCCGTCAAAACATCCCCTGTGGCTTAGTGGTATGGAGGTCAAGGGTACAGGGGGAGGGAACTTGGACGAAAGGATGATATGCCCCCCCCTGAATGTTTCTTTTTTGCATTCTTGCCACTCTGCATATAAAATATATGAGATGCGAAAAGATTCTAGACTAGAACTTATATATATCATGAGGTTATTGAGGTTTTTTGGTGATTCTTGATTCTTGATTCGGTGGGGAACGAATCTGCCGCAGCGAGGTCGAGCGATCGAATCCAGCTGATGTTGAACATCTTTATCATTTTTGTTTTCTCTTGCGACTGGCTTGTTCCTACTATTTGATTCTTTCCCTCTGATTTCATCTACTTTATCGACGATGTGGGGCTGTGGGTCCATTTTATATCCAATCAAAGGTCTTATCTATGCCTGACCATGATGGCTGATGCCTTTGCAATCAAGTTGATCTGCAGTCCCCTCAATGCGCCAGCCAGGATGGTATCACATCCCCGTATCATTCATGTTAAAGGGCATATTCAGGTAGTTAGTCGGTCCATTAATGATATCCTCCATGGTCACATTCCAAATGAAATCTGGCCACTCGCCGATTCCACTGTTCGGTGCCATATTTCCACTATATCCATCATACGCCGGAGCGGTATCCCATGACGAAGATTCACTCCTCAAATATGGCGCAGGAGAGGTATTACCGCCTGACATGACCTCTCCGGTATCAGGCTGCTCCAAATGGCTGGATTGGTAGCGCTGCTCAAACCAAGTATGGATGCGGCCGATCCACTGCACATAAAAGGATGTGGATGATGTTTTCCCGGTGCTTTCCTCGTGGTTTATTGTCAGACCGTGCACTCGACCCAGCATACCCCGTAGAATCGTCGGCATGTCGAGCGTGCTACACAAGTTCTTGATGTGTGCATTCTGCGAGGCATAGTTGGATGCCGTGACGGCGAGCTTGCATGCCAATACAATATCCGAGCCCGATTGGAGCCACTGCATATAACTCAGTCGGCCGTCCATCTGTGGACTTTGGGCCAGGAAGAAATCCAACACGCCCTTTGCTGCAGCCAGGCCACGTCCCAAGAGATTGGTTTGAGAGGGCGTCAGGTTCAATGCCACATGACCACGAGATTGGCGAAGGGGCCCGGTCTCCAAGGCCTGTGGGTTCGAAGAGAGGACCGGGAAAGGGATCAAGCTGCTTTTGTCGAACAAGAAGGCTTGGCATACGAACAGTTCCAGTGTATACAGATGGATCTGGACGATGACTGTTGGGTGGGAAAGTGAGTCATGGGGTCATTGCGGTGAAAGAATGACATTGCTTACTATTGTCGTGCATACTATTCGGCAACCCGGCCTTGTAGGCATCGATTTCAGTGTGGAATGCTTGTATCACGAGTCCAGCGTCGGAGGTATCGACTGTGGCTACAGCCTCATCAACACGTTCCATGATATCCTGTAGCCGTACAATATGCACCAACCACGCATCGGTCGGGTACTCGGATGCTTCCCTCAGCTCCTTGGCATATTGATCCACGTAAGGCAGTCGAGTTTTTGCGTGATTCTTTTGCAAGATCGTCGAGCGACTAATTGTGGTTAGAATACAGGATCGAAGCCGCGGGATTCGATCAACGCACCATGAGAATAGCATGAGACACCCAATCACAGCTCGCTTTTTCTCGTTGATGAGCGATGACGAGCCCTCATCGGCGCGGCATACACCTTCATTCACAGTGATTCGGGATCGCAGTGTTCGTGTATCGGAAAGCTTGTCAAATTGCAAATCCCCGATGATACCCCGGGCGAGGTGAAGGTAAGTGGAAGACAACAGCCAGTCGGATCGATGCTGTATCCTATATCACATTGTGAGTAAAGCGCGGAACCGTCGGTGTATATGGCTGCATACCATGCTTGCGCAACCAGTAGAGCTTGTAGAACATCTAGTGACTGGGAGTGAGTGAAGATGCATTCTGCAATAGCTTCTTTGAATAGGCCTTCCAGAACTTTGTTATGGCCGCTGCGGTTGGAGGAAGCGACCATCAAAATCGCAATTAATAAAATGGGTCTCTCCTCTCGCATTCGTGACAGCGTCATGTCTTCCGAGAGGACAACAAAGGGAAAGTATTGAATCAAAGTTCTCCGATATGTGTCCAATAAGGAGTCTGCCTCTTGGAAGGATATGATTCCACGGCCAACGACATCTTGCAGCGCACTATCACTCGGATGATCCGAGCCCGGTGTGATGGGAGAAAGAGAATAGTGGGTGCTTGAGGATGGGTGACCAAAGTTCCCAGACCGAGCTATAAGCTGTTCAACCTTGGCCTCTAAAGCCTCCATGCGCCTAATGGGAGTTAGTGGCCAGGTGGATGCCAAGATACAGGGACGAGTCATACGAATCCTTCTTAATCGGGTTATATCGCGACCGGGTCGGTCGGAAATAGCATTCCTTATTCAGACGATGGCAGCTAAAGGCATATTAGAATGTCAATCCAAAGAATACGGAGTAGAATTCCCGGACTAACCGATCGCAGCTGGAACCCGTCGTGCGAATGCATCGGATCTTCGCCCGCACACAGTTTTGGCAGGTTTTCACCCGTTTTGGCTCGGAGTCCGACATGCTCTTTAGTTCTCGAAGAGTATTGGTAAATGCAGCGGAGAGGGATAGGACATGGACATGGACTTTTCTCGCGGTCGGATACGGACACGGACAAGGACACGGACTTTGGTTTCGGCCCCCATTGGACCCTATCAACAACACCATCGCCGAGCCGAGTAAGATAGGGCTGTGTCGCAGCCCCATCTTTGGTCGGATCCACGCCGTGGTGATTGGCCCGCATTGCACGGAGTAGCGAGTTCCTTGTTCCTTCCCGAAGTTTTGTATGTGTTTTAGTGCTGCCTGCTACCGAATCTGAGTCAGGATGCACATCTATTTTCACCGACCGAGAAAAGAGGCTATGTTCACAGAATAGATTTAGAAACAATTGAAAATGCTGAGCCTTCGCTGAATCATAAATACGAGCATAGTTTCCCGTAGCCAGGAGCGGGAAATACCACCAAAATCCAATTGCATTTTCTACTTCATCCAGCGGCTTTTCTTATTATTCACAATGCCTGACTCGGAGGACTGCACCCTGGGCACATGTCCCCTAAGTATGGCTTATGTCGAGTACCAGCCCTCGGTACCGGCCAACGCTCTTTTTCTGGGACTGTTTGCTGCGATGATCGTGGGACAAATCGGGTTGGGATTCAAGTTCCGCACATGGAGCTATATGGTTCCCATGCTCGCTGGACTGGTTCTCGAGGTGCTGGGATATCTGGGGCGAATCATGGTTCATAATGACCCATTCAGCTTTGACGCTTTTCTCCTGTGAGTTATGAAAAGCCCCGGTAGTCGTGGCTCGATGGTTAACGTGTCAAAGATATCTGATCTGTCTCACCATTGCGCCGGCTTTCTTCACGGCCGGTATCTACCTCTGCCTGGGTCGGATTGTTGCGGTGTACGGCACCGAGTACTCGCGACTGAAACCCCGGACATACACCTACATCTTTGTTTCTTGCGACATAATATCTCTCATCCTGCAAGCCGCCGGTGGAGCTATTACTTCCATCGCGGACGACAAACCGACAAGTGACATGGGAATCAATGTCATGATTGCTGGGTTGATCTTCCAAGTCGTATCGCTGGCGGGATTCATGGTACTCACGGTCGAGTATGGAATCCGGGTTCGCCGAGGAAGAAGGGCTTCAGTGGCCCCGAGGCCTCTTCGCGAGAACTGGAAGCACAAGGCTTTCCTCTGGGGTGAGTGTGACGAATCTCCTAGGTAGATTTCCCTAGATCTTGATTGCTGACGAGTGAGTAGGTCTTGCCACGGCGACGGTGACAATCTTTGTCCGATCGATCTTCCGAGTCGCGGAGCTCCAGGGTGGATTTCACAGCGACCTGGCCAACAATGAGGTCGACTTGATGATCCTCGAAAGTGCCATGGTCTCGATCGCCGGTATCTGCCTGACCGTCTTGCATCCTGCCATGCTTGTGGGTAAGAAATGGAAGGTCAAGGAATGGGATTCTAAATCAGACGAGAGCAAGAACGAGGCTCTGTTGGGCGTCGAGAATGCTTGATCTGCTCTACTTGATTCATTCTCGAGCGTTTTCTGTGTGTAATTTCGATCTTCTCGCGGCACTGAGGGATGACTTGATGATTTGTTGCATTTTTGCCGAATTGGATAAACGAATATATATTGTTTTAGACCGGACTTGGCGAAATATTTTTCAGTCGGATGATCTGTATACAGGGAAAACCTGGGCAGTCCAGCTGCAGTTATTAAACACTCACTACCTACTTCAATCACTGTCTTCTGCTTCTTCTTCACTCACGTCTTCGCCCTCTGCGATTGCCTTTTCCCGACGCTGCCTCGCCTTCTCCCGTTTCTTGTCCAGCAAAGCATTTAACTTCTTTGCCGTATTGAAGACACCACCGGTCCCGGCTCCACATGCGGCACAAGAGGGATTCTTCCGATACCGCTGCAGAGCGCAAGACTCGCAAAAGTAGTGGCCGCATTTGGTGATGATGGGGTACTGGTAGGGCTTCCGACAGATGATGCATGCAAACGGAATGTTTTCCAAGAGCTCGTCTTCATCATCTTCGTCATCCTCGGCCGCTTTCCCGGCCCCTTGCCTTTGCGACACAACTTTCCCATTTAGATTCTTTCCCTTGGTTCCAATCTCCCAATCTCGATCCAATTCCCAGCCCTGCTTGTAATTTTCACGCGAGTGCAAGAATTTGCAGCTATCACCGAAACCACAGAATCCTACCGAATGGTTAGTATAGTGTTCCCGGTGATAATCGAGTTGAAAACTCACCAGTTTGTTTCCAGTCCTTGCACACGTCGGGGGCATAGTCTGTGACAGTAATTGTTCGAACGTTGGTCGGCACTTTGACAGGACCAAACTTCTTAGACGGTGCGTCAGGATTCTTCTGAATGAATGATTGATAATTTGCATTGCCCTTATAGGTGCCGTCCGGTGCTGATTCGGTCGAGGCTTCGGGTCGAGCTCTGGTATTGCCGAGGAGATTTTTCGAGCTTAGATCTTCATCATACCAGTTGGACTGTTTTGTCGCATCGTTACTGGAAGAAAGCTGGACGGGACCGGTGCTGGCGGGCTCTGTGGTGTCTTTCCGCGCCGCATTTGTCGCCGAGGATGCAGTTACAGCGACATTCTTGCGGCGCCGCTTGATGCGCCGGCCTTCTTCATCGTCGGAAGAGGTGAAGCCAGAGTCGGAGTCGGAGGCAGGTGGCGGCGTGTCAGGCTTTTTGCGAAAGTTGGCCTTGGCCTTGGAACGCTTCTTGAAGCCGAATTCGGGAACGGGCTCTGCTTGGGGACCATCTGCCATGGTGCGATGAATAAGAGGGATGTGCTTGTGCGGTTTCTTCCAGCGACAGCTTTGTGGCTAAAGAGCAACCGGTATATGTCAGAGTTGGGAATAAATCTTTGAACTGCGGTGATATCGGAGCTCGAGTGGCGCCGCCGAGTCTCGACCCGCATGACTCAGCACGTGCAAACCATGCAAACTGCACGCGCAGAGGCAAGAAAACAACAACAAAACGAATCGGATTAGACCCGGTGTCTGAAGCCGAAATTTTTGGAGAGCATATCGTGTGGGCGTTGGTTATTGTCGCGAGCACCAGATTGTTGGATCGTCGAGGTGACGCCCGATCTCAAACACCGGTGTCGGTAGGCAATAACCCCATCGCGACCTTGCTGGACTCTTCCCTTTTCTCTCTCCCACTCTCTTTTCTACCAACACTCACTACACTCCCTTCCCTTTCCTTGTGTCAATCCGTTTCTCTTCTCTCGGGCATCTTGTTTGGCCGATTTCCTGTGCGATCTCTGCAGATCGTGGTTGGGTCACGGTTTACGCGCGTGTGCCTGGCCTGCCGGTCCTCAATCTCACTGGTCATTCGCCCGTCCCGCGCTGTTTGTTGTTGCGACTTCCCCTCTTCTTTTCCCACGTTCACTTTTCACGCCATTTCTTTTCTTCTTCTTCCCTACACCCCCCCCCTCTTACGAAAGGGATTTCCTTCACGATTCGTGGTCGCTGGTCGGCGCAATCATTTGACCCAGCGAGGCCCCCCTGCGACACCATCTCGAGATCCGGTTGACTCGAACAATGCTCGCGTGAACCTCATACCTAATTGACCCAAATACACACAAACACAAGGCTCTCGATTGCGATCGGCGACTGTGTCCTCGCCCCTCAGGAGGACTCGGACGCCGTAAGCGACTCTTGCGGCCCAAAGAATGACGGCGCCTAACGCGGGGGCCACCAACTCCCTGGGCGCCATGATGGAGGATCCATTCGTTTCGAACGGCGGGAAACCGGCTGCTTCTCGTGACTCCCACCGCTACTCGACCTTTGATACGCAACTATTCAGCCTCGATGCAGCTTCCCCCGCACAGGCCAAGCGAGCCCTTGAGGCCCACCTGGCGGAAACCGAGCGCCGGTTGGAGGAGGCATCTAGGCTGGGGACCGCACTGATCGACCAACAGCGAGAGCTGTCGGAGCAGTTAAAGGAGGTTGAGCAACAACAAGATGAGGGCGAAATGGGCCCCGAATTGCGAAAGAAGTTGGCGGATCTCGAACGCGAATACACAGAGATTGGGCGGGAAAGTGCGCGCGCATTCCTGGGCCCCAAGCGAATGGCAGGAGGTTCAGAGGATGCTCAGATTGGCACACCGTCGTTTGACCAAAAGGTACGACCGCTCCTGCCCCTGGTCCGCCAGTCTAACCCCGAGGACAGTCTCCCCTCAGCTCCGCACTGTTCGCCGGCCAAGCGACCAACTCCCCCAGCAAAGTCAGCGTCCCGTCTCGCAAGCAACGAAACCAGCCGTCCAGCCGTGTGCATGATATTGAATTTGCGACCGAAATTTCCACGTCTTTGTTAGCCCAGGTTCGCCAATTGCAGGCGCTTCTTGCTGAACGCGAGGAGTCGCTGAAATCGGTAAATTTGGAGAAGTCTCGATTGGAGATAGAAGCCGAGGGCTATTCACAGAGGATCCGAGCCCTGGATGACAGCGAACAGCGTTACAAAGATGAGAACTGGGCTCTAGAGACCCAGACTCATGAACTGATGGCGACTATTCGCGAGGCTAGCGAACGCGAGAAGAAGCTCAACACCAGTCTCAGCGCATCCACGACGGAAAAGAATGCCGTCCAGCGGGAGTTGGAGGAACTGCGACAGACCAACTCGAGGCTTTTGGAGGATCAGACCATCACCCAGAAGGCCAATGATGCCGAGTTGCATCTGCTACGGCGCAATTTGAATGCTGGCGATGTGGAGAAATCCGCTCTCCATAAAAAGTTGGAAGAGTTGACCTCCCAAAACCAGGAGCTGGCGAAAGCGGTGGCAATGCGCATCCGACAGCATGAGTCTCAAGGTTCTCGAGACCTGCCTGACGACAATGACGGTGATGAGCCAGAGCAGACTACGCCTGACAACTCCCCGCCTCCATCGCCCAACAAGTTCACGCCTCGTCACAACCTGCTCGAATCTGAGACACTGAAGAGTTCTCTTGGCCATGCGCATCGTATGATTCAAAACCTGAAGAGTACAATCCATCGCGAGAAGACCGAAAAGATTGAGCTCAAGCGTATGCTTCAAGATGCGCGTGACGAAGTTGAGCTGCGCCGACGTGAGTCTTCTGCGCCGAATGGTTCCAACAAGCGTCTCAAGAAGAAGGAGGACTCTTTCCGGAAACCGGCTCGACCAGATCTTTTGGGAGCTGGGCGCAAGGAGCAGTCCTTTGTTGAACTCCATGACACCGATTGGGAAGACAACCAGGGCCAGATCAGTCCTAGTCGTTCGGCAGTTCCCGCGCCGGCCAGACCGCGTGCTGGCGCTGACTCTCCTGACCACCCTAGCGATGTCTATCAGACCGCAACCGAGGCTGAAGAAGGCTTCGAGACTGCCAATGAGCGAGCAACCGCAACAGAGAGCGAGGCATTCCAGACCGGTGTGGAAAGCATGGCAGACGACAGCAGCGACTCGGCCGAGCTTACCGAGACTGAGAACAGCATTCACACCACTCCGCGAAACCGCGGAGCCTCATCGCTAAGGATGGCCAAGACTCGTGATCGCGTTTCTTATCACAGTTCGGCGTCTACGTCGGATGACGATGAGGAGGACCAGGATGTGGGATTGGCCTCGCCCACTCAGGTTCACATCTCTCGTCCCCGGGTTCGATCCAAGCGAAGTGTTTTGAGACGCGTTCGCCCGTCAGGAGAAGCTCCTATGGCATCGGGAAGCCGTCCCAACAGTGCACGCAACTCGCCCGCACCGACTTTTGAGCCTGAGCCTCAAGCCCAGGAAGGCCAAAGTCTTTTCGCTGAACTTGCTGAGTTGGATGGCACCGAAGACGAGGATGAGAATGATGTTGCTTCTGGAGCCTCTACCCCACGTATGGAACCTGCGTCTATCTCTCGTCGGCCTTCGGATGCGATGTTGGACACTCCGCCCAAGCCCGTGATGGTTGATTCTGGGGTGATGACTGAGCCTTGGGACGCCGCGCCCCCCGTCGCTGTTACTGACGTTGACGAAGCGGCTCTTCAAGATACACCGACGACTCCACACAGATCCACCACAGACCGCGATGTGGCCGAGGGAGAGCAAGGCACTCCGAAGGTTGTTAGCTCAGGAACGCAGTGGACACCGCTCAAACCACATGCGGGTGAGGGCGAAAACATGGCAAACGTTCCCACGCCCCCCAAGATGGCCTGGGATGAGCGTTCATTGGAGGGGCAACAAGTTGCGGCTGGCACACAACCGGAGCCACGAGAACTTGGTGTGGCGGCTATCGCTTCGCAAGAAACTCCTCCATCCATTCCCACATGGCCTTCGCTGGCTATCTCATATCTTCCCGGTGGCGTGACTTCGCCCGTGAAGTACGAACTTCCGGCGCCAGAAGTTCCCGAGTTGCATGTGTCTATGATTGCTTCTCAATCTACCGAGCCCATCCTGGCAACCACCCCTGAGCCCGAGCCTGTACTGCCCGTCGAGACTGTTCGGTCACTACCCGAGCTCAGCTTGTCCTCTCATCATGCCCACTCCACGGAGCCTTCAATGCCCGTTGAAGCCACCCGCGCATTGCCAGAGTTGAGCCTCTCTTCTCATGCTGCCCACTTCACAGAGCCCGTATTGCCTGTGTCAATTCCTCGCGTCGTACCTAACCTTAGCCTGTCCTCTCATTATGCCTATTCGACAGAGCCTGCCATGCCAATAGAAGCCATTCGATCGTTGCCAGAGCTCAGTTTGTCTTCTCACTCTGTTCATTCCACAGAGCCGGTCTCGCCACAGCTTCCAGAACCTGTACCAGTACCTACAGTGGTCCCCGCCGAGCCCGTTCTTCCACAGCTCGGAGTTTCTTCTGTTTCATACCAGCACACAGAGCCTATTGAGGTTCGCCTGCCTGAGCTAGTCCGAGAACCAGAGCCAATTGTTGTTCCTGCTTCAGAGCCCATCGTCCCTGAGTTGAAGGTTGCCTGGTTAGATGCAGCCTTCACAGAACCGGTCGCGCCCAAGCCAATTGAGATTCCATCCCCTCCCGTTCCTGTACTCACAACTCTTCGCTCCGTGGAGACTCAACCCGTGAGACCTGTGCCGCCTGTGATTCCCGTGATGACTGAGCTGGGTATCCAGACAGAGGCGACGGACGAGCCTAAGGCTGCTGTGGCTGCTGTGGCCATCCATGAGGATGCGCCCGACGATTTGACTCGTAGCCGTGCGAGTACTACTACGAGTGATCGCCGGAGAAGCAATGGTTTGGCTCTCAGCGACATTTCTGGCAACTCTCTGCTGCAATCGGGCAGACAGCCGTCCAGCTATGTGAACATGGACCAGGGATCGCAAACCATCCTTTCATCCAGGCAGATTGACCAGATCCTTTTGGAGCGTGAGACCCCTCGGCCAATCTCTTCTGCCGACAGCAAACAAACATCTCAGACACGGGATGTGGCTGCGGTGGGAGCTGCAGGTGTCTCGCCATTTGCCACGCCCAAGATCCGCCCGCGTGTGCAAGCGCAGTCCACCAAATCAACCCCGAGTTCCCGCCGCCCCGATACTGCTATCAGCCAGGCGTCTGCTTCTAGCGCACATCCTCCATTACCCGCTGACCACCGTGAGCTCATCTTGGCTGCCGGGAAGAGATCGGTCGACACCCCTCCATCGCCCCCAGTGATGGGACCACCTCTGGCGCCGGCCTCTGCCTACCGCATGAACCGAGAGACAGGCCCGCGTACACCAAACGAACAAGGCACGCGGGCTGGGTCCACAAGAACCGTGTCAACGCATGCCAGGATGCGACGGGAAAGCCAGAGCCAAATGTCCCGGCGGTCGTCTGTGTCGTCATTTGCGTCCGAGCTTGAAGAGCGGTTCAACATGAATCTGCATGCAGGCCCTATGCCCCATGGATACGGTCCCAACACGGACCCGCGGATGATTCAGGCTATCACGCAAACCATGATTGGTGAATTCCTTTGGAAGTATACACGGAAAACTGGCTCTGGGGACATGTCGTCAACACGGCATCGGCGATACTTCTGGGTCCATCCCTACACGCGCACTCTGTACTGGAGCGAACAAGATCCACAAACTGCTGGAAAGAGTGAGCTTCGAACGAAGAGCGTTCCAATTGAAGCAGTGCGAGTCGTGGCTGATGACAATCCCTATCCTCCCGGTCTCCACTGCAGGAGCCTCGAGGTGGTGAGTCCCGGCCGCCGTGTCCGGTTCACTGCTTCTACGAGTCAAAGGCACGAAACCTGGTTCAACGCGCTGTCATACTTGCTGTTGCGAGAGACAAATGACAACTGCGAAGATCACGATAACAGTGTGACATTGGACGACATCGATGAGTTCAATCCGGGCTTCCGATCTGGCTCTCGCCAGGCAACGCGGATGTCCCTCTCGTCGTACAATAGTCGCACTGCTCGTCAAAATCCCAAGCAGCAACGGGCAGCTTCCGCCATGTCTATGCGCTCGGCCGGAACTCCGGGGCGCGCGTCTCCGGCGCTTAGCTCCCCGGTGCCCAATTCCTCTTTGCAAGTGCCCGAGGAGCGCCAGCGATCTTCATCCCGACTCAGCACTATTTTCAACAGTTCGATCCGAGGATCGATCGCTAGTCTCAAGGGCCGCCATGGGCCAGCTAGCAGCGTCCACAGTGGAAGCATCCGTGGACAAGAAAGCCACGAGGATCTTCATGCGGCCGAGGACGAGGATCGCCTCGAGAATGTGCGCGCATGCTGTGATGGCAAACACGACGTCGGTTCTCTGTCGCGAACCAGCCGGTACAGCCCACGGGTGGAGCGTATGCATCATCACTAATCCATCGCATTCTCATGATTTTGAGCGAGTTTGTGGGCAGGGCCTCAAACGACAACGGCCTGCATCATTCTTATAATGGCTACGAGTCTTTTTCTTGTCCGGCATGATGAACCGTGTCACTCCAGTGTCGCTTCAACCCCCATAGAAGACACAATGTGCGGCATCACGCACCGGGCGACTTGGCATTCACCTATCTTCACATCTCCCCATCTACCTTCGATTCTCTTTCCTTCCTACTCCGATCCTTTTACAGACCTCTCTCCTATCTCCATCCTTTCCTTGTCCAATTCAGTGCTGCTTTTCAGCCACGTTCCAGTCTGACTCGACTTTCCATTATATTCCTTTTTTGTTGATAATTGCTGTGACTCTGTTCGACTCTTGTCCGATTACTCTACACTCTTTCCATGTTCCCTTCGTGGTGCCCCGTGCACTAGAACGTGAGCCATCTAAGATTTTAGTCTGCATCTGCCTAGTTTCTGCCGTGTGTAGTCGATTGTCCCGTAATCCGATCAAAGCCCGTCAATCCCCGCTTCAATCGCCGATCAGGTGACTTCCGCTCCATGTCGTGATCTCACCTGATCTGGACGCGTCTCTATGACCCATGTCAGGTGATTGCGGTATATAAACGTTTATACGGAGCATCGCCTCTCTTCGGTGTTCTCCTGTCTCTTTTTGTGCCGGTTGAGCATTCGTGACGAATTGGCCGTTTTTCGAGGGCTTTTCCGAGCTTGTCACACTACACGGCCTGATTAGACCTGTTTCTGTTTCTACATTGGATTATCCAAACACCATGTCATCTCAGGGCATCCCGCCATTTGGAGAGTATGTGTCGGCTCTTCTCGATCCGGGACGATTGATGGTATGGGCAATGACCCGTAAGTATCAAAACTTTGCACTTCATCTGTGACTCCGTCGTCCTCGCAGCCCTATGCCATCCTATGGTTGTATCCCAATTTTGTTTGTGAATTTTGTTCTCTCAGTCCTTTCAAACTCTCTGCACGGAACCGCTTCGTCTAGATCCCCATAAACATTGACTTTCAGTGTATACACCACGCCACTTGGAAACGGCTAGCTGACGATGACCAGATTATATCCGCGTCTGCGCCGAAGCCATTCTGCGGGGTCAAATATCTGCCCCCATTTTCCAGATCGGCAGACTCCGTGATGAAGCTTTTGGTCGATTCTGGGTTGAATTTACCAGTACGTCTCCTTTTCCCTCGGCGGTCTCCTGTCAACCCTCCAACTGGCAAGATGAATTTTTGTCTATTCCCTGAAGAACGCACCTCTTCTACAAACCCAAATATAAACCTAACACACAACAGCACCACCCGATCCGAACAACCCACCTCCACCAAGAGGCTCATCAACACTGATCCCACCACTCCTCAAAACCGCCTTCGGCACGGTCCTAGACATCGGCCCAGGAACAGGCTCACAAATGCCCCTCCTCCGCTCAAAAGCCATTTCCTCAATCTACGGTCCAGAGCCATGCACAGGTCTACACAAAGAACTGCGCGCCAAAGCTGCCGAAAACGGGGTCGCGGAGAAATACCACATATTACCCTGCGGCGTCGCGGCCTCGGAACTTCTTCCCGCGCTGCGGGGTACGGGAACGGGGGTTACGGAGGCGTATGACTCCGATTCTAGACACGGGGTGTTTGACACGATTATCTGTGTTCGGGTGCTTTGTTCAGTCCCGGAGATGGAGAGGACGGTGCGAGAATTGTATGCGTTGTTGAAACCCGGTGGGCGGATGTTGATTACGGAGCATGTGGTGAATGACTGGCGTGCGGCGAAGGGGTCTGTTTTGGCCCGGGTGCTGCAGGCTGTGTATCAGGTTCTTGGGTGGGGTTTTTTCATTGGGGACTGTTGCTTGGATCGGGGTACGGAGAAGGTGTTGAGAGGGGCGGCGGAGGCTGATGGTGGGTGGGATGTTGTGGAATTGGAGCGATTTGCGGAGTGGTCGGCCATGCCATATCTTTCGGGGATCTTGGTGAAGAAGGGCCAGTAGGGATGGGTTTCATAGCAGTTGCTACATGGTTGTGGGTGATGGTGAGTTGAGTCTAGACGGCTAGCAGGGGGAAGGCAGCGAGCTTTTGCTCTTGATTGGCAATTGGGTATCATTGGATATGGTATAGATCAGAGGAATATGTACAGGTGAAGGAAGCAATGGAGCCAGATAAAAGTTGAGACGAACGGTGCTTCATCGATCCGGCTTGGGTCTTCCTGCAGGCCAGAAATCAAATAAATCCTGGGCTTCGGTGGTCCATGGCCCTTCTTCGTCTGGCCCAGTGTCTTCGACAACGGTGTTCAACGCACTTGGTGTCAAAGATGGCCGACCTTGCAGGGTGGAGCTAGCATTTAGTGCAGTCGGGTCAGATATAGACTTGCGCAACGGTGCATCGAGTGCTCTTCGCGTGGGTAAATTGTGTACCGACGACAGAGGCAGGTTTGCTTTGGAGGGGCGCGTTGTTTGATTTGATTCAGGTTGAGAAATTGACCCATCGACCATCTTCTCCAGGATGAACTGGGTGGAATCGGAGGGCATATATTCAGCGTTGGTCAAATCCACCTCTGGCGGCGGTAGGCTGGGAGATCTGGGCCATAATCAGTGGATCGCTGCGTGACGTTGATGGAATGCAACTCACTCCGTCGCGGCAGCTTTGGGGGCCGGCTGGTTTGTCTTCTCAGCCCTAGATATTCTAGGTGGTGGGGATGGTTTTTGTGGTTTCTCGCCGGGTAGAAGTGCGCTATACATTAATTTCTTGCGAGGCTTTTGCATGGTCACCCGCATATTCTTGATCGGCGCCTCCCAGTCATCATCTTGTATCTCTTGGACATGATGTGAGGGTGGGCTTCCCTTCGCTGGTTTTGCAGAAGGTGGGTCTTTAGCTGGTGCGCGATCTGGGACCTTGGTTGGTACATCTGCAGGGGGTTTTGATGGTAGCGAAGATGAACTCTTTGCGACGCCTGGCTTATTGGGTATATGAGGCTTGGGCACGGTTTCTTTTCTGGGCTTTTCCGGTGGAGGCATGCTGGGCATGCTCTCCTGCGGCCTTCGTACTTCTTGGACGAGGCCAACCCTGGACTGATTGGAGTTTGAGGGTATCCGCTCCGGTTCTGTGAGATCCACGACCTCACTCACACTCTTCTTTTTATTGATTGCGGTAGGTTGGGGGACGACCACTTTCTGTCGCTTCAGGGGTCGATCCGGTCCCGATGATAAAGCGGTGTTTGTATTCGACGACGATAAGTGGTGACGTTCCTCGTAGGGCGACATGAGATGGCCGACGGGTGCTTTTCGGATGCCCAGCAGGTCGTTCAGCGATCGAAATGGCTGCGAGGAGCCCGAAGACCGAACGGGCGTCGAGGTACGCGCCGCCTGAGATAGGTGGGTATTGGATGACGGCGAGCCCTGACTCGACTTTCTCTTTTCAAACAGATTGGTGAGATCTGTTTGAGTCGTGCTCATGCGCTCGCCAACCTCGATGAGCACGCCTTTGTCCAGCTCCAGCTCATCGCCATCTTGCACCTCATCGCCGGACCGCCAGTGGTGATCGCCGATGAAGTTACCCTGCTCATCGTAGACCATAACTCGTTTGTTGAAGGCATGGTAGCGGAGATAGCCATCCTGCCAGCGCTTCGATTTGCGGCGTAGATCGTGGGTAAACAAACAGCGAAATTTCACGACCGACGCGGTGACCGGGGAATCGGACGGACCACGGGCGGAGGAGGCGGGAGCTGTCATCGGGGAAGGCGAGCTCGCACCGGGCGAGCTCGAGGGACCAGGGAGGGAGTGGAGGAGAAGAAATGGCGATAATGGAGATAAGCGCGTCGAAGGAGGCCTCAGGCCAATGCCAAGCCCCGGCGAGATGACGAAATCGATGGATCTAGATTGAAAAGGGCATCTTCAAAACAATCCGAGATCAGTAGTATGATTGGCCGCATATTGGATATCTCACCAGGAGATTGCTTTCGAGTATTCTGATCTTGCCGATGACGCATTTCTGCGCGAGATACGCGACGCGTATTGCACACGTTTGTCATGGTAGCAATATCTATATTCCATACGCTTACAATCAGCATCGGTCGTGGGAATATTCTCAATGCCTCTGTGAAATACGATACGGCACGTTGACTCACCTTGTGAATCATAACGCCGACGAGTGTCATATCGCATATCGCCAAGAATCTCAGAATGCCGGGACAAGTGGGTCGAATCAGCCTTGTGCCTATCCCCATCCTCGACCAGACAAGTGTTGGGATCGTCCCTGGCGAATGTCACAGCCACGGGACATGACTCGACCTCTCTCACCCCCACGCAGGAGAGGCGAATCCCAATCCAGGACCCTCAATCTGATACGCCCTTCGCCCCGGTGGAACCACTACCAATATGACATGGATCGTCGGCCAAAAATAGGCGAATGAGGGGGGCGGCCCCAGAGCCGCAGAGCTGAAACAAGCCCCGGGCGTTTCTCCCCCTCCCTTCACCTGCTCCATTCCGGAAGCTTGTTGTTCTTCTCGCAACGGTTCAACCACCTTCGGATTCCAGCCATCATGCAGAGTATGCAACGGCGCTTTGGTCGTACGACCACCAAACGGGCCGACGATAGCCAGGTCGCGGTGCTGTTGAAGGATTTCGACGATGCCGATACATTGTTGTCTAGGGTAGGCACCCGAATTCCGTTGCCGCGCGTCTCGCAAGCTCACTGTCTAGATTGTCGATTCCACCAAAGCCTGGCGCGATGCCTGGGTGTCGATTGCGACCTTCCAGAGTCGCATGATCGATGAGTTCGACGGCATGTACGCGCCGCTTGTCGGTTCCTCCGAAACCCCGGCCGTACACAAACCAGAAGAGACCGATCCGATTCTTCTCGCCCGCACGAATCGATTGCGGCGAGAGTATGATGAGCTGCGCGACGACATGATCCAGGAGCTCGGGGCTGTCGAGACGCGAATGACCCAGCCCGCCGCTTCGGCCAAGAGTTATTTGGATCCCATGAAAAAGGTCATCAAGAAGCGCAACGAGAAGAAGGTGAGAATGCCCCCCTTGTTGTCTGGTCCTCTTGTTAATTTGTGTGCAGGTGGACTTTGAAAAGTACCAAGGCAAGGTCGATAGCCTCATCAGCAAGCCCAAGCGCTCCGACCGTGAGAATGCCAATCTCGACAAGGCGAATGCCGATTGTGCTACCGCGAAGGATGTGAGAAATCCCGGTGGCTATATGATTGTCCAAAACTAATCATGCCACAGGTGTATAACGCCGCCGACCACGATCTACTTCAGCGACTACCCACCCTCATCTCCCTCCTGTTCTCACTAGCTCCAATCATCCTGCGGGCCCAGGTTGAGATCCAGAACCGTATGCTAGCACATTATTACACCGTGCTGCATACCTACTGTGAAGATGAGGGCTTCCCCTCCCCACCACCACCCATGGACCAGGTGGTGAACGAGTGGGAACTCGCCATCCAGCCTGCCCAGAGCCGAATCGAGGGCCTTGGTTGTCTCGCCCAGGGCAAGGCCATTCGACGAGAAAATGAGGCCCAGGCTCGGAACAAGCGACCACCTCTCGGGGACCGGACAGCGAGCAACATCACCACGCGGTCGGTGTCATCCATCCGCAGCACTAGAACCGCCCCACCCCCGGTCCTCGCAACCAAGCCCTGTGGACTCGAGGCGCGCTCTCCATCCCCAGCCTCATCTCTCATGACGGCAAGAGGTTCCTTCTCCGTCGGGAGCATCGCTAGCTCGGCGAGCACCCCGCCCCTCGCGTCGGGGGGTGATCATTATATGCCTCCGCCTGTCGAGTCCCCCGCGCCGACTCCCGCTGTCGCTCCAGTGGTCAGCCCGTTTCCCCAACCCGTGGCGGCCCCAACAGGTGTGCGCATGTCACCGGCCGGGCCCAACATCGATTACTTCCAGCACAGTCAGCAGACGAAACCATCACCCCTCGGGGCAACCGATCTGGCGTCGGCGATCAAGAAGAAGCGGCCCCCACCGCCGCCTTCCAAACCCAAACCCGTCTTTGTCACGGCAGTCTACGACTTTGATGGGCAAGGATCGGGCGACCTGTCCTTCCGCGAGGGCGATAGAATCCGGGTGGTCCATAAAACGGACAGTGTCGATGATTGGTGGGAAGGCGAACTACATGGTCAACTGGGACCTTTCCCGGCCAACTACGTGGAGTAAGACAGGAAGATAGAGTGGTGATTAAAATACCCAAGTGAAAAGGAATCTGGCGGGGGATAGTTTTCGGCAGAAATGAATCGGTAGACTGAATTAATGATATTGATGGATATAATCACTCTTTACAATGAGATCTAGCATCATCCCTTTTGGATATGAGTCATTAGGCATGTGGAGAGACTAAACTGATGGACTGGATTCACGCCAATCGTATCATTTCATCCCTCCCGCCTCGTATATTTTAGCCTCTCCCGAACGAAGCGGCAGCATTCACTATAAATTCCAACCGCATCCCCATTACTTCGTTGTTCTCCAGCCTTCATCGATCATGTCTCACTTTGCAATCCCGGGCTATCTGCCCTACTTCCTACTCGTAGTAAATCCCCCACTCCCCCACCCCCAGCACATGCCCAGGTGGATCAAAACACTAACCACCCCCAGACCGGAGCCGTAGGAATCGCTCATACCATCACAACATATATCCGACCAGGTCCAGCCCTAACCCAGTTCTCGGGCCCAGCGGCACCACCGCGCAACGCCCTGACCGCGCACGTCTACGGTGTCAAGAACTTCTACACTTGTCTGATCCGCGTGTATACCGCTTTTTATGTCACCAATGCCCAACTCTACGATCTGACTGTGTGGACGTTCGTCGGGGTCTTGGGTCTGTATCTGAGTGAGTGGTTGGTTTTCCGGACTGTGCGCCCGAAGGAGGCGGTTTATCCGTTGGTTATGTCTGTGTCGGCGTTGACGTGGATGCTGAGGCAGAGGGGGTGGTATACCGCCTAGGGAGATGGAATGGTGATGCGGGATGTCGTGTGCTTATCACGGAAGATGTATGAATGCACACCTAGGTGATATTCGGAAGATGGTGGGAAGAAGGGTGTTTACATCCTCATGGTTAGAAACGTTAGTATATTACATTGGAAGTCGCTATTGTAGTAACTCCCATATCAACCATGTCCTGTCTCGAATGTTTATAACAATAAATATACCCTCGCTTTTCAGTCATGTCCAGTGATGATCATATACATCAGCACACCTGTCGACCTCGACTCCGGTGAAATGCTCAGGCAACAGTCGCCTTCAAAAACACACTGTGGATTTCCTTCAACTCCTTACCCTCCGCGAGCAGCAGACCAAGTAAGACCCGCGCCTGTTGAGGATTGAACATCCCACTGGCAATCTGCGTCTTTGCGTTTTCCCCGGTGATATCAGCCGTCGGGACCTCGCCGTTGACGGTGCGATGGCTTAGGACCACGGGAATATGATGCTTCGACACAATCTCATTAATAGCCTTGCCGAATTCCGTAGAAATTCCACCGGCACCTTCTCCAGCAACCTAAACCACATTAGTTCAGACCCCCGCAAGAGTGCAGATGGGATACATACAACAATCCCCTTTGCACCATTCTCGACGGCGCTATGCAGCGAATCGCTATGCATATCTTCGTACGCGTACAGAATATCCACGCGCGGAATTTCGTGCACGCCAGCCAGGTCCGCGCGGTGCTTGGCATTGGCCTGCACGGCCGGGTAGTAGAAGTACGGAGTGTTCGAGACGATGAAGCCCAAACTACCTTGCTCGTACGCCTTGAACGTATCGACGGTGTTTGCCTGGGTCTTGGTGGCGAAAAAGGCAGAAATGATGCGGTCGTTCATGACGACCAGCGCGCCGCGGTGTGTAGCCCGCTGATCCGCGGCGACGGTGACGCCCTGAAGAAGATTCATCGGGCCGTCGGCGGAGATGGCAGTCGCCGGACGCATCGAGCCAACAAAAACGATTGGTTTGCCGCAGTTTACTGTCGCGTCGATGAAGAAGGCGGATTCTTCGAGCGTGTCTGTGCCGTGGGTGATGACTGCGCCAGACATGGTGGGATCGTCGCAGACGGTCTTTTGCAAGGTATGTGTTAGGTTCAAGAGCAGGTGAGACGAGACATCGCCGCTGTTGACGTTGTCGAACTGCGCGGCATTGACGTTGGCGATATCGAAGACTTCCGGGATGGAAGAGAGAATGGTGTTGATTCCTAATGCACCGGAATCGTAGCCTGCCGTGGCCGTTTTGTCGTCGCTGGTACCGGCAATAGTGCCGCCTGTCTAGAGGTGAGATGGTTTCTTGAGGATAAAAATGGATGCATAGGTACCTGTTGCTAAGATTGTAACATTCGGAAGGGAGCCATTGAAATGGTTGAATTTCAGGCCGTTGGAGTTGGTATAAGATGTATTGGTTGCCCGTGAGTGGATCAAAGGCGACGCCTGGCCGGTAGCCACCAAGGCCGAGATGGCGAGTGTCTTGAGAGAGAGCCTCATGATTATGTTGATGTTATTTAGAGAAGAATGAGGTATCTTCCATGCAGTTGGATCGCGGGTGAGAAGAACCTGGATACGGCACCGAACTAGTATTTTTATAGGCCGGCCGCGCGGGTTGCGTCATGCGGTGCTTCGACTTCAGTATCATTGAACGCTGGCACAGTTAGACTTGGCAGGTCTTGTCGATGAGACATTTTCTTGAAATTAGACATGAAGAGGTCGTCGTGTTGACCGGAATCGTAGTAGGCACGGTCGAAGTGGATGAAAGTGGAGACGAGTTGGAGTAAAGCGGGGATCGTCTGAGTTGAAGAGTGACATCACGAGATGTGTGAGAATGGATTTGAGTGAAAATAATATCAGATCCTAAAGACTATATCTCTGTGAAAAACCATCTCATGGCATTGTTGATTATCATCTCCCAGCGACTGATCTCATCCCAAGTTCTGCAGAGTCTCCAATCTAGATCGTCCCGCTAGACCCAAACGCAAAATCCTTTCCATGACTAACGCGAACATCGCCCCCCTTGGCAAACCCCAACATCTGTTCTCGGACAAGTAACCAAGCCGGAATCATCGGCCCATCTTCGGAGACATTGAAATGTGAGATCAGCCGAGTATTTTATTGGCTGCGTGAGCCGAATCGACCATCGGTCCTATCAACTCCGCCACGGCATGATCGAACAGTCGTGGTAGTCTTCCAGCATCGAATTGGCCAGAGCACCGAAGGGTAATTTCCTTAGCAAATCTATAGGATGCCCAATTTTGGGAAGTGCGATCGCTAATTAAGTCTGAGAAGATCCCACTATATACAACCGTACTTCGCTTTACTTTGCTCGTCCTCATGTCATGGTAACCTTCGAATGTAGATTCGTATTCCACCAATAGAAACCGCAGATCTACTCTTTATTCATAACCAAGACTTTCTTCCATCCCTGCACCAAAGAGGGTACAGATGCTTTGGACGCGGAACGAGACTCGTTCAAACAATAGACGACAATGGAACAAAGGGAGCACAATGTGCTTGTGGCTATTAAAGCGAATAGTGAACTATATAACGGCCTTGCTCGCCTCGGGAATTCACATCAAGGAAGAAGTCGACTCGAACTTGGCACAAGGCATCATCGTATTAGAAGTCCCATTCACCATTGGTCGCCCTCCAGAATCACTGCAACTGGCATAGCTTCCTAGCTTTCTAGTAGATAGGCCTCGGTGCCTTGTCTACCCAGCATGGATTCTAACAATGACCCTGGTCCCGGTCAGCGAACCCCGCCCACTTCAGAATCTCCTTCGTCGGCTGATCTTTCTTTCTCCGAGCCCATTTCCTCTTCCCATCCACCACTAGACTCGCCGAGCAACTACTTTCGCTATTCAACTAGATACACCCTGACTCTGGTGGACGATGCGGTGGTTGCCGAAGTTCACGAACTAACTCTGTTAGATAGCGAGACGCAAAGATCCTGGTGTGCTGCCCTCAGCCTCGTCCACAGTAATATAACTACTACCCAATACGCTCATTCGGTCATAAGTTTTCTCACAGCATGCATCCAGCACCTTCTGGTTGAGCGTCTCCCTGAGCAGATGCTAAGCGCTGTCAGCTCAGCAGTTAACATACGCGACGGCCAAAACAACATCATGGATATTGCCAGGCTAATGTTGGAGACCTTTGCACAGATGATCGGGGGTCCTACTCAAGTGACCGAGCCTACACGTCGCATCCTGGGACAGCTGGTGAGTACCTTTGAGCGATCTGATCTGACTAGTCTGGATATTTCTGCTTTTGTTACCGTCTTCACGCCTCTCAACTCTTCTTCCAACTCCACATTCGATGTGGAAGCTAATGTTGACCTGTACGGTGACGCTGAAATACTGGCTGATGACTTTACAGATCTTGGATGGACGACGCATGGCGTCGACCCAGACGCGATCCGATATCTCGATGGCCCCGACCACACCTGGATTATTGACAGCGACCACGGCCCCGACGATCTGTGTACAATTTGCCAGGAGCGCATGATGACCGGTCAAATACAGAAAAGGGCATTGTGTGGACATTCGTTTCACCGGGTCTGTCTTTGGGACTGGCTCCTCAGTTTTCATGGAGTATGCCCAAACTGCCGCGCTCCAGTTCCAAGAGAAGATGGGCTGCAATGAGCCAATGAGCCAATTTCCATGAAAATTTCGAGATGCAGCCGTCTCTGCGGTTGCCGGCTATTGATCTTCCTGGTGCTCATCGGCTAAATCTCCAAGCTGGAGCTACTGGTGGCGCTATGAGTGCAGAGAGACATTTCTTACTGTTCCCTTGGCTTACATTAGGGATTCTCTTTCCGAACAGACATTTTCAGGTACTTGAATTCATTCATTTATAAATTTTATTGAACAAAAGTCTCCCGTAGCATGAAGCATAGTGTAAAACAACAGCATTACTTGCCGGGATATCTATAGCCTTATATCATTAGGCTTACAATACTGATATGGCTAGAGTATTGCTCAAGCGGGTTGTACACAGAGATAATGTATTTGTAGGAATGATGTATTTACACTCTGACTTTAGAGCCTCGAAACCACAGAGCAGTGGTGTGAGCATTTTGCATGGCAATTCGATTTAGACTATCTGGACAAATTCAGCCGCCTCACTATCAGCCATCCAAGTGGTCGAGCGGTAACTCGATCAACGTCTTCCTTGGTCTAGTGGTCATGATTTCCGCTTGTCATTAACACCGATAAGCGCGGGAGACCGGGGTTCGATTCCCCGAGGGAGAGTTTCTTTTTACAGTCAACAAAATCCTACATTGAAAACTCCGTCTTTTTTTTTGGTTGGTTCTACACTACATAAATACTCATAAATAAGACCAAGAATAAAAATGAACTTGTCCTATAACCCAATTCTACACGTAACTGTGGAAAAGTATACATCGAGTCCACATCCAAATGAGTGACTGGAAGAATACATGCCATCTCAATCAAACCAACGGCGCCAACCGTCCTTGCAGTCAAAGAAATGCCCCATCGATGCCAACACCCTCCGGTTTCCCTGCATCCGCCCGGCGTCGTCGACTATTCAAGAAGATTTCCACCATATGCTTGCTGGAAATGGTCGACTGAGGGTCCTTGAGCTTATGATATTCACTCATCATGTCATCATGCTCTTCTTGTTGTTTTGTGTTCTCATTGGTGACTCCCCGGGAATCGCGATGCGTTCGCATGGACCGGAACTGAGTCGAAGCTCCATTCGCGATGGGGCGCCGGGCGGAGTATCGCCGATACTGCTCCTGTGTCCATGTACGCTTGTGCATTTCACCAGTGTCTCTCTGAGGAGTAGGAGACTCGGGCATCTGAACCAGGTTGGCAGTTCGGAGACGCATTGGCGACAAGTCAACGGGGACATGGCTGGTCAAGCACGGAGCTTTGCCAGCAAGATCTGTGGAATCAGAATGTGGCTGCCTCGATTGGTTGACTACCACGTGTTCCGGCTCGATCTTTTGGGAAGATAGGATGGTCTGGACGCTCGAAGATCGACTGAACGGACGCGAAAAGTTGTTTTGACTCCAAGCCTTTGGCTCGAGTGCATGAGCATTGTTGCACTCGGGATTGGAAGGTTCATGCGGCAAGACGGTCGACTCTCCAGAGACAGTGGGTACTTGCCGTATCATATCCGTAAACACCTCATCGTCATCATGAATCTGCGCATCCTCGCGGACATGCTCTCTTGTTGGACTCGCCTTTTCGATTCTCTCGATCTGCGAGCTCATCCATTGTTGCCAGTCTGCACTTGGCCGTGCCTCAGTCCGGGAAGTGATGGATCCATTGGCACGTGAGGGTGAGCTGTATGCTGTTCGCTGCGAAGCAAAAATTGTTGCGGTCCCTGGTTCTTCGGCATCAATGGGCCCAGCCGCATAATGATCGGAATTGGTCGAGGGAGTGCCATCCCCCGTGGTTCGCGAATAAACGCTCGTTGGCGAGATCCCTTTGGTTTTGGATTCACCAAAGCGAGCGATGATAGCACTACCGGTATCATTGTCCAAGTTATCGCTAATGATATATGCTGATCGAAGCGACTTCCCACTGAATGGACGGTGAATTTCTTGGCTTGAAGTACAACGCGATGTCTTCGGTGGGGGACCATATCGCATGGACCGTGCATGTCTCTGAGGCGTCAGTGAGTCACCCCGTGCGGTCGCAAATGAACCCGGGGAAGCAGACGATTCGATACTGGGAACACGGCGAATGGTGCGCCTGCTGCGATGGGAATACACGGAGGATGTGCGCTCTGGGATCGCCCGATATTCTGGGACCGTGCCGAAGACCAGCTCTTCATCACTTTGCTCGGATGTTCGTCCCATTTGCTGCATCAGCGCCAAGTATAAGTCATGGCCAGTGCCCAAGTCATCACAGCCCCGAGCCCTCGGCTTTTTGCGGGTGGGTGTTTGCCGGCCGGTGTCATTTCTCACGGGGACCAGGGGCAACGGCTGGTTAAGATCTCCATGTTCTTCAATGAGCGACAAAGACTGGCGATGCTCAGTTTTCCGCGTCGTAGCCGTGTTTGCCACTGTTGAGTCTGCCCAACTGGTGACGCGTGAAGTGGACGTATAGAGGCTATCGCGACTCTGGGAGTTTTGGATGGACGAGGATTCATTTGGGCCGTGCAGACAATCTCCTTCGCTTTCATGGCGGTCCGTCAATTTTGGCATATTGCTTCCGTAATGAAGATTCTGCTCTGGCAATCCTTGCGTTGTCGAAGTTTCTGCTGTGGCTACCGAACGACCCTCGTCGTGAAAAGCAGATTGTTCCGCAGGCTTGGTCAGACCGAAAACCCGTCGAAAGCCTCTTTTGATTGATGCAGAAAATGTTCGAGGCTTGCTGTAAGGACTTCGCGGGTTGGGCTGACCGGATGGAGAGGATGCATCAACAGCACCTTCACTGGTGACCCGAAAGGTCTTCCGGAACGGTTTGTTCTCTCTCTTGCGGCGGTACAAGAAGAATGATGAGCGACGAATCTGAGGACTAGTCGATTCTGAATCATCAAGAAACTGGCTTCGAGCGAGTTGGATGGCCGCGTCCTGGCTTTTGGCACGTCTAATGAGGTGGGATCCCTGGCGATTCGAGCCTCGGATCAAAGAAGTTCGCATGGTACGGGGCAACTCAAACCGTGGACTGTGATTTGGACCACAGTGTTCTTGGAGCGGTAGAGGCGGTGTTCCGTATGCTACGGGGGATGGATGCTGTCTAGTCGAGAACATGGACCTGGCTTTGCGCAGGCGACGGTACGAAGAAGGCACAGAGCTGTCACGTCCATCCAAGCCTTTGAATTCCATGATTGGTGGCAGCGTTGCTGGATTTTCAAGGCCTTGAAATTGTGCCGATGTGCCTCTCTCCATAGACTGGCGGGGCGTAACCGGGCGCGCGATGGACGTGCCTGTCGTTTCCGAGCTGTCCTCTATCCATTGAAGACTCGGGTTTGGCCGTCTTCTCGGAACGGCGACACTCCCAGGGCCGCCCAATCGGTCGTAAGATGTTTTGGGGTCGGTGGAAGACCTTCCACTGGAGAGCATGGCGTGCGATGCAGCGCTGGCTGCAAGTGCCTTGGCAACTTCTGGGTCAATTGATTCGATTTCGGGAACTCTGTGACCTTTGCGCATCGAGCGAGTGGACATGGACCGTCGAAGCCGGTCTCGCGTACTGGAGGAAAACATATTGCAAAATGCCTGCAGGGTAGATGGTATGGTTCAGATGAAGAGACAAATGCATTTCGAGGGAAACGCCGAGACCTTCAGAAGGCCCCGGCTGGGCAGGCAGGTACGTCGCCATGGAAGGTGCGATGGACTTGACACCGAGTAAATAGAAGCACGTGAGGCGAGCGTGATCTGCATTCGGAGTACGGGGTGAGTCACGCGTTAGCGCCTGACTCAAACATCGATGAACTCGAGAATTTCATTATTGGAGGCCCTTAAAAGAAGGGACAAAGTACAGAAGAAATTGCAGCACCACACCGCGCATTGTCTTGTCTGTGTTTTTGTTCTCTAGATGTCGAACCAAGGTCGGATGGTGGATGGGAGCGATGCCCCACAGCGATCGTCACGCCACGTCCATTTAGATGGTCGAACTCTAGAAGGAGGAGGGCAGCTTGTTCGCAATGCAGTAGCCCTCTCTGCACTTACGGGTCGTCCCGTCACCATCGATCATGTCCGTGGCAATCGACGGGGGAAGACAGGACTGAAGTCTTCGCATGCAGCAGCAATCAAACTGCTAGCCGAGATCAGTGGCAGTAAAATCCCCGATGGACGAGTGGGGGCACAGAGTGTGACATTTGAGCCTCAATCGTCGAGTGGGCATGGGGCAGTCGAAGACACAACGACACCAGATTCTCTTCTTGTTCCATTATCCAACCTCACCATTAAACCCGAGTACGATATTCGTCTGGCCACCCCAGGATCGGCATTCCTCATCTTCCAGGCGTTGTACCCATACCTATTACACGTCGGGTCACAAGCCGCGGTGGATTGCATCAGACTGACCATCACCGGCGGAACAAATGGATCCCATTCTTTATCATACGATTATGCCGTCCAGGTCATGGCACCGAACTTTGCCAGGCTCGGCCTTCCTCCCTTGTCTATCGCATTGCACAAGCGCGGATGGTCGACGGGGCCTGTTGGCATGGGATCGGTTATTTTCTCGATCTACCCGTTTGAAACACCTGGGTGTAAGAATAGGGAACCGAATGACCGTGGAAAGAATCCTTCGGACAATGAGGCAGCCGAGCCACCCGTCACGACAGAATCTAGGTTTCCTCAAATCGACATTATGAAGTACCAGCGAGGCAAGATCACCAAAATCGATTTGACTGTTCTCGCAACCGACAGCACTGTCGATGGAGAGAGACTGCCGCTGCGAAAATATGTTGAACAAACAGCTCGCAAGGCCTTGCGCCAGGCATTGGCGACCGTGGACCCATCAATGTTTGAAACCCTGTCCAACTTGAACATTTCAACCGATGAGGTACACGGCGGAAAATCCGACCAAAAATATTCCTTGCCAATTGCCATCCACACCTCAGAGCCAACCTCCCACGTTAGTCGGTTATACCTTCTCATTGTGGCGCACACATCAACAGGCTTCCGAATTGGGCATGATGGGCTACTGGAGAATATAAAAAGCCACAAGCCGGACAAGAAAAAACACAAGAATGTCAAGAAGAACCGACCGCAACGTGACAAAGGGGGTGGTCAACAGCATTCGGAGCTCTCCCGCATTTCGGAACTGATCGAGCAGTGCGTTGAAGGGTTCCGAGCGGAATTATCGGACGAGCCTGTCACACACATGAAACAACCGCCCCATCCAGCAGCCGGAAATAGATCACCCCTCGATGCACACATGAGGGACCAGATTGTGGTGTTCGAGGCACTGGGTAGTCTGGGCCGGCCCCGTGCCGGTCCTGCCATCCCAGAGGATGAACGGTTTTGGACACTGCATACCCAGACTGCGCAGTGGGTATGTCGAAGGATGTTGGGGCCTCTCCAGGAAGAATGATTTGGGGCTATCTATAGATACAAATTTGTCATGTCAACATGGAGGTGCCAAGCCCGTGCCTGTTACTATTTCCGGCTCGAATCCCTTCAATGCAAGTGACAATGGGAAAAAGCAACACATCAAGCTTTGATCAGCGCGACATAAGAAACATCCGGTTCTTCAACGGGCCGACAGAAGTGCCGGATCTCATATACAGACTGTGGCGCACTAAGACGAGGCTCAGGCCATAGGCGGACCGGGGTTGGAAATCAAGTGCAATCTATCCCGCAATTTCTCGAAACACCCGCGACTCCGAAGCGACCGGCCCTAGGGAATCCTAGCGCAGGCACCCACCGCTGCACGTAACGATCCCGGCCCAAAGCGCCGGGAATCCACCGTTACCACGTTACGTAGATGGGCTCAGAACCGCAGTTGTCTTGCTATATGAAACATACCCCGCAAGTCAATACGGCGCAAGGTGCTTCCAGTCAATCTCAAACGCTACGCCACACTGATACCTGCATCACTGCCACCCAAAAGCCCCCACGATCAACGCCCGAGTTGCCCGACCGGGCCCCCTGAAGAAACAGTGGAGCGCATTCCACTCCCCACAGTTCAACATGAAACAACGACCGATCTGTGGCTGAGCTATTTCAGAGAACGGGGGGGCACTTAATTCCAAGTGGATTGGCTCTTAGCGTGAATCCGACCCTACGTTTACCGAAAGAGTCGGCAAAAATCAAGCAAGAAAAGTGAAGACACGCCGGTGAAGCAAAGACCGGAAGTAACAACCGAGTTGGAAAAGACAGCCCCGCCCCATGCACGCCTTGCAGCACGGTGCATTAAGCCCGATCCAACGCTCGAGTTGGTTTGAACCGTGGGGGTCATTGGATCCCTTCAGCCCCAAACGCCAAACTCGGGTCATCCCACGACCAAGCGCGTGTGGAGGGTGGTCAAGGCTATCCATGACAGCGCCCGGCTACATCTGCACTCCGTGCATGCCCAACATCCAGGGATCGTCCGTGCAGGGGAAGAAGGATTTTGTGTACTCCGTAGGAAGTGTACAGTAGTTTCCCCGCTTCGCGCAAATACACCGATTAACTTTTCGCATGCAAGGAGCATCCTTATCGAGAAGTTACCCCGACGGACTCGATGATTTTCAACTGTAAGTACCCCGAAATTCCCATGCCAGCGGGCGGAGGCCGCGGGTCGTTTCATGGGAAGAGTCGGGTATGGGGTCCTGAATGGGTACTATTCTGCGAACACGCCATCCGTTTCATGTTCTGCTGCAGTTATCGGGTGGAATTGAGTGAACCTATACGGAGTAGTCGAAAATATGCGAGAATGCCACGCAATAGTTTCGGGTGTAAGTTTGCTAGTCGAAATGACCTGAGTCTTGACTATTTACCCAAGACGACCGTCGAGAATATATTACACATCCATGGATACCTTGCGCGGAAAAGGGATCCAGGCAATTTCAAATTAATTATGAAGCGAACCCTGCGAACGTCAGATATATCCAGCCCGGGGGCTGAAACAGACCTGAAAATCCCAAGGCTGATTCTCGGCCCCGACCCCGTCGACAGGAATCCGCTCGCGACAGGATGCGACGCGCCAATCTATCCTGGAAAAAAAAAAAAAAAAAAAAGAAAGAAGCATACCCAACCCTAAATTCAAGATTAGATCACAGGAAGCATCCCAACAAAGCCTCACAAGCCTAACGCCCGAAATCCAGATCCAACCCAATAAGCACCGTCACCAAGCCCTATCAAGCGTGGACACCTGCCAGCTCGCCCAACGCCGAGGGGGCCAAAACCAAAATAACAAATCCAGCTCGAGAATCAAGCCGGGGTCCACTCCAGACACACCGGGAAATCGGGCCAGGAATCCTGTCCACCCGCACGTGGCCACAAAACGCGGAAAGAGTTGAGGACGAATGAGACCGGGATGCCCGGACGAAAAGAAAGCATCTATTTTGGGGTGATGTTCCTGTAGGATGGGAGTACCATAACCAATCCAATTTTTGGGGCCGTCCCGGGTCTGCCTTGGAATCCATATTTCCATATGCATGACCACTCGCAATGATTCCCCATGCATGCATGCGGGCTAAGCATGGGAAGATCCGATCGGGCCCGATCCGAGGGTATGACAGGAGGTTTTGAAGTGCATGAAACGGGGCAAGAAGTTCTAATCTTAGACAGGCCGGGAATCTAGATCGATTCTGTCAAAGGATCGGCATTAGGGCTGGAACTACGGGGGACATGTCATACGCATGCAAGTCACGAATATCGGGCACTGAGTGTAGAAACCTAAGATCCCGCGATAAAAAGAAGAAAAAGAAATCTATACGGAGGAGTGTGTAGAAATAATTGCGCGGTATTGGTATCTAGCGAATGGAGTGGTATCTAGCGAATGGAGTATCCAAAAGCAAAAACAAAAACAAAAGCATAGCACATCACAAATCAGCAGAGAGGGGGTATGGATCGCGTCACAAAGGAAGAGAAAGTGGAGGCGCGAAAATCCTCAAAACCATGAAACGAGCGGTCGATTCCCGATCGACTAGAAAGTTCATTCTGCGCCACTGCCCGCCAGTGGCAGAGCCCTTGTCTCCGGGGCCAGATGCAAATGACGTATACTTCCACCACAGCCCCGGTCCAAGCGAGGCGAGGAGGGGAATAGGTGGCGAGGAAAGGAAAATGGAAAGATCGCTGCCACCGTGCTAGAACTGAGAAAAACGCCGGACGATGCAAATCGATGAAGGTGCGCGTGCGCAGGTTGCGATAAATTTCCCCGAAGTATCCGGCCGAGGATATGTTTTTTTTTTTTCTTTCTTTTGGTGTGGTGGATGAGGTTGGCCGGGACTGAAGGATGCCGCGTTGTCGCATTACATATTCGTGGGGGTCATCTTGGTCGCATCGGTCAGGATTTCCGAGGGAAGCATGCGGTTGAAATTGCGTGGTTGCGCAAAGGGCGAGGTCGTCGCCGGGCGGCGCAGGTTCAGTTGCTACATCTTTGCGTTAGGGGGGATACTTCGAATATGTATGCGCGTCAAGAACATACCCGACAATCGGTGCACCGGGCTCCACGCTGGTTGACGCGACCTCGGCAGCCGCGGGGCTGGTTGATGCAAGAGTACATAGTGATGAGTCGCGGGTATAAATCAGAATCGCGCACCGGACGTAGCTCGTGAGGCGGAATAATGCGGAAATCACCGATCACCGATATGAGAAAAAGAGACGCGCCGAAGATGAGGTGGTCCTGAGGTGGTTCTTGAATCTCCAAAAGTCGGGCGATCTGAAAGGGGAAGAGAATTCACTAGGCACGAACTTTAAAAAGGCTCGAGCCCTAGAAGTCGGTTTAATGACGTCGGAGTTTCGCACCGGAGAGGACTAGGGACTTTTTCCAGGGAAGAAAGGTAACGGGGCCCTAAGGGGGATTTATATCCAGCTCTGACAGTCAAGACATCCCCAAAAAAGAAAAGCCAAAAAAAAAAAGGAGGACTAGAATTTTAGGGTTCCATTGTTACGGGTAACGGAACGGCGCCGTTTGTTGTTGACTGGGGTTGTTCCCAGTTCCTTTTGGATTTCTGGATTTTATTCTTTTTTTTTTTTTCGGGGCTGGGAATTTCGGAATTTTGTTTTATGAAATTGTGGTGCTTCTGGAAAATTCCTTTAGGGACTCGCCGCAGCGGGCCTGGCTGCAGTTCCAGGGGCCCCCTTGGCATCCCCTTTAGTGGGTAGTCGGTCATCCCCGGCTGGATAATTTCCTGTCAGGAGAGTTCCGTTCGCCAGGGCCGATCGGTCGATCCCACACCCGACAATGCGGACTTCTGATCGTATCACTCAAGGGTGAGCGTGCCCAATGATGACGGGGAAAGTGGAGTGGCACGGAATTGCCGGGTCATTCTCGAATTACTTGAAACGCTCAGCCTAGTCTCCGTTCAGCCTCAGATAGAGTGGTGGCCCCGTACGGAGTATACGAGATCGGTATGAGCGGGTTAATAAAATCCGTTGGCTGGACCTCTTATGCCCGATCTGGCATAAATACAGGCCGAGGTAAGTCGGACGAGTCCAGACTTGTCCCCTGTTCCATGGATACTGTTCTGGAAAAGCCCCCACTTCGACCGACCTGGATCTACCCATTTCGGTCTGTTTGGCGGTGCACTATGTACCGATTGCAGAAGATCATGATACTAAAAGGTAGTCTATATGCCCTGCACCCTTAACCACTAGTGGCTTTTCACATGAATTTGCCTACTCCGTAGATCTAGAGGTGTCGAGCAGAAGGCCGGAGATCGAGCTACAAAGCTTGGGCACAGACCGGTCCAGGTCCTCGCTTAAGCCACTGACCTCAGACATGGTTCCAGTCTACATCTATTGTGATTTCTTGGTTTTTGGCCTTGTCTCTTCTGTCCCCGCCGAGCCACCATTACCCTCTCGTCAGGACTAGGTCACACAGCAACCACCATATCGAAGAATCCATCTGGAGGTCATTTGACCGGCTCAGCTGGACGAGTGCAGATGGGGTATTACGGATGCGACAGCACCTTGTGTAAATACGGCAAAGCACTCTGCACCACGACCTTACCATGACTCACTTGGCCCAACTAATACGGGTGGTGAGGGATGATTCCGCGGAGGACTGCAGGTCGGATGTCGCGGACGGAGAACGTGGGTCAGGCACTCACGGGAGTCTAGAAGACAATAGAAGATATGGACACCCAAGGAGACCGTGTCAGATTCTGGACCGCCACAGCCCAAAGCCACCGTGAGACGCTGCCGTCATTTTCCACTGCGACTTGGACAGGGGGTGTCAAACCTTACTGCGACTGCAGAGCCGGCGTCACCGCCAGAATAGATGGGTTATGAGTGCAGCTACTCTATCTCCAGTGCACGAGTTGGAGGTGAGAATCTCCCGAGCCCTGTTTCTGGCCTGCATTCTGCATCGAGACGGTTTTGGGAGGCTCAGATGACCACGACTCGGCCCTTGGCTGTCCCGAAGATTCTCAAGTATGGAATGTGGCTGGAACTATCTGATGCTAGGTCCAGGGAAAAAAGACCCCCAACGATTTCATTTGATAGCAGCTGTCATGGCATTAGAACATTATCCCGAAATTATTCAACACCCCATTCCAGCTCACATACTCCACAGGTTCTGTAAAGCCACCCATGCACCGACAATCCCCAGCGTGGATGCAAGAAGCAGCCCGTTCCCCTCCCAAGTCAGTCCCAGGTACGCCAGAACTCCAACCACAAGCTCTTTCCGTCGGGCCGCATCTCGCCGAGACCGCCAGTGGGGGTCAATTGCAAACGGAGCCGCGATCGCGTTGGTCGGCTGATCTGTTGGAGACTGCGACACGCCCAATGGCACCGACACCGCCAGCGCGACGGGGCGGTGGTCGGACTGCGGGAGGAGAGGCAGGGCGTCATACACATGAGGCCGAACGCGCTTGTTGTCTCCTGACGATGTGTCCAGGTAGAGGATCCGGTCACACCAGCTGGGCCAGCGGTGACTGGACCATTTCCACTCGGCATCGCTGTCAACCCCCGTCCGTGCGGCTTGGCGCGCGCTATCGGAGTATTTGTACGTTGGAGCGAAGTCAATCGGGGCCTCGGACAGCCCGTGGAAACTCTTCCCTTGACGCATCTCTCGCCCTAGCTGGTCTTTCTGAAGAAGATGCGAGTAATGAGATGGACTGTCGCGCGAGACATCACGGCGAGGAAATCGGGACACATCATCCTTCAGTGGACTAACATCCGAAGTACGGTAGTTCAGATCACCGGCTAGAAAGAGGTACGTATTCGGTGCAAACACGTCCCGGCGGAGACCCTCGGCTTGGTGTGATGGTTCCTGGTCTCTGAGAAGAGCGGTGCTTTCATCGGCGCTGGATTGAGACTGGAGCGGTGCCTCGTCACCCGAGAAGACCAGTCGCTCCACGATACTTTGCCAGTTCAGGTTTCTCTGCTGCAGAGCACCCTCCATGGGTGCCAAATGTGCGGCCACAAAAGTGAAGTCGACCGTCTTCGACGAGTCAACGCGGTAACCCACACGCGCGCCGACCGCGCCCTTGTTGCCCATCTCATGCAGTCCAAATCCGACGTGCGCGGTATCAATCCAAGAGATCTTGCCCGCGAGATCGGCACGAGCAAAGACCATTAATCCGGTCATGCCGGTATGGTCTCGAAGCACGTTCACATAAGACTCATCCCAGTTCTTTGTGGCAGCCTTTTTCACGGCTTGCACAAAGGCGTCAAAGTACGGGGTAAGGTATGAGCCGCCTAGAAAGGAGTAGGCGATCGGGGCAATCTCCTGGAGGGAGAGCACGATCAGCGCGGGAGCACCGAACCCCCCGCATCCGAGGCGAGCGCATCGAAGAGATGCGCCGCGAATAAGTCCACATCAATCAGATTCTGGGCGCAGTTGGCCGTCAGAATGTAGAGGCCCAAGTCATCCATGATATGTGCGGAGGAAGGTGGACGATGTGTGAAGAGCGGTGACGTCGGTCCACGTGCACATCAGTGGAGAAGCGACAGAAATATTGAACTTTATACTCCGTATAGAAACAGAGATCGAGCAGGTTCATTGGTGCGCGCGGGCAAATGAAAAAGAAAAAAAAAAGTAAAAAACTACCGCAAAAATGCATCATCCGTGAATCGAACACGGGCCTCGTCGATGGCAACGACGAATTCTACCACTAGACCAATGATGCTGGACATGAGATGAATATGATGGCTGCCCAGTTGGAAATATAAATAAACCCCTAACATCACAGTTTGCCACGGACAGCGTCGTCCAGTTCCACGAGCAACATGCCCGCGGCCACGTCTTCCTCGTCTTCCTCCATCTCGTGCACCCAGTGTACTCGACCGCCACGAGGACTTCTGACTTCGAGCTCCATTTTCATCTGCTTGACAAAAGCCAGAACTTGGTTTTCGGCGACGGTCTCTCCCTCAGCAACCAGGATCTCCATGAGCTTGCCAGAGAGTGGGAGAACCACATGTCGGGGATTATTCGGATCGCCACGACGGTGTGAGGATGAAACCAACGCAGATGCAGCGGTCGAGGTAGTGTCTAGTTGCATGCGGTAGGGCATAGCACCTTGGGATCCGGGGGTGGTGTAATCAATTTCCGCGGCAAGGGACGTGGGGAATTCGTTCCGCAAGACTCGGGATAATTGCAAGTGATGCTTCACTTCGGCTGATGGGGATGGATGGTTGAGAGGTTCCAGCGTAATCGACCAGGCATCGCCTCGGCGGAACAGTAGATTAGATGGTAGGCCAGCCGGGGCAGTAGATTGAGATGATGGCCCTGTTCCCAGGTGGCAGAGAGCGGATATCTCTTCTCCAGATCGCTGCACCTCGTTCAAATTGACACCAAGCCATTGTGTGTCGATCGTGCCAGTCATGAAATCAGGGTGCGCTACAATGCCTCGTAGAAGGTTGATGTTTGTAGTCACGCCAGATATACGAGAATCGGCCAAAACGCGACGTGCCTTGCACACGACACCTTCCCAGGTGGACGCGGTGATGATAATCTTGGCGAGTAAATTGTCAAAATTTGAACCGACGACGAGAGGCGCAGAGGGATTGACATGCGTATCGACCCGAATACCGTGCCCGCTGGGGACCACAAATTCCGTGACTTTCCCAATGCTGAGAGCAAAGTTGTTGCCGGGATCTTCAGCACATAAGCGCAGTTGAATCGAAAAGTGATTGGCTGGCGGAGGAACTTTTGGGTCTCCCTCGGATCCTAGATCAAGATCTTGGAATGACCGTCCTTGGGCTAAGAGAAGCTGGGTTTGTACCAAGTCCACCCCACTGATCGATTCGGTGATTGTGTGCTCTACCTGAAGCCGGGGATTGATCTCTAGGAAGTAGAAGGCTTTTTGTCGCTCATTGACGAGAAACTCGAATGTTCCTAGCGATCGGTAGCGAATTGCACTCGCCATGCGCAGCGCTGAGTCGATAACTCGAGCAATCAAACTGCGATCTTGTATCAATGCCGGTGCAATCTCGACCACCTTCTGAAAACGTCGCTGCACACTGCAGTCGCGCTCCCATAAATGCCGTACTTGACCCGTGCCATCTCCGATTACTTGGATCTCGACATGGTGGAACCCATCAACGGCGGCCTTCTCTAGAAACACCGTGCGAGAAGGCGACTCTCCAAGAGACCGCTGGATACTGTGTTCCAGATCGCTGTCTTCCCGAGCCAGTCGGATTCCTCGGCCACCTCCTCCATCGACAGCTTTGACCATAACGGGAAATCCGACCCGGTGGGCAAAAGCCCGGGCTTCCTCGACACTGGCCGTTGGCTGGCTCATTGCCTCCAACACTGGAACATGACATCTTCGAGCAAGCTGTTTGGCCTGCAGTTTATCACCGGTCTGAGCGAGATTGTCAGGTCCCGGCCCGATCACCACGGCGCCGGCTTCATCCCACATGCGGCGGGCGAACTCGGCGTTCTCGCTGAGAAATCCATAGCCCGGATGCACCGCATTTACCGAATGTTTCCGAGCGAGATTGACAAGATGGGATACATCAAGATACGATGATGGCGATGGAAGCTCAATTGCCTGGCGCGGGCGTCCTAAGTCGCAGTGGGAACGATCGTCCGCTGTGTAGAGTGCGACAGTCTCAATGGGCTCGGGTAATTCTCGCACCGCCTGCAGTATGCGAACTGCAATCTCCCCTCTGAAAGTTATCAGCGTTAGTCGTTCTATAAACTGAGGATGTTTACCTATTCAGGACCAGCAGCCGCTTGAACCGTGTCGACTGCGGGGATGACATGGCCAGACGTCTAGTGAGAATACGGCACGAAATTGTTAACGACGGGGTCCAGCAATTACAAGGGTTGATCAATGATAGATGATCGACCCAAATTGCGATTTCGATCCCCGCTGAGATCGTTCTTGGATCGTGCTTTAAAGCAGGGTGTCGCGGCCCTCGGTCCTCGGGTGACAGATTGGCCCCCTCAGGGGCTTGAGTCTTAAATCACCACCACCAATCCATCCATTGTCGACCAAATAACGGAGACATAATGAGGAACGACGACGACAAAGAGCCTACCAAAACGGGCAATGGTCAAGCCGCATCGCGTCTGAACCAGGTCTCGGCGCATCTTGCCACTGGGGATACGTCGCAGTCTCGGAAATCAAATCGCAAGATGTTATCGCGGCTACCAGCAGACCACTCCGATGTACTAGGACAAATCTCGACGCTGCGCGAGATCGCCGCGAAACCAGACCCCCAACGCCGTGGCTACGTGCGCCAGAAGCAAGCCGGAAAGCTCTGGGTTCGCGAGCGCATTGACCAGCTCCTCGACGCAGGCTCGTTCCAGGAGATCGGCTCTGTATCAGGCACGGTGACATGGAAGAAGACGGCACCGATGCGCGAAACGCCGACGTCTTTCATCCCAAGCAACAACATCCAAGGCACGGGGTTACTGCGCGGGAGAAAAGTACTGCTGACCGCGGACGACTTTAGTATCCGGTCTGGACATGCAGACGGAGCTAGTGCGGGCAAGACCATTTACGTGGAGAAATTAGCGATTGCGTTACGGACGCCGGTGATCAAATTGGTGGATGGGAGTTCTGGGGGTGGCAGCGTGACGACGATTCGCAAAGAGGGCTGGAGTTATCTGCCATATGTGACGCCCTTGAGGCATGTAGTGCAGCAACTGAACATGGGTATCCCGAATCTCGGCGCGGTGGTTGGGCCTGCAGTGAGTCCCCTTGGCGTGGGATCGATACATGGACCCGGCGAATAAGCTTATGCTGACGGGTTTCTAGATTGGCCTCGGCGCTGCAAGGGTCGTCTCTTGTCATTTCTCGGTGATGGCGGCGGACGTGGGCGCACTTTTCAATGCTGGTCCCAAGGTTGTTGAAGGGGCAACTTTTGAAGAAGGGTTGGGATTCCAGGACTTGGGAGGACCGATGGTGCACTGCACTAATGGTACGATTGATAATCTCGCTGCCAACGAGGCGGAGTGCTTCGAACAACTCCGCACGGTCCTAAGCTATCTTCCGAACTCGGGAAGCGATGCTCCTCCCGTGGCTCCATGCGAAGATCCAGAGGACCGTGAAGATGTGGCATTGCGCAGTATCATTCCTCGGCGCCAGGCGCGCATGTACAATCCACGTACGATCGTCACATCGATCGTGGACCAAGGATCCTGGTTCGAGATCGGGGCCCTTTGGGGGCGAACGGCCATCGGCGGGCTAGCTCGACTGGGTGGACGTCCCGTTGGTGTGATCTCACTCAATTGCGAGGTGAATGGCGGGGCTATTGATGCGGCCGGCAGTCAGAAACTCACACGGTTGTTGAAGATGTGTGATGTGATGAATCTGCCTATTCTGCAATTTTTAGACGTCCGTGAGTCTGCCTACGGCATCAGTCAAAATATCTTGCCAAATGCTAACTATTCCAGCTGGATATGCCATCGGCACTGTCGCTGAGCGCACGGCAACGATGCGCTGGGGCGTCGAACTAGCAAAAGCGTACTTCTCAACCACCGTTCCGATCTTCAATGTGGTCACACGGCGCGTCTATGGCGTCGCCGGTGGTGTCATGCTCGGTGCTCGCGATCCAGTCATGCAAGTAGCATGGCCCTCCGGGCAATGGGGCTCACTGCCTCTAGATGGTGGCATCGAAGTTGCCCACCGACACGAGCTGCGCGAAGCTGAAAAAGCCGGCAAGAAGGAGGAGCGGTATAAGGAGCTTGAGGAGGAGTACATGCGCTTCATGAACCCCGTGCGCACGGCAAATGCATTTGGCATCGAAGAGATTATTGATCCGAAGGATACTCGGCGGGTCTGCTGCGCATGGGCCGGACATGTTTATGAGGTGCTTATGCGGGAGAGACTCGCCGAGAGAGCTCGTGGGACGATCCAGCCTTCTTTTGCATGATCAATGGCTCTTATGAATGTATACATGCCATTTGCCTGGTCGATCACGTATTTTATAGAAGCGCTCTGCGATAGTATATCTTTTTCTATATTTTTTTATTCGGGACTTCAAAACGTTCATTTGAAGAACTTGGGACCCAACTTCAAACCTCGATATCTCAATATTTTATATGGCGAGTAGTATCCAAACAGCAGCTCATCGTAATCTCCTTATTCGATAGAGCCAAAAAAAAAAAAAAGATCTAGTAGTCCCAGAATTTCCCCTGAGTTTATCCCGGCCCTCGCCCTCCGAAACCCACCATCACCTCGTGGCCTTCCGTATGAAAATTCAAGGCTCGTCTCCACCAAGTGGAGAATCAAGGCCACCGACCCAATCACCACCAGCGCAGTGCGGAGGTTTCTTTAGTGCGACAACGGTTCGCAATGTCGTGATTGACGCGCCTCTAGGTTTCGGGAAAAAAAAAAGACATCGTGTCCGCATGGTCTGACACTTGTTGACCTTCTCTCACTGGGGATATTTGGATGGGAGCCCGAGGTGGTTGATGACCGCGACCACCACTCTATATACAACACACCATGGAAAAGTCTATCGCCGCCGCGAACGCCATCCAGCCCGAGCCCGCGAACCTCGACTTCGATGCGAACCCTAAAGATGAGCTCGAGCTCAACACCGGTGGCCGAGGAGCCACCCAGCGGCGCCTGCGGAATTATCAGGTCACCATGATTGGCTTTTGCAGTGGTATCGGCACCGGGCTGTTTGTCGGAACAGGTTCGGCCTATGCAAAGGCAGGGCCCGCGGGCCTGTTGCTGGCGTATATCGTTGTTGGAATGGTTCTGTGGGCTGTGATGCAGAGCATTGCCGAGCTGGCAACGCTGCTACCGACAGCCGGTTCCTTTCCCCATTGGGCGACTCGGTTTATCGATCCTTCGGTCGGATTCTCGCTCGCCATTTCCTACGGATACTGTTATACGATTGCGATCGCCTCGGAGGTATCAGCCGCCGCGGTGATCGTGTCATACTGGACGGATATAACACCTGCGGTGGTGATCACGGTTGGCCTGGTGCTCATTCTCGCCATCAACTTGATGAGCGTGCGATTCTACGGTGAAACAGAAGTCATCGGCGGCGCAATCAAAATCCTCTGCTTTCTCGGGCTGGTCATCGTGTCCATTGTCATTACGGCGGGTGGTGGCCCCAACCATGAGACAATCGGTTTCCATTTCTGGAACGATCCAGGCCCATGGACAAACTACAACCATATCACCGGTCCGACTGGCCACTTCCTTGGCTTCTTGTCATCTTTTGTGAATGCTTCGTTCAGTTTCATCGGCGTTGAGACTGTCGTCATTACGGCTGCCGAGTCGATGGACCCGCACCGCTCCATTCCCAAGGCCGCTCGCCGCGTCACCTATCGCATTGCATTCTTCTATATTCTCGGCGCCCTTCTGATTGGCATCATCGTCAACCCGAACAACAAGGGCCTCACCTCTGGCGATGACAATGCCAACAGTTCCCCGTTCGTGATCGCTATTAAAGAGGCCGGCATCTCCGTGCTGCCTTCCATTGTGAACGCCTGCATTCTCGTTGCCGCATGGTCCGCGGGAAACTCCTATTGCTGGGTTGGATCGCGCATGATTGTGGCCATGACTACCGATCGACAGCTCCCTCAGATCTTTGGTCGTGTCGACAAAAAGGGCGTGCCGTACATTGCCGTCATCGCTTCCTGGCTCTTCGGACCGCTGGCTTATCTGAGTAAGTCCCAATCATAGCTTTGATTGTACCTAGACTAATGATCATAGGTCTTGGAACTGGTGGTGCTGCGCAGGCCTTTACCTGGCTTCTCAATCTGAGCACCGTTGCCGGTTTGATTGCTTGGGCCACTCTCTCATTCTGCTACATTCGTTTCTACGCAGCCATGAAGGCGCAAGGCGTTTCCCGCGATACCCTGCCTTGGAAGGCACCTCTGCAGCCATACGCCGCCTGGTTCGGCTTCATTGGCTCGACCATCATCACGTTGATTGCCGGGTTCCCCGTGTTTCTCAAGGGCAACTGGAATTCATCTGACTTCGTGGCATCATATATCGGCATCCCGATCTTCATCGTCCCTATTCTCGCGTGGAAACTCTGGCATGGGACAAAGGTTAGTCACGCCACGGAGACTTCCCCGGGTGGAGTTAAGCTGACATCTTCTAGTTTGAACGCGCAGCCAATATCGACCTTTGGTCTGGTCGTCTTCAAGATGGAGAAATCCCGCCACAGAAACCTCCGAGCAATACAGTTTGGGGACGCATTGTCGATTGGCTTGTGTAGATTTTCGAGTTGTATATAGTTTATACCATGCTAGAGTATATTTTTCATCACCCAGTCCCGTACCTGTTTATCACATACAACCCATCGGCGTGTTAGTTGAACTGTTCACGGAGCTTCTGGATATCGCTATGAGATGCCTTGCAACATCCACCGACCAGGAACGATTGGAAATGATTTCTGGCAGTGGCATCTCTGACGATCTGGGCCAGCTGAGTTTCCCAAGCGCGCTGTCAACGGGTCAGCAAATTCAACGCTTAAAGCGAGAGTCGTAAAGCATACTGTATCATCGTGGCCCTCCGTCTGACCACTGGGCTTCTCCCACGTCTGCGTTGTCGTATTATAGACCTCTCCATTCGTGCCATCGGGATACAGCACCAAGACCGGCGCAGCCACAATCTGTCGCGCGGCAATCGCATCCGCAACACAAGCCCCAAACTTCTCAATCAAACCAGACAGTTTATGCACCTTGGTGCAATTGATCCCCAGTCCCCACGGCACGAGACCATTCTCGAGCGGCGAAACAGCAGCCTGCACCACCTGTTGCACCGAGCTACCATCCGGCAAGCAGTCATCCTCGCGCGGAAAGACGCACGAGATCCAGAATAGAACCGTGATCCCGGAGTCCCGAATCGCTCGTCTCACGGCGCGTACCTCGTCCAGGCGCGGAAGAGTCTCGAATGCCACGTATTGCACCCGCGATAGCAGATCACCGTCCGCGTTCAAGAACAAACGCAACCGCTCCAGATGCCACCGGTACAGCGATTCCTCGCTGTCGTGCTCGGCGTCGTATGAGCCGCTGTATTCCTGTCCGGGAATCATACATGCCCCGTACGGTCCCAGACTCAGCGCAATCTTGACGCTATCGCGGACCTTGGCGCGTTCCGCGACGTCGATAGCTGTCTGGAGGAATGGGCCTATGGCGTGTGTCGGGATACCATTCGGATGCTCCGGTGTTTTGGTGCGTGCAAATCCCTCTGGCGAGACTTGGTAGGTAGCTGTGAGCAGCACGTCTACGCCCGCGGCGCCGAAATCTTGCTGGCAAGTTTGCAGTGTGCTTGGGTCTGCCACGAGAAGATGTGAGGCCCAGAGTGGTGTGTTTGTGCTGTCGAATTGCACGCCATATTTATCTTGGAGGGATGTGCCCAGGCCACCGTCTAGGATTTGCACGGCCATTTTGTGTGGTTCTGTTGAATCTTCGATGGTGGGGTTCATCACCGGTTCATCGTCGGGCTTGGTGTTTACATAATCCGATTTTCAGGATACGAAGAATAATGAGCATTGTTAGTTGACTTGCGATGTCGTGGCCAAAATTGAGAAGTCTATGGTTTCGAGGGATTTGTGGAAGTACAGGATTCCTGCAGGGTCCTCGTCGCTGCAGCGCGAAAACAAAACATGATAAGTGGAGTATTTCAACGATGAGCATGGGACAATATTAATACACCACGCAATTGCAGGTTTTGAATCTATGCACTCAGGCTCCCCGCTGTCCTGCTCGATTGCCATCGATTGGTATTCGATAACACATTCACGTGGATCCAACAGTGGGCAGCTACTGCGCAAAGACTTTCAAAGTGTCCAAGCTTGAAGCAGCACAACAATATCGATTCAATCTCTCAGCCTTATCAGGAAAGTTTACAAATCCCATGGCTGCGTCGATCTCCCCGAACCTCGGCTTGACTGGCTGCTGCGAGTCATGTCCATCAATAGCGTCGATCCCTTATTACATCAGCCGTCTTATTTTCCCCCTCCTTTTCCGGTGGAATGCTGCCCCTTCCCGACGAGCTTTAAATCATCCAGATCACCTTGCCCGATCTCTCATTCATGACGGACTGCCATTGAGCCCATGGCCAACCCTGCGCGACCAGATGCCGGGCCCGGCACTTCGCCCAGCCACGATGAGCCCGCGCCGATCACGGCCCCGAGCGCGAAGAACCGCAAGCAATTGCCCGCATGGCTGGATCATTTCAATGCCCGCGACCTCAAAGTGCTCTTCCGGTGCTCCGTGGCGGCATGGGTCGCGTCATTGCTGATGTTTATCGGCCCGTCGCTGCATACGATCGGCACCGCGACTTTCTTTGCATCGTGAGCTGCATTGTCACATGCAGAAGAGCCATTGCTGACATTTAACTAGTCTGGTTACGTTTATGGTGCCCCCGACGGGCATTGTCTTCGTTTTTATCCTCGGGTCCTTGACCCTGGTTGTCGGAGTCTGTCTGGGCTGGGCGTGGGGAGTGATTGCGATGAAGGCCGCCCTCGCGGCACGACCGGCCGCGGAAACCCAGGCGAAACTGCAGTCGCTGGGTCAGTTGGCGTATTCCCAGGCCAATGCCACCGGTCAGCCCGTGGCGGCGATCGAACAGAAGCTGATCTATGATGGATGGATGCTGGATGCGCGCGTCTCGACAATCTACTTTTGCATGATCTGCTTTCTCATCTATTTACTGGTTAGTATTCCAGGTATTCGACGAGAACACACCACTCACAAACGCAGGCCCGACTCCGCGCGAAAAATCCCAAATTCGTCTTGTTCCAGATCTTCGGCACGATCATCATGGACTTGTTCTTGACCATTGCCCCGCTGCTGCCCAGTTTCAACGGAACGCTGCCAAAGATATTGATCGAGCCCGCCGCTATTGGTATTGGACTGGGACTGGCTTGTCAGATCCTCATCTTCCCCAAATCAACTTCCCACGCGGTCCTGGAAGGGATGAGCGGACTGGCGCGTCTCCTTCGAGGACCGGTTGACGTGACCATGGCTTCTTTGATTGATGACGAACAGCTGGACATGAAGGACTTGCAGAAACTGAAAATGCAAACCATCGCCGCATACAAGAACATCGAGCCCGCACTCGGTTTCTTGCAGTTGGACTTTTCGGTTGGCCGGTGGAATGCGGACGACGTGAAGAGTCTGAGGGATCCTCTACGACAAGCATCATTGAGCAGTTTGTCTTTATTGGAATTCCAAATCGGACGGCTAGGAGGTGAAGCGAAAATGGAAAAACTTCGCGCGATTACTGCTGATTCGGAAAACTCGTCGAACGGGGATTTTGATGAAAAAAATCGCCCGCGCGAGATTGGAATGCGCCAACTGATGGAGAATGCGCGTTTAGTTCAAGCCTTGCGCAGCCCCGAACACGAGTCTCTTCGATTGGAGGTTTTGGAGGCGATTCGCAAGCCGAGCAAGGATATCCTACCGCTCTTCCAGGAAGCAAGCTCTGTTGTCGCCGAGTGCATCCATGCTGTGAATTGCGCCCGCTGGTTCCGTCGGCCGTCAAAGGAACGTCTGAGTAAGCTCTGTCAACAGAGTGAGTCGCTGCTCCAAACACTCCAAGGGATGCGCGCGAAGTATGCCACGGAAACGACAGATCGTCTTCTTCAGACAAATGCGGACATCTTCGATGAAGATGGCAAGTTGAAGAACATCGACGCGTCCACTCAGCACAAGGTTCGAGGAATTACCGTCGGTATGGTCTTCGAGGAGCAAGTGCTCGGCGTGGCGGATTCGTGGGAACGCGTTCTTGGCCAAGTTGTGGCGCTGATGAAAGAGCGACAAACCGTCAGACTATGGCTTCCCAGGGGCCTGCGCTATGCATTTAACTGGGTATTCCGCAGGGGCACCATTGCCCCCGTCATCGCGGCGCAGTCAACGGCAGTTGATCCCGATGAAGTCGAGGCGCAGTCAAAAGCAGCTCAACAGAGTCTTCGCATCAGCCGCGGATATCGCGTCAAGCGGCGTAGTGGTCTTGGACGCGTTATTCTCGGAACTTACCATTGGATCATCAGTGCGGAAGGCATGTATGCTCTGCGCATGGTGGTTGTCACTATTGCTCTTGGCATTCCCGCGGTCATCCCTTCGAGTGCAGGCTTCTACTTCCGCCAGAAAGGGCTTTGGGCTTTGATCATGGGCCAGACTACGGTGGTGGTATACATGTCGGACTTTACTCTTTCTCTCGTCTCGCGGGCCGTGGGAACGGTTGTTGGTGGCGTTATGGGTCTAGTCGCTTGGTACATTGGATCGGGCCACGGATCTGGAAATCCATATGGTTTGGCTGCGATCATGGCTCCCGTGGTGGTTATTCTGATGTGGGGTCGCATTTTTGCTCCTTTGGCCTTGCTGCAAGCTGTGATCATGGGTGCTGCGACTTGCGTGCTGGTTATTGGATACAGCTATGACGATACGTAAGTGCCTGCTCCTTTGCCATGGCCTGTTGAAACTGACGTGATCTAGACACATCCCACAATACGGCAACCCCGGCTGGGGCTATAGCGTGTTTTGGCGACGACTTGTGCTGGTTCTTATTGGATCCGCTGCTGCTTTGATCGTGCAACTATTCCCTCGACCACCGTCTGCGGCGCGTCATGTTTGCAAGTCACTTTCCAATGCCATCCGGTCGTTATCCGACCACTATGCCCTGCTTCTGTCCTGCTGGGGCCAGCCGGACCGCGATGAAGGACTGGTGGCAGAGACTCTAGCATTCGACCTTGCTCAGACCCTATCAGCGCTTGACGCACCGGTGGCATTGTTGCGCCTCGAGTTTTCCAGCTCTCCGTTTGACAGTGACCGTCTCGCCCAAGTGAAGTCACTTTGCCAAGAGCTCAACCAACATTTGGGTCGTCTGCTGTACCTCTCTGCATCTTTACCCGAACACTTACAATCGCGCCTGGCTAATCGGGTTGGTCTTTTGGATCATCACAATGTCGGCGATATCATGGCCGTGCTCGGTGTTGTGGAACAAGCTCTCAAGACGGGCGACCCTCTGCCGGAAGTCCTCCCGACTCCTCTTCTCAAGCGGTGCTCCGAGTACTGGCGCACGCACCAGACGGATATTGCTCTCAGCACAGATCTGATTAGGGATGAGAGCTATCGTCGATTCTGCGTGGCTGTGAGCTCCTACCTGAAATTCCTGACGGCGGTGGACGATCTGGTGCTGGTCCTGAAGGGGACATTGGGCGAGTCACACATTGTCAGCCGCGAACTGATGCACGATGTCGAAGTATAAGTCGTGCTGTACATTGTCTATATATACTGTAATTATTCTCGCACCTGGTTAAATTCAACCTAGTATTATGATATCCACTCATTCTATAATATCGGGATGAGGAGTGGGCTCAATATCAGTATTGACCGTACGGTCCAGTCACCGGATTTGGGAGGGCTATATAAGTGCAGCGGTGGGGTGATAGCGATGGCACTTATCAGCCAGATGCCCTCGGATACCGTGGCAGTACTCTCCGTTGGCAGCCCCTACAGATCCAGGTCCGATGGGTTGTATTCAAGATGAAAAGGTCATTCAAATGGGTGTCAAGACATAGGGTGGATACCGGGGAGGTGAGAGCTTAAAATGATTTAAATGAAAAGCCCCCGAGCGCTGCTATAAGTACAAGTGGGACGCATAGGCGACGCGTCAGATTCGCCAGCAACTCTCAACACAATGAATTATCCAGGAGCTGATTGCGATTAATAATAGGCAGGAGATAAACCATATTAAAGATAGAGAAAGAATTTCAAATAGCCGAACAGAACCTCCTTCGAGGGGTCGGTCATATAAAATCTTTATTGCTACGTTGTACCATATTCATCAGGCCTCGATCCTCACTAGTTACCGCCTGTTCAATCCATTACGTTATCGCGCCCCACACTTTCAGCTTCTCCGCACGATCTTTTCTCCTCACGAACTTTTCTCCTCACCCGCATTAAAACTAGCGCCAAGCCACCTCGAGGTGTCGATTTTTCTCTCCCATGATGGCTGCAGATCGATAGTGCCCTTGAAACACTCGCGCCCAGTATGTCTTCTCGCCTCGCTCGTCTTCCACCGTGGATTAGCCACTGGCTGGGCTATCGCTCGGCAGCCCCAAAGCCCCTACCGACATACCAAGTCGCCGCCTGGTCCTTTATAACGGCATTTTGCGGACTATCTGTCGTCCAGGCCCTTTTTAATTATTCCGATTATTTCACCTCGCGCCATGTCCCGGGGATTGTCGCCTCCTACGTACGTCCAGCCGCGCATCCCGCACCGCATTGGAACTAACAACCTACCAGGGTGCCTCGGCCGTACTCTGCTTCGGCGCGATCGAAAGCCCACTCGCCCAGCCACGGGCTCTCATCTTTGGTCACTTCTTCAGCGCCCTGATCGGCGTGTGCATCACCAAGCTGTTTAGCCTGATGCCGGACCAGGCGCGCTTCGAGTCGTTGCGCTGGTTGGCCGCTTCGCTCTCCACGGCTCTAGCTATCGTCGCCATGCAATTGACCGGCACCACACATCCCCCGGCCGGTGCCACGGCTCTTCTTCCGGCTACCAACGACGAGATCTGGCATCTGTCGTGGTACTTCCTGCCGGTAGTTCTGCTGTCGTCGACCCTGCTGATGTGCTGCGCGTTGTTGTTGAATAATCTGCACCGACGGTATCCGGTCTTTTGGATTGCACCGGCGCCACCCGCTAAACCCGCACCTCCGCCCGCGCCAACGGAGAATGGGGAGGCGTCGGACCAGGAGAAATTACCGAAGGATTCCGTGTGAGATCATGATCAGACGGCCTGCAATACCTGCAATCGGTTTACCAGACGAAGAGCACGCGGTAGTGTTCTTCAGTCTGTATGTACAAAAGGGACGAGGGATAGAGGTTGCAATAACCTCGGTCATGTTGCACCGCATACGCGGGCTCCCTTTAAACATGGAGCCCATCGGACATTCTAATTATGCATAGCCTTATCAATTATACCAATAATACCAGGGGATGGAAACACTCCAGAGATAACACCATTTATGCAAAAATGCAACCTTTTATACATGCGCCCAGCCGCGGTCGATGAGGACCTGCATCTCGTTGATAATGCAGAACACGCCCGGCTCACGATGATCCTCGCTCTGCGCCGCCCAGCGGTTTACGAGCCTGCGAACTTTCATATCCTGGAAGAAAGGCGTCGTCATCCAGCGTCTGATCCGGTTGATCCAAAGTCCCTTGAGGATGGACCCGGCCGACAGCCAATTCTTCGTCGGGTTGACGGCGTCATATGCAGGGCCGTTGTATCCAACCCGGACCAACGGGTTTAGATAGACACCATGCTGAGCCGTGAGGGGATTGTCCGCGTGGACGAGGCAGCACTCAGAGCCTTCGAGGTGAGACAGAGCGAGCGAGTCCGGGATGCCACGGAAGCGCAGAGGGGTGGCGGCGAGGAAGGGAGCAGCGTCCATGGCGACTGGAATAGTCAGTATGAGCTTCCACGCAGATTTTCAAGGGCTTACCGATCCCGTTCCAGCAACTTTTCACCGGTATCGGCGTGAAATGTTTCATGCCACGGCGGGTGGCCGCGTCACGGAAGAACGGCCATGTGGACGAGACAGCCTCGTGGCCGCGGGCATCTCGCAGGGCAAACGTATCGTAATAGTTAGGCGGTTTCGAGAAATCGACGGAGCAGGCGGCTGCGTAGTCCCCGTGGTTGGTATCCAACAAAGCAAAGACATCATTTGGCTTAGTTCCAAGTTAGTGTGGGAGTCGATAAGACCGGGGAACAAGACACGACGATACCTTAAATACCACATCATTCAAAAATAAAATCTTGTCAAATGTAACGCCCTGTTGCGCCAGGTCTTCCAGCGGTTTCAAGCTGAGATTGCGCTGGCGCGACAAGAACGGGATGCGGCGCAGCTCGGGTCGGCCTCTGGGCGTGACAATCCACCCGTGGTCGGTCGGGGGTGCATTGATCTCGTCGGCATGGGTGACATGCGAGGTCGCGATCGTGCGCGGGATCTGCAGTTGGTCCAATTCTGCGTCCAGGTCCATCAAGGCGGCCTTGGTATTATCCCAGCTGCCGCTCTCGTAGATGCTTATATACACATGGTCCGGGCCGAGTTTGCGGGCCAAATCGGACACGGCCTGGTTCCAGTGGCTCCGGAGGACGAGTTCATTGTTCCAATGAGTGCTGGCGATGAAGATGCGCTCTTTGCGGGGTGGTTCGGGGTGGGAGAGGAGGTCGGCGGCGGAGATGCGGTTAAGAATGAGGTGGACCTCGATCAGGTTCCATCCGACGAGAAGGATGAAGAGCGATCGGAGAATGCGGTTCCGCACGACGACTCGACGGAGAGTGCGTCGGTAGGGAAGGAAGAGGGACATAAGGAGTGGACGCCAGAACCCGCAGGGGGGCAATTCAGGATTGTGTTTTCATGTTGCGTGTTCAGGAGTTGTTCAAACCGCGGGGAGATCAGCACCAATCAAGGGGCGCCCACTCGGGGGCGGTTGGATCTATACAGTGGGGGACGTGAATTATTTGGATGCCATTCTTTCTAGTATTTCAACATTCAGGAAACACAATGCAATGCAGTTCAGCTCATTGTGCTTTTCTCAGTACAAATATCAAGTCGAGGTCAATTCAACACCGCAAGATCGAGAATGCGATCGTAAAAACCAACATCTATCTCATCACCAGCAAACTTGGTGCAGCACCGGTTTGAACGCCACTGTGAATCCACGGTTGGTCAGGGAGGACATCGGAACTTTGATCAATTTCCATGGCATCGACCAGCGCGTTTTCCAACAAATCGCAATCCACCCGCTCCGAGTCCTCGGCGATGTGGTTCGTGGCTGCAATGGGCAGCTCAAACACCGTGTAATAGTCGGTGTCATTCCACCGAAACGATTGATGCATGGAGATATTGTATGCGCCTCGTGCGGAGCTCTCGCCGTCAGTGCCTTCTCCCACAAGACACTTGGGCCACTTCCAATTCACATGTTTGACCGTGGACGAGGGCTCGAGGTCCAAAACGGGGCCGACATATGCCTTTGTATTATCGGGCGGAATGGTGCCATTGGAAATGGTCAAGTTCCGAGACTGAGTTCTAGAGGTCAGATATAAAGTGATATTGTGGAAGCGAGTAGGTGCATCTGCGGATGGTGCAGGGGCAGGCCAGGGGAGTTGTCCATTCCCGGAGACATCGATGGCCACTTGGAGATCGGCTAAACAACATGAGCTGTGTCCTTTTACGGGGCCGATCGATCTGTTCTTACCTCCTCCTAGGGGCGTGTAGGGCTGTGGCGCGTCAACGATGGCCAGGCCCGGTGTATAGATCTGTCCGTTCACAACGGTGTAGTTGCCCATGTTGGGACCTCAACCTCGAGACTTGGACGATTCCAGAAGAAGTCGATAAACAGAAAGCCGAATTCTACTCGTTCCTCCGGATGGACTGAAGTATTGCACTTGTCGCGCCATGCCAAGATCTCATTTCCGACGCGCCCGAGCTAATATATTGTGGCGGAATTCCGTCCCAATTGGTGGAAACCAGGGGGAATGAAGAGCAAAGTGACCCCAAAAGGCGATCCTCAACGCTATTATTCGAATCTAAACTCCAGGCGCACGCTACACTAACAATCATAGGTATCTCCGATCTCAGTGAGTCGAAATCGCTGCAAAAGTCGAACTAGTTTCCAGTTCTCGGTCTCCTGGGCTTTAATCTCGGCTTGACGAAGCTCATCACGCACAAATGTAGGCGAGTGATTTCTCCCGGTAAGATCGATACTTCCAAGGAAAACACGGACGGCCTCCAGAATTTCCCCATGAGAGCGACCACATATCACCGTGTGAACAAGAGGCGTCATATGACCAGGGCCCGAACTAAGAGGATCTGCACCCTTTTCCAAAAGCACTTTCAGGAAGGGGATATCCCCATGACCATCCCAAAGACAACTGCGCCAGTTTCTATCGTGGCAATCGATGTTGACGTGATGAAGAATGAGGTCTAGCACTTCGTGGCCCATATCGGAATCCGTTTCGGATCGGGCGAACAGCGCCGCCTTCTTGATAAACCACGGAGCTGCGAAAGTTTGCTTTACCTGGACTCCATGCCTCAGGAGATATAAAGCCACGGGGAGATTCTTGTCCTCCAGTGCGCACCGCAATGCGCGTTCTTTTGTAGCGGCACTTATAGATGGGAGATTAATCTTGTCTTTAAATAACTCGAGAATTCCGACATTTCCTCGTGTTATAGCAGAAAACATTAGGTCGTTCATGCCTGCAGGACCAGATTTACCAACGGGAGAAGACTGGAAAGGAACCCCTCTGTCGAGCAAGATTTGAAGCATGTCGATTTTGCCGTCCATCAAGACATGTTCAATCAGGTATTTAGAACCGAGATTCGTGTTTGGGTCAGCCCCATGCTTCAACAAAAGCTCAAAACATGGAATATGGTCAAGAGCCGACAGGAACACATCTTCCAGGCGATGTTCCGTTTGATCAAAAGAGCAAGCCGTGAGCACGAACTCTGCGATGTGTGTAAATCCCTTGGAGAGAGCCTCGCGGAGGATGGCTATTACAAATTCAGCAGGTAAGGCCTGTTGACGGTGGTTGATCAAAACCTCTACCAGAGATTCGTGTCCAAGGTGTACCGCCCATTGCAGTTCCGCGCCAAAAAGTGTTGGATTTGCCGGTATCCCCGCGCATCGCGATTCATCAGGCTCAAAGCCTTGATGCAGAAGTTCTTGGACAACGTCTTCCTTGCCATGAATGACCGCAACTAAAAAGGCTGCTGCCCGACTCTCGGGCCCCTCTGATGCTCCATTCGATGCCAGATGGTTGGCAAGTATTTTTCCAGTCGCCACGTTGAAGTCTCGAACCTCCTCATCAAGGTCGGAGAAAGACGCATCGGCGCCATGATCGATCAAGAGTTGCAGTATTTCGCTGCTGCCCGTGTATCTTGCGACGACAATCGGGAAACCCGCGTACTGGTAGATATCACTAAAAACAGGATCTCTGTTTTCAAAACGTAGGTTTGGATTTGCTCCATACTCGAGGAGGGTTTTGGCCGTTTCAGGTGCTGCCTGATTAATGGCCAAGCCCAACGGGGTCAAGCCCGCCTGGGATTTTTCGTTAGGATCGCATCCAATCTCCTCAATCAAGAATCTGATCATTTCGTTGCTTGATTCCGAATACCATTGGGAAGAAAAGAAGAGAAGGGGCACTTGTCCATGTGCATGGGATTTATCCGCCCCATGTGCAAGCATCATTCGCACGAGTTGGGTATGCCCGTTCTCCACGGCACCGCACAATAAGCAACATTGGCCTTCTTCTAAGCCTTCGAGATGCGTATCGAAGGACAGTGGAGTCGGAAGGCTCTCAATAACATGACCAAGGGCTTGGTGATCCCCAGATTTGACTGCTCTGATCAACACTTGGTTGGCAATATCCTGACCCAAGAGTTCCCAAGCATCGGCACGTAGTTGCTTCGCCGAGGCCGTTTGGTCGCCCTTTTCGAAAGCCCAGATGGTCGCCTCGTTGCGACAGAGTGGAAGATGATGTCGATAAAGGTGTGTGTCTATGACGGCGTGTACTGTACGGTTCACTTGACTCAATGCGTTGACATCCCAGGCATATCTCAAATTCTCGGCGATCGCAAGCAGAATTTCATTGGGTAAATGATTTAGTGGCATCGCACACGGCTTGAGGTCTTGACGGAGGCAGAAGGACTGCAAGAAATTTCCCTCAGCGCGTGAGTTTGGAAACCTCGGATTTTGCCCAGAAGCGTGAAGCTCAAGGCAAAAGGTATGTGAAACGAATCAATTGCTCGAGGCTGGCAAAACACCAGGTCGCCCACATGCGGGGTCAGGTGACTCCATGAGAGCCTCATCATTAAACGACGGATAGATATTATTACTCTAGAAGAAACCATGGATCTTATCTTTGTAAACCCTTTTGAATATTCGCCACTGTGAGGGATCAACTTTTCACCTCGCCTGAATGAAGGCGAGCAAGACGAAAAATTCCTAATATGACCACGCCAAAACAGGTGATGGATGTAAGTACTCTTGGCGTGCGGTTCGTATGCAGAACAACTGCAAACGTCCTGCACTGCAACAGGGATCACAGTGCCTCCCATGAGTTCCTGTGCTCGAACATCACAGGAAAAGCTGTCTGTGGAAGTCTTTTGGAAGAAATGGATAAGATCCTGCTCGACCGAATATTCCTGGTTTTCGGAACTCATATTGAACAATGCTGGAGTTTGAACAGGCGAAGAAGGGCGAAGACGAGAGCTTCTGTCTAAGCCAAGAATTAATCATAGAACAAGGGCTCGGCAGATATCAATGGGTAACTAAGAATGCTTGGTAGGTCGTTGTGATTAGGTGATACGGCGAAAATATTGGTAAGTGATACCAGAAAGAAGGGGGGTGGCTATGTAGGCCGGGGTCATATGAGATAATAGTTTGTCCGTACCATTTCCATGCATGCCCAATTCTGGACTCCTCGAACTTATATTTTCCGCTCTCGGGAGCTGCTGGTTTTATTCCTGGACGTGACTAGAAGCGCGAACCTCAGTATGAGTGCTATGCACATAGGCCTGGGGTTGATGTTGGGGACTCGTCTCCAGGAAACACAGCCTGTGATTGGCTGACTGTCATTATGGCCTCCCTAAATCGGTTGATACACGAACCACCTGCGAACCTAATTCAAATTGATCTCATTTTTCCGCTAACAAGGTAGAAGGACTATGGGACTCGTTGATGCGATTATAGACGTGCTCATAGAACAGGCCTCAATGTGTAACTAGGATATGGGTTTTTCCCTTGGACGCACCTGAACCTCGAAGTTGACCGGCTTCACAAACCAGTAATTTTCCGTTGACCAGGTATTCCGCAAGGGCGTGAATTCATAATCACGAACGAGCCGCGGTATCAACTTGGATATCTCGAGGATCGAGATGTGTTTCCCCAAGCATGTCCGTGATCCAAGACCAAACTAGCGTGCATGATGGTTAGCAGGCTGGTAGAATCCAAAGCAGCAGGCTAGTCCATACCGGCATATACATCTGATTCATTCGCTTCAATTTTTCCGGTTCACTCTCTGCCTCCAACCATCGCTCGGGTCGGAAGGTCTTCGCATTTGTAAACACGCTTTCATCATAATGCGCAACCCAAGTATTGACGCCAATCTCCGTGCCAGCAGGGAAAAAGCGTCCATTAATCTCGGCACCTCCCTCGGGAACGACTCTCCACATCGGCAAGCCAGTAGCACTGTGCATGCGTAGGGCCTCCTTGATCACGCATTGGAAATACGGCAGCTCTTGGCTTTCCTTGAACGTGACGTCGACACTGCACCGGCCCTGAGCTGTAAAACCATCAATCTCATCGCGCAACTTCCGCAGCGAGTCGGGGTTCTGCAAGAGGTGCCACATGACACTTGACAGACTAATGGCGGTGGTATCCGATCCAGCCCCCACATTCGAGCGAGCCATCATGAATAAATGGAAGTCAGTCACTTTCTCGGGAGTTTTGTTGCGAGCCAGGATCATTTTGTCCACAAAGTCCTGCTCTTGAATGGTCTCATCGGTCGCCTGATTGGGATCAAGCTTCTTTGCTTCGTGTATGCGGATTCTCTCTTCCACAAATTTACTAATGTAGGCTCTCCCACCGGCACCGGACCATTGGAACTTGCTCAGGGGACCGAGAAGGCGCGGGTGCCACTGCGGATAAATACCGACAAGTGTGCTGTACATGATTAGTTTCTGCAAGGCAGCCATGGCTCCATCGATATCGTGGCCCTGATCTAGGAAGCCTGTCACAAATATGAGAAAAACCTTCGAGGCAAATAGAGATGAAAATATACCGAATCTTTCGCCAAAAGTGATATTGCCAATGACGTCAAAGGCATAGCATTGCAGCCAGTGTCCCAGATTGAACGACTGCTCGTTGTCTGCGAACTCGCTCAGTCGAGCGGTGAATAAATCGGCACACTGGTCGACGAACCCCTCATAATGAATCAACGAGCTCATCGAATATATATTGGTGAATTGTTTGCGTGTTTCGGCTGACAACACTCGGGATTAATAACCTTGCATGGAAGAGTGTGATCCACGACGAACCGTGTCTTTTAATGTTACGATCAGAAAACACCGACCACTGTGCCGGATGCTTCCACCCATCATACCAAGCTGACTTGGGAAATCGTGAACCCACTCCGTACACCGTCTTGATCGCTGACGAGTCGCTGATACTGTATTGGTTGGGGGCCAAACGCACGATTGAGCCGTACTGCCGGTGTAGCCGGATATTATCATGCTCGAACTGTCCGCGTCGGACGCGGTTAAAGTACCAGAGCGAGGTAAACCTGGCCCAGAATGGACCCGGGATGTCCTTTAGCGGGGATGCATAAGCCCGAGTGAGTCGAAGAACAATTTGCAACAGCCCTAATGCCACTGGGAGGAGTAGCAGGAGCTGGAAATACATGGTTCAAGCGTGGAGATTTGTCGGAGTGTGCGGGGAAGAGCGGATCTTATATTCTCAAGCCATCGCAATGCTTGCTTCCTGCGGATTGCCGCGAGTTCCGCCCCCACCCGGCTAGGAGGATGCGGTTGCACTCAGCATCATTCATGGTGCTGGGATTGGTTGTTGATGATGGACAGAAGGGAATGTTTACTGTGACCAAGGCGGTAGAATTGGAGATTGATCAGGGAAATGGAATATTTTTTGAAGAAACTTCATAGCTCCATGGAATCATTATGAAAAGAAAAAGCGCACCAGAAACCCCGTATTGCGCCGGGAAACAATCAAGTGCAGTCACTCGAAGCCCGGGTCCGCCATATCCCCGGCTTGCAGGCCAAGTGGCTCGCGACTTACAACGAACGATCTCCCCAGAGACCCACGATGCCCACGGACAGGGCGAGGCCTGCGACCCAGGCACGAGCACGCTGCAGTCGAGTCTCCCGTTTCATCGCGCGCTGCACACTCTCGCCATTGGCAAGTTCCTCATAGTCAACCACGACGACATCCTCGTCCTTCTTGGATGGCTTCTTGGAGGATGTCGGCGCCTTCAAGAGATGCATGCCGGTGGTGTCGAAGCACACACCATCGATCCACACTTGGAATCCGAGGTGACGGTTGAAAAAGAAGTCAAGGCCGACCGAGCTCAGGGCGGACAGGCCAGACATCCAGAGGATGAATGGGTGCTTGCGACGCGGAGATGAGAGGGTGTAGGCGAAAAGTAGGCTCGTATTGGCGAGGGCAGTGAGTTGGAAGACATGCTTGCGGTTGAGGCGTTTCACCTCCTTCAGGCAGTGAGAGGCATCGACCGAGGTTGGTAGGAGCTGGAGAGCCGGGAGGGTGACAGCGGCGGTCGCATACGAGACGCCCTAGGAGATGCAGTTAGTGGGAGCTGCCGATGATCGCGAAATCGCGACCGGGCGCGTAGGACGTACAGTCAACAAGCCCAGGGAAACAGTCCCAACGAACTTGGAAACGGTGATGGGGCAGGCCATGATGGCGATGAGAATGCGCAATGAGCCACGCGGCTGGAGCGGAGAGGAATGTGAAGTGCAGAGAAGGCGAGTCGGGATGGAGAAGCAGGTGACGCCCGATCACGCGCCAATCACCTTTTCCCTCCTACCATCGAGTTGCAATTGAGAGGAATTTCAAGGCAAACTGTAAGTGGTAGAGCGCATTCTGCTTTTTGTCTATTTGATTTCATCGTTCTCATGCCGGGGGTGAACGAGCAAGTGACAGACCACACCCCACTGCCTGGATTCTTCCTCCATACTGATCGGAATAATTTAGTCTCCTTTCGATAGAGATATGAACGCCTCTCAAGTCTATTCAATCGCGCTGCATACCAATTGTGCATATCCGGCCGAGCCGAGGCCCAGCGGGTGTGGGGAAAAGGCGACGGCGCGTCACTTCTCCGCTCTGTGATATATCCTCCTTCATCAGTTGTGCTTCCAATCCATCTCAATCATGGCTCCAGCAAAGTCTGAATATCTGAGCGACACCTGGAAAGATGGCATCTTTGGTAATGTGCCTGTCCCTGGATCTCCAACCTAGTCGCTGATTACTCCTAGCCAATAAGGTGGTCTTCTGCACTGGTGGCGCTGGCACCATCTGCAGTGCCCAGGTACGTGCTCTGGTCCACTTAGGGGCAAACGCATGTATCATCGGTCGCAATGTCGAGAAGACCGAGCGTGCTGCCCAGGAAATTGCAACCGTCCGCCCGGGAGCCAAGGTCATCGGCATCGGAGCCGTGGACGTTCGCCAGTTCGATAACCTCAAGGATGCAGCAGAGCGCTGTGTGAAGGAACTTGGCGGTATTGACTATGTGATGTACGGCAGTCAGCATCGTCTCTGTGTCCGATTTACTAACGCCTCAATAGTGCTGGTGCAGCAGGAAACTTCCTGGCTTCCATTGAGCAACTTTCAGTCAATGCTTTCAAGTCGGTCATGGACATCGATGTCCTGGGCTCGTACAACACAGTCAAAGCAACCTTGCCTTATTTGATCAAGTCTGGTGGCCAGCACAGAATGGATGCTACCTCTTGTATGTCAGCGAGCAACAACAGAAACGGCGGTTCGCTAACCTTACCAAGTGAAACCATCTCCCAACGGCACCGGTGGGCGAATCATCTTCGTGAGCGCGACTCTTCACTACCGGGGCATGCCTTTCCAGGCCCATGTCTCGGTAGCTAAGGCCGGTATCGACTCTCTCTCCAACTCGGTGGCGATCGAGTACGGACCCCGAGGAGTCACATCGAACATTATCGCCCCCGGCCCCATTGCCCAGACTGAAGTAAGCGCAAATGCCTGATTGAAAGAACACTATTAATTGTTTTGACAGGGATTGGATCGATTGCTCCCATCGGATACCAAAGCAGCGTACATCAAGTCACAGCCCCTGGGCCGCGTTGGGCATGTTCGCGACATTGCGGATGCGACGGTGTACCTTTTCTCCGATGCCGGGAGTTACGTGACTGGACAGACCCTCGTTGGTGAGTTTGCCGGTGGCAACAAATCCGAGACCAAGACTGACCTAAACTAGTGGATGGTGCGAATTGGCGTACATCGGCAGGCGTGGGTAATGGCGGGGGATTGCAATACCCGGACTTCCTTCTTTCCGGACAGGAGGTAGCTAATGTGACCGGGAAGAAGAAGTCTAAGCTTTGAACTGGCACTGAACGGAAATCCCAAACATGATGTCGACGTCAATCTGCTCATTCCGAGAAGCCTAGTATAATATCCGACACATTGATACATATTAGAACTGTTATATGATCTGAAAAAAAAGCCCATTTATCGCTCATTCCAGAATCCGCGATGATGCCAACAGTTTAACATGCCTCAGCTATCACGTAGGACTTCAGTCTATAGCACAGAGCCAAACCACCAACCTCCAGGGTAACCACCGTCAGACAGAGAAAATAGGGTAAAAGAACCAAACACCCGCATAAGCTCATCGTGTAACCTGAACTAATCCGAAGGAGACTTCCAGGCCCGCTTATTCAAAAACCACTTCCGCTCGCTCTTGGAAATCTCGAATCCAACCTTGCGCTCCTCCGCGAGTTTCCATAGCGCCTCGAGCATGAAAGGCTCAAAGGCATTTTTGAAAAGCTCTTCCGGTATCTCGCCATGGAGCGAGTGGACAATCTGCTTTGTTGACAAGCTGCCTTTCAGATTCGTTTGGTCCCGAACAACCTTTGACAAGGCCTGAAAGATCTGACGCTCCCGCTGCTTCTTGTGGCGGATATACATTTTGATTGTTCGAGGGAGTTGCATGATCTTGACGCCGTGTGCTGGGTATCCGACCTCGCATTCTTGCTCGCCCATGATCTCCAAGCTTCGCATGTAAAGGCCCAGATCCTCGGCGACGCTGAACCCGTGGCCAAGGACGTTATCACCCGTGAATAGAGCGCTCTCTTCTTCTAACAAGAAGCACATGTGGTCTTCTGCGTGTCCGGGCGTGAATATCGCGCGGATCGTGGCTCCCTCCGTTTCAAAGACTTGCTGGTCTTCGATGGGCAATTGGCCTGGACTCGGCTGGTTTTTGTACACCCGGGATGCAAGCCTGGGGTCGTAGGTAATGAGATCGGGGACTCCACCCGTATGATCGCCGTGCCAGTGCGTTAAGAGTATGTGCGAAATCTCCAGCTTTCGGGATTCCATCAGGGCAATGATGTTGTTGGCCCAGATGGGGATCCCCTTGAAGTCACACAATGAGTATTTGTTAAATGGAGAAGAGATGAACATACTCACCTGGCCAGTGTCGACCAAAATGCGAGACTTGCCCGTCCCGACCAGATATGTGTTGGTGCCTTGCAGCTGCATCTCCCCGGGGTTTCCACCCATGATTCGGATCACTCGCTCGGTGACATCTTCCACATCAGCGAGAGTAGGCAAGCTCGACTCTTGCGCGGCAAGATAATCCTGCCAGACGGCGGGGTTAACCGGAATATTAACCGTCGCCATGCTGCGATGCCTTCGGTCGATCCGTGTATGAGATTTCTTTTTTGATACCAAGCTGCCGGGGAAATCAGGATGCCGGTATATAAATTATCTGGACGAACATCACATGGATTGATGATTCAGCACTCCCAGGATTTGGTCGAACCCTCTTTTGGTGCTTCTTGAACCAGAGTCGTGGCTGAGGTTCGGATTCCGATGCCACGGCTCTGGCTGCTACCCTGGCAAAGGCCTATTTTGCCTGTTCATTGGACCCACAGAGTCCGATTCAAGATTTTACTGCCCCGGATTCTGTGTCGGGTCAAAAGAACGGACTTTGGAACGGTATTAGCCCAGATGGGGTTTGTGGTGGGTGTTTAGTTATACCTTGGCTTTGAGATGTTCGGCTTGTACTGCCTGCTTTTGGCCTCAATTCCCAATTTCTCTAGAGACTGGTAATGCGGTTGGATAACATAATTGGGACTGAAAGTTGATGCTAGAAGCTCTACTTTCCCTGTCAGGTAGCGCGAGCCATCCCATGGCCAAAATTCATAACATAGATTCTCTTCCGGTGCAACGGACATAAGACCAAAGTCCGGATATCGCAGGTGGCAGAGTTCCGGTTGACGGAGCTTGGGATTTTTGCGTCAGACAAACGCCGATGGGCAAGTTTCCCCCGGAGTGACCCGAGTGAATTGCCACTCCCGGCCTCGTATCAGGTCCATGACACGTCCAGAAAGTGGATAGGCTGGCTAAAACGAGAATTCACTGCAAGCAAGTCTATCCCGTAGAGTAGAACCGAATTTTGACTGAAATATCGGCCAAGCGGAATCAGTGTGGGTGAGGAAGAGTCCCCTGCTGAAGGACATATCGCAAGTATAGCTAGAAATTAGCAGACCGAAAAAGCAGCATCAAGCATAGCATATAACTCATCATAGATATTTAGAAGGATTTTTTAGCAGATTTAAAACATTTCGATTTCTCTAACACGTGTGCTGTCCCAGCCCAAGTTGCAAGATCTCGAAGCGGGAAGACAGCTTCTATCAACATGACGAATAAATTCGTTGTGTAAATTTTAACATGACAGCCCGATAAAACTTGGCACCTATGAGGTATTCTGCATATAAGGACCCATCGAGCGTACTGATAGGGCCTCAGGTTTTTCGGACACATGAGCCATGAAATCCCATAAAATCTGGTTTGTAGCGGGGCAACCCAACGTCATCCAGCTACTGTTTCAACTAAGGGCTCTTCCAATTTCAATACAGGAACTGCTGATGTTGGAAAATATCCACACATCGAAGATATTGAAACGACCAGATGGAGCCAGCAATAGGACCAAGAAGAATGAGCCAGCTTTGAACTTTTTGGGAAGAATTAAAAGATTGCCTCGGTGGTCTTTGAGACCTTTGAAAGCTCGAGTTGAATCTAGTGGCGATTGCTTTCCTATGCAGAGGCGGTGTTGGGCGAAATCCCGAAGATGCCGGCTGTGCAAGCATTCGACAGGTCTGCACAGCCCGGGTAGGAGAGAACTGCCAGCAATAGTGCATCACGAATCACAATAATGATAGAATAGCAGGACTTTGTAAAATTTTAACATTTGGATCAGAGATTTGAATGAGGCGCCAACTCAGAGTGACAACAAATATCCAGAAGCCGAGGCCGAAAGCCTAAAAGGTCATCTCGCCGGATGGAGTCTGTCGGATTCCGATATTCCTAGGCCTTGTTGTCGGTCCCTTTCCATGAGACCGATTGCATGGGCGCCATATGTAAGAACCGAGAGACATCCTGAGGCTCGGTGTCCGATACCCTTCAAGTAGGTTAAGATCCCGAGATACCTTGTCAAAAACTCGATGGACCCACGTAACTACGAGCCAAACATCAAAGGAAAAAGAGCAACGACAGAAGTCAAAAGGAACTCTGATTCGAGTTTTGCTTCTATGTTGAATTCTGAATCTTTCGAAAGTGCGGGAGCTGGTTCTGAAGCCCAGCATTTTCTCATTGGGATTTTCTGGCTCATCCTTGTTTATTCCCCATGGCTCTTGCACAACATTGGTTTTGGCAAGAAAATTTATCCCTGTCACTTTTATCGTAGGCTCATTGCGAGTGCCTGGAGTGCTTATCGACGGGTTCTTATGCCACCAGTTCTTTGGTATGTGATTTAAACGGCACTGAATGCAGGGAGGTGTGGACTAGATATGGTGATGCGTATAAGGTGATAAAAATGGGTAGTCTTTTACCCACTACCCCAGGTCGAGAGTTTCGGGAGATCAGTATTTTCGAGAGAAAATGTGTGCTGCAGTCACATGCCATTCGATTGATCTCAGGCATTTTAATCTTGAGAATCAAAGAACTGCAGTTTGAAACGACCGAGGCTTCTCTGACTGAAAGATTCGAGATGTGTTCGAGTTACGAGGTCGTCACAATCCCTGGGACCCTTCGAATCCAAACCTCCTGCGATAGCTCAGTTTGAGAAATCTCAACTCCACCACTAAACCTCCGACTCGTAACAGATACCTGGATCCACGGAAAAAGGTTGCTTGCAATTTTGGACCCGGATTGAGGCACTGAACGCACGGCTTGATTGAAACAGATAAGATAAGATATAAACTTCATAGATCGTCTCTTTCAAGACGCGATTGACGTGCCTGCATGGGGACTTGCTTAGGACCATAAAAAACCCATGCCTGGAAGGGGGATACTGTGCGACTCAATTTTCAAATCGTATTTCTCCTCTCGTCTCGGTACGAAATGCAAATTTAAAATTACTACCGGGTCAGTAAGCCCTAGTAACATCCATCTTACAATAGGGAAGGCGACTCGCCGAGTGGGTCAAGACACCTCAACGTACGTGCAGCGCACAAGCCATGATGCAATCGCGCGGTGCTCGATACAATATAAGCCGAGATTCTGAATCGGATGCATGTACGGCAGCATCCCGGTCGCAATGACATCAATGCCGACTGGAGCGCCGGGGCGGGGCATCGGCTGAGCGGCTGTGAAGGCCAAGAATGGGGGAAGTTGCACTGCAGCCTCATGGCTGGTCTCGACTCAGCACAACTGTCAGCGCTGCCTCGGGTAGGGGCTTCATCTCAAGCCTTCGGCTGCAGGTCATAGGCTTGGAGATCTCGGAATCCGGGGGTTGAAGGGGGCCGAATCACCTCGAGCAATCCAAGCCAGATGTATGGGGCGGTAATCATGATAACGAGCAAACCTCCCAGCGGCAACATCACTCGCCAACGGCGTATATAAGAGTCGGATGGCAGAACAGGGTGACCTGACTTCCTATCCCTCTCCTTGGACTTTTTCCCATCCGTTGCCCTTGTATAGATTGTGACTTTTTTTCCAGTTCACGCCCACAATGCCTCATATCAACCCCACCGAAAACACCAAGCTCCATGCCATCGAGAACAGCCGGACTTTGGCCAACGAGACGGCACGTTTGCAGATGCAAAACTCGCTGCGGCAAGCAGCGGAGCAAACAGAGACCACGCACGATCTCATGCTGCGATTCTTCAACATGGTACGGTTCCCATGAAGAGTCACACGCGTCCAAACCACTAATGTGTTGGAACCATCTCAGCAACTAGAGATCACCATGGCCAAAATTAGCTGTGACCTCGGGCTCTTTCGCATTCTTTCTGAGCGCGACGAGCCATTCAGCGTGGACATGTTGGCGCAACGCACGGGGGCTACGCCGTCCTTGATTCGCCGTGTCCTGCGCTACCTCGCCTCCATGCGTCATGTCGCCGAGACCAGCAAAGATCACTTCAAGGCCAATCAAGCGACCAAGTCCCTGGGTAACCCGGTCATCAAAGACTGTCTTTCGTACATGTAAGTGGGCCCGTGGGATCCGTTCAGCATTCTCCACTATGGAAGCGCGGTGGGGCTGATCCTCGAACAGATTCCACGTCGGAGGGCCGGTATACCAGGCATTCCCGGAAACCTTGAAAGATAATGGCTTCGATGATGCTTTGACGACTACTGCCTGGAACAAGGGATACGATACGCCCCTGGACTTTCTCTCCTACGGCAAACAAAACCCAACCTACCTGAAATGGTTCCAATCCCTGATGAGCGTGCCCCGCGAGGGTGACTGGCTGGACGTATTCAGCGTCAACTCGCTGGCACTTCTGAACCACGACGACCAGGCGATATTTGTGGATGTCGGAGGTGGCATTGGTCACCAATCAGCGCGGCTTCGCGCCCGTTTTCCAGACCTGCCGGGTCGCATCATCGTGCAAGACCTTCCGGAGGTGCTCAACCACGCACCGAAGATGCAAGGCATCGAGCTCATGGCCCACAACTTCTTCGAAACCCAGCCAGTCAAGGGTGCCAAGGCGTATTATTTCCGCACGGTGCTGCACGACTGGAATGACGAGAAGGCCGCGCAGATTCTTCGGCTGACGGCTGACGCCATGGACAAGGACTCGGTGCTCCTGATTGACGACATGGCGTTGCCTGATACGGGCGCCCACTGGTGGTCGTCTGTGTTGGATATGCATTTGCTGGCGATGCTAGGCTCGCGTGAGCGAACCGAGAATGAGTGGCAGAGCCTCATTAGCGGCGCTGGGTTGAACGTGCTCTCCATCCGTCCATACCACCCGATGATGCGACATTCAGTGATCATTGCCCAGCTACCGCAGTGATGGAGTAGATGGAGATCGCAACTCATTTTCATCATTCCCTGTCAAGCGATCTGGTTTCTCTTTGGTCTGTTTTGTCGAGTATATATGTTCGTATCTTCCCCTAGTCCCCAATCAAGACCGACTTGACTCCTATCCCATGGAATATATATCGATCATAGAGAAGGCTATTCAGCTAGTTGGTCTGCTATTCACACTAAAAACCTGCGGTGGACTGGATTCCAAGGTTGTTTGCCAGCCCTATTTGTCTCGGCATGGCCACTAGTCGCCGCCACCAAGTTGACCAAGCCCAAAGAGGAATAAATTGAAACCAAGCACTCACCCTCCCGCGATCTTCCTGCCCACAGCGCCCGTCAGCTACGGCTGAGATCGCGACTCTCGAGACCACCAAAGCACGCCTGAATGCGGTTGTTTTCCCAGTGCCCGCACGTTGAGGCCTCAACTAAGCCTGTCTAGGTCGATAGGCGTAATCGATCACCGGCGCAGATTGGCAGACACCGGGGACGGTGCTTCCCAAGGTTCACCAACCAAAAATTCGAGAGGCCCCCTCCTCTTCTTCTCCACCTCGTATGAATGCAAGCCATCCACAGCGCGCCCCCAGACCATGAATTACGAGAGATGGTTGGCTCTGTTAGCTGCATTCCCAATTTTGACTGATCTCTGTGTTGATCGGGTCCCGCGTCGGACTCCGGAGTTTGAGAGATGGCCGTGCTGCTAACGATTGCATTCTGCAGAACCCGCAAAGACCGAAGCGGATGGATATGATTCTTTCATGAAGGAGGGCTTTCCTCCTGCTCACCACCCGAACGACAATGATCACGACCGCGAAGTGCAGAAGTGGTGGCTTGATTTCGTTCGCGTTCGTACAACAAGCATCGGCCAATTCACACCACGGACAAAGCGCCCCCGCCGATCGCTCGATACTTCCCATCTGGTCGCTCCCGTCGAGGTGGGCGCTTTTCCGCAACACCTCTGTCCATCTTCTCCGGGCGTCCTCCGAGACAAAAACCCACGCCCCAGGCCCATTGCCTTGAAACCGACGGCCTTGCCATGTCTCAAATATCAACCAATCACCCAGGACCCTCCGCACGGACGATCAGACTCCCGCAATCGCCAAGTGTGGGTCGCGACGGGCCGTGGCGACGATCTCGATGCGTTGTCCCCGCCGGAAACATAACATCTTTCCTGATCAGATCGTGGCCAAAAAAAATCATATATGATACCCCGCGGAGGAACTTGATCGTTCTATTTTTGTTTCCTGGCTGCCGTACGATCGGCATGAATATGACGTGTCCAACTCTGCTAACGTCTTGATCCAGTCCACTCGCCTTGGCCAGGTCGGGGTACCTTGAAGCCACAAAATGTTGCGCGGGTTATGGAAACCTGGATCACGAAGTGTGGCTTATGTGGCTGACTGGAACGAGGCGCAACCGTGACAAATAATGCCGAATAGACGGTGCCTCTCTCACCATCGACCGTTGAAATACATGTTTTTGTACCCCGAAAAACTTACGGCACTTGTACGGTTCACCGGAGTAGGGGGCTCCTAGACCTGGGGCGACGGTGACCCGATGGTGGACCCGATGTTTGTGCTCTAATCTGATTTGCTTTGGGAAAATCCGGATTGGGCAGTCCATAGGTCCATTATTGGGTGTTGGGGCTATTCTGACGTGCATATACAAGAAACTAGGCAGACAGGGTACTACCAGGGGCCCTGGTCGAGTTCTCACTCAGGGGAAACCCTTCCTGCACTCGAAGAAAGAGCCCCCCGGAGACGAGGCTGGAAAGAATGAGCCGGGGCCACTAAATGCGAGGATGAAACTAAGACATTATCGTAATTACTTGTGAGCCTGATCTGTTACATGTCCAGAAGGAACTACTGTTCGGGTCAGAAACATGATTCATGGCCATCATTACGCTGTAAACATCTAAACCATACCGCAGACCGTACTCTAACACCTGTGTTCACTGTCATGGACTCATCATCCCCAGTGGGCATCTGAATCTATATCTAGCAGTATATCACCCTTCCAATGCAAAATCGTCACTATACACCGGCTTGATGCTGGGACATGCTAGCCTGGGCTTGCAATTGCTCGCCCAGCAAGCGATTCAAGATATCGTATATCTTCTGTGCCTGTACACACGGATTCTGACCCCGAGTCTCTTGCACCCGTGCAGCAAATTGCCGAATCACCGTCTCCACCCGACGGACCTCCTCAACGACCAATTGATCTCGGATACGTAACGACATGGCCGGGTCAACGGCAAAATCGCCCATGGTGATGGGCTGCGGGACAATTTGCTCGCTCGGGTCGTCGTCCGGCCCAGCACAAGCAGGACCCGGGCCTCGTTTCATATTTTCACAGTGATTTGCGCGTAGCATGGCTCGGTACCAGGCTACAAGCCTGTCGCAGATAGTGACGAGAAGAAGCTGAATCGAGGGTGTCGCGGAACAGGAACACAGCAGGACCTTCGAGACCAATTCGATGACGCCGCGATTGGTCGTGAGAACGTCGTCGATCTTACGCGATTGTGCTGCGAAGGGAAACTGGCCCTGCGCTAGTACGGACGGTGCAAACCGCGCGTTGGACGAGGCGTAACTTCCATTGCCGGGGTAGTTTGCGGAGGGACTGTCGCTGCTGACGGATAGACAGGCAGAAGGGGGAACACAAAGGGTTTGGAGCGCCCGCAAAATTGCCTGCGTACAAACTTTGTTATTCTCCGAGCAAGCAGCTATCCCTTCCAGGGCGCCTTGCGAGGCATCGTTCAAGCCGGTGCCCGGAATCATGCCCGGGGTCATGGAGAACATGTAGTTGACTGGGTCACTCGGTGCGAGCATCTCATCCCTGAATCTGAGTGAGCTGGACAAGATGGGATCGTAGTTATACGCCGGGGTAGAAGGATCATACACCTAGTCGGCCGTGTCAGCGAGGAAGTGGCACTCGTATTCTCGTATAACGGAAAGGATCGCAGAAAAGCACCAAGAGAAGTAGGATACCTCGAACGGGCTCGACTCGCCAGCCATGATGAATGAAAGGGGACCACAGGTTCAAGCGGGATTAGTGCATAGTGCAGAGCAGCTTCTATAACGTAGAAGCTTGTCACATCGCATGTCGATCTCCCGCGGCTGAGGTTCGCCCTCCACCATCCTCCAACTCGGTATCCGAGATGCAACCCCCCCCCCCCCCCCCCCCAGCGGCGTGAACGAGGCGGCCGTGCAGATGACGGCCTGACACTCTGTGGATCCAGATTATTTTTGTTTGGCTTCGGTCGTCGTACTCCGAGTCCCAGACAAGAACCGATTGTTGTCAATGGCCCACCAGTCTGAAACACCTCGGGGTTGTTTGAGGTTGTTCCATTGTGGCAATTATATCACCTCATCCCTCATGCATCGAAATGGAATGGCAATAAGGAGCAGCCCCAGAAACACGCATACCAAGACGGTCCACAGCGGGGCGATGCGGCGCTTATTGGCCTGCAACCCAACTTCTCCCCAATAGCTGCATCTCCCTCCACCCACTCGAGGGTTCAATCTGAAGATGCAATTGATCCCCCAATTCTCACACCCCGAGACACGTTGCTGAGATCCAGAATTGCCCCAGCGATGGGATTTCGGACCCGGCCCCACTGAGCTTGACACCACATGGCATCGCTGCAAGATAAGACATACCCATACATCATTAGCGGTTGCCTAGCCGCAGCTCCAGGTAACCCGAGTGTATCACCATTGCAGCTCGAAACCTTCACCGGCTGAACTTGGCTTTTCCCCCGGATAGTGACTTCGCATGGCGTCGATTACGAGGTCACTCCCACGCGACTAGTCGGTGTCTCAAATGGAATTGCTGACGCCGTGCTGGGCGACCCTAGAATGGCCAGGAGGCTTGAAGAAGATCCGTATCGCTCACACTCGGGATGCTTTCTGGCTCCACTTCTGGGGCTATGAGCCATGTCGGGGTATCTAACCTGATCGATCTCTGCGTGAACGCCGGGCCTGCATGCCAGTGGGAGACCCACATCTTGCACTGACGTATTGAATATTTGCAATTCTGCATTACGGAGGGGATTTCATCGGGCGGATTCATATTCATTTGGCCTGTGCGAACAAAGTCACGATACAAGTTCCTGCGCGGTGAGCGCTTTCTTTATTGACTTCTAGAATCCTCACTGCCTTAGATTTTCCAATACGAACCGCATAAGCCCTGCGAGAACGAGGGGTACATTCTCGTATCACAATGGCCCCGGAATGACGAAGTGTGTCAGCCTTAACCCTGGCCCGTACATCATTGGGGGCGGTTGAATATCACCCCCCTCAAGATGCGTGTTTACGACATGTCTTTTTCGGGGTACTTGGAGAACAGATAATAGATGCTCCGCTCCACGTCCCATTCTTTCTTTTTCAATCTCACCTGACTACCCAGGCGTCCTCCTGGCCAGTCTGTCCTTGTTTATCCTCAGTGCTTCTCCAAAAAAAGGAAACAAAAAAAGTTTCAATCAATATGAGTGCTGCCACATCCACTCCCAACCGGGCTACCGGAGAAAATCCCCCTAGCCAGAAACTCAAGGACAGCTGCGACATGTGCTCCTCCTCCAAGGTCAAATGTAATAAGGAGAAGCCCGTGTGTGGTCGGTGTCGCAAGCTAGGTTATCCGTGTTTCTATAGTCCCGCCCGACGCATCGGCCGCCCGCATCCCAGCCGTCGCAACGGCAGCAACGCGAGAAAATCCCCCGATCTCCAAAGACATGGCTCTTATACCGATAGAATGCCCAGTATGCCCGCCACACCAAAGGATACTGGTCTTCCTACTTCAGACGCACATATCCAGCGGGCTCCGACCATCATGTCCACCAACGGGACAACCCCGGCCTATAGCCAGAACGCAATGCACTGGCTTGACGAACTATATCTTTCTGGGGGTGCGATCGAAGATCCTGAGAGATCGGTAGCCACGCCTATGGCGCTTCAGGGCGGCTTTTCCCCTGGCAAAGAGCTGCCCGGCCTCGCTCAGACCCCGCTGGCGGATCCCAGTCAGATCTTCAATTTTGACTCGCTGGTCCACGACCATCCATATTGGGCTCCCTCGATGACTTCGGAGGCCGATACCAGCATCCTGCCACTCGAGCATCATCCTACACATAGTAGCGAAGCATCTAGTGTGGAAAACAATGAGTTGTTGGTCTGCGGCCAGGCCCCGTCTCATTCTGCCGAGACAGATTGTGTTTCGGGAGCCATCGAAATACTACGTCGATTGCAGACGACCTCAACTGGTCGCTGTTCATCCGATGAGCAGTATGCGAGCATGAGTACCGCAGGCTCGGACCTCGCTGCCCGCGTCCAGGTCGCTTCGTCGGCTATCAATCGTCTCTCCACCATTCTAGTCTGCCCCTGCTCGCAGAAAACATACGTCGCGATTCTGGTGGCGTCTGTCTGCTTGGCTATTATGGACGTCTATGACGCACTGTTCCAGCGTCCCCATGAGAACCGACTGATGACAATGTCACCGTCGGCTCCGGGTACGAACATCGACAGCATGCTATCAATGCCGATGGATCTAGACAGTGTCAGTCTGGGTGTCAGCTCACTGGATTCCATCGGCACAGTTAGCCTTTCGTCCGTAGAGCCACTCCCGACGGACGATCTCGATCCCCACGTCTCCTCCATGCAGGTCCTGGAGGAACTCTCCAAGTTGGCAAATGTCGTGATGCAGTTTTCTCGTCGATACAAATGTGACGTGCGCTCACAGTCTGCCAAGACCCTCTCCGCACTCGCAGATTCCCTTAAACTGCGACTGCGACTTGTGACGAATGAGGCAATTGAACGCAGCTCTATTCATTAGATTTCAAAACTTGCAATTGTTCTTGTCCGTTCGAGCTCACGATACACGGATTGACGAAATTTTTCCTTCATGTCCGGACAGTCATTACTCTTTGATCAGATGTGTATTGCTCTCTTTTGGCGTTTGGATTTGGGATTGATGGAAAGAGTTCAGCGATGTACACTCCTTGTGATATAGACTGGTTTTGAATTGGTGTTTGGCTTTTGGACTACTTGTATTAGCGATATATGATATGTTCCGGTAAAATTTGGATGTAATTGGTAATTATACTTGGCGCAAATACTCGTCGTCTTTCCCTTCAATTCGGTTTCGACTTCTGTATACTGGATTTGCTGAATTTGGGAAAGAAATTGGGGGAAGCGAGCTGCGAAGCTGATAACTGCTAGTTTTCAATATCAAAATGAGCAATTCTGACAAATTTGAGCCCCAGTTATTCCATTCGTGAGCAATCCGTGTACCACTGGCCTGATCTCGAATTCTCCATCTACCCACACTTCCAATTTTCACTCTCGACCCTTCAGTGTTTCTCTTAATCAACTGTCGCTAGCTCCCATTTCTACCAGCAGACCAGCCAAGCCCACAGCAAGGTCATGGCACCAAAGGTGGTTCGGGTATAGTTCAGACTAATCCATCTCTTCATCAGCTCCCGGCTTTGCTCCGAATCCTTAGCAGCCGCCCCATCGCCGTGCAGCCGGTCTTTCTCGATTTGACCACTCTCCTGGGAGAGATGGTGGTATCGGTTGAGAAGAAGTTTCTCAATCGGTTCAATCCACGTCAGAGTGAAGGGAACCAAGGCGATCGCGAGCAAAGCTCCAACCACTAGCGGCCACGCACTCTTATGCTCGACCGACGCGGGGTCCGAGAAGATCTTTGTCAGGAGTGCATTCAGCAAGAATAGCCCCGTAGCCAGGAAAGCTTGAGGAGGACAGCAGTAGAAGCCTCGCTTGAATGTCGATTTCCAGATCGTCAAGGCTTGAAGCTCTGGAGTCTCGGGGGCATTCAAGATTGATGTCACGGAGACAAAAGAGAGACTGAATTGGCAACCTGGACGATGTCAGTCCCTCGAGTCTCTTATAAAGTTGAAATCGTCGTAAGGAGTGTTTCTAAGGTAGCATTGTGGGAACTAACCCGTCAGACACGAAGCCAGGCTGATACACACAGCTAGTAGCGGGTGATAGAGCGCGTAAGCCATAATGGATGGAAGCTTTCTTCAATGAATCAAAAACAAGATGACAAAACCAAAGACGAGAAAATGCAACAGTTATAACGCAGTCGGAGCGACTTTGTTGTAACCCGGACTCCGATTTGTGTCGGTATCCGGGGTGAGAAAGTGGCTCGTTGGGGGCGGCCATAAGCCCGAAGACTATCGGACAGTTTTGAGATAAGCAGCACTGTGATTTCAGCTTTAAAAAGACAGTCAGGACGAATAAGTTTTTTTCCTCTCACCCGGTTTCTTTTTCTTTTTCTCTATTAGCCTCAACTGCATTCTGCGACTCCAGCCAGAAGACGGACTGGTTGGACTGTATAGATCTCTTAATTAAAAATCCTCTCGCTGCAATGGAAACCCCATCATCTCTTTCCACCGACACAATGAGTCGGCTCAGCAGCCGTCTTGCATACTTTGGGAAAGATTTTCCAAGTGACAATTTGACCGACCTCTTCCGTCGTCTACATCGGTGGTCCAAAGACAAGCGACACGCCCACCTCGCCTTGTTTCTGGAAGAGATCGTTGCGGTCATCCAGGAAGAGGTGGAAAAACTCCCAAAGCCTGTCCCAGAACAAGTGACAGGCCTCCAAAACATTGGAACGTTGGTGGATGGGTTCGAGGCCATCCGAACTACTGCCATCGGGGGCGCGCTGGAGGGAAGTCTCCTAGTGGTTCTGCAAATTGCGGCCTTGATTGGGTAATATTATCTATAAAACACTCCTGAAACGGATTCTAATCTTTCTATAGACACTATGAAGCCCACGACCAAGTGTATGACTTCACGGACACTGCGACAACCTTGAGTGGACTGAGCCTGGGCCTACTCTCCGCCGCCGCGGTTTCTGTCTCCACTACCATTCCTGATCTCATCAAATATGGCGTGGAAGGCGCACGAATTGCTTTCCGAATGGGTATCCATGTCGATCATGTGTCACAGGGTCTGGAGCCGCGGGATCCCGATGGACCTCCGAAGAGCTGGGCTTACGTCGTGGCCAATGTTGGCGCTGAGACGGTGCAGCAGGAGCTGGATCGTTTCAACAGGGACACAGTAAGAGGACCAAATAAAAGCATATTTCTTGCAAAACTAATTAATTGCTTTCAGCAAAACCCCGAACTCACCAAGGTGTTCATCAGTGCTGCAGATGCCGGCTCGGTGAGTGTCACTGGGCCGCCATCTCGTCTGCACAACGCTTTTCACCACTCGTCCGTTCTGCGATACTCTAAGCACATTGCACTTCCTGTATACAATGGGTTGTGTCACGCTCCGCATGTCTTCTCAGCCAAGGACAGCTCGACAATCGTCTCAATCCCCAAAGCCAAGGCCGCACGACTAGTGAACATCCCGCTGCTATCTCAACTGTCCGGAAAACCATATGCTGCCACCAATCTCAAGGACTTATTTGAAGAGATTGTATTTGAGATCTTGACCGGAAATATCTACCTTGACAATGTAACCGCCGGTATTGTGCGCGACTTGGCAGTGATCGCTTCCCCCGAGACGGAGATCTACGGTCTGCATACCTCTCCCATCGCGGAGGGTTTCCTCTCGGCCATCAAGTCGCATCTACCCGAGACGAATGTTAAAAAGCACGATCTAGTTGATTGGATTGTCAAGGAAGAGCCGAGCTTCTTCCCCGATGCTCCCCGCTCATACAAACAATCCAAGCTGGCCATCATCGGTGCTTCTTGTCGGATTCCTGGCGGCGGCGAAGACATGGAGCTGTTCTGGAAGATCCTCGAGGAAGCGCGGGATGTCCACACCACTGTTCCCGCCGACAGGTTCGATATTGACGCTCACTTCGATGCCGAGGGCAAGGTTCCTAACACGACTGCTACTGGGTTCGGCAACTTCCTCATGAACCCCGGGATGTTCGACGCCAACTTCTTCAACATGTCCCCTCGAGAAGCTGAGCAGACCGATCCCATGCATCGCTTGGCGCTGGTGACTGTCTATGAAGCTCTGGAGCAGGCTGGATACGCCCCGAACCGCACCCCCTCTACGAACCTCGAGCGAATTGGTACTTGGTACGGGATGGCTAGCGACGACTGGCGGGAGTTCCAGGCATCTCAGAACATCGGAACCTACGCTGTCCCCGGAACTGAGCGCGCTTTTGCCAATGGCCGTGTCAACTATTTCTTCAAATTTGGTGGTCCTAGCTTCAGTACCGACACTGCCTGCTCCAGTGGTCTCGCTGCCGTGAACCAGGCTTGTAGTGCTCTCTGGGCTGGTGAGTGTGACACGGCGATTGCGGGTGGTCTGAATGTGATCAGCGGTCCCGACAATTTCGCTATGCTTTGCAGAGGCCACTTCTTGTCCAAGACCGGACAGTGCAAAGTCTGGGACAAAGACGCCGACGGATACTGTCGTGCCGACGGAATTGGCTCCGTCATCATCAAGCGACTGGAAGATGCCGTTGCCGACAATGACAACATCATTGCTTGCGTTGATGCGATGGCAACCAACCATTCCGCCGATGCGGTCTCCATTACCCATCCGCATGCCGGTGCCCAGAGAAATAACTACCGACAAGTGATGCATGCTGCTGGTATCAGCCCTGCGGCTGTTAGCTACGTTGAGCTTCATGGTACCGGTACCCAGGCCGGTGATTCAGTTGAGTCTGAGTCTGTGCTAGGTGTCTTTGCTGATCCTAAACTGCGCCGCCCAAGCCCACTTTTGCTGGGCGCAGTCAAGTCAAACATTGGACATGGAGAAGCTGCTGCGGGTATTGCATCGTTGCTCAAGGTCTTGCTCATCTATCAGAAGAATAAGATTCCGCCCCATATCGGTATCAAGACCGAAATGAACCCCGTCGTGGCCAAGACACTCGAGAAGTGCAAGGCTGTTCTGGCCCAAGAGATGACCCCATGGGAGCGACAGAGCGGGAAAAAGCGCTACGCTTTGGTAAACAGCTTTGGTGCTCACGGTGGCAACACTACCATGCTCCTTGAGGATGCTCCTGACCACATCCGCGTGGGAGTCGATGCTCGTCCAACCCACGTTGTGTCCTTGTCTGCGAAGAGCAAAGCTTCGCTCAAAGGCAACATTCAGGCCTTGGTGGACTATCTGACCAAGAATCCCGACACCGATCTAGGAGACTTGGCTTACACTACTACTGCGCGTCGCATTCACCACCACACCCGCGTTGCGGTGGCTGGGTCAAGTATCCAGCAAGTGAAGCAGGCTTTAGAAAAGATCCTGTCGGCAGATACGGTCAGCACTCTCCGTCCGATGACCAATGCTCCCCAGACTATCCCATTTACTTTCACCGGTCAGGGCGCTTTCTACTCCGGTATGGGCAGCAACCTGTACCACGAGTTCCCAGCTTTCGGTCTTGAGGTTGACGAGCTGGACCGCCTTGTGCAATACTTGGGTTTCCCCTCGGTTAAGAGTGTGATTGATGGTTCTCTCGAGGACGTGAAAGATGTTTCGCCGATTATCACTCAACTTGCCATCCTCGTTAGCGAAATTGCTCTCGTTCGATTCTGGGCTCATCTTGGCGTTACGCCCAGTGCAGTCGTTGGTCACAGCTTGGGCGAGTATGCTGCTTTGGTCGCTGCAAAAGTAGTATCCGCAGCAGATGCCATCTTCCTCGTTGGCAAGCGCGCAGAGCTACTCCTAGCTTCGTCCAAAATTGGCAGTCACGTAATGCTTGCTGTTCGTGCCAGCACCGAGACGATCAAAGGCCTAGCTCCAAAGGATATCCCGTACGAGTTCAGCTGCATCAACGCTCCTCAGAGTACAGTCATTGGTGGTGCCGCGGACCAGGTCCAAACTGTGCGCAAAAGCCTCGAAAACGGAGGCGTCAAGTGCACGCCCCTGGATGTGCCTTTTGCTTTCCACACTGCTCAGCTGGAGCCCATTCTGGACGAATTTGAGAAACTCGCTCAGCAGGTCAGCTTCCGTACGCCTAGCGTTCCCATACTTTCGCCACTCCTCGCAGATGCAGTATTCGATGGCAAGACTATCAACAGCAAGTACTTGCGCCGAGCCTCGCGTGAGTCTGTCAATTTCGTCGAGGCATTGGATGCTGGTTTGGAGATGGGTGTTATTCAAGACAACTCGTCCTTCATTGAGATTGGACCGCATCCTGTGAACGGCTCCTTCATTCGGGCCGCCATGCCCCAATCGAAGACCCTCGCCTCCCTGCGTAAGGGTGAGAACAACTTCACTACTGTCGCCAATACTTTGATGACCCTTCAAAACGATGGTCTTGGAGTCAACTGGAATGCATACTTCCTGCCATTTGAGAAGGCGCACCGCCTCCTATCCCTGCCAAACTATGTTTGGAACGAGAAGAATCACTGGATCCAGTACAATGGAAACATTTCCATTTTGCGCGCGAACGCCGAGACGAAGGTGGGCAACAATCCTTCTATCTCGGCCACATCCGGCTCTGCCTTGCGCAGCTCTTCCATTCATCGTATTCTGTCAGAGGATACCACCAAGACGACCGCGTCTTTAACCGCTATCACGGATATGATGGAGCCGGAGTTCTTGGCCTCCGTGAGTGGTCACTTTATGAATGGCCATGGAATTGCATCATTGGTAAGTACATTGCCTTCTTTGATATTCCTGCCTGAAATAACCGTTTTTCTAGTCGATCTGGGGGGATGTCGCGCAGACTGTCGGAGAGTACCTCTATAAGCGTCTCGTGCCCAAAGCCAAAGACGTTCCCATGGACGTTTCCAAGCTTGAGTGCTTTGAGGCTCAGGTTGCTCATAGTGACAAGAGCCGTGCTCAGCTGATCCAGACTGAGGCTAGACTCGATCTTGAAAAGCGAGAGATGACTATTGCCTGGTACAACCTGACCGACGAAGGGCGCGCCCATGAGGAGTTCGCACATGCCACTGTGCTTTTCACCGATCCTGCCGACTGGTGTCGTGAATGGGACCGAGTTTCTCACCTGGTCAATAGCCGGATCGAGAGTCTGGACCGCATGGCGCAGGAGGGCAAGGCGAATCGTCTTAACCGCAACATGGCCTATCAGTTGTTCAAGAATGTGGTGGACTACGCCGATGTTTATCGGGGCATGCAGTCTGTTGTGCTGAACGACAACGAGGCTTACGCTGATATCGTTCTCGACAACGATCGCCACGGTACCTGGCACACTCCACCTCACTGGACCGACAGCCTGTTCCACATTGGTGGATTCGTGCTTAATGGCAGCGATACCTCCAACACAAAGGACTTCTTCTATGTTACTCCGGGCTGGGACCACTGCCGCCTGAGTGTGCCTACCGTCCCTGGTGGTAAATACCGCAGCTATGTCCGGATGACGCCCACCGAGGACAAGGACCTGTGGGCATCAGGCGACGTCTACGTCCTTCAAGACAACAAGGTGGTCGGCATGTTGACGGAGATGAAGTTCCGTCGCGTGCCTCGTATCCTCATGAATCGCTTCTTTTCTCCGTCTGATGAAGTCACTATGAAGGGTGATATTCCCACTTCGGTGCCCGCCATCGCTCCTAAGCCTACCACTGCCCAAGCTCACGCCCCGCCCGCTGTTCCCGGCCCCGCCCCAACTCCCGTTAAGGCCCCCGAGTCGGTCAAGGCTTCCGCCCCCGCTGCACCCGCTGCACCCGCCCCAGCGGCCCCTGCCGCTGCCCCTGCAGAGGCCAAAACAGCTCCGGCCACATCGGCCAACCCGATCATCAACGACGCATTGAAGATCATCTCCAGGGAATCCGGTCTCGACGCAAGCGAGCTCACCGATGAAGCATCATTCATAGAGCTAGGTGTCGACTCTCTCATGTCCCTGGTGCTATCAGAAAAATTCAAGGCTGAGCTTGGACTGGACGTGAAGAGCTCTGTCTTCATCGAGTGCCCGAACATCGGCGAGCTGAAGGCCTGGTTGGACCAATAGTTGGATTGATGCTTGTGACCTAGAATGTACCTAGGCTTTCCTTTGTATCGGCGTTGCTGTATTCAATCTAGACTGAAATTGATCCCGGGTTTTCTTTGAATGTTGGTGGGATAACATCCCAAGGTTGTGGCTATATATATCCTCGTGAAAGAATTGTAGTTCCACCCGCGACACAAACCAACCTTGGAAAACCAAAACTGTACCGAGTCCAATTCGCGATGAAAATGTCTCAAAAGCCTGATCTATGCTAGTGTAAGTCTACGTACGTCTTCATGATCCATTTCCAGACATTCCAGTTCCAACCTTGGAACCTTGGAACCTTGGAACCGTAGTTGAATGTAGCGCTTCTGTCTTCAACCTGTTCCACAGCAAAATATAACTGTAATCCACTTTATTACCAAAGAAAAATTTAAATCACTACCGAGTAGCTTACAATGTGCCAAATATTGAGATAAAATCTCGCTCATTGTGGCCCTGTCGTCTTATGAAGGATCCAAGGCCGGGCTGCGGACCTGAAAGCCGACATCAATGAAATTAAAGGACACACCCACCGAGAATAATTGAAAGAGATAGGAGAATTTCCAAAGGAATTCGAATAAACAGAAATTATATCGTCCAAATGACCTGCGCCCTCGTGGATTCCCCTAGCAAATCTATGCTGCTGCGAAGAAATGCCGGACTACGTGCGCATCCGACGACTGCTTAACCCACCGACAAATCCTCCACGCACCACCCGAGCTGGCCAGTCACAAGATCCGAGCCTTCATCAAAGCACCGAGGCAGAAAATGATCCAGAGACACCGCTTACTGCTGAGCGACGGGGTGGCGTGGCCGATTTGGGTTACTGGTTACAGGATACTCCAGATGCGCAGGACGATGGATCACTCCAGGATGACACTTCACAGGAGCGAATAGGCGTTACCGAGCAAGAGGCTGAGCCCAATCTGGTTGATGCGTTAATCCTCAGCAGTGGAATCGAGGCTCAACGCGAGGGACCAAGTGGGAACGACACCCATGGTAATGATGATAATGACCGTACCGTGCCTGAAGTCGTGCTCACTCGACAGGACGCTGCCGAGATTCACGATATAATAGAGATTGCACGATTGAAAGAAGTGTCGCTGAATAGACAGCTGGCGAGGCTCATGGAAGAAGTTCGGCAGCGTAGGACGGAAACCCGGGGGTTGCGCCAGCGGGTCAAAGACGAGAAGCTCAATTGGGGAAACCTTGTTGCAGAGCGCCAATATGAATATGAAACGGAATTACGACGTCTACAAGAAAGAAACAAGGTGGTTTTGGATGCGGCGAAAGCACAGATTCGGGAACTGAGAGGGCGTGTGCACCAGCAAATGGAAATCGCAAAGAAAATCTATCTTGAAAACGAACACATGCAACAGACATATTCTAACGCCAGACATCAAAGTCGACATCTTGGCCGATACAACCGGGACAAACTACAATCCCTGGAACTGGATGCACAAGCGTGGCGGAAATTCGGAGAGGAGAGCCAGCAGCAACTGCTGGATTGGAATAGAAGCTCCCGGGTTTATCGAGGCCAGATTGAGAAGCAATTGAAAGAGACATTGGAATACTTCAGGGAGTTGAGGACACACGCGGAGGCGCAGGGCCAGGAAATGCGTGTACTTCAACAACAACTCCATGAATGCATGATCTCAGGGCCCCACGCAGCAGGAAACGATCCAGGCAGAGCCTCGACAGATACGGCTCTCACATCGCCGCCTGATATAGACCACGATATTTCAAGCCTTCTCGAGATTGTCGACAATGCCGAAAAGGTAATGAATGCTTTCCTGGAGCCTATCTCGAACCCGCAATACAGCCTAGTCATGTCGTCTTTGGAAATCGACGACAGCCTAGAGTCTGGTAACGAGACCGACGACAGTGCTAGCCAAAGACGTTCAAGTGATAGCCTGATGGCCAACTATAGCAGCCTAATGACCAGCTTAAATACTTTGCACGATCCTGCTTCGCTGAGAACTTCCTGTTCATCTCCCATCATTCGTCCAAATCCAACATCCTTACACCACTGCCGGGCTGGTCCCTCGGATTTCACCATGAAATATCCCACAGAATCCATCTGGGCAAGTCCCGCCAGTGTTGCCCAAACATACCAACAAGAGACGAAACGACTGAAACGAGGAAATCAACGACTGGTCAAAGAAAACGAACAACTCAGACGCCAAAAGAAACGCTCTGCCGATGAAGCTACGCTGGAATCAAAATGGCCGGTTAACAAAAGAGCCCGACTCAGTGATGAGCAAATGCACACCATCGTCAGTCGCTTCCCCGGGGGATTTCCTTATCAACCTCCGCCATTGCCGCGGCCTCGAATCCTTCGGACCACTCGACCCCCCGTGAGTGTTCTCAGACCGGAGCAGGTAGCAATCATCCGCCGGGTCGGGCGCTGCCGAGACCGTCGACGAGACAGACGTGGAATCCTGTCGAGGCAATCGAGAGCCGCGAAACTTGGAAGAAGTCCCAAGCGTCCCATACCTTGGCGACGTCGAATCCCGCCGCGACGACGTATCCCACCCCCTCGCGCGAATAGGATACAACCAAGCGGGCTCCGCCAAGACGCAGGTCGATTGATTCAAGAGTACGTGGGGAGAATGCTTCCAAACACGGACACGACACCTCGACTTCTGTTCTGGTCACTTCTCAGCCTCGTCTACGCCCTCGGCCTCTGCTGCGTGTTCATCCACGAATCTGAGTATTGGGTGGCCAACGATATTCCTGTGAGGATGCAGGATCTACTACGAGCCGGGCCGGACTATTGGAATTGGGTTCGATGGGTGGAGTATGACTTCTACAGTGGCCAACACCGGGCGCGTCTGGGCTGAAACGGGGACGAACTATGGGGTCATGGAAATACCGACGTGTATCGTGGAATCAACGCTGAGTGTTCTAAAAATGACACGTTTGATGTTGCCCGTCGTATGGTTTCGTACGGTTTCGACTGTGGCTCCCAGCCAATCAGCGTATGTGCCACGCAGTTGCTGGCGTCACCTGCTCCACTTAGTATCGCCCCCGTCAGACTGACCATCTCCACTCCCTTCCCCCCTCTTACTTCCCAGTCGCTTCGACTTCTCTTTCAACTACATCCGCTCTTTACCATGTTCATGCGCTCTATCCTCTTGGGCGCGGCCGCCGTGGGCGCCAGCGCCATGCTGGTGGTTCCGGAGCTCGAGGCGCTGGAGAACCCGCCAGCGCCGGAATCGGCCGTGGATTCCATCGATATCGACAAGGACTCTCTGGAAATCCACCCCATGCTCTTGCAAGACAACATTCACTCCGTGGTCGAACTACCATGCACCGAGTGTCCCTTCCGCGAAGTCGGCAACGAGGGAGCTGTGAACTGGAAGGACAACACACCCTCGTCTCTGGTAGGTCATAGGTCACACGACTCGAGGTAAAGAGCTGCGACTAACAATGTCTAGATGTTAGACTTCTCCATTGACGAAGGTCGCCTCCTGGCCAATGGCCGCCAAATCTTTCCGCCTATCCCCCCCGCTCCTATCCAAGCCGTTCAGCAACTAGAGAGTGGCGAGGAGTCGGACGCTATGCCTGTTGGCTTTGCGCTGGAGGTCATGCCGGTTGCGACGGCCGACGATGCTCCCGGCGTGGAGCTGGTTGAGGTCCGTTTCACCGTTCTCGACTTGGAAACCAACCCTGTCCCCGTTGATACAGTCGCCATCACCATCCTTCAAGACAACGCCGGTAACTTGTACATCATGAACACCGAGATCGAGAAGACCACACCACCCACCGACACCCTGTCGTGGAAGAAGTGCGCTGGCAAGGCCAAGTGCCTCCAGGAGTTGGTTTTCACTCGTATCTCCGGCCTGCTTAGTGGCGCCAGGGAACGTATGATGAAGGTGGCCAAGGCCGGACGCCGTAAGGGCTGTCACGGCAAGCACAAGGGCCACGCCGGACCCATGCGCGGTCATCACGGACCCAAGCACCACGGTGCGGCCGAGCTCGACGGTTTCTTCCCTCTGCACGAGCTTGATGCCCCCAAAGGTCACCACCCTCACCCTCCCCACCACCACCGCCCTCACCCTCCTCACGGTGCCTTCGCCCACACCTTTTCTCGTGTCCTCCGCTTCATCGCTGTTCCGGCGATCCTTGGTGTTCTGGCAGGCCTGACTGCCAGTGCCGTTGGCATGATCGTTGGTCAGGTCGTCATCTTCATCTGGCGCCGTTACCGCGGCACCACTCCCCAGGCCCACAAGGCCGCATGGGAAGATGGCAATGCCTGTGAAAAGCAGGGTCTCATGGGCGAGTCGTCCGAGGATGTTCTCCCGGAGTACACCGAGGAGACCTCACCCCGTGGATCTATGGACAAGAACTAGATCCGCTTTTGACGAACGCAACCTTGAACAATACCCTTGAACAGTCTGGATAGACTTTCACGGAATCAAGATTTCGGTGGTCGTTCTGACGACAGCTGGGAGAAGGTTCCCTTGGTTGACTCCATTCTATGACCCATGTTTCTTCTATTGTTAGCTTCATATCATGTCCGACTTCCACAGCGATTTCCTTAACGCAGCTCTTTGATTTTTCTTGAATCTCAATCGTACCATGTCTGTACATTCTGTAGAACCTGAATTCAGTGCATCATCTTCTAGACTGCTTACAGTAAAGGAGTTCACAACCGGGGGCTGTAAGGCTGATCCTCACGTGATCCCTGCAGACCTCACCCGCGCCCCCTCTTATCGATCCGACAACAACACCCATCCCCACGTTTCCGAGCTGCAGGTCCATTGCTCGGCCCTGGGATGACTTGGGTTGTACAATGACCTGACGCTCCAATTCTATCCTCACCCGAGCTCTACTAACTCCTCCCTGACCAGCGCGGCTCATCGCTCCAGGCCGCAGCTTTACCTCCGCTCCGATATCACCGGATTGACGCTCCACCGACGCTAGAGCTGACTTCAACAGTGGCCCACCATGATGCAGTGGAATTCCCTGGTTCAGAAGGCTCAGTCCGCAGCTCAATCGTTGATTGATCCGGCAAACTTCAATATTCCCGCCCTCTCCTCCGCCGACGATAATCCCTCCAAATCGACACTCTTCCGCCAGCAATTCCGCCTTCCCGATTCCCAGAACCCCCTCCAGGAAATTACGGCGGACCTCGTTCTACCTCTACCACAAGCCCCGGGAGGTTCAGGGGAGAGCTCGCGGAAGGTTGACCGGGCTGGCAACCGGTACACGGGTCGCCTGCACCTAAGTGAGCGATTTATCTGCTTCTCTACCCAACCAACCAGCTTCCTTCCCTCATCTACGCTGAGCGCTTCAACAAGCTGGACTGGACAAACACATGGCACCGGTCCATCCGGCAATGGCTTCACCCTCCCACTTTCTTGTATTCGCCGAGTCGAACGTTTGCACAGTGCCAGTCACATCTTCTCCCTTGCGTTGACTACGTGGAATGGCCTGCTGAACAAGCAACAAGAGCCCAATCTTGCGCCACAGCGGCTGATCCTCCAGCTCATTGGAAGTAGACAGACATGTGAGCGGTTCTGCGATTGCCTGAAAAAAGGTCTGCGGGAGGGCATGAAGGAGGTTGACAACCTGCGACTTGTGGTCACCGACTGCTACTCGGAATTTCTGCTGTCTGGTGTAAAGGCAAAGTCTCAAGAGGGTGACGACCCCGATGCACGCCCACCGCCAGATGCGGGACTGGGCATGCTATTCCGGTATCCTGGCGATGCCCGTAAACTTCGAGATCGGAGTAAGATGAGGCTCTGGGGCGAATACTTCAGAGGTTGGTGCGCGACCTGACGCGATTGAACACGGTACTAACATTTTCAAGAAAATGGCCGCAATGCCACTCTCGTGCGCCAACCAACATTTCACAAGCTCATTCGAGTCGGTCTTCCCAACAGGCTACGTGGAGAAATGTGGGAGCTTACATCTGGCTCCCTTTTCCTGCGCCTACGATCGCCCAAATTATACCAAGAGACGCTAGCCAAGTTTCAGGGCCAGGATTCTCTCGCAATTGACGAGATTGAAAAGGACCTGAACCGGAGCTTGCCTGAGTATCCTGGTTTCCAGAGCGAGGAGGGAATCGGCCGATTACGCCGTGTTCTTACTGCATATAGCTGGATCAACGCCGAGATCGGCTACTGTCAAGCCATGAATATCGTCGTTGCTGCCTTGTTGATGTTTGTTACCTCATGCATCTCCACGCTGCATACCGTGCTAACTCCACGCAGATATATGTCCGAGGCTCAAGCCTTTTTCCTACTTTCCGTTCTCTGTGATCGACTCCTACCCGGTTACTACTCGACCACCATGTACGGAACACTACTCGATCAGAAGGTATTCGAATCTCTTGTAGAGAAAACGATGCCTGTCCTCTGGGAACACCTCGCCAAATCCGATGTACAGCTGTCCGTTGTCTCCTTGCCATGGTTCCTCTCGCTGTATATCAATTCGATGCCTCTCGTATTTGCATTCCGTGTCTTGGATGTTTTCTTTTTAGAAGGTCCTAAAGTCCTCTTCCAAGTTGGACTGGCTATTCTTCGTGTGAATGGCGAAGAGCTTCTTGACATCCAGGACGATGGAGCGTTCATATCTGTGCTCAAGACATACTTCTCTCGGCTGGATGAGTCCGCACACCCGCGGTCCGAGAATCCAAAGCTGCGATCCATCACCCGATTTCAAGAATTGATGGTTGTGGCATTCAAGGAATTTTCAGGGATTACCCACAGCACCATCTCCGAGTATCGCGAGAAGCACAAGGATGCCGTGTTGGAGAACATTGAAAACTTTGCCAAGCGTACATCCATTCGGAATCTTGGCCCCGAAAGCAAGCGCCTCAGCGTCGATGATCTTGGTACAATCTATGATCGTTTCTACGAGACTCTCTACCAGTGGCAACAGCACGAGAAGCTCATGGAGGAGGAGCAAAGACGACAAGAAAAGAAAAAATCGGAGCGCCTCTCTATTCTTGGACCGGCGGTGGATAGTCCGGTGGGCCGTGTTGGTCTTGGTCCTAGCCCTACTCACATGGGATATGAAGCTTTCCGGGAATTCATGGCTGCCACGGCAAAATGGGCTGTGTCCGATTCGCCTGCTTCAGCAAAGAAAGAGTCAGTGGGATACAGCAGTTTCCGGGGCAATGGAAAGTCCTTGCTGTGGGCAAACCGGCGACAACCCGCCAATCATGAGTTCTTGCAACGCCTTTACCGGAAATGGGCCACTGAGGCCGACGAAGGACTGAGCTTGCAGAATGTTGTGAACGGTTTGGCGCGTCTCAAGGGTTCTCCTGATATCATGAATAATATCAACTACTTTTTCGACCTCTACGATGACAGTGGCAATGGCCAGGTTGATCGCGAAGGGATCCTCAAGATGTCCGAGGCCCTGCTCTTCCTTTCCCGACGCGGATTTGAAGGGACCATCACCGCTACTCAGTCCCTGGAAGACCTCAACGGGACGCGTGATCGTGAGCATGCCGAGGAAAATCGACTCACAACGGAGGAACGGTTCCTCGGTAGTGTTAGCGCATTTATCCGTCGTTGTTTTGAATACGCGGATCCCAGTCATCCCGAAAACCTCAAGGCTGAGAAACCGGATGCTACCAATGAAGCGGCAAAGAAGCTCGAGTCATTCGCCATTGGTGATGATGATGATCTGATTGACATCAGCGAGTCCCAGACCGAGGCAGCTCCTCAGTCGAAGAAAGACTCCCCCCAAGCCACACCGCAACCCGTAGCTGCAAACCCAGCTCTAGACCCCAACAGACCCCTGCATATCACCCTCCCGACATTCCGCATGGTCATCCTTGCGGACGAGCTCCTAGAACAGTTCTTTGAATCATACTTCCCGCAATCCTTCCACCTCTCCGACCATCCCCACCCCGCCGCTCTCGCCGCCTCTTCTTCACTCTCATCTAACCTCACAACCTTCTCTAACCTTGGCGGGGCCCGCCAAGCACAACTCGGTGCCTCTTCGAATGCTCCAGTGGGCGGTGCCTCAGGCGGTATCGTGCCGCCAGGGCGTGGTCTACGCGGCGTTCTCGACAACATCGTCACCGAAGGCAGCCGTGTCGCAGCCGAGGTGAAGAAGCGCATGGACGACGCTCAGCGCGAACTGGAGCGGAACGCGCTCGGTCGTGACGATGATGACGACGAGGACGACGAAGATGATGATCCCCGCCTCGGCAGCGCTTCCGCCGCCGCCATGGCGGGTGGTATCTCCAGCTGGGGTGCCGGGGCATACAGTGGTGACCTTGAACGTCGCGGCGTCCGCGAGACCGACCGTGATCTTCTGGAGGGTGCCGAGGTTGAAGCATCGTCCCTGCTCGAAAACAAGAGCGAGTCTGAGCCGACCACCACCAGGCCCGGACACACTGGAGGTAATGCCTCCTCCGGTCACGACTCTGAAGTTGTGAGCAAGGTTGTCGAGTTCGAATCATGATGATATCCCATCTGCTCTTGTACAGGGGCGTGTACTCGCTCCCTTTTCCTAGTCTTGTTTCTTTTTTGGGCGCTTAGCTATGTCGGCGTGGAATTATACATTTGTGTTTGATGCATCTATCTTGTAGATACGACCATGTGATATATTCAACCAAGCCACCAAACAAGAATCACTGCCGTGATAGTCATCTAATCGTACACCATACAATCTCTGCTCTGCCGAATATAGACCTCCTTGATATGCCACCCTCTCATATGTCGAGTAAGCCACTACCGACCAGAGCCTCTCATCAAACTCATCCTTCACTCCGTCTTAACCTCCTTCAACACCCTCCCCTCCAACCACAACCCCAGAACATCCATCACCAAAAGCGTCCCCGAAATAAAAACCTGCGGCGCACCCTCCCCAAACTCAGGATCCGTCGCCAGGACATCCGGATACGCAAACGCACTCAACTGCGTGATCCAATACAGACTAGCGACCCACGCCGCCGTATTCAAATACGATCGTTTCAGCCGGACATCCTGTACGGAGTAGAGGGCGCGCGCCTTGGTGCTCGAAGGCACGACGGACACGTACTGGTACAGATAGTACAAGGTCGTCAGACCTAGTACCAGGCCCATGGACATGGTCTGGCCGTTGTGGAATTTGGCGTGCGGTGGCCAGCGCGGGTTGTGGATGTGCGTGACATTCCAGTCGGCGAGGTAGCAGCCCGTGGAGGTGACGAGGGCAACGAGGGTTAGGAGAGTGGTGCCGAGCGATGGCATGTTGGATAGTGGACAATGCGGTTTTGAAAGGATGATCGAGTATATGCCCAGGTGGGATGGCTCAGTCCAATGTGGGTTAGAAGCTGGACTTATGCTGGCTGTGAACGACGGTGTTGCGCGAGGGCTGATTTATATTGATGGGAATGTGTTGATCATGACGTTGTTGGGTTCGGTCTCGTTATCTCCGAGTGCCGAAGTCCAGAACTATAAACCCGTTGGCGGTGGATACATTTCATGCTGACAGGAGGTGGAGCTGACAAATGAAGAGGCCAATTCTACTAGTTAACTAGATATCATGTCGAATGGCCCCGCTAGAATTATACGAGCTAAAGTATGACCCGTCAGGCTTCTCCATCCAAGGCCATAATAAGCAAAAGGTAATCAGTCATTTCGTTAGTCGTGAGATGGCAATGATAATTCTATGTACAACCAAGTCATTGATGGGCATCGTGAAAATGCAGACCAGCTCCCCAATGACTTCAAGCATCGGTAGGCCAGCGAAGAGAACACGCAAAAATGGAAGAGGAAATGGAATAGACATCGAGAAATGGCACGGGGTGGAAGGGGTATAAGAACAAAAGCTTTCGAATGGGTAATGCCCGGGAATATCGGCCCGCCAAAAAACGAGGCGCTTGTAAGTCCGTCCGCTTAGACCAGCTCAATCTTTCTGGCCTTCATTCTCCACGAGCTCCAAGATGATCTGGCTGCGCTCGTGTTCGGGATGCTGCATGCATATCTTGACAGTGTGGCCGGTGGAGCCATAAGACGTGCCATTGGCACCCGGATAACCACCCAGATGATTCACAATGCCATTGGCGTTCACTTGGCCAAATGAACCAGGGAGCTTACTGCCGTCATCCAGACAGACGACACTATGCCCAGGGATGACCTGTCGCAACCGACCATTCATGGCATTGCGAACCTCGACAAAGTCGTCGTTGAACAAGATCAGGAATTTCCCATAGAGACAGGCAGTATGTGCGCTACCCACGAATTCCATGACCACGCTACGTGAGACGTCGCCGTGCTTGTTGACGTACACGGCGCACCCTTGGTACGCAACGAGGAACTCGCTCTCGCTGAGTCGGAACATACCCAGCGGGCGAAGGTCCTTGATGCGATGGGCAATGCCTTGCAGCGTATCTTGTGCGTCCGCGGTGGTTTCCGAGCGGAAGTCCGGTACCGACCAGGACTGCTTTTTGTCTAGGGTGAGGACTTCAATCCCCCGTTGAGTCGAGATGGCGAGTGAGGAGTGGAACAGGTTGATCCCGTAACTTTCCGCCGGAATATAGAACTCGTCGTATTCCCGGAAGAAGTCAGTTTGCGAGCGACGGGAATTGAAGAATCGGGTTTTGCTAGAGGCCGACTTCTGCAGGATCGGCTCAAGAACCTGGGGTCATCTGGTAAGCATTCATTGAACAATCCCCAGGTGAATAAGAAGCACGCACCTTGAACGTAGAGGAAAGGCCGTCTCGTTTCTTGTACATGACCAAGTACCGGTCTTTCATGCGCCCAGCAGCGAAGAATCCAACTTCGCGATTTCCTGATAGCTTTTGTGGAGCTCGCCGAGCAGAGTCCTGTGATTGCGCGACGCCCCCATTGGGTGGACAGACCACATCGAGGTGATAGGCAATCAGAGAACGATCGGAGATGAGAAGGAAAAGGTTGAAGTCCTCAAAGACTGCGACCTGCGTGACTCGCATGATATGGATGGCCTAGAAAGGTTTAGTTTTGCAACGTAGTCTCCGCGAGATAGCGGAACGTACCCGATACCAGCCACGAGGATTGTTGAGGTCTGACACGTATACACCGTAGTCTGTTCCAATTGCACACATCATCCGGCCCGGGGGCTGCTGAAATACTGTAGCGCAATTCACTGCGGTTCTGCAGATGGCACTTGGACGGGGCCCTGAATTTTCGTACCGCTTCTCGACCTCTTCAATTGCCCGATGCAATGGCGTGCCCTTGATTGTTTTCGTCCTGGTGCCAGGTGAATGGTCATTGTAGCCAAATGCAGTGTCCGCCAGTACCCGTAGTCGGAATGGCTCCGCGTTCTGTGAGAAAAGCGCCGCGGCATGCTTGGTCTTTGCCTCGGTGATCTTTTCGCACCAATCCGCACGACTATGCGCAGAGAAAGCGTACAGTATGTAGGTATCATTCTTGCCGAGGTGCTTGATCTTGAATGGGTAGAGGATCTTATCGTCCCTGGAGTCGAGGGCCGCGGTCGGGCCGTTTGTCCCCCCGGGACTTTGGTGAGTCAAGGGACTAACGCTGCCTTGGGCTGGGTTCACGGTTGCAACGCCTCGGACAGACGACTTGACAACAGGATCATCATTGGTGCTTTCCAGAGTGAGCAGATCCATTGGGATGGGGAGTTTCGACACATCATAACGCTCGTATTTGACCGACCGTGAAGTGAACGATTTTGCAAGCACGAAATAATGGTCGAAAAGGATGGCATGTGTGTCAACAAGGAAGCGAGTCCGAGTTCCTGGTCGCTGCAGATCGCCGCGGAAGATGATCTCACGACCAAGGTGTTCAAGATTGAGTTCAACCTCCTTTTTCATTTCTGGGCGCAACTGTAACTTGGCCGAAAGCTCCATCAAATTCGCCTTCTTATTCATCTCGCCAACTTTGTTGTCACACTCCAAAGCCACAACCTTGATTTCCTCGATAGCTTGCGCCAAGTTGTGTTTCTCTTCGGAATCCTTTGGCATGTTCTTGTGAACGGTTGCGAGCAATAGGGTATATCTTTGAATTCGTGTGATGGGTGCCTTGAGATAGGTATCCCAGCTGAGCCGGTTGGATAACTTGTGCTCGCGGACTTGATTCAAAAATTGCTTGAAGTGTGGATTGCGTTCAACTTCTTTGCGAACATGATAGTTGGCAGCCGGGAAGGTCGCAGCGTATTCGATGTAAACGCTCTTGGCCTTGCGAATCCACTCCCGGAAAATGTCACTAAAGCCACTAATGAAAGGGCCCTGTTCCTTCTGTCGATACTTGAGCTGGGCGAGCAAGAAGTCTTCATTCACTTTCTTCACGCCATCGACCTTGCCAAACACATCGAGCAAGAACTTGTTCAGTCGCTTGGGAGGGATAATTGGCGGGGTTATTCCGGCTAGCTGGTCGCGATAAAGTTCCCGCAGAACGTCCAATTGGCCAATGTAGGCATCCTCAGTGGTGACAATTTCATGCAAGTTATTTTGTCGGTCAACTTCCTTCTTCGGATAGGATTCCCATACTTCCTTGGGCACCTTGTAGAACGTCACCCAATCTTCGACTTTCTTCTGAGGCGCCATCATCTGTGCCTTGAGGTTGACCTTCTTCAAGGTCCGCATACAGTGATAAGAATAACACCTTCCGAAGGAATCAGTATCTTGAATGTGCATATCTTGCTCGTGCAGCTTGGGCGAGTAACACCCAGTGCCCGTAATCTGGAAGAGGACACCGGTAAGGGTTCCACTGCCGAATTTGACCCATTCTTCCTCTCTCACAAGCACCCCTTCCTTAAACATGGTCTTGACCACGCGAGCAGCAAGTGTCTCGGCATCGGCAATGTTCATGGTAGGAACCTTGTGGGTGAACAAAGCCACAATCGCGTCAACAACGGCCTTTTTCCGAAGATCAGCTTCGTCCTGGCTCAAATCACGAACCCAAGACAAGATAGAGCTGAGTGCCCAGGGCTCACTGCATTTCTTGAACTGATCTGAAGAAAGCTTAGAGGGATTGAATCTCTTGCGGCGGGCAGCGGGAATAGTCGGCAAGTCCAAAGCCATGGAAGCAGCCACCTCAGCTGGATCGACCGGAGGAAGATCCTTATTTTGTAGATGCCACAGAAACTCTTGTTGTTGCCTAGACTTATCACGGTCTGCCTCGGTCTTGGACCTGATGGGTGGATCAATACGAGACCCAATTGGCGTTGACAAAGATGAGGACCGCGGCACTTGAGATGGGCTGAGCAATGTGTCGCCATAGAAGCCTGTAGAGACGGACATAGAAGGAGGCCTGCGGGACTGGCCCGGCGTGTCATCCTGATCCGGACCTCTGTATGTGCCGGCTGGCATCAAATGTGTAAAAAGCTCAGAATTCCCCGCGGGTTCAACGGGTGCTGGTGGCAACGGCCGCATACCCGGATGGAAGAAGAGGTCTTCGTGGGCGGCTCTGTATGGGCTGTCGTCGTCCGACTGGTCTCCATCTTGAGAGTGCTCGAACGGATTTTCGCCCTCCTCGCCATAGTCAAAGCTCATCCGTCGACTTGAATCCCTGGGTGCAGAAAGGCCACCTGTGCCCCCAGCATCCACCCGGGCATCGGGCTGGGTATGATGAAGCCGATTAGCATACTCAAATGCAATCGGCGGATGCTCGTACTCGTCGTAATCGCCTCTGTCGTCGGGTGAGAGGTTCGAACTTCTGAAAGAGCCCGATGTGCCTTGGAATCTTCCAGCTGCGGCAGGGTCCGAATAATCGTCGGTGTTGTACACAGGGCCGTCACCGTAATGCAAATTGCCTTGGTACCCTCCCTCATACAAAGCCAGGTCGTGTCCGATGAACTCATTGTCCTCTTGGGACGAGGGATGGGACGAGGGCGGTGCGTCTGATACATGAGAGGCCCGAGAGTGGGAGCTTCGGACAGAAGCATTTGTTTCACCACGAGGGCGATTGTACAGACGCTCCCGTTCTTCACGAGCTCGCTCTTCTTCTTCAGCCATCTGCATCATGGCTATGCCGGCCTCGGCCTCTGCATCACTCTCATCGCTGTAGGCATCATAGTTGACGATGTAATCAGTTCCCGTAGCCATGTGTCCATTGGTATGGGTCTGCTGCTCATCGGGTGAGAGGGGTACCCTTGCAGATGCGTCACTGTACGATGCCCTGGAGTTGCGATTTCGACTAAAACTGGCTTGAGTGCTCTCGATTTCTTTGATCAAGTCCGCCTCTGCCTGAGTGTGCATGTTGCCTGGTCGAAGGGGACCAGGGGTCTCATTGAAATCAGACTCAGCATCCACGGGTGGACCGGGCAAAGGCCTAGACTGAGGGTGCCGAGTCAAGGTGTCGGTTCGTCGTGGGGGCATAATGGGCAAGTCTTGTTGCACCGGCGGTGTGGGCAGAGCTCGCCCCGCGTGCGATACACTTGGCCGTTTCCCATATAGGTCGTTTGTCTGGACTTGATGAACTGGAGGCTCCGGGGGCTGATCGTCAAGAGAACTGCTTATGGGTGGGATTGTGAGGGATGGGTAAGGCGAATCGGTTCCAAAGCCGTGGGATGCGGGGAAATAAGTGCAGGATGCCGATTGGGGCAAGTAAGTGCTGGGAGAGGTGTTTGAGGTGGAGTACGTTGCGGTTGATGGAGATGAAACCGATTGATACGTTGCCGAGGACTGACTCGTGCTGGTCGGCGAAGGTCCATATGCAGAACGCCCACCATATGGATGGTCGGGACCGCGTGGTGGCGGAGCCGGGGGCTGTGGTCCAAATCCGTACGTTTGTGTGGTTGGGAGAGCCGGGCTGTAGGGCGAGGCCTCGCTAGGCCGCCGAGGGAGGGTTGGAGACCCCAGATTAGCGACTGCCCCCGGCTGGTATGCGGCCGGGTTATACGGTTGGTGAGCGGGAAACGAGCTCGTGTAGGAGGCATTGGCGGGAGCGGTATAGTTCAAGGGGTTATAGCTGAGATTCGGCTGGGTCTGGGATTGCGGCAAGCCATACTGCTGAGGATTGTAGGCGGGCTGGCTTGCGGCTCCGGTCGATTGGTAACCATACTGATAACCGGATATCGCAGCGGATTGCGACGAGGCGCGGGTAGGCGACATGCGCGATGCATCGAACGAAGCGCGCGAAAACGAAGGGTCTCTGTCGTCATGGTAGGTCCCATGTGCGATGTTGTAGCCACCTTGTCCAACACTACTCGCGTACCCACCACTCTGCACGGAATATCGCGTGCTTCCATCAGTCGGCGTGACATTGTGGACCCGCGAGGCATTGAAAAGCTGCGAGTCATCTCCTGCGTTGAAACTTGGCATTCGTCTGGGCAGCTGCTGGCTCTGCGTGGGGTTGCGTTGGGGTGTGTAGCTCTCGTAGCGACCGGAAGCTGGTTGCGAAGGGGCCTGGGGGTTGCCGGACTGGCCGTAATAGGTTTCCTGACCATTCTGGTGCGACATGGTGGAAGAAAATCGCGCGCTCAAGGCGAGAAGATCTGACCTAGGATGTTTGCGATCTCACTCCGCAGGCACGAGAGTGGTTGGGGCCAAGAGATCACGTCGCGGAGAAGGCGAACAAAGTCGCAGGCTGCGGTCCAGATAAGGGACGAAGTGGGCAGGGGATGGACTGCCGGAGAGCTTTGCTGAGCATCCCCTGCGATTCAAAGGGTGGAGGGAGTCAAGAGATGCGGGAGGGAGGAGTTCAATGTTGTGTCCTTGGACCCCAGCGGAATCTCCCCACCGCCACAATCCACTCAGGTACGGAGGAATCTACATCATGGGGTGATGCATGAACTATTAAGAATTGAGGTCTCTCCATTGTTCATTTCTCCGCTAATTATTCCGATGTTGTTCTCGAGTTCGTTGGACTTCAGTTATTTCCATCGTGTTGAGCCTCCAATCTGACTAATATATTAAATCTACGCCCGGGTTTGTGCCCGACGACCCTGTAATGTTACGAGTGGGTTTCGGTTCACTCGGATACCGAGCAATTGTGAAAGTTGATATGCTATACCTTACTCTAGGCATGAGCTGTTCACCATATAAACGGGCTTACTAGATATTGGGGTTGTAAGGCTGAGAGCCTGATGTTGAGCTACTGGCCCCCCGCCATCCGCTCCGCAATGACAGACTGGGCATGCGAGCTGATCTTCAGGCTGCATGTCATGGAAAAAATGGAAAACAAACAACATTGGCCAAAAGATGTATAAGATCTTGTTCCCTCAACTAAGCTAATATTAAAACAAGGCAACACGGGGTGCAGTTCTGAGTTATAAGCACCGCCGTGCAACCCTCGCAGAATGACAGGAAGTCCGGAGAACATGGCAAATCCAGATGTATCGAAGACATGAATAATATTAAACATTTGAAAGCATTGTCACTCAATCTCCTGCAAAAATAATTTAGTCCTGTTACCCAGGCAAAAATGCAAAGATAAGAGAAGGGTGAGCTTCAAGCATGGGACTTGATCACCTGAAAGTAAAAATGAGTTGTGGTATCTCAAGTCCAACAAAAGACGAAATGGAACGGGGTTTCTGAATCGTCGCAGTCATTGGTCGTCAAATGATCGTCAACAGTGGTCATGAATCATTGGCCGTTGTATACTTGTTCTGGTGTCAAGTTGAACTGGCCCAGGGCATGTCGCGCGTTTTCAATCATCTCGGGCTTCACGTAACGCGCCGTCAGTGCGAACCGGAGATTGCCATCCGGGATCACCTCGTGCTCATAGTATTTTTGGAACTTCGCTCCATGCATGACAACCATATCGCCATGGGCGACATTCAACTCGAGGATGCGGGGTGGGTCCTTGGGGGCGGTTTTGCGCTTGAAGGGATCTTCCCGTATCTGAGCACGACGAAGTTCATACTGAGACTGGTCGATAAGACCGTCTTCAAGCTCCCTTTTCAGTTCCCGGCGAAGGTCCTCGTCCATGCAGCCCGGGAGCACCGGGTCCTCCTCGCGGAGTGTCTTCCCTCCCTTCCTCTTAAGACCATGGTAATATTTTGACTTCATGCGAATTCGCATGACTGACTTGGCACCGAGGGAAAGAGTCGCCACTGTTGGACCTAGTGTATCTTCGCCATCGTCGTGATACTTAGTGTAGCGGTTAGCCAAACAAGGACTAGTTTTAATGACAAAGGGCGACTCACTCCGATGTGCATGCCTTTCATGTAACCGAGCACTAGAAGCTCATTCGGCTGCTCAAAGCGGTCCCCGTTACTAACTGCTGCCTTTTCGGTCGCCCAAACTAGGCGGCCAAGGCCCCGAAGAGCAACATCTGGCGCACCAGCAAAGCCGTGGTCGTCGACAGGAACGATGAACTTATATGGCATTCCCTATGACATCATAAGCTTGCAGTGATAGCTAGGCGTTTGAATACTCACGTAGTTTACGGAAAAGTGGGCTGTGAGAGTGCCACCCACTAAAGCCAACAATGAGAAATTAATTGCGTTTGCCATCAAATTTAAATCCACTTACCCAATGACGCTCCTAGCTTTCGGCGTTCTAGGCCAAGCTCCCCCTCCTGAAGCTGTCGGAACATTTCGTTTGGACCACCGGGCCGGCCATTGGTATCCGAGCCGGCCAGGATATGAGTAACCGACCCAACCCCTTCCAAGCGGTAAGTGACCAGGAGATAAGGCGACAGGGACACCTTATCCACTGACCACCCAATGTCCCACAGTGGTGGACAGGCCTTTCTTTCGGCTGCTCTTGCTTCCAGCTCTTTTGGAAGGCAAACACGGTCGATGCCGACAAGAGGTGGTGCGATCTCTAGCTTCCACCCACATGATGGACATTCCCAGTATGCCCATTTTGTTCGGGGCATGCACCGACCACACTCCTCGCAGACAATGCCTTTCCATCCATCCTCGTTAAAAGTGCTGGCCCCAGCGAGCTTTCGTGCTGCAGCATTTGACGAAAGGGGTAAAGGACACTTCAAAGAAGGGGTTGATCGCGAGCGACATTGAAGGAAGTCAGGGTGAAAAGTCCGGCATCTTGGGACATCCTTCTCGACCTTGCCGAATTGGCCACATCCACGATGAAGACACATCCAGGCCTCAGAATAGACCTGGAGACTCTCTTGGTTGCACTCTGTGCATTCACTAGAGATGGGCTTCCGCTCAAAGTCCCGGTCATTCACTGGTAGAGGCAGGGGAGAGCCTTTCTTCGCCCACCAACTCATCCGGGAGAGATCACTCTTTTCAAACCGGACTTTGTACGCAGCATGGCCATTCACTTTCTCCTCCCAGATATGGGTGGTTCGAAACTCACCCATCACGTTGTATTTATAGGGCAGTTTCCGACCGAGAGGATGGCGTTCGCCGCCTATTCAAGTCAGTTGAATGAAGATGAAATAAGGCTGCAGACTCACCAATGATCAGTCTTAGGAGACCTCCAGTTTCAACCAGCTGGCGTAAAGCTCGCACTCGAGCACCCTGAGGATTTTGGTCTTTCCGGAGGACAAGCTGGCCCTTTTTTTTTTCACAATCGCCGCCTCTGAAAATGCATCGATAAGAGAACCGCTTCGAATCGACAGAGCTTTCCAATAATACAAAGACTCACATTCGGGTGATGACCACCTCATCGTCAATATACGTGTGCTCGCCGCCGTCACCGGATAAGAGGAAGCCATGACATCTACCGTCATTTTGATAGGCGGCTCCTTGGGCTGCACGAAACCAGGGCAGTGCACCACAAGAAATCTCAGCACGGTTCTATGAAACAAGAGACAATCAGTGATCAGTATACAAAGGATCATTACCAGAACAGACCTCGGCCCATGCTGGGGGAATCCCACAAACGTCAGATTCACGATCGGTGGTACTAGAAACAATGGATATATCTCCTCCCAGGTCCGAGGCATCTTCACAGCAAGAAGAACCTTTGTAATTGGAGAATTCGCTGTTGCTAAGGTCTTCAGACACCGAAACCAGTGAAGTTGTGGCTTTTCCAAATCAGCTTCCTTCTGAACATTGATACTCAGACAGTGAAGAACTATAAAGGACTCACTATCCAGACGGGCGCTCTTTGAAACCCTAGCTAGGGTAGAGGTAGGTGATCTTTTCGGGCGGCGATGCTCATCCTGAAGCATATTTCGGGTCACAACCCCGGTTAAAATGTCCATTGTGACTCCTAGGCAATGAGGTTTGATTCAAATACAGATCCTGCAAAAAATTCAACTTACCTTGGATGAAAGAGACAGGACAAAGTCAGATGGGATGGCTGATCGCTCTATACCACAGTATAGGACCGCACAGGCCCGCACGCTGGATCCTATTAGGAAGGCCAATGATGGCAAGCAAAGATAAAGGGTCTTCTTCAGATCAAGTCTAGGACTTATCCAAGCTCGAAACGTGGGGTTCGGATGGGAACTGAAGGAAAACGAAGAGTGGCGTGGGAAAGCGATGAAAAGATTCCACGGGATCGAGGGTTTGTGCGAAGCCAGCGGAAGCGAGAGCATGTCACCTGCGGTCATTGGACAAGTCAGTGATCACGGCTCGATTCGACACCGGAGGCAGGTACGAGTTCGATCCGGGATCGGAGGCAGAATGAGGGTCGTGCCTTCCTAATTGGGCTTCCATCGACCACAGAAGAGACCGAGGAACAACAAAGGCTCGGCAATCATTTACCAAGGCTGCTCGATGGAGGTCCATAAACCCATTTCAAAATTTTACACGTCGATTGTGGCTTTCGGCTGGAAAATTTAATGCCTCGTATACGAAGCCCTGAATGAGTGAGCATTCGATTCGACCCTCGTAGAGCTGCCATTGCCAGCGAGAGACACCAATTTGACACCCTAAAATGAAGAGAGGAAATTTATGGATGTGGCTTGAAGTATTTGAAACAAACACTTGGAATAGCATGACTGCCGTTGTATATGATGATAGCTTCCATTTCTATGAATCTCGTGGTCAAATCCAATGGAGCATGCAAGAGTATCTTGGTTATGACCGTGAGCTTTCAAGTGGAGGAAATATCGTACCTCGAAATAATTCAGGCGCTAATACAGCAGCACAATATATATATATATCAACTTCGTATTGAATAGATATGGCCGAGATGAGACCGGACACCCGCACATCTAATGAAATATGACTCCACAACCTGTGAGTGATTACATCGGATCAGTTTCGTCGTCGCAACCGAATTCCCAATTTGATCTATTCAGCAAATATCATTACCAGAGGTTGGCTCAGTGTCAGCTAATTCCCAATCTGGTAAGCAAAATCCCGGGGTAATCTGCGCGCCAAGAACACCCGGCGGGTCGGTTTCGGCTTTAACTGCGATCTGAGGATCGATAGGCATGTTGGATCTCGATCTCGATCTCGGCATTTGATTGTCTATTTACTCCTACCAAAAAAATGGCATGGCATTTCGAGCATACTGGTACGATGGGTGGCCTGACAACCGAGCTACAACGCACTGGGAACTACAACCCAATACCCAGTTATAAAAGATGAAATTCAAAACCACGATTTAAATGTAACGTCAACAATAGCTTTTCATCAATCTTAACATATACCCGCCATGAGTAAGCACGAGCAAGTTTCCCATCGACGATGCCCTTAAATTGAGGCCAAAGTGTGGGTTCGTCTCCACGCGCACGTAAGCACCCAGAATCCCTCGGCCGCACGCATATCCGAGGCATTCCCCGGGTTGTCGTCATAGTACATTGCTGGCCATCTCTTCGCCCATCCTGAACTACTGTGAAGAGTAAGTAAAGGTTTCATGTAGGGTAGCATTGTTAATTTCCAAAATCACCTCGTCTATCTCGCTTGTCTCGACCAGGACAAGCACGGGGAAATAATAGGGGATTCCAGGAATGATTTAGGGTTGCTAGGGAGGCTCGCAGCAATTACCGACTCCGACTTCCCCGCACGTAAACTTTCACCGGGGACTTTTAATCCATTCCCTCCCCATTCGCCTGGTTCCCCAACTGCGAACCTGGTGCAATCTTTTTGTGAATAATCCCCCTTGAGGTCGAAGAGTTCTGCGTCTATTTTGAAAGCTGCATATATTGCCCCTGCATATATACCTTCACGATCTCAACGTCAAACCAGCGACAGTTTCGAGATACAAAATGGTGTTCCTGCCTGACAAAAAGTTCGGTACCCTCGGTGTCGTCCCCGACGATATCCCCATCAGCGAGTTCATGCTTAATGAGAAGCATGGCCGAGTATCACACGCGAGTTCCAGAGATCCTTACACCTGCGGTATCACTGGCAAGTCCTACACATCGCGCCAAGTTGTTGACCGTGTCGACCACATCGCCCGCGGTCTTGCCAAGGAGTTCAGTTGGTCGCCGAATCTGGGGTCTGAATGGGACAAAACTCTCGCGGTGTTCAGCGTAAATACGGTGGGTGTTAGAAACGTTAATTATTGTGGTTCATAATACTGACGGTGACAAAAGATTGAATCTTTGCCTTTCTTCTGGGCAGTGCACCGCCTGGGAGGCGTCGTATCCCCTGCTAACGCGTCGTACTCCGCTCCCGAGTTGAAACACCAAATCCTCGACTCCAAAGCCAAGGCGCTATTCACCTGTGTGCCTTTGCTGCCGATTGCACTGGAAGCTGCTTCCCTGGCCGGCCTGCCGAAGAGCAAGATTTACTTGATCGATGTGCCGCAGGAAATTCTCGGCAACGTCAAGCCGCCAGCCGAGTACAAGACGGTGGCTCATTTGGCAGACGTGGGAAAGACCCTTCCCGCCCTGGAGCCCCTGAAGTGGGGACCGGGTGAGGCCACGCGACGGACGGCATTTTTGTGCTATTCCAGTGGAACTTCGGGTCTACCGGTATTTAGATCTAGTAGTGATCTGATTTTTATTGAACTCAATTGCTAACCAATGTCGTGTAGAAAGGTGTCATGATCTCGCATCGCAATGTCATTGCAAACACCCTCCAAATCACAGCGTTCGAGCGGGAGCATCGTGCAGCAGCGCGGCCCCAGGATGGCCGTTCCGTGTATAGCCAGGTTGCTCTGGGCCTCTTGCCGCAGAGTCATATCTACTCCCTGGTTGTTATATGCCATGCCGGCGCCTACCGGGGTGACCAAACTGTCATTCTTCCCAAGTTCGAGCTGAAGACATACCTGGCCGCTATTCAGAACTTCAAGATCACTGGCTTATTTTTGGTTGGTTTGACTTGCGCTAAATTTCAATGGTGCGTTGTTAATGGTTCCATTTAGGTTCCTCCCATCATCATCAACATGTTGAGAAGCCATGACGTGTGCTCAAAATATGATCTGAGTTCTGTAACTTCTCTGTTCACCGGTGCCGCCCCATTGGGCATGGAGACCGCTGCCGATTTCCAGAAGTTATACCCTAATGTTGCAGTCCGGCAGGGATATGGTAAGAATCCCGGCAATTGACCGTGGACGTATCTAACGACATCTTTACAGGGCTCACGGAAACATCCACCGTTGTGTGTTCGACCCACCCAGACGACATCTTTCTCGGGTCTTCTGGCTGTCTGATTCCAGGCTTCGAGGCCAAAATCGTCACGCCTGAAAATAAGGAGATCACCAACTATGACACCCCTGGTGAACTGGTGGTTCGGTCTCCTAGTGTGGTCTTAGGTTACTTGAACAATGAGAAAGCCACGAAGGAGACCTTCGAGGACGGTTGGATGCGTACAGGTGATGAGGCTGTGGTTCGTGTCGGTCCCAAGGGCACCGAGCACATCTTCATCGTGGACCGTATCAAGGAATTGATCAAGGTCAAGGTGAGTGAATAAGTTTACATTACAGACCAAGGAAAATGCGAAGAAACATAATATCTAATCAAGGACAAACAGGGATTGCAAGTCGCACCTGCTGAGCTTGAAGCCCATCTCTTGACCCACCCAGCCGTCTCCGACTGTGCCGTGATCGCCGTGCCAGATGAGGCTGCTGGGGAAGTTCCCAAGGCAATCGTGGTCAAAACTGCGTCTGCTGGCTCTGACAAGGATGCCGAGCAATCGATTAAGAAATTCGTGGAGGAGCACAAGGCTCGTCACAAATGGCTCAAGGGAGGTGTCCGTTTCGTTGATGCCGTTCCGAAGAGCCCAAGCGGGAAAATATTGCGGCGGTTGTTGCGCGACCAAGAAAAGGAGGCACGCCGAAAAGCTGGTGCCAAAATCTGAGGCAATCCATTGGGTTCATTTTGTTCGTTGATGTCTTCTAGACTTGTATCAAGAATTGGAGTAGATAAATGCGATAGGTGTTTGCAGTGTTTGGCTCCCGCGGGGAAGCGGATTTCTAAGCGGGGGAGTTGGAAAAAAAAAAGATCCAGCTACGTCTCGCGCATTCTTCCACGATTTCTCAGGGACTTGTCCTCATTGATTTCTGATTATTCTTAATAAAGTCTTTCTCACAACCGCCTTGCGATTCGGCCCTCACTTCGCTGGCTTGACTCTGAACTGTATACAAAAATTTACCTGATTCGACCAAAGACTTCCCTCGAACATGTCATCGCAAGATCCCCGCCGTGACGGCGAAGAGGACGCCTTTGTTGGCGATGATGAGGCCGAGGAGGTTTTCACCCGTGATGAGGATCACCCCATGGAGTCAGACGGGGAAGAAGAAGACCAGCCTATGAGCTATGAAGAGCAAATCACTTTCCAGAACGACTCGTCGGCCCATTTCGATTCGCATTCCGATTCCGTGTTTTGCATTGCCCAGCATCCTGTACACAACAATGTTGTTCTTACTGGCGCCGGTGATGACACTGGCTACATCTTCGACTCGACACCCAGCGAGCGGCCGGTCCTCCCCCAGAGCTACGAATCGAACCCTCAGCCGCGCGAGCGCGAGTCCTTGAAACCTTTGGCCAAGCTAGATGGACACTCGGATACTGTCAATGCAGTGACTTTCACTGAGCCAGCCGGAGAATATGCTGTAACGGCTGGTTTGGACGGTAAGCTGCGGGCTTGGAAGGACTCAACGCCCCAGCATACCGGACTGGCTTGGGAGTTTGTCGCCGAGGCTCAGGAAGTGGAGGAAATCAATTGGGTCGCTGTTTGCCCATACGCGCAGGGTAGCGAGGAAAAGCGCAATGTCATTGCCCTGGGCGCCAATGACGGTAGCGCCTGGGTTTTCCGAATTGACCACACCGATTCTGCCCAGCCCATCTCTATCATCCAGACTTTCTTCCAACATACGGCATCTTGCACTGCTGGTGCATGGACACCGGACGGCAACTTGCTTGCGACTGTATCGGAAGATGGGAGCTTCTATGTGTACGATGTGTTTGGAGCCGCGGCTGCCGCAGGTATCTCGGGCTCTCCCGGCACGAATGCCGTTGTCGGTTTGACTGCGGAAGACCAGCGGTTTGCTGTTGACGGCGGTTTATACTCCGTTGCGGTTTCTCCAGGCGGTGGTATTGCTGCAGTTGGTGGCGCCGAGGGCCACATCAAGGTTGTTGGCCTTCCACGACTTGCCGGCGGTGCAGCAGCTGCAAAAGGCAAGGGTGCCACATCTCAAGCGACAGCGTCCGCTGCGGGAACTATCATCGCTGCGCTGCAAGCTCAATCAGACGGCATTGAGACCCTGTCTTTCTCTCAGCCTCCTCTTACTCTTCTTGCCGCAGGCTCCGTGGACGGATCGATTGCGTTGTACGATGCGGCTCATCGATTTGCTGTCCGTCGCCATGTTAAAGAGGCTCATGAGGGAAATGCCGTGGTCAAGGTTGAGTTCTTGCAAAGCCGCCAACCCACCGCTTCTCGTCCCGGCCCTGCCGCCGCCTCCGGTCAAGGACGGTCCTGGCTTCTCACTTCTGTTGGTCTCGATGGAATCGTCCGACGATGGGACGCGCGGGGTGGTACCACAGCCGCTGGGCAAGGGTTATTGAAAGAGTGGCGTGGGCATATGGGCGTTGCAGAGAATGACGACGGCGAACAAGCCGGTGGTATCATGGGCTTCGTGCAGGGATTTGACGGAAAGCGTGTTGTTACTGCTGGTGATGATGGAATTTCACTGGTCTTTGAAGACGAGTAGGCTGTTGGTTTATAGATTTGATGCCCACGCTTGCGATTTATGATATCATGTCAACCCGATAGAGGAATCCACCTGTTGATAATCATGAAGGTTCATCTCAACAGCATACCGTCAGAAGGTGTAAAAATGCAGGCCATGAGCATGTGAACAACAAAGAAACATTGGTAGTAATTGAACATAGGCTATGTACATTCGGCAAATCAACCCAAAGCGCCGTCTGATTCCTCGCCCATCGAGGCAAAAGAGCAGGCCATCCCGCCGCCGTTCGAGAACCGTTTCTTCACACGAGGGAAGACAAAGCAGTGACTGGGAATCTGACTTTATATCCTCGCGTTCCGGGCATCAATTGCCTCTCCGGACATTCGGTTTCTTCACTCGGTTGTCGTCTATGAAGTAGCGGTGTATTTATTTCCATTCACGCGCAGTGATGCCCTAGTGGTGGCCCTCGCCGTGGTGACTGTCGCCATGGTGGTGGTCGTCCTTCAGAAAGAAGTGCTCGTATGCGCAGTAGCCGGCGAAAGCGACGGTCGCAATTCCAAGACCGGGGAAGAGACCCTTAAAGCGATTCCATCGGCTAAAGGGGCCAGAATAGCGCCAGGCCTCGCTGGAAGTAGTTAACATCTGGTCCGCAATTCGTCTCTGCCGGGGTGGTAGTCAAACGTACTTGCGAGCCCAGGGGTCCCGCTTGGCGTAGATGGAAGAAGGAGAGGCAGCAGCCTTGAACTGCTTGAGATCGAAACCGGTAGGATTTCTGGTAGACATTGCGAGGGGAGTGACGCGGAAAAGTGAATTGAGGTCCGGGAGGAGAGAAGAGGACGTGAGGTGCGACTTGGCAGAACACTCGCACTAACCGAATACGGCGGTCGGAGCTTTCCCGCCTTCGAGGGACAAGCGGACGAACCTGTCATTCTCCTCCTCCATGCGCATGCTCGAGATTCCACAATGCCACCTCCTGTCGGCCGATATGGGCCCTCTGGCCTAGGCGCTCCCTACTCGCTGCAGCAAGCTCATCTCCAGTCACAGCACCCCGCCCACGCCTCGGCCAATAGTGCTCTCCCGCCCCCTTCCCTTGGTGGCCATCCTGGGTTCGCCGGGAACCCGAACACCAACATCAATCCGTTCACATTATCTGGGACTGGCGTTTCAAATGGCATGTCGGTAGCAGGCTTCGCTGGGGCTGGGGCCGATGGTGGAGGCACCGGCTTGGCTAGCCATGCGGCACAGATGGGGTTCGCGCGTGGTGCCCAAATGCAGCAGCAACAGCTACACCAAGGTCACGATGGACGGTTGGCCCTGGATGCCAAAGCAGGTGCTGTCAAGTCTCGTATACGGGATGTGTGGAAGCACAATCTGGCTCATGAGATGGCTGTGCTGAGGTCTTTGGTGGACAAGTACCCATACATCAGCATGGTGAGTTGTTCAACGTCTCGGAGCACAGTCGGCTTAGGGTGGTGGAAAGTGTACGATGTTGATTGAGACCAGGATACCGAGTTCCCCGGAATCGTTGCTCGACCGATCGGCGGATTCACGAACAAAGCAGACTACCACTACCAAACCCTGCGCTGCAACGTTGACCTTCTCAAGATGATCCAGCTTGGAATCACCTTGTTCAACGAAGACGGGGAGGTACCCCCAATCAATGCGACTGATGCGAATGGGCAGCCACTCGGCAACGCTATGATGCCCGCGCCTTGCACATGGCAGTTCAACTTCCGGTTTTCGCTCGAGGAGGATATGTACGCTCAGGACTCGACTACCATGCTCGCCAAGTCTGGAATTGACTTCAACATGCACGACAAGAATGGAATCGATCCATTTGAGTTCGGATCGTTGCTGATCAGCTCTGGCCTTGTGCTTCTGGATGACGTTCACTGGGTCTCTTTCCACTCAGGTTACGACTTCGGATATCTGATGAAGATCATGCTTTGCTCCGCTCTGCCCGAGAATGAGGAAGCATTCCACAAACTTCTCAACATCTTCTTCCCGTCTCTTTACGACATCAAATACCTGATGAAACACGCTGGTCGAAACCAAGCCGTCAATGACACCCCGCTGACGCCCGCCGCTGCCCAGATTCTCACCAACCTTGGTCAAAAGTCGGGCCTCCAGGATATTGCCGATGAGCTTGGCGTGAAGCGAGTCGGCATTGCTCACCAGGCTGGTTCCGACTCCTTGGTGACTGGAGAGATCTACTGGAAGATGCGTCAACTGGTCTTCAACGGCATGATCGACGAGAGTAAGTACTCTGGTCAGATCTGGGGTCTGAATGGTCAGATGCCGGCTCTGGCCTACCACATGGCCCAGCAAACCCCGAATCTCAATGGAGCCACCATCTACTCCGCCGCCGGCACCCCAAGTACTCCCAACACCGGGCACATTGGGACTGGCGCCCATACGCCGCAACATGGGTATCCCACGCCCGGTGCATTCCAGGTCGGAAAGGCGTAGCAGGGGCCTGGCTCAGATTGATATGATATGATGCATGTACATACGCACGAGGCTCTTGGGTTGGTTGCGGTCTTCGGCATTGTCTTCTCTCACTTGCTCTCCACGGGCTTTGTGGTGAAGGAGGCGTTGGGGGCACAGGCGGGTGTACGGTGTTCTTCTTTTGGCTGGTTTTCGAATCCATCTCCGAGGCGTTCGGGCTCCATGGCCTTGGCCTTTCTTTTGCTGCGGTGGTCTTCTATACTATAGGTAGACTGGGGCTCAGGAGTACCTTATGTACAGTGGGATTTTCTCTTCCGTTTCTCTGAATGTTCGATGTATAGTGTAGAACAACCTTTTCAGTGCACTTGAATTGAGACGTAAGTATTTTCCATATCGAGGGGCACGATGCGACTTGCCAACCCCGCGTTGTCCCCCGTTATCAGTCCGATCAGTTCGCAAGCATCGACTTGCCTATTTGATACGATCCGCACAGCGCTAGTCCCGATCAAGCTAAAGGATCCGGTCTCCGCAGTCTGCGATTTGATACAATCATCGTAATGCACGGCAACGGTGAAGAAATGCTTAAATACCAAGCTGTTTCCTTCCGGGCTGTGATTTGGGAAATCCAAGTTCGAACCCTCGCAGCAGTGGTTTCTCCATAATAGCGACGACCACACCAGTTGTATATATTGCACAGCAACCCGTCCAACATACTCGAACTATATCCTCGGAATGGTTCTTGACCGACTCCAGCAGTTGACTTACCAAGTTACGGCAATAGCACCACCACCACACCCTTTCGACCCGCTTTCCACCATTGAAATTGATGCTGTGGTAGCTCTCGTCCGCAAGCAATATGGCTCGCTCAACTTCAATGCGGTCACGCTTTACGAGCCTCGGAAGGCCCAGATGATGGCCTGGCTGGCAAATCCCGAGCGGGCCCCTCGTCCTCCTCGCGCTGCAGATGTGGTTGCTATCGCCCCTGGTGGCAAAGTCATGGATGGTATTGTGGATTTAGACCAGAAGAAGATCCTCCGATGGGAGCATACGCCAAACGTCCAGCCTCTCATCACCATGGAGGATCTGCAGGAGGTCGAACATGTTGTGCGCTTAGACCCGAAGGTCATTGAACAATGTGGGATTCTTGGAATCCCTCCGCAGGATATGCACAAAGTCTATTGTGACCGTAAGTCCTCCCGTCTGTCCTTCCCTTTTACAGCCTCTGATCTCCCTGCTAGCATGGACAATTGGATATGATGAACGGTTTGGAACGGGTGTTCGGCTACAGCAGGCTTTGATGTACTATCGTCCTCATATCGACGACTCGCAGTACACTTTCCCACTCGACTTTTGCCCGATTTACAATGCCGAAACAAAACAAATTATTCACATTGATGTGCCTCCGGTCCGCAGGCCCCTCAGTCAGGCCGCCCCAAACAATTATCACCCCGAGTCCATCGAGAAGGAGGGTGGTTTTCGCAAGGATATCAAGCCCCTCCACATCACTCAGCCAGATGGTGTTTCATTCCAGGTCAACAACCGGGCCATTGAATGGCAGAACTGGGGCATTCACGTCGGCTTCAACTACAAGGAGGGAATTGTGCTGAACAATATTACATTTAATGACAAGGGCAATGTCCGCCCGGTCTTCTACCGACTCTCATTAGCAGAGATGGTTGTGCCGTATGGGAATCCAGAGCATCCTCACCAGCGAAAGCATGCTTTCGATCTAGGTGAATACGGAAGTGGTTACATGACGAACAGCTTGTCTCTGGGCTGCGATTGCAAGGGGGCCATTCATTATATGGACGCTGCATTTGTCAACCGCGCCGGTGCCTCCACTGTTGTCAAGAACGCTATTTGCATTCACGAAGAAGATGCCGGGATCCTCTTCAAGCACACTGACTTCCGAGACGAGTCCATGGTAGTCACGCGTGGCCGAAAATTGATCATTTCGCAAATCTTCACGGCCGCCAACTACGAGTACTGCGTGTACTGGATCTTTCACCAAGATGGTACCATTCAGCTGGAAATCAAGTTAACCGGTATTCTCAATACATATTCCCTAAACCCTGGCGAAGACACGAAGGGTTGGGGCACAGAGGTGTACCCTGGTGTCAACGCTCATAACCATCAACACCTGTTCTGTCTCCGCGTTGACCCCAACATTGACGGGCCCGACAACACCGTCTTTGAAGTGGATGCCCTGCGGGGTCCAGGGGAGGTTGGAAGCGCCGAAAACAAGTATGGAAATGCTTTCTACGCCAAGAAGACCAAATTCTCAACGCCCCTCGAGGCCATGTCCGACTATGATGGCTCCACTAGCCGAACTTGGGAAATGGCCAACACGAATAAGCTCAATCCATACAGCAAGAAGCCTGTGTGCTATAAACTTGTCAGTCGTGAAGTTCCGCCCCTGCTACCCAAGGAGGGTGGTCTGGTCTGGAAGCGCGCAGGATTTGCGCGTCACGCCGTCCACGTTACCAAATGTAACTTCAGTGATATTGACTCCCCCGAACATTCCACTGACTTACCACCAGACTCGGATGAAGAAATCCATCCGGCCGGCCGCCACGTACCCCAAACTTCGGGCGAGCCTTCACAAGGCCTTCCAGCCTGGATCGAGGCCGCCGGCCCCAACTGCTCCATCGACAACACCGACGTTGTCTTGTGGCATACATTCGGTTTGACACATTTCCCCTCTCCGGAAGATTATCCTATCATGCCCGCAGAGCCAATGACGCTACTCCTACGACCGCGGAACTTCTTCGATCGAAATCCGGCGCTTGATGTCCCACCTAGCTTTGCACGGACGCCCTCGCAAGTGGCCTCAGGCGCGGGTAATTGTGCATGCAAAAAGAGTGATGGGTCTAGTGTGCTTGTTTGAGACCTCAAGCCCTGTCTATTTCCTTATCCAGCATAACTTTTCGGATGTTGCGTACGGAGTTTTTGAAGCTATATGAAGCAAACCATGGATTAATTCAGTTAATAATCCTTTCCCTCCAGAAATCTAGTCTGGTAAAAGAATTTTCAACGAGGCTAACTCTATGGTTAATTTATAAAAGTCCCAGCCCGCATTGAAGCCCGACAAATCTTCGTTTGGCCAACTGTGGCTTACCTTGAGTTGCAAGAGAGCTTTCCAAAGGGGGTCTTTACCGGAGAATTGACAGGCACCTAGGGCACTACACAATTACATGTCCCAATATCCTTGCTCAGCTTAATTATGCCTTCATTAAGCGCATTCGTAGGGGCGCTGATGGATAGAGAGAAGAGTTTCTTGTTGTGATAAGCATGCAATGACGCGACCCCCACTCTCCTAACTCCAAACACCCCAACAACAATATGACATGCAGGATAGAGTAGGCAGGATCATGATTTGGCAGTTGGCATTTGTATGTCAGACCACTGGCCTCTCACAGAGTGTACTGGTTTTAAAAATCAATGGCCTGTGACAGTTCGCCAATCTCCTCCATTCGCTTTGCAAGGTTTCTGGCCGATTGAAGCTCTTGGTGGCGCCCTTCTTCAAGTTCTGAAATTGTCCTTGCAATCTTGAAATGCAGATTCTTCAGATGATACAACTCCCGGCTGACTTTGTCGGTCTCTATTGCGACCTTTAGCTGCATTTCTCGCAGGGACAAAATTGCCTTTTCGCTAGCTTCACCGTTGTGTCCTGGACGCTGGCATATTTCCCCTAGGCCTTCCACAATAACCTTAACAAAATCAATGGTATTTTTTGATGGGACGATGGCCTTAAAACTGGAACCGTGCCGCGGTGACAGGTAGCGAGTCGACGGCTTGACTGGCAGAGAAATCGGGAAAGACACAGCGTTCTGCAATGTTTTCCTACTTTCGTTGTTTTTATGGCTAAATCTGGCCTATACATAACGCTCAAGTAACTTCTAAGATCAGATAGTAAGGTAAAGACCTATCTACACCAAAAAACATAAAAGCTATCCTACCGAGCGGTTTAGTAAGGCCATCGGCCGCCTATTTCTTAGTAGGGATATAAGTAAGTGTAACCGCTCTATTAGGGATCTCCTATCGAATAAAGTAGTATTTTAGATCGATATACTTTATATATCTATAATCTAAAGGGTTCTTCGCTAGAGAGATAGTACCTTTATTATCAGCGAAGTAATAGACTAAATATTACTACCTCTAATATATCTAATATAGAAAAAATACTATATATAGATTATATAAAATAAAGACTAAGATATTATAGTAAAATAATATCGAAGAACCATCGAAAATTAATGGAACTAGAGAAGATAAAAGAAGAGTACTAACTAATAGTATAGTAAGAAAAATAATAGTATTTATCTTTACTATCTCTTTTATAGCGCTAGGAAGTAAAACCTATTAGAAACTCCTTTTATATCTTTTATATTAGAGTTTTCCTATTATCTTTTATATTAGGTAGCCCTACAAGTCTTTTATATAGGTACTGCTCCTACCGAAGATAGCTATAGATGGTCTCTAAAAAAGGGGGAGATAGTTATAAAGGGATTTATTCTTTAATACTTAAGCTATCTAAGTTATCTCAGAAGTAGGGTCGAATACTAAGCGAAAACTAAGCGGTACCCTAGTTAAAAGATAGATACCTAGCGGCCCCCTAACTAATTCTCTAAGAATCAGTCCCTATAAAAGAGACTGGTTTTTATTAGTTAATACTACCTATTCTCCTCCTTATACATTCCCTAGCCCGATCAATAGGTGTCTACCCTGCAATTAGTCTCATCCTTACACTAGGCCGCTAGGTCAGGTCTCGGCCTAGCGACCTGGCGAGCATATTTCCCGCCCACGACCAAGCATACTACCTCGTACACAACGACCTCAATCTCAACTCCAAGCAGTGCCACCACAACCACTTCACGCAGTAGCGCCAAGTCCTGTAGAGGTCAAGTTCTGAATCAGAATCGGTGTCTGGTTCAGGATTGGACTCTTCGAGTTCGGGCTTGGGCTTTGGCTTTGGCCAGGACTCAACCACATCATCGTCCGGCTCTCATCCATCGCTCTACACCCCAAATTCAACGCCCATCCCTTCCACTCAATCACAAACTAGCTCAACGACTTCGAACTCTGAGACCACAGATTCCATGACGGACCAGGAGTCCCAAGCACCTCGTCAAGTACGGAAACCACAACAACAGCTATATCGTCGACTTCTACTCCGGAGCCAGGAATCAAAGGTTCCCCGTCAATCCCGGTCCCTAATTCGACATCCATCTCATCCTCTAAAGGCTCTGGAACGGGGAACTCCATCTACTGCCTCAAGCGCATCTTCGACCCCCTTAACCTCAACCACTTCTGCTTCCGACACAGGAAATCCTGACTGCAACATCAAGGCCCGTCCACACGTTCCAAAACCAACCTGCGAATGCTCTAAAGTTGCATCAGGTCAGACGGCGTACACAACTGTGGACACAACATCGGGATCATGCCCGGCAATATACCCGGGCACCGTGAGTATTCCCACTACTTCGACGTTCCGCAACGACTACCGGAACTCCCGAACCGCAGCGGGTCACAACCCATCCCAACGGAATCATCGAGTCCCACGCCTCCAGAACCACCAAGTGGGCGAAGGTCCCAGAAAACGCCTTCACCAATCTGGTGACCGAGGGCGCAGGCCCAGCACACAGTCCACTGCTTAGTTATACATATTATGCCCCAGGCGACAAGGGGGCAGACCTGTCTAGGATGTGTTCAAAGTTTGACGAATCCGGGCCCCGGACTAGACCACGCCGCAATCCAGTTCACGCAAGGCAGAATTGTCAACGAGACTTTGATGGATAGGACCGCCCGTTGGAGCCGAGACCCCGATTGGTTTAAAGGGGATGTTTCCCATGAGTGCAAAGACGATAACTACGGTGATCTGACTGGAGGAATGCTCTGGCTTTTGTAAGTTTGTTCTTGGGTCTTGTACGGTTGTATCTGTCTCACGAACTAACGACTTCGGTCCCCCAGGTATACCAGCTGAAAGATAAGTACTCGGATCTGGGTTGTTTCCGTATGACCTTCCATGAGGCATGTATCTTCAAGGGAGATTATTGCTTGCACTGCAATTCCTGGAACGCCTGAGATCGTAATAGATAGACGTTTGGAGATCATGGCATATATTTCATTGATACTCTTTACTATTGGGAGTGTTTTGATTGTGTCTACTTTCGGTAATTCGCTCATATAATCTTGCAGTTGCTACGGTGCCCGTAGAAACCGCATCTTCTAGGGATAGAGTTATGTTCTTCCATATAGTTAAATTTGGAGTAGGTATATCCCTAAGCCATTCTACTATTCTAGATGAATCCATTGCGTTGGTAGCGAGATTATGAACGTAGATCCCAGTCCTTGGCTACCGGTTCATCAACGCTTACGGAAGATAGTGAAGGCGTATACAAGATGACCGAAAAGAAGGAAATTTACGCAATGCCGAAAAGAACCAACTAATTCGTTCACCTGGAAAACGCCATGACGGGAATCATAGAGCACGGTCAAGAGCTCACCTCAACCAGCATGCAGAAACACAAAATATAACTACCAGCAGGACGGACAAGCAGCCCACAAAGAGAAATCTCAAGACCGCTGCAATGCCGCATCCACTTCCGCCAACAATCCAAGCAACTCCTTCCCACCCTCGGATTCCCGGCCCTCGATCTCAAGACCCTTCGTCAAGGACCCCTTGGCCTCTTCATATCGCCCCATCTCCGCCAGGCACTTGCCAACCCGCCACCAAGCCTTGACATTCCCAACGGGCTTCGATTCCACGCTCGATTTCGCATCGAGTAGGCCCTCCGGCCACGCCTGCTGACCCATATGTGCCTGCGCACGGTTACCGAACAGCCCTCCTAGTTCCTCCCGGGCCAATGCCACGGGTTCCCAGCCCGGCCGACTGCTAGCCATCTCGATAGCGTACGTGTATAAACGCACAGCCTCGGCGTAGTTCGACTTGCGGTAGGCGGCGTTTCCGCTGTCGCGGAGCTTCGTGATTTGCGCGCTGCGCTTGGGGTTGAACGGGAGCGGGGGCGGGGGGATATTTGGCGGGTCAAGACTGATCAGGGCGCGGTGTAGGCTGTTCAGTTCTTGGAGCTCGGCGTTGATGGATGCTGTTTGCGCGGGTGTTTGGGCGGATGATTGGGGGAGAGAGATTGCTTTGGAGGACGAGTCCAAGTGGAGAGGATATTGGTTGTAGATATCGATTTCGCTGGCCATTTTGGGCGGTTGGGACTTGTCAGTCCGGAATATTTGGGGTAGTGTCTGTCCAGAAGTTAGCGGTTGTTTCCGTTGATAGATAGTTGGTGGCAACGTGGGTAGTGCGTGGATCAATCGGGAATAAAATATAAAAAGGGCACAAACAGGGTATTATCTGAGGATCTCGACAGCCCAAGTCCTAGAACTACGGCTGAGCTGGAGCTGGTCTGGTCGGCGATCAGCGTTGCGGAGCGCAAGTTGTCCAGATGTCATGGAGAAAGGCGGTGGCAGAACGAATATCTTATGGATTCAACCCAACATGGCAAGATTGACTACGACTACCTCGGAGAAAATACTTCAGATGCTCTATTTGCGTATGATTGAGATAGAAACGTAAGATGCCGGCCACTATGGACCTCGAGTACATGGCCAAATGTAGATAAACAACCACGGCGAGGCTCACGCCGAAATAAACAATATGCGCCTGCCAACGCCAGTCCATGGCCATGTCCAGGGCAATAAAACACAGCAGCCCATTATTTTGGGGTATTCGTTGTTGACATTCGTATCTCCAAATTTCCAGCTTCCAACCAGACAGCCCTTACCGACCAGGTCCATGTCCGTACCCGCCGACAGTAGACCCGTAGTCGGATGGAGTGTAGGCCGTCTCTGAGTAGTGCTGTCCCTGAGCGCCGCCGTATCCGGTGTTATAATCGTGGAAACCGCCTCCTCCAGGCGCAGGACCGGTGGGGTCGTAGGCTCCGTGCATTGCGGACCGGCCGTTCGGGTTGCCCAAGTCGTCCACCTCGCTCTGCTGTAGCAGAGCGTAGTCCTCGTCTCGGTCACCCCGAGACGAGGCCGCCATCCCGCCACGACCGGAGCGGAAGTCATCCTCGTCCTCCTCAAAGTCGTGGGCCGGGTTCGACGAGAAAGCGGCCTTGGATTGGGCGGCGAAGGTCGGGTCGGAGACGGCATCGGGGAGAGTGCCCGTACGGCGGAAGTGCATCACGTTGCGGAAGGAAATCAACGTGGTGATCAAGAAGAGCAGGCTAGATGGTTGCGTCGACGTTAGCGGGGCGAAATCATTTTGATCCCTTAGGAGTGTCCACGTACAAGATCACGACACCGATAATGGTGGTTGCTGTGCTAATATTGCACTTGACCTCACTGCCATATGCCCAGTCGCTACATGATCCCTTGCTGCTCTTGTCGTGGTTCGCGCGAGTGGTCTTGGACTTGTCCTTGTCGCTGTCCTTATCGCTGGAGCCGATCTTTTCCCTTGCGCCACATACGAGGCCAGGCAAACCCAAGCGCTGAACCAGAAGACAGTGTAGACCAGATCGACCGTGGCGAAGGCGTAGACATTTCCGAAGCGACGAGCGCGGGGCCACATCGGCACGGCGGCGAGATAGACGAGCGCAGGGAGACTGATCCAACACTGCGCCGAAGAGTCAGTTGCAAGGCTCATCTCGGGGAAGACGAAGCACAGTACTCACCAGAATCCAGTAAAACACCGTCCGTCCATCGATACCATCCCCCTTGGTCCAAATGGCGATGGTCAGGGCCCAGGCAATGAAGATAATGAACGCTTGCCCGAAGTGAAGCATATTCTTCGTCCGCCCCAGGTTGCCTCCCGATGGGCTCGGGAGCCGCATTTTCGGCATTTTGACCATGTTGAAAGCAGGGCACTGCAAGGGTGTCGCAGCCCTTGAGGATGTCGCAATTCGCTACCGAAGATCACGTTCGGGAGAAAAGCAGGTGACAGGGCCGGGAAAAAAAAGTGGTCGCAGTGGAAGTCGAGAATGTGGACGGAGAATGGGGGGGACGCGCAGCGCTGGCCGGTTATCAGCCTCGTGCGGGTGAAGTAAATACGGATCGTCAAAACGCGGGATTCGATGGATTCGAACAGCGCTGGAAATGAGGAGATGAGAATAGAGAGATCGTAAATTGTGAGATTTAAGAGAGAATCAAAATGCCCCAGATGAACATCCCCTCTTGTATCAAGTCGATCGCCCAGGCGACAGTCCAGTTCTATTTTGGGCGCATCAGCCACAGTGGAGTTCGGGCTCATTTAATTCCGTTTTAATTCCCCTCGAGGCCCGAGATGGTAGATTCATATAGATTCATATATTCTAGGGACATCTGAAAGGACAAAATCGATGGGAAGAAGATGGTTCATGGCTCGTAAATCATTATCCTCGCATCAACGCCCGAGGCTTTTCGTCAATCCAGCCGATCGGGTTTGCTTCATCAACATCCAAATCTCGCGCAACGGCTGGTAGACATGCACATGCCACCACCAAGGAAGCGGATCTCGATATGAAAAGTGCGGGTTCCTCCAAAAGACAAACGGGATGAGTTCCGCTTGCAACGAAACTACCACTTGCCTGACACGCCCCAACGACAAGAACCGGGCGAACAGGTCAAAGACCATCTGGTTCTCAACCCACGCCAGACTGGATTGAGCTGGACACAGTGTTGCAGCTATTTCATCATCTGCGGGCACGGCAGGCTCACGGGAAAGTGCCGCAAGATACCCATCGATCGGGCAGCGTGCATTGCGCAAAAGATTCTCGACCGCAGCAGATCCGGGAACACAGTCTGCTATGTGGATAGTGTGACGAACGGAAGCGTTGTCGAATTCCTCGTCTACCAGCAGTCGAACTGACAGATGCCCAGTCATTCGGGGGCCACCGTGGGTGGCAAAGCTCTGCATGACACGATGGATTGACATGGCTAGAGACTCGTCGACTCGCGAAGCACCCCAGCAAAGCGACCGTGCATCGGCGAGTCGGACTTTGATAGCGTAGACATAGCCACGCACGACTAACAAATCAGCGAAGAACTCCCCCAGCCGGGTTTGTTGCTGCAAAACCCATGGCGAGTCCTTGGATATTTGAATCTCGCTAACTTCGGAGTATGTCCGGCTCAGCGTGCGCTTGGGCAGAACAATAACTGCTTCATCTTCACCAGAGCTCAGGCGGCGTATCTGGTACGACTTGGACGGTGACCGGTGTAAGATCTTGTGAATAGAATCGCGGGACTGCACCCGGTGGCAGGCAACAACCGGAAGATTCCGATCGGCCAGATACTGCCTGAAGGAAGTCGTATTCGTGAAACATTTCGTCAACTCCGTGTCGAAGGCGATGCATTTGCAATTGGTCCGACTCTCGATGACTTGTTGGGCTGTGGTATCTTCCATGGCTGTTGCCTTGGGTGAACATGGGATCCAGAGATCGACCTTTTCGCGATGAACAATATCCAAGACCCGGGAGATGTAATGATCCTTGGGCACGCGATAAAAGGCTATCAAGGTCCGGGACATGCTCCCACCCGATCGGACTGGAAGATCGAGATCTGTCACATCGGCACCGACCACGCGATGTCCCTCGGCATCCCAGGCCCGAGCTAAGTGTAGACCCTGGGCCGTCCCGATTCCTGTAATCAGAATAGTTTTCGGATAGAACTGCACATTGCGCTGGGTGGTGAGGCGGCGGTTGGTATTCCAGCCCGAGCGATTCAATACCGCTGCAGCCACCAGAATTCCAATATCCAGAAACAAAAGAGAGCCAGCAATGGCAATGCGGCACAGGTGCCACCCGATGCGTGTCAGGCCCTCGGCCGAGATGGACGATCGGAGAGTCCGCATTGGAAAAGCGAGGCTGCGTCGCACCGCCATGAAGAAGACACGGGAGACCCAGACAAGGCCGAGTCTACAATACTTCATAGGAGTTCGTGTGGAATGAAGGGCGAAGGAACTCATGGGAGGCTGGGGAGGCGCCACTGCGGGGCTGATGCAGTGCAACTGGGCGATCCCTCGCAAGATCGGTTTATGTGGAATCAACCCTGCAGAAATTCAAGTTGAAGGGGATTCCTTTCGATATTTGCCGTATGATATGCTTTGCATGTCGCGAATAAGGCACGGAAAGCGAAGAACCATTGTCGATGGAAAAAAGAACTACAGCGGGAGGTCAAAGGGTCTCCGATCCAGTTTCCACGAAACAAACAATGCCTTGTCGCCATTACTGGATATTTTGTATACTTATTCTAGTAGTTACCCGGATACAAAACCCAAATAGTAAGGAAATTTCTTGCTTGATCACCTGCGACAAGACAATCTCGCCCTCCACCCAATAGCTGTGAAAGGTTTCATATGGAGTCCAATGAACGAGTTCTCATACTATTTTAAATAACAACTTTGACGGGCTTCCTCCTTTCGTTATCTCGAAGTCCCCCAACAATAGATGCATTCACCAGCAAGGATCTCGCCTCGACTGGCGGAGAGAACAAGGCCCTGGCAAACGCCCACGTCGTGGACAAAAGATTCCACAGACCCCCACCGGCAAGAACAGTTCGTTCATATGCCCCTTGGAGCCCATCATACCGAAGCCATTGAGTACCCGCCCCTTCATGCACATGCCCAAAAACATGTAACCGGGGTCTGACACCCCATAACTGGGGTAGGAGGTGAGCACAGCCAAGATTCAGGTCAAGATGAGCGCGTGGTGGACCATGTGTGATGAGCACGTCGATTCCATCGGGTATCAGTTCATTCCAGATATTCTGGCTGCGAGGGTACTGGAAGGCCCAATTCCCATGGCGCGGAGAGTAGGGGCTGCCGTAGATATTCAAGTGTCGACCATTTGGACAGATAACCGTTGTTTCCATGTTTTCCAAGTAGGTGATGCCAGTCCAGTCCAGCTGGTCCTTGTCTGAGAGTGCTTGTTTTTTCGATTCAGAGTATCCCGTATCAAGCAACAGATCATGGTTCCCCGCAACCACGATCTTAATCGGGTGGGGCTGGGCGCGTAGCCAGGCCAGCGTCGCCTGGAGCTCAGCTAACGAGCCCGATTGCGTGAGATCACCAGCGTGGATTAGAATGTCGCCATCCGGTATTGTGGGCTGGCTATTATGTGTGTCGGAAATACAGACAACGGACACCGGAAGGCTCAGTGGCTGAGCAGGGATGATTTGATGCCAGCTGTAGAGCTTCCGTGCGAGAAAGATGCAGGGCTGCGCGAGGAATTGGTCCCACAGGCTGGGCCGTGGTCGAGACAGGAGATCATCCAAGCCGGAGCGTGACCGCCCAAAGAGCGACATAATCGAGGACTGGGGGAGGAACAGAGAAATGAATGGTGGGGAATGAGATTGTCTCCTATTTTTCAATGGTCCAGGGCGCGTCAAAGGAGATAACAAGGAGTAGCAATTCTAACCGCGCGCCAAGGTTCACGCTGCTCCAATTTAGACAAACAACACATGCGGCTCCTCGACTATGATATTCATCGCCAGGAAGCGGGCGCTTCTAGCCTGCTCCTCTGGTTCTTCTCCATTGCTGCCTGGAATCACCAGGGGTCGTTCCAGCTTGGGCACGTCAGCAACCCAACTCGGTTCCTCCTCCAGTGCAATTGGTCGCGACCTTAATTCGTCCTCAACCCCATCACCAGCAATTATGGCTGGAGCTCCCCGAGGCAGGCCCCGCTCTATCAGTCGATTGAATGCGACGACAAGATAGTGTGGCAGAACAGCCAGGATGGCGTATCGCTGCGGGTCTTGGTCCCAGGGATCAGGAAGGGCAGAAACAGCCCACCCGGGCTGGTTGAAAAAGAATTCGATTTCGGTTCGCAGGCCCAATATGAACCCAGTGACCAAATATTCGTACATTCGATATAGCGAGACCGTGGGGGTACGGCCTTGAGTAAGGGCGATTTCCTCGCGTCGCTCATTGCGGTGATCAAGAAGCCATGTCACTGTGGGAGCCCGGGCGGTAGTTGTATGAGCAGATTCCCGACGGAAGACACGGGAAACGATGCGGCTGAGGGGAATTTGAACTGTCTTTAGATGGAGGTAAACTGAGACTGCAACCTTGAAATGTGGCCTTGGGACGCCCGGGGCGCGTTGGCAGAGTGCAAGCCACCAGGTCTACTTCCATGCATGGGCCATTGTAACCTTAGACAATGTCAAATTTATACTTCCGCCACCTAATTCTTTATTCTGTATCGACTCTCTACTTTAGATCGTTGTGGACATCTCTCTTCTATAGACGAACAACAATTGACAGAATGTTTCTTTTGAGAACCCCTGCGAAATTCGGGAGCGTCTTTCGAGAACCGCCAACACGACCCTAACATGAGAATTGGAACACAACATGCCGTCGTTTCTTTTCCGTTTTTGCCGTTATTAGATTACCTAGCATGAATCGCTCTCCAAATTTACGAGATATCACACATACCACCTGGACGAGTAGTTGAACGGATTGGCTTTATCATGCATCTGAGCCCGGTAAGACCTCACAGAAGACTCGATTAACCGTTAGACAGGATGAGCACCGAGCAATATATCTATTTGTTCACGGCTTACCTTCGGATTGGTCCCAAAGTCATAATCGTTCAGATGCTTCTAGCTCCTACCTGGCGGACCATGCTCCACCTAGGGAATTTTATGTATAGGCAGTCAGCGCCTTTGTCTCCGCAATCCTTAAACGCCTGAGGAATTTGCTTGTCTGCTCCGCATTTTGACTGTTTATTATTATCCTCAAGTCTAGGAATATATGCTAGTCTAGAATAATGAATCCTAATCTAGGGAATATAACATTGTTCCTGGTTTTTTCGATCCAGTTGAAGCTCCTGCTGTAGGAAGAGTAATAGTATAGCAGAACCCGCATCACGATCCGGGTCAACCACGGTTGATTCCGATAGGTAGCGAATGTCTTATTGGTGTCTGCGCCACTATGGGCCCCACCAGAAAACAACAATTGATAGGGCCCTTGGCCTGGACAATAATCTCACATCCAACACAACTGCACTAAACACTGGCTAAGTATCGGGTTACGATTCTAACCGAGACTAGCGCATGCTCCAAGCCTCGTATTGGCTCGCATCTGTGATCCTGCACATACGAGATATTCAATCACGGTCGCCGCCCAGGGCCTCACTAGCCTGAAATGGACAATGCAAACTTGGCTTTCCTAAGGTTTAGGGGTCGGAGGTCGGCATTTCCAGGGAAGTTGGGGGCGAATGCGACATCTTGTCTGATTTATTTCCCCGACATGCTGCCCTGGCTTTTCTCATAAATTTTCCATTCTACGCTCGTTCCCTCCTTAATTCATCACTCTGATCCGCGATGCGTCTTTCGGCGATCGCTTTGTTGGCTGGCGTCGCTGCGGTCGCGGCCGACCAGACTGTGACTCTGTTCCTGCCCGGATTCGACGCGCAGTCCATCGAGGGCAAGGTCATTGGCAGTGTAAGAGTGTCTAGGCTCGCGTATCCAGAACGTAACCACTCACTAAAAACCCTACAGAAAGGTTCCGTGACGAGTTACGTCCTGAACTGCCCCGCAGATGCGGACGAAAATGACTGCGGTCTTCCCGAGTCGGGATACACCGTGATCGAGGGCCCATCGACCCTTAAGATGAGCTATAGCTACGATGATTTGTGAGTGACACCTTTCGCCAGGATCGAGAACATGGCTGATTGTTTGACCACAGCTCTGTCAACCAGGCCTGTGACCTGAAGGGTACCACCTCTGCTGCCTGCTCGGCATCCTATGTGGACGGCGGCAAGACTTCTCAAATTTCCACTGAGATCGCCGTCGCCTCGATCCCGTATGGTGGTTACCAGGAGGTCCGCCTCACCGCGACGGAAACCGGTGCCTCCGCTACCACCGGCGCCTCGGGATCGGCTACCACGGCGACTGCTACCGCGACCACGGCCGGCACCGCGGCATCCACCAGTGCCGAGAAGACCGAGTCCACGTCTACCAATGCTGCCCTGCCTGCCGTGACCGCGAAAGCGCCCTGGGCTGTTGGCGGTGTTGCGGCCGCCTTGGCTCTGGTCGTTTGAGGACGAAACAGATAGCTACCATCGATGATACCTGTATCATTATTAGCATGTTGCGTACTCCCTCCCGGGGACATCTCCAATAATACCTACCACCGTCGATCAAAATGCGCTGCAACGTAGGCCAGAATAGAGAAGGAAGCCCGTGAAATAGTGCTGTTCTTCCCTCGCAATTATGCTTGGCAAAGACATAGTCTCGTAGTCCAGCAGTCAACCCACTTACGTAGCGCAGATCATTGATCGACACGCGCGGCCCTCAAGAAAGATCGGGCTCCACAAGGGCAATGGCTCTCTCGAGGACGTCACGGTCGTTTTGGAAGGTCAACTTCTGCATCGCTTCCGGCAGACGAAAGAACTTCGGAGTGAATCCTTCCTCTCCACCAGGGTCAGAACTGGCAATCCCCGCGTCGTCCAGCGCGGCAATAAACCACCATATCAATTTAATATCCCTCTCCCCATCTCCACCTAATTGTCGCAACGTCATCATAAAGGGTTCGACAAGATCGGGAAAAGCGCGTGGTTGATCTGGCGTGTGCTGCTGCTCATCCATCGGAGGGGCGCGGGTCTGCATCATGACGGGATGGAGGTGGGCCTGATACCCCGTCTCTTCACGGAGTTCACGAAGGGCGGCGTCGTGACGGGACTCGTTGCAATTGCGTCGGCCTTTGGCAAGGATCCATTCATTCTTTGCGTGGTAATAGATTAGACAGACGGTGCTATTGTGGACATCGAACAGAATAGCCCCGCAACTCTCGACGAATTGTTCCGATGTGTATTGTGTGGTGGTATACGATGAGGTTGCCATGATTCGGGGTTGGGGTAATTGAGAAACCCCGGTGTCAAAGCTTTGGGAGTTGTAATCGGTCTAGAATGGAGGGGTCGAATGCTTAGCGTGGGTAAGCCTCGTTTAGGCCGCAACGCTCTGGACTCCTAATTTCCATATTTAGCTCCAATGCTCAGAGTAATGGTTTGTCGTATCCTTTCCATGTTTCAAAAAGTCGGGGAGAATCCCGTCTGGCACCGAATAAAACTCGGGCATCATCCCATCCCCACTCCTGTATGAAATGACGTTCGCAGAGTTTGTTGGCACCACATGGAATGATCAGCAACTCACCTGGAGTTTGAGTGTGATGGGGGCCAAAATGCACCTTTTTCACTGGGATGAGAATCCCATCACCCCGATCGACCCTAATACGAGGTCAGGCTCCGTGATTGACCGTGACTGGGATCCATCCACGATACTTATCTGCGCTCCTAACACCGACCCGCCAATTCCCTCCTCAGCTTCCCATGCGATAATAGCAGCTTGATTCCCCGTTCGAATAATGAATTCTCGCATCAAGTTCTCCGGCATCTCACTCTCGGCCTGTGGTGGCCCGGCACCTCGTGGCCTGCCACGTTTTTCTCACATGGGCGCCATGCAGGAGGGGGTAGATCTGAGCCTTAGCGACTGTTTCATCGCTCCTTTTGGGGCTATGGTCGCTCCCTGACCGCTATACATTGCCACAGGATGTAAGATTATATACCGTTGGATTCCCCCTCCCCCCCTTCCCTGGGATTTTTCCGGGGCTTGTGATCTTGCTCGTGCCTTTACTATGGACGCACGGCTGCTCCCTGACTTCAAGGTCCTGTCTTTCCCTATAGAGGGTAACGATGTTGACGATGAGAAATTATCTTCTCCGTTTGACGACCCAATTTCCCTCCAAGTTTCGTCATCATGGAGCTACTGTGGGCCACTACTATCAGTTTCTCCGGATCTTTTACCTCCCTCGTTCCATGACTGGGTAAATTCCACAGTCAATGGACCACTGAATGAGCCCTTCATATCATTCCTGGAATTTGTGCACGAGTTCATGGAAGTCAATCAAGTCTCCCATTATTGGATCACAGTCCGAGCCACCCAGGGCACCCATGAATTCGATATCCCGCGTTGGCACACCGACGATCTCTTCTTCTCGCCGCGCCCTCCACAACGTCGCCGGTTGTCGATATTGACATTACCCGCTGCAATCACGTTAAATCAGCAAACCAGTAGCCGCCGACAGAGAGCCTACCGCAGATGCCCTTCAACTATACAAAACACAGCCACCACCTCAAGCTCTCAAGTCACAAGTACTCACCCAAATCCAACAAATTGGAAATTATCCACCACGCTTCTTGGTCCAGGAACCCTCTTCATTAGTCACAAAAAGAGTCCATTGGCCCGTCAGATCGAGCACGACGTCAAACGCGCCATTCGTGATTCCAGTCCCGCTCACATCTGTGGCTCGGTCCGATGCGTAGGCTGCGCAACAACAGCCGAGTCGGTACGGACACGCCTAGCAGACGCGCTTGGGCGGTATGAGATTGTGCAGCCGCGGCGGGGGCAATGTGCTTTCTTCAAGGTTGGCCAGGACCAGGGCGCGGTGCACTCTGAACCGATGTGCCATGGCGATCGCATCTTTGTGAATGTAGTTCCCGGCCATGAAGCGGATCTCAAGAATTTGATGGCCAAGTGGGGGATGGAGTATCCGCGGGCATGGTGTGTAGGATTGCCTACTTGACAGATTCATACCTACATGGTCCCCTTAATCTTTCCCAATCAGCGGTTTTTATTGCGTTGGAAGACATTTATTTGTATTGGAGGTTCTCCGAAGTGAACAAAGATATAGTTTCGTGATTCTCTGGTATCCGTCGCAGGGAAGCGAATTAGAAAATCTTAGAAACCAACGGTATCTCAAGTTACCTATCTAGGTATAGGTTAATCAGAACATCATCTTCAAGCTGTGTCTATTCTGATTCACTTTATTGTATTAGATTGATCGAATCGCATGCTCGATCTGGAAGATGACATCATGCAAATGCCAAGCCGCTAGTCCGCAAACAGTATTTCTGTTACTAAATGCAAATGTTGTGAGTGGCAGAGAACCTCCATCAAATACTGGAGCAGACCGAGGATCATGAATGCCGGGTTCCGGTGCCTGCTGAAGACGCTGGTCCGCGGAGATATGCATAGCTGACGCGGTTGGTCACCCAACGGGGTGATCAGTTTTCGTAGCGAGCACCGTCTTTCAACTTATATTTACGGCGACGGTGCTTAGGGCTGAGGTTGACCCCGGGTTTTTGCGTCCGCAGCTGTGGTGACCCCCGTGCGACCGGGGTATATATATACTTGGACCGCTGGACTCTTTGAGGCGGCCATGGTTCATTCCTCTCACGGGTCCGGGGCCCTGACCAAGGTTGCTTCGTGGAACCTAGACATCGATCGATTCATGAACCCATTTATCCCGGCCCCTCGATGGCATCTGTTCCCGCGGCCCGTCGCCCATTTCTTGGGACATCGAGAGAGCTCAACCAAGCCAATTGGCAACGTCTTGACGGCCTGCTGGGCACTCGTGGGGGCATTCTGCGGCGTTGCCCTGATTGCATCAGTCTCCGAGCGTATACCTTCGTTCAAAATTCGAGATTCTCCGCCGATCATTGGGAGTTTTGTAAGTGGCACCTTCGTGGGTTTTGGCGATGAGGAGCTAATTAACTCGGATCAGGGTGCAGCAGCAGTCATTGAGTTCTGTGCCATAGAATCGCCCTTCGCACAGCCGCGGAATGCCTTCTTCAGCCAAATGTGGGCATGTCTCATTGGCGTTGGCATCTCGAAGCTTTTCGCACTGAATCCGCACGCTGAACAGTACACTGAACTCGGCGGTGCTCTTGCGTGTGGACTCACCACGGCAGCTATGGCGCTCACCGGCACTATTCACCCACCAGCTGGTGCGACGGCCTTGCTGGCCGTGACCAACTCGCAGACGGCGGGATTAGGCTGGTTCCTGTTCCCCGTCATGATACTAGGCGTGACCCTGATGCAGGTGGCAGCTTTGCTCATCAACAATATCCAGCGTCGATTCCCATTGTACTGGTGGACGGCACAGTCTCTTGCCCGCGAAAAATCATCCGATGTCGAGAAGGACCGTGCCAAAGAGGCGCCCAGTGAACCAAGTCATTACGAAGACAGCTTGCCCGATAATCCCCCACGATTGGTGGTGCAGCGAGGAGAAATCACGATACCCGATGGAGTGTATATTTCAGCGGATGAATGGACGATGCTAAGACGAATTAGCGAGCGCATCTAGGGGGATCATGTTTCCGGAGGGAAAGGATTCCCTCGAAACAATTGCATTGGATAATCTTCCGTCAATAAGATAATATGTGAAGCATAAAGTTGGATTTTCAGAGGCTGAGAGTGAGAATAAGACACCGCAAAGGGTTCGAATGGTTTCGGTCTCCTCGAAACTCGATTTAGATTCTTTTCCTGTCGTGTCATGTTTCAACAAAGGGGAGAGGGGAATATCACAGCAAAGAAAGAGGCTCTGCTAGTCTGCTGTGCGTCGTCTATTGTCGACAGCATGGGAGCACATACACTCCCTGGGTCAATTGCAGGCTCTCAATGTTGGACTGGACCGATTGCTGCAAATTGTGAGTTATATCAAGGTGTCTGAGATTGGAAGAAGTATACAACGAACTATAAGTCGCCGAATAAAGATGACACCGGTGGCAAATCGACACCTCAGGCCCATAGCTGCCCAGTGACGTCGGACTCCCAATCAGAGGCATTCACATTTTTACTCTGGCCCACCGCTGGTTTTTTTTTTTCTCTCCTCTGTTCGTGCATTTCTTATCTCGCTGCATTTTTCGAGAGGAGGAATCATCCAAACCCTTCTGTTCTACCTTCGCCTTCTCAAGGAGTCACGATCTTGGGATTCGGTCTCGATAAGGGCTTTTCTTTGCGCTTCTTTTCACCCCACTCATCTCGCCCCTCTATTCTCCGCCCCGCCAGGCGCTCCACTCGAGTTTTTTGCATTTCTCTGCCTTCAATCTCTTTCGGACTGGTGCCTCTTTCCTCTCCCCTCTCTCATCCCACTTCCATTCCCTCCACTCCGCCAAGATGGTTTCTGCTTCCAAAGCCGCCCGTATGGCCAAGCGGGCCGAGACCAGCGACGCTAAGAAGGGCAAGAAGAACGACAAGGCCGACGATGCCCCCGAGGAGCAGCCCGCCACCACCGACGACAAGATGAAGGAGGTCGAGAAGCTCACCTCTCAGATGGACAAGCACGGTCTCTCGGACCGTGTTACTACCGGTGTCCTTTCATCGCTCCCCTCGTCTCGCGATGTTAAGATCACCTCCGCCTCGCTTGTGTTCCACGGCAAGGTCCTCGTTACCGACTCCACCCTCGAGCTCAATTTCGGCCGTCGCTACGGTCTACTAGGCGAGAACGGCTGTGGAAAGTCTACCATCCTGAAGTCTATCGCCACTCGCGAGTATCCCATCCCCGAGCACATCGATGTCTACTTGCTCAACGAGGGTGCCCCTCCCTCGGACCTGGGCGCCCTCGAGTGGGTTGTCCGTGAAGCCCAGAACCAGCTGGACAACATGGAGAAGCGAGCCGAGGAGATCCTGGAGCAAGAAGGTCCCGAGAGCCCCATCCTGGAGGACCTCTACGACCGCATGGACAAGATGGACCCCTCCACCTTCCACACTCGTGCCTCTCTCATTCTGACCGGTCTTGGCTTCAACAAGACCACCATCCACAAGAAGACCAAGGATATGTCCGGTGGCTGGCGTATGCGTGTTGCGCTCGCCAAGGCTCTGTTCGTCAAGCCCTCGCTGCTCCTGCTTGACGACCCCACTGCCCACTTGGATCTCGAGGCCTGTGTGTGGTTGGAAGAGTACCTGAAGAAGTGGGACCGTACCCTGGTCCTGGTTTCGCACTCGATGGATTTCCTGAACGGTGTCTGCACCAACATGCTGGACATGCGCATGCAGCGTCTGCTCTACTACGGTGGTAACTACGACTCGTACCACAAGACCCGAAGCGAGCAAGAGACGAACCAGATGAAGGCCTACCACAAGCAGCAAGAAGAAATTCAACACATCAAGAAGTTCATTGCCTCTGCTGGTACCTACGCCAACTTGGTCCGTCAGGCCAAGTCGCGCCAGAAGATTCTGGACAAGATGGAGGCCGATGGTTTCATCCAACCCGTCATCCCCGACCGTGTCTTCAGTTTCCGCTTCGCCGAGGTCGAGAAGCTGCCTCCTCCCGTTCTCTCCTTCGACGATGTCAGCTTCTCCTACTCTGGCAAGTGGGAAGACACCCTCTACGAGCACCTCGACTTGGGTGTCGACATGGACTCCCGTACCGCCCTGGTCGGCCCCAACGGTGTCGGCAAGTCTACTCTGCTCCGTCTGATGACGGGCAAGCTGAGCCCCATTGGTGGCCGTGTCAGCCGTCACACCCACTTGAAGCTCGGCATGTACAGCCAACACTCCGCTGAGCAGCTGGATCTTACCAAGACCGCTCTTGAGTTCGTTCGTGATCGTTTCCCTGAGAAGTCCCAGGACTACCAGTACTGGCGCCAGCAGCTGGGCCGCTACGGTCTCAGCGGTGAGTCCCAGACCGCCATCATGGGTACCCTGTCCGAGGGCCAGAAGAGTCGTATCGTCTTCGCCCTGCTTGCCATCGAGTCCCCCAACATGATTCTGCTGGACGAGCCTACCAACGGTCTCGACATTCCCACCATTGACTCTCTCGCTGACGCTATCAACGCCTTCGATGGTGGTGTTGTCGTCGTGTCCCACGATTTCCGTCTCCTTGACAAGATCGCCAAGGACATCATGGTCTGCGAGCACAAGACTGTCCGTCGCTGGGACGGCACCATCGGCCAGTACAAGAACCACCTGCGTGACAAGATGGTTTCGGCTGGTGCTGTCTAAGCTGCAGACCCCCGTCTCGCTGCTTCTTGAGCCTTTCACCCTTTCTATATTTTGATGACGACGAAATGCTAGACGAGAATCGAAGGAATTGCCGTGTGCACTCTCCAAAAAGTTCAGTTTTCGCGACTCGGGAATTCTCACCTCCCAGTCAATCGGGATTGGTGACCTAGTGATTCCCCCTTCAGTCTCGGTTCTTGGAATTTTCCTCTTTTTAGATCGCTGGTCTCTGTTTCCTATCTCCATTGGATGGGCTTTGGGAGAGGTGACAGGATGGTTTTGGTCTCTTTCCTTTGTTGCTCGCCATGTTTTGATGTGATGAACCCATCCTCCCCGGCGCCTGACAGGCCCAGATCTTTTTGACGGCGACTTCGCATTTCTGCATCCTGTTTCATAGAGTATCCGGTGGTTTTTCTCTGCCGATCGCCCCGAGGGAGGCCGCTAGATTAGGTTCTTGTTCTGTCGTTCTCCATCGATGTATCTACGGATCTTCGGCGTTGATGAACATGAAATGAATTGCTTTTGCATTATCTGACAGTTGCGGAAAGAAATTCGTAGAGTACTTCAATACCAACGATATGGTACACTCCATGATGTTCCATCATTGTTTGGTTCGCTCCGTCACCAGCTCCGGCCCAAACATATCCTGTGACCCAGTGCTCTTTTCCTCCAGTTCCAACTTGCGCTTTTTCGCCAGACGCTCCGACTCACTTTCTGTCGCCGCGCCTGAGTCCGTGACTGTCGCGGGCGTCGGAGTCGGCTGGCCCGAATCGCGCTTCTGGCCCAGATTCACCTTTTCTGGATTCTGGCACTTGTATAGTTTCTTCGCGACCCGTCTCGAGATCGCCACTTGTTCCGGGTCGGATGCGATAGGATTGTAAGATTTCAGGAGAGCGGCACAATCCTCAAGCACCTTGCTTAGCTTTGTGCGGAGCTCGTATAGAGGGTTCTGTAGGTTGTCATTGCTTGGCACCGCCGCGCCCGATGTGATCGGGCCACCGAGTTTAGTGTCGAGGTAGAATTCAGCCAGAGGTCGGTCTGAAAGAAGTAAAGCAGATAACCAGATCTGTGAAGGGGTATAGAGAAAGTAGGCGTCAGTCATTTGAGCGGCGGATTTGAGCAGCTCGCGCGTTGCGCCGTGGGCGCGGCCGATGCGATCCTTCATGGAAGATGAAGGGACAGGGGATGGGGCGATTGCGAGAAGGGACTTTTGGAGCTGTGCTGGGGTTTGGTCTGGAAGAATTGGAGGGGGTTGACCCGTTCCCTGTGCGATAGATTGGAGTTCCATGATGCCGCCTTCAAGGCCGCGGAATGGATGCCGCACATCGAACGTGAAGCGAAGACCCTGCATAAGCAGGAACTCCGGGGCGATTACATCTTCGGTCGATGTCTTGGGGATAGCATCTGCGAAGCTCCGGAGAGACATGTAATAGTTGTCGGTTTTGGTCGCTAAGAAAAGAGCGCAGGCCATTATCGATTTTGGATGGTACGTCATGGGTGAGTTCGTCAAGTAAAAGCGGCGCATGTATTGAATTGCAGTGGCCTAGTCAGATTCATAGACCCGTTAGTCATAGTGTCATAGTATCTACTGCGCCGAGGCGCAAGATCAAACCTACCCGGACCATGGTGGGGAGCGGAGGCCGGTAAGTGTCCCCCAATTCCAAGGTCGCCTCGCAGTAGTACCGCACAAGTATCAGCTCCTCTTCCGGTGTTAAGCATTCGATATCCTTCTCATCGGTCTTTTTGCCTTCGGTCTCGCTCGCGGGTTGCGGAGTTCCCGCCGCGGAGGATGTAGTCGAACGATGGGCCTCACGAGTTCGGCGTAACGCGGCCCGCACTCGCTCACTGGCAATGTGATTTGTTTTGGCCCGAAGGGATTGGAGAGATGACTCGGTGTAAGACCATAGTCGGTATTGGGAGGAGGTGCGGTAGATGTCGTCTTCGATCATGGTGATCACTTCTAATTGCTCTCCGGAATTGACAAGACGATTGGTGGCCGATTTGGGGTGTAGCCAGGGTCGAGAAAACTTCGAACACCTTGTCGAGTATCGTTCATATGAAGCAACCACCTCTAACTCGAGTGTCGCCGCGAGACAACCAAGGCGGGATGATTGGCAGCAGGTAAAGAGGTTGGGTTTTGGCACGACGCTTATCGATAAGGGAGTGATCGGCGTACTAGAGCGCGATGTATTGGGAATGCGACTACCTTTGTTTGCTACCACCGTACAAGGATCAGAGAACAATCCTACTGTCATAGTCGGGATTGGATCTACCGGTGTGATATTTCTCTGGGCCTCACTTGATTTGCTAGATCCGACTACGGATGCATCATGCCTCGCCGAGCAAATGAGCAGTGATATCATTCACTTGGGCGTCTTCCAGGGCATCACCAACCCCGGCAGAACGACTGACTCCGGCCTTTTGAAAAGCAGATACGACTTTCTCGACATCAAATCCCATGTTACAGAACCGGTCCACCAGGTGTTGGTCATACCCATCGTATCTGGTAAGAGTCAGCAAATATATATCCATCGGCATAGTAGATTTAACATGATACTTACCGAAGCAGATTAAATTGGTCTCTGCTTAGGGTCTCTACACCAGGATCTCTCTTGTCGCCCGGCCCGTCTGAGGGAGCACCCGCGTACCGAATGGCCCATTCTCGCGCAACGCGCTGGAAATCCTCGGGGTGATGAAGCAACATGTTGGCAACCTCGGCATCCTGAGGATCCTTAGGCTCGGGGGTGCTGAGCAAAGATTGCAGTGATAACAGTGCGGACCGTACAGTCAAAACAGGAGACCATGCACTAGCCAGGGTATCCAGACATATAGCGCCCTGAAGGCACAATGTGAGTTGCAAATGCAATAAGCAGTGTTGGGAAAGACTTACAGTTTGACTGCTGATATTCGGATGCCACACTTTGGTCTCAAATTTCATGACCGGGGGGCGAAAAGGGTAGTCGGTGGGGATGGTGATGTTGATGTGAAAAGTTCCACCTTCGTATGGAGTCCCCGGAGGACCGGGGAAAGATCCACGTAAATTCGTGATATCGTCAAGGCCTCCAATAGGCTCGACGGTGATCTTGGAATGAACATCGGCCTTGATGTCGGCAAGCTCTTTGCCCATACGTCGCATGCGATTGCCTGCCATTTTTATCGTAGTGACCACAACAGAAGAGACCACAAAGGCAGACGAAGAGATAGAGACTGGAAGTGCTGCTGTTTGAGCTGTGTTGACAAGCCCAAGTAATTGCGTCGCAACTCGCTTCTCGGAAAATATCTTCAGAAGGCAGCCCCTGAACTAAGACGACAGACCCAGACGGCGATAAAACCCGAGAAGGAGACCTAAAGTAATTAACAAGATGACACCAAGACATGATATTTTGACCCACGAGAAGAAGTCACGCACCACACTCGAGTCTCGCGGGGAAGTATGATGGCGTACGGAGATCCTTGAACAGGGCCAAGAAGAGATGACCTTGTAGAATCACCTGAAGAGGACAGCCTCTGGAATTATGTTGGACCAATCTGCACGCGAGTTTGCGGTCGTCGAGTCTAAATTAATCTGATGGTGGCTGGGGAGAGCAAGACGTTCAGGCACCAAGGCATGATTGACGAAGTTGATGGCCTGGGGCATAAAGGACGCACGTGATGAATGGCAACAGCTTCTAGCTCGCGGATCCCCGAGCAGCAACACCACAGGTCTCCGGCCCTTCATCCCTTCCACTTTTCAAGGTTCCATCTTCGTTTTACACCTTGAAGCTTGTGATTTCGATTCATTATCCTGAACTGCCTTTTGCTGCCTTGAAACTTGACAGTGTTGCTGTCGCTGGCTTACAAATATGGTAAGTGGTCTCACCAGCTGGACATCTCGTCCCAGCCGGCCATGGCTAATGCATCGTCAAAAGGGTAACCAGCAATCTAACATGGGCGGTGGCCCTGGCGGAGATGGCCGCGATGACAAGGATAAGAAGGTATGATTACCGTGGTCCTCGTCACTTGAACGAGCACTGACGAGAGACGCCAGAAGGACAAGCCGAGATACGAGCCTCCGCCGCCACCAACCACCCGTATCGGAAAGAAGAAGCGCAAGGCCGCCGGCCCTAGCACCGCCTCTAAACTACCAGACATCTATCCTACCTCGAGATGTAAGCTACGTTATCTCCGAATGCAGCGGGTGCACGATCACCTGCTGCTGGAGGAGGAATACGTTGAGAACATGGAGCGACTACGGAAGGCGAAGGCCCAGGCCATTCAAGGCCCAGTCAGTTCAGGTGATCTCGATGTAACGGATCGGAACGCGGACGAGCGCAGTCGAGTCGATGACATGCGCGGCAGCCCCATGGGCGTGGGTAACCTGGAGGAACTGATCGACGACGACCACGCAATTGTTTCCAGTGCCACTGGCCCCGAGTACTACGTATCGATTATGTCCTTTGTCGACAAGGATCTCCTCGAACCGGGTGCTAGCATTCTCCTGCACCACAAGTCAGTGTCGGTGGTTGGTGTTTTGACAGAAGAATCCGATCCTCTCGTTTCGGTTATGAAGCTGGACAAGGCGCCCACCGAGTCCTACGCCGATATTGGTGGTCTTGAGCAACAAATCCAAGAAGTGCGGGAGGCGGTCGAGTTGCCTTTGCTACACCCCGAACTGTACGAGGAAATGGGTATCAAGCCCCCGAAGGGTGTGATTCTCTACGGTGCTCCCGGTACCGGAAAGACTCTTCTTGCCAAGGCCGTTGCCAACCAAACAAGCGCTACGTTCCTTCGCATCGTCGGTAGTGAGCTGATCCAGAAGTACCTGGGCGACGGTCCACGATTGGTCCGACAAATCTTCTCAGTCGCTGCAGAGCATTCTCCCTCGATTGTCTTCATCGACGAAATCGATGCCATTGGTACCAAACGATACGAGTCGCAATCCGGAGGTGAACGTGAGATCCAGCGCACTATGCTGGAACTTCTTAACCAACTGGATGGATTTGATGACCGTGGCGATGTGAAGGTGATCATGGCCACCAACAAGATCGAGACTCTGGATCCGGCTTTGATTCGTCCCGGTCGTATTGATCGCAAGATTCTGTTCGAGAACCCCGACCGTAAGTGACACACTGACAACTCGGACTCTTTCATTGATGTACTGACACTGTCCTAGAAAACACCAAGAAGAAGATCTTTACCTTGCACACGTCAAAGATGTCGCTTGGAGATGATGTGGATCTGGATGAATTCATCAACCAGAAGGATGACCTTTCCGGTGCTGACATTCGTGCGATCTGTACCGAGGCTGGTCTGATGGCTTTGCGAGAGCGTCGTATGCGGGTGCAGATGGACGATTTCCGCTCGGCTCGGGAACGCATCATGAAGACGAAGCAGGACGGTGGCCCTGTGGAGGGACTGTACTTGTAAGCTCTAGGCAATGCCCGACAAGGTATAATGTGCCAGAGTTCTCTTTCAGGCCCGATCTGTGTACTTTAATGGAATGCTGCGGATTTACGGAGGAATGGCATAAACTTGGAAATCCTTCCATTTGTCCTTGTAGTTATTTGATCTGTAATCTGCTCTTGATTTGATCTACTCTTTTTGCTCCATGTTGCAGTGACGCCACCGCTCATGCAAACGCTGCAAACAATCTTGTCGTTATCGGCCTGCAAGCTCTTCGTCGCAGCACCACACCTGACAGCCATGGAGGGGTTCGACGAGGAAGCATTCAAGAAGTTCTTTCCTTCTGGGTTTGGGAAGCAGGAAAAATCCGTCGATGTCGACTCCCAGATCAATCGGTCCAAGCGAACCGAAGTCGTGGCACTACCCGCTGACAATGAAAGGCGAGAATTGAATGCGCCCGCCACTGCTGATGCCACGGAAGCAGACAAGAAGCCCCAAGAACCAAAAGACAGTGATGATGACTCCGATGACTCTGATTCTGACGATGAGGACGACGAGGACGAGTTCCCCGTGTCACATGAAATGGTGCTCAAAACTCACGAGCGCGCCGTGACGACTATGACCGTGGATCCTTCCGGCGCACGACTGATCACAGGTTCGGCCGACTGCACATTAAAACTCCATGATTTTGCCTCTATGACACCCTCCACTATTCGGGCGTTCAAGTCAGTCGATCCTTCCATCAAGAAGCAATCCGCATCCCAAGACACCCACTCGGTTCATTTCGCCGCGTTCAACCCCATCACCCCGTGTTACGTTCTTGTCATTCCTGCGACAGCCCAGCCGCGGATTCTTGATCGAGATGGCGAGACGGTGACGGAATTCGTGAAGGGCGACATGTATTTACGGGACATGCACAATACGAAGGGCCATATCTCAGAGGTGTCAAGTGGCGCCTGGTGTCCAACTGATGAGAACCTGTGTGCTACTGCTGGATCGGATAGCACGATACGCATCTGGGATGCTAACGTGGGTCGTGCTCAGAAGGAGGTAATTGTCCACAAGTCGAGGGCTGCTGGGTCTGCCGGTCGGACCAAGATGACCGCCGTCGCTTGGGGCTCGCCTAAACAAGGCGGTTCGAACGTTTTGGTCGGTGCGGCTCTTGATGGCAGTTTGGCCATGTGGAGCGGAAATGGTCCATTCACGCGACCCAGCGCCGAAGTACGGGATGCTCATACTCGGGATACTTGGACCAGTGGCCTGGATGTCAGTTCAGACGGACGGCTTGTTGTTACCCGGGGTGGCGATGATACAATCAAGCTATGGGATACCAGGAAGTTCAAGGCTCCAGTGACGACGGTCACGCACCCGTCAACCTCTTCTCGTTATCCCACGAGCAACATTCGCTTCTCTCCGACCTCCACCAACATTATCACAGGCTCGGAGACTGGCCACTTGCACATTTTGAACCCGGCTACCCTACGACCAGAGTTGGTGACTCCCGTCACGCCGGGCTCTCCCGTGATCTCTGTTCTGTGGCATGAGAAGCTAAACCAAATCCTCACTGGTTCCGCCAATGCTGAAACCCACGTCCTCTACAACCCAACGATGTCCACCAAGGGTGCGGCTTTGGTCATGTCCAAGGCCCCCAAACGCCGTCATCTTGATGACAATGCAACCTTCACGACGGATCTGGACCAAGGTCTCGCCGGGGATTCGGTGGTTGTGGGATCGAACGGTGTGCCCCAGTACAGCTCCGCGACATGGTCCTCCCGTCACCCCAATGTCGGGCTCACGACCTCGGGGCGTTCTCGCGATCCTCGTCGACCTCACTTACCAGCTGTAACGCCGTTCGCCAAATCCCAGCCGGATGAGAAACACATTCGTGACAACATCCCACTCAGTTCGATGCGGGATGAGGACCCTCGGGAGGCTCTTCTGAAGTACGCCGAGAAGGCCGACAAAGATCCGGTTTTCACCAAGGCATACCGGGAGACTCAGCCTAAAGCTATCTACGCGGACTTGAGTGATGAAGAGGTGGCTGCGCCAAAGAAAAAGGCTCGGAGATAGAGAAATCATTGAGCCTGTGTATAGTAAATGCCATCACTTATCCAACCAAATAAGCGAATTCAACTCCATCACCATGCACCAAGACCTCATGTAGTCTCTGTGTTCAACGATGCCGATGAAACTACCAGTGCACGGTGCCGCTCCTTGCATCTTGAATTTCAGCTCTGGAATGCATCCCCTCTTTTCCCGCGGTTAGATGACGTCCCCAGGGGCCGATCAATCTCCGCAGCGTCCTGTTCCTCAAACCCACCAATGACGCGCACGAGTAGAAGCGGGCTTGACCTCGCATAAAGTTCGCCTTGGGCGTCGTTTCACTCGTGCGTTCAGTTTGGCTCTGGGGAGTAAGGAGCGTTGGATGCTGACATGAGCAACACCTCCATCTCCGCTCGAGCTTCTCTCCCGATCCGCCGCACTCCGCCCAGCACCCGCAATTGTGACGGGGATTCAAACGGTGACATTTGCTCAAGCCGGCATGCGACCCTTTGCGACATGAAATGTTGACTGTCAATCATCACGCTGGCTGGAGTTGATCAATACTAAGTTTTCGGGCGGCGCGAGCCCGACTCGGTCGGCACACCGATCGTCTCCCCTCGGTGGATGCGAGAACTTCAGCTCTCCACGCCCTTCGACTTCGGTCAACAGAGCCCCATGGACTCTTCACAGGAGCCGCTGGTCGCTGGCCTGCTCACCCTTGTTGCTTCGACCATCGCGCCCTCGGCGGCGACTCCGCATCTCGCCTCCTATCCGCATCGTACCCATTCCGCGCTTCCGACGTTCACTCCCGGCCCATCCCATTCCCATAATGGCGATAGCGAAGAGGAGATGCACCAGTGGTCCTCGCTGATCGGTATCATCACGGCTCTGGCTGGAAATGTGTTGATCTCCGTTGCTCTCAATATCCAGCGCTATGCGCATCTCCGGATCGCTCGCGAATGGCAACACGATAAGGTCCAGAAGGAAGCGGAATGGAGGCGAACGCGTTCTGGAGATGCTCGCACAACCTCCTATGGGTCGATCGACAACGACCGAATCGGAGGAAGACAAGAAAGCCGTGGTGAACACCTCGAGCCTTATCGCGACGACGTAGAATTCCTGGACAGTGAAAGTCGTGCTTCAAGGCGCGGAGACCAATTACGTGAATCCTTTGCGTCTGATGGAACTGCTCGGCCCGAGGACAAGGATGATGGTACTGCGCATCGCAAGTCCTACCTGAAGTCGCCATACTGGTGGGTTGGGATTGTGCTTATGTGTCTGGGAGAGACCGGCAACTTTCTGGCCTACGGTTTTGCACCAGCATCCATCGTTTCACCCCTGGGTGTTGTGGCATTGATATCGAACTGTGTGATTGCCCCGTGCTTGCTGAAGGAGCAATTTCGCCAACGGGATTTCTGGGGGGTGCTGGTTTCGATCGCCGGTGCAGTGGTCGTTGTACTTAGTGCCAAATCCTCGGAGGAGAAACTTGGACCGGATGAGATCTGGCGGATGATCACACGATGGGAATTCGAGTTGTATCTGGGTTTGACGGTGGCATTGATCATCGGCCTGATGTGGGCCAGCTACAGATACGGCCCTCGTTCCATCCTCATTGATGTCGGGCTGGTGGCTCTTTTTGGTAAGAGCCAGCGCCTGTGATTGCTCTCTAGTTTAATTGCTAACATGATACATAGGCGGGTATACGGCCCTCTCTACCAAGGGTGTCTCATCATTGCTCTCATTCACACTGTGGCATGTCATCACGTTCCCCATCAGCTATCTGCTCGTTTTCGTCCTCGTGTTTAGCGCCTTGATGCAAATACGGTATATCAACCGTGCTTTGCAGCGATTTGACTCGACCCAAGTGATTCCAACCCAATTCGTTCTCTTCACCCTCTCCGTGATTGTTGGGAGTGCGGTTTTGTACCGTGACTTCAATTCCATGTCCCCTACTCGCGCTGGCAAGTTTGTCGGCGGATGCTGTCTGACTTTCCTCGGTGTCTACTTCATTACAAGTGGCCGTGTCCGATCAGATGACGAGTCTACTTTCTCATCTGACGAAGAAGAATCGATTGGCTTGCTGAACGGAGAGCCCTATCACGATAGGATAGATCTATCTCCACCTGGTCGGCAAACACAGCGCCCCAAAGTGTCTCATGCAGCTCAGGATATTGCTGGTGATGCGGCTCAATCGCCCCCGGGATCTCTGCTCAGTCGTGGACTCGATGACATCGACGATGAACAGCTGACCCCCCGCGGTGTTTTGTCGGCGGCGCCATCTCCGCCCAACGGCTCGTTGACTGCCGACTCTCCTCTCTCAGGCCCGTCCTTCGCACGTGGATCACCACTGCGGCCCCCATCGCGCATGTCTAATCCTTGGGCGAATTCCCATGATGGGTCGGTCAGAACGCCAACATCGGATCCCGAGATCTATCGCCCTGTTACTCCGACTGGGCAGGCGCGTGACGCTACTCAAGAATCCACGGTTCTTCTCCGCTTCCCTCCAGCTCCTGGAATTGAAGAAACTTCATCCCCAAACAGCAGGGCAACCGCCCTCCGCCGTGCCTCGACGCCTGCCACGGGAGATCAGCCCGAACCTGCCGAGCAAACGTCCATCGTTCTAGACACACCGTCACGCCGCTTGCTGCGGAATTCCATCTCCAGCCGGTTCTCCCCAGGGCCTCTTCTCCCTACCATTTCGGCAGGATTTAGTGCTGTCGTGGCGGAATCCCTTCGACGCGGCCAGGGTAGTCCATTTAGAGATCGCAGTAGGCGCAAATTAGGCCGCCGACGTCAAATCGATCCCACTTTTGGAGAGTCGCCCGTCCGCTACCGGGATGATGATCTCACATTGCCCGGGGACGGTGACTTGAACCACAATCCTCTGACACTTGCCAATGCGCGACTTCAGTCTGCGACCTTTGCTGCTCCATCCGCTGGGGCTGGCCGATCTACCACTGCCCTGGACACGGACATTTATGCTCCTCCCACCCGGACGCCAGAAGAAGACATTACGCGCTTGCGTAGTTTCAGTGATTCATGGAGCGGCGGGCTTGCTTGGCTTGGGGGTGCAATGCGCAAGACTCAGAATAACCAAAGCGCAGATAGCGTTGCTGTGACGCAAGGAACAGCCACGCCACAGAACGAGCAAGCACCACAATCCTAGGCTCGACCACAACTTCAGCAAGAATTGTCACCCTTGTGTTTTCGACCAGTGCATGCAGAGTGGCTGGGTCACTCACTTTATACATATAGCATGTGGTCTTCTTTGCCTTATTCCCATTTCCTCTTCCGGTTTCATCGACTTTTTTTTGGCGGGCGGGCTTCTTCTTTGCACGGGTTCTTCACGCATTACTGGGTTGTAATTGATATTGCATTCTGCGGGGTACATTTTCACACATTTAATATGCTTCTATGTTAATCTTCAAGACCATTACATGTTGGTTCGATCGTGGATTTGATTTGTACAGGCCAAGCCATCTGGACCATCTGGACAATTTCTACGAAGGATGTATAAAGTCTGCCGGGCGTGTTACATCCTTGCGCTGCTAGACATCAACCAACTGACATTCCAAAATGCATGAGACTTTCGTGGTTTCTTCAATTTCAGCCGCACTGGGCGTTTCTGCTTCCCTCACTACCGGTACGGCCAATCTCCCAACTCACGTCGATGCGCTGGAGCTCGACCATTCTTTCAGTCCTACCAAAGCCGCCTATTGGAATGGATATCCTCATCCCCGACGGACGTCCTTTGCGGTCTCTCCCGATGGAAGGTCTGCATATGTGGCGTATCTCGATTCTAGCGAGACCGATGTTCATGTGAAGCAATTGGACCCGTCGGCTTTCGAGGCTACAGGTACCTGCGTCACAGTCACGGGTGGGAAAGAATCTAGGATAGCAGTATGAAGAACAAGACGAGTCATCACTAAAGACCTTCCAGCTGGGGACCCCGTGGCCCATGACGATGGCTTTGGCCTCTTGACAAATGAAGCCATGCCTTCCGGCACCAATAACGCGCCTCCTAGCAATACCCCATCGCCCATGGGGCCACGACTACTTCGTCATGACAGATGCAGGAGGCAGTGACCGAGTATGCAGCTACTCTAAATTCTGTCAAAGTGATCCCGTCGACATGGAATCGGTAACCGAGTAGCTCCTAACTGCCAGCATTGACGTTGAGATGGGAGCAGGATCTTTGTAAGAACCCACCGCAGAGAGGTACGTAGTATCAAGCTGACAATTTCTAGTAAATCCCAAAAGATCCCGGAACTGGACTTGGATAAGGAGTCTATTGTTTTGCTGGAGAATCATAACCAGACCCTGCCCTTGAAGAAATCCGGCAGTATCGCTGTCATTGGGCCCATGGCACAAGGCTTCATGAATGTGAGCAAAACTCTAAAGGACTTTCTTTATTTGATTATCCGACAACGGCGACAGTATGGAGACTACGTGGTGTATCAAAATCGATACCGGGGAGTTACTCCGTTGGACGGGTTCAAAGCCGCAGTTGGCGACGAAGTCCAGATCAACTACGCATAGGGCTGTGAGAGGTGGAGTAACGAATGACCAATCCGGGTTCAGCGAAGCTATTGCAGCCGCCAAAAAATCGGACGTGGCCATCGTGCTGGTTGGCACCTGATCGTGCGATCAGATGGAGCTCTGGCAGGACGTAAATGCAGCGTGAGTGAAACACTGGCTTGCGTCGCTGTCGACATGCCAAGGCCGGATAAGTTGACTAACAAAATGTAGAACCGGTGAACATGTTGATATGAATGATTTGTCCTTGGTGGGGGCACAAAGGCCTCTCATCAAAGCCATTGTTGACACGGGCGTCCCAACTGTCGTTGTCCTGTCAAGTGGTAAACCGATTACCGAGCCGTGGCCATCGAATGCAACATCGGAGCTGATACAGCAATTTTATCCATCGGAGCAAGGGGAAATGCACTTGCGGATGTCCTCTTTGGTGATTATAATCCCTCGGGGAACTACCTCAATCCCGGTCGCTTTATTGGGGATTCAGTGTTTGAAGCGAGCAATGGGTCTCTTGTTTTTGGTCATCAATATGTTCTGGGCAATCCACAACCGTGGTACCCCTTCGGCTATGGCAAGAGTTACTCCACTTTCCAATATGGGTCCGTCAGGGTCGACCGCAGCAAAATATCGAGGTCAGACAGACCGATTGTTGTCAGTGTCGATGTGACAAACAAAGAGAAGAAGCGAAATGCCACCGAGGTTGTCCAGGCTTACATCTCGGACGATATTGCCTCGGTGATGGTGCCCAATCGTCAACTCAGAGGTGTTGACAAGGTCGTGATTCCTGCCGGTAAGACCAAGACGGTGAGTATTCCGATCAAGGTCGAGGACCTTGGACTTTGGAATGCACGTATGATATATGTTGTCGAGCCAAGGAACTTCACTGTTCTGGTGGGTAGCAGCTCGCAGGATATCAGGGGAAACACCGCATTCTTGGTGCAGTAAAATATTGCGTCTCGAGGGAAACTTTGAATTACGGCGGTAAAACGCAAATTAGGCCACTAGGATCAACGAACATGGGATTTGAGGATTGCAACATCTTCGCCCTCACTGTATGACCAGCGTTCGCATCAGATCCATAGTTCAAATTTGATAATTGAATTGGCATTTGAAATTAAATTATAGTAGTCCATTAGATGCGAGAATTAATTATGCCTTTAAACCCACGGAGAGGAGTCAAAGCCCCGTGGAGAGCCAGGGGCACTCAAGGGACGTGGTCGCCTTGGAGCTTCAACACGAGACATGGTCAGTCTCTTCAGCGTGCGGTTGACATCCTCAACTTCAGGCAGGGGCGCCAACTCATCATCTTCGAGGAGAGGAGATTCAGTATCCCGCTCGAGACTGAGAACCACCTCAACCGCCTGCCGATCTTCGATAACTTTGGGGTGACGCTTGGCAAAGTATCGAGCGTATTTGTAGAGTGACCAGTAGCAGCTCACCACGTTGATGACGGTGAGAGCAATCTTGTAGAAGGTGTAGTAGATGATCATGACGCCCCAACCAATGCGCTCTTTCTTCAGACGAAGATGGATTTCGTTGAAGATGATCACATTGATCACGTACATTCCGATCGTGACGCCGAGGAGCATCCCGCAGAATCCAGGGCGAACGATGAAAGAGATGGGAAGAATGAATGGTGCGAAGAGGTAGATGAGAGTTTCGTAGACCTGCAAAGAGTATCAATATTGTCCTGGTATATCGGAGAAAGGGAAGAGCATACCTCTTGGAAAACGCAAAGCTTTGCGCCGATCTCGTACCAGCCGAGTTTCCAACTGGTTAGAATATACTTGAGATCATAGTACATTCCAATCACAAAAAAGAAGTTCCACCGTTTGAATCGTTGCTGGAAGATGGTCATCTCGCCAAATCCACCGCGACTACCACTGCCGCTGATGAAAACCGACGACGGCGTTTCGGTCTCGACAAAGACCGAGGAGCACATGGTAATGCGACCACCGAGACGACGGCAGCTGTCTCCAAAGAACCAATCTTCAGAAACGGAGAACCCAGGATGCTCGTGGAAGGTCATTTTCAAGAACTCGGTGTTCCAAAGCGAGATGGCGCCGTGGGGAAAAGTTGCACTGCCGAATTTGCCGAAGAATGCGCGTTGAAGACCGGACATCTTATATTCTAAATCCTGCGCCTGTTGACACCACGTTCCTTTCGAGGAATCTGGGCCGACGCTTTTGATCGTATAGCCAATGCACTTGACGCGGCCCTGGAGTCGGTCGCTGACGATGGGGAAATTAGGAGGCAATGCGCAGTCGTCATCAATGAGGAGGACATTGTCAAAGCCCTTGGCCGCATAGCAGCCGGCGAACTGAGCGACAATCTTGGAGCCGACCGGTACCCAGAGGTGGTTCACTCCATAAGGACGGCAGACATCTTCGGTATCATCTAGCGGTGTATCCGAATTTCCATTCGCGATGACGAAGATATTGTGCGGTGGGAAGATCTCCAGAGCGGCTTTCAAAGTAGGGCCGATGATTTGGGCCGATTTATAACAGGGGATCAACAAGGCAGTGGACTTGACATTGGTCGCATTCTTCTCCGGATCCGAGTCTTGCGCAGCAAGCTCTGGAGGCGGAGGGTCTTTGTCGAAAAGGATCAGGAGCGGGCAGAATGCGTATCTAGTCATAGGGCTTAGTTCGTTACCAGATTGGGAAAGTCCTGAGGCATATCACTTACAGTGCTGCAAGTCCGATAGTAATCGCATATCCTCCCTGAATGACGAATTTGGTTTTGACGGCGAAGTAAAGCCACCAGACGGCGCCCTTCCAGAGGGGCATGCCGACCAAGACGAAATAAATGAAGAGCACGAGAAGTGTGTAGACGGTGGCTTCGAACAACAGTCGCACCCAGTATTTGCGCTGAATAGCAACGCCTCTTGCTTTTGCTTTTTCGTACACATCTTGCATGGTACCTTCGCTACTCGAGAAGTTCTGAGAGCTTTTTGGGCTGACGGGGTTGGCATATATCGCAGCTTCTTTGATCGGGGTAATTGGCTCTGAGCCAACCTCGGTGGTTTTCGGAGGTGCTGATTTGAAATCATCATATACTGGATACAATATTTAAGCATTTAAGGAGTACCAGGTCATTGCATGATGCAGAAGAGCATACCTTGCAGTTCAGGAGGATTACTGCGTCGGCGAGTGGAAAATGTCCGCCTGGGCACGCGCAAAGCCGAAAGACTGGCCGAACGGCTCAGACCGGCCGTTTGCTTTTGATGTACAGCGGCCGAATAGTGATGCTGAACACGATCGTTCTTAGGGAGAGATTTCTCCCATTTTGTCAACTCCCATGGAGAATTGAACTTGGTTGTTGCAAGAAGAGGCTTGGGAACAAACACATCTTCCACCACCGAGTGTCTGGGATTTCGTTTTTCGGCCATTTAGCTTATATATAAACGCGGGCAATTGACGGCAATCCGAAGGGATGAATGAATGCGAATAGAACGAATGGACGGTGACCATCTGCCACCATGAAAAAAGCACTAATTCTGGAAGAGTGCCTGGACTCTCATTTATAAAATCTCGGCTCGTTGCCGGTAACGCCCCGGGCCTCCGAAGGTGGGCCATGCCTCGATTTGTCCATGTATCCATCTTGTCTCCGAGTAAATGTGGATGGGGCGTCCGAGTTTACGGTTGTTGACATGGATAGGGTTGGTTCGCCACGTGCCGTGGTCCCTAGAAGCATGTAGCATTTTCAACCTGATAATCTTCGAACAATTTTCCACACATACATTCTTGTAAAAAGATCATTTATTCGGTATTTTCTAGTCAGGTCTCCCGAGAGAACACTACGGCCGACGACTTCTCACCGAACCGGGATAACCACCTACCTGAATGGGCACTAGCGCAGGAACGAAAATATCCAACACAGGATGGAGACGCCTATTAATAAACCCACAGATATGTAACCTTGAAATGTCCCATTGCCTCGGTGGATCAGTGTCTTTCCTTCGACCCAGCAAAATGCCAGTTGACTCGACATCGACAGGAACTCATAGTGATTCCGGATCACCAACGCCAAAATCCGGCTGTGGCTGAATAAACATCGCCGGAAGAACTTTCTCTAGTGTTTATTTACTGTATTCGTGCGCCAAAACCAGCCACATCGTCGGTTAGCCGACATGCAGAGATTGAGGCGCATATAACCATCTTCCAGCCTTGTGAGCTAAACGCAATGGACCAGTCAGGATCCAGCCACGAGAGATCTCGACCAAGGATCGCTGGAGATTTCCTTGATTGAGCTTTGCTAAAAATTCTACCGGTCCACTCCCGCGTGGATTACGCACCAAAGAATGCGTGGTAACGGTGGGGGAGCGAATCTCAACTTCCACGCGAGATTCGTTCGGATTCCGAGCCCCACAGACACCGAGATTGCCGGAAAGTTTGGAAAGTGTAATTTATGGAGGGTGTACAATGCGTCCTGAGAACAGGATTTTATACGGCGATGCAATGGGTTGATGCATTAGCCAAGATTACAGGGTTTTGGATGTGATCCCAGGTCTAGAAGGATGGGGCGATTTCCAGGACCTTGGAACTACCAAGACAGGTTCCGGACACGGACAACCGTGTTTTAGTTAACGATGGGGAAATAGGCAAAGTTTTCGAGAAGGAATGGGGCTTTCTGACCGACCAATTGCGATTTCTCGTCTCTGGTCGAGTCAGGTCAGCACCTTAATACCGCGCAGAGGAATGCCATCATCTTGTCACACCAGTCTTTACTATGATGGAATGCAGTGAGAATGCAGAACGACAGGAAATTTCTAGATCCTGCTTTAATAGTATGTAACAGAACCATGGACGGCCGTCGCCGTGGGTAATATCGCCAGGAACAGACCCGCATGATTGACACTGCAGGGTAGATCGGGGAAAATAGATAGTAATGCGTCAAGAAAGAATTGTATTCGATGTCGCATATCCAGAGACTAATGAGATCATTCTATATTTTGACATTTGTTCTCGATGTTTCAGAGACCGATGGCGTTTTAAAGGGTGAGCATATCTTGGATTCGCCGACGAAGCAAAGCGAGTTGACCTATTATGGACAAAACAGACGAAATAACCTATACCTATCTTCAACTCTTTCTTTCCCTTACCTCTCTTGCTCACTGTCTCTGCACTTTTTCTGATTTCAATCTTCTTCTCACTCTCCCATCCCACTTTTGCAGCTTATATTTTTCATCTTCACCTCACTTCCCCTTTACCTTTCTGCATTGTACCCTCACTTTTCTCTAATTTTCACCCTACCTTTGCCTACAGATGTAACAATGCCTCCGCAGAAGAGACCAGCTGAGTTCTCAAATGATGATAATGACGGGATAACGGACATGCTCCGCCACTCCGACGCCAGCTACGATTTCCAGGCTATGAACCAGTGAGCTAAGATCGCTCGGACTGAAATCGGCAAACGACGTTGCATTTGGGTCGGAGAATGCGAGTCCGTTCCAGTTAAGGGCCCGATATTAACTCCCGAGGAACTCGAATCGTTCCCGATTTACCGGAATTGCATGTGTGACGACGCCGGTGCTCTGATCTTGCCAAACGACCTCTACGCCCTCCTCGGTGACGATATAGTATACAGTACCATGAAAGAGAAGTCACAAAAGCACCGAGCGTTTTTCAAGGCTGTCTCGGATAAGAACGAGGAGCCTCGAGCAGGCCGGATCCCCCAAGACCAGGGCTGTCCTCTGAATCGATTTTCATCGTGTCCCCTGCGCCCAATATCGAAGAGATACTATGCCCTCGTGGGTCTGATGGCTAGGCATTCAAACCGCAGATATGGGGCTCATCACTGGAGAAGCTCAAAATCCCATAACTTGAGTCCTTAGTTTCTAATACCTCCCTGGCCTAACCGCCTTCTACAATATCTTATCTCTAGAAGCAGAATATAAAGCTTCCTGCCAAATGATGCGAGTAATTCGAGAAATACTTTGTTGGAGATATGCGGGAGAAGACAAGAACATGGAATGAACGATGAGCTGCGACAGAAAACTGGAATCTACAGCGCGTACTAGACGCGTGCCAGTTTCGAGCTTATTTCTGACCGCATATCGGGATAGTAGACCCGCGACGAAGAAACGATTTGATCGGGATGTGAGATTAGCAGGGAGCTCTAGATAGTCAACATGCTTTGAATAACGTGAAGAGGTCCTCTGAAAGAATTATCGAGTGATCGGTCGGAGGCTCAACATCAACCCACTCAGACAACAACAAATAGTGATAATTTCCCCCTCAACGGCACCGAATAAGGGTGCCTAGTCACAGAAGACAAGCCGTCAATCTGGATTTCTCTGTAAAGCTTGAAAAGGGGGCCGAGGGTCGGAATCTCCACCAAAAAAACGGGGGCAGTGCACACTGCATGTGTCCAATCCACTGAGAGACATCTTGCGTAGATTCGCACCCTTTGCTCAAGATGGCTAGGCGCGAGTATCTTGCGCAAGAGAACATGCAACGTGTCTTGAGACCACTCGAGGGAGACTGGTTGGTTGCTGCCTGCATAGGAGTCAAGGTGCTTGGCGTCCAGTATGACGACAATGAAACCTTGAAATTGCTTCTATCCAAGTGAGTCATGATGGCTGCTAATTCGAGGGGCTTCCTCTAGATCCGTTGAGGCGCAATTGTTCATTGAACTGTCTCACTACTACGGAGTAATCGTAAGTTGATCGTCACCTATAGCTTCCCGAAAAGAACATTGAGGCTTGGAGATATCCATCTCAAACTGCAAGTTATATCATTGCGAGATGGGGGATCGTGGAATCTTGAGCTGGTGATTCCAGTTGTCCACGTTACCTCCGGTTGAGCCTTCAAGAATGCCTGCAGCTCCCACTTGGTCTAGTCGAATCTCAAAATCAAGATCCAGGAAAATTACGCCTTGGACAGTGGGGCCGATAGGGGCCAGGATCCATGTCTTGTTGCCTATCACGGGACTGGATCTGCATCGCGGGGGCGAAATGGGTGAGCGTGGTCCTAATGGGGCTTGTTTATCTCGCAGCGAAGTCTCTGCATTTCCATAGTTTTAAACATCGTGCTCCGTCATATTCTCCGCCGTGAGACACGATCTGTTGGACCTGGAAGGATAAACGACTTCTTCGTGGCTCAGCGCCATGCCGTCCTTGCACCCAAGCCTCGTTATTTCTCTGCTCGCTCTGCCCTTCGTGACCGGGCATGAGCAGAAGCCTCTCGTCCATTCGGATGCGGCCTATCCATCCGGCAAGGATGCGCCTCGCATCGCGATCGTGGGTGCGGGTATCGCGGGCGCATCCGCTGCGTACCATCTCCACGAGCTTGGCGGCTCCTCGTCCCCGTCGATCACGATCTACGAACGGGAGCAACGCGTTGGTGGCCGCATCAAATCGATCCGCCCACTGGAGAACCAAGCTGAGGCCTTTGAAGGGGGCGCTTCCCGCTTTTCCGGTGATGACTGGTGTGTGATGGAGGCGATGGAGGCACTTGACCTCCAGACGAACAGCTTGAGGCCGTCGGACCGACCATGGACCTCGGGAGTATGGGACGGACAGAATCTCACCACGCCTGTGCTCGAGTGCACCAATGAACAAATCCTGCCGTGGAAAGCGGTTCAGGCGATCTGGGAGTATGGGTTGTCGCCCGTGAAGATGTATCGGGCGGTCATGTCAAACCTGGGGCAGTGGTGGTCTTTTGGGCAATCCAAGAAGCCCTTTGATAGCATTCGAAAGGAACTGGAAGATGCGGGTCTGGGCAATCTCGTCACAGGTTCGGCGGAGGCTTTCTTCCGCAACCAGAGTATCTCGTCGAAGTTCCTGTCGGCATTTGTGCAGCCATGCACCAGAAACTATTTCTCACGCAACTTGGCTGATACCAGTGGCCTTGCCTCGCTCAAAGCCGGCGGACCATCATATTGGCGGTCGATTGCTGGTGGGAATGATCAGTTGGTGAAGGGCATGATCGGTTTGTCCCAGGCAGATGTGCATCTGGGCTCCGACGTCGTGATGATCTCTTATGGTCAGGAGAGACGGTATCGGGTTTCCGTGCAAGCAACGGATTCCGAAGGTGCTTCAAAGAGAGAACACACCGAATTCGACTCTGTGATTCTTGCCGCGCCACTGCAGACCAGCAAATTGTACCTGGACGACCTCGATCTGTCCGCTCCATCCCCCCTTGCCCCCTATGTCGAAAGACATGTCACACTCTTCAAGTCGAGCATGAATCTCTCTCCCGAATTCTTTAATCTCCCAGCCGACACCATCGTTCCATACGACATTCTCACCACCGCTTCCTCTGAACACAACCCCAACATTCTCAGCATCACCCATACCTTTGTCGACAAAGATGAAGATTGCGGTGGGCCCTCCTGTGACATCGAGGACGAGTTTGTCTACCGCATCGCCTCGCAACGTCGGGTCGATGATCGTGAACTTGTGGGGATGGTCGGTGGACAGATCCAAAAGGGGTCCAGCCTCGCTGACCATGGCATCAGCTGGGTCAACCGTCAAGCCTGGCCGCATACATTTCCTCAGCCGTTGAAGGATGGTTCTTTCGTGGACAAAGTGGAGCTTGCGCCGGACTTCTTCTACCTGAATGGCGCGGAAGAGGTGCTCAGCTCGATGGAGATGAGCTGCCGCATGGGAAAGAATGCGGCGAAGAAGTTGTCTTGATAGAATTGCCCAAGGCCATTGGCAAAAAAAAAAGAATCAGATCATGCCAAGCACAGCGAAAATATCCCGTTTTTATGAACCATGCGGGGATGTAAATTTGCATTATCACTAGCTTATGTTGTAGGAGTATCTGTTTTGCTTTCGGCTTCCAAGCCTACGCCATCGCGAGGGGGAAATTTGCTAGCAGGATCCGCATTGGGGTATGGCGATCCGGGGCTATTTGGGGATTTCGACGCGAGGTTTTGGCCGTCATTGGAACGACCCTCGCGTCGAGTTTTGGCCCCCGATTTCAATTTCTCCCAGCGATCACGGTAGCGATCGAGAACATTCCTGAGCTTGTCATTCTCGCGATTCATGGAGGCCATCTGTTTTTCCCCGCGGCGGACGATCTCTTCCAATTCTTTCACTCTTTGGTCCGAGTCCGCCGGGGTCGGGGTAGTCAGAGTCGCGACTGGGGAGTTAGAAAGTGATGAGCCCTGCGGTAAATGGTCCGGGGATCCAGTGTTCTGATGATGCATCGCCCGCAGAGATTGTTGCAGCGCCATCGAGGATGACTGTGCGTTCACTTCCCACATGTGCAGCCGCTTGGAGAGTGTATCAGAGAGCTGCTTCAATGCATTGTTTTCCATCTGTAACTCTTCCAGGGTCTTGAGGTTGTGAAGATTTGTTGGCTTGTCGGTTGCATTGCGACGTCCAGCCCTTTTGACACTGGCAGTGCTCTGCCGCATCTCTGGAGATGATGGGGTTTCTCGCGCGTCCACGAAGTCATCATCGCCTTCGTCGAGACTGGTTCGGCGATGTTCTTTTTCCGCTCGCGTGAGTATCCCTGCGTAGGACATTGTTCCACCCGTCGTGGGAACAACGTAGAACGACTCAGCTGGGTTCCCGGGGCCAGCCCCGGGGGTATCTCGGATAGATCGTAGCGCTGCCTGGGAGAATATTTGGCTCACATCAGGTTCTGCGGGTGGCCCCTTCCGGTCTGGCATAGCATGGTGACGGTCGACTTTTGTATAAGCAGGAGACTTTCTATTTCTGGAGCTCGCCTTTGAAGGATCTTCTAGTCCAAGTGGAAGCCCAGCAAATGCCAGTGGCGCAGAGATCCTAGATATGAGGCCCTCGAACGTGGAGTAAAACCTCTGGAATGGTTCGTCGGCCGTTGGCTGGGTTTGCTCATCTGTGGACTCCACCGTCTCCGCGGGCACAACATCTTGAGAAGTGACCTCGGTGGCACTGGGAAGTGGTGGTGACCATGGCTGCTTTGCCGTCGGCGCTCGGCTGGAACGGTGTTTGGTTGATTCGTTCCGCGGTCTAGAATCGCCCGTCTTGGTTCGGGATGGCGCATCCGTCATCTTCGCTCGCGCATGCTGGGAAGAAAGCGTCGGCGACGCCGGCGAGCCACGTCGGGAGTCGGACCGAATACCTCGCGCCGATGCCAAAGTATTCGTGATGTTGGAGGACTCTCGACTGGGTAGTCGAGGTCGGGGGACGGCCAGCCTTGGTGGTTGACCTTGACTATCCAAAGTGGGCGCTGTAGATGCGGTATTCCCTGCATCGGTCGAGGGCTGTGCAACCGTATTGGGGGTCGGAGTGACCGGGGCGTCAGCAGTGGAACTGGCGGGATGTTCATGCTGGAATCTCAAGATTTCGGCCAGCTGCTTGTGGTGGTTCTCGAGGAGCTGGAGGGTCCGGAGGGCCTAGTGCGGGGGAATATGGTCAGCGCCAAGTCACCTTACTTTATGAGAGACCGACGCTCACCTCTTTGTCAGAGCTGTTTGAAGCTGCAGTTGCAAACTCGCCGGCCGCCAGATCATGCTCCTCGCTGGCGGCGACCGGGTTGGACTTGCGGGTCTCAAGGACAGCATTCCGCGCGTGCGTGTGGGCCTGGAGGATGAAGTCAGCCATGAGCGATGTGTGATGGCGGTAGAGATGCGCCTGACCAAAGTGAGCGGAGCTGTGTCCATCGTTGGGAATTCAAGGGAGTGACATTTCTGGAAGGTCGAGATAGATGGAGAGTGACGCCATTGGCCGCAACTCGGTTAAACCGTCCATCCGGCTGACCGCACCACAACGGATCTATCCGATGTCAAAGCCGTTCTTGGAAATGAAATCTGGAGATGTGCACGACTACATACTACTTGTCTTGGATCGTTTAGCATCAATTGCGGTGCCCGGCCTGAAAGCAGCTTTCCCCACAAGCGTCACATCCACATTCCGGTGGAGCATCGACGCAACGCAGAGAACAAGAGTCCAGCTTGACGCCTATCAAGACCCAAAGTAAATGGGCCATGAAACGTCCAGGACGAATCCCTGGATCATCACAAATCCACCAAGTTTGACGGCGCCGAATGCGCAGATTGGCGGTTCTAGGCGTGACCTCGGCATCTGACTAAGAGGTCTAGCTTGCTCCTCCCCTCCAGGGGAATGTTCCATCTTCTCTAGGCTCCAACGTCATGCTCCCAAACTGCTGATCGGGGCATTTGCTTTATGCTCTATTTTCGCTCGTTCTCGTCCGACTCTATTGTGCTTCAGGGCTGATCCCTGCAGCGCGTACCCATGGCGGACTCGTCCTCCTCCAGCCTTAAAGGCAGCAGCCGTTCCCGCCGTGCCTGGACGGTCTCGGCGGAGTCGGAAGCAATGGAGAACTCAAGTCGAAGCAATGGACGGTCATCAATCGATTCTACTTCCGAGCGACCCCGAACGCAGGCCGGTGAGGCGCCGGATTCCGCAAAGGCTGGTCCCAGCGGTTTCTCGAAGCTCCTCAACGCGCGGCGCAGGCGGAAGAAGAAGAACAACCAGAAACAGACGGAAGAGCCACCAGTGCCAGGTGTGGTTACCGAACAAGACCTCGAAGAATTCCCCTCCAACGAGTCACGCAATGCCACATCCGGGGCGCCATCCTCAAGCAACAGCTCTGCTCCGCCGGAGGGCGAGGTCATCAATCTTTTGACCGACGACTCCGAGCCTGACAAGTATGTTTACCATTTCTGATGGATTTCAGTTGTATCTTGAGCTTACCCTTTCGTCTATTAGGACGCCCCCTCTTACCTCTCACAATTCGCATACTGGTTTCTATACCTCCTCATCCCCTTTGATCAAGACAACATCAGTCGATGCCCCCGATGCCCCCGATGCCCCCGACGCCGACGCCGATGCCGATGCCGGGCATGTGGACATAGATTCCGCTGTAAGCGGTCCCAGTGCGACCGGCTCCGAATCAGCCCAGAGCGAGCGCGTGCCACGACCTGGCACGCAGTCAAGTATGGCCTTGGATGTGCCAACGGATCCTAGCGGCAAGCGGCGCAGCGTCTCTCCCGGGCGGCGACTGAAGGATGCTTTTAGTTCTGATAAGAAGAGTACCGCCGATGATTCAGAGCAAGGATCAACAAAATCTGGCAAGAGCGGGAAGGGTCTGTTCGGGGGCAGTCGCCGTGGCAGTCTATCATCAAAACGAGCCCAAGCTACCCAGGAACCTCCGCCACCGATGCCCGCCCCTATTCGTACCGACCTCGCAGAAGAAAAACCCCGGGCATTGCAAGCTAGTCCGCTCCCAAACACTCCCCCGCATACCGCTATTCCCGCGCCCTCGACCACGATCACTCCTCCCACCCCAACCGAGCACTTTCCAATTGATCACCAGATCACATCTGAAAATGTGACGGATTCTCCCGAGTCGATCAAATCCAGAAATTCCTTCTCACCCTCCGGGGTTACCACTGTCAGTCCTTCAGGAAACATGATCTCACATCGACGAGTTCGCTCAGCCTCGGCGGCTCACGGTCCAAGCAAACTGTCTAATTCAATGTCGGCTTTGACACCCCTTGAAGAGTCAAAACCTGTCAAGGGTGCCAATGGATCGCAAAACGGCTTTTTCTCCTCCATGTTCTCTGCGGCTCAAAATGCGGCTTCGTCTATAAGCAATACCCTGAATGCTTCGCCGAAGGGACGTTCCGTGTCTCAGTCCACACCGATCGGAGTTGAAAATGCCTCATTAGACGGCACCGCGGAGCAACCCGAGAAGAAGTTGGATGACAGGTCAAACTCGAATGAAGCCGGGAAACCTTCTGCAGTCGAGACTCTCGGGGCGGGGGATTTGGATTTTGGTCATTTGGACATCGATGCACCCCCTGGCGAGGTCATTTCCACGACAGATGGGGTGGTCGTTACCAAGCCAGAGAACGCAGTCGAAAAACGCCGAACCCCGGCTGTGCATCGACGAGATGAGGAAGCCGCAAAGCTCGAGGACAGACGGGCGGCACGCGCAGTCCACATGGCATATGAGAAACCCTTTGAGCACTCTGCGCTAGGCACTCCCAGCGATGTTATGCTGGAGGACATTCAGTCTACAGTGTCTCTGCCCAAGGAGGGGACAATCACCGGGGATCATACGCCACCCACGGGGAGCATCATTGATGGTGACATCGGAAGCGGCATTAAGCGAACCGGCAGTGTTCGTAGTCGCCTTGCACGACGTCACCGTGGCTCATCAGGGGCCACCTCCTCAACCATCGGTGCCATTGGCGCCAATGCTATGGCACTTGGTCTTCCTGGTGTTAACTCAAGTGTGCCTCGATTGACCGGGTTCGCCGTGGCAAGCAAGAAGCGCAACAGAGATTTTCACCAACTATTCCGCAGCGTCCCCGAGGATGATTACTTGATCGAAGACTATAGCTGTGCGTTGCAGCGTGAGATTATTCTTGCTGGTCGCATCTATATCTCCGAAGGTCATATTTGCTTTTCCAGCAACATCCTTGGCTGGGTCACCACCCTTGTCATTAGTTTCGATGAAGTTGTAGCCATCGAAAAAGAAAACACCGCCATGGTTTTCCCCAACGCGATCGCCATTCAGACCCTTCATGCTCGACATACTTTCAGGAGTTTACTCAGTCGTGAATCTACGTACGATCTCATGGTCAACATCTGGAAGATCAATCATCCGTCTCTCAAGAGTTCTGTCAATGGCACCCGAGTAACAAATGGTACCGGCGACAAAACCGAGAAAGTCGGCGAGAGCGACTCGGAGAGCGATGTCTCTGATGAAGATGAGATTTACGACGAGGATGAAGAAGGTGACAACGCGGATAGTTTCTTCGAAGCCGGTGCAAGTGCCAATGCAAGTGAAAGATCTTTGCCCCCACGAGCCAAGCTAAGCCGTCAGGCTTCGGGTCTGTCAACAAACGACGCACCACTCGCAGGACAAACGTCCAATGGCGACCTCAAAAGTGGCGACAAGGCAGGAGCCTCGAAAGAACCGGACTTCCCCGGGCCGGCCACGCATGCGCCAACCGAGTATACCGATTCAAATGGTCAATATGAAAAGATCATCACAGATGAAGTTATCACAGCCCCGCTGGGCAAGGTTTATTCACTGGTGTTTGGACCCGCATCAGGCGAGTTCATGACTCGATTCCTGGTGGACAATCAGAAATCTGGCGAGTTGCAGTTTGAAGGGACAACAAAGGGCCTAACCAACGAAAGCCGAATTCGGAAGTATTCGTACATCAAGCCACTCAATGCCCCCATCGGACCAAAGCAGACCAAATGCATCACTACCGAGAATCTGGACTACTTGGATTTGGAGAAAGCAGTTCTCGTCACGCTGACTACCCAGACTCCCGATGTTCCTAGCGGGAACGTCTTTGCTACGAAGACCAAATACCTATTCACGTGGGCAGCCGGCAATCAAACGCGCTTCATGATAACCTGTACCATTGAATGGACTGGCAAGAGTTGGTTGAAAGGTGTGTTGTTCTTGTAAACCTTTCTTGGAAGAAGCTAACAGATTCTAGGTCCAATCGAGAAAGGTGCGATTGACGGCCAGACGGCCTTCGGTGCCGAGCTTCTCAAGTCTCTGAAAACCGGCGTTGTTCCTCGGGGCCGTGCGAACGGCGCGGGGAGAGGCAAAGGTCGACGCAAGAAGGGTGATGCCGGTGCTGTCGAGGCATCCGCTGCAGCATCAATCAAGGCCGCCGCGGATGCCAGTGCGAGCCAGGCTGAGTCCTGGGGTTTGTTCGAGCCTGTCCGGCCTCTCCTCGAACCCTTTACCAGTATCCTGAAGCCGCTCTGGAGTGGCAACATTGCTATCTTCATCGTCGGCCTTCTGTTGTACCTGATCTTTTTCCGATCTTCCTCCAAGTCCTCTGACCTCACGCCCAACATGGGATGCCCTGGTCTCGCATTGCCTCAGCGACTGGCCGCATATGAAGAAATGTGGCGCCGCGAGGAAACCGAGCTGTGGAACTGGCTGGAGGATCGAACGGGTATGGATGGAATGGTCTTTCCTACCCTCCACCACCGAACCCCCGAACCTCGGGCAAGTCGCAAATCTTCTCGCGTGAATGCTGCTGATGAACGTGAGCTTGCCGCGCGACTCCGCGAAGAAAAAGTCTCGGATCGTGAAATGGACCATGCCATCCGGACCACCCGTCAACGGCTTGACGTGCTTGAGGAGATGATGAACAACCGAAACTCGGAGCGCCTGGCCGATGACAAGCCCATTCGCAGTGAGCTATGATAGAGTCTTTCTCTCATATTGGGATATTTTCAAGATGCTTGCATCTGATATTGTCCTCTGCTTGTCCTTGCTTTTCGTGTAGCCTCTCACTCGATCCATTCCTGACATGCCCTCCTACTGCCCTCCCCTCTACAAACTCTTCCCCTTCTCTTCCGGTCGCCTCCACCCGCAGATTTTCCTATAAGGCTGGAATTCTCCCATGGTTTCTCACCTATTTCTTTCTGTCTCATCCTCGTCACCTCACTCCCGTCACTCCTTGCATATCCATTCTCTCCATTTGATTCATTGTATATGAGCGTCCACTGTTTGTCTATAAGAGCCGTCGGCCCACGGCTTTCCTTGTCTTTTGCTGTGATCATGAGCGTTTCGCTTCTGCTTGTCCTCGCTGCTCGGTTTCCGCGGTACAGTGTTGATGGAAAATTCTCCAGCGTTGTTTTTTTCCTGTTTCCTTCCCGGCGGTTGAAACTTGATGTCGATAACAATTCTCAACTGTCGTACATAGACAAATAGCATCAGATCAGTTTGTATGATTTGTTTTAGCAAAGCATCGGTCTCTGGACGTTTTTGAAGCTACGAGGCTTGGTGCTTTTATTATGTACTGAAGAATGTCCAAGTTACCCAGTCGGTGAATGAATGATTCACTTGATCATTCCCCGCGTAACTCCCGATCTCGCACCCGCGTGAGCTCTTTGTTTCGCGCTGTCGAGGTCTGCCATGGCCGAATACCGGATTCGAATATGTCATCAATCTGCTCCAACGACAAGCGGGCAGTCTCGGGTACGAATAAGAAGGCCAGAATCGCCATCACCAGAGTGACCCCGGCATAGAAATACCCAACGTTCGGGCCCATATTCCCATGATCCTTGTCCAGCATATAGGGAGTCCAGAATGTGGCACCGAAGGAGAATATTCCATAGCACATGATGGTATTGGCTTGGCCGTACGTGCGCAGAGACACACTGTGCATCTCGACAGATGCCAGGCCAGCACTGGGCGCGATAGTTGCACCAAATACGAACGCCCACAGGCAGAGGAAAATGACGATCACTAACTTTGACGTGCTGGTCTGACCGAGAGCCGTGTTCACCGATGACAGAACCAGCATGCATGTGGCCATCGCTGAGTGCCCGACCAAGATGGCGAACCGACGTCCTCCATATTCAACCACCGCAGGTCCGAGCAAGGATCCTCCCAATATACACAGTCCAATCACCACGTTGATGATGTATGGGTTGCTGAGTCCAACATCTTTCAGGAACATCGTCGCGTACGGCTGCACAAAATGGATGCCCGTGATCGCCAGCCCGAATATTACCAGCGCAGAGATCAACGTCCGGCGAATCTGCGTTTTGTGGTAGATGTCATACCACGAGACTTGCCTGCACAGCGCCTGCTCTAACTCGATATGAGCCATGATATCCTTGATCTGGGTCGTGATCTCCATCGAGTCCGGCTCCATGCGATACAACGCACCCAAAGCCTGCCGGGCTTCCTTCTCTCTCGTCAGGTCATGACTGAGTATCCATCGTGGCGATTCTGGAAACATCAAGATCCCTGCACCGAGAATAATCCCCAATGGAATCTGGCACAGGATGGGCGTCTTCCATTGCCAGTCATTCGTCGGCTCGAGCTGTGCTGACCCCGCGCATACAGCAGACGAGGCCACATTTCCCATAGCCAGACCGACATTGTATAGACCTAGCGAGAGCCCTCGCTTGTCTGCCACAATACATTCCGATCCATAAGTCTGGCTGGAGGCCATGAGCTGACCAAGTCCGACAGCGCTAATGCACTTGCAGACCATATACTGTTGGAAGCTCACACTGCCGCGCCCACCGGTTCCCAGCATTCCGGCTGCCCCGATAATGGTCAGCATGCAGCCAACCTGGATGGAACCTCGACGTCCGATGTATCTCCCCGATAGCCCGGAGATAGCGCCTCCCAGGGCGATGAACAGGGAACTCAGACTGATCATGGACTTCTGTAAAGCGGTGATAAAGCATTGCTCATCAAGCTTGCCACTATTCGGGTCTCGGAATTGACTGCAGGTCCCAAACGCTTGACGATATGCGGGCATGATCAACACGGTGCCGGCGTAACCATTGTCGAAGTTTACAATCCACGCCGCAAAGGACACCCATACCGACAATCGGATCATTGGGCCTGTCGATATTTGTGCCGTATGTTGCTTTGCGGACGCTGGAGCGAAATCACTGGGACCAGCCTTTTTCTCAGAAACGACGTGGTGCCCCATGTTGAATGTGATGCATATAGGCGACGAAACCCCAGTTGATACGATCAAGCTGCGGGCAGCGAGCCTGTATCCCCTGCTTGATTCGGGACCTTTAATATGCTTGCCCCTGGCGCTGGTTGATCGTCGATCTGTCGGCATTCCAAAGGGTACCGCACATATTCAAATCGATCATCAAGAATGCCGAAACACAGCGGCCAATCAAACTGGGCTTAATGCAGAAATTGCACCTTTTTTTCCCCCTCGCCGTCCCCGTGAATAACCCTTCATCCTGATCTATCACGAACGGATAAATATATTTCGTTCTGGGAACCTCGCCAGATACTTCAACGACATCCAAACAAAAACCAAATTAGAAGTTAAAACCGCTACCTGATCACCGAGAGCCCCGTTTATATAGAGCTCGCATCTGTAGCTCGATATACCTAGCAGGGCATAACCCCACACTCGCCCTCAGCTCGAGGCCCGGCTTGCCCTCGGGTATTTGTTCCTCCGTCCACTCCACATACCCTGTCTTTCCATGCGTCTTCGTGGCCAGATTGATTCAAGTAAATCCCTTCAAGACTTTTCACTACACGACCATGAATAGCACTGGGGCCGCGGGAATGCAACAAGGCAAGGTCGCGGTCAAAGTGGAGCCCATCGATGGACCGGAAGACCTTGCAAGGGCCTTCGATTTGATGGCCTTGACTTTTGGTCACCAGACCCCGGACACCATGTTCATGGCCGCAAATCCGGGCTGGAATACTGCGCAAGGGAGATCGGCAGCCATTGCCCGTCTCGTGGGGCGGTGGTCCGCGATTACGAAGGACCGAAATGGGAGGCCAAACACCGTCTTTCTCAAAGCACTGGTCCCGAAGCCTGAGAATCCCGACAATGATGTCATCGCCGGAGTCGCTATCTGGGTTCAAGCATCCATGCTCGACGGGTACGGGGATGCACCCGAACCTGATCTCGCCAAAACCATTGATCTGGATTCGCTTTATCCGCAGAGTCGCTCGGAACAGAGATATCTCTGTCAGCTCGACCGGTCGTTCCGGCGGCGGCGTATCGAGGTCATCAATGAGATTGCGTCGAGCTCGTCGCCGGCAGCTATGGTGCTCGATCTATGTGTTGTGGACCCGTCTTTCCAGCGACAAGGGATTGCCACCAAACTGGTCGAATGGGGACTTGCCGAGGCGAAGAATCGCGGGGGACTAGAAGCCATTCTCGAAGCATCTGGTATGGGTCGGCATGTCTACCGTCAACTGGGGTTTTATCAAGAGGGCGATGACATTCGATATGAGCTCGATGAGGAATTCCGAGGCAGGGATGGGCCATCGAATGTTTTTATGCGTACAGGTCGCCCAGGGCCATGATTAAGATTTCCTTACGCTCTTGGCTGCTTGGCTGCTTGAGACACGTCATGTGTTGATCATTCATGGATTAGACGAAAAATGTCGAGTCCTATGTCGACAAAGCCAACAGAACAATATATCGATGTCACTGGTTTCTCATTGTGAGCTTCATTCTCTTCTACCCGCGGAAAGAGTGTGTTCCGAGACGATTGGTCTTTGCTGTTTATCCCCGTTTGTACACCGAAAGTGATCCAGATCAATCCTTGACGTTGGTCATGTCCCAGTCTTCCAAAACTTTGTCTATCCAACCGGTATAGAAGGCCCCACTGACTCCGCCCGCCGAATCTGCAACGCTCGCCAGGGGATTCCTTGTGGTTTCGATATTCCTGCAAGGGGCCCCATAAGCGTCGAACTTGTCATGTTGTGCGTCCCTGGCGGCTTGTGTGGCATCAGTGCAAACGGAGATATTGAAAGCTCCTATACAAATTCAGCCTCTGGCAATTGGGATAAGAGTGGCTAGGTGTGTCACTAACCTGGAATCCGGAGTCCACCAGACAGTGGGAGATCCAGTTCGCCTTTGATGACTTTAAAGTTGTCATCGACAACCTCGTTGGATGTATTGCTCGGTGTCTAGGCGGAGCCATGTTTAGCATATTCTCGAATTGTACGCTTTACCCGTCGAGGGACTCACGTATCCATTGTGCTTCCCGTTATAAAGATAGGCCCCGTATTGCGCATGGACGATATCTCTGGGCGTAACGGATCAGTTCAAGTTCCCAGCAATCGATCTTGATCTACTGACCCGATGGTAATGCCGGTAATTGACTTCAAGGTTTCTGCGTCCCCGCCTGGTAGAGGGATAAATCTCTGGAAATTTTCTTGAGTCTGGCACTTCCGACCAAAGGACAATGAGCAGGATGGATATCTCTGGACGTGTAGAAGAAAGTACGAATTTCCACTGCCTTGGATTAGAATGAAGAACATGATGATTGATTCCAGGCAAATCGAGGACACTTACTCTGGCCCACAATATATGGTCTTTTTGCGTGTGTCCTCACTCATCAGAAGGTGAAGATTGCTTTTGCTCTTCTTGAGGGGATCGTTGCATTTATAATCCTCCTTGCCCACTTTCCTGGAACGTTATCAATACAGTGCGGGAAGAAGGGGGAGCGGAGGAAGTCCTTACAAAATAAATGGGCGTCTGGGTTGTGCCACCGATCTCCACGCCGGCTGGATCAGCATCGCCCATAAGATCTTCTCGGCGGAGTCCTGCATGATTCCGGACCGGTCGGGGGACGTCTGTTTCCTCAAAATGTCCATGACATTCAGAGTACCATCGACGATGTAGTCCCGCATTCGTTGCCGAGATTCCTTGTCACGAAGTTCCACCAAGGGCGACATTGACTGGTTGACGTTCTGGGTGATATTAAGCAAATACCCCGTGAGGAAATCCTCGAGGGCAACCTTCTCTTCAGTCAATGTTTTGGCACTAGACATAGGTTAGAAGGGGATGATTTGGGTCTTGGGACCAACGTACTCCTTTAGATAGTTCCCAGCCATATTGTGAACGTATCTGGAACTATGATTAGCAATCAAAAGAACTAGCGGAATCAAAACAGTTTCGCCTACACAGAAGACGCGACTGCGCCATTACTGACAAGCGCTGACGTCGTGGAACCGGCCTTGATAATCCCCTTTTCTGCCATGGCAGCAAAACCGGTGGGAATAAAAACCAGATCAACGAAAAGCACGGCCTCCAACAAATTTTGCATTACCTCCTTGGTGTTAGTCTTAGGAGCAAACGTTGCCGTAAATTCCCCGAGTTTAACCCTGATGGTGTCTGCAGCACGGGTGTACGCCGAGGTGATGTCGTAGAATAGCTTCCTGGATATCAGCCAAAAGGTCTTGCATGAATAATGATATAATATGCCAGTAGACTCGTGTTATTTATTTCAAATCAGAAACAGAAAACTCACATTCCAAAGGTAGTTGAAATTGTTCTGGATGATGTACGTCGCAGGGGCAAGGCCGTTAGCAGCACAGGTTGCCGACTGACAAGATGACGCAAAATAATCACAACTGTTGCCTTCGAACCCATTAAAGACGTTCGACATCCAAGCGTGGAATCTCAAATTGTTAGAAGTGCCTTCGGTTGGATGCTCCAGATACGATTCCCAAGCACTCATCAATTCATCCCAGGCCTCTAGAATGGCATAAATTAGCATGGCATACACAACCTGTATATTTCTAATACTCTCATAGCACGACCTACCTGGCACACCGGCATCAAGATAGCGCTGGGTCATATTGGCCGCGTTCTGGTCCGTGGTGCTGTATTTGTCACAGGGGATAGTCAACCATGCCCCAGTAGCTTTGGGGAGTTTAACAGCCGTATTCTTGGGGTTGACCTTGTCTGAATCATCTCTTCGAAGTAATGTAGGAGAGCTCTGGGGTACATCTCCTTCGGGCGAAGTGGTAAATGCCTCGGGGGTCATTGATGTCTGAGAAGCCTCATTCAAGCTTGATGTAGGATGGATGACTGCGCAGTACGCAACCTCCGCCAGAAGGGCGATCCAGAAGATAGGAGTCATGTTGAGGGTTCAATACTGTTGTGAGGGGTTGAAGTGCGGGACAAGAGGTATTTATACACTGATCAGTAACCGCCAACATGCCGGGGGGAGAACATCCCCCGAACAATATTTCTCATTTGGGAAGTCCTGGTCGTCGAAGTCTCCATTTCTCTTTCCGTAAGCCTTGCCCTTGATCACACGGAACATGTTGTCCGAGATCAACTCTACTACTGGATGAACTCCCCACGGGGAACATAGGATCTAACAAAAAGGCCCCTTTTTGGCGTTTTGGCGTCGACTTGAAACCGCGCTTCCATGCGGCGTCCCGGAACCAACCACATACGAGCTTCTCAGCAAAACTTGAGAGCCTTGCTGTAGGGGACCAGATGTAACATTGTCGGCGAAGAATATCCTTGGCATGGATTTACCCGGGCCCAATACGGCTACTCGATCTGGGGAAAGAAATCACTTTACTATAGCATCCCCGGGAGCAATAACCACGAGAGTAGGAGAAGCCGACTAGAAATGAAGGCCTGTTATCAATTTTGAAACCAGATGAATATTGCGCCTGTTGTGCTCTCTTTTATTTTATTCTACTTTCTACTTTTCACTACTTTGCCACGCCTGTTTTGTTTTCGCAGCCTTGCGCTTTCTGTGGCTTGGTGAGACCATTGGGGGCCGTTGAACTTGAGGAATGAGGACTGCGCTCTTCCGCCACCAAAACTATCGCTCGACTGATTATGGCACCGCTGGCGAGCCTTGCAAACACCCCCAAGTGCTCCGGAAGAGACTGCATGCCAAGGGAGACGGATCCAATCAGGAGGTGAAACGGCATCCAAGTTTTACGCCATGCCTAGCACTTTGCAATAGGCTTGGTGTCTGACTCTATCGTATTGAAGCTAGATCGCGATACCGGGGTAGCGTAGCCTCGGGATGTCTATCGTCGGCCAAGCAGGCTAGCATGTACTTGATTAGCAGCTAATGCATGTCGGATATTGGACTGACTATGAACCCCGCAACTTGCCGGGCATAATGCAATTCGGAGAAGTGTTTCTGGGGGGTTTGATGACTCTTTTTCCGCCTGGGCTTTTGTCATTATCACTTGGGACACAATATTTCCAATTCTATACCCTCTATTGCTGCACAGGTCTCGAAATCTACAATTATCTTTCCTCCCAGCGAGCAAAAAGAATAGGCAATCTAGACAGAAGCCATTACCTTGTCAATCTTGTCCTGACTTCGCTTTTCAGAGCCAATGAAGCTTTCCAACGCATCGGAAAGTCGCTTCCGAGTTTCCTCGTCGGCCTTGTTAGCCTTGTCGAGCTCGGCCCCTCCATTGGCCAAATAATCGACATCAGCCCTAACAGCCTTTCCGTTCCACTGGGGAGTCAGAGGGTCTAGCTGCGCGAGTGACTGGAGTCGGGCCGCAGTGAACGGGTTTCTCTGGTAGGGGTGAGAGAGTTTGGGCTTTCCCTCCCCGGGTTGCTTGACACCTTCGTAGGGGAGCGTTGCGAGCTGGCCAAGCACCTTATCTCCGATCGTCGCCGAATGGCATCCCATCTCGCCGGCAGCCATGGCTTCTGCTGGAGAGAGGAAGCTGGGGCTAGAATTAGTCAACTGTTGACAGCCTTGGGCATTTTTGGTTGATGCATACCTTGCGAGCTTCACAAAGGGCTGTTCCTTGTTTGTCTCTTGATAGAGAGCGGCGTAGGCCTCGAGAATTTGGATCAATCGCGAGGACATGGGGTGCAGTAAGGCCGGGTCATCCGATTGCGGCCAGAACTTGGAGTCGCTGTGCGCAGGAAGCTCTGACGATTGGAGGGTGAGGAATTGTGTGGCGTACACAGTATAAACGAGTCACGTACCATTGTAATAGGGGCTGATATACAAGCATCCTGCCTGGCTTGCTGCAATAGCCTGGTGAACGCTGAACACCGCTGTCCCGAGGGTACGAATGCCTTCATTCTTGAGGATCGCGCAGGCAACTAGTCCCGGGCCCGTGCAAGGGACCTTGAGACAGAATCGGTCTTTCGAGATGCCGACGCGGTCAAACTCACGGCTGTATGCGCGTGCGTGTTCGACGGTTTTCTCGGTGTCGTAGGCGTATGATGGGAGGGTCTGCAACAGGACGCGACCCTTGATGTTGTTGATATTGGCTTGGCACATGAGCACTGACTAGAGGAAACGTCAGTGACGCGTTCTCTCACCGTTCCCGAGCTAGATCCTTACCATCCGGGTGTATATAGCCAACCATCCCTGATCCTTGCATTCCTTGGCCACGTCTAGGAGGAGCTTCTCATTCACTGGATGGCAGAGCTGCTGATGGACATAGTTCTGGTTGCTAGTCATATCTTCCGGGACGAATGGAAGAAGACTCCGTGTGAATTCAGGGTCCATGTAGTCCACATCCACGTTCACTGAATTTGTCAGTTTTTGTGGACGAGGGGCGAGTGGAGGAGAGGATCATTACATTGTTCCTGCAGCTTCTGAAGCCATGTTTGGGAGCTGGTGGTCATCTTGGATATGCTGGGAGACAGGGTTGGTATTGAATTCTGAAACAACTGAAGACCGATGGAGAAAGAATGATCCCACCAAATGCTGGAAATGACCTCGGATTTATATCCCGGGGGAGCCATGAAGATCGTCCGGGCGAGAGTTGGCCGACCTCGGGAGATCATCCCCACACCCCAGTTGTCATCGGTCCGCTCTAGCCCGACAAGGTGGAGTGAGCTTGTCCCACTTTAAGATCCGCACCGTGATACGTCTCAGAGTGCTGGCCGTGGTAGATTCTTCTTGGGACGAGAATAATCCATTATCGCTGAAGACAAAGCTGAGTGGGCCTTGAATTGGACTGTCCTATCCCAGCTCCCAATGCATGACTTCTAATTCGTCTTTTCCTATGCATTTTTGAGCTTGTACTTCAATTGCACAACTTGTGCAATATTTCCTAACTATGGAGGTTAATTTGGAGACAGCCAACGATCGGCCTTTGTCGGTTCACGAGGGCTACAGGGGTTCTATAGAATAATTTATACCCTGAGCATGCAGCTATGTCTTCAAGATATTTCTTAAATGATTATAAGCCTTTCAAAGAGAAGTCTTAAGAGGTTTCTGTTTCTTGCTTTTTGAGTCTGCTTCAGCGAGATTTCTACGACTAGATACTTCCAACGGCACTGCAGTGGATTGTAGTTGGTGGGTCATGCAGGCAGTCGGATGTTTTGATTGGGCTATCAAGAGCCAAACGCCATATCCATGTCTAGAGGCGCAGTGACTGTGTAGGAATATGCCTTGATGCCCAATGCGCCCAGCTCGTTTGCCTATTATTTGCTTATCTCCCTGATGCCATATATAAACCCATTGTTGTCGTGATATGGATGGGTAGTATTTGCATCCTTGTACCTTACCCTTCTTCGATCCGGTAAAAAAAGGCTTACATCTTGCATTCATTCATTCCGTTGCCAGAAGGGCTCTTGCACAATGGCTAAAAAGTAAGAGACTCCCATCCCCAGTGGCTCATCCTACTCACTCTCAAAGAATTTGTCGTCACTTTGCAAAAACCGGCTCGTGTCGGTTCAACCCCTGTCGATACGAACATATCCGCCAGAACAACACACGGAATGCCAACCGCGAGCGGTCCGGGGAGAGCAATGATAACAGAAGAGGGCTCGGTGCTTTTGGCTTCTGGAGAGCACAGGCTCTCAGTTCCCATACTGCACCCCTGGGCGAACGCCTCGGTCCGTTTTTCAAAGAGGCTACCCAACTTATGGGTACCGATGAGAGCACTTTGCAAAATGTCATCCGTTGTCTCTCCAGCGAGGGTGGCCTGAGACGAATACAAGAGCTGGTCCAACGTGACTTCTCATCTTTATCGAGGCCTCGGAAACTCTGCATCTTCGAAGATCAAATCCTCCCATTCATCGAAACCATCACCCATCCAGATGTTCTTGCTTCCTTGGTGCTAGAACAGGCGGTCGTCACCATATACAACTGCATCTTTGGACCGGGAGGTCGTCGGGCCGATCCCTTCTTGGGATTTTTGGCAGATGCCGTGGGAATAGAAGTCGACAGCAATCCAAGCCAAGCCTCCAGCTATCTGGAGATGGCTCTGCTTGTCTTCTCCCAGGTGGTCGAGTTCAATTCGACGGCATTTATCCAAGATCCCTTAAAACAAATCGCTCACCGGTTTGCAGATCTTCTCACAGAGCTTCATTCTTTGGGGTGTGAGGGCTCTCTTGGCCAGTCACTTCAGTATCTGGACATTCTTCAGCGTCGCTTTGATATCGGTCTGTCTCTTCCAGATCTTTTGGGGGGATTGAAAAAGCCTTCGCCCATCCAAGCAACTGCGACGTTTGTCACGCAAAGAGATCCGCCCGGTGGCCGCCACGACAATGATCACCAGGATATTTGCAACATCCAGATCATGCCGACCTTTGAGGAAATCTCCAGCACACGCACGGAGTATCTTCCGGTGAAGGATCCCCGGCAATGGCATATCCATGGACTAGCTGGGGTGCTCGACAGGAATTTCCGGCTATTAAGAGAGGATACAATCGGCCAGCTTCGAGATGTTATACATGCTGAGCTTCAGCCAGATAACCGACAGAGCAGCCGCAAAAGCCAAGCCAGATCACACGTGTACACCCGAGCCACAGTGCAAAGCCTGGACCTGCATCGGTTTTCGGGGCTGCAATTCTTGGTGAGATTTGCACAGCCATCCAATGTCCGTCACGTTGAAAAGAAGACACGAGAGGAATGGTGGACGCTCTCCAAGCGCTTGCAGTCAGGCGCACTTGTCTGCCTTTTGGATCCAACGGGATTTGCAATCTTTTGTACTGTGGCTAATCCCAGCCGAGCCAAAGCAAAGGAAAATGATGACACCAAGTGGAAGATGTCCAGCTCGCTCTCGGAAAGCAACCAGTACGCCTCCGTCATTTTAGAGCTGGTGGAGTCAACTGAGAGCAACTGGCAATACATTCTCGACTGCCAGACCGCAAGACATGAATCCTCCATTTCACTAGTCGAATTCCCGGGTATCATCTTGCCATCTTTCCAGCCCACGTTGCTCGCTCTTCAGAGAATGCAGCAGGCTGCAAGCATTCCCATGTCGGAGTTCCTGGCACCCAATGACATCAACTCACTTTCTGTCTTGGATGAACTACCTCCACCGATCTACGCCATGTCCCCAGACTTCAGCTTCGACTTACAGTGCCTTTTGAAGGATGACTCCAGTCTCAAAGTACAGCATTCTCAGCCTGTAGATATCGATATGCTTCAGCAACAGTCCACACTCGATGAAGCACAGGCCACTGCCCTAGTCAGGAGCTTGCAGCGACGCATTGGGTTGATTCAAGGGCCACCAGGAACTGGGAAAAGTTTCACGGGGGTGGCGCTGATTAACGTCCTGCTTGCAAACAAAGGCAAGGTCAGAAACGGACTTGGGCCAATCATTTGCGTCACATACACAAACCATGCACTTGACCAGCTCTTAGAGGATATATTGGAGCATAAGCTCACTTCCCAGATCGTTCGGATCGGTTCGCAGTCAAAATCCGAGCGCTTGGAACCATTCAATCTTCAAACCATCGTTCGTGATGTGCCAAAGACACGCGGAGAGAAACGGGATCAGTGGGAATTGCACAACAAATTTGATGCATACGAAGCAGAATTTTCTGATCTTCACCTGAACTCCTCCGGCTCTGATGCAAGTCTTATGTATCACCTTCGGCGGTTCCATTTCAAACATTATCGCCAGTTCTTTGAAGCAGACGAATATGGTTTCCAAAGACAGTCCCATCAGGATCCTCGGCAAGCGATAAAATCATGGCTGAAGAACGGCGAAGTGACCGATGATCCGCCACGCAGTGTGGACGTGCTCCAGAGCGTTCACATCGACACGATGACTGCCGCAGAACGGGAAGCTATCCACAAGCATTGGATTAGGAGTCAGACATCCCATGTGCACACAAAAGCACAGTATTTATTTGCTTCGCACCTCGAAACGAAGACTTCCTGGGATACAATCCGAGATGAACTGAGTCTGCGATGTCTTCGCGACGCTGATATCATTGGAGTAACCACGTCGGGCTTGGCTCGAAACCTGAATATGTTGCGTCGATTGAAATCTAAGGTGCTTCTGTGTGAAGAAGCCGGGGAGGTTCTAGAAGCCCACTTGCTCACGTCGTTGCTGCCATCAATTGAGCACATCATACTCATTGGCGATCATCAGCAACTACGACCACAGGTCCAGAACTACGAACTTTCTCGGGAGAGCCACGATGGCAAAAGGTACTCGTTAGATCGATCGCTTTTTGAAAGGCTTGTCGAGCCCGATGATGGTGCCGGTGTTCAGCTTCCGTTCTGCACTCTGGAAACCCAACGGCGGATGTCGCCCTCGATATCTCGACTAATTCATGACACCTTGTATCCTCGGTTACAAGATGCTCCATCAGTTCTAGAGTATCCAGAGGTCGCTGGGATGCAAAAACGGCTTTTCTGGCTTGACCACCGGTATCCAGAAGGCGGCGCGATGAGCCAAGACCCAATGACCACCTCCCACTGGAATGATCACGAAATTGAGATGACAGTTGCCCTGGCCAGCCACCTTGCCCGCCAGGGTGTATACCAGGAAGGGGATATTGCTGTGCTTACGCCCTATCTCGGCCAGCTCCATCGTCTCCGTCGAAAGCTCTCCGAGTCACACACTGTCACCTTGGGAGAGAGGGATCAGGAAGACCTGGTAAATGCGGGCTTTACTGGAGATGATAACAATGAGCGAAAACCAAGTGGCTTCAAGTCCACTCTCCTCCGAACTCTCCGAGTTGCCACTATCGACAACTTCCAAGGCGAGGAAGCCAAAGTCGTGGTGATTTCCCTGGTGAGAAGCAACAGCCAGAACCGCTGTGGATTTCTGCGAACACCAAACCGCATCAATGTCCTTCTTTCTCGTGCAAAACATGGCATGTATATCATCGGGAACTCAGAAACATCAAGACGCGTCGATACGTGGGGGAAGGTCCTTGACATCTTGGAGCAAGACGGGAATTTTGGTCCCCAGCTGGAACTTAACTGTCCTCGTCATCCTGAGACTCCTATTGCAGTGACAGATGCAGAGCAATTTGTGCAATTCTCGCCCGAGGGAGGCTGCAGTCTGCAGTGTGGTAAGCGTCTTCCGTGCGGTCATCCCTGCAAGCAGAAATGTCACTCGGAAATGCTTCACAAAGTCGCCTATTGCTCAGAACCTTGTTCCCGACCCATGCCAGGCTGCACACATTCCTGTCCAAGATACTGTGGAGATACATGCCCAAAAAGATGCACCATCCCGATGTATGATACCGAACGAATTCTTCCATGTGGACACTCGATGTCGACCCTTCCATGCTGGCAAGCGCAAAACCTTGATCTTGTCAAGTGTCCCGTATTTGTGAAAAAGCATGTCCCGCGCTGCAACCATACTGTCACTGTCGCCTGCCCTATCGATGTTGACGGTGATGGGTATAAATGCACAGAAACTTGCGAGGCCATCTTGTCGTGTGGGCATAACTGCAAGCGCTCTTGCTGTACTGCGAGAAGACGAGATAATGAGGAAGTCGAACATGGAGACTGTACACAGAAGTGTGGAAGACCCTATTCGACTTGTTCTCATGCCTGCAATGCCAAATGCCATGGTCAAGAGGTCTGTCCACCATGTAATTCCCCTTGTGATGTAGAATGTGGCCATTCTCGATGCTCTCAGAAGTGTTCAGATCCATGTGCACCTTGTGCAGTCTCGCGGTGTCTCTCATCATGTCCTCACAGCACTTGCTCAATGCCTTGTGCCGCACCTTGCGATCACATTCCATGCTCTTTGCGCTGTGAAAAGATCTTGTCATGCGGTCACCAGTGTCCATCCGTGTGTGGTGAGATTTGTCCCTCAGAGAAGCACTGTCAGATCTGTGCATCCAATTCGATCAAAGAGACTCCCGTGGACTTCATCTTGGGCGAATCATACCAAGAGATCAATCTAACAGAAAACCCCTGCATTTTCCCAAAGTGTGGACATTTCTTGACGATCGAGAGCATGGACGGTCAAATGGATCTCAAAAAGCATTACTGTCTGGATGATATGGGGAGACCCACGGCAATAGCCTCATCCTCTGAGCCATTCTCCATTGACGACATTCGGGCATGTGCCACCTGTCGCGGTTCGTTGAGGAGCTTGTCTCGCTATGGAAGGCTCGTGAGACGTGCACTGCTCGATGAAGCGACGAAAAAGCTCATCTTGTATGTGAACCAGCAGTACGTGCCACTCGCTCAAGAGCTGGCTTTTTTGCTGTCGGGGCTACAAGCTCGTAATCGAATCGCAGCAGTGGCCGCAGTGGTATTCCAGGGTGATATCAAAATCAGGCTTGAAGGACCTCCTTCACATCAAATACCCTTGATGAGCAGACTGGTCAACAAGAAGTTCGAGTCCCGTTGGAAGGATATTTTGGCACTGCGCTACAAGATAGGACAGTATCAAGACAGGGTGAAGGTGGAAGAGCAACCCTTCAATCAGGTCCGCAACATGGTGGAAGACGCACGTCGACGGAAGAGAACTGCCGGTCAGTTTGGTTTTCATGAAAGTGTGCTTCAGACTAAAGGGCAAATCCAAGCCGCTTCGCTACTTCTCCGCTTGGACACAGCTCTGCTGGCGGATTTCATTTCCTTGAAGAAAAATGTCCCTCTGGGTCGGGATCAAAGCGACTTGTTCGTCGACTTGAAAGAGAACAGAAAGGAAAGCCAGCGCCTGATCGACGACTCAATCGCTTCCCATCGTGTCATGCAACAAACTGAAGGGAACATGTTTCTCGCCCAGCTATATGCTCTGGAGCTAAAAGCCGTGAAAGAGCCGGAGAAGGCTGCGACTCTCCGCGATGGAGCCAAAGCTGCGCTAGAAGAGTCAGACAGGCTTTGCAACGCTTATCCTAGCCAGACACGGGGTCTAGCCGACGAAATCGAGGGGACTCGATCTATGCTCAATGGCACGACATTCTACGCACCGGTGACCAATGAAGAGCGCATGGCCGTGTTAAATGCCATGGCAAAGGAATTCCGGGGAACGGGACATTGGTATTATTGCGAGAACGGACATCCTTTCACCATTGGGGAGTGTGGGGCCGCTATGCAATTATCACGATGTCCCGAGTGTGGATCAAAAGTGGGTGGTCAAAACCATGAGGTGGCCATGGGAGTGACCCATGCGAGTGACTTGGAAGAAGGATTGGGACTGATGCGGATTGACACTTGAGTGTGTGTACTTCAATTGCTCGTCGATTCCTAGCCAAGTCCGTGTCTCTCGCTCTTGGTCTAATCGCTTTCTCCTTCCATCGTGATTTTCGATTCTGTTGCAATTTGTTCAGTCGAGGATATTTTCCTTTCATTTTTCCGATTCATAGAGGTCGTACTTGAACCAGGCAATGCTGAAACAGGGGGAGAAGGCTAGGGAAAAGCCACCCTCGCTATGTACTAATCTAACATTTCATTTCGGTGTATTGCTGAAGTTGAATGAGAATTTACTTGGCGATCTGGCTCAATCTAAGATTTTTAAAATCAACAGCATGAACAAAAGCTCATGAAAAGTCTTTGTAACAAATCTAGCCCTCGAGCTGGACGCATCCTTTATTATTCGTATCCGCACTTGTTGAGTGATTCAACGATGGAACTCGAGAGTTAACAAAGAGTAATGAAGTTCCGATAATAATAGCATCCGTGTCATTTTCTTCTTTGACTCTAAATATTTTACCATCAAAAACGAATGGAAATCTACCCTTCGAATAATGTTAACAAGGGACACTTCGAATTTCTGCAAAGATTCATTCAAACAAGAGATAGAAGTACTACTTTATGACCTTCTCAAAGTTTCCTATCGACATACATAATTTGATTTCGCCAGCTCAAGTCAATAATCATACATCTATTTGAATTCGCACTGTTCAGAACCATTTATCAATATCAGACATCGTATCAACTCCGTGACAATGGCCAAACCCGGCGAAAAGCGAGCCGCGAGTGCCTCTCCTGAAATGGGCGAAGAGCCACCTGCTAAGAGAACTAAGGAAACGCCCAGTGATTCACCTAATTTCCAATGCACATACACCACCATCGGGGTTATCCCGGTGCATCTCCGATCCAAGAACGTTGCGCATTTTATGGTCGAATTTTTGGATATGGATCAAGGGGTTCTTGGTGACGATCAACTTAACAAGCAAGGCCTCCGCAGCAATCACTGCATTCTTAAACTAGTTTTTCAGCATGAACAACTTAAAGATACTGCTCACGCACCCGCTGGGACCAATGGACTTGTCATTGACCTTAAATTTGCTGGTCCTTCTGGCAAAAAATGTTCCGATGGCAATCTAATCATAAAAACGATCGGCTACAATGGCGCACGTAGCAAAGCGGTGAAAGTGGGCGAGATTCCGATTACGCAAGGCAGAGGACGGAATAAGTATAAAAAGGTGAAGGATTTTCTCGAGGTCCTGGATAAGAACTCGTTGCTTCTGTGTGGCTTCAACACCGAGCAGGAAACGGTAGTTGGTTGTCAATACTTTGCGTGGTGTATGTTAGATGAGCTAACATCGGGTTTCTCATACGCAAGGCATTGATAGAGACTCCGATGAGGCCAAGGAGGAAATTTCTGGTTCTTCAAGCCAATCTCCCGAGAGTGATCATACTTATCGCCCTTCTTCGGCTTCGGATGAGCAGGATACAAGTACTAGTGGGTCTGGATCTGATGGAAGTTCTGGCTCGAGTGGTGAGGGATCATCACCCCCGTAAGGGTGCAGTATGAACAGTGACAGTTTATGTTGGTGAGGGCGAGTCGCTTGGTTCAAAAGCTGACACTAGATGGAATACCTAACACGGAAATCGCTGTAGTTGGTTCTGTGTACATTGATTTTGCAGACGCGTTTTTTCTCTGGATTTTGTCAGTCTGCGTTCTCTGGAAATTTACCTTTATTTTTGCTGTTTTTGCTCTTTCTCTGCGGCTCCATACTTTGAATAGATTTCCGTGTTTATTCGCATTTAAAAAAACATCCAACAACTACAAGTGTAGTGCAGATAGTCCGTCTATATTAAAGTCTGTCAGGTATGGTGAGTGTTGATTGGTCAAAAGAAGATAATAGCGGGGGCATCAAGCCATGACGCACTATGATTGGACAGGGGAAATACGCTATCTTTATCAGGCAACCACAACAGAGTGTTTTACTTCGAGTTCAGTACGCAAAGAAGTGGAACTTATTGTGTCATGAAACTTCGATGCATAACGTAGAAGGTCCAAGCCCGAGTACATCAAATATAGAGTACCCGGTCATCTCTACAAGAATGAGCGACAGGGAACCGAGGGATGAAATCTCGAACAGCCGGATATCTGGTTCGTCGCCATGATGGAACAACAACTGTCTTTTGAATGGGGCAAGGGCTAGAGATCTCTCTTATTATTGTGTGAGCCCATATTCCATCTTTTGGTGCTGTCGAATAAGATTTGAGGGACAGATCGAGCGATCACGTGATGATGATGGACGACTCCGCGGGCATCCACGCTCTTCCACCAGCTACCCACAATGCAGCTCTCGACGACCTTGATCCTTATAGCGCTTTGGATCGGTGAGTGAAACACCCATGGAATACCCGTCTGACCAACTCTCGACCATCGACCCCATGATCAAAAAGACAAACAAATTAACACGCTCGCAGTCTTTCGCATCTGGAAAGCACGGCGCGCAGCATCGGAGCCCATGATGTCCCACGGAAAAGTGATCAACGTTGACAAGTAAGATATTCCCCCGCGTGACGTGAGGTACGACATATTCACGCAATAACTTCCAGCGAGGTGATCTTCAAGGCCCTCACCTCCTCCGGCCCCGTCGTCATCGATTTCTACGCCACCTGGTGCGGACCCTGCAGGGCCGTTGCGCCGAAAGTGGGCGAGTTGAGCGAGAAATACCCCAATGTGCGGTTTGTGCAGGTGGATGTGGATAAGATGAAGAAGGTGGCCCAGGACTTCAATGTGACTGCCATGCCCACCTTTGCTTTCCTCAAAGATGGACAGGAAGCTGGGGCGCGGGTGCGTGGAGCGGATCTGCGAGCACTGGAGAAGAATATTCAAGACATTTCCGCGTGATTCATGTTTTCTAGACGGGGCATGATGCATGCGAGGTCATAAGTAAATAGAGATCAAACAAGTGATACGGCAATCCAGGGCTTCTGCAGAAAATTCTAGATTTTGCTATGAGCTATAAGTGAGCGAGTATTTGAAAATATCTGCCATTGAGTATATGTCAGATGCAAATATTGACAAAGGTGTCGAAAGAGGATTGGGAAAGGGATTTGCTGCCTCCAGCGGACTGAGAATACGATACTGATCTACGGGTTGGGTGGGAATGTAAAGAAATTTTTGCATTAGGTGGAACCAGTATAACCTCTATGAAATGCATCAAAAGGGAATGAAGCCGTAGAAACAGACAAGAAGACAAAAGAAATGGTATTTGACAGGAATCCTGCAACTTCCGAACCCCAGTGCAACCAAAGACCGACGACCCGCTTAGAGGATGGAGCCGAGGGCAACGCAAGGGAGGCCGGCACCGACCAGGTCGTTGGACTATATCGTATTAGCGAGGGAACTTGAACAAAGCGAGGAATAATACATACGGCAGTGGAAGGAGAGTTCGCACAGCAGGCGATGTTCTGCTTGCACTTCTGGTTGAGCGCATCCTGGAGGGCGATGGCGATGATGGGGACTGCGGGATGATTAGCAAGAGTAGGCACATTGAGGCTGGGCAATACGTACTCTGGGCGTCGAGCTTGGAGCACTGGTCGAAGATACCGGCGCCCTGAGCACCGGAGCCGGTACCGATCAGGTTGGAGAGGAGGCCGCCGCCGAGGCCAGAGTTGACATCGGTGGTGTCACCGGCGTAGGTGGCCTTGTTGCAGCAAGAGAGCTGAGCCTGGTCACCGCACTTGGACTGACCCTCCTTGACGGTCATGCTGTCGGGGATGGGCCACTTGACGTGGCCGTGCTCGTGGCCCTGCATGGCGTTGTTAACACCCTCGGTGGGCAGAGCAGCAGCCAGGGTGCTGAAGGCGAGGACAACGGCGGAAATAGTGAACTGCATTGTGCAGGTAATTAAAGATTATGGTCTTTAATAAAAGAGCAAAGGTATAATGCTTGGAAGATGCTTTGGCTTGAGAGAGGAGAGAATGGAAGTGTGTGATGAGGAAGTAGAGGGCGATTGCAACGAGGCCTTTTATCTTCGACGATGGCAAGTGTTTGGATGCTTCAAGTCTTGATATCCAGCAAAAACACCATCCATTTTTGCGCCGGGAATGTCCCACGCAAGGGTGTGGCGTCCTGACTCTGGCGAGTATGAAGCTCCTTAATTGGTGGGTTCAGCCCTTCCGGAATTTTGCCATCAATCAGGCCCCTGTGCTCCTTGGGACAGCCGCGTCCCTGCATTCCCCGAGATGGTGGCATCCACGAGAGTGACCCTACCCGCCGGGTTAATTGATGAATCTCAAGATGGAGTGTCCCTGGCAAGGCAAACAAGCGCTGAAGCTTGATTTTGCCAGGGCGAGCTCAGTATGCGGCCCCGATAGTATGCCACTATGGACCGTCTAGAATGATCCGTCTCCACGCTGTGCATACGATGATTCTCATCAATTGCGGAATGTTCCATCAGTTCGAACTCTCGATGAGATCTACATCTAACGATTGTCTTCAGATGATGCGTGATGCCGTCTGGTGCTCGGCTCCCGTGATGATCTATGGGATCGGTTGCAGTTGATCATAATGGACCCATATCAATGGCAACAATCTTCTACCGTAAAGTGCCCAACAATCTTCTACCCGAGGTAATCCAAGTCCCTCGATCTCCACTGTCAAATCAATCTGACGATCGGATTGTGAGTCAGCATCACCCCTGCCAGCGTTGCGATCGCAAGTATCCCCGGTGGCCGGCCCTGTCGATCTCTACTCACCTGGATTCAGCGCGTGTTTATACCAGCCCATGCTGGTTACGATGGGCGACCGAGAGGATCGACACCGATCACAGGGACGGAATGGATTATCGACACCCTGGAGGGATTTGGGTTCGTCCCGCCCATTTTTCCAAGTTTCCCTGCTGTGCCGGGGATGGCATACCCGGCTGTAGACTGTGAGCCATTGGGATTTGAAATGAGAATATGTGATCTATGTGATCGAGTCTTTTTCCAAGGTTGGTGAGATCGGAAAAGATCCAAGTGCGCTGGCCAAGTCGGAATGAACCCCTTGTTGACTTACCGCTCTCTGTCAAGTAGTCCGGTTGTCTGCGATGCACAGGTGAGTGCGAGCCTAGCTCTATGGTATCCGAGAAGTTAGTATTCGAAGGTCATATCATGGTCCTATTGGAGTTGGTCTCTGGTCGCATGTTTTGAAGGACTGTCCGAGCTAGCTCGAGTAAATACTACCTAGTATACCTATACCATATTCGGAGTGGAGTTTAAATTCAATTGGAACTGGTTTACTGGCATATCACATTCGATTGTCATTTTATTTCCATGGGAAATTAATGAAGTGGTCCAGTAGGTATGTGAGCATATCATGAATATCGATGTGGTGGTGGTTTAGTGGATATATCTAGCAAGGGTGGATGGATATATCTGCGGACGAGGGTAGTGAACATCAACTTAATCCAATGCATACCTAGGTAACCAACCACCAAGCTTTTGCCAATTATACCAAACCATCAATTCTAAAACATCCAGAAATAGGATAGCATCTGAGGCTCTGCGACTTTATAGACAAGCCCCGGAGGCTTCCCGACCACACGCCGTCGTGTCCGTCTTGTCCCCGATTGTTGCTCCGGTCGGGGGGTTTATTCATCCGACACTAACCATATATAGTAAAGATCGGCCAATAACGGCCCGATTGCTGTCACTCGTTCTATGAATATCGCCAAGGCTGAGGGATCGCGAGTCATGCATCTAGAAACTGAAAAAAGGCGGTGCAATTGAGCTTCTACGGAGTAGAGATATAAGAGTTGCGAAGATGCGACCAAACCATCATATCCAAACACGGCTCACAATCCGAATTACCAAGCAAAATTCGCAACTCTCCCACATCACCATCACCAAACCCGTTACTATACATTCCAAATCATCATGTCCTCCACCACTGCTTTCTTCGGTGCCACTGGCGGCTGCACCAGCGCCTGTCTCGCCCACACTCTCCGCAACGGCTACAATGCCATCGCGCTCGCCCGCACCCCATCCAAGCTCACCACCCAAATGCTCGAGCAACCCGGTGTCACACAAGACCACCTCGACCAACACCTGCGCATCGTACAGGGTGACGCCACAAATGTCGAAGCCGTCATCAAGACCCTCATCGACTCCGAGGACAGCACCGGCCCCACGCTGGTCTCGCGGATTATCTCCGGTCTTGGCGGCACACCCGCCATGAGCTATACGCAGCCCTCGCCCTGCGACAAGATGAAGATGCGCGTGCCCGCATTGCCGCACCTCGAACTAGACAATCCGAATATCACGGAACAGGCAACGCGCACGCTACTCCAGGCACTCCAGCAAATCGCCGCGCGCTTCCCCTCTTTCCAGGACTACGCGGCCGTCGCGCCGCGGGTCACGATCATCTCGACGACGGGCATCAGGGAAGGACCGTCGGATGTCCCATTCTGGTTCCGCGGGATGTACCACACGCTCCTGGCGCAGCCGCACCAGGACAAACTGCAGATGGAGAAACTGGTGAATGCGGAGGGGGCAAAAAAGGAGAGTCTCCTGTGTGGCGGGCTGGTGCTTGTGCGGCCGAGTTTGTTGACGGGTGATCATCGGATTGTGGCTGCGGATCAGGATTCCGGGTACGCGAAGATGCGCGTGGGGACCGATCAGGAGCCGCAGAGTGGAATCGGGTATACGATTCCCAAGCCGTTGGTTGGGGAGTGGATCTACAAGGAGCTTGTTAAGGGGAACGGTGATCAGTGGGTTGGCAACGGGGTGTTGTTGACTTGCTAAGAGTGGAGTTGGTGAGGGATTCCATATATGAGATCGGAGGATATTTCGATATCATAGATTAATTTTTCAGGTGGATTATGACAATTGCCGGAGAATCGAGACCACAGGCGTGTATTCAACTGAGATCAAAGCAAGCGCTAGTCTATTTCTAAACGCAGCAAATTCACTGGACATTCATCAGACATCCAGATAATGACAAAGGTTGAGGGCCAGCCAATTTCGGCAAGGGGAATCATAAAAGCCAGAGAGCTATTAAATAGAAATATGTAAAAGAAGGGAAAAAAAAATCATCCAAGATCTCCGATCTCCCAGATCCATAGAACGCCAAGGCTCGAATATAACTTTGCCGGTCGAATCAGACGCGGGCCAGGCATGAAAGCTGTACAATCAACAATCCCGACAAGAATGGTCAAGATGGTGATATGTCAGGAGTCGTAGCCTGACGGGTGATGTCATGACAGTCGTGAAATAGTGGGCAGCACAGAGAAACGCTTAGGTACCGGCGAACGGCTCCGGACGCTCAACCTGCATGCTGCGACGCTCTTCCTTGACCTTCCGCTTCTCCATTTTCTTCATCGCTTCCTCGGTCAGTTGCTGGCGGAAGAGCCGCTCCACGATTTCTTTCTTGCGAGTCATCCGGTCACCGATCATGATCATCACACCACCCGAGATGTTGCAGGTGATGGAACAGCACAGGATGGCCGTGGTCAAGGACTGCGGCCGTTGACCTGGTTTTTCCATACTCCAGGTGCATGCGCCAAGAGCCATCTGAAGCAAGGAGTGGAAGTCGAGCAAGACGACGATGGCGATGAGAACGCGCATGGGGAAGGCATGGTGAGTGAAGGTTTCATGCGGCTTGTAGAAAGTATGCGACTTGGCAAACTTGGCCTGGTGGTGGATCAATCGCAGCTGCTGGCGAGGATCAAGGACAGAGTATTCGTGCTCATCCTCCTTCGGCGTATCTCCGAATTCGACATCGATATCCTTCTCTCGTTTGGTCGGAAGGTCGTTCTTGTCTTTCAGGCTCGGAAGCTGCCGTTTCTTACGCAGCTTCCAGGTCAGGTGAGTATAGTGCGCAATAAAGATCATGTGGTATGTATCCACCGCTCGGAAAGGGGCCAATCCGTCACCCATGATGGCGAAGAGGGCCACCAGGATGTTGTCGATAACATTGACAACATAGAGTTGCTTGTCGCCGACATAAATCCAGCCTGATGTTATTAGAATGCGATGTCAATTCAACGCGGTTCATGTAAACATACCGATCAAGAAGAGCACCCAAGCAAGACCGAACAATGTGATCAGAGTTGCGTAGAGGGTCACAAGAAATCCCAATGCTAATGGAAACTTGTCAGAAGTCATTCATGTCGACATCCTCTGTAAGGAAACTTACGCTTTCGGACATACTGCCCAAATCCTCTCATCGAGCGCTTGAACTTGGACCGGCGGGAGTGAAGCATATGTCGAACGTGATCGTTCAACTCTATGAAGTCCTCCCGGGTCCATCCATCAAGCTCATGGTTTTCCGGCAGGACAGCATACCGAGGACCCATCAGCACAGAAGACATGCTGGAGAAAGGTCGGAGCTGTTCTAATGTAGGCCGCTGCTTCAGTTTGGAATCCTCGGACATCTCCCCTTCGTCTGTCGTAGTCCCCTGCTCTTCGTCCGACGGCGGATGTCGCGAGAGGGTGTACGTAGGCATACGGTTCACCCAGCCACCCAAATTGGGCACGAATAAGGAGTTCTGAACATTTGTAAGGGTCGACAATGCGGAAACCTCGGGATCTGCCATGAAATAGCACATTAGCAACTTGTTGCAAAGACATCCGACCGATTCTGATGTGCCGTGTCTTACCGATCACGTCGAGTACATCGACTACATGGGGCCCATATTCATTTGCCTGTTGCTGCTGCTCCCGTTCCTGTTGTGTAGAGACGGTGGGCGGTACCCCCGTCACTGTCGACGCTCGGTTTCGGGAGAAACGATTCAGTGCTGCCTGACTGCTCCGCCGGAGCCGGCCCGGAGGGCGCTGTAGAGCTGGTTGAGGTGGCTCAAGATGCTCCGGGGCGTGTTGTTCATCCTCGGCAGCCGGAGAATCTTGCGTTGGGGATTGTGCTGATCCTTGTTGCAGGGAACCGTGGCGAGACGACTCCTCCGATAGAGGAAACATAGACGTTCCAACGCGCGAGATAACGTGCGGTGGAGGGGAGGACCATCGCCCCGGCCGTGGCTCGGAGCTACTACGTCTCCGTCCTCCATGCCACGATTCATCCTCCTCGGCCACCGGCGATCTAATCGAGACTTGTCGAGTCAGAGATGGCCCGGCTTGGGCTTGCTCGGGTTCGGTATTCTGCGGTTGGTCGGTGGCGGCTTCTTTATTGATGGTATCCAAGGAGGATGCGGAGGGTAAACGCGACAGTCGGATACTGGGTCGACGGACGCGATTCATGCTTCCCGGAGCACGCAAGGTGGCCAGCGGAGGCCTTGAGGAGGAAGGCTCGGTGGGCTGCTGCCCCGGGGCATTGTCCCGGGCAGTGGAGGATTCCTCCACGGTCTCAATGCGATCCATGGAGGCGATAGGGAACAGGGGGAGGGGGAAGGATTTCGGAAGGTGGCTGGGTCAGGAGAATGACACCAAGGTGGTCGATGGTATCAAAACCCAGCAAAGAACGATATGAGCCCAACTCCCCCTAGACCATTGAAGACCGAGCACGAAAGTCCGAGGAAAGAAATTCCCTAGTCTGGACCGGAAAGTCTTCGCGACCGGGGTGATGAGTCAGCTGGTCGAATCTTGTTTTCCCAAGTGACGAAGATGTGGAGCCGATGCGGAGTCTGTGCGGGAGACTAAGATGTCGATCAGTGTTGCTGGCACTTGCTTGCGCCTGGAAAATCAGTCACGGCGTGCAGATGCGCCACTGGAATCATCCAGCAAGGGTGTGGGTGGCGAACTGACGTGATCCAGGGCCGACAGTGCTGCGGTACATAATGTAGATAGATGTACCTGGACTGGCAAGGTGGAGTCTCCCAGACTTGGCTTTGATGATCTACATTTTGCATGCGTCGACCGACACGAGACCCGACGAGTAAGCCACACACGCGATAATTTGGCTTGAAGAGCATCCTCTGATCACGGTATTCATCGGTGCTGGGTGCCATCTAGTACAGGATATTTTGAAGTCAAGACTAAATCCATTCGGCCGAAGACCTTGATTTGCGATCTCTCGGCTTTTAGTCTCCCTCAAGGCGTTCATCTCAAAAGACTTTAAATACCGTTGAAAAATATAATTGCAAACATCCGTAAGCCTGTAAATATTAGTGGAGCTCTCTTGGAATTTTCTTTTCGACTCGGGATTTTGAAGAATACTTCTATAGTTCACTATACGCAAGTTCTACTGTCCGTCTTGATACAGTATATAGTGCCCTTTCCAACGAGCAGCCGGTATGCTTAGCATTCGGGCAATCCAGCCATCAGGTGTTCATCCCAAGGTCTTCTCAGAGCTTCCTCAAACTGAAATAATCATTCTCGAATTCCGAGGTGTTGGTATCCTCGGGAATTTAGCCCCTCTTGTCCGGGACCAAGCCGCGCGCCACCCCGTCACGAAGGCGGTCCGCGGGCGTTTCGCTGTATCTTTGGAAGCAAAGCCTAGTTATCTGGTTGTCTTTTACCACGCAGCCAAAATAGCGGGCGATGTTTTTATGCGGATGTGTTACTAAAAACTGGTAGGTATGCGCCTCTCGGAGCAGGTCTGAGCTACATAGAATGATATTTCATTTCGAAAATAGAAAATTGGGCTCTTCTTCAGTAGCCCTTCAAGAGTGTCTGGTAATGAAGATAGCTGGATCATCAACATCGCGACCTGGACAGTACGCACCCCCGCCCGCCATAATCAAAACTAATAATGTGAGGTGATACATAAACCCCGCCTGGCCTACATACTGTATTGTATTACCCACTTGGGCCTCCTTGTAAAAATAGGTTTCCGGGCCTATGTTCCAATCATTATTTTAAGATATCACCAATAAGAGCATTTGTATTAGATTGTTCGTATTGATCTTTCAATAAACCAAAAAGCGTATCAAGCGGGTAAGCCAATATGCAGGCCAGGGGGGTAAAGCGGTGAATATCATGATTCAGATCTCAGTACCCAAATTGTGGATTGCGGTATTCGAGGCGCATCATGATTTCTTTGATATAGAGGAACTTAACGCTTCTGGAGTCTATCCATCTATTGTCCTACTCACATCGGACAGTACGTCCAACCTGGTCCGTAGGCTTTCGAGCTGTGCGCTAGGATCCAGTTTCTACTCTCCGTGTGGCTTTAATATTCAAGATATGGATGTTTTGGTTTGCTTTCTAGGTATCCGTTTACTCTAAATGTACACATCCGAATGGCTTCACAGTTCAAACATAAGCTGAAATGATATATAATTTTGCCAGATTCCAGCTGGAGTTTGAAGATCTAGCCATACTCTTCTCCTTTGACAATCTACTTAGTTGCTCCTTCCATCCTCTCCTTACAGACTTTAATTACCTATCAGCATACCTCTCCACGGAAGCGATGGCTAAGAATCTGGAACCCTCATCTTCATCTTCGCAACCAAGCAGCCACAAGCGGGCTAGTTCGATTGACTCAAACTCAGACCGGCCACCGAAGAGACCAAATTTATCTCGAAGTCCTTCGCCATCTCCCTCGCCGAGACAACGACCCACAAACCCTAGTCTATACACGAAATCCTTCTTCGAAGACATGGCCGCCACGATCCTACTGGGATTCCCATTTCGCAGCTTTGCCCGAAAACATGGCTGTCAAAGGGGAGATGTCCTCGATTCCCTCAGCGCCGTAGTCATTGACCCTCTTCGTAAGTCGGGTTCACTCGGATCCGATTACTATGAGTCCATAATTGCCAATTGGTGCGCTGGTCATGATCAACCCCCCGATGCCACTGCCGCTGTAGGCGGAGGAAGAGATAATCCAATCGCCAACACTAGTGGCTCCAGCTCTAGTACGAACGAAACGGCTTCTGATCCATCTCGAACGTTTGTGATCATCGATGATTCTGGTAGCAGCAATGACAAACAAGAAGTTGCCAGGCGGCAGCCGTCAATCATTTGTCTTTCGGGACTTGATGATAGTTCGTCGGACAATGCAGTGCGAGTGGAAAGCAACCCACCCAGCAAAACTCAAGTATCACGCTGGGATAGGAAGCCTCCGACCGAGCGGGTAAAAGTCAAAATCGATCTATGGGGATCGTATATTCCCGTGAACCAATGGATCGAAGGGTGGCACCGAGTTCGACCGACATCCACTGATGCCATGTCCAATGAGGAATTTGCAGCGTGGCTCGACAAGAGGAATAGAAACATAGACCATGATGAGTATTAAGAGGTAATGAAGTTATGAACTATTTGTACATGACTACCCACCACTCGTGTGTCCACGCATGAAGCCGTCCCCAAACAGCGATGTGAGTTCGACATAGGGCATATGGTCTGACTGGGGACATTCAATAGCACTTTCGAAGTCCAACATAGTCACGGCCCCTGTCTCTCTTGCATACAAGACGTTGTGCTTTCCAGAATCGGGCACGTAGATTGAGACGGACCGAAGAATACGGATGGCCTTTTCGCATTCCTCACGGATGTGGATTCGCTCGCGGTGGCTAAGTTCGTCCCAGATATGGGCGAGTATCTTTCCATCCTTATGGGGGAGGACAAGCGCTCTTCCGTCAGGGAATAAACTTGAGCACAATATGTTCCCGTTAAGTATCATGTTTGCGAAAACATCGTAACCGCTAGGTCGGGAGTCTAATAGACGCTCGTAGACTCCACATTCCGCATTCGACCTAGACAAATATACATAGTGAGATCAGAACTGGGATAAAGGCATTCAGGAATATACTTACGCCCGATCGTGCCTAGGGCTCCAGCACTTCACAATGTAGCGTTTCCCTTGGCGTTCAATCTCGAAGAAGGCCTTATCTGTCTGGCTAGGGGGTGAAATCCTCCTGGTCACGTTTAGGATATATTTCACCTCCCTGGTGGCTGACAATGATTGCATTAGGGGTGATGTTCGGGTTCCCTCCGTTCGCTGGACTGGCCTCAATGACATGATCTCTGTGCCTAGAGGCGCAGGAAGAAGCCTGTACACCATGTCCGCCTCGAAGCTAACATTAATTTTAGTGACAATAGACCAATACTCGTCGAATATCACTTACTCGCTCTGCCTTGAAGTCTGAACCCTCGATGTAGTCATGACCCTGTTCAGTCATGATACAGAACCCCGCAAAACACTGTCGAACAGACAAATTCGTGTCCCGGTCTCAAATCGGTGGGGAGACACAGAAAGCGAAGTCGGCTGTCCGCTTGACGAATACTGCTTCCCGGTATGTCGACAGAAAGCCGTAGCGCAATCCGAATTTCCTCGTCTGCGCCACAAGTTGACCTAGGGGTATATAAGTGATATAATAACATAGAACTGGAATGGGTTAATACATGCCAATATGAGGTAGAAACTGCGTTAGACCCGTGGAGTTGGACACAGAGAATTGGCTGAGTGCGACATTCCAGTAGGCCTTGAGTTCCCCGACCAACTTAACCTCCCATTGCGAGTCGTCGCCGAAGAGTCACCCCTACTGATCCATCGGTAAACACATCCGATGTTTGAGTTTCGAACGCTTGGATATCCCCTATCACTATTTCCGGCTGTGATGTGCGCGCTAGAACCTTGGCAACTGGGTCGCAAACATTGTTCACGAACTGACCCGATAGATCAATCTCATTCCCCACCAGGTAAACCTCGCCGCCGGGAGAGTCAATATGGTCAACCTGGAAGTTGAGGTCCAGCGACACGAGGGCTGATTGGATCTCTTGGTTGAATGTGGCCCACGGGTGGATAAACCTTTGATGAATCCACTCGTTGGAGGCTGATGGGTGGGTTGTTCCACGGGCTTGTCGTAAGCGGGGCAAAGGACTCGCAAGGACTTGATTTGCCGTCTGCATCTTATTCAGTTATTGATGATTGATGGCTGGACTACAATGTAAACAGGAGTAGGATTAGGAGAATGAAGTAGAAGTAGAGGAAGGTACGGAGTACTACTCCGTGCAAGATAATACAATTGGCTTCCCGCCACTAAGCCTTTTCGGGTGGGATGAAGAGGCATTTTATGCCTGGTAATTCAGGCATATACATCTAGAACAAGAAGACTTCTTATTTCGTGGAAGCTGTTAGGGAATTGTTCGTTCTGGGCCATTCCGTCAACGTACCAATTACGAACAAGTACGCTGATGTCGCTGGAGGAATTAATGCTCTGGTCAATCCGCCATCTTGTCCATAGAACACATCAAACATCTATTGGCATGAGTCCGCTGCACTCTCTGCGTACAAGCGACATAGCCACCATCGTTTGGAACTGCTCGGTACCAGAGACGAGCGCTTGACGGAGACTGAGCCGGAATGGTGGCATTTGTGTTCATCTAGCACATATTGACTCTTCAGATTCAGCTGTGGAGATCAGATGTGGCAAGTGGAGTCGGCTGGGATGGAAGTTCGATCCTGTGACAGCTAGAGGTGTCATCTCAACAAGGGGAGAAATAGTCTGATATTCAGAATTAGCGATGAAATGAAAATTGAAACCATAAAGCTGATCACAAAGGAGAGAATAATATATGTTCATCCCGTGAAAGGTGCAACGGTACTACCGATCGAAGACCATGGTATCGCGAAGAACTGGTTGGCGTGGGTCTCTAGTATGACATCAAAGCTCTTGCTGGGAAGTCGGCGGGTCCCTAGCGGAAAGTGTTAGGGGGCCATGGCGGGACGTTCGGGGGCTACGTGGGGGGCATTCTAGGCACTGTAGGCACCGACAGCCCCTAAACCGGGCGGCTTCACCGAATGTATTCGTCCCAACAAGGCTAGCGCTCACCGCCTCCTCCTTTCCAACTTCGCTCGCCAGGGAGTCAGACGCTCTTCCTTTCCTTCCTTCAAGAGTCAACAACTGCTATATCCCATCCATCTCTTCTCCCCTTTCAATCGGTATCTAGGGCACCAAGCTACCCTGCTCCTTCCCTCAACACCTCCCCTCGTCAAGTTTCAACCCGCCCCGGCACAACAAACATCCCCCTCTGTTTGTTTGACACAAACTTCAAGCTTTTCTCTCTCAACCTCTTTGTGTCTTAACGCCGTCAATATGTCTGCCGTTGAAGCTGTCACCGACAAACTGGCTTCCGCCACTATCAACGAGACCCCGAACACCAATGGCGCTCCCGCGGCCACCCAGGCAACCACTGATGCCGCCGCTGCCAGTGCCGACGAGGGCCGTCGTCTGTACATCGGCAACCTTGCCTATGCCACTACCGAGGAGGAGCTCAAGGAGTTCTTCAAGAGCTACACCATGTAGGTTACACCCATCCAGACCCAATTGTTTTCGTCCCATCTCTTGGAACAATTTTGTTTTGATGGGATAACAAGACTGATTCGGATGATAGCGAGAGCACCTCGATCCCGGTGAACCCCCGCACCAACCGTCCCGTCGGCTACGCGTTCGTGGACCTCACCACTGCCGCCGAGGCCACCGCCGCCATCGAGGCCCTTTCCGGGAAGGAGATCCTCGCCCGTAAGGTTTCAGTGCAGCTGGCCCGCAAGCCCGAACCGGCCGAGGCGAAGGAAGGCGCCGCCAGCGGTGGTGAAGGTGCTAGCAGCAACGAGGGACGCAAGCGGACTGGCGGTCGGGGCCGAGGCCGTGGTCGCGCTCGTGGCCGTGGTGGCCGCGCTGGTCGCGGACGTGGTGTACGTTACCCAGATTTTCTAGGTCATATGGTGAGATGCTGACGTTTCTTCATAGGGCCAGGATGGTCAAGACGAAGCTCCTGCCGCCGCTACTGAGCAGGCTCCTGCGGCCGAGACCGCTCCCGAAACCGAAGCTGCTGCTCCCGAGGGAGCTAAGCAGCAGGCCAAGCCTCGCGTACGCCCCCAGAAGCAGCGCGGTCCTCCCGAGGATGGTATCCCCTCCAAGACCAAGGTCATGGTTGCTAACCTCCCCTACGACCTGACCGAAGACAAGGTGTGTAATCTCGACCCATAGACACCAGGAGGGTATGCGCTAATGATCCACACAGCTCAAGGAGATCTTTGCCGACTACCAGCCTGTCTCCGCCAAGGTTGCCCTTCGTCCGATCCCTCGCTTCATGATCAAGAAGCTCCAGGCTCGCAACGAGCGCCGGAAGACCCGCGGCTTTGGTTTCGTCAACCTCGCCTCGGAGGAGCTCCAGAACAAGGCTGTCACCGAGATGAACGGCAAGGAAATTGACGGTCGCACCATCGCTGTCAAGGTCGCCATTGACAGCCCCGGCAAGGAGGACGATGTCAATGCGGCTGCCGACAAGTATGAGGAAGCCAACCCGCCGGCTGAGGAGAATGCTGCTCCGGCTGCTGCGGCCACCGATGCTGCGGCCCCCGCTGTGGCCCCCGCCACCCAGGCTTAAATGGCTCTCGATTGTTACGACCGCAGATTGCTTGGTAGTATGGGGTGGAAGGTATGGGAACACATCAGGGAGGTCGTGTGATATGACGTGATTATCGTTGTTCCTTTTGCTTCAACCCAGGTCAGCTATGGATATGTCTTAGCTACTCGACCAGCTGCCCCGGAGGAATCTGTGATGTTGAGGGCGTGATGATCTTTTTTTACGGATGTCATGGATCATAATGACCATGCTGGAGAGCACTCCTTGCTGAGGCTTCCATCCTTCTAACGAATTTTGCCTTCTGTACTGTATCTTAGCACCCATTTAACTAACTGATGACGATCTGCCGCGAGTTCCCATGTAGTCCCATGTAGTCTGACCGTAACTCATGCCTTTTGTAGGTCAACCCCGGGACTTGATATCCATTGCATTCCGCGACGTCGACCTTGGCGATGACGCCAACCCGGGGCAACCGTCGCCGATCAGTGGACAAAACATACCCTCGCACCCTCCAACGTCGCATCTTCCTTCTGATCTGTCCATTACAGTTATTTCAACTTTTTACCCTCCGTTCTTCTCAATCTTGGTGGAGCCATTGAGATAGGGGTTCGGCACCCAAAACAGAAATACTCCGAGTTGCGGTGCGGTGCGAACATAGCCCAGTCCACCCGCCTCCACCCTCTTGGACCTACACACTCCCTCGCAATTGTGAACGGTTGCGCTATATATTCCCTATCACCATGTCTCGCATGTGGGAAGTCGACCCGGAGACCAAGACCAAGGTGCGTCCACCCTATCCACTGTGCGCCTCGATTTCGAGCTCCGCCGCACCGTAACTGACACGACCCAACCGGGGCATCCAGCTCCTCCAGATCTCCAAAACAAATGGAAACGAACGTTGCTGTGACTGCGGCGCCCCATCGCCTCAATGGGTGAGCCTCCCCTCGAGCCTGTTCCCCTCGCGCCCTGCCCTCGCCATCCTGGACGACAATCACAACCACAGACGAGAATGCTAACGTCTGGCCTTGTGCCAATCGATCCAGGCGTCCCCTAAATTTGGTACCTTCATTTGCCTGAACTGCGCCGGTACGCATCGCGGGCTCGGTGTACACATTTCCTTCGTTCGGTCCATCACCATGGATGCCTTCAAACATGCGGAGATCCAACGCATGGAGCTGGGGGGCAACGAACCCTGGAAGTCCTTCTACGACGCCCATCCAGTGACTGTCTCCGAGGGTCGCACATTCGAGGACTCGACAATCAAGGAACGCTACGAGGGCGACGCGGGCGAGGAGTGGAAAGAGCGCCTGGCGTGCAAAGTCGAGGGCCGCGAATACGTGCAAGGTCAGGAGAAGAAGAACAACAATGCCAATGCCTCGCGATCAAGTACGCCAATGAGCCTTGGGGGTGGCGGCGCTGCCGCTCGTACTGGATCTCCCGCTGCGTCGTCTATCCGGTCGCATGATGGCCAGCGGGGCGGGGCACCGAGTAAGAAGGAGCAGAACGAGGCTTATTTTGCGAAGCTTGGCAATGACAACGCTACTCGTTCGGACGCTCTGCCTCCGTCACAGGGTGGGAAGTTCACTGGGTTTGGGGGTGGCCTACCACCTAGTCCTGCTGGTGACCGCCGGTCTTCTGGGTTTGGCGGTTGGGGCGGATGGGGAGGTGGAGGGAGTGGCGGAAACCAGGCGCTCGATGACTTCCAGAAGGACCCCATGGGCTCTTTGACCAAGGGCTTCGGGTGGTTTGCGTCGACAGTGGGCAAGAGTGCGAAGACCGTGAACGACTCATATCTCCAGCCCACAGCCAAACAGGTACGAACGAGACCATGCATCCCTGACTTATGCACCCATTAGAAATACTGACCGGCGTCTTTCCCAACTATAGCTCGCCGAGTCTGACTTTGCTGCTCAGGCTCGCGTTCAAGCCGCCAACTGGGGCCAGAACCTGCAAGCTGGAGCTCGCGGTGCTGCTGACCAATTCAACCGCTTCGTCGAAGGCGAGGAGGAAGGTCGTCAGGGTGCCGCCCGCTCGCGCATTGAGCCCGAACGCAGAGACTTCTGGGATGACTTTTCGTCCCTAGCTTCTGAGGAACGCACCGGCCATGGCCGCAGTGGCTCCCGATCAGATGCCATCGGCACTGCGGCTATGCGCAAGGGTCCAGCTCCAGCTCCGTCTGCCACCGCTGACTCCACCGTTCCGTCTGGGGTAGAACATGGAGAGAAGGGAACGTCGTCGACGGCAAAAGCCAAAGACGACTGGGATGACAGCTGGTAGTGTATATATTTGTGCATATCTTATGTCTTTTGGACCCCCATTGGCTTTACATAGGAGAGGTCCAAGATGCCATGATTGATGTTCGGTGTTGTGTTATTTCCTGTTTGACTTATATACCTCGTTCGTCGAATGACATGCTCTCCATCACGGAGGGCCGGACTTGAATGCTATCGTCATTGTCTTTTTTACATTGGCGGGTTCGTTGTGATTGCCACCGGGTATGAGAGAAAAGTACATATTGGTGTATTTTACACATGGTGATTATTCGACACGTTAAGTAGTCCTTAATATACAGTCACGTCCAACGTAGAAAATGGAACTCCACGAGCGTTTCAAAAGCCACCCCGTAATTCGGCCAGCACGGCCTTTTGTCGCGGAGCAGACATATTCTCGAACCGATCCACACTCATCACGAATGTCCCTCGGCCCGCAGTCAAACTACGTAGATGCTTCAAGTATCCAACCATCTCCTTCAAAGGCACCTTGGCAGTGATGGTACGCGGACGTGAAACCGATGCTGGGATGCTGACGCCTACAGACGATGTCTCAAATGGATCTGGAGGCGCGTACACACGGTTTGGGTCGATAGGTGGCAGGATATCTTCTGCCGGGCCAGAGTCGGGGGTTGAAGCGTCCGTGCCGGGGAGTGGTACATCTTCATCGAGAGAGAGGATGTGGCCACCGCGGGACGATGATATATCGTGGACGACAGAGCCGAGACTAGCTTCATCAACACTAATGATGACGTTCATGACAGGCTCCATCATGACCGTCCCGGGACCGGCGGGGAGGGCCTGGAGAGCCGCAGAGGTAGCTAACCGCGCTGCGGCGGAGAGAGCTGAAGCGGTCGTGTCATTACCAAAGAGATGTTCGGCCGGATTGAGTGTGAGTGTGACCCGGGTATTGTGCATCGGAAATGTGAACTGGGGCCCGCGTGCGAGCGCTGCCAATGCACCATTTTGCAAAGATGTGCGGAGAGCCACTCCATCAAGACCGGGTGGTAACAACGGACTCGTTTCCTCGTAACCTCGGGAGGTTTGTTCCATCTGCAAACCCGGGGCACGAATGATGATTTGGTTGCCTTCGAAGGTCGAGGCGACGAGCGTGTCCTCATCCATTGCCTCCGTGATATCATCTTCATTATATGGCTCCACCAGTGCAGTGCAGCCTGCTTTACCTCGGCGACCAGCAATTTCTTTGTCGAAGATCTTGGTAGTCGCGGGCGATGCACCAAGCCCAGATTCTCTATATCCAATCTCGATTCGGCCCATCGATGCCTTCGCTTTGAGATCGTTGATAAGACGGTCTCGTGCAATCTCGAGGTGTAATTCACCCATGCCGCTCAACAATGTTTGTCCTGATTCTTCGTCGACGCTGACGTGGAGGCTGGGGTCCTCGCGGAGAAGCAAAGCAAGCGACTCCTGCATGCGCTTCTCTTCACTCAGACTGTGGGGCTCGACGCTGGTGAAGAAAACCGGCGGCGGTACATCAATGGGCCGCAGCTGAAGACTCGTGAGTGGCTCTGGGGGTGTGGCCTTGTTTCCCGCGTATGATAGTAGAGTGTCGCCTGTTCGAGCATGCTTAAGACCGACGACGACACCAATGTGACCGGCCGGAATCGAGTCCACCTCCACGGCTTCATTGGCGTACATTTTCAATAAGCGCGGCGCACGTTCTGAGAGATGCAGATTTGTGTTGAAGAGTAGGCTGTTGCGATCCAATGAGCCAGAGTACACTCGAACATAGACCAAAACGCCACGCTTGGCGTCATTGACGACTTTGAACGCAAGCGCGCAGCTTTGTAATTTGGCGATTGCATCTTTGGGATCGGTTGGGCAGGTCTTCTTTTTCTTTTTGCCTTTCTCCGGGGTAGAGGCTTTTTCGCTCTGCTCCACGATCAAATCGCCTGAGCGCAGCTTTCGAAGCCCACCCTTGACGCCGCCAATACTCACTTCGGGGTCGGGTGCCTCGGGCGGACTAGGAAGGAGATCCACGACAGCATCAAGCAAAGGTTGAACACCCATGTTGCGGAAACTGGCTCCCGCGAAGACGGGCACGATTCGGCTCTTCGGGTCGAGAACGCAGCGCCGTAGACTCTCGGTGACATCCATGGAGGAAAGGGCCAGGTGGTCCTCCTCGCACTCGAAGAACTTCTCCACGATGGTTTCATCTTGCTCACTCAGCAATTCGACCAAAGCAATGCGCGCCCGTCGCAATTCCTGGGCGAGTGATGGGTCCACTTCGTCTAGTTGTTGCAGGTCAATCATCTTAACTGTGCGACCATCCTCGCCCTCTTTCCATCTCATCCCTTGGAGATTGACTGCGTCTGCAACTCCTACGAATGGCCCATTGCCACCTTGGAACCAAGGAATTTGACACACAGCCGGGTAGACTGCCAAACGGGAGCTGACCTCCCGTACAGTTCGACCAAAAGCGGCACCATCACGATCGAGCTTGTTCACGTATATCACGCGCGGAATGCGATATGTACTCGCTTGGTGCCAGACTTGCTCCGTCTGTGCCTCGACGCCGGCGACTCCATCCAATATACAGACGGCGCCGTCCAGAATGCGCAATGACCGCATAACCTCGAAGGTGAAGTCCGCATGTCCGGGCGTATCAATGAGGTTGATTGTGTGGGACAATGCAGATCGTGGCAGAGTTGGATCCGCTGGGCTTGGTCGCCCTTCTGTTCCATCTCCGGGGGGCCAATGGAACGTGATAGCAGCGGATTGGATCGTAATACCGCGCGCACGCTCTGCTGGCAAGAAATCGGTTACAGTAGAGCCCTCGTCCACATCGCCAATGCGCCGAGTAAATCCACTGTAGAACAACATGCGCTCCGTAGTAGTGGTTTTGCCAGCATCGATATGGGCAATAATGCCAATGTTGCGCGTTCGATCTAAGACTTCGCCTTGAAGTCTTGGAAAAGATGTCGAAAAGCACTGAGCTCGGGAAGCCCCAATGCTGGTACCTCCGGAGCAGACATAGCTGTTAATAGAACTAGGCCGCGTCCGATGCAGAAAGCTCGTACATCGCGCCCCCGATTGAGAGAGACGCAATAGAGGAGCCACGATCATACCTACGGATGGCGCATATGCAGGCAAGGACCGGGGATCTCAACAGACGTGAGGCATCGACGATGGTCGAGGAAACGCAAAGCGGAGCTGGCGTTCGGCAGTCTTGGCAGGCCGCATTCCTGGTCCATTCGGAACCCACTCCAACCTCCACCCGCAACCGCCAGCCCGGCTTCTACTGTGGTTCTCGTGGTCACTGAGTTGCTATGTGCTTTTAGGCAAAGGTCTATTCACCAAACCAACGTACTCTCGGTATGTTTGTGCCTTCGTGGTAGCTGTGCCGAAGCTACCTGGCTGTTATTGTGGGGGTCGATCCCCATTAATACTGACGCCTGCGATGACAGCTTGGCTCCTTCAAGCCCCTGTGAAGCACCCCTCACGTTCAATCCCGGCCATCATGGACTATTCCGCCATCTCCAATGACCCTGAACACCCTGCGGGCCCATCGCCTTGGGGTTCCCCAGGCGCCGACCGAACCACCTTCCCCACCAACAACGGCGACATTCCATCCTCACCTCTGCCCGGCGAGGATGCTTCGGCGGAGACCACTGGAAGACACACGGAGGCTATACCACAGTCTCCAGATCTGTCCGCACAGCTGCAGAATACTCAATTAGGGGAGTCGGGTTACCCCGAGGACGAATCCCCATTCGCCGCACAGCAGTCTCCAAACGCAGAGCAGCAGCGGTCACCGACCCAGGCCCCCGCGCGCTACCATACTGGCCTACGCCAGACTTTGCGGCCTCCCGCTCCCGTATACAGAATCCAGGGCAAGATCACCGGCTTGGAACGAACCGGCAAAAAGGACCCGGTCCTTCGCTTCGATGTCCACGTGGGTCGGCCTCATAGAGTGTCTGTACATGGCTAATCGTTGCATTGTCGAGTCTAGACCAATATCCCGAAGTTTCGGACCACACAATACCGCGATGTTCGCCGCACCCATTCGGAATTCACTAAACTCGCCGATCACTTGATTTCAGCCAACCCGGAGGCCTTGGTTCCCGCCGTGCCGCCTCCAGTGACCCCGGCCGGTGCCGGCACTGATGAAGATGAGAGCCGAGTTAAGGCGGCAATGCAACGGTGGCTTAACTGCGTATTGAACAACGACGTCCTCATCCAAGATGATGAAATTGTGCTATTCGTGGAGAGCGATTTCGGCTATAGCCCCCTGCTCCGAATGAAGCAGCCGGCTACAGGAGTTCGACGTAAAATGCTCAAGCAATTTGCGCCGCCTCCGGATGACAACCCCGAGCTCCAAGCAGCTCGCCCAGCTGTGAAGACGTTTTATCTGGGAGCCATGGATTCAGGTCAAAAGGTTGACCATGTTGTCAAAGCTCGTCGAGGTACGCCTCTCATTTCTTGCGCTCGAAGATTTCTTTTGGTTCGTTAATACTCACGCACACAGGGCTCGGATTGGCTGAATCTGATTTCGGTGTGAAGCTTGGCCAAATGCACGTCCAGGAAACACATCCCGGACTGGGCATGGCCTATCGTAAACTCGGAAAAATAATTCAAACCGTTGGCGATTTTCATGCGGTGCAAGCTACTGCCGAGGCCACTACTCTCGGCGAGCCATTAGGTTACCACTCTGCAGACGCATTTATTGTCAAAGAGACGTTGACCAATCGCCATATCCTCCTCCGCGACCTCCTTCAGGCTCAGCAGAGCGCCCGAAGTAAACGGGCTGCGGCAGATCGATTGAAGGTCAGCTCGTCGGTCCGCCGAGAAAAGGTTGATGAGGCCATTCAGGCCCTTGAGGAAGCTCAGAGCCACGAAGATTACCTGAACAAGCGCACCCAACGGGTCACCGCGAACCTGGTCCAAGAGAAACGTCGCTGGTATGACCGGACTACTGGCGATATCTTGTTTAGCCTCCGTGAATATACCTTGCGCCAGATCGAAGCCGAGCGACGGACCCTCGCGACCCTGGAAAGTGTGCGCCCTGACATCCGTGCCATCGATGCCTCTGGGGGCTTGAGTCGACTGGGGCGTGAAGCACACCCCGCCACTCGCCGCCCGAATATGGCATCCAGTCAAGGACCCAAGGGTGATGCTTGGAGTGGTGTCCCCCGTCGTGCAGACAGCCTGGGCCGCAGCATGAGTGGGAGTTTGACATCGCACACTGTCGCCGAGGATGACGACGAGGAAAGCCGTGCCGGATCTGGCCGTGGACGTGCTACCAGCCAAGCCGACACGGTAGGAGAGGACGATGATGATCGATTGGACGCGCGCAACGCTGCCAGTCGCCTGGCCACCAGTACGTTCTGATTGACAGTTTAAGTTGCGTTGATTCTGTACATGTAGCCCGGACACGCCTTCGTGATTCCCCCTGATGCCTTTATAAGCCTGCTCCTTTTGTCAAAGTATCTTGGACTTTGAGCCAATTATTATGGACTGTTCGGATATTCATATTCAGATATTCAGATATTCATTGCTCTTTTCCCTTCGACCATTCGGAAGAAACATCCCCGCTTCCTACTACTATTCAAGGTATTATGCCAGCTTTACTCATTCCACTTGGCCCATCTCTTGGTCCCGTCGTCCGGCAGTTGAAACCAAGGCGCTTTCTCCCGTAAGAAGATATGGGATTCAGGAAAGGGAACGATGCTGGATACTTCGTCATCCACCGATCCCGCAGTCACGGCGATCATGGTCGGATGATTTTTCAGAGCCATGGTGAGCGTAGAGCCGCAGCGAGGACAGAAACCACGCGAGGCCGATTCACTGGATTTCCAGATTGTAGGCTGGTGCTCCCATTCCATCGAGTCGGCGGGAAAGGCGATCCAGGCCTGGTATGGCGCACCGGCTTGCTTGCGGCATTCGGTACAGTGGCAGTTGACCAGAGATTCCGGGAGACTCGAGGTGGTGTAACGGATGTGATTGCAGGCGCAGCCTCCCGATAACATATTGAGAGATTCTTCCAGTAACAAAGGCCACGATGGGGGGGTGAAGGTGGGTTTCATGGTTCGGGCAGTCCTGACATCATGCGGGGCCGTGAGCAGCGATAAGACAACGTTTGGAACGAGTGAGTGAAATGTGTCATTGAACTATAATCCTGTGCATAGCAGATTTTGAATTATTTCACGAGAAGCTGCTGGCAATGTTGTCTACAATATGCTTAGGAGAACGGACGCCTCGGATATTCTGAGGGATAATCCCCACTTGGCTTCGGCCGAAGTTCCTCAGTTGATTTCAAAGCAACGGGTTGAATGTGTTACAAACGCGCCCCTCCTCCTGGCCATTTGGATTCACCATTGACTCTGGTTGATGACAAGATGACTTCTCCTAAGGTTTTTCTGTAAGTCTCCTCACCCAGAGAGTCACATAGCCAATCTGATCATCAAAGCACCGGCGCCACTGGATACATTGGTGGCGACGGTCTCTATGCCCTTGCCAACGCCCACCCGGACTGGCAACTGTCGGCCTTGGTGCGAAACAAGGACAAGGCTGCTCAGTTGACGAGCAAGTACCCTCAGATCCGAGTTGTTCATGGGAATCTAGACTCGTCGGATATCATTGAGGAAGAAGTCAAGAATGCCGACATCGTCTTTCGTAAGATCCTGTCCTTTACCCCTTGAGAGTGATGGGCTGACATCTCTGCTAGACTTTGCGGATTGCGATCATGTCGCAGCAGCTCAGGCCATCGCCAAGGGCGCCCAGCACCACACCGCGGACCGTCCCTTGTGGCTAATCCATACCTCGGGCACGGGAATCTTGGCCGTGGAGGATCAACGTGCTAGCTCCTACGGCATTGAACGACCCAAGGAATATAACGACTGGGAGGGAGTCAGCGAGCTCGTCAATCTCCCCTCAGATGCCCTCCACCGCAATGTGGATGAAATTATCATTGGAGCTGGTCAGCGAGACCCGTCGAGTGTTCGTACGGCGGTCGTTTGCCCGCCCACAATCTATGGTCCCGGCCGGGGATCCGGCAACACCAAAAGCGTTCAGGCCTATCTGCTATCCGCTGCTGTGTTGAAGCGCGGTAAGGGGCTCCTGGTGGGCAAGGGGGGAGAACGTCTGGCATGAAGTGCATGTCCAGGATCTGAGCAACGTCTTCCTAGCACTAGGCGAGGCCGCCGCTGCTGGCGGGGGCAAAGCTACCTGGGGTGACGAGGGTTATTACCTCGCAGAGAATGGCTCCTTTGTCTGGGGTGACATTCAACGGGCCGTGGCCCAGGCTGCATATGACCAGAAGTATATCAGCTCTCCCGAGGTGGAGTCGTTGGACAATGCCCAAATCACAGAGATATCCCCATTTGGTCTATATCTCTGGGGCACCAACTCGCGCGGTCATGCGTACCGTGCCCGCAAACTTTTTGGTTGGGAGCCTAAGCAGCCCAAGTTGGTTGAATTGATTCCCGATATTGTGGCACTTGAGGCAAAGGGCCTTGGGCTGTGAAGGAATTTCCCAGTATTATATCTTAAATCAGTGGGATATGAGAAAAAATCAAGGCCTATGTGTTTCTTCGTCTTCCAATTGTCCATTTAAAGTACGCCCTGCTTTGTTTCATCAGAGTTGTAAATAATGCCTATCGAAGCCTTCTTTGCAAGTATGAAAGCTATACTTGTACCACGTACGGTGGCTGCTATAATGCAGAAAACAATGCCATAAATTATCAGACTAAACACCAATGAGTTCCACATCCAAACCAATTAAGTATCTATCTGCCTGCAGTCAATATCCGAGTTCTTCTTGACTGCCTGAAAACAAAGACCCGCATTCGACACCTGAGGCCGCCAGCGGACCCATCTCTGCTCCGAACAGCTTCCTTGACACCAACTTCAACCACTTCCCTCCCCTCCTCCCACCCACTTGACCATCTGCTTGGTGCAGCTCTTGTGCTGGTATGCTGCTTTTCTATCACTTTTCCTTGAACTGTGCCTGTTCCACCGCTCGTTTCAATTGCTGACAATCGCCCCGTCTGCGCTCAGAACCAATCCTCGCTGCCCTCCGCGTCTGAACCGGTTCTTCGCCCTCCATGGCGCCCGGGCAGAGTGGCAAGAGGAAGCGCAACGAGCGCAGATACTCGGGTGACTCCGGGAATAACGAGAGCTCGCGCCCCTCTCCTCATCGCCCCGGCTCGCTCAACATGGCTCACCACACCGGGCATCAACCCAGCCCATCGCGAGAGCATCACGACGGTCGCGATAGGTCGCGGCGCCAGTCTGGCCGTGGAGCCGGCGGCCGCAACAATTCCCGTCGAGGATCGTACGAAAATCAGAATTTTTCGGGTTCACAGCACCGAGAGCCCAACGCGATGTCCCCACAGCCTGCGCCGCAACGAAAAGATGCTGCTCAGGATTTGCCTTCGAACATCGAGCCCACTCCCATGCAGCCTACACAATCTCCCGCCCCTATCTCGCACCCACCCCCGCCGTCGCAATCGCAGCCGCAACCTCCGCCCCAGGCTGGCCCTGAGGCTCCGACCAGTCGCCCCTCCGGCCCGCCTCCCCCGTACGATTACGAATATGTGACAGATAATGTGGTGGAATATTGGGCTTCATCGGGGAAAAACAAGGTCGTGGAGAAAGGGTCCAGAGCTTGTTCTGAACAGGATCTTCCGCAGCTTGCATCAATCTACCAGGAGCTCATTCGATCCGCGATCTATGGTCGCTTGTCTCCATCCGATGCTGGAATCGCAGTCAAGGAGATGATCGGCGAAGAAAACGCGTCACAAGATGTCGATATGGAAGGCGATAGAGAGAAACCAGCAACTTCGGGCCTGGACCCGCGCTCGTTGTTTCTCGATACGCTTTCGATCGTCACGGACACGGATACCTCGAACCCTGTTTTGAAACCGCTTGTGTTCGCAACCGCCATTTCCCCCTCTCTCATGCGCCTTCAACTTGAGACCCCATTGTTGCAATCGCTTGGTCTAGTCCGTGAAACTTTTGCCCGCATGGGAATCCGGAAGCAGACCAATCTCCTTTACCGACAATCTAACTACAACCTTCTTCGGGAGGAGTCTGAAGGATACTCCAAGCTCCTCACCGAGTTGTTCACCACCAGTAACAATGAGCCACCTTCGGGTGAGGTGGTTGAAGAGACATTCGAGAGAGTGAAGGCCATGATTGGTGCATTTGATATGGATGTTGGTCGAGTCCTAGACGTCACATTGGACGTCTTCGCTGCTGTTCTTGTCAAGCAGTACCGCTTCTTTGTGAAACTGCTGCGAGTCAGCTCCTGGTGGCCCAAAGAGGTCTCGCGTTTTGTTCCCGAAGGTACCCGTCGCAACCCAGGGCTTCCAAGCTGGGCCCTACCTAAATCCTTGGGCTGGATCACCACCGATGAGGAGAAAGCAAACATCGAACAATCAAATGAGCAACGTGACCGCGAATTCTGGGACCGAGCTAGAGAGGTTGGGATCAAAGCCTTCTTTGAGATCGGACGAAAGCCACTTACGGAGGAGGAAAAGCAGCAACTCCTCACTGATACTACATCAGAGGAGGAAGATGCAACGCGTGCGTGGATTGAAGCGACCGGCACTCTGCCCCCCGACGGCAACCGAGTCGCGGCCCAGCTACTTGGGTTTAAGTTGCGATTCTACTCTTCTTCTGCCCGCACCAAGTCCGATGTTTTACCAGACAACCTCATCTATCTCGCTGCTTTACTGATCAAAGTCGGTTTCATATCACTTCGTGATCTCTACGCTCATTTATGGCGACCTGACGACTCAATGGATGTCTTGAAAACCGAGAAAACGACGGAGAAGGCGGAGAGAGACAGAGCGGCTCGACCTGGTGGTGGAGTAAATGCTCTCATGATGGCTGGTGCTTTATCCGATGATACTGTTCCTGCTCCGCGCCTCCGCGACTCCGAGTCTCGGAATGCCACGCCCTCCAAGGACCAGCAAACCGACAAGTCGACACCGAAGGGCGAGAATGACCTTCCTGACCCTCAAGATCAGAAGGTTTTGCTTTTGAAAAGTCTTCTTGCCATCGGCGCGATTCCCGAGTCTTTGTTCATCATCAGCAAGTTCCCTTGGCTGATGGACCTCTACCCTGATCTCCCTGAATTCATTCACCGTATCATTCATCATTCCCTCAGCAAAGTCTATGCTCCACTCCGACCTCTTGCTTCCGTTGAAAGCCTACCCGGAGAGCAACAAATCTTGAGTTCTGATCAATCAGGAGTGGCAAAGGGGCAGCTCCGTCTTACGCAGCCTCCCCAGAGGAGGGTTCTTCGATGGGCTAAGCTCGACAAGGAGGACACCATCGATGCCACTGATTATCGCTTCTACTGGGATGACTGGGCGGACAACATTCCGATTTGTCAGTCTGTGGATGATGTGTTTGCTTTGTGTTCTTCATTCCTCAATCTCTCTGGGCACAAAATTGGACAAGATGCCAGCCTGCTTTCGAAGCTAGTACGGATCGGCAAGAACAGTTTGACAAAGGATGACTCGGCAGAAAACAGGACTCGCTGGCGAGACCTCTGCAAGCGTCTTTTACTGCCAGCTGTCAGTCTCACAAAAGCAAACCCTGGTGTCGTCAACGAGGTCTTCACTCTAATCAGCTTCTTCCCACGAGAAGTTCGGTACAACATGTATGCCGAATGGTACTCTGGACAGACATCGAGAATGCCTGATATCCAATCCGCGTTCGATCAAGCTAAAGCGGAGACCAAGGATACGCTTAAACGACTCAGCAAGACCAACATCCGGCCGATGGCTCGCCTTTTGGCTAAGATAGCCTTTGCCAACCCAGGCATCGTCATCAGTGTCGCCATTAGCCAGATTGAATCATATGAGAACTTGATCGAAGTTGTCGTGGAGTGTGCCCGCTATTTCACCGACTTGGGTTACGACATTTTGACCTGGGCACTCATCAACTCCCTCGGTAGCCAGAAGAGAAGTCGTGTTCAGGAGGGCGGATTGCTCACCAGTCGATGGCTCAATGCCCTGTCTACGTTCGCCGGTCGGGTATTCAAACGATACTCTGTCATGGACCCAGGGCCAGTGCTTCAATATGTCGTGGAGCAACTCCGCCGCAATAACTCGACCGATCTCATCGTCCTTGAACAAATGATCAGTTCAATGGCTGGTATCATCACAGACAACAGCTTCAACGATGGACAGATCCAAGCCATGGCAGGCGGAGAGCTCCTTCAAGCGCAGACTATTCTTCAGCTGTTGGATAAACGACACGAGTCCAAGATCACTTCAAGGCGTCTGATGAAGTCCTTGACTCATACCCAACTAGCCGGTCAATTGCTAGTTGCAATCGCCCAAGAAAGGCTGACATGCGTTTTCAACGAAACCTCCTCCGAGCTCAAACTGCTTGGAAACATCTTTGATGAAATCCATCGCATCCTCACGCAATACTTGGATCTGTTGCGCAGTAATCTGTCTGTCGAGGATTTCGACTCTTTTGTTCCCGACTTTGCCTCTCTCATCAAAGACTTCGGCATCCAACCCGAAATTGCATTCTGGATTCGACGTGTTAGCATCTCTCGCAGAATTGCTAATGCAGAGCAATCCAGGCAGGAAACCGACTCGACTCCTAATAATCAAGCCGAAAATGGAGTCACGGAGTCCCAGCCTGACAATGACAACAACATGGATACCGCCGATGATGTAGAAGCGCCACCCCAGGCTGAGGAGAGTACTATGGACGTCGAGAAAGAAGAGAAATCTGCATCTCCAGCTCCTCTGGCTGCGAACCCCGTGATGCAAGAGCTCATTGAAAACATCAAGTCTGTCTTACCCGTTGAGACATGGGAGTCTGTTGGCGTCCATTTCTATGCGACATTCTGGCAACTTTCTGTCTACGATGTTCATATTCCCGGGAAATCCTACGAAGACGAGATTGCTCGGCTGAAGCGACGAGTCGTCGCCATCAACAATGACCGGTCTGACCTCAGCATCGCTGGCACACAACGCAAGGAGTGGGAGAAGAAGTCGCTCACTTCACTCCAAGATCGGATCCTCGACGAGAACAAGAACCATCTGAAAGCATATGAGCAGACTCGCAGCAGGCTGCAGAAGGAGAAAGACATCTGGTTTGCGGGCATGCGACTCAAGCATGACGTGCTTAATGTTGCCCTGTTGGAGCAATGTTTCCTTCCTCGACTACTGCTGTCACCGATCGACGCTTTCTTCTCTTTCAAGATGTTGAAGTTCCTCCATACTTCTGGGACCCCCACTTCCGAACTATGGGTCTTCTGGATCAACTTTTCCGCGAGCAAAGGCTCACGGCCCTCATTTTCTTGTGCACTTCGAAGGAAGCCGACAATCTCGGCCGGTTCCTCAATGAGATTCTGCGTGATCTGACTCGCTGGCATAGCGACAAGACTGTCTACGAAAAGGAAGCCTTCGGGTCAAAGAGAGATCTCCCAGGTTTCGCCAAGAGCATTGATTCAGATGGAGTCCCCGCGGTATTTCTGGAATTCGAAGATTTCCGGCGCTTACTTTACAAGTGGCACCGGTTGCTCTCGAGTACGCTCAAGACTTGTTTCAACGGTGGCGAGTACATGCATATCCGCAATGCCATCAGTGTTCTCAAGGCAGTTGTTCAGCACTTCCCGGCTGTCAACTGGATTGGCCGCGACATGTTGACCTGTGTCAATAACCTCAGCAAGAATGACGAACGAGACGATGTCAAAATTCCTGCAGCCTCCCTGATTGGTGATCTCAACCGACGCGAGAAACGTTGGATGCTTCCCCAGGCCTTCAATTTAGTCAAGGCCCAGGCCGATGCCGGTCAACCTAAGGCTGGCTCTCAACCCCCGGGAACTCCCCAGCCACAAACTTCGACCCCGACATCATTGAATGCCACCGCGGATGAATTCAAGCCTGGTGCTCAAGTGTAAGTACATCATCGAAAAACAAAGATCTAACGGCAGCTAACATTTCCGGTAGCACTATTGGTGCGGAGACGCAAGGACCAACGGGCAAGACCGAGGTTGAGGATGGTGAGATTGAAGGCTCTGAGGAGGCTAAGCAGGCGGCAACCGCGGCATCGTCGCAAGCAGAACAGAGTACGACAGTGACAGGCTCCATGACTACGCCAAATGCTATGGATACAGGTGCGGACACAGCTGTCTCCACCGAACAACGACCAATCTCTTGGACATCAGATTCACGTCGACCCGCCGACATCCCCAAACGCCCAGAACCGGAACGGCCAACGCCTAGTGTGAACCCACGCCAGCAGGCCAACCGTCCCAGACAAACCGACACCCGACTGCCTCCCCGTCCTGATCTCCTAGATGATAGGCGAGACAGACATATGGACTTTAACCCGCGAACCCGACATGGCGGTGCTGACCACGGCCGCTCCTTTGATGGTCATGGACCTGACCCCCGTGGCCATGGGCGTATTGACCGTGACCGAGACTTCCCCATGCGTCCACTTCCAGATGATGCAACCCGTGGGCCACCTTATCGCGATGGACGTCCTATGCGCGAACCGGAGTGGGCTGCTGATCGCCCTGGTCGGATGCGGCATGCTGACTCCTTCCATGGACGTGATGTCCCATTTCGCGGCGAGCTCATGTCCGACTTTCCTGACCGCCCGATGGATGGCCCTCGCCATGCCGACCCAATGCGTCCCGAGAAAGATGACCGGCGCCCTTATCCAGGCCCTATGACGCCGCCAAGGGCCGAACTGCCTAGTCGCCCCGAACGGTTCCCCGATGATCGTCGTGCAGGTCTCCCGCCCCATCCTCCACGTCATGAAGACTTCCCTAGAGGTCCTCGGAATGACCGTCCCGACTCAAGGGATGCCGCTATGGGTCCTGATATGAGCCATGGTAGATTGCGCCAACCTGAACCGTCAGCTGATGTTCCATCTGGACCTCGATCAAGAAGAGGCGGACGTAATAACGCTGGGCCGCCTTCTGCCCCCGGCCGTATGCCAACTCCTGAACACCAACTACCACCAGGTCCTAGCCGGGGTGGACGAGGTGGTGGTCCCGAGCCGTCGCCCGCTCAGCCACCACCACCGGCTGATAGCTCGGGCATTCACCCCGATCGTCTCAATCTTTTCAACGACAAGGGGCCCCAGCCTGGCTCGCAAAATGCTATGAACCCACCTTCGGGCCCTCGTAGTGGACCAGGTCCGCAGCCTGGTGGCCGTGGTGGAACCGGTGGTGACCGCAGTCGCAGTGACAAACGGTTTGCTGGCATCAATAACATGTTACAACAAACCAATGGCCTTCCAGAGCGTGCCAATCCTAACCCACCTGTCCGTGGCCGTGGTGTTAGCCGCCAGTCGAACCCCTCCAGTGCACCGGGAACACCGCAGGTGCCGCCTCGTCTCGGGGCTGGTGGCCCTGAAGACGACGGAACCCCTCGAGGTCGCGCAGCAGGACGGGGAGACCTACTCGACGACGTTACTCCCGAAACACGCCGTACGGGTCGTGGTGAGCGTGACCGTGAGAGAGATCGCGATCGTGAGCGCCGCGGTGATGATAGCACCCCCGGTGGCGGTAGCCGACGTGAAGAGCGCCGCGAACGCAATCGTCGCAGCGATGTCGCGGGAGGATCTGGTCGAGAGGAGAAGGAGCGAGACCGAGAACGCCATCCCGAATCCCGTGAAGCCCTGCGTCGCAGCGCAAGCTCACGCGAGGAGCTCCGACGCCGGGACCGCCGGGACCGTGACGACGGTCCACCAGACGTGAGCGGAGGTCCCACTACAAGCAACTCGAACGCCACGGAGCCGGAAGGCCGTATGCGCCCACATTCATCAATGGGAGGTCCGCCACCACCTCCTCCCCCACCGCCGCCTCCGCCCCCCGGTGACGAGAATCCACGCCGATGGGGTGTCGGTGGTGATCGAAGCAATCGGTCCGACAACCGCGATCGTGAGCGCGAACGCCGCGGTGACCGCGGTCGTGATCGGGACCACCACCGCGAGAACGGCGGACCGGGTCATCGCAAACGCGGACGGCCCAACCCGGACGAAGCTGGTGAAGGAGGTGGTCGGAACTCCCGCCTTGGGGGTGACAGCAAGCGTCCTCGTCGAGGCGCGTAGATGACAATTTGAGATGGAAGGGAGCTAGGACGAGGTTGTGAGAGTTTCCATTTGCCAAAGATTCCCCCGTTTATTTTTATTTTTATTTTTTTGATTTCTTTCTCTATTTCTCCTAATGTGTTATTGCAATTTGCATTGTGATCGGTGTTGGGGATCATCTACCGTGTATTTGTTATGTCACCAATATTGAAGAATTTATGAAAAACACTCAGTCGTAATGTCAATATCGAAAAACCCCATCCGGATCCCAGCCGAGACAGCGGATATGAAACATCAATAATTACCCCTGACCCTTACACAACGGGGATCACTATTATGGACATGCATGTCTCGAAAACAATCGACTTCATCGGGCCCTGCAGAAACGATGACATCACCGCGACGACGTGGACGGTTCCCGGACTGGGCATATGGCCCGGCAACCGGGGACCCCTGTAATCATCTTCGGTCTTATGCCCATGACCACACATGGGCATAAGACCGAAGATGATTTTTTGCTTCTCATCCCAATTGGGACGATTCCCGGCGCGCCGACGGTCTCCGGTTCATTCCCGGGTTTCGTCGTTCTTTTTGGGTGGGTCGGATGTGAAGTATATCTCAGATGAAAAGCGATAGATAACATTGAACGTGGGGGGTATATACATCAAACATGGCTAATGGAATCATATCAAACATGGGGGAAAGTAGCGCTGTAGTAGCAAATTCTCCACTGTGTGGATGAGAGGACATCTGATCGTATGTTTTTTTCCTGTTTACCGGTCGTGCGGCTCGGAGACTTGATTAACCCAAAGCTTGGATGGTCTCGGCGATGCGTCGACTTTCCACCGTCTCGGTTTCTTTGCGGCGGATGCCGAACCCGGCCAGTCTCTTCAACAGATGCGAGGCGCGCTTGCGTTTATGGCGCGGCTGGTCGTCGGTCGGGGTCACGACGGAATAGATGGTCTCGTGGTTCTCGAGGTCGTCGGCCGAGTCCGAGTCGTGGACCTCGTGATCTGCCGAGACGAGGAAAGAGAAATCGCGGCTTTGCTTCTCGGTGGCGAGAGAGAGACTGTGAAAGGATCGACTGCCGTACAGGTCCATGGTGGGGCTGTGGTTTCCGTCGTAAGTGGTCCATTCTCGTGAGCTCGAGGTTTTCTTGCTGCGTGGTTGACGGGTGCTGTAGAAACGGCGTGGCGCCGGGCTGGAGAGTGCAGCGGGTGTAGGGTCTACCGAGGGTTTGTGGTCTGGTAGGTCGGCCGCAAAGTCTTCTGCTCCGAGACGATGGATGTCTAAGCTGGCGCGGAGCCAGGTCATGCCTTCGGCGCCGAGAAAGGCATCTTCGTTGGAAAGCAGATGATCTGGCGGGTCACTGATCTGTGTCCACTCCGTCCCCAGCTGCGGAGGACTATAGGCAAACAGTGAAGGGCTGGACGAGCGCGAACGGGAGCGGGAACGTGGCGTAGATACATTCGTTGCGAAGCTCTGACCACGCGATCGACCTCGACCCATCCCGTCGTCGAGGGGAGGCGGGGACGTCAACGCCCCATAGAAACGACCACCGGCCGACGCAGCTGCACCGGAGAAGTTGTTCTGGCCTGTGCGAGCTTCCAGGGGAGACTGGAAAGGAAATGCGACGCCGCAACCCGGTTTGTCCTTCTGCGCCGGGATGTGATTCTCCACGGCACTGGAGTTGGTGCCGGGGCGCGAGGCCTGGACCAAGCTGCTGTTTCGTGGGCGAGTAGATATCAATCCCGTATCGAAGGAGGGCCACATCGGCAGGCCACGGTCAATACTCTGGATCAACAAGGAACAGGCATGTTTCATGTCGTCCTCCAGATCCTCGTCGATGTCCTGGCGATTGAGCAATGGCGAGGCTGGCCGAAAGTAGCCCGGTTCGTCGGTAAAGTGATACTGACGCGATGCGTCCGAAGTGTCCCACGCCATCTCAGCTTCGGCCTCGGACGAAACAGGTGCGGTGGACGAGCGTGGGCGGCTCGTGGGGGTACTGGGGATAGAGGGAATGGTGGCAGCCCGATCTCGGGGCTGGTTGCGAGAGAAAGTAAAGCGTTGGCGCATGCGCATTGCCTTCAGCGACAGCTTGCGCTCCATGGCGATACAAGTCTGAGCGAAGAAGCAAGCTCCCGGGAGAAGCGATGTTGATATGTGGGCGTTGGCGGTACGACGGGACTGGAATGCAGCGGCATGCGGGGAGAGAACAAGAATGTCCCGAGAAGAGATAAATGATAAAAGATAAAACGGGAGCCCGTTTGGCTGAATGTGAACGTGAGCGTGTTTTGTGTTTAGGGCTGCCAATCTCGAGTGGGCTCGACTTGTAGTCTAGACCGTCGTCGGCCCCGTTTTTAGCGTGCGATTTCCCGGTTTCATGCGTTCATCACCAATAGCTTGATCCTTGCGAGGCTGATTCCTACTTATCTCTTCCGCTTCTGGCTTGTATCTTTGAACCCCGATAAAAGAAGTGGGCGCTCCCACCTGAGACGCGTCCAACCAATCCACTGCCCTTACCAGCCACAACTCATAATGTCTTGCAGCCCCCCGCGCTGCATCGGACCCCCTTGAGCGCGATCGCCGAGCTACACAGACGGATCCCCGGCTCTTTGACTTGTTTGGGGATTACAACACGGTCGGCGCAGGGACACGATGAAACGGTTTGATCTCTCTTCCTCCTTTCTTTGTGCTCGGAGGAAATGAAAGGGACATCGTGTCACGTCTGACATGCAGCGGCCCCACGCGCGGTAATCCGGAAAGCTTGATAGGTCGGAATTACGGGAACTACGCCGTGCCAAACATCGTCTAGTCGGATATGTTGAATTTCTATTCTCTATCGGCCACACCCAACAGAGTCGTGGGTGCCGGTCATTGGATACCTAGGTAGTATAGACCCATCAACCTTCCAAGTATATCTTCGCGGAAGAATATGACCCGGAAGGCGGGGTCTGATGGAGAGCAGTTGGATGCTTCTTTGGCAGTCTTCTCGGGCATGGGTTCCATGCGAGATGCGAGAGAGGCAGTTGGATGCGCATCTCCCTGACTAGCGAATCGGATACAAGAACAGCAACCGTGAGGCCTCCCGGGGCCCATGCTCCCCACGGACCGGGCCCGTCCACCGGGCCTGCTCGAGGCCCGCGGGGCGGATCCAGCTCCGCGTCGGGAGCATGGGGTGGCTGCAGGATAGACTGCGCCGTGTTGAACGGAGGATCGCCGTGGAGAAACTTACCAGGCGGTAATATCCTCGACCTCGGCCTCGCCAAACGTGCTGCTCTTGGTCAACTTGGTCACGCTCGCGATGGCGGCTGCACCGTCGGTCGACCGAGACATGATATCTGGCAGGACCTCGTTGAAAAAGTCCACGATGTGCCGGTTGACCTGCTCAAACTGCAGAAGAAAAGCGTCGTGGCCTTCGGGGCTCTCGATGCGCTTGAGCCGCGAGTTCGGAATTCCTGCCGCGATCTCTTGTTGCTCGGCGAAAGTGAACAACCCGTCGGACTCGATGCCGAGAATCAGCGCAGGCTGCCGGACCGTCGACAGAGCTTCGTAAACCGGGTTCGTCGATTCAGGCTTGACACGGTGCCGGGACACATCGTGGGTGTCGAGCTTGCGGGTCATCGCAATGTAACAGTTGGCATCAAAGCGCTTCACGAATTTCTCGCCTTGGTAGCGAAGGTACGACTGGGCAGAGAAGTAGGTGGGAGGACGCGGCCGGCCAACAGAATCGGTCTTTGGTTTACGATTGGTCGGGGCTGAGAAGGTCTTGGTGCCTGAGAACTGCGGATCCATATACTGGACCTCCGACTGTGGGACGGGCGAGTTCTGGCGACTCTCCGACCGGGATGATCCCCCTCGGTGCCCGTCATTGTGAATGGCCCAGTGCTCGTTCGGAGGCGAAGGGGGCTTCTCCTCGCCATTGATGGTTAGGCGCTTGGATGGATCGGGCACGTTCCGACCAAACCGGGACTCGAAAGAGTTGCGACTCCGGTATGTGAGCAGTGCAGACATGCGTGCAGCACCGAGACCGGTAGACGGCGGGTCATCGAATGCGTAGTACCCATCATCGTACTTGGGGTCGGAGTAAATGCTCTGTCGCTGAGCCTCCCCCCAGCTAATACACCACGCCGAGTGTCGAGCGGAAGTCGCAATGGGTACAATGGCACGGACATAGTCTCGGCCGAAAAAGGCATATTCCAAGGTGAGCATGCCCCCCATGGATCCACCGACCACTGCGGCAATCTGCTTGACACCGATATCGTCCAGCACAAGCTTGTGTGCGCTGTACGGCATTAGCAATTGACCCACGTATAGACCATGGAAGAACACCTACTTCACGTCATCGCGGACAGTGGTGAGAGGGAACTCGGGACCGTAGTAGCCATTCTCCGCCTTGTTGCCCTTGTAGGTCACGGCACTGGCACTTCCGTAAGGACTGCCCAGACTGTTCAAACAAATTACAAAGAAACGCGACACGTCGAATGCTTGTCCCGGGCCCCCGAGGAGTGGACCCCACCAATCGGCGACATCGGCGCTGCCACTCAAGGCGTGACAGATGACCAGCGCATTGTCACCTTTGGGCGAAAGGGCGCCCCGCGTAGTGTAGGCGACTGGCACATCATGAAGAGTGACCCCGGACTCGAGCGTGAAAGAGGGAATCACTGCAATGTGTTGGTCCTCAATCAAGCCCGCATAAGGGTTCTCAGGCTGCGCATCGACTCTCTCTACGGGATTTAGTAGCAGTTCAATGTCAATTCAAGCACAGGGGATCGACTGACGGAGTCTTGCCGAAGTAGTTTCGGCCATGTTGAGGGTAAAGAGGTATGAAAGGAAGAAAGACTGAAAATGGCATCGGGATGAAGAAATCGAAAATGACCGTGACTCACCCCGCGATGCACGGGCCAATCATCGCGGGACAGCTGAGTCATCCACGGAGCTCGACCGGAGCTCAACCTGCATGATCAAACAAGTTAAACAGGTTAAACAAGATAAACATGGACATTCTTTCCTTTGGACTTCATAAATTCATGGTTTATGTCGATGTTGGGGTAGAGCTTGGTTAGATAATATAACTGACGCATGACATGAAGTTTGCATTTTCACCTTCCAACTTTTCCCCTCTACAACCACTCCTATCACACACTCAAGGCTCTGCTTAACTCCATCACCATGGCCAAGACGAAGAAATCCGGCGATACTTTCGCCTCCCGCCTTGCTCTAGTTATGAAATCGGGCAAGGGTGAGCTTTCCACTTCCAGCTTCAATCCTTCCTGCTCTAACAGCATCCAGTCACCATGGGCACCAAGTCGACCATGAAGGCCCTTCGCTCTGGCCAGGCCAAGCTGGTTCTGATCGCAGCGAACTGCCCGCCCCTGGCCAAGTCCGAGCTCGAGTACTACTCCATGCTCGCGAAAACCGCCGTGCACCATTTCCATGGCAATAACGTACGTCGACCCCACCCGCGACGCTCCTTGGACTCGTCGCAGCTGCAAGTCAGCTCCACTGCTCTGAGAAGAAGTGGCCTGGGCTGCTTCGGAGAGTGAAGTTGCTCGGCGATGGGATCTTCCACTGGGAATCCCGGAGAGCGAAACGAACTAATGCCCGATATAGATTGCACTCGGCACTGCCTGCGGAAAGCTCTACCGCTGCTCCGCCATGGCTGTACTGGATCTAGGTGACTCAGATATCCTCACTCACGATGAGTGAACTTTCTCAGCAGTCACGTCCTTGGACGGTCTTTCCACGAATCAAACATGATGATTGACGACATTTCGCTCTTACCAATGCTCAATACCTACATTTTCCCAGGACATTTTCACTGGGTCAGAAAAGTTTACTGGAAGGACGGTTTAGGTTGGGGATAACTTCAAAAAGATCGTTCATTCTATCTACTGCGCATTCGTTTAGGTACTACCGGGATCTTCCCCAGCTAAAGTCCCCTGGCTGGAGATTGATTTGAATATTCCAGGGCCATAAGCGAGGCTTAAAACCCTTCTTGTAGATCGAGGGACCGCCATACTGTTGATCTACCTCCATTGCGCTCTCTAATCACAACACTTCTCGGTTTTCTTTCCCGCCATTGGAGCACCCAAGCGACAAAAGCACGAAGAACTGACTTGCACATCCGCAATAGACTTAGCAAGGTCCAGCTGCTGCCCAATGATACGAGCCTCGCCATGACGATCGAGTATTAGTAGACACTCATGGTATCCATGCAAGGCCCAGACGTTATTGGGATGTTGATGAAATGAATCCAGAAGTGGAGGAGACCGCAGTGGGTTTCTGCTGCGCGGTTTTGGAAGGCGATGTCGAACATGTTGCGCACCTTGTGAACGGGTGAATCTTCAATAGGAAGACCGGTCTTGACATGGAACATTTTGCGAAGTGCGGTATGCATTAAAGCATCAGCATACAGAGTGGTGACATTCAAGTCGTCCGCGCCAAAATGTTGGTACACGTCAAACATGGCAGTTGCATACGCGTCGTTAACAGCTGAGAAATCCGAAGCAGGATGGGCATCTGGGAAGCGAAGTTGGATAGCTTTGATGAGAGCCATCTCGACCGGTGTCACAGATTCCGTCTGCGCCAGGTGAAGCGCAGTTTTGGCAGCATGGTGACACTTTTCTATGCTCTTATTGAGATCATCCCGGTCGAACATCAACCACGATTTATTATAATTTGGTCCGGTCGCGTATGTGAGACCCCAAAATGCCATTGCGCATTTCGGGTCGTGGGCAAATGGCCTGCGTGAAGCATCGGGATGCTTCATCGTGATTGAACGGTATGACCAAATGAGTCCTCGATCGAACCAAATTTGCGCTGCGTCGATTTTGGTGCTGATTGGAAGATTGAAAGATCCCAGATCATAATACTTTTCCTCCGGGGAAACGGGTTCACAAGACTGGGATATCGACATGCTGGGGACTGGATATTGAAGATGGTGAAGAGTTTCAGAATAGAAGAGACCCGACGGGCTTTATAGGTGGATACACTTTAGCACCGGTATATTTGTTATACAGTACGTCAATTCATTGGCGAGCTCCCGGTGCCCCGGAGAGATTCGATTCAAAGCCCCCTTGTTTCCAGTCAGCATCAAGATCAAAGCCCGACTGACGTGATCGGCATGTTGCAAGAATAGTGTAGAGGTTCAGGATACATTTATCTCACTATCCTCTAATTTGAGAAGGGATCTGAGAATACTTAGACGGGTGTTGTAGATACTCCAGTTTCTCATCTTTACGTCGGGTATGTATTTTTTATGGCATGACGAGCTGCTAAAAAATCCAACCGTGATCCAAGATAGCTTGAATGTCACCATTATCCAATATTCCCCTCTAAGCTAACTGCAATCTTTGCCTTGCACCAACCCGGACTTCTTCAACAATTGCTTCAGCTCGCTGTGTCTTTCTCACCATGCCGACGCCAGTCCCGGCCCACATGCTGCTCACATCCTTTACATCCAGATTTCCACTTGCTCCCTTCTGAAATAATTTTTGATATACCCGCGAGCGTATCTCATCCATGCTTCTTCCGCTCTGCAGATCATCGTAGCAGGAATTTCTCAGACATCTTCCATCGTATATCTCGGGCCACGCACTCGGTCCCCACATCTCGTCAAAGACCCTCGATCGAGCCGTTGATTCTCCCCCATCGGCAGCCTGAAGAATCTCTCGCCGATACTCAAGAGGTAGATCTACCTCATCCGCGCCCAGAAACCGAGTACCCATTACCACACCCGACGCACCCAGCATGAATGCAGCTGCGGCAGCCCGGCCATCCATGATCCCGCCCGCAGCAACGAGGGGGATGTTGTCGATATCGTGGGCATGTAAAGTGTCGTCCACTTCAGGCACCAGGGTGATGATACTCGATCCACGCGCATGTCCTTGACCACCGGCATCGCTTCCTTGCAAAACCAGGGCATCCGGGCGACATGCTTGGGCCGCTTGCAACGCAGCACCGACACTCCCAATCTGAATCCAAACTTTGGTGACTGGGGATACCCCGCGTATACTGTGTGTCCAGTGCGCAAACTGTGACGTCTCTGCAAAGGAGAGCTACACAACAGCCGGTTTGTATTTGGCGAGAAGAGGAAGAGTCGAGGAAAGTGAGGCACCGATTACAATGATGCCTATCCCAATTGGAAGAATGTCTTCCATCTTGACACTATCGAGCTGCAGTCGGTACCTCTCCAGTTCTTCTTCCAGCACGCGAGGATCGTCAATGAAACCAATTTGACCGAGTCCTCCTGCGCGTGTCACTGCGATTGCCAGTTCACTGCCGGCGACGCCGCTCATGGGTTTGATGAGAAGTGGCGATTGCGCCCACGGTAGATCTTCGAGTAGTTTCTTCGAGTTTGTCATTCTGTTTGGTTTTGAAGGCTTTAAATTGAAGGATTATTGTACCTTAGTCGGACTATTTAAAGAGTCAACCTAGAATCGATCTAGATCTAGTAGTGGTGCAGACGTGATTAATAATTTGGTCTTCTCCATCGCGAGACCTTCTAATCATCCCAGCGACAAGGGAAGACGCAGCGCTTAACTATTGAATGAAGACAAAATGTTTTCAAGAATTGTATTCACAGATAACAATCCACCGTGTCGCGCAGTAGATGAATACACAAAGAATTCTAGATGAAGAAAACCAATAATATCTCATCAGTTCAAAGCCCGTCATAGCCCATCAAACTCCATCAGACACCGATCCAATCATGCCCGCTCGGGGCGCATCAGACCCGCAAATATGCTAAGCTACGTGAGGTCGATATCTGGCTTTGAGATCACCACAAGAGGTAATGGATAATCCAGGGCAATTCACACCTATAAGATAATAAATTCGCATGCCTTGGATGCGATTTGAGTATGAGCATCGCCTGTAGCGTAGACATTTCCCCTTGTGGCGCTCCCTTTCGCCGCCTTGGGTGGAGAAATTCACTCACTTCCACCTCGACTTGACATACACCAGAAGAACAATGGTTACCCCGCGATCTCAGGTCAAAGTGGCATGTCTTGCTTGGTAATATTGATTCCAAGTTTCTGTTGTAGACTCAACTGCTGATTATTGCCAGCCGGACAAGCAAAACCCGGTGCGATGGGCGAAATCCATGTTCAACGGTAAGTAGTTCATACCCCACCGTCCAATGGCCTGTCTTCTGAAATGTTAACAGTGCGTGGCCAACCAGAGACATTGTCATTACCGTCCAAGTCGCCGAGGTGGAGCTCGGCGAGGCGAGCGATATGAGAATGCAAAGAGACAACGCACTGGTGCGATCCATAATCCGCCATCTTCCCCATTATCTTTTGATCAGAGCCATTCCAACCGTATGGTCCCCCTGGTAAGAAATGTCATCAACACTCATTCTCTGACAGACTCTATAGTAGATGGAATTGTTGGTCTCATCCATTCATTCGATAACATCCAGGATGCTCGAGATTTTGAAAACTCGAGTTTGGAGTCCGGCCTCGGCACATCCACTGGTATCCCCACACCCGGGGACTCCCCGCGCTCTTGGATGATTCGATCCTATCGCAATGAGAGTGATCTGTAAGTTTGAGTCAACTTATTGGTAACAAAAGGGCTTTCCACCTTAACCTTCTTTCCGCGCCCCCAGGCTCAATGCGTATTATATATACTTCCACCCCTAACTGCCCCTTTTACCTCAACCTACACAGCCTCGCTTTGAGGATTGCACCGAAAAGATATCATTCACCTCTTTCCAGCCTGACAAATCCTCGTTGCCGTTCTGGCCAACGTCACCCTTTGGATTAGCACTCATGGCGACATTAGTTTTGATTCCCCTCCCGGGCGATCTGCATCCAATGCGTAATGAAGCAGTCATTTTGCGCAGATCATGTGCAAATATGTATGTCCAGGCTGCCCTGGAGAGAATCGAAGACGCCCCCGGTGACCAACCCCAAACAACCTCCCAATCATTAACACCATGCACCCAGGTAGAGTTACGGAGGTCTCTACATCCTGCGGTTCCCTTCAACTTGGAGCCTATTCTGGCCCTTCTCGTGCTCGGCGTCTATGAGTATTACCAGCATGGCAACCGGAAGAAAATGCGGTCCCAGATCTACCAAGCATTGACAATGTCCATGGACATTTCGCTGCATGATCTTGGGCGTGAAGACCCTGGGCTTTACATGGCCCAAATACGCACGTGGTGGATGACAGTGCGTTGAACAGACTCCGCTTCATACAATTCTCTGACAATGGTATAGATGTTTCTTGCGTATCAATCGGCAATATTCACGCACTCGGTTCGTCCTCGCCCCATGACTTTGGCATCTCTTACTCACAAAGTTATATCAGCCCCCGATTCTTCTAGCCAGTGATCCTCGCATTACAACGCCGTTCCCGGACTATGCTGGTCGTCGAGAAGTAGGTGCTATTTCAATCGCATCTGTGACGTCCGACACGCTGACTAGGTTCTCAGATTCTACCAACGTTGCTAAGAGCGCAAGATGCACTCCTTAAAACTGGCGCTTTGGCAAAAGAACTGACCGAAAACAAATTCTCTGGTCCCTGTGGTTTAGTCGGCGACCGCGTCCGTGGACTAGACTCACTCATCTTGACTCTGAAAGCTGAGATAGATCGGCTCCGAGAAGCGCAGCCTACCGAGGGACCCGATGCATGTGCCGTCCAAAATTTGTTTCTCAATGCACTATATCTGACCTACACGTGAGGATTTCAGGAGACTGATGATTTCTCTAGCTGCTGCTGACTCTTGGCAGGGCCAGAATAAAGTTGCATCGGTTCAGGGCGTTTGGCGACCTTCCGATCTTCCTTGAGAAATTTTGTGATCTCCGATCTATCAACGGCGCTCCCTTCTCGGAATTTCCTCTTGCTCTTTCGCCTAATGAACCGCGCGAAATTGATTCATTATTCCCTTTTACCGAGCAGGAATCGACTAACATTTGCCTCAAGGCTGCATTAGTTCTTTCGCGCATCTTGCGTACTATCTCTTGGCCCAATCCCTTCTTCACAGATATTGCAGCAGATCCAAAACCAGCAGAAACCATGGATGATCTCACGACCTCGTATGCGTCTCTCACGCCTCGTTATCGATATCCTCGGTCACTGCCGTATCTGGCATGCTGCGGGATGCAAAGCTGCTACGTTCTCATGATGTTACTTCGAAAGATCCGCACATCTTTGAGCATGGGAAACTTGTCAACATGCTATCATCTTCTTGTGCACCCGGAACCCGGCACAGAAAAACAAGATGCTGAGCGACTCATCGAGGAGTTACGGCATGGTGTTAAATCTGTCTGCAGCTTCATGGTGTCGAATGCTGTCTTCGAGAGCGTTGCAGACATGGCTCGGGAGGTAGAGACTATTTATACTGCCCATTTCCATGATTGAGTCTTCAACTTGTTTGTCTTATATCAAACACATATTGCGTGCTCGAATTGGTATCGAGCGAGCCACCGACATGAGAAATTTTTAGCCATTATGCAAAAGTAGCAGCGGACACTGTATCTGCTGAACAATTGAAAATCTACACCGCCTTCATAATTCAAACTATATGGGGAGGTTTCTTGTGATGCCCGGTTCGGTCTTTGGTTACCGATCAATCCCCGAAACCAAAAAGCCTTCCTGATCCACGGAATCGGCCAGCCCCGCCAAGGCTTGAGTGGGCCAGTTATATATCAAATGATCACTTCTTTTCAAGACATGAACTGACCCAAGTTCATGAATCATCGTATTTTTCTTTACTTTTGAGCGCTCCCACTGTGATCATCCAGTGGCCATTTGGACGACCGCAACATGACCGAAGCATGTTCAGAGAGAATCCCCACTGTGCCAGCCAGTCGTGACTACTATGATCTTGGTGATCATGGAAAGAGAATAACGACCTTCTGCAACGATACCCAGACATGGTTCAACCGCGGTTTGACGTGGCTGTACTCTTTCAACCATGCCGAATCAGCCTACTGTTTCGAGCAAGCCATCGCTCATGATCCATGCTGCGCCATCGCCCACTGGGGACTTGCTTATGCATTGGGACCAAACTACAACAAGCCTTGGGAACGGTACGACAAGCAGGATCTCAAGATCTGTGTGAAGCGGGCGTATGATGCATCGCGAAAGGCCAAGGAGATCATCTCCCATGCATCTCCACTGGAGAAGGCGCTCATCAACGCCGTTCAGTTCCGGTACCAGACCGACTATGTAACTCATGACCTTGCGGCGCAGAACAAAGCTTACGCCGCTGCGATGGAAAGCGTCTATCGCGAATTCAAGGATGACCTAGACATTGCAGCATTGTATGCCGATGCACTGATGAACCTGACCCCATGGACTCTGTGGGACCTATTCACCGGCAAGCCAACCCCTGAGGCGCGTACTATGGAGGTCCAAGAAGTCCTCGAGACTGCGCTTGAGAGGGACGGCGCGTACCGGCATCCCGGCCTGTTGCATTTCTATATTCACTTCATCGAAATGTCGCCGACCCCCGAACGTGGAATCATTTTAGCGGATCATTTACGCAGTCTTGTGCCAGACGCCGGCCATATGCACCACATGCCCACTCACCTTGATATCTTGGTTGGAGATTGGCGGCGTTCGGTCGCTTCGAATCAGGCTTCTACAGTTGCCGACGAGCGCTACTTTACTCGCTCGGGGGGTATGAACTTTTACACGTTTTATCGTATGCACAACTATCACTCGTTAATCTATGCTGCGATGTTCGCTGGCCAATCCAGGGTGGCTCTGGATACTGTGAATCGTATGGAAGCAACAATCCCCGAGGCATTGCTTCGCTGGGAGTCGCCTCCGATGATCGACTGGCTAGAACAGTTTCTCACGACGCGCGCTCATATCATGGTTCGCTTTGGCATGTGGCAGGAGCTTATCGATATAGAGTTTCCTCAAGATCAGGAGCTCTATTCATTTGTCACTGCGACCATCCACTACGCAAAGGGGGTGGCACTAGCAGCAACGGGGCAAGTCACAGATGCAGAGAAACAACGGGAGCTTTTCCGGGAGGCTACTGCCAGAGTGCCTGAGTCTCGTCGCGTATACAACAGCACCGGTCGGGAGTTACTCGCTGTGGCCCAGAAGATGCTCGATGGAGAGATCGAGTATCGAGGAGGGGACTATGATGAAGCATTTGAAAGTTTGCGCGAGGCCAATGACCTCGAAGATCGACTTCCCTATAGTGAGCCTTGGGCTTGGATGCAGCCAACTCGGCATGCCTACGCTGCATTGCTCCTTGAACAGGGTCACGTTGATGCTGCAGCTGCAGTGTACAAGGCTGACCTCGGGCTCGATGACACTTTAATTCGTCCTCGTCGCCACCCTAACAATGTTTGGGCTCTGCAGGGGTACCACGAGTGTTTGACACGACTGGGAAAGACCGAGGAAGCGACAGCTATTAAGCCTGCCGTTGGGTTAGCGTTGTCTGTGGCGGATGTGTCCATTCAGTCGTCTTGTTTTTGTCGGCGCGACACATCGCACGCACCCCGGGTTACAAACAGGTGTGAAAGAAAGACCGACTGCCATGGAGGCTGCGAGGGTTCACCCATTGAATAGCTGATCATAGCCTGTTTTCTTTGAGATTATCTTTCAAAATGGATTTTATATTCCTCATTTCATTCTGCTGGTTCTGTTTACTAATGCCCACCTAAGCTGTCTAAAAACACTCAACCCCCATTGAATGCCTTACGCAGGCGATGAAATGGATGCATTAATCTTTGCTTGGAGTCTCATATGAAATCATTCACTGCAGTCGTAGATTTCCTACAGTAAAGTGAAATTAACATTGTAAAGGCTTAGTTTACGCCTTGATTTAACCATATCGCCAATTGCTGGTACGCTAAGCCCCATCCGGCTAGACCTGCATCATCGCGCATTCCAGCGCGTCCCCAGATTCATCCCTTCAACACTCCAAGCTTTGTCTCCGCCGGAACACTTTCCATTCCATGTCCCAATATGGCTGATTACTCTTCATGGAAGGTCGCTGACCTGAAGGCAGAGCTGAAGAACCGGGGAATCCCTCAGACCGGTCTTCGCCTCAAGCAGCAGTTCATTGACAAGCTCGAGGAGGAAGACGCCAAAGCGCAACCCAAGGATACAGTCGCCTCTGCGCCAGAAACCGACACGCAGCAAGATCGTGCTGCTGAACCTACCCTGTCCGCACCGGGACCGCAAAAAGAGGAGCCCCAACACGAACAAGCGCCTACAGAGACCCGGCAGCCAGAAGCTCCCGACACAGAAAAACAGCCGCAGGTCGAACCGACTCCCGAGAATGCGCCCGATGAAATTGCAGAGGCGCAGGCGCATCGCGATGAACCCCGGGACCAGCCGCCCGCCGGCGAACACAAACAGCCTATAGAGAAGGAGGTGCCAGAGGCTGTCCCCGAAGGAAAATCCCCGGCCACGGAGAAACCCATCGAGCAGGCCCCCGAAAACCTGCCCACCGAGAGGCCGATCGAGACACCAGCCCTTCCAATTTCAGAAGCAAACACGGAGCTGTCAACACCTCTTCCCGTCGAGGAACTCCTAGAGGATAAGCGCAAACGCAAGCGTCGCAGTCAGAGCCCTGTTCCAACACCGGAGGCAATCGCGAACAAGAAGGCACGGGCACAAGAGGAGGTTCCACTTGTGGAAGACCAAGAAGGCCCCAAAGATACTACCCAGGAGCAGCCTGTGCCAGTACCCGCGGAAGGGAGCCCGGAGCCAGTGAAGCAAAACGCACAACTCCGGGGTCTACTTGCATCCACCGAGGCAGCTGCGGCGCAATCGTCCACCGAAGCTCGGGATATCGTCATGGAAGATGCGGTCGTGGAACCGGCCCTACATTCCGCAACCTCGTCGCTTTACATCGATGGGTTGATGCGGCCTATGAATGTTACATCGCTCAAAAACCATCTCATCGAGCTCGCAACAGGCTCGGGTGCAGCACCGGACCCTGGGGTCGTCTCTGAATTCTACCTGGATCCCATCAGAACGCATTGCTTTGTTCAATTTGCGGCTGTTGCGGCGGCCGTGCGGGCTCGGTCTGCCATTCATGGAACCGTGTGGCCTGCCGAGCGCAATCGCAAGAAGCTGTGGGCCGACTTCATCCCCGACGACCAGGTCAAGGCATTCATCGAGACGGAAGACGCCTCGCGAGATCGTGCCGGGCGACCTGTGCGCTGGGAAGTGAGATATGACCACACCGATGACGGAATGACGGCTGCCTTGATCGAGGCCGACTCACATCCCAAGGCAGAACGAGGGCGTGAGGCTGAGTTCAAGCGGACGCCCCCCGCGGGCCCGCGTGGAAGTGTTGCCCAAGAGCGTCGCCCTTCGCACGCCCCACCGCCACCTCCGTCGCGTCCCGGCCAGGGTTTCAAGCCTTTGGATGAATTGTTTGAATCCACCACCGTGAAGCCCAAGCTGTACTACCTCCCCGTTCCCCGCAAGGTGGCCGACAAGCGGTTGGATCAGTTCGATGAGCTATTGCAGAAAGGAACCTTTGCACGGCGCGGGGGTGACGAGATGCGCCGAATTACTTTTGAAAATGATGATTATTTTGTGGATGCTGGTCCTGAATACGGGGCGCGGACTCTGGCCCAACGGCAGCAGGGCCGTGGAGGACGACCTGGAGATTCTCGACGCGGCCGTTGATATGAGTTATGAAAAAGGCGGATCAAAAAGTCCGGGAAAAACAAAAACAAAAAGCGCAAAGATGGCGCATGTATCATAGAACCCAATGAAATTTCTACAAAACCATATGGAACCATGCGGCTGCAGAGCCAAAAATAGTTCAAGCCTTTTTTTTTCTCGCCAGGATCGGCAGATTAAGAGCCCGAGAAATCAGAGAAATCAGCCTTGATAGGCATAAACTATTCTGAAGAATTCCCCGGTTCTCCACGTGCATTCATTGTTCTGGCACTGCTTTTGTCCCCTGCGGGTGCGAGTGGAATTTCCCTCCCCAACATCTCACGCGCACCCCCTTTCCCCTTCGCAGTCCTCGTTCTGCCCTCGCCAGAATGAGTTGGACCGTCTGCGATTCGAAAGTCGAAGATGATAAGAGTGCGCGCAATCCTTCCACCGGCATCCCGAGCGTCCCGAAGCTAACACGCGGCAGTCGACGAGGTCCCTCTCTGGGATGGCGGCATCACATTTCACAAGCTGGCCCTGATCGTGGGCGGCATCTGCGCCCTTGCGGCCTGTGCCGTATCCTTTTTCCTGATTTTCGGCCATGCGACACATTACAGCAGACCAATCGAGCAGCGCCAGTAAGTTGTCTTTGTGCCAGTGATTCCTTCCGCGGACGCCCCGGAGCTGGACCGTTACTAACCATTCCTCGCCGTCTTCGATAGTATCATCCGGATTCTGTTCATGGTCCCCATCTATTCCCTCGTCGCATGGCTCAGCATCTTCTATTACCACGATGCCGTCTCCCTACAAGTCCTCGGGGACTGCTACGAAGCATTCTGTATCTCCGCCTTTTTCTCCCTCATGTGCCATTATATCGCCCCGGATCTCCACAGCCAAAAGGATTATTTCCGAGGCATTCAACCGAAGACATGGCTGTGGCCGCTGAGTTGGTTTCAAAGGTGGCAGTGGTGTGGTGCACATCGCGGAGTTTGGAGGAATCCCCGGAGCGGGCTCACTTGGTTCAACGTGCGTGGAGCGTATTTGATGAGTTGGTCCGAATACTGATGGGCGAGTGTAGGTGATCTGGGCTGCCGTATTTCAATATTGTGTTATGCGCGTCGTCATGACTATTGTGGCCGTCACGACCCAATCCGCCGGCAGGTACTGCGAGGAGAGCCTGAGCCCGGCCTTTGCGCACGTTTGGGTATGGTCACCTTTGAAGATGCTGGTATGAATTTACTGATGGATTGTTCCCTGCTAGGTGATCGTGATCGAGTCGGTCAGCGTGACCATCGCGATGTACTGCCTGATTCAATTTTACCACCAGATCAGCCAAGATATCAAGGAACACCAACCATTCATGAAGATCCTTTCCATTAAATTGGTTATTTTCCTTTCGTTCTGGCAAACGGTGAGATCTTTCCCCTTATTTCTTTTCAGCCCTGTGACTGACATCCTTTACCCAGATCTTAATTAGCTTGCTTGTGTCGGGTGGCGCCATCAAGGCTACCGATAAAATGGCCATGAACGATCTCAAGCACGGATTGCCAGAGTTTATGATCAACATCGAAATGTTCATTTTCTCGCTCGTGCATATCTGGTCCTTCTCCTTCAAGCCATATGTCATCTCCAACCAAGCCACCGAAATCACCGACTTTTACGGCAACGGCAAGGCATCCTATGAAGGTGGATACCTCGGCCTCAAGGCGTTGATTGATGCCATGAACCCGCTGGATCTCTTCAAAGCAATTGGACGCGGTGCCCGCTGGCTATTTGTCGGCCGTAAGAACCGCTTGCAAGATCCAAGCTACCGCCCGCATCACGAATCTATTGGGATGCAACCCTCGGAATCCGGTATTATCGATCATGGGACAGCCTACCATGGCGGCAATGCCACCATGTCTGGTGGCCGAACGGGCCGCTATGACAGCGCACCGTATGAGGAAGGCGAGGTCCTTCTTGCTCACCCGCAACCCAACCCAGAGTCCGCGTACATGGGCTCCTCCCCTTGGGCAGATGAGCCTGACGAAGACTTCCATGGGCAGCCAGGACGATTCTATTCGCAAGGACCGTCGCCTTACGAGTCTGCGAACCATCCGGATGCCGCGTATTCATCCCATGCTGCCGCCCACCAACCTTATCCAGTAGACGGCCCGTTGCGCGAGCAGGCCCCGATGCCTATGCCGGATCCCTTCCAGCCCCCTCCCCCATACAACGAGGGACATCAAAATCAACATCTTTAATGCACGATGCGACGACGGGGTGTATATACTACTTCAAATGGCTGCGGTCTATATCCCACCCAGCTTATTCACGACTTGGGATTTGCGGGCGCAGTTCTATTCCCCATTTGACTTATTCTACCGTACTCACGAGCATCTTGACACCCTTGGGCACTTACGCATCTTCATTTTCAGCCTCATTCTTCTTCATGAATACCCACCTCGGTTTCTCGTCGATGGCATGTCTTTCTTCTTTTCATGATGCCATGCGCTGCGCATTTATCTTCGAGCATAGCCAAGCCTGTACTGTACTACCATTTACGAATTCAGAATTTGATCTCAAAAATGAATGTCGCGCCACGACTACCAGTAGTAGATGCGGCTAGGCGAGAGGGAACCTATTACCGGAGGAGGATATTGCAACACAGCAAAAAGGTCTTGAAATTCGTGATCTCGTCTAAAGCTCATTGCAAGTCATAACGCCCTGGGGAAAGCAACCATGCTTCCATGCTCCATACCTCAAGCGAACCCATCCCGAAGAGGTGGAAATCGTCAACGCATCAGGAAAGGCTACGGTTTTCGGAGTATGAATCATCCATGTAGCCGCCAAAGCTGCCGAGGGAAAACATCTCCTGTTCATAGCGGCTTTGCATGAGATTGGAACCCTTTTGTCTGGGCTTGGCCGTCCGCACGTGTTGGATTGTAGCCATCTTCGTTCCTAATTCACGCATAGCTCGGACGTTCTCGCCCAGTTGGCCGAGTAGTGACACGAGGAGGACATCGTTGCTTTGGGAGAGGACTTCTGCGCTGAAGGGGCTTTGCTGATCGGGAGAGAGAATGTATAGGTGTGCAAGGAGAGCGTTGATGTTGCGGAGGACCGGGTGTGACAAGGGCGGGGATGTTTCGCCCTTCGCGGTTGCGTCGCTGGGCTCTGCAACGCTGGCAACGTAGGACTTAATGAGGGAGATGCGTGATTGGAGGGTTCGAATGGCGTTGAGTCGGGTGCTGAGATTAGAGATCACTGCGGTCGGAGTTAGCGACAGGAGAAACCTTCTGGAGCTACTGCGGCGCATGCATACATTCTTCTTCGTCTTGGGTCAAGGTAGCCTTTGATGAGGTCTCGCCCTCTTTCTTGCTTGCGCCTGCGCCTGGAGCAGTAGGCTGGTTCCATGAAGCAGTTCCGGAGCTTTTTGCAATTGTGTCCATGCCAATCATCTCCGCCTCGCCAGTTTCCACAGAGTAGGGCAGGTCGCGGAATCGAATGTTGAGAGTGGGCTCCTCACCATCGATCTGCATGTCCTTTGCCGTAGAACCAGCATTCTCGCCTTCAAAGACAGTTTCATAAACAGTCAACGGCAGTTTTGTCTTGTGAGATTCGGATTCTGCTAGCTGCGAGGGGTGGAAGGCGAGGAACACGGCCGATTCGTTGTAGTCCTGCAGGAGCTGACGATGGATGGGGAGCTGTGAGGCGTCGGGACCGGATGGCGAAGCAGTTGACCACCATCCTACCAAGTCGAGAGCAGGATCTTTGTGTACATCCTTAACTGTAGAGTTGTGAGTTACGGCGGATTGCAAGCTGCGCAATGAGGGGTATGCCTACACTGTTTCAAGCGCTCGTCAAACCATGGATTCGGAAGAATGGGCTCATTGTTTGGTCCATTCGCAGTCGGGCACTCAAATGCGTGCTCCAATGTGATCTCGCGTCCATTCTGCTGGCCGAGGAGGATACCGAGGATCGGACCCTGCTGCTGCCGTGCCGCATGGCGGGTGATATGGTCTGAGATGGTAAGAAGCACCAGTGGATGGAGCTGGATATGAAGACCTGAGTCTGATGCCTTCTGAGAAAGGAGAGACTGATCCATTATGAAGCCTTGGTTGTGGCGGGAGGAGGCGCGTCGTCGGCGGGTTCAAGGAACGCAGTGATTGACCGCCTTGGGTAAAATCCAAGCTTTCCCCGCCTTTCTCGATTAGTCACATTGTGTTTGACATTCCATCTACAGCGCCAAATCAGTGTTTTTAAGTAGTAGGACTGCCCACTGTGGCAGTCTACTTTATCAATGGTCCATTACTAATAGACTTGACATGACTGGGATCTCGCACCCCACTCAATAGGCTAAATTGATATCGATCATGAACAAGCACTAGATCTCGACAGTGAAATATTCCGCGATATCAACATTGAGGACTTGGTCCTGAAGAAAATTGAACTGACATTCCTAAACCGCTAGCTCCCTTTCAAAAGGTAGCTGGATGAATCCGTAAACAGATCGTTGCCTGGTAGTATAGTGTTAACGTGGGTTCATCCACTCTCATACCCGGAGTGTGTGGACTTGAAGCAATGCAATAACTTGCTATGGCGAAGATACGCCTGGTTTCGTCCGATCATTTTAAACCGGGGCCGAGTAAATATTGGTTGTTCATACCTCAAGTACGTTGACATGCTCCGAGGTCATCAGGTGACAGGTACCAATTAGCATTTATTTGGTGGGGCCAACTTCTTCCCATCTCAGTCGGAAATACCATCACCCTGCGGCAGTCATGGCAATCCCTTCTACCTTCCATGATGTCAAGGCGCACCTTGCGGCAGTCCATCTGGACCCTTCGACATCTCTAGATGTCTCGCTCATCGATCGGCTGAAGTTGCAGCTGATCGAAGCCACGGACCCCGTTGTCCCCGCCACACTCTTATCGCAGATATCAGCACTTCTCCCGGTCTTGCAGGAAGATCCCACACCTCTTACCACTCTTGCTATCAAAGCGACAACCCACTTCAGCTTCACCGATCTCCGCTCGCTCGAGCCACCTCTCAATCTAATCGACGGCTTCAAAGCTCCGTCGCCCCCGATCAATCTTCTTGCTCTCTCATTACTGGCCAAAGCTGGACAGACCTCCAGTGATGCTGCAATTGTCGCCGGTAATCCAGAACTGGTTGCTTCCTTGGTGGAGTTGTGGCTATCAACATCGTCTACTGCAGTTTCCCAGGCTGCTCTCGACACACTGTGGGCTTTGTTGGAGGTTGACGTGGCAAGCACACTTGAAAAGACCGAGTATGACCACAAAGGAGAAGCAGGGTTTGACCGTCAGGGTCTTATGTGGAGAAGAGTCTTCACTGACCGAGATGTGTACGGCCTTATGTTCGGGCTATGCAGTCTGAAAGACGATGCACCGCGGAACTTATCCAAGCGCGAGCGTACCGTTGCACAAGGCAGACTAATGGGCTTGCTCGTGAAAGTTGGCCGTCTACGGTGGGACATTGTCTCCAATTCCCAAGTTTCGGACATAGAAGCAAAATACCAGAGCAAGAGTCTGCTTCATTTTGCTTCATGCCAGATGGTCGATTTGAACGATGTTTTGCTGCATATGACCCTCCTTGATTTCTTCCGGCAGCTCCTCGAGATTGATGCACCGGGCCTCATTTCTCGAAGCCATTCGCGGTCTTCGTCGACTGCCTCCTCCCCCGCACTTGACTTCCTGATCTCGGAGAACCTGCACGCCAAGGTCTTAGGATATTACCTTGACGAAACGAAGATGGACCCCGTGGACCTTGTCTATCTCTCCGGTCCAGTGATGGCTTATGTGGCACGGTATGCCGACTCGTACCCTAATCATTTCCTGCAGAACCCAGCAGATTTCCAAGATGGAATCATCTCCCGTATCTCACGGGCTCTCGCCATTCCTTCTACACAATGGGCACACGGTGAGGTCCCTACAGGACATTTGGCTATTCTTGCCTCCCTCCCTCGCGTGTTGCTCTTGAATGCTGGAAGGGAAGATGCCAACCCCATCCTGGCTATTCCAACTAATCCCCCGAATGGCGAGGCTTTTGATGTGCTCGGCAGAATTTTTCAAGGGCCAATACACACTGCGTTGCCTGATGCCATGGATCTAAATACCTCCGGTCAAACCCCCACTGACTGGCACCATGAAGCTGCCGCCGCTCGGATGCTCTATTTCCTTTATCTTAACAGACATCCGACTTTCTGGGAGAATGTTGTCACTGCTGCAGATACCCTTATCATGAAAGAAGTCGCGCAGTCGGCGATCGCTCTTATGAAATCTGTTATCACAGCCAATTGGCAGCCGTTGCCTCCGGCGTCCCACGTCACAACCACCCCATCGCGATTCCGTCTTCCATCCGAAGAAAGCTTGGGGCAGCTGTCTCCGGCCAGCAATGGTCTGCTACCCCTTTCAGGTCCATGGGCGGCGCTTACACCCCCGGCCTTAACTACGGTCTTGCCATATCTCTTTAAGCCGCCGAGATCTTACGATGATTATGTTGGTGGGGGCGCGGCGGATTCACAGAATGCGGTGTGGAAAGTCGCTACTGCCAAGTACGAGGCTCTTGTGGCGCTTCATGACGAGCTGCGCAAGACTGGCGGGCAGATGGAAGGATTCGAGGACATCATACGGACTCTGCGGCAGCGTGTGAACGAAGGTCCTTGGGGACCGGTGCAACGAGTGTCCAGTCAGGTCGAGGCAGTTGGACTGTAAGCAAATAAAAGCGGAACCAAGCCCAAAACAGAAGCATAATTGAAATGACTATTCGCAAATGCATGTCATGATCGGCGCTCTTATCTTAGCGCGGGGAAGCCGAGCCCTAAATTTCCCATTGGGTAATGGCATGTTCAGGTCTGCGGGCGGTGAGACCAGCTCGGGATTTTTTAGACGCATAGTCAACGCCTCTTCCACTGCATATACCATGGCTCCCTAAGCCGCCTCGACCCATCGCGTTGTTGGATACTTAAATATATGCCTACGGGTTGAGTATGTCGCGCTTTTCCAGGAAAGGTAAAAACCAGCCCGGTGCCGAATTCACTTGGGAAGCCGGCCCGGGTGGTGAAGCCGACACAGCTCCTACTCCCCTCTACCCTGTACGTTCCTTGGCCTTTGGCTTTTACCACCTTCATCTCCGCGATCGCCAAAGCCATGCAAACTCACACTAGACGTCCTCAGGCCTACGTCGTCCCGCTGGCACGCAAGATCACGCCCAAGGAGCAAACTGCGGTCGACTACTACCGAAGCCTGCGCGAGCGGCACCATGAAGGTCCATATTACTCGGTCATCGATTCGTCTGCCTCGAGTGCCAAGAAGGGCAGCTCGGCGCGCGTGAACTTCGATCCCTTCCACGGCATGCCCTCTTATTCCGCCCGGTATCAGAAGAAGCGCCGCACGATCCCCCGCATCGACTCTTCCAACCATGAATACCGTGCGTCTAACACATTCTATTACTCGATATGTCTTACTCACTGCCGTGATTCTACAGTTATGCAGTTTTACCCCCGCGAGCTCTGGCCGACCATCCAGCCCAATTTCCGCCCTGATGCGGGTGTCTTGGACGGATACACACCGCAGGTGACCGGTGGCAGTCGCAAGCGTGGTTTCGAAGATGAGGAAGACGAAGCGGATAGCGAGGCAGCCAAGCGCCGTGCGGCAGGTGGGGAGGAAGGCGATGACGATCCTGATGGCGGCGAGGGCGAATTGCTCGAGGGTGACGAGGACGCCGAAGAAGAGCTCGGTGACGATAACTTTACGGATGACGAAGATGATATGGGTGGAGATTACAACGCTGAGCAGTACTTCGATGGCGGCGACGACGAATTTGGTGATGACGGGCTTGGAGATGGCGGAGGCGGCGGAGAAGAAGATACGTATTGAGGCGGTGATTTGAGATACCCTTTTCCCTCCATGTTTGCTTCATTCTGTTCGGCGCCTCTTCTTGCTTTTCTGCAGCGTTTATCTATCAGTTCCATCTGATCTGCATCTGGTAGCACCTTGCTACTTGCCCAATGGTTTCCTCGGCTCATTGCCCAGCAATATAGGTTCAAAACTGCGATATTATTTCTCTGGCTATCGTCGACTAGCAAAGTAATCGTACATAGTAAACAGAAATGTTTCATACCGCGAAGATCTGGATGACGTCAGCCAGCGAGATCGGCCCCGCCAAATTTGGAGATTCGAGGACTGCGAGGGGCACGAGCTTTACAGCTACCAGCAATGGCCACGCAGAGTCCCGACAGTTCGCGGTCGGCGCTGATTCTCTATGGATCAGAGACAGGCAATGCGCAAGAAGTTGCCGAGGAACTGGGTGCTCTGGCTGAGCGCCTGCGTTTTGCAACGCATGTGTCCGAGTTGAACCAGTCAAAGCCGGTATGCGCCATTGTCATCTTCATCGTGATGAATGATTTAATAATCCGTTTCGATCTATAGGAAGCACTTTTCTCTTATACACTTACGATCTTTGTCGTTTCCACAACTGGCCAAGGCGATCTCCCGGCAAATGCAAAGGCCTTCTGGAAGTCGCTGCTGCTGAAACGACTGCCACCGACATACTTGAACGGGGTCAATTTTGTGGCATTTGGTCTTGGAGATAGCTCATATCCAAAGTATGTGATGAGTGGTTAAATGGGTATGGTGAAGCAACTACTAATCCACAACAGGTTCAATTGGGCAGCTCGGAAACTTTACAAGCGACTGCTACAGTTGGGAGCAAACGATATCTATCCCATGGGTGAAGCAGACCAACAACATCCTGAGGGGTCAGTTCCTCCCTTCTATTGGGTTCTTCATCACTCACCTGGTTATCCTGCAGACTCGAAGGAACTTTTATTCCATGGATGACCGACTTCCGAAAACATCTTCTTGATAGACACCCTCTACCACCCGGTCACCAGCCAATCCCAGACGACGCCCAACTCCCGCCAAAATGGATTCTCCAATCCAAAGGAGAACATACGGTTCAGCCATCTTCTGTTCATGAACCTCACACGATTTCCAGTGATGGAACAGACGAGTACCCAGGCTTGTACCATCTCGATTCCGACATACGCCCACTTCCCGATACTCTCACGGCAACTTTAACAGAGAACCGCCGTGTCACTCCCCAAAAGCATTGGCAAGATGTTCGATCTATATCTCTCACAGTCCCAGAATCTGTCTCCTATGTTCCCGGGGATATGATTGCTATAACACCGAAGAGCTCATCGAAGGATGTTCAAGCGCTAATTGATTTAATGGGATGGAACTCACAGGCGGACCAGCCGATTGCTTTGGTTCCTGCGGGTGACATACTCTCGCCCTCACCTATACCTGGTCTTGATGCCTACCCGAATCTCACTTTGCGCGCACTCCTCATAGACTATCTCGACGTGAAAGGGATACCTCGTCGATCATTCTTTTCGGCAATTGCCCATTACACGAACAATACCTTGCACAAAGAGCGGCTTCTGGAATTTACCAACCCGGAATATCTCGACGAGCTCTGGGACTACACGTCACGGCCCCGGCGTAGTATCCTCGAGGTGTTGCATGAGTTCGACTCGGTCAAAATCCCTTGGCAGCACGCCGTGTCCGTTCTCCCCGTCATGCGAGCACGACAGTTCAGTATTGCCAGTGGTGGGGAGCGGAAACGTACATCGGACGGAAAGACACAATTCGAACTGCTCATCGCGATCGTCAAGTACCAAACGGTCATTAAGAGGATTCGTGAGGGTGTCTGTACCAAATATCTCTCCATTCTACGCCCAGGGAGTACACTCCGCGTTCAGCTGCAACCGGGTGGACTCAACTCCTCGGTCCAGCAACTGACTGCATCGACGGTTCTTATTGGGCCAGGCACGGGCATCGCACCGCTCCGGTCCATGCTCTGGGAAAAAGCAGCATTGGTGCAAGCTTTCCGCGAACAGAACCCAGGCACTGAACCACCGATTGGATCGACGGTCCTGGTCTATGGTGGGCGGAATCGCAGTGCCGATTTCTTTTTCGCGGAGGAATGGGACCAATTAAGCGCACGGATTCCACTGCAAGTCCTCACGGCCTTCTCTCGGGACCAGCAGCAAAAAGTCTACGTGCAGGACACCATTCGACAAAACCTACGGCTGTTCTTTCGCCTCCTGCATGACCTGCAGGGGTCGGCGTACATTTGTGGGTCGTCCGGGCGTATGCCTCAAGCTGTCCGCGAAGCACTCATCGAGGCGTTTGCGAATGGCGGGGGTCCTGGACACACATATACTCGCTCGCAGGCCGAAGAGTATCTCATCGGAATGGAGAAAATCGGGCGCTACAAGCAGGAGACATGGTGATCGAAAGGGGATTGTACATCAAACCTAGGTGGATGAACGTGTGGTGTAGAGTAAATGGCATGTGCTTGGGTGCGACCAAGGTACCCCATGATCATCCAATCTCTTCAGATGAACCCAGCAACACAGACAGAATACGCTACTGGAGCGCAATTCTGTAAAGAAACAAATACGTCCATTTTAATCCCAAGAGCTGATCGCCAATGTAGGCTGTATGCATAACCTCGGCGATTCGAGCGGTGGCTACACTCGGGCCGCGTCGGCGATTTCGAGGTCTTGGCACTCCGTCACCGCAGTCGACTTCTCTTTCCCTCCAGTCCTCTTCCCCCACGCCGAATTGGTCTCGTCCACATTGCTCACCACTCCCGGAGCAAGTTCATTATGTCCAGCGGCCTACGGATATTGGTCCCCGTCAAACGGGTGATCGACTATGCGGTTTGCAACCCCCCTCTCCCCCGACCGATCATCGGAGCACATGCACATGCTAGAGCTCCAGCCGGTCGAGCTCAACCCCTTTGCCCGGGTTAAAACGCTTACATATCTCATCGAAAACAGATTAAGCCCCGTATCAACAAAGCTCAGACCGGCGTCGAGACGGCCGGTGTCAAGCATTCCCTGAACCCGTTTGACGAGCTTTCCATCGAAGAGGCCGTGCGGCTGCGCGAGCGCAAGGGCCCGCTCAAGGTCGAGAACATCCTCGCTCTATCGGCCGGTGGACCCAAGACGCCCGATGTGCTGCGCACCGCCATGGCCATGGGTGCCGACCGGGCATTCCATATCGACGTGCCCGAGTCCGGTGACGGCGGCCCGGAGCCGCTGACGATCGCCAAGATGCTGCGCGGCGTGGTCGAGAAGGAGAACATCAACCTGGTGCTGCTGGGCAAGCAGGCAATTGATGGGGACCAGGGCCAGACTGGCCAGATGCTCGCCGGACTGCTCGGGTGGCCGCAGGCGAACCAGGCTAGCAAGGTGGAGATCAAGGATGAGGCGGGCACCGTGGAGGTGACGCACGAGGTCGACGGTGGTGTTGAGACGCTGCGCGCCAAGCTGCCCATGATTGTCACGACGGACCTGCGACTGAACGAGCCGCGGTACGCCAGCCTGCCCAACATCATGAAGGCGAAGAAGAAGCCCCTGGAGAAGAAGACTCTCGCCGATTTTGGTGTGGAGGATACCCGCCGGTTGAAGACGGTGAAGGTGACCGGTACGTTGGGCCATTGGAATAGGCCGAGACTTGTACGGTCTTTGCTAATCTTGTCTCTTTTAGAACCCCCGCCACGCAAGGGTGGTGACAAGGTCGAGGATGTCGATGGCCTTGTCTCCAAGCTCAAGGAGCTGGGTGCGCTCTAGATGGGTGCAAGTGACCTGAAATTATGTACTGTGTTTTTATACCATCCATGCCGTAGAATTGGGTCTTGCAGCATCCGCCGGTCATTTGATGACCCTTGGCACCGATGACTGCATTCGCACATCGCAATGTGAATCAAAGAATTTCTTTTGTCTTGCCAATAATTGTGTAGATGCCGTTTCGACTAATCGGGACCATCGGAAAACGAGTCGCACTGGGTGAAACTATCATCGCGGTGCTCCAAAGCAGTCCACTAACAAAATCAAATCCCGACCAATAATTTAGGACACGGTTAGTTTATGGTTGCTTTTTGGGATCGGGATCGCCAAGAGAATTTGATTTGAGTTGTCGATGTGATGGCGGATTTGATGCCTTACAAACTCTCCCGTCACAGCTCGCGTCCTTTAACTTAACCTAGTTTCAGGTTGATAGCGCCAGGACCCATCTCGATCTTGCAGGATCACCAAAAGAATAAGCAACGACCCGAAGAATCTATCCCGCATCCCCACGTTGACGAATGGCTGGTCTCCATCCCGGTCTCGACCACGCCGTTTCGAGGCTAAGATTGCCCGGGGCCAGAGACGGTGGTGGGTCGTTGTGATCTATCGCAGACGGAGACTTTCTTCGGTTCAGCTCCCTGACTATTGACGATACGCAGCTACCAGGGGATTTGAAATCCCCGGGCGTGAATGAACCAGTGAATCTGGTTGTACAAATGCCGAAGTCGATGATGACGTTCATCCGCGCGTTCCATGGACACCGTTAGCCACGGCGCCACTCTGCAGATATAAGCCCTGGTGCCTGGTCCCGCGCTCGCTTTTTCTTTCTTTTCGGCCTTGTACATATTCCACCTTCCGTCCTAGATCTTCCGCTTCATCCGGTACGTCGAGACTTACCGGGGGTGCTCGCATTCCGGTCGGTCCAACCCGGCATACAAGACTTCCGAGAACTGCGCCTGGGAAGTGGTTCGACCATCGCAGTCTTCACTTCTGGCGGCACCCATATTCGTCGATCTCGCTGGAGGCACCCTTCATCCCACACGCCGCGGAAGCCGCGGCATTCCTCCCCGCATTCTCCAGTGGCGACCCTGCCGATCTCGTCGGATTCCTCCCTCGATCGTACATTCCGGATCGCCGAGAGAAGCATTCCAGGCTCCTATGAGTGCCGTTTGCAGTCCACTCCTGTCTCTGTAAGAGAGTCGCTTATACAGCGTGTCGTTGTCGCGGTGCGCGCTTCCTTGATTCCAGCAATCCCCACCCCGCGCAAGCGCCACCATGTCTCGGGAATCGACCTGGGGCAAGACAAAGCGCTTTTCGAAAAAGGGCTTCGACAAAGCATGGGATACTGTCGACAAACTCGGAGGTCCCGTCAACCGCCTGTCGAATCGACTCGGCGCGGAGGCTTTCTGGCCCATGACGATTGATAAAGAGAGTGACAAGGCCGCGCGCATCTTGCGCAGTTTCTGTAAGGATGGCTTCTATACGGCCGAATCTGAAACCTCGACCGATGAGAATGGCAAGATCAACCGGCCCAAGGGCAAGCAAAAAGTCCTTCAAAAAATCCCCACGCAGGTCATCAAGAACGCCAAGGGCCTTGCGATTTTCACCACCATGCGAACCGGACTCTGGATGAGTGGCTCCGGTGGAAGTGGTGTCTTGCTCTCTCGGATCCCCGAGACGGGCGAATGGAGCCCGCCGTCGGGCATTATGCTTCATACGGCTGGCATCGGCTTCTTGGCCGGCGTTGATATTTATGACTGCGTTGTGATCATCAATACATACGAGGCCCTGCAGGCGTTCAAGAAGCTGCGCTGCACGCTCGGCGGCGAGGTCAGCGTGGCTGCTGGTCCCGTTGGAATGGGCGGCGTGCTCGAATCCGAGGTTCACAAGCGGCAGGCGCCGATTTGGAATTATATGAAGAGCAAGGGTTTGTACGCGGGAGTGGCCATCGACGGAACTATTATCATCGAGCGCACCGACGAGAACGAGCGCTTCTACGGCGAGCGCATTTCCGTCACCGATATCCTGGCCGGCAAGATCCGGCATCCTCCGCACACCATTGATACGCTTCTTCAAACCATCAAGGCGGCCCAGGGTGACTCCGATGTCAACGATAGCTTGGTCCCACCACCCGGCGAAACCCCCGGAGACGTCGAACTCTCGCATACCGACCAATTTGGCGTCCCCGCCCAGGATGACCCGGATCCATACGGAGTGAAAGCGCTAGAGGCCGAGGGCCTGTTCATCCGGGATGCTGGCACGAAGGTGAGGGCTTGTCCTGATGCGTTTGAGTTTCGGCCCAATCCCGGCAGCCCCGTCTTTGCGACGTTCGCGCGGCACAGCCTCGAAAGCTCGCCGCGGAGCAGTTGGCGGGCCAGCGTTCAGAGCTATACTAGTGTTGACCGTGGCACCCAAACGGATGATGTCCCGCTAACTGCCACCACGACAGTAAGTCGAGCGTCGTCGCGGAGTGCGAAGGAATCGACGGGTGGTCTTGTATCGAACCGGTGGGAGGACGAGTCGCAATGGGACACGGTGCCGATCCACGGTGGTGATGATGTACCAGAAGGAAAAGAGACGAGAGAAGAAGAAATCGAGGAGGTCAAGGGAGGAGCCGAGTTGGAGCGGGTGGATGAATTACAGAACCTCGATGAACATGCCGAAGAGAACCATGCCATCGAGTCCGATGACGACTTCGAGGTTCACGAAGTAAGCAACGTGACCATCAGCAAGCCGGAAAGTCATGCAGGATCAGTCAAGTCGGTGGACGAGCAGGCGGTTGCCAGTGATTCCAAGCGCCACTCGCCCACCTTTACGCGCGCTCGCATCGTCACCATTCCCAAGCGTCCAGGTCCTCCTCTTCCTCCCCGCCATCCCCACCATACATGGTGCTCGGAATCCAGTCGCGAGTCCGTCTCCCCGACTGCGCTGTCTCATTCTAGTCGCAGCACCGAGACAACCGAAGCTGCTCTTGAGGTCCAGGAGGCCTCCGAGGCCGTCGCCGAGTCGCCTAACTTGCCGTCGAACGTAAAGGTCCTCCAGACGAGCACTGTTCTCCCAGCCGTTGTGGACGATGACGATGAATATCACTCTGTGGATGGTGATTTTGAAGAGAGCTTGCAAGAACGTACCTTAACGGAGGACGCCGCTGTTGTGAACCACGAGGAAACCGTGCATGGAAACTCCGTTCTGGCAGCTTCCGAAATCAAGCCCGAGACCACCACAAAGGCGACAGATCATTCTCCGGTGGAGCAACCAGCCGAGGGGGCCAACGATCAGACGCCGAAATCTGAGTCGAGCTCTACTCCCGTCGACGAGACCGGTGCGGATAAGCACGATATGACTCCTGTCCCCGCCCAGGCTGCGTAATTCTGGGAAACATTATCTATGACGGTGTGCGTTGGTTGACGAGTTGTATTTCCGCACCTCTTTCACGATCCTTCATGACCTCGGGACCGGAGTTGGCATGGTTGCTTTTCTTTGTTATGGGATGTATTCTGTTTTTTGATACCACCGGGGATCAGGCGCTTGGGCACCGGTTCGGGACAAGACTTTCGTTGTATTTCTAGCGTGCTCAGGAGAGGATTTGGCTTGATTTTTGAGGAATGGATCTTTGCTGTCTGTTTATATTCTTGCATGACGGTCTGCCCTCAGACCGAGTTGGACATTTTTGCCCGGAATACAGTTTTTGGTGATGCAATTGGCCGAAGATGCCGATTGTCTGATGAGTTACATCGTGGCTTATGTTGGCTAACGCTCTCGTGATTTGTGTTTGCATCGGGTATGATTCTTACCGGACTATGACGAACATAAGGTGTTGACTCGGTAGCTGAAAGATCAGGCTTGACATTACCACTTCGTGTTGATCTTGGAAGTAATCATAGACGCAACTAAGGTTTGAGATCAGACCTCGGAGTGAATTCGGTTTCTCGTCAACAGAGGATCTCCCATTTATACTTGCATGGCCCTGCAGCTAGATCGAAAGGTGAGCAATCGAGAATGATCTCGAGAGGTTTCATCTCATCTCTTCTATTTGATCTCCACCGTGAAAGGGTGAGAAGTTGTGACGGGGTCGAGTCGAGACGGCGCAACGGTGCATAGAAGGAACCGTTCTATTCTTAGATAACCCGATCGGCGCGTATGAACCGTGACGAACGGATCTATCACACGGGAGGATCAAGCAAGCCGGGTTATCCCTGAATCATGACGGAAAGAAGTCCGAGTCGGCGGCAATCTCGCTCTCATCCCAGGAAGGATTCAACGGCTGAAATCGAGTCAGGATTCATGTGCAACCGGTTCATCTGGACGTGATCTATGAACCGGGGGATCGGATGGTCCAATCGGAACGCCCCCAGTCGCAGTAATCTGCACACTTCAGCAATCGACGCGCCCTGATTGATCACAGCGCGAACTTTGTTGTAGTTCGGGTAGGGAACGATTTGCAATCCCGCGACATGATGTCAGATGGTAAGGGTTCGAATTCCTCTCCGGGCCGAGTACAGGAGATGTCGAGACGATCGGCGCCCGATCTGGCCCGTTTGGGCGACCACGTCAGTATCAAGTTGTCGAACCGTGCAGATGGATGCTTCGGTTGGCCCTGGGCGGCTCGTCAGCCCGGGCTACTCAGCCCCGCTGTGCGAAGCCGACGCCCTGGATCCTGACTTGGGCCTGAACTCGTGGGGGGGGGTTCACCTCGCGAGGTCATACCTTGCGAAAGGGATCTCATTTCGACAGGTACAAAATAGATTGAATCGGATCCACTCGCGATCGGCTCTGTAACCGAAATTGAAGTGTGCGCGGGCCAACCGAGATGCATCAAGCTAGAAGAAATGATACAGCAGCGCGCGCCAGATCCTGTAATAATTGCCCCCCTCCCCTCTGCCCTCCCTCCCTTGCATCCTGCGACCCCGCTTTGGATACAATGCATGATCTGGCACTTGGGACCAATCCCGGTTATCCGGCGACAGCGACAGAAAAGTGCGATTTGGTTGTACCAAGTCCAGGAGAGACAGGGGACGCGATCCATGGAGACCAGGGGTTGTTGATTCCCTGCAGAAGTTGGTCGCTCTAGCATAAATAACGGCCGGGGCGCAGAATCAGAATCCATGGAAGTGTACAGCTGAAGAAGGAATATTTGAGTCCCGATGTACTGGGTAGTGGATCTTGGAGGGGCTCGGTGGATCTTGAATGTGACCGGTGGATTGAGGAATGTTGCTACATGTCTCATATAAACCGACCCTGGGGCCCCTCCTTCCGGGGCTCAAATCACAACAGCCTTTTTTTTTCTCTCTCCTACCATCAGACACGCGGACTTCATCATGTCCCGGCTCGTTCTCTTCGGAGTGGCGGGCGTTCTGTGGATTGTCGTCAAGACAATCTACCGCTTATACTTCCACCCGCTGAGTAAATTCCCGGGCCCGAAGCTGGCCGCTGCCACGAGTACATACGAAGCCTACTTCAATATCATCAAAGGGGGCATGTTCATTTGGGAACTGCAGCGTCTACACGATGTCTATGGTGAGTAACGATAGGAAATACCCGACACATCTAACCGTCCCAGGCCCGATTATTCGCATAGGACCCAGCGAACTCCATATCAGAGACTCAAACTACTACGACGAAATCTATGCCCCCATCACACGACCAAGAGAAAAAATCGCGGAGATCGTCCGTGCCTTTGACCTCGATGGATCCGGATTCTCCAGTGTCGGTGCCGACACGCATCGCGAGCGACGTGCACCGATAGAGAGGTATTTTTCGAAGCAATCCATCATCAACATGGAACACATGATCTGGGAGAGTCTGGATAAACTCAACGGACACCTCCGAAACGCCTATCATTCCCACAAAGTGGTCAGCATGGATGCCGCTTTTGCCGGTCTCTCCTCCGACATCGTTCATCAATACTCCTTTGGACTCTACAGTCGCTGTCTCGACCCCGAGGATTTCAAGGGCAATGTCCGGGACGGTGTCAATGCAGTATTAAAAATGTCCCATATCGGTATGCTCCACTCCGAACACTCCCATGGCCAGTGTTGATTCTCTCTAGCGAATTTCTGTCCGGTGCTCCCCAAAATCATCAACTGCTTCCCCGTGTGGTTTCTCCGATATGTCAGTCCTCCCGCCGCTGCACTCGCGGACATGCGAGAGTTTCTGCGCTCGGGAATGAGGGACGCGCTCAGTGGCAAGCCGGTTCCTAAATCGTCCGTTATCGAAGCTTACTCTGGACCTCGCATGCCGCCGCACCTACGCGGTGTAGAACGCCTCACCGACGACGCAATGACGCTTATTATTGGTGGCACCGAAACAACTTCCCGCTCCCTGTGTGTAGGGATCTTCAATGTTCTCAGCAATAAGAACATCCAGTCCAGGCTCCGAGAGGAGCTGCGGACGGTGATGCCTACGCCGGAAACTCGCCCGACGTGGAACCAGCTCGAACAGCTGCCCTACATGGTAGGTCTATGCCTATTCGTGGGGGCTTGACCCTCGCTAGAACCCTGATATGCTAATGTATTCGCTTCCAGAGATGCGTCGCTTTGGAGACCTTTCGGCTATCGACCGGCATTGCCAGTCGCTCTCCCCGGGCTGCTCCGTTAGAGGCTTTGCGGTACAAGGAATATGTGATTCCACCAAAGGTGCGCTGCTCCCTACTCGCCATCTTGCTCTTATAGACGAGACCACTAATTTCATCAATAGACCGCCGTGGGCTGCACAAATCACTTTGTCCTGACGGACCCTGAAATCTTCCCCAACCCCCTCACCTTCGACCCGGAGCGGTGGGTGCGCGCGGCCGAGAAAGGCGAGCGATTGGAGCGGTATATGGTGAACTTTTCCAAAGGAAGCCGCATGTGTCTTGCCCCGAAGTAAGTCTCATCCGTTCTGGGTGGAATCATGGCTAATTCTGAGTAGTCTGGCACACGCCGAGCTCTATTTGACCCTGGCAATTCTCATCCGTCGCTTCGAGCTGGAGCTGTACAAGACCTCGGCGAAGGATGTGGAATTTGCTCGCGACTATGGCGTGCCGTGTCCGGATTCGGGCTTCTGTCGAGTCAATGTTTTGGTGAAAGGACTGGTGGACGAGACTGATGTGAATTGAGAAGAAGCAACATCGGGTGTTGATGGGTAGAATTTAGGTTATTGTCAATGTATCGAAGTTATAACGAACCGATGTATGAATGCGATGCCAGTCATGAACGTGGAGATACGTCACAAACCCCGCCTTATCTCCGAAAAGGCTTGATTGTCCATAAATTCTAGCCTTCCACTACATCAACTTGTTCTTCGATTGCAATATCCCTCTGCTTTTCAAAATGCCCTCCAACCAAAATGTCCAGGCGGCCCTGGCGCTGATCGACAGCGATAACACCAAGATCCTCGGCCTGCATGTCGGCAAGCACCAGAATGTTCAGCCGGGCCAGTATGTTCCTCGGGCAGGTGAGAATTCAATGATATAAATGAGTGTTTTATTTGGAATTGCATCAGCTAAGGTCTTCGACAGACGCCCAATCGCCCCCCGAACTGTCCTTCAATGAACTGGACTCCTCCAAGGCATACCTCCTCGTAGCCCTGGATATCGACGCTCCATTCCCCTCGTTTACGGCCCTGGGCCCTATTTTGCATTGGATTCAGCCAAACATCAAAACCACTGAGTCGACTATCCTCGGCACCGGCGCCCCCTTTGTCGTCAACTACATCGGCCCCGCTCCTCCGCCGGGCAGCTCCCCTCACCGATACATTTTCTTCCTGTATGAACAGCCGGCTGACTTTGATGCCTCAAAGTATGCCCCGCCCGGTGGGAAAAAGCTGAGTAACTGGTACCGCATGCGGTATGATCTTGATGCTTGGGCGGCGGAGATTGGGCTCGGCTCTGTGGTGGCCGCCAACTATTTTACGAGCAATTAGGTTCTTCCGGGGGATACTCATATGGTTGACTTTGGATGTTTCTAGAGTGGTAATGTGGTCTATGGTGGGATTTGCTTTGAATGGATGATCCAGCTAGTTACTAGTTATCTTGCTATAGATGTTTCTTGCTTCAATGAAATCACTGTACCATCAGAAGGAGTTTCCAGACTCTAGAAAAGCCATTATGCTATAAGAATGCTCGGGGCTATTCACCATGGTACATCTTTGCACCTTCAGCCTACGGAGTTCTTATCAGTTCCACGCACGGAAATTCGATTGTTCTATGCACTGTGGTGCTTGTCACCTATTTGAACAAAGAGCTCTGTACAGGGAAATTTCCATCTTTTTACGTGATTATATGATAGATATTCTCACAATATAATACAGACGCCCACCAGGGCTTCATCTCACTGGCATTCTTCCTCTCTAGGCCATCAGCCTTGTCCGTCTTCTGAAGATCTTGAATCTTTCTCTCATTCTAGGTTGATGCATCTTCCTAGCCTGTCACCAATTCTGTGGTCCATCAGGAATAAAATGTCTGATGCCAAAGACAACGTCAGAGAGAAAATGCCTGATACCAAAGAAAAACTCAGAGATATGTGGAAGGTTCACAAGTCAGCGAATACATCCAAGACGACTCTGGAAGGGGCAGCTGGCCTGGTGATAGGGGTCAGTGGGACCATTCCAGGCAGAACACACGGTTCATTTTCCATTCTTCATTCAATGCCGTGATCTGTCTCTGACACCATTTGAAACCCTTTAGATACTGTTGAGAAGATGGTCAAGGAGATAGGAGCCAAGTTCGAGAAGCTGAAGATCAATGAATGTACCCATCTCGTGACAACGGAGCCAACTGTTGAGGATCGCGGTCCGAAAGGTTCGGTGCAAAAGGATCTGTAGGTAAGATGCGTGCTAACATCTATTGGTAGTCCGGGAGGCCATGGAAAGCAGGAGCTGCGAGATTGTTTCCATTGACTGGCTTCTTAACTCGATCGAGAAGAAAAAGATCATTGATGTCGAGAGCCACCGACTTTGGGACACGAAGAAAAAGGGCAAAGGGCCGCAATCTGGAGGACGAACCAGTTCCGAGTCCCTGACGAAAAGAAAGCGACACACTGCCGACTTGGAGGATGGAGCTGGTCCCGCTCATCAATTGAGAAAGACCGACTCCTGCTTCTCCTCTTCCTTGTCTGATTTGGTGGATGAGGCTTATCGGGGAGAAAGTAGGTGCTCTCGTTTTTACCCCGGTGATGAGAACACGGGCTAAATTGCGTCCAGGGGGGTTGGTTGCCGTCTATAAGGACACGAAAGACGTGGTCTGGGACGCTACCTTGCTCAAACATTACCATGAGCAGAAGACCCAGGGTGTTCTCACGTGGAGGATCCAGCTCCTTCACAATTCGAAGTCGGGCAAGTTCATCGTGTGGTCCCATGAGGAGTTGAAGAGAGGGCAGAAAGGCAAGTCGGTCTGTGCAGAATGGGTGTCCCTGAGACTTGCGCTCTCCCGGTTTACCTCGCTCTTCGAGGAGGCAAGTGGTCTGCAGTGGGTGAATCGACACCATTTGCCCATAGCCGACAAGTTCCTGTTCATCGCCTGTCCCGACATGGCCCCGCAGGTTCACCCTCTGAAAATGGGCGTGGGGGATCATTTCCCTCTTGCAGAGGGAATCTGCAATGCTTTGAATGTACTGATCAAGCCCGAAAGTACCGCGCTCATCGCGTCCACCCTGGAAGCACTCTCGGCCAATCACCCCAGAACGGGTGTTGAAAGCAAGCAGATCCTCCGACTGGCACTAGGGCTCTTGGTCACTATGTCGGAGAAATTGGATACCAAGATGTCCGATGGGGTGCAACATCATCTGGTCAGGTTGACTGAATGCTTTTGCGGGGTGTTCACCTTCCCGAGAAAGCCTGATGCTGCTCTCTCGTTTACCAAGGATCCCACTTACCAATGGGTGGCGAACGAACTGGATCACCTCAATTTCACCAAGACTTTAACCGCCATGCGGGAATTGTCTCGTCCGTCTACCACCACCTCCAAGCAGGAATTTGCGCAGCAAGTCTATCGAATCCTGGGTCTGGAGAGTGTACATCTCGGTATTTTCGACTCCACCAGCCCCGCTCGAGAGAGAAAATACTCATGATCTGTCATCTAGTGGAGCAAAGCTCACGGGAATATCAAGGTGTGGCGGACTACTTCAATGGATCATTTAGCCAATGGCATGGCAGAGCCAAGGTAACGTCCACGTCCACCGTATCTACCTGAATCAGGAGATCCCCTTGGTTCTGATGATAACTTCAGATCATGAACATCATCCGCTTGCAACGCTCTGGAGAAGAGCATCGGTTTGCTCAGTGGCAACGGAAGAATCAGTCCCTTGTCGGCGTACGGCGACTTCTTTGGCACGGGTCTCCCATTCACAACTTCATTGGAATTCTTGGCCAGGGCCTCCGGACCGGTGTCTACCATGCCCATGCACCGGCCGAGCAAAATCCAGGAATCTTCTTCGCCGATTTCGCCGGCAAGTCCATGGGATTCTGCAGAAGCCAACCCGGAGATACGGCTCTGATGTTGCTCTGTGAAGTCGAACTGGGTAAGAAGAACCTCCCGTACGGAAATGTCCTCTTGGGGAAATCTGGCATCAGAGTCGCTGGAGCTCTCTCTGAATTTGTGGGAGGGAGAGGGCGCTTCGAGGAGTGGAAAGATGCGAAATGCATCCACCGGGATCTGAAGGGAATTCTCGTGCCCAAGATGGCGGGTGCCAGCCAACATACATCGGGGACTTTGAATCACAACGAGTATATTGTCTATGATCCCGCGCAGGTTCGGCAGCGATATCTCGTTCAGTTTAAGATTTGCTAGGGGCGGATGGTTGGTGGCTTGGATAGCTTGAAGGGATGATCTTGGAGGGTTAAGATTGACGAAGGGGTTGCCATGTTTCGACATTGAGACAAGAATTGTTGCTATGAGTTAGAATCTACCGAATTCACGCGTGGGTCTGATCTTCACAAGCCAAACTGTCTGCAAACCCCACTTCTTATCGTGACTCCGGCTTGGCCGATCGTGCTCTTTGTTGCTCCACCGGTCCCCAAGCTTAAAAGCAGTCGATTCCCCATGTTTTCTCCTCATTTTGGTCGGCACCTGGATTGTCGTCATGATTCCTTCCCTCCACTGGTGGGTTGCCTCTTTGGCGGGCATCGCAACAGCTCAATACTTCCCACCCACTCCCGAAGGCTTGACGGTCGTGGAGTCCAGACATGAAAAGGGGGTGAAGATTTCATACAAGCAGGTTGGTGGTCTTCTGCAGTCTCATAGACATCGTCGCTCACCCTCATCGAGCCTGGAATCTGTGAAACCACCCCCGGCGTCAAGTCGTACTCCGGCTATGTCCATCTCCCACCGGGAACTTTGAACGATGTGCATGTCGACCAGCAGTACCCCATCAACACCTTCTTCTGGTTCTTCGAGGCGCGCCACGGGCCAAAGAATGCCCCGCTCTCGATTTGGATCAACGGAGGCCCCGGAAGCTCTTCCTTGATCGGTCTCATGCAGGAGAATGGACCATGCAAGGTGAACGCGGATTCCAATTCGACCGAGCTCAACCCCTGGTCGTGGAACAATTACGTGAACATGCTCTACATCGACCAACCCAATCAAGTCGGCTTCAGCTATGACGTCGCCACCAACGGCACCTTCGATCAGGTTGACATGGCATGGAATGTGTCTGAGTGGACCCACGGGGTCCCCAAGCAGAACAATACTTTTTATGTCGGCACGAGCACCAGCCAGGAGAAGGGTGCGACGGCAAACACGACGCAGAACGCAGCCCGCTCACTGTGGCATTTTGCGCAGACCTGGTTCTCCGAGTTTCCCGAGTACAAGCCGCATGATGATCGAGTGAGCATCTGGACGGAATCATACGGCGGTCGCTACGGCCCGGCCTTCACGGCGTTCTTCCAGGAGCAGAACGAGAAGATTTCCAAGGGCACCGCTGCCACCAGCGAGGCACATTATATCCATCTGGATACGCTGGGCATCATAAATGGCTGCGTCGATCTTCTCGTGCAACAGCCGTCGTATCCCAAGATGGCTTACAACAATACCTACGGCATCGAAGCGATCAACAAGACAGTTTACAACAAGGCTCTGCAGGCATGGAGCCGACCGGGCGGGTGCAAGGACCAAATCGAGCACTGCCGCGCCCTAGCAGCCGAAGGCGATCCGCAGATGTACGGCACCAACGAGACCGTGAACAAGGCATGCCATCAAGCCGACCAATTCTGCAGCAACAGTGTCGAGGGTGCATACGTCGAGTACTCCAGTCAGGGGTATTATGATATCACTCACAGAAATCCCGACCCATTCCCGCCGCCATACTTCCTGGGCTACCTGGGCCAGCACTGGGTACAGGGTGCATTGGGCGTGCCGATCAATTTCACCGAGTCTGTTGACAGCGTTTACGCCGCCTTCTCGTCAACGGGTGACTACCCACGCTCCGATGTGCGTGGCTACCTCGAGGACCTGGCATACGTGCTTGATTCTGGAATCAAAGTGGCCCTCATCTACGGGGATCGAGACTACGCCTGCAACTGGATCGGCGGTGAAGATGTTAGCTTACTTGTGAACCACGCCGAAGCAGCGGCGTTTCGCGATGCGGGATATACATCGCTACAGACCAACGCATCGTATGTCGGTGGTCAAGTGCGCCAACACGGCAACTTTTCGTTTACTAGGGTCTACCAGGCTGGACACGAAGTGCCAGCTTATCAACCCCAGACTGCGTATGAGATATTCCACCGGGCGCTTTTCAATCGTGATCTGGCAACTGGTAAGATCAACACGGCCGAGAACAACTCTTACTCCACCACTGGCCCTGCATCGACATGGCATATTAAGAACCGGGTGCTTGATAGCCCGGATCCGTTGTGCTATATTCTCTCTTTGCAGTCATCATGCACGGATGACCAGATCGCCAGCGTGATGAATAACACGGCGATCATCGAGAACTACATAGTCGTGGGGTAGAAACATCCCCGTTGGAAATATTGTTGGTGGGATATACATCGTATAACACCAAGGCCAAGCTTTTGAGCATGGACGTATCGAAGGTTCTGGATTTAATCATAATCGAGAGTAATAGTACTAGCTCCCGATTAATTCGTCAGCTCTACATTCCGCATCAGCAAGGCTCTTCCGATCCTGAACTATCTTCTCCGCCGATACAAACCTTCTCCTCCTCTGCCAGGTGCGATCATTCGTCGTTCGGGGAGTTCGGCTCTGCGCGAGTCAAGTGCGAGGTAGGGATGAGATCCTTATGAAATGCTGCTGGGTTTCCGCTGTTTACGCCCGGGAAACCCAGTCTTCTCGAATTCGAAGTCGATATATATTTTAGTACTTACCAGCAAGAATAGATTCCTGAACCTTGGTACCTAATACCTAGTAACAGAGATATATTAACACCCGAAGAGGATTGCGATGACCTGCGGGAGAACCATCTCCTTCAAGTGAGACCGGCCTAGAAAATTTCATCCTTGATGGATTCTCGTACCAAGCCCACCCATTCCTTCCTAGATACCCGGTGGGTCCTGATGAGGCTCGGGCCACCAGCCAAATTACCTAGTATCGCATTCCCGCTTGACCAATTGGTGTGAATGTATCGATCACCGCGGGAATTGTAAGAGATGTTAGCCTCAGCAGAGCCAATACCAGTTTATTCTTCAATGATGGGTTTAGGTCCCTAGACCACCTTATTCGGTAAACATAGGCATGCATGTCTTACCAACTACACCTTTGGTCCACAATCAGCTTAGTAGGCTTTATCATAGATGTACGCATGGATGCAATGGTATTCTTCTTCTTTCAACATAGTTGACAAAGAACCGCACTTGAAATCACTCTTTCTTCAGGTGTAGAGCCCCTTAGTCAGCAGGTGGGTCGATGATGTTATGGATCGCAACGGGAAAAGCATCATTCACGCGGACAAAGCAGTACAAAGGGGTGTGATTTCCTTGAAAATTACAATGGCTGCAGAGAAGGGATATATAGATGGTGCTGCATTCCCTTAGCCATGGTGCATTCGACTGGCGACGGTGGAAGTTTCTCGAAGATTCGATTACACGACGTCACACGTCACTCACCTGGAGACACTCGAGCAGGTCCTTTTGAGCATTCAAGTTTCCACCATCTCCACTGCCCTCGAGTCTTGCGATATTTCTTTCCTTTCCTTTCTTTCCTCCTTTCAATCCGTTCAGCCTCGCTGGAATTCGCACTTCCCCTCCAACGCTCTACGTCATTCGAGAAGTGCCGATTACTGGGCCAAGGTCGTCACACACGATCCTTGGGTTTTAAAGGTGCAGCTAAACCCACCCGAGCGAAATTGGTCTCGGTCCAAAAGCCAATTGCATCCCGCACGCCATGGTTGCCGAAACCAAGCTCTATGATGCCTTGAGCATCAAGCCCGAGGCGTCCCAAGACGAGATTAAGAAGGCCTATCGCAAGGCCGCTCTGAAATACCACCCGGATAAGAACAAGAATAACCCGAACGCATCTGAGAAATTTAAAGGTACCGACCGCGAGCATTCCCTTTTGTTTGACCATCTGGCGTCGATCAAGAGCTAATCCACTTCTTTAGAGGTCTCCCAAGCCTACGAAGTCCTTTCCGATCCGGAGAAGCGCAAGGTCTATGATCAATTCGGTCTCGAGTATCTCCTTCGAGGTGGTCCGCCCCCCTCACCCGGAGGAGGTGGCGGTGGAGGTGCCGGCGCCGGGGGTATGCCCGGTGGATTCGGCTTTGGTGGCATGCCAGGCGGCGGCCGGTCCTTCCACTTCTCGACCGGCCCCGGCGGTGGTGGTGGCTTCAGCTTCCGCGATGCAAATGATATTTTCAGCGAATTCACCAAATCCGGCGCTGGGGGCGGTGGTATGGGCTTCGATGATGATGATCTCTTCTCGATGCTTGGGGGTGGCATGGGCCGTGGCATGGGCGGGGGATTCCCCCGCAGCCGCCCAACGAGCGGGTTCTCGCAGAAGCCCAGACGTGCCCCGACCCCCGAACCCACCGTCACCGAAAAAGATCTGCCGTTGACCCTGGAAGAGATTTTCAATGGAACGACCAAGAAGGTCAAGACGAAGAGCAAGGCCTTTGACGCGAATGGAAGACGCACGGTCGAGGATGTGGTCTTGGAAGCTAGCATCAAACCCGGTCTGCGTGCCGGATCCAAGATCAAATATCGAAATGTCGGGGATCAGGAAGAAGGGGGGCGACAGGATGTGCATCTGGTTGTCAAAGAGGTATGTGATTTTCGCCGTTTCAGCCATGAATGATCATTGCTAACAACCCACAGCAAGAACATCCCGATTTCAAGCGCGTCGGCGACGACTTGGTTACGAACATCAGTCTCAGTCTGAAAGAAGCCTTGACAGGCTGGGAGCGCATCGTGCGCACGATCGATGGCAAGTCCATTCGGGTGTCCAAGCCAGGACCAACGCAGCCTGGCCACGAGGAACGCTTCCCGGGCTTGGGCATGGTCATCTCCAAGAAACCCAGCGACCGTGGCGATCTGGTGATCCGCATCAATGTCAAGTTCCCGTCTAGTTTGACCGGGGCGCAGAAGGATATCCTCAAGGATGTCCTCCCCTAAACCTCGTGATTTCATTAGCATTATCGGCGTTGGTGTGAGCGTGTTTATCGGGCGGGGATTTGATGACAACAATCACCCAAGTGTTTTCTATTTTTAATGCCTCTTCCTGTGAAGTACCCTGGGTCTTTTATTTCCCGGGATATTGGTTTGGGCCTAGTGCCAGCTCAAACAGGGTTTCAATCAATGGTTTCACATAGTGCCTTTTGTTTTTATATAAGTGGCTTAACTCGACAAAAATGCATTTAAGCCCTTTTAGACCATCATATTGATCATGCGATGTGCTTGAGTATTTCTATCGCAGATCTGGATGTAGCGTAGCTGTACATCGAAACCAGGCTAAACCGATTCAGGAATGCGGAGAAGGCAACTTGGAGAAGCCACTTCTGTTTACGATTCTCCAACTCCCCACAAAGATGAAGCGAAGACTGACACTGATCCAACCGGTCGATGCGCCCTTCGAGCCACATCAAGCGACGCTGACCGCGTCCGCTCTCTCCATCCGCGCCCTCGACGCCGCGCGCGAAGACCGCATCACGCTCGGACTCGACGACCTCCCGGAGGAGGTGAGCGCGGCCCGTCCGGAGACTTGCGATAGCATTGAGCTGATGGAATTTTGCATCTAATATAGCTCCGTGCTGTCCTTGCCGCATCCCACGAACTCCATATCCGCTGGGCGACCGAACGGTCCTTCGACGCTGTCGCACCATTTGCAAGCCGAGTCTCGCCCGGTCTACATGTGCATTATACTCCATCTGCCCCAGACCAGCCATCGTGAGTGATATGCTAAATACCTGTGCATTATCTACCGGAAGACTGACCGCGAGGAAAGGGAGTCCTTATGCTCACTGCTCAGCGCGGTGTTCGGAACAGATGAAGATGGCAAGACTGTGATAGATTGCACAAAGGCAGAGGTGCGCATCTCCCCCGCGGCATTGCTGGAAGCTGCCATACCCGCTGGCCTTGTATTTCTAACCTTGTTCCCCCCAGGACTCGTTCATTACACCCCCGCCGCTCTCCACTGCCTCTACATCCCTCCAGTTCTACACTCGGTTGCCCTCTCTGCAATCGCTTGTCGCTTTTATAAGACGCACCGCTTGCCATCAACAACAGGCTGGTGGCACTGAATGCCATGCTCTGGCTGACTCCCTGCTCACCGCCGACTCGGTTGATCTCGACTATGATAGTGCTTCCCACTCCCTGACGGTGGCGGGGTTCTGGGCAAATGCACCTCGTGGTGGCTGGTCGGAAGATATACTCAAACCTGCGTCTAGTGCCGATCAAGTCGAGTTCGGCCTTTTGGGCGCTGAGCAGGGCACCAGTCCGGAGGATATCAAGATGGGCGGGCTGTTGGCAGTTGTCGGGTCTGACAAGAAGCTTAGTACATTTTACCTTGTTCATGCCCGCACAGACTCCTGGACTAACCTCGTCCAGAAGCAACCATGTTCTCCTTTCCCTCGCGGCATCATGCGCTGCCCAAGAGTGCAAGCTACGATGTATCTTTCTCAAAACCGACAGGTCTACATCCAACCATGTCCATCTCCATTCCCAAATCTGCTTTGGAGCGACCACCCGCACCGAAGGAGGCAACTTGTGCATTGCATACATACCTCACACTTCCATCCGCCGTGTTCGGAGATCAGTATCAACTCGCCACGACCGATCCGCTCTTCCTGGAATCGCATAACCTTGTCGGGCTGCGAGCTCTCTCTGGCGAGATGGACTTGGAAGCCCCTGATTGGATCGTAAAACAATGGGGCTCGAACTGGCTGCTCGACCTCGCCATCCCAGGCGATGTGGGCAAAGATCCCGCATCCAACTGGACCGCCACCATCCCCCTCCATCTCCGATACCTGCGACCCTCTGAATCCGGCTACCGGACGGCACATGTGCCCTGGCCTGTCGTCTTCTGGGCCTGTGAGGAGGAGGACAATACGAAAATGGGCCTCAACCCGTTCGACCGCACGAGCCTGGGGTGGGACGAGCTGTTTGGTCCGCGGACCACATTCTACCAACTTCACCCTGGATCTGAGCACGTGGTGGAAGAGCTAGAAGTACCGGTCCTCGAACTGCAGAACGGTCCCTTCCAGCCTCGAAACATTGAGCTGATCACATGTAGTGTCATATCGCTTGGTTTCCTGTGGGTGTTGTGGCGTCTTGTGCGTGTAGCTTTGTCTGGCACAAACCCAGGAAAGCCGAAGGCATCTGACGGCCATGACAAGAAAGAATGAAACAACCCAGGTGGGATCTCTATTTTCTGCTTGACTGTTTGGCGTCCGGTGCTGCCGTTTCTTTTACGAGCATTATTTCTTATGGCGTTGGTTCACTGAGCAAATCCATAGATGTAAGACTCGATGTATACTATGGATTGATGCTAGCATATTTAAAGCCTGGTTATTCAGTCATGGCAACATATCGGGAGAGATGAAACCAACGCGTTTGGGCAGTCATTAGTACTTTCGCTCCAGGTGGTATTTACGCCTTCCGCCTAGGTAAGTTGTTTCGATATATCTTATGGTGCATCCTGACCGGATATAACCGTGGAATGTTTCAGCGCTCGAGCTTGGTAGAATCAAGCAAGGTATGGTAAATAGCATCAACCTTTTATATCCTCAAATCCCCATCTGGGGAAACGGCCACGGTAAATCCGTCGAGAGGAACTGATCCAGATCAAAGTTCTGCAGACTCGGCATATCGATCATCAGGTCTCCCAACCAGGAAACCTCCGTATCAGAGACAGGCGCTGTAGTCTCCTGCTGCGCGGGTTCTTGTCCTATCTCCGTTTGGCTCTCACCCTCCCTCTGCACGGAAATATCGTGTTCGGCGACGGCGGCGGCCGCATTCGCACGTAACACATCAGCCAATGCACGCGTATCATCCTCCTTCTGCCGCTGATGCAGCGCAATGAGCAGATACGCCGTGGAATAGGCCTCGCGCATAACAGATGTGTCGTACGCAGCGAGTACCTCGCGCAGTGTCGCCATGGCGTCCGGGAGGAGTGCCAATGCGGCGCGGTTGTCGATCGCGAGTAACGTGCATACGACTTGGAACGGCACGTTGGCGACCTGGTGCCAGGGACAGGTAGCAACGACCATCTCGCGTGCGGCGCGGAGGCCGCGCCCTGCTAGCGTTAGGATATGGTCTAAGAGACGGCCGGAGAGGGGGGCGTGAGGGTTAAGCGCGCGGGCGCGACGGTAGATGCAGAGCATTAAATTGCATTGGACGAGGATGAGAGAGGGCTCCGTGTACATGAGGTCCAAGACGGAGGTCAGAGCTGTCTCGAGTTCTGGAAGGTCTTGCGGAGTTGGACCAGTAGGATCTAGACTTTCTGAGAGAGGGAGGAGGTGGAATAGGTCGGGGCCTGGTGCCATAGGTGATGGTGGGGCACCAGGTCTCGCTGGGGCGGATGTTGCGCCGTGGAGGACCACGCGCGAGCGGCCAAGATCGAATGAAATCCATGTGTTTAGATGGCGAGCCATGCCAAAGACTCGCCGGTGGAGGTAGGCGTCGGCGGTTGCGCCATCAGACGCATCCATGCCATGGGTTTTCTGTGTTTGGGTAGACAGAAGCAAGCCCGTTGCCTCCGGGTCAGTGGAATTCAGGTGTATGCCGGCCGCCTCAATCAAGTGCATCAATGTGCAACTGGCCATCCAGGCAGCGTGTGGGGATGCCGTCATTCGTAGGTAGGCAGTGCGGAGAACCCAGCCGGTTACTGTATGAATTGATGGCGTGTCGGCGCATAGCACGCTCTTTTCTAGTATTCCTCGGGCAGTCTCAACCATCTGAAGTTCGATTGGTAAAATCTCGAACCGCGAGAATAGATACGCGAAGGCGGCAATGCCGCATAGTACTGCATCATAGGGTTGTTCGCGTGGCTCAATTGGCTCTGTCCAGCGTTGTTGTATGTGAGCTAGCACACTCTCTTGATCCAAAAAGGCATAGCATGGGTCGACTTTCTCGAAGTATACAGCCGCGAGGAGGCGCATCTCCTCCCGGGAGAGGCTCTGGGTAATAGACGTCGCCGGCGGCGCGGAAGGCGCCGCTGCCAGCACCGGTGATGGTCGTCGCTCGCCCACGTTCCATGCGAATAGATGAGGTCGCGGGGCGCGAGCTGGATCAATCCGCAGGCCGAGCTTGCGAACAAATGCCGCGCCAGAGTTGGCCTCCAGCGAATGACCAACTCGGCGGTGGTCATTGGTGACCCCGTAAGAGACCGGCGAGGTGGTGCTGCCCGTAGCACTCACCGTGGGCGCAGGATGAGACCAGCCCGGTTCATCCAGGGCGAGTCCCCGGTACCCACTACCCGACCTTGCGCGCCGCTTACGCGAGGCCGTGCTGTAGCGGCAGTCGATGCGGGCCTGGGCGCAGGTACTACACGGGTTCTCGCCGGAGCATTTGCGCTTGCGTGCTTGACACGAGATACAAGCAGCCCGCGAGCGTTTTCGCGTGGATTCCGCCATGGGGGAAGATGCAGCGGGAAGCATTCGGATGCCAAGCGCGCGGCCAAGAAAAGCCGAGCAGACACAATGACTATTCGTTTTACATCAAAAGCCTCGAACGTCGCACTTGGTAGTTACAATTATTCAATCCTCGTACTTGCGGCCATCCGGATAGCCCATCAGGCCCTCCAGCTCCTTGAGGTCGGGCATGCCCGCGGGGCCCGGCATATACTGCAGGTTATCACGAGAAGTGCTTCCGTTCCACCAGATCTCGTTCTTATGCAACGCTTCCGTGATGCGCGGCGCATCGATGTACGTCCGGATCTCGACCATTTGGTTGCGATGCCACCGCGTCACCCATACATTGACGATGTCGAAGGGATCCCCGGAATTCATCACGCCCTGGAACTGCACCTCTTGGACCGACCACCGGCTGTTGCACCCTCCGTGAATGGCCCGTGGATGGATCTTGAACAGGTCGGCGTGGTCGAGGAACAGGACACTCACCCGGCGCAGGGCATTCACGTAGAAATGCATCAAATCGTGGTAGTGGCCGGCAATGGGGTGGTGACCCACCACGGTGAAGCTGACATTCTTGTGGATCAAGGTGAACAGCTTGGACATGTCCTTCTCCAGATCCTTGAAGGAATCCCAGATGTGCATCTGCGACACGTATCTGCAGTCGGTGGAGGGATTCTCGAACCGAAAACCCTCCCGGTGGTGCGGAGCGGGGTCATGGATGATACCATCCCCATTGCAGTGGCCATGGGGATCGACTAGACCTGATCCATCACACCCGGGATCCTCCAGGCGCCGTTGGATGGAGGTCTGGCCGGTGGCTCGGCTGAAGGAGGTCGCGGCGAGGGCGATCGCCAAGACCGGCAGATAGGACAGATATCGCATGATAGGAGAGATAGTAACTAGTTAATAATCCCAATGGATAATGTAATACTTTTCAAATGATCTCACTTTCCAAGGTTGGATCCTGCTACGATGCTTCTCTCCCTCAAATGGAGGAATAGATTCGGGTTTCTTCAAATGCATTTTTATAGCTCGAAATCATCCGTCCCTGCCTCCGCTCGAGTCGTACAGCAAAATGCACCGAGATGTCGTTCATCTGCACTCGCTCCACCAATAATTCTTCATGCTGCGCTGGCACTGGCGGTGAAGCCCCGTGACTCGGCGGGTCCGTGAGAGGCGGTTACACCGCCGATCTCGGCCCACAGCCCTGATTGGCTCCCCCCTTGCCCCTCACGTGCCCACACTGACTCAACCTGGAAAACCTCGTCTTTCTCTCTTTCTCCCTCGTTCTTCCCAACCCCCGGTTACACCTCCACTTTGATGCACTCCCCCTATGTCGCGCTGAAATAGCCTCTTTTTCCTTTTTCCTCTTCCCGGTACCTCCACACTCGCGCTTATGTGTTTGGCACCCTCAATCTTCACCTCCCAGGTAGGTTTTTCCCTTCCTCCAACCATGTTCCATGCTAATCTGTCCATCCCACAGGACTATATCTCGGGTACGCTTGCAATGAACTCAATGGCTCGAGGGATCCTCCCACTAACCTCTCTTCTAGACCACCTCTGGAAAGCTTCCATCAACTGAATTGACCGACTCGTGTCTCCTTCGGTTTTCTTAGTCTCGCAAGAATCATCTCTACAAATATGTTCATGAACCTCTTCAAGGCCATGCCCACCCGGGCTTCGGCTTTCTCCTCTATGAAGCACCCGGCCCAGGCCCGCTTCATGGCTACCGTGCGCCAGCGTGCCGTCATGGAACCCGCCACCTTCACCATCCGTGACGGTCCCATGTTCGCCGGCAAGTCCTTTGGTGCACGCTCCAACATCTCTGGCGAGGCCGTCTTTACCACCTCTCTGGTCGGATACCCCGAATCTCTGACCGACCCCTCCTACCGTGGCCAGATTCTGGTCTTCACCCAGCCATTGATCGGCAACTACGGTGTGCCCTCCGCGGAGAAGGACCCCAATGGCCTTCTGAAATACTTTGAATCGCCCAACCTGCAGGCGGCAGGTGTCGTTGTTGCCGACGTTGCGGAGCAGTACAGCCACTGGACTGCCGTGGAGAGTCTCGGCGAGTGGTGCTCTCGTGAGGGCGTCCCGGCCATCTCTGGTGTGGACACCCGCGCCATTGTCACCTACCTGCGTGAACAGGGTTCTTCTCTGGCCCGTATCACCGTGGGCGAGGAGTATGATGCCAACGAGGACGAGGCTTTCACCGATCCCGAGCAGATCCACTTGGTGCGTCAGGTTAGCACCAAGCAGCCCTTCCACGTGAGCGCTGCCGATCCTCAGTCCCACGTTGCCGTCATCGACTGCGGTGTGAAGGAGAACATTCTGCGGAGCCTGGTCGGTCGTGGCTCCAGCGTCACCGTCTTCCCCTTCGACTTCCCCATTCACAAGGTGGCCCACCACTTCGATGGTGTCTTCATCTCCAACGGCCCCGGTGACCCAACCCACTGCCAGGACACCGTTTTCCACCTGCAGCGCCTGATGGAGACCTCCCAGATCCCCATATTCGGTATCTGCCTGGGCCACCAGCTGCTCGCCCTCGCCGCGGGTGCCCGCACCATCAAGCTGAAGTACGGAAACCGGGCCCACAACATCCCGGCTCTGGACCTGAGCACTGGCCGCTGCCACATCACCAGCCAGAACCACGGTTATGCCGTCGATGCCTCTACCCTGCCCTCGGACTGGAAGCCCTACTTCACCAACCTGAACGACTCTAGCAACGAAGGCATGATCCACAAGTCTCGCCCGATCTTCAGCACCCAGTTCCACCCCGAGGCTAAGGGCGGACCTCTTGACTCGTCCTACCTCTTCGATATCTACCTGGACAGCGTGCTGAAGTACAAGAACAGCCAGGCTGGCCTCTACCCCCAGCGTGACAGTCGCCCCAGCCCCCTGCTGGTGGACCTGTTGGCCAAGGAGCGCGTGGGTGTTCAGCCTACCATCGGCATGCAGAACGTGGCTGCTGCGGCCGCTGCCGCTGCTACCGCTTGAATGTTCTCATGCTCGGAGTTCGGCTTTCATATTACCAAAAATCGTTTCCTCTCGGGTTGATACTTCAATGCTGTCCATAGTTGTCTGTTCGTCATATATTGAATTGAATTTCCAGTCCAGGACATTGTATTTTATGCATTTTTCGTTCGTAGACATGGTCATCTGCCATCATCTATTTCGCCACTATGGACACTACGTCTTCGTCCGACACCATGTGCCCCAGACCCACGCGTTGCGGCATATGCCGTGCACTGGCGCCCCAGACCAAGGCATACTTGAATGTCTCTTTGAGGGTCCGATGAATCTGATCGCAAACATCCTCGATGCTCGAGTCACGACGAACGATAAGAGCTTCGCTGAAATCGGGCTCCTCTCCTTTCCTGTGGCACATGTCAGAATCTCGGTCTAAATGCGTGCATGTTGGAAGAAGTACCGCTTGGTGTATAGCCGCATAAGTCGCAATTCTTTCCAGATCCGCTCGACTACTTCCTGCACGCCAAGGTCAAGCTCACAACTCATGACGGCCGTGTATGGCTCGCGGGCTAATTGGTCAAGGAACTCGAGGCTGACGCTATCGATCTTGTTGTACACGTACAAGCTGGGCGGGTATCAACAGAGGACTCGCCATGGCCGGGGAGAATACTTACCAACGGATGTACTTGCGGTGATCTTTCATAATCACGTCGATGAAGTCGTCAATAGTAGCTGCGTGAGTGTTAACAATGACATGTATGTTGTCGAACAAGAAATAAAACAATACCATATTCATCTCGCACCAGCACCTCGCAGTTCAGAATCTTGTAGTCACGCAGCACGTTGTAGAGCATCTTTTCATCAAGATACTTTGGCGGTGTTTGGAAGGTAATCTTCATGCCACCGGCCTTCTTGATTTTCAAGTAGATGTTTCTAGATCCATGCAGTTAGTCGCCAGTATCAGCAGAGAGGCTCACATCACGCACGGGGGATCCTTATTCAGTCGAATGCCAACAGCATCCAGCTCGGCCTCCAGCAATGCACGCTGCTCGGCTTTCTTCGTGGCATCGAGAACCATCAACACCAAGTCACTGGTCTTGGCCGCCGAAATAACCTGTCGACCACGACCCTTACCCTCCGAGGCACCTTCGATGATACCGGGCAAATCCAGAATCTGGATTTCTGCACCACCATACTCGAGGACACCCGGAATAGCGGTCAGGGTGGTGAAAGAATAGGCCGCGGCTTCACTCTTGGTCTTGGTGATCTTGGACAAGAACGTCGACTTGCCGACGGAGGGAAATCCAACCAGTGCTACGCGGGCATCTCCGCTCTTACTGACATCAAATCCAGCCCCTCCACCTGAGCCAGCACCTCCGGTAGGCTCGAGGAGTTGAGCTCGTAGACGGGCAAGCTTTCTGAGTGGGTGTCAGTGGGGTGTTTTCATGTCTTGATATCCTTGCCTGGTGGCAAGAAACGCATGCTCGTGAGCATCGAAATCATACCCTTTCAAAAGACCCAGATGATATTCTGACTCTGGTTAGATTCAACGTCCTTTTGACTTCCATCAGGATAGCATACCTGTGGCCTTGTTCTCTGCGGGGCATGTTAGCGGGGTGATACGCTGCATGTTTGGAGGTCAAAATGACTTACTCTGTGTCCGGCGCATCTCATCCTCAATCCTGAAGTGATTCTAATTAGTGGCTCCGTTCTTGCATTCGGTGTTTCAAGCTCTGGGAGACGGCCATACTCCTTGATTTTTTCCGTAATGTTGACCATGATGTCGGTTGCTCAGGCTTTTCGCCCGGAAAATCACGCAGGTACCAGATCAGGGTGTTGGATCTTAAAGAATCAAACTATATGAGCTCGCTCTCAAAAATCGCACTGAACGAAACCCGCTTGTATCCACGATGTCAAAGTCCAAAATCCGCGAGTCTTGAAAATCGATTCCAATCAGCACGTGACCGCCCGTGACCGCCGCCATCAATCGCTCCACGCGATCTCGATTCTTCAAGCTCCAACACAATCTCTACCACAATGGCCGACTCGCAACTCGCCGAGCCAGAGGTGGCGCCCGTCTCGAACAGCCCAGATCAAGACCCTGGCACGGCCGAACAATCCCTTGAGCCGGTCAAGAAAACGAAGAAGATCATCCGGCGCAAGAAGCGGCCTGCGCGAGTCCAGGCCGACCCATCCGCGCTCAAGTCGGAAGCACCTCCTCAAACTGGCGACACATACAACCTGTGGTATAACAAATGGTCGGGTGGTGATCGTGAGGACAAGTACGGGCTCAACACCCCAGCTCCGGGTCGTTGCAACGTCGCGCGCGACGCAGGATATACCAAAGCGGATCGAGTCAATGGGTCATTCTTCTGTCTTCATTTTGCTCGGGGGGTGTGCACTCGTGGTCCAGAGTGCGAGTACCTCCACCGTCTTCCAACGATACATGACCTCTACCCTCCAAACCAAGATTGCTTCGGGTAAGCATTTCCCTTCTCTTCCCAACATTAAGCTTCACGCAGTGCAAAGCCTTCGGGTAGCATTCGCACCCCTTGCTCTCTCAATTTTTAAGCACTTAAGCTAATCCCTCGTGTCTTCAGCCGAGAAAAGTTCTCCGACTACAGAGATGACATGAACGGTGTCGGATCTTTCATGCGCCAGGTATGTCGCCCTGCTATCACGATTACACAAATGCTTTTCTAATCGCATCATTAGAACCGCACACTTTACGTGGGGCGAATCCATGTCACAGATGACATCGAGGAAGTTGTCGCGCGCCACTTCGCCGAATTCGGTCAAATTGAACGAACCCGAGTCCTCACTGGCCGCGGTGTTGCCTTTGTGACGTACAGCAATGAAGCAAACTCCCAATTCGCGAAAGAGTCTATGAGCCACCAAAGCCTAGACCACGACGAGATATTGAACGTGCGGTGGGCGACGGTGGACCCGAATCCGATGGCACAGAAGCGTGAGGCGCACCGGCTGGAAGAGCAAGCCGCCGAGGCTGTTCGTCGGGCATTGCCGGCCGCATTCGTGGCCGAGATCGAGGGCCGGGATCCCGAGGCGCGGAAACGCAAGAAGATTGAGGGTTCTTTTGGATTGGAGGGATATGATGTCCCGGATGACGTGTGGCATGCTCGCACACGGCAATTGGAAGGTGCCGCGCCCGCTGCTGGTCAAATTGAGGCTCCTGATCAGCCATTGATGCTTGAGTCGGCTCCGGCAGAGGCTGCGGCGAGTAGTCCAGTCCCAGCTGCAGAGCCGCCGGCTCAGAACGGGATCTTCTCGAGTTCGACCGTGGCGGCGCTGCGGGGACTTTCAGGCAGTAATGTCACAACACAGGCGGCGCCGAAAGCTCCAGCGGGGCCTTTGGTTGGCTACGGAAGTGATGATGATAGTGATTGAGTAATGGGGACAGGCATTAAGCTTTTGACATGTATAATAGCAGCGATACCTCCTGGAAAAAAATGGTTCTTGTGCTTCTCATGCAATGTATACTTCGTTACTTGTGTAGCATTATTCGTAATGGGTATCATCCCTTGCACTCACCCTCGCCAAAATACCGTGAGAGATAGAAGAGTTTTGGAAATGAGGACAAACTCCGCCCAGATATGACAACAATATGCAATGCATCACGCAAAAACAGGAAAGAAAAGACAATAATTCAACAACTCACCCTGGTCCCTGGAATGATTTACCTGCCGTTGGGACCAAGGTCATAGTATACACATGACCCAGTGCGATAGTTGTAGATAAAGGCATTGCTGTAGCTCTCCGCGCGATCGTTGGCGCGGCTTTCGGAGGCAAGATCACTCAGCAGATCATAAACCTGACTGAGGTATTTACGCTCCGTGAGCGGCGCCTTCTGAATGGCAGTTCGCCAGCTGTCCGGGTCCGATAACCGGGTGTCTCGAATTGAGTCAAGGACGTCGTCGCGAGTGTCGATGGCGGCCACGGGACCAGTGCGAGCCCTGTCAGCAACTTCGCGGGAGGAAAGCAAAGCTAAGGTAGAGTTAGTAAGACAGACATAGATTGGTCAGAACGGAAACAAAACATACCTGACTCGATAATATTTCTCCGGTTTGTTTTCTTGCTGCGGTGCTGTGGTACAATGATACGCACGTCGTTCGGCCGTTCATGGGATTGGAGAGCATCTTGTTGGCTGGACTGTCGCAATTGCCGCAGATCAGGGACACCTTCACGATAGTGCCGGGCATGCACTTCAGATCGTAGCCAGGGAACAAGTTCTGAGTGACGGATATCAATCTCTTCCTTGCGAATGAGATTCCGCACTTTGAAGCCGCGCTCTTTGCTATCGTGCTTGGCGATGACGACCCAGCGGTGGTTGTAGTCCTTGTACTTGGCCATGATATCTTCGAGGGATGAGGCGTCGACGGCAAGTTCAGCACTGATTCCGTTTGCCCAGAGATCTTCGATAAGTTTAACACCAGACGTGCGGAGGACAGTTGCATCGAAGCTGGCAACAAGGACATCACACTGTCTTGGTCAGTAATTTGCGAGTAAGTAGAGAACAAGAGAGACTCACCCTGCGAGTCGTCCAATAGAGCTCGGCCGCGGTTTCAGGTTCTCTGAAAGGGACCTTGGATTCTAGGTACTCTTTTATGGAAGAGCCTAGCTGATCGGAGCTGAGGTTAAATCCAACGGCATGTGCTTGTGGTCGGCTTGACAGGACCTTTGGCGCGAACTCTTGGATCAACCGGTCATATCTCCCACCGGCAGCAAAAACTTCCCGGCGCTTTCCGTCGAAGATGCACTGAAACAGCACACTACCCCGGTAGAACTTGTCATGCAAGCTGCTTAGGGGGTTAATATAGACCTTGCGCTTGACACCGAAGCTTTGGAGATACGTCATGAGAGCGTTGAGACGAGCGAATATGGCGGGGATTTTTTCAGCGAATTCAGTGCCCTCCATGATCGCATGCAGTCTTTGCTGCGTTCCTGTCAGGTTGTCTGCAATTAAGAGTTAGCACAGTTCAGGTCCCATCCAATATGTCAATATACCTTTGAAATCGAATCGAGCGAGATCATCTAGCGACGTCGAAGCCACACCGATTGCTGGAGATCGAAGTTCGCTGCGGATCTTTTGGATAGTAAATTTCCCGACGTTCAACTTGCTTATCACGTCCTTCACAAGTGGAGCCTGGGAGGGCGTAATACGGCAAAACTCCATGATGAGCTGAAGAAGATCGGAGTGGTTGACAAGAAAGCACATAGAGGTGGACTGAAGGGGCGGGAACTCTTCGATGATCTCGTCAAGTACTTTGATCACCTCGGCTTCTTTGAGCGCTAGATCCAATGTGTTATAAGAAACGATATCGAAGTCCACCTCGCGGTGTGTCCGTGGCTCGCTCCCATGAGTAGACTCGCGGTAGACCGTACCAAAAGCATAAGTCTTCTCAAGAGAAGGGTCCTGTCGAGGAATTGCGCGGGCATTCGGGACTGTGAGATCATAAGGCAACTGGAGCAGGTTGCCGGAGACATCTAGTAACCGCACAGCACCTGTGGGATAATGCTGAGATCGTGGGAACAGTACTTGTCTCGATGACTCGATCGCGCCGTGTCTCCGGAAGATAGAAGTCAGTTTCTCCCTGACAAGGCTTTGGATCAGTAGCTGATTGGCAGCTGGCGCTCCATGCGAATCCATATCCCAGGCGATATCCTCAAACTTCTTAGGAGACTGGGAAAAAATGGCAGACAATATTTTCTTGTAATCCGGCGAGTCGGGGTCAGAGAGCAGGTGCACAATCGCGCGTCTAAAAGTCTCCTCTTCGACTTGAAGTGGGATCCTACCGCTGGAAAGAAGCTCCGAAGCCGTCGGCCGTTCGCTAGGGGCATGACTGAGCAAAGACTGGATGATCTGGCCTTGGACAATCTTTTCGGACTGTTGGAACGCGGCGGGAAGGATATGGTTCTTTTCTCTGATTTCGCGCAGAGTCTGATCACGCTCCATGCCTGTCGGCAAGGCATAACACATCTCAAAGAAAATAACACCAAGCGAGTACATCTAAATTGGTTAGCATCGAAAAGAGAAATGAGATAGTTCAAGAAATACTCACATCAACTTTTTCGTTGTAATGACCCGAAAATCCCGACTTCATTTCTGGCGCAACGTAATATGTTGTCCCCAGGCTCCGCGTGAAATTTCCTTCGAAATCGGCTGCGGCAGACGATCGGACAGCTGTCATGAATTGGCCACTAGTAGCAAGTCCAAAGTCACCAATACGAGGATTGTTGGCGACATCAATGAAAATGTTGTCTGGTTTCAAATCGCGGTGGATGATCCCATGACTGTGAATGTGGCTCAACCCATCTAGAATCTGTCGGAACAAACGCCAGGATCGATCAATGTCATCATATAAGCCATTCCTGATTAAGTCTCGCAAAGTCTTGAATCATATTAACATCGGGTGGACAAAACGATAGGATGGACACACTCACATGCTTCTCACAGTACTCCATCTGAATGTACAATGTTGTCAAAACAGGTCGACCATACGAGCCGGATCTCGCTCGACTCGGTTCCTCTTCTACACTTCCAGTGCCAAAGTAACCAGGGGTTTGCTGATGTCCCCCTTTTGAGGCTGCCCCTTCATTTTCCTCCTCGCTGTCTGAAGCTGCAAATTCAATCTTGGGGTAACCACTAGAGCTCATGAAATCTAGCCCACCAGTGCTGAATCCAGGGTGGGATTGACTTGCGAACGGATCTCCTTCGGTGGAGGAAAGCGCTTCCTCGTCGATGTGGTTGAAGTCTTCCTCTAGCCAAGCAGTATAGTACCGGACGACATAGGGATGGTTTAACCGCGACAGGAGCATGATTTCAGACAATGTATCTTTAAGCGCCGCGGCTGACGTCTGCGATATCTTCTTAACGGCATAGAACCGGCCATCCAACTTGTTCCGAGCTTTGACCACTTGCCCGAACCCACCACGGCCTAAATGGCCAGCCTCGTCGAAGTCTTGATGATAGCGTGAGAAAGCGGGCATGGCCCCGAAGGAATCCAATCGGGGCCTTCTCTGCAACGAAACTGAATCTGAAGACCGATCCTGCATGGTCAAGGGCGAGTCCACTCGGAAGAATTCAGATGGCTGAAGCTGGAAAGCCGTGGGGCGTTTTCTGGGATCCGGACGAAAGAATTCTTGAAGCAGATCTTGGAGCGGCGGGGACAAACTCAAGGACGCCCTGAGCTGATTCGCTGAGGTATACCTCTGCAGGACATCCTTGCCAAAACCCATCTCGAGCAACACAATACCGAGATCCCACACATCAGTCTTCATAGTTGAGTCACTATCTTGTGTGAGCTCCGGAGCAACCCATAAAGGAGACTTTGATGTAGTCAAAGAGCGCTTCTTGCTTGGAGAGTCGGGCAAGGACTCTTCCACGCTGGACTGCAGCTTCACAGTGGTCTGCCCCGAGTTATTTCGAGAGAGCATGATTCGACCACAATGAATACTTCCATGCACGAGGCCACTGCGATGATAGAACTCGAGGGCCTCGAGAAGCTGAATCATCCAGGCTCGGAGAGTGTCAACTGCAACAGTGCCAACGATGTCTAACAGCTCTGAGAGAGAGCCCTTGTTTGCAAACTCAAAAAGAGCTAGCACAGTGCAGGGATTCTCAGGCGACTCAAAGTTGACGGGGCGGAAAATCTTGAATCCCACGAATTCCAATAGATTGGGATGACGAAGTCGCTTTAACCCCTCTAGTTTATCCTCGCTGGTTCGCATTTGTTCTCGGAATGCAAGCGTATCCAGACCCTTCTCGTTCAGATTGATCTCTTTCAAAACCAGAAGCGGGACATGGCAACGGCCTTCCTGTACGACGGGTCTCACAGTAAATGTGTTCTTGGCCGGTTTGGATTGCAAGATAGTCTTTCCATGCACAGCACGAAATGGCAATGGCTGGCCGTCGGCATCATTGACCACCAGCGGGGGGTCAAATGAGATGGCCCCCGGGGTATTTTCCACAAGATCCCCTACATCGTTCGAATCAACCCCACCAGTCCGGCTTTTGCGCCTTAAAATGCGAGCTTTGGTGCGCTGTCGCTGTTTATCCTGGACCATCTCCCGGAATGCACGTTCTTCGGCGATATTTGCCGCCTCCTGCTTGCGCAACTCTTCCTGTTTTTCGAGTTCGGCGCGCTGGATGGCGGCCGCTTCCTGTTCCATGCGTTCCTCTTCCAGGCTGGGAAGATCCTTATCTTGCTCGCGTGCTTGCGCAACATCTTCCAGCACATCCTGAATTGACACACCCAGTTCATAAATCATCTCACTGCCCAACAGGCTCTGGGGCTTTTTACGGATGATTTCCTGGATGCGGGAGCGGGCCCCATCGCGGAAGTCGTCGAGATTGCCGAGCGAGAGATTCGGGACGGTTTTAGGGTATGTTGCAGGCAGCTCAACGAGCAGCACAAGACAGATTTCAGGATTGGAGGAGGCACGCAGGTGGAGTTTGAATGTCACGTTGGAGGATTGCTGTCACTACTGTCAGCGTGGCCGAGAGTCGGGGAGTGACACACGCACCTGCCATGCAGACCGGCGATTCTCAACATGTTCAAAATCATCGCCATAGATCGAGCGCAGCGCCTCGACCTCGGTTTGGTGGATCTCACGGTAGTTGGTAGTGGGGATGGGGGATGTCACAGAGTCGTCCGACGAGGAATGGTTCTGGCGGGCGGCTTTCTTCCTTTGTTTAGGAGACATCGCGGGGCGTGGCGCGAGTCGCCCTACATCCGGTGAGTGTTGCACAGCATGAGGCAGGAGAGCATGAGTGATGGGAGAGCAATGGAACGCAACGGCGTTTTTCATGGCCAAACAGGCGGTCAGATAGGCTTATCGATAGCGGTGGGGGAGATGCTATGTCGGGATATAGAAGCAAAAACAATGGAAAGACAGGACCAAAAACATGAGCAAAAACAGAACCTTGATCATTCACGAAACTAGAATTGCCCAAGATCAAACAAATCCGAGTGTACATGTTCCATGCCCAAATGTGGATATCTGTGTTGGCGCTGCAGTGTCCTTTCCTCCGCCAGGCCCTATGAGCGGTCGAGAACACCGAGGAGAATAGTGCCTACTACACCGATCATCAAACCATGGCTCCAATGGCCCCACTGGTTATGTCCATCCAGCAAGCAGATCAATCCATCGGCCATTGCGACGGCACAGGTTGACACCAAAGTCCAGCCAAGGGACTTGCGGGTGCCCAAGGAGGCCGCCACATAGATGGCCAGGCCCATGAAGATGTCTCGGACACCATAGACAGCCATAAGACGATTGACCAGGTGATGCTCGGCGGCTGCGGCGGGTGGTTCAAACTCGAACATGCTGAGGGCAGCATCAGGCCGCAGGAGAGCATTGATCCCGAAGCCCACGGTAATGGTAGCATAGGCGTTTGCCACCCAGTAGAGGGAGGAAGACTGAGAGAGAGGCATATCGACCTGACTGCGATTGGTAACTGGCAGATTGGAAATGCGAAATCGGTATCGAAGTTTGGGAATGTGAGAAAGATCCGAAACTGATAGCGGTGAAAAGGTGAAAGGTCACACACCCTCGCAACCCCATCTCTATATAACATTCTCCATCTTCTCCCTTGGCCCCCAAGCCCTGCTCGGCTTTTGCACACTTGGCATAGGCAGCATTGGCTTCTAACGAGTCAGTTCGATCCAAGCTTGGATATTGGCGATTAACCCGATTCGGTTATCGATAAGCGACGGCTGCCTCGACGCGTCGTAAACAAACTTCCCGTCTCCACTTGCACCACGCCATGTTGGACTGGATGAAAGGGAACGAGGTGGATGCTGCAGGTTTGTTGCCTTGACATTGCATATGACTCATGGATCTGACCTCGATCCAGACACTTCCAAGGTCTTGGAGCCTCCCGAGACCCCAGCTCCAGTGTTTGCGATTCGCGCTTTCAAGAGTGCTCTGTTCGGCACACCCGGCGCAGAAGATCAAGAAACGGGTGGCGCGTCTGAATCGCAAGCTGCACCGAAGCTTCAAGGCCACCAGCGCAGCAGAAGTGAAACCGCAAAGCCCATCCCTATCGAGCCAAAGGAACCCGCGAAAGCAGACCTCGATACGACCGTGAATCCCTCCGGCTCCCCGACCAAGAGCATCCTCGTAACACCGGGCACTATCTCGAACCGACGCAAAACGGTCTCCTTTGGCGACGGGGTTGTGGACAACGAAGGGAAACGCGACAGCAAGGCCGTGAAAACACCCCCCAACCCGGCAGGCAACCTTACAGCCCAGTGGATGTCGGGATCCGCCGACGGGAAACCACGAAGCAAACTCACCCAGACCCTGATGGATGCCCGTGACAACGCGTCCAAAAATGCCGAGCCAGGCAACGCTTCGTCCGATGCGACCGCAACCGCGCGACCCCAACCAAAAAGCGATTCCACTACAGAAGATATCACCCTGAATCTGGAGGACCCACGATCCGAGTCGGGCAAGTATTGGAAAACCGAATTCGACAACTATCGTGTCAGAACCAACCGCGAGATCAAAAAATTGATCCACTATCGATGTGTCGCCAAATCCTACGCGCGCAAAAAGGATTCCGAGGCGTTACGACTGGCGGATAAGCTTCGAGAGGAAGAGGAAAAGGTCGCTGAAATGGAGAGGCAAGTCTCTCGCCTTGCAGCAACTATCCTTGGGGAAGGATCGAAGGCAGACAAGGAGCAATTGATTCAAGATCTGACCAAACAAACCACCCTAGCCCTCCAATACAAGCAGCAGGTCACGTCTCTGCGTCACATGCTTGAGCAACAAGGTGTTGTAGAGGGGGATACAGTCAAAGTTGAGGAGCCCGTCAAGCACGAGTCTTCGTCGGAGACCGCAGATGAGCTGCGCAGGATACAGCAGGAGCTCAAAGAGGCCAACGCAAAGGTTGAGGAACTCACGCGCGAGAATCCCGATCTCGACAAGTTACAAACTCTGGCCTCCCGCGCAGAGAAGAAAGCGCAGGGCCTGGAGAAAGAGAACAACACCCTCAAGCAAGCTCTTGCTCGAGTCAAACAAGATATGACACGGTACGAAAGTCGTCGCAAGGACAAAGAGGCGAAGGCCAAACATCGAGAATCCAAGCTGGAGACGCGTGTCCAAGACTACAGGGAGCGACTCAAAAGAACCTCTCAAGAACACCGGGAATCCGAAGAGACGTTACGGAACGACTTTGACGAGGAGCGCCGACGAATGCAACAGCAAATCGACCTTCTCAAGATGCGAGTGGCTTCTGCGGAACACGTCCCAGCTCTGCGGTCTCATCGACAGTCTCTCAGTCCTCGCAAGGAATACACAGGCGTGCACGCATATGACTTTGCCGAGCACGACAACCCCGAGGAGGTCACGGACGAGATTGAGGCACCTCCAAGTCCAAGTCCACGATCCAAAGCACGAGAGGCACGACACGCAACCACCGGCGCTCTCGAGTACAAGCTCAACCACGCCGCTACTAACGACATCACTGCTGATGACGAGGAAGTCACTCACTACCTGAACGAAATCCTTCCGCGGCCACATCACAGATCCTACCAACCCACGCTCGATCCTATTCCCCCCTCCTCACCACCCGATATCAGCGACCTGAAGTCCTTTCATCGGCCCGTGTCAAACCCACAGCCCACAGATGACAAACGGCGCTCGTACCGGTCTCTTCACGCTCGGGAATCTGATCTCACAGATACCGTGCACCGCAGCAACACTCACCGGCCACGATCCCACATCCAATCCACATTGGACTCGATCTCGGGCCAGCGGCCTTCACGCGCCGGTGCATATACGGGATATACCATTGCAGGTGGCGAGCGGGGAGGCAGACGTGCCGGACTATCTGATATGAAAAGTGACATTTTATCGCCTGAGCGCTACGCCGCTGCCAAGTCCCGACTTCGGCAGAAGCAGGACAATCGAAAGATGCGGGCGATGGGCAAGGAGAATTTACGAGCGCTGGCTGTGTCGGGGGAGAACTAATTGACTTTCAGCGGACCTTAAATTTCCTTCTTTTTTTCTTTTCTTTTTTCTTTTACAGAGAGAGTTGCGTTGTAAAGCGGCATTGTTCTCGTTCGGGGAATACTTGAATGGGGTCATAAATACGTCGAAGGGACATAAGGAGTTTCGGAATTGGATCGAGGAGTGATTAATTTCCTTGGTTACTGGCGTGAGTAGGACTTGAGGCTGGAACAGATGTTCCTATGGACAAGAATGAATGTATTCTATGGTCAGTGTCAAGCTCTATCGGCATAACAGGCTCTTTTCACACAAGTCCGCCAGCTCTAAGCTTGTAATATAATTCAAGAACGAGACCTTATCCACCGATTCGTCTAGTGAATGTCATTAAAAACCCCTTTTGTTGATCGTTGCTGTAATCCTCGGGTAAATATGTCTAGGCCTTGCCATCGGAGAACGACACAACAGCCCACTTGCCCGACCAGGCCCACTTGCGAGCCTCGTCGCCGCCGCCATTGGGCAGCCCGCGTAGCCTCTCATCCTCGCCGGCGGGAAGACCGACGACGGTATCTGCCTTGCAAGTACGGAAGGCCAAGACGCGAATACCGGACTTCGGTCCCATAGGACCGATGGCCGTTGTGAACGGGGTGGTTGTGTCCCATTGAGCCTGCATACAATCAGCAAATAAAGGGCGAATAGATCAGCAATCATATTGACTTACATCATTGGTCAGTTTACGGTAGTTCAGGTCACCCTTAAACAGGACCAACTCGCTCTCCTTCAAGTCGTCGAACAGTTCCGGCGCCTCGTGTGGGATGCGCCAGTAGCAGCCCTGAGTCGTCCAGAAAGAGTGCGGGCGCACAATCAGTTTACCGTCCTGGTGGAATTGGCTCCACTGGTCGAATAGGAAGCGCACATCAGCAGCCTCTTTCTCAGAAAGCGCCGGGTAGGTTTTGCCCGTGTCATCTGGGGCTGTGTAGAATGCTTGTGGGTCGACCATCGAGTTGAGTAGGTCGGAGAAATCCTTGGGCGTGACATCAGATACGAACCAGGGGAGGCGCTTCGGGTGGAGGACGATGGACGTCGCCAGTCCAGCGGACAGTAGATAACCACCCAGGATCAGATCGACGAATATCTCGAAACCCGAGTTGTCAAGTACGATGTCCACGCGGCGCTCACCATCCTTCTTTTCCTTCCGTGCCTTTTGCATAACCTGAAATGCAGCATCCAGATCATTGACAATGATGTTGCTCTGCGAGGCCTTGCGGGCCTGTGATCCCTGCAACTTCTGGATGTCCTCGTAAGTGAGTGATGTCAAGAGTGACAGATCGGTGGCATTGCCCCATAAGCAGATCTCGCACATCTCTGAGAAGAGAAGCTTCTCGGCCTGCTCAATGTCTTCAGCGGACTTGCCATCGGCGCCTTTGCCGGACTCTGCTTCCTGTGCCAACTCCCGGTACCGAGCAGCAAGCTCCAGGACGGCGGGGCGCGACGACTTGAAAGTGGACATTTTCTGGCGAGTGAAGACATCGTATCCCTTCCAGTGTTTGGACAGTGCAAAGAAAGTCTCGATGCGACGGTCTGTGATTGGCCGTCAGGTCAGCATCGATGCGTATTGTCTGGTTGGGCGTGTGGTGCGTTGAGCATACAGAGGTAGCACTCGGCGTAAAGCCAGGGAACGTTGTGCCAGTGCGGGGTTCCGCGCTGTTCGAGTTCTTTGTTGTAGCTAGCAATATCGGATTCGCCATCGTCATCGAGTGGACTAGTGAGAGAATTGTGTCAGTGACTCTCCCAAGTGCAAGGCGAGACCGAGCTTACTTACGTTAACTGCCGATCATGCTGCAGCTCATACTTCAGCTTCGCAAGGTTCTCGATGATACTCTTTCCCTCCTTAGCCTTCTCCTCGTCGGTAACTTCGCCCACGGTGCGATGCAGATCATCAATCGCGCCGGTCTAAGCTAGTTAGCTAGAGTCCAGGCTAGCTCCAGGATCAGACTGACAATGATAACGGGCCATCGCTCGTTGGCAGACACCGAGGCAAAGCTCGACGGATCGGAGGTGAGGTATTGGGCTGCCAGCTAGTTAGTAGCCTGCCAAGGATGTTTCCATGGAGCTTGACATACGAGTTTTGGGGTCAAATTCCATTTTTTTTGGTGGAGTTTAAAGATGATGAAAGTGGGGAGAGAACCTGCAACAGGGGAAATCGCGGGGCCGAAAGCGGTGAGCTCAACTAACTGGGAGGAGTCTATTTGCACAGCGGGTTTAGATATTCCGCCTACTTTATCGGGTGTGTAGTTATAACCTACTCTTGTTGTATTGGGGCGAGGCTCAGGGATAGGGAGAGATGGAATTTCAAGGAAGGCTTATCTATAGTACTATATAGCAAGAGGTAATAAGAGGAGGTTATTTTAAAAGTAAATGAAGATCTACACAATCAGAAGAGAATTTTAAGCTCAAAAAACAAGGTAGTCACTTCTATTCTTGGACAGTGTGGCCGAAGTGTAGTGTAATTGATAATTCTTAATCGCATTTCGAGTTCGTAAATACATCGCTCTAAACTCTTTTTTGCAAAACAATTCGTAGATTCATCACATCTGCGACAGAATCGAGTTTTGTGCGTATGCCTAGAAAATCGTCAGTTATGGGTTGGTCATCAATCTCGGACGTGAAGCACTTACCATCGGTTTGATGTCCGGATGGGGCACTGCATCAAAGACCTCGTACTCCAGTTTGAGTTCCGGTCCAATCTTGATGAATGCGCCCTTATTCTCTGTTGAATCACAGTACTTGGGCGCGGAGAAGACAGTGATACAACGACCGTCATGCTCCACCTCGTAACCGTCCATGCGTACCTCGTGCGAGCGGATAATGGCCTCGAGGCCATTGTTCTCACAGAAGCGCTTGGTGACGTCCGGGCCAAACTGGAGGCCAACACCACGCTTGCTGGGTCCACGGCCAGGGCCGGGTTGCGGGTCAGTCCAGAGCATCTCCATCATAAGGCCCTGCTGGCCCGGCTGCCGTTGGTTGTGACGGTTCAATTTCCGGATGTCGTCCAGGGTAGTCTTGTCATCGGAGAAAAGACCACCGTGCAGGACAAGGTATTTATTGCCAATCAGAGTGGCCAGCGGCAAAGCCGAGAATGACTCGGAGAATACCTTGAAGACGCGCTCATTATACTTGGCCTTGCACTCGCCCTCGAAGCCGTAAACCTTGTTCATGTCATCGGTTTCATGGTTGCCACGGTTGAGGAAGAGACCGTTCGGGCGCAACCACTTGTAGGCGTAGAGAAGCAAGGCAATCTCGGTAGACCACGAGCCGCGGTCAACAAAGTCACCGTTGAAGAGGTAGGCATGAGTGTCGGACGGGTGGCCATTACGGCGGAAGATCTCCAGCAGATCGAAGAATTGACCTAGGATCATCAGCCAACGCACTTGCTGTCAGGGCCGACATCATGCATACCGTGTGTGTCACCACAAACTGTCAGTTTCTTCCCGGTCTCCACGCCGATCTCCACCATGGTTGGCTCGTTGTAAACCAGTTCCTTCACAGCCTTGATAATCTTGAAGACATATTGGCGGTGGATCTTCTTGCCATTCTTAAACCGCTCGATCATATCGTCGACAAACTCCTGCGTCATTTCCTCTCCAAGACGGACTCCATCGTAGTCATCCTCCACCTTAATGGCCTCGATATCCAAATCTTCAAACGCGGACGGCGGGTCCGAAACCTCGATCGCCTTCTCGAACTCCAAGCGGCGCACCAGCTTTTCACATTCCGCGGTCTTCACCTTCGCATTTTGGTTACCAGGCTCCCGTTTGACCACCGCCTTGAAATCCTTAAGAGCGGCCTTGTAGTTCAGGATCGCCGTGTTTGCTAGGGCTCGTCTCCAGTAGGCCTGCAAAAATCACAAAATTAAGTCCTGGAGAGATACCGGGATATGCACCCGCGGTGCGTGGAGCATGGCCACGATTTACAATAACAACTGACCTTGACGTAGTTCGAGTCCAATTCCAGAGCCTTGGTAGCGTCGGCGACAGCGAAACCAAATGCCTCAAGTTTGATTTGCGCCTGTCAAGAGAACAAAAAAAAATTACAATATCAGCCAGGCTGGTCCAAGATGGCGGGGCATGGCTTGGCCCGGCCGTTGTGTGTCAAGGGCATGGAACGCACCTGAGCCCGGTTGCAAAAGAACGAGGGCTCCTGGTCATACTTGTCGATAGCCTGGGTGTAAAAGTCTACCGCCGTAGGCCAGTCATGCTGAGCAAAGGCCTTGTTCCCCTGCACCTTGAGGGCGTTGGCGGCGTCTTGGTCCGAAGCCATGGGGCGGACAGAGCACGAGGGGCACGAGACAGCGATCGGAATGCGATGCGGGCGCGGAGGTTGAAGGAAGGCAAGCGTAGGAGGAAGAATAGGAGGAAATGGAAGATTCCGTCCGGAATTGCGCCAGCGAAAATGAAAGGAAAGAAAACAAATCTGGAGTGAGGCGACTTCTTGGTTCCTGGAGTCTTTTTTTCTCCGATGGCAGCGGGCCTTGGCACGATTCCAGAACCCTCGACACCGCGCACCTCCTCTTTGTCACTCTCGCTCCTCCACCTCCTCCCCAAATGTCCTTCTACGCCGCTTCCAACCAGCAGCGCCATCTGCGCGCCTGCATGGTTTGTTCTGTGGTTCAAACGCAGACCGTGAGAGCTCCTATCGACCCCTTGCCCCGTTGAAGCTGACCGCGGCTGCGCCAGAAATTCGTCCGCGACGGCTGTCCAAACTGCGAGAACGTCCTGCAGCTCCGTGGGAGTATGGATGCTATCCAGGAGTGCACTTCCCAGGTCTTCGAGGGATTGATCTCCGTGCGCGATCCTGCGGCCAGCTGGGTTGCGCGCTGGCAGCGACTGGACAATTACGTCCCCGGGACATACGCGACAAAAGTGTCCGGATCGGTATGGCTGCCCGATATGGGATCAAATGCGAGGTTTCAACCATTGACCGTGTCTTTCTTCTAGCTCCCGGAGGAAATCATCAGCACCTTGGAGGAATCGGGCATCAAATATGTCCCGTATGTGCTACCTGCGTCTCCTTTGATTGAGTTATCAAACATCGCATACTAACAGTCCGATTCCTTAGGCGAGACGGAAGCACCGGCGACGAAGAGCCGTGAAGTCATCTGCACTCAAATACCCGCATGACCTCTTCCTTACACAAAATTCTTGTTGATAGCACCGACGATTCAAATACCCCTTTTCAAAAGCGCGCAGGGTCGAGCATAATGGGCTGGGTCGAAAGATGCGTACAATTTTACTTGTCCTTTGGGCGTTTACAGGTCGGGAAGCATTGCGCGCCTTCTTCTTTATCGGGAATTTCGTTACAGGTCAGATATGGCAGGAGTTTCATGAACCACAGGAGGTTCAACGCTCGTGGATTTTTTTTTTATCACGGCTGGGTATGGCGTCATTCAATGGACAATGGTATTGAGCATGTCTATGAATGCACGTGGCCTATCAAAGGCGGCATCACTCGTGGCGAAAAAAAGAGTAAGAAATGGGAAGCGAAGAAACCAAATTAAACTCGCTCATAAAATCCAAACAAAGCTCAAGTTCCAGGCAATTTTGATGGTATCATAGTGGCGACCAAATTTAAAGAAGCTTGAGGATCTTCTCAATGCTCTCCAGAAGGATGTCCGCTGAATTAATATTAGCAAATGTTCCATATATTTCATATGGGTTTCAAGGAAATACATACCGTGGTGCTTCTGGAAGACCAGCATAGGGCGCAGACGAACGGCACTGACACCGCTGCCACCAATGTTGACACCGACAGACTTGGCCTTAGCCAGGAACTCGTCACGCTTGGGAGTATCCCAGGCAATGAAGGTACCCTGGCCCTTACCACGCAGGTTCTGGAAGTGCTGAGGGTACTTCTGGGACAGGCGCTCGAGGCCAGCGTACAGGTAGTCACCGGTGATGCGGGTGTTCTCAACTAGGCCCAGACGCTCGATCTCCTCAATGATACCGCGGAAGATCAAAGCGCGGGATGGGTCACCCATCCAGGTGTTGAACTGACGGTAAGGCTTGTTAGGACGCAGGGCGGGGTTTCCAAAGTAGTAACCAGCGGTCTGGGCCTTCTTGGAGAAAGTGACCATATCGGGCGGGGAGCTCAGGTTCCAGTGGTCGTGGGCCCAGAACTTGCCAGTGGCACCGACACCGGTCTGCACCTCGTCCACGATGAAAAGCACGTTGGTGCGCTTGGTGATATCACGCAGACCCTGGAAGAAGGCGGGCGAGGCGTGGTTGTCACCACCCTCGGACTGGATGGGCTCCACCATTACGGCGGCTACGGGGTTGTGGTACTCCTTGATCAGGCGCTCCACCTCCTGGAGGCAGCGCTGCTCCTCCTGGGCATTCTCCTGGACGTGGTCCTCCAGGGGATACTTGAGAGTAGGGAAGGTAGCCTGGGGCCAGTCAAAGGCAGGGATATCCAGCTTGTGAATGGCCTTGCTGCGGGTGGTGGACAGGGAGCCGAAGAGACGACCGTGGAAGGCAGACTTGAATGAAAGAATGGAGAGCTGTGGGGAGCCGGGCAATTGGTTGTTCATGGTGGACTGGAGCTCTTCCTCGGTGAACTCAACCTCGGGACCTCCACGCTGCTGCTGGCGGTGGTACATAAAAGCGGCCTTGTACGCGGTCTCGTTGGCATCCGAGCCAGCCATGGCAGTGAAGACCTGGTCAAGACCCTTGGGAGCAGCCTTCAAAATACCAGTCTTGAGGATGTGGGACCAATCGGCAGAGGGGAAGTTACCCAGAGCTGGGCGGTTGATCAAGGAGGTGATCATTTCGGGGGACGAGGCCACCTTCTGCAGGTGCGGGTTATTGTACCCGACCGGGATGGATGCGATCTGAGCATAGCTGCTCAAGTCAGTACCAATATATCAAATGAAGGATCGATTAGCTTACACATCCAGAAGCTTGTTACCATCGAGATCGGAGATACTATAAGCGGGTCAGTTGAGGACTCCCAATTGAAGATTGGGAAGCAACGCACTAGTTTCCAATAGAACTGTTGTAGTCCGTCAGCATGTTCAAGCTGCGAACGTCAAACACTTCATTGAGCTCTGCGGTAGCGGCCTTGTTCTTTGGGCCGGGGATAGCCGTAGAGACCGAAGGAGCGGTGGGCTCATCGGGGAAGTAGGGCTTCTCGGCCGCACGCAGGCGAGCAGTGGTCGAGAGAGCTCGAGCAGCAGGTACACGAGCAGCGGTACGCAGCTTGGGGCTGCAACGCAAAACGGAGGCCATGGTGGATTTTTGTGTTCAAAAAGACAGCTCCGGACAATAAAATGAAGCTTGATGCGGGGAGGAGCAACGGGCCACGACCACGGCCAAGACTTGATCAAGAAGGTCACACAGAGAAGATGAGGAGAGAAAGACAGAAGAAACGCGGGGCAGGGATTTATATCAATGGCGGCGACTGTTACCGCCGTGACTTGGAGCTTCGAGCTTCGTTCCCCGCGTAGGTGCCATTGGATCTCGGTGGCGCGAGCCAATCAGGAGCTGCAGTCGGGGTTGAAACGCCGAACAACAGAAAAGGGAATTTGACGAATCGAGAAAGTCTACGCAAGGTGGATGTGAATGTGGGCAATTCGATGTGGTAATAGCTGGTTTCTATTCGACACCGTTATTACAGTCGCATTCAATGACTCACGTGGACGACCGAAGGCCGGGTGACCATGGACTATGGATTTGGCCTTGTTAATTTTGACGTCGATCCGAGATCCGCTATCGATAAGCGTTTCTTGGCACGGTGCTCACTGTTCAGTTTGTACAGCGGAATTATTGTATGGTTATCGGTGGTATCGATTCATGGGATACCTCGGTACCTATTATACCTACTCGGATCGAGAAAGAAGATGGAATTTATATTGGATTGGTTTTAATGTCTAGATGTGGCCAAGATGAACACATAGCATTTCTCAAGGCCAGCCCTAATTATATACTTCTGGCAACTAGTCACATGGGCATCTTCCAACGCGACACCTAACACCCAAATAGTAATCAGGCTCACCAAAATAACATAGATAACCAAGTAACATTCCAAATCACCAATCGATTTTCCATGTGCCTAAAATATCGCGGAGTCAATTGCCTCGATTGCTGTACCCCACCAGTCGGAGTCTCATTCCTGAAATGCGGCCCCGGTACTTGGTCTAGAACACATCAACTCCTCTGGTTAACACCCACAGGGCACTGCTCTGATGGGTATCCTCTTAATTTTCAATGCAGTTTCAACCTCCGACTATATCTAACTCGTTATCTCGTCAGCTCCATGGCCGGAGAGACGGCGGGACCCACTTGGCTGCAGCCGAGCCAGTCAAACTCATCTCCTGCCTAGTGAGAACAAAAATTTTCACGCTTCCATCGACACGGGCTTGTGGTCTAGTGGTATGATTTTCCCTTAGCATGGGAGAGGTCCGGGGTTCAATTCCCCGCGAGTCCATTTTTGCTCTGTACTCGGTCGAGTACGAAGACTTTGCTTTTTTATTTTGGCTGAATAAATGAGATAAAACGAGCCTGCCACCAGTTTTCATGGGGGAAGTCTCAAGAGCGTCCAGGGTCCGATATGTTGAGGACTATCTGGCGACTCACATCTTATGCCGACGGGCCTTTGATCTGCAGGATTTGAACGTCCGAATCCTTTCAATTCTTCAGAGTTCTTCAAACTTTGGCCCCTCGTCAATAGCCCTTCCAAATGGCCCATATCGCAGAATTTACAAGTAAACAGACCCAGGCGATATGATTAAAGTGAGATCATCATTCATAGTGAGAATCAACTGGTTAAACTTTTTAATCAGATCGTACAGGTGATTCCATAGGGTTGGTCTTCAATCCATCCACTCCAGAATAGACAGCAAGCGTGCAATGAATATCTTGAAATTATCATACAACGAGAATAGCCAATCAACGCCCTTGTTGATCGGCAAAAGGCGATTCGGCGTCACGCGACGGCGAGCCAGACGAATGATCGCTGGCAGCAGACGTAAAGACCATGGTACCCTGCTTCAATTCAACCTCATCCTCCGGCGAGATGGCATGCGGTTCGACCGAGACGTCGTAGTCATGGCCTATGGGATTGTGGTTGGCGAGTCTCGATTCCGAAAAGCTTTCCATTTCCACAGTACGGAAGATCTCAAAGCGATCGCTTTCATAGCCCGTTTGTCGATCGCGGCCCATGACCATATGGGAGTTTCGGGAGCGGCCGGTCGAGGACCAGAGCTTTTGGGAGGGACTGCGTTGGTTATACGATGAGCCGAGATTGCGCGTGGATTGAAGCAGGCGGGGGAGGAAAGTTGTGACGAGGGGTCGGAGAGCTGGTGCTGACGAGCAGATCTAGATGTTTCTGTTAGATCTGGAGTTCAATTTCTCGGAAGTGGGATCGCGTACCAGGCCAAGATTGATTTCCACCGCGGCGGCCACTAGAACGGGCCAGCCTAACCACGTTGTATCGTAGCCGGCTACCATACTCTTCCAGACGTACACGGTGCGCACGGAGCCGGCCACGTTCACGACAATACCGAGGCCGAAGATAGAAATGACCGCGAGGCGTTGGCGGGCGGGGAGATTCAGGCTCCAGATAAGCGGCATGGGGAGAGTTGTAGTCAGGAAATCGGTGAAAATGTTGATGACACTGGCGGAGAAGACAATGGCTCCATCGTTCATGCATTTGTGGGGATACTGTGGACTGATATCCCAGTACGCCTTGATGGGCCTGGAGGCGGGATTAATTCACGGTCACTGACCTCGGGAGTATGTTCGGGGCTGCACGTACGAGCATTGGAAGATACTGAAGAAGGTGAACAGCGTACAAGACAGCACAACAAAGACCATCGATCCAATAAACGCACAATTGAATGTCATATAGTTGCCCTTCCCAGCACCGAGAAGCCGTCGGCAGAACCACAGCAAAGAGATCTTGGTGATGGAAGAGGACCACGAAAACATGATCTGGAATACCAGGTTGAGTTTCTGCACGGTAGGAAGCCAGGTCATGGGAACGTCCCAGATATGACGATTCCATGCCCAGTTTTCCGTAGCCAGAGATGTCACCGCAACCATAGCAATGGCGAAGATCAGACCGAAAACAATCAGGATATCGTCCATGCCAAAACTGCAGGTGATGCGGAGTCGAGTGTATAGACGGAGGATCACGACCACGAATGCGAAACAGATGCAGACAATATTCACAATAAGCACGCCGTGGCCACGGGTGGGCGGGTCAACGTAGTTTGGCGTCGGCCACGTCGCCATCACGGCGGGCGGAGGGAGTTTCATGGTGGTCGTGTGGATGGGGAACTTCGGGGATCAGGGATGGAGAGGTTACTAGAAACTCGTCATAGGCAATGCCATATTCGAAGATAAGACAAAAAACATATATTAAAGAGCGAGGGCGGGCTGGAACGATGCGTTCATCGCGGCGCAAAAGAAATGAAGGAAAATGGATAAATGCCGGGGATCTCGCGACCAGATATACCCCCCGGGGTCGAGACCAATGTGGGATGTAGATTAAAACAAAGACTCGTATTGTGATTGATTCGGTTGACTTTGGACGTCGATCGGCTCCATCTACCACGGTAGTTGTGTGTCTCCGAGCATGAGCCCTGGACCAGGATCGATAAAGTCCACTTGAAGCTGAACGCGAGACCCGAAAGAGTAACACGACCGAGCGACGGCGGAGATGGTCTCCAATGGACGAATAACGAGTCGCGGAGACAAAGCCCCATGGTTCTCCTCCGATCCACTCGGAGTCTGATCTGATGCTTGGACCGTGAGAGGTGCTTGTGAAAAGCCCCTGAGTTTCGCTTCTAGCAATCCGGCGAATCCAGATTGCAGTTGCAGAGCCGAGGCATATGTGCTTCCCACCGGAATTTGGGTAGGGGAACCCAGGGAAAAGGATTGGCAATGCGGGGATGGAAAATTTACCCACATCGAGATTTTTCTCCATCGAGATCCACTTCCGACGCAATTGTTGTCTCTGCCACGGAATTACCCCTTGTGTGGTCCACAGACATCTCGTTCCAGGACTGGACGTGAAGAAGTCATGATTGTTGCAGAAGACCGGAAGGAACAATAAGACTGATGATTTCCGGTGCCATCCCAGCCTTCCGTTCAGCCATCTCTGGGTCTGAGTATTCGACCGGATACCCCCACTTGGTCCTTAGCGGAGATGGTGTTTGGCCTCACTAAGCCCTGCCAGCTCTCCATCAACCAACGACCCTCTTTTTAGGTGCTAATTTGACTTTCCACTGCATCCATCCGCGATATCAATCGCGGCATTAACCGGTCCACTCGTTTGTTGTCCGCGATCACCGGACAGGCGGGACTTTGTTCTATGATCGAGACCAAGTGTCTGTGACCGGGTTGGGTGAGAGGTTAGCGTTCAGTCGATCGCGGCTGGACTCCGAGTCGAATAAGAGTTTGACGTCGACTTGTTCACGGCCACTCTCGACGCAAAAACGAGACCGGTCGATCTACCACACTAGCGCCATCTGTCCATCTTTGCTCGGTTGATCACCCACAAAAGATTGAGATGGCGGGTGATGTGCAAGCTCCAACGGGCCCGATTTCATGGCCCTTGTTACCATCTGCCACGCTGATTATTCCAGGGGTGCCTATGTACGGAGTAAGTCGGGGCGACGGAGAAAAGACCATGATTGTGCGTGGCGTTTTGAGGGGAAATCGTGGTCTTTTCACCTAGCTTTTCACCTAGCGTGTTAAGGCATCTAATACGGAGCTAGCCCTAATCAGGCTAGCGCCATGACAATAGAAACACTCGTCACAAACTAGCAGTCTCAGCGCGTATATCAGAGAAAAGATATAAGCCTCGTTCACGTCCTCGTCCTCGTTCGGAAATCATCCTTGATATTCTCAAATCTTCTGAGTCACCCTCATATATCCTATATATAGCTAGAACGAAGAGTTATCGTAAACCTTAAATTCAAAATCAGAGATATAGATACTATTGAAGATATAGAATTAGTCGAAGACTATATTTAATCACTAGAACTACGACTTAACCCCTACCAGCTTAATATACGGAAGCTATTGAGAAAAGGGGTTAAGTTTAGGAAGACTTCGACTCAAAAACCTAAGTAGCCATTATTTATTATAAGTTCGATAGGCCTTAAGTATTGTAGTGGGGAGCATATACAAGGCTGGCTGCCTAACAGATTTGGCACCCAGTATTTGTATCGCCTTGGCAACCCCCTACAAGAAGTATACACAAGATAGTATAAAATACATACTCCTACACCTCTCCATTTTGCAGTATAGAGATAGCCATGCTCTTCCTCCCAGCGCCGCTGCGCGACCGATGGTACTGTGTATCCCCTCGCTGGCTTCCTCCTCGTGATGACTGTGTGGGTTGTTGTTTCGCCCCGTCTGTACTCACCGGACATCGCCATCGAGCGCCCATCCATGATACTATCTAGGCTGCCTCTAATTGCCGAGATATATCTATTTGCCTTAACGATATGATTACTATATCCGGAGGACGGGTGTCTGAAAGAAAAAATCGGAAAGAGGAAAACGGAATAATGCCACGGAAATCTGGGGGACCTTGAAAATATAGCCTTAACTTCGACTTAAGAAGCTCAGAGCTTATGGGTCACATAAGTTCGCTATCTAGCGGCGGTAATGCCGGGGTGAAAACAATAGCAGCTCTGGGGTAGTCTTGAGGCATAGTTGTAGGTCTATTGTGGGGTTTGGTTAGCCTATATCCTGACTGCCACCGAGCTATACGTCGACTGCTTTCCAAAATGTATTTTTTGCCTTTCCGAAGATAGTAAAAAGTGCCAATGCTAGCTTCTTGAATCTCACAATTATCCTTTGGTAGTGTCAGATGTATCCTAGGATAGGCCATGGTTTTCCCATCTACTAATTGCCTGCCACAGGGCCAAGCGTATCCTGGGATAGGCCATAGCACAGAGGATACAGTATCGACCCCGATTGAAGGGGATGTGGATGAGTAAGCGGAAATATATCCGTCTCTTCCATTCAAATCCTCGGGGATTTGATCTCAGGGAGGTCGATACTTACGATCAATTTCTCACCTGCTATTTAATTGCATTATTTGGTATCTACAGGTACTTCACGATGACGATGGAGAAGTCCAGATGACCTATCCGAGTAGACATCGCCATAACCCAAAAAAACCCAAACCAAACCCAACCAAAACCCAACTTTGGGTTGGGTTTAGGTCAGAATCTTTGACCCAACGCTGGGTTTTGGGTTGCGACCCTCAAGCCAAACCCAACGCTGGGCCCACAAAGAAAACCCAAAAAACCCACAGTAGATGCAAATAATGCAAAGTGTAGTAAATTCGTGATTGCATGTCTATGCAATCCTCGTGTGTATTTTAGAAGTATTTTTTTGGTATATGCATTACATCTACATCTTCTGCGTAAAGCCCGTTTAGTGGGATTTAGGATTAAGAGTTCAACGAGTTTGAATTTAAATTCACTGTACTGCTAATAATATGCAAATTCATCATCATCGCGTCTTGCACGCTTCCGGACCCGCACTGACGTACGTATCCGAGTGTTGCCCTCAGGCATAGGGAGTGGAGACTCAGTAGCCTCAGTTTCGTGATCAGATCAAATCACCTCCTCTCCCTTTTCTACCCTACCCATCTGATCATCCTCCGCTATTTCCTGGCACTTGCTTTGCTCTGCACTCAAAATATACTTTCACGACCATCCAAACAGTCACGTAAGATGTTGAGGTTTCAACAGTCTTCAATGCCACTGAGGCTTTGATGGATACTATGCCGTCCTCCCTAAGACACATTAGCCTTGTATGGTAACATCAATCTTCGGGAAGCGTGTATAGCACACTCCCACTCAGGAGTTATCTTAGAATAAGACATCTTCAATAATACCCAATTGCTTGCATTCGCTATCGCTCCCCCTATATCCTATCCCTCATTCCAACATACGATACCATCTGTGCACCAGCAAAAAAAGGTGCTCCATGGAGTCCATGCTAAAGATGGTAAAGACAAGCCATTGCTCTCGTTGCTTAATGTATATTCAAAGCAATTTCATGAATTTTTGCGAGTATTTTAGGTGTTGTGTTCTCGATCGGACATCCTCGTTGGCATTGCAGGCACATTCCAGAATGCTAATCTGGGTTTTTATTGGGGTCCAAATCTTTGACCTAGAGTTCTTCTATAGAACTACAGACTCCTATATCTATAATCTAGGTAGACCTTATATTCTAGCTAGTCTTCTTAGCTTTCCTCTATTAGTATTAAGTTACCTATAGGCTAACGGGACTAGAAGAGCTAGTAGGACCGCCCTTCCGTATTAGGTTATAAAGCTATAGATTAACTAGACTAAGAGGGCTAGCTAAACTATATTAATTAATTTTATTTGGCCTTGCCTAAAAACAGTATCATAAATTTACTACTACTTTATTCATGCCTAAAACATATCTAGAGCTAGGGACCTTTGACTATAACCTAATTTATAGTAGAAAGGAAATGAGCATTATAGAGCTAATAAATTAGAATATATTCTCTACTATAATAATATCCTCGACGATATTACAATATCTATTTTCTAGTATCGACGTAATAGAAGGGCGTTTATTTAAAACTATAGCGGAGCCTTACCCTCTAAGCCGCTTATAGTTTAAGGGATGACTAGGGGTTAAGGGAAGAATTCTATTAGGATCTTATTAACTAAGTTATATAAGTACTCCCTTTCTAAGTTTAAATACTAGCGCTATAAGGGTACCCGGATAAGGAGGCTTAGATAACGGTAATTTTATGTATAGAGCTATAACTAGAGGGTAAAATTAGTATAATCTCGATTAGAGGAAGGCGATATTTATAGTAATATTATATAATATAAAATATATACCAGTATTTGTCGTAAGGATCTATACCTTAGCCGTTTTCTCAGCCCTCCTACTAGTCCCAAGCAGTTATTATATCTATATTAGAATCTAGCGCTATACTCCGATTCCTAGCGAAAATGTTATAGTCACTATACAGGTGCTATACTAAAAGGGAGACAAGCGTTGAGTTTGTAGATATGGGTTCGTAGCTGGGAGGCTATGGTGGGAAAGCTTTGGCTTTAGGCCCTATGACCTAGAACAATTGATTCGAGACTATAGATAGTCCATCGAAGAATGGTCGGGAAGTGGGATTCGTCGGCGAGTCGCTAACTGACTTACTCGTTTCAGTTACGCGCAGTTGAACTAGTGCAGGGGAAGTTCTTCCGGGTGACGATCGTTTGGGGAAATTGAGATTAATAGCTTCTCCACCGTTAGTTCTTGGGCGATCAAACGCTTCGCATCAAGCGAGACTACTAGTAAGTGCTGGAATTCGCATGAAGGAGCAGTAGTGTTTCGTTTTCGAGGTTCCCTTGCACAACGGCGTGGATTTTACCAAAACGGGTAGTGATCTTTTCGTGAGGCATCGCGAGAAGTCGTCCACCTAGGGAGATTATGAAAAGGAGATGAGATGGAACTGTTGGCTGTTGGGGGCGGGGCTGCGTGCGCGCTCGGCTTGGAGTATGGGGAAGTATTGGGCTAATTGTATGATGACCGACGACGTTAGTACGCTTGGTAGGGCAACAGGTGTTCGCTATTGGGGCGGGCTTAGTGGGGGCCATGTTTCAGGTTCAATGGGCCAATCCTGCCATGAGAGAGAGATCTAAATAAGTGGTATGAATACACGAACTTTGTCCCAGATCTGCCCAAAAAAGGGCTTAATGTGTCGGAATGAGAAGTGAATTCGATAGTTATTCGTAGAGATTGCACGGTTCAGTCAGAGGCGAGCAGCAGAACTCGACACTTAAATTTGAATGCCTTGGGGCGTGGCACAAGCACCAAACTGATTTGGGTTTAGCCCTGTTGTCAGCCCCAGATCCTAGACCAGCCGGGGTGAGAAGAGTGATGATGCTATAGGGAGGGAGATGTCCACTTTCCCAAAAGTTCGTTAATTATGAACCTCCTAATCTAGTCTTACAATGGGTTTCTATGAGTAATACCCTCAACGCTCGCTATAGTGAATGAAGTCGGACTCTCTTGAAGGACCTCATCTCTCTGTACAGAATGCTATCAATAGAGCCAGGCCGACGAGGTAGAAAGAAGTGATCCGAGACAGCAGCTCGGAATCAACTACAACAGTCCATACTCAGTAGGTTCCATGTGGAAACCCCCAAACCCCCAACTCTGCCGGGGTTCTGGCCCCTAAGGTGGCAAGATGAAAAATGGACCGTCAAGATTCCTTTGGAACTCCTGTAGATCTCTGGCTAGCCAAAAGCAGGAAGCCGAGGGACGAAAGTCGAGCACAAACATCTCAACCAGGTGGCTACTAGATATAGCCTCTAGTTGACCAAAACCAGTAAGCAGAATATTGAGATCGCGTGCCACACATCCAATGTCCTTGATCCTAACGCCCCATAGTCTCTTCTCCCCCGCACGGTCTAACTACGCCCCGCCGGGTTACAATAAGTGTATATTCCGGGGATATACCCTTCTCGCCTGCATACTGCATTACCCACTTAGACTCGGTCTTGTTGCTACGTCAATACCATCGCACTTATAAAAAAGGCCCTTTTTGATTGATACAAAGAGGAATATACATAGGCTCTAAAATGATCTTGTTGGTCTATTTTTGCCTTTTGCCGGGCTAAAATTAGCTAATATTACGTATCATGAACAGGGCGTTGCAGGAGAAATTTGACCATGGCTTATCTAGGTAGGCAATCCATTCGACGTATCCACCGCTACTGAAATGGGCTGGCAGGAACTCGCTAGAACCCCTATAGGTTGTGAAAACCACTATTAAAGAGCGCCAAGCGGGCAACGCAATATGCAGGTTGGGGGCCATATTCATCCTCAAGGATTCTTTGCCATAGGTACGGAGTATGGAGTACATATTTTGTACTCTGCGCCACTTCTAGCATTGAATATGATTCTAATCTGTGTATTCCGGACCATTGGCCTTATACCATCTATAGATATAGGTATACACAAGGTCATGGGTATCAGGATAAGAGTATTTTCCTCTTCCGGTGTCTCGAATTACCCGGAGTTATTAGAGCCTAATTCCTTATCTCCTGGTACTAGCTTAGCTTGAGAATATGTATGACGTCTTTTAGGAGGGGAGAGTCCATTTTCTTTCGGGGTTTTTATCCCTCCCCATCAAGCCGACATCCTTGGCCCCGTAATCTCGACCCCACCTTGCCCAGGAAGTATGCACATACGAGGTTTAGCCAGCGCCCGTCACGGCTACAGGGGTCCCAAAGAAACCCGGTGGTTTATTTCAGTTAGCGGTGAAAGGACTGGATCGGTATTACCTAGTCGAGCAATGATCATATCTTTGCTACATCCTCCTAACCATTATACCGGCTAGACTAGCTAATTTCAACGCGGCAGACTAAAAAATGGACAGAAAAAATTGCTTTTGAGCCCCTGTAGAAAGAGGTCAACAGGCAGGTTCTCTCCAGCTATAAATACAGCGCCAGTTCCCTCTAACATGACCCCCTAAGAAACCTCACCTAAATCACTTGATCCTGTGATTCATATCCTATTCTTCAACTGTCAATCATGAAGTTTACTACGACCTTTGTCTTCCTTGCAAGTGCAGCTCTCTTAACTGCTGCTACTATTCCTAGTAAGGTTGTTCGACCTTGGTACTTTTGTCACTCTCTAAATCTGCAAATAGGCCCTGGTGGTGGTGAACTTGAATCGCGAGAGGCTAAAAATGGTTATCTCGAATGGAGAAGAGGCGGCGATGGCAAAATCTTCCTTTTGTCCCGGTGTGAACTTCTCACCGACAGCAGAGACAATATTGCTGAAGGAAATGGAAGAATGATTCCAAAGAAGGATGATGAGCCCGCAGATCAGCGCATGTGCTGGGTTACAGATAACGGGTTTGACCGGTACCAACAGAAAAACGATGAAGAGGCGCCCGAGTTTGACAACGACAAATTCTCTTGTCTGGTCAATACTCTAACAGGTTCAGATGACAGGCACTACCATGGAGGCTGCTGGAAAAATAATGATCCCTAGGAAAGCGCCCTACTTGATACAGCTATAATTTCTGTTATTTTAGACAGAAAGTTCTCCAATTCATAGCCAGACTTACCCTCGTTCTTCTGTTGATTACTAGCTCTAAAGGATGGAAAATATACGACAGACCAGTTGATATTTGATAAATGCCCAAGCTTCTGAGATATCAGATAATAGGAGACGTCGTTCCCATATACGCATCTACATCATATTTTAAATCAAGACATCCAGGTTCAGGGATTGCCTAGGGGGTGGGGCTGTCGGCGAGTCGCCAGCTCCCTTTTTAGTATTACTATTCAACACACAGAGACCACGATTTCCCTTAACCACGAGTTGTAGTATCGTCTTCTGTATATTGCGAATTAGATAATCCCCTTTGTACATTTCTAGTATTTGTATATTTTTTCGCTATCGCTCTAATGAACAGACCTTATAATTATATTTGTTTCTTATTTATCTTACCTATAGGTATCTTTATTAATAATACCTCCCTAGAGCAAAGCAATTACTCGCAATAGGTCCTATAAATTCTATCGGGTCTAATTACTCCTTAAAGAAGGAATCGATACGCCAAAAATAATATTATCGCAAATAAAACTAATAAAAAAGGCATACGAATAGAGTAAGATATGTAATATAGATATCCATGATATATAGGCATTCGCCTCCGGGAAACCGGTCAACTATATATCCTATCCTCTGACTCCTTTAGATTCTGATCGTTCCTTACTTCCCAATTAGTAAGTCGTATAATCCCGGCTATATAGAATAAGACTGACTTTCTAGACCCCGAAGATGGCGTAGCATGACGAGTCACATTGATAACTCGACGAGGATATGTCACGTGAATTTACTAACGACCACGTGACCATATACTCTTTCAGTGACCCTCAGGAGTATACGCAGAGTATGCAAGTGACTCCCAGATCTACTCCCAGGAGTCGACACAGGAGTAGGAAGAACTAGATATATAAGGACACTCATTCACCCACATGTATTTAGTTCTTCGTGATCAATCCTTACATTGTTACTTGGATACCTCCTTTGGTAAACCTTCACGATCCGATATACGACAAACCCTCCAACGATCCTGGGAGCTTACTTGGTGATCTCCGATCCCTAAGTGACGGACTTGATCGCCGCTCTAACTGTCACAAAAGGCGTATATATTCGACGATAGCGTAGTCGATTAACGAATCCGTAAGATAGAGTTAAGAGTCGGTATAACGGACTAAAGGCAAAGATATCTTATATCGAGTGCTACCGACAAAATAGGGCTAAGAGAGGGAGAAGCTATATAGACTACGTTCGAGAGCGCGAAAGATCACAAAGGACTAACCAATTCACGCCGACGATCGAGGGAGGTAGGGCTCAGCGAGCTAAATCAATGGTTAGCAAAAATGCCTCACTGGCGATATAAGCACAGGGGACCGATGGTAAGCAAGGAGCAGTAATGGAGTAGACTCCCAAGCTCCAAACAGCTGGACTAGCATTCCCCAATCTTGCTGCATCACTCATAAGACCCTGAGTGGAATACTCCGACTCCATTGCGTATCACTTCTATAACCTTTTGAGGACTGTGCAAGCATATGAAATGGGGTCATCGGAATCCGACCCAAATTCGGGTCCAGCGGGACGGGGGAATGCGGTGTGGAGTGGGCTGCAGTTGATTGCAGCCCTGGAAAACTACTTGAATGACGCTGATCGCCCTCGGTCGCTGAAGGTTTAAAACATATCGTTCCCACCTCGATGTGCTCATAGTGCTACACCACCGAAAAGGAACGGGACACAAGCCGCAGCCCATTTTAGCCTCCGTCACGCCAGAGCAGCAACGATGTGGGACTGACGATAATTTCTGCAGGGACTTTGCAGTTCGAGATTGATCTCGATGCAGTCAAGCTAGGTGTTTGAAACTCTCGCTTGAGCCTTGAGTCTCTGGATACAAGAATGAAACCCTCGAGAATTGAAAGCGCTAATGAGATTGGCGCAGTCGGGAGAATAGGATGTCCATTTAGCATTGATCCCCGCTGCTTCATATAAAGTTCAACAAACCCATACGAAGACTTGCCTTTTGATTGGCATATCGGATGCCCTAAAGCCTTCCACTTCAGACTAATGCCAAGGTTAGGCCTCTTGTCACTCATCTTCTGACCATCTATATTTTACTTCCTAGCTAAGTCCAAGAACAAATCATGCAAGAGATATATTCACAGGCCGCCCAGACAGGCCCCGGAGGATGGGTATATAATTCGATTAAGAAACAGATCGCCAAAACCAATTGTGTACCAGATAAAAAGTCATTACTCCAGAAGATTATCCCGGATCGGGTATATAGAACCACATGCCAGCGCCGTCCCCATGCTGCGAAGGGCGCCCAAGATTATGCAAGTCTGGCTTCCGCAGGCCGTGCGACTCTCCCGTCCTCGACGTCCACGGTGAATTCTTGGGTCTGCCAGATCGCCGGCGGTGCGTTGTTCTCGACATCGTAGCTCCGGTCGTAGGTCTCGCCGAGCGCCGTTTCGGAATCTGTGGTGGTGGGGAGTCTTCGGGAGACTTGGTGCAGGGGGGCCTTCTTCATTTTGAAAGCCGACCCTGAACGGGAGCGGGAGTTGCTGCCCGTGCCGTTGGTGCTTTTGAAGGTGAAGGCTTTGCGGAAGAGTGGGCGAAGGGTAGGGACACAAGCTGCCACGATGACAACGTTTTGTTCAACACTAGAAAGTTAGTGAAAACGACCACCCCCAGATTGACGGCAACACTTACATTCCCCATAACACCAATGGTACTCGAATGTAGACTACTCAAGATTAGCACGCCGGGAATTTCGCGCGGTGAGTGATACTCACGGGGATCCGTTTGATTGCCAAAGTCGTGGAGTAAAGTAGCCTTGACGATAGTCATGATGGCCGAGAGCAAGGTAAGGCCCATCATGAAGCACACGCCGACCTTGGTCGAGGTGCGCATTTGCAGCTTCCAAAACGCCATGATGGGAACAATGGCCAGCACAATGTCGGTGAGGGTGGTCCACGAACTGACAAAGTATTGGAAGCCATCGAAGATATCGGGACTCCAGCAGGAGCCGGGAATCCGGGGATCCCAGAGAATGGCCGGCGGGTCGCATTGGAAGTAGATGATGAACACGGAGATCATGGCCACGAGGACCTGCATGATCACCATGCCGTAGAGTGCGCGCGATTGCCAAGGGGTCAGCGCGAGTAGTTGATCGATCAGGATGGCGATGGAGATGTTGGGGAAACTGAACGAGGCTACGGGGTCATGTCAATGGATGCTCACGGGGTTGAATATCGATGATACCGACCAATATTAAAGGCTGGAAGAGTATTAGCTTGTGTTCGATCGCGACCGTGGAAGACTTACGGAATCCGATGATCTGCCAATAGGCGGGTCGGACGTATGCTTCGATCCCACCCTCTGCAATCACCGCCGCGGTATGTCGCCCCAGCCCGAGAATGACGGAATGCGATGTGATTGCACTGGCCGCAATACTGGTGATCTAGGACGGGTCAGTCATCTTGCGCAGCATTTCTGGTGCATCCACCGACCATCGAAAAGACAATAAAAAAGTCATCCCAGCCAAGTTTCTTAAACCGATTCACGCGCGTGTAGAGCTTCAACACCACAGCGACGAATGCGATCCCGGTAAAGGTCCATGCCACCGCGTGGGCCGCACCTTGCCTGCTCTCATTGAAGTCGACATTCTGGTCGAAGCTGGCCATGATGCGGTGAGTGGATCCAGAACCTTGGAGGCATAGAGTGGGAGGGGGAGCAGGGAAGGGTCTTTAAACCGAAAACTTTCCGGGGGACAACGTTAAGTTTGACAGGATCCTTCGATGTTCCCTGGGAAGACCAGTTACATTAATCCAGCAGGAATGGGGGGCCCAAGAAAAACGTCTGATTGCGCGACAGTGTCCGACGCTATCTGTTGGGGGCCAGACGAACATCGGCGTTTACGCAGGTTGGCGGAATTGGCCCCCGTACACTAACTAGGATGCGACCTGGGGCGGGATATGAGTGGAGAGCCACGTTCAGCACAAGTCCGACAGCCTTGTGCACGCGCATTAGCGAGCCTTTCCCGGTCGTCTATCATCTTCAGGGCATTTATCGGGACCGACGAGGCTGGGGGTTCCCGCCAGTGGAGACTGGAAGTATACCCGGTGGCACAAAGAGTCCGACTAGAAAACAAGAGCCTTGTGGACGGAATATCTCCTGATTCAAGTGCCACAGCACAAGCCCCGACCCAGTGCACTGGGTGAGGATTTGATGAACGCCATGAGGACCCCCAAGGATGCAAGAGGATGAGACTATTTCTGCCAGGATTGCAAATTAAGCTCCGATCTCTGCTGGGGCCGGGGTTTGTGCAGAGCAACATCCCTGAACAACAGATCTTGGTTATTGATACACACCGTCTGGACTTCCAACCGAGTTCCAACCCCTCACGATCTACGCGGGGATGTTACTCATCCGAGCCAGTCCGAATCATGCTTAACACTAGTTAAAGGATTCCGCCCCCTCCACCCCCTCTTCGGAGACCCATGACATATGTTTTCCCTCTCTGCGTAATCCCCGGCCCCAATCTGGCTTCCTGAAATGGAGATTTCGACTGTCGATCATGCAGGGGAAGGTTGAGCGGCGTGCACGTCGCTCTCGTCGCCACGTTTGATTTGTCCCGGGGCCTCGGTCTGGGTACCAGACTTTACTTTTGTCAAAATATATTGCGCACTCGATCGTGGAGCCATGGAAGTGCAGAATCAAGTACTCCGTACGGAGTATGGCAGCCAGTCCACTCTCCCGTGGCAACGATAGGCGGCCAGCCTTGTCCGTTAAAAAGCAGCACTGAAGCCCCTCCTTGCCATCCCGCTACTCCTCTCGTTGCATTTCGTCCTTCCACCGTAATTCCTCGTAAAATCGCCATGACCTCTCCAGCCGCGCTTGCGACCCTCCAACGCCTCTCGACGGCGGCCCAGGGCTACGAACAGAATGAAGCGGGCGCCAGAGAAGCCCTGATTGAGCACAGCCGCGCGCTGATTGCAGACTTGGAGATTCCCAGTGAATTTCTGCAACGGACCTTCTGGGCCGAGGTGAATCTTCCCTGAGCCGATGCCGTGTGGGCCGAACCAATTGCTTATTTGTATACTTAGCCCGCCTCGTCGGCGATCATTCGTCTGGGGATGGATATCAAGCTATTCCAACATCTCCGCGATGCCGGCGACGCCGGCATCACCCCGGCCGCGCTGGCCGCAAAGACCGGCGTCGATACCTTGCTGTTGCAACGCCTCGTCCGACACCTGGTGTCGATGCATGTGGTCCAATTCCGCAACGGTGCCTTCCACGCCACCAAACTCGCCGAGACGCTCGCGGCCGAGAACTACGAGCACAGCATCTACAACTGCTACGACGTCGCGCGCCCGTCATTCAATCTCTGGCCGCAGCATTTCCGAGAGACGGGGTACAAGGCGCCCACGCCCGGCGGCACCGACGGGCCTTTCCAAGCCGCGCACAAGACCAACCTCCCGCTGTGGGAATGGTTCGACGCGACGCCCCCGCAGACCCTCTACTTTAATTCCTTCATGTCCGCCTACCGGGCCGGCAAGCCGATGTGGTTCGCGCCGGGATTCTACCCGGTCGCCGAGCGGTTGATCGAGGGCTTCGACGCCTCCAACAGCGACGTCCTGCTCGTCGACGTCGGCGGCGGCCGAGGCCACGACCTCGCCGCGTTCACCGCACACCTAGGCACCTCGCCCGGCAGACACATCCTGCAGGACCGTGAGCCGGTCATCGCGAGCGTGAAGGAATCGGGCCAGAAGCTCGACTTTGAAGTGCAGAGCCATGACTTTTTCACGCCGCAGCCCGTGCAGTCGGCGCGCGCGTACTTTACCCACTCTATCTGCCATGACTGGAGCGACGAGGATAGTATTCGGATCATGAAGAACCTGGTGCCCGCGCTCAAGCCCGGTTACTCGCGCGTCTTGTTGAACGAGATTGTGATTAATGAGGAGAAGCCCACGCTGGCGGGCACGAGCATGGATATGATGATGTTGGCTCATCTGGGCGTGCGGGAGCGCACGGAAGGTGATTGGAAGAACTTGCTCGAACAGGCCGGGTTGAAGATTGTCAAGATCTACACGTACCCGGGTGTTGCCGAGAGTTTGATCGAGGCCGAGCTCGCCTGAGCGTTGGGATTCATCGGTGGAATATCGGTGGAAACGAGAAGTAGTTACGAATGCTGAGTCTACGGAACCCATCATTCAAGCCTCGCATCATGCATCGTAGCCAATCACCCCGGTGCTTGCCGAGACCGAGCCTGACTGAAAAGTAGAGCCAGCGCATCCAAGACTCCCATCTAAAAGCCAAGTCCCACCCACCAGATCCCATTGGTGAAACCGTTTAAAAAGTGGATGTTTTTGTGGATGTCTTTTCCTCCCCCGCCCTTCCCATGTCATATCCCGTGTACCAAATTACCGAAGCGGGTATGCCCCGAGACCACCACGCCATCTTCATCGAGACCGAACCCGACGGCGCAGGCCATTCTTCCAAGTAACCGGCAACATCCAGTCCGGAATGGTGCACGAGGACAAGTGGTGGCCGAGGCCAGAAGAGTCGGCCGGGTATATCAGCAAAGCCCGGCTTGGTGATGTTGTCCTGACCGACTTTTCTCGCATCAAGGCTATCTGTGAGAGCGTGCCGGCGCCGAAGAAGCAGTTTGAGTTGAATCGACGATTATTTCCGCGGGAACCTGTTCGACGGTGTCAGGAGTGGACGGCGGCGGCGATTGGGGCTCTTGTTCAGGCGAATGTGTTGATCCCGGTGTGATGGATGATCATCCTGGTATACTCCATATTCTCCCTGTTATCTTGAAAGATCAATACTACCCCGATATCAATGCTCTTATTGGTGATATCTTATACCATGAAAAATAGATCGCAACAACTATTAATTTACAGAGGATCACCATGCTGGCCAGAAAGGGTAGTTCAACGTTGATCCACGGTGGCAAAGAGCGTTTTGGCCGATCGGAGTCCCTTGCTGGGATCGGGTCGAGTTCGTGATTTCTCTTTTATTCCTCTTTTGTTTCTTTCGCTAAAGCAATTCCTTATGAGCGATTGCTAGCATGGACTCGCTCCGATGGGGAGGAGAAAAGGGGCAGATGTTGCAAGGCTTCAAGTGTACGGAGTAGAGATTCAATGCTCGGAGAATAAGATCTATGCCACCCCCATAAACCAATCAATGGCATTGCAATCGACATTGACGTCCATTCTAATTTCCAGGGCGAATTGATGAGTGCCCGATGCCATGTACACTGCCACGCCCAAATTATCCTGGAGCTCCACTCGGTGGCAGGTCTAGATCGCAACGAAACGCCCCCTGGCACAAGGCCCTGATTTATGTGAAACACCGCGACATTCCCTTCTGCTTCTCATTCTCTTGAACTCCTGATCGACTGGCGTTTTGAATTCCTGCCTCTACACTCGTTTCCCACCTTGCATGCCCAACTAGTCCAGCGGTTGTCACTCATTATTTCTAGCGTTTCAGCGTTTCACCGTTCACCTTTCCCTTTTCCACCATGACCGATGGCCATAATTCTCCTCCGGCCCACGAGGCCTCCACTGCGGCCCCGACCGACAACAGTACCGCGGCCCCCGTTCCAACCGATGTCCGCGCCCACGGGGATCACCATGTCCAGACGACATCACACGCTCCGGAGCGACACTCCGGGGACAGGATCACCCCACGACCGACCTTCATGGAGCATTTGGCCAGTTCGCGAGATTCCCAGTTCCATCTGGACCGACGGGACTCGAGTGAACTGGAACGATACTTTGTACGAGCCCCGACGGGAAGGATTCGATCTTCATGAGCTAACGTGATACCCGTTTGATAGCATGGGCCCCGCGATATGGACAAGCATTCCAAATGGCCGATTTTCATGCGGATGCACGGCAGTGTCATGCCGAAGATGATCATGCCGATGTGCTGTGTGGCGGCGTGGTCCACGCTCATTACTTGCATTTCATATTTTGTGCACAATCGTAAGCCTGCCACTTGATATTCGTCCGCTATTCGTCCCGCTGATCCAGGATAGTCGGGATCAACAATATCCTTCTCACTGTGCTGGGTTTCGTGGTGGGCTTGGCCCTGTCATTCCGCAGTTCGACTGCGTATGAAAGGTGAGATCCGGACTTGTCCAGCACCATCCTCCAAAAGAATCCACTGATTGAACTTGAACCAGATGGGCCGATGGCCGGAAATACTGGTCCCAGCTGATCCACGCCTCGCGCAACCTGGCCCGCACGATCTGGGTCAACACGCTCGAGCGCGAGGGAGAAGACGGCAAGGTTGATCTCTTGCGAAAACTGTGAGCGGCACAATCCACTCGAATCATTTCCCCCGATAGCTCATTGTGGTACAGAACCGCCATGAACCTCATCCTGGCATTCGCTGTGGCGTTGAAGCACAAGCTTCGGTTTGAGCCCGACATTGGATACGAGGATCTGGCTGGCCTCGTAAGCCACTTGGACACTTTTGCCCGTGACGCCCATGACCGCAACGTGGTCCACCCGCGCGCAAAGTCCATCTGGAAGTCGACCGGCGAGTACCTCGGCGTGTCATGGGCCGAGTCCAACCCGCGCAAGCTGGTGAAGCGGTCCAAGAAGCCCCTCGGACATCTCCCGTTGGAGATCTTGAGCCATTTGTCCGCCTACATCGATTCATGCGTGCAGATTGGCAATGTGCCGTCGACTCTGCACCAGGGCCAGTTGGGTACGTATTCTCCCGATCTCGAGCTTGTCAATGGTAGCTCATATAGAACAGTCACGATGACTTCCACATTGAATGAAGTCTTGACCGGTACGGAGCGAGTGCTAGACACGCCCCTGCCAACGGCGTACAGCATCGCCATTGCGCAAATCGCCTGGATTTACGTCTTGGTTCTTCCTTTCCAGCTGTACGATGTCTTGAACTGGATCACCATTCCCGCCTCGATGGGTAAGCAATTTCACGGACCTGCCACCACCCCCCGTGCATGCATGTTCTAATGGCGTTGTAGTGGCTGCATACATCATTCTTGGCCTGGCAACCATCGGCAGTGAGATCGAGAACCCTTTCGGTCAAGACGTTAATGATCTGCCGCTCGACACATATTGCCGACAGATCGCATTGGAGCTGGATATCATCACGGCCACGCCCCCGCCGAACGTGGATGATTTCATGTCCCGCCCGGACAATCTGGTCCTTTTCCCGTTGAGCCAGTCGGGCTATGACGAGTGGAAGGATCGAAGCGTGGAAGATATTCGAGCGGCGCTCCGGACCAAAGTAGTCACCAACCCGACGGCGACTGTCATCCCGGGGACTGCTCCGTCTGATGCTTCTACAGTAGTAGTGAATACCGAGACCAAGCAATCTGTTTGAGTCTCGGCACTAGGTCGGGGAAGTGTGGAAGGCATGGGGACCAAAGCGTGGCTGAAAATTTTGTATGCGTTGGAAAGCGCGACCAGATTGATTTGCGAAGTAGCGAGAGAGTTATGGCGTTTTTCATATGGACATCATCGATAGTGCTAAAAATATTGGGATTGTTTGCGTCGAATGCGGCAGAGCATCGGGTTGTATTTTCAGTGATATGGCTCGACGGGCGAGCAGGTGCCCTGTAGCTGCAGCCCCTTTTGCTCCGAGACATGACTGTGTATCTGGCTCGGCGCAACAGGACACGGTCGGTTCTCTCCTTCGGCGTTGGGTACCAATTTGAGATTGGCTCCTGCCAGAGTTATGTGCTCGGGTCGCTGAGCTGCGACGAAGGAATCACCACTCACTGCCAAAGACATTTTTGACGGAGGGAGTTCCAAGACATGGTGAGGTAAAAGCCTACTCATGTCTCCGTATTTAAATACCCCAGCTGATTATCGGAAATATGCAAGGTCAAGACATGCCCAGACCAACCCTTCGCATAGGCATGTCAAACAGAGGGCTGCTCAAGGAACAAATAAGTCTTTTCCAGATCCACCAACCAATGCCCCGAGGTAATTCCCCTTTGCGCAGACTCTCCAAGCGACATTGGCTCCGCTGCCGCTGCCACTTCCGCCAATCCATGAGCTCAGCGCAGCAACGACCGCGGCTCCGTCGTCGCGTGGGACACGTATCCACACTGTGTCATAGCTGCGGGTAGATTTCACGCCTGAGGACTCAGATGAAGAATTATCAGAGCCGTGCTCGATTTTCAGGATATCAATGGAAATCGCCGTGCCCATGAGTCCGAGGAACTGAGAAAGTGCAGAGGAGAGGTGTGTGCGAGCGGAGAGAGCATCGAGAGGCTGTGAAGATGAGACATCAGGTTGGGGAATACTAAGTTCGATTTGTTAGCGAGAAGGAGTCCAGAGGAGAGTCAATGCGCAGAATAGCTTACAGTTGAAGCTTGAGGTAGGTCCAGGGTGGGTTGCGCGACGTGAATTGGATGGTCTTGGAGCTTGGATCGGATGCTTTTCGCTTTAAGCCTGCAGAAGACATCCCATCTTGCTCTGGTTTCCGGGCCTGTATGTCTGCCATTTCTCGGGTTGGGGGCTTCGCGCAGTTGCGGATCGCGAGGTCGGAGCGGCCGAAGGCGGAATTTTACGTCACGGGATTGTGACAATGTCAACATGAAACCCCACCATCAGCAAAACCAGAAAATATCATAATTAAACTTGGATTTCGAGGTGTTTTTCATTCAATTATACTCGGTCGCACATTTTTATCAAGTGGCCCACAATAGACGGCTATCTACAATATAGACAACATCTCAGAATGCTAGGAATGGTAACAGATGGTAAGAGATTTTCTTAGATCGATCGTGAAGATATGACAATAGCAAGTATAAAGGCAAGCAACGAGGGGCGAAGGGGCTGCTACCATAGACATCAGAAACTCAACTCCCAACCCTGGCAGATATCATACCCGAGCACATCTACAGAAGAGATTACATCTGTAATTAACCTATTGCTAATAAATCCCTCAGAGACAACAGTGATAGATATGTCTTCGTTTCTCACGATGAAAATGATAACTAGCAACGCAAAGAAGCAGACTGATGACAGGGTTCAATCTGAGGAGATCCCTGCACGTAAAAGTCGGAAGGTGGCATGCACAAATAATAAAAAAGTTTGATGAGTGGTAGAAAATCGAAGCAGATGGACGAGGAAGCCTTGGGCTGGCTGGAAGGACAAGATGTGTTCTATGGCGCACGCGTAACGCCCTCCTGGTCATTCATGGTTTGATCTTCACTGTGCATCATCGCCTCTGTTCTAATGTCAGTTCTGTTGACACTCTTTGCTTCAGTATCATCTTTCGAAATACGGCGATTGAAGATTTCACTCAGATCCAGTTCAACTTCAGAGCCAGCGTAAACATGGTACAGATCGGGGCATTGGGCGTCTCGGCGCATGAAGATGTAGCGTTTGATCCACCATGGAAGGACCTTGGTCAGCTGGTACCTGGCATGAATTCGAGTTGGCACTCCAAAAACATAGTCCAGCTCCTCAAGGGACCGCTGCATTGTCTCGGGCAGGAAGAGGAAGATCAGAACCAGGGCGATGATGTTCAAGCCGGCGTAGAAGCCAAAGGCACCTTGAGGTGTAAAAGCTCGGAGCATGTAAGGAAAAGTGAGGGAAAGAATCGCAGCCCAGAAGTTGTTGGTCGCAACAGCCCATGCCATGCCAACCTCGCGGTGCGAGAGCGGAAAGACTTCAGCCGAGTATGTGAAGGGCACCGGTCCTTCCCCGGGGGAGTAAAAGGCACCAAAGAGGTAGATAAAGAAGGCAATCATTCCGAGATGGGCACCACTGCTCTTGGGAATCCAGAAACAGAACCCAGCAGCTAAGAGGGTCCAGCACATTTGAGGGAAGGTGAAAATGAGGAGGCCCCGGCGGCCAAATGTATCAATGGACCATACGGCTGGCCATGCAAAAATGAAATTGATGAGGCCAAAGCCCCATGATGCCAACAATGCCGTGATGTTGCTTGCTCCCGCCAGCTGGAATTTACGTTAACAAGATTCCTGTATCCTGGGAGGCATAGCTTACCTGAAAGATCGTGGACGAGTAGAAGGCGATGATATTGACTAGAAAACAGGAATTAGCAAAACACAGCCATAGGTAATATCGACAAGGCCACTTACTTCTGCACATCTGTTGAGCAATCATTGCAATGCCCGATGCTTGGACTGCGCGACGAAGACGAGGAACTGTAAAAAGCTCGACAAAGCGGATCAGAATGTTGTCGCTCTTAGAAAATGCCGATTGATGCAACATTTCCTTTTCCATGACAAGCTGTGCATGGATCATGTAGAGATCCCGGGCAGCTTGTAAAGGACTGTTGCGAAGTCGAAGAAGAGATTCAGATGCTCTCCGGTGCTTGCCCTTGATTATAAGCCAGCGGGGAGATTCTGGACAGAACCAAATTCCTAGGATGAGAGGAACTGCAGGAATAAACGCTGATCCAAGCTGCAGCCGCCATGCGATTTTACCGGTATTCACCACGGCCAGGTTTGCACATGTGCCCAGGAAGATACCAAAGGCCATCCATACCTGCCATGACATAACAAGGCCCCCGCGGATGTTGGTCGGGGCATTCTCGACAGAGTAGACTGGCACCGTGACTTCTTTAAGGCCCATGCCGATCCCCAAAAGCACGCGACAGGCAACAAGCTCCCCCAGTGCTGTGTCAAAGCTGCACCAATAGGTGCAAGCAGGCTGAAGATGGCGGCAACTAAGATAGTCCCTTTCCGGCCTAGGTAGTGAGTGGTTCAAGGGATCAGAGAGCCAACCGGACCTGACATCGACGCGGTAATTAGAAGCGAATCTCAAGCGAAAACAAGCGACTACTCACAAAAAGCAAATTGTAATGTAGGGCGTTGCATTGATGAAGCCCACAATCCACTGGTTACGGTCGCAGGTCGCTTTATCAAGGCAGGCAGGCGCATTGTTGGGGATGCCAAATTGGACGTCAAACGTCAGATTGGCACCGTTTGAGCCTATAGATATATCATCATTAGATAAAAGAGCAGCATCTGTATAGGGCAGACCTGCCTGTCTGATCCCAGCCCTGGATGGCTGCCGAGATGGAATTCAGGACGATGGTGTAGTACAACGCCCATGGTTGCTTCCAGCGTCGAGTGAACTCCTGGCGGAGAACCCATCGATCATCCTGGTCGAGCTGAGAGATATCATCCATCTCATTGGGTCTCTGTCCAACAAGAGCGCCCTTCTTGAGAATCGGGAGGATGTCCTGCAGGCCGTGTTCAGCCGCATAGTCCTCCACGTTCGTCATGAGCTGCTCGTGGGACAGGCCCTCGAGAGGATTTTTGATCCTTGACATTATGAGTTAAAACATATTTGGTCAGATCAAATTTACTTACTCGGCGACGACATTCTGGGTCATGCTATGGATGATTCCATTAGCATGTTTCGATAGAGGACTGGTGGATGTTAGAACTTACCCGCCAACAACATCATTCAAGACGCGCGCCATTTTCGCGTCTTTTCAAAAGTCAATATGAAGGAAAGTTAAAGAGCGGCCAAGCTATGAGAAGGAAGAGATTTGAGAGACGTAGACAGTTTCTCAAAGGATGAGGGGGGTGGATGGTCGGGGGTGGAAGAAAGAAAGATGGGAACCTCAGAAAGTGAATGATATGAGATGGTGTGAAAGTGAATGATTCTGATTAACCTATTCCTTTTGGAACATAAAACTTTGAGACCTCTGTGTATCTCAGCACTGACAGCGTATGGGTGACCTTCATCCGGTCTCATATACTCCCCAATATGTTAATAGCATGATAACTAAGACCATACGGCTAGGAAGGATAAGAAGCCTCAGACTTCCTACTCTATTTACGAGCTTTATTTTGATGAGGACTATATCCAATCGGCAAGGGTAAAGGCAGCTGGACGTATCACCTTTCCAATATATGGATGGAGATGGAAATTGAGCAATGAAAGTTGCCAAATTTGGAAAGTAGCTCAATATATGGCAGTAGGATTGCAATCTGACGGGATTCATAGAGAGTGTGTTATATACTAGGTAGCTCATTGCCATGTTACTCGGGTATATGCCCAAGTGTAGAAGCATAGACCCTGCCGATAACCGGCAGAAAGGGCGCAGAATGTTGGTCAGCCTCAAGGATACACTGCATGCCAATTTTAAAACCCCCGGGGCTGCCTCCTGGAAGAGCGCTCCCAACTAGGCCAAATACTACTATGTCAGAGCGTTACTATTCCCGAGACCGATATATAGGAGCGCACCTGGGCACTAATATCTCATCGTAACAGGATGTCCACGTCGTATGGATACGAGGTTGTGAGCTTAGTATAGCTGATAAAACTATATATGGAATAGTAGCAACTGACATGATTGAACAGTAGCTTGGAAAGGAAAGAGGGCGTTCTTTTGAAAGAGACGGCACCCCTTTAATTATTTACTCTTCGCGTGCTCCATACCTAGTGACCCTATGCTTGTTGGCTACGAGAACCAACAAGGAAACAAGAGTCAGAACTGATTGAAAATATCTGACTGCTGTACATTGTCTATAATGATCTACTACATTAAAAAAGAAGCACGCTATCCAAGCTCGAGAATCCGGCCGCCACTCCGCCTTCATTGACTTCTTTCCCTTTGGTCCTCAGCAGCCATCCACCTTGGTCGTTGTAGTGGATTTTCCCTGTGTTATCCCACAGAATTGTGCCATAGATCCCGAGCTCAGAGATGACATTGCCTCGTAGTACCTCGCCGTCGACCCGTAAAGCGACATTTTCAGCGTTAGGTGCCGGATTAATGATCTCCATCAGAACCCAACTCTTCCAGTCGGACTCGGGAAGCGATTTGAGGAAGTCTGGAATTTCAGATTTGTAGATGTTGTTGCCCCCTCCCTCGCGCTGCGGTTTGAGAACATGCTTCATGGCGGTTTCAGGGTTGAGTGCAAGATCTCGGCCTTGGCCGCTCGCGGAGAGATCGTACTGTGGAGCAAATGTTTCTCGTAGCCTTGAAATCCTGGCGGCATCAACATCCTTCAAGAGACTGGAGAGGTGATCAGGCCCCGTTGGCTGGGCCAGGATCTGCTGAACCTTTTTGCATCCAGACAATTGATTCAGCACGGTGGGGCATTTGATAGCTGCAGATCGCTCAAGATGAGTGCGAGCTTCCCAATCCCGAGGGGATTTGTATTCATCTGGTGAATAGTAAGCGCGAAGATAGACGGTAGTCACTTCAAACGCGGACGAGGGTGAGTGGGGAGGATAATAAACCAGAGGCCGGGATGGGTTTGAGCTGGGAATTGAGGTCTGATCAAAGATCTTGTTGCTGTAGATGCGGAAGACAGGGATCTTGTGGAAGGTGGTGAGTCGTTTGAACAATGCCAATTGGTCGAAGACATTCCGCTCGCCCTCTTGAACTACAAAAAGAATACAGAGTGGCAGAGCCGCGGAGGACTTCGGCTGTCCGTATGCCTCGTGCGCCACCGCCAGACCATTCGAGAGAGTCTCTACAGCGTTGTTCGCAGGTGGTGTCTGAGATTCCAGGAGAGGATGGGATGGATAGTTGATCGAGCCCCCCGGCGATGAAGTAAGAAGCTCCGTATGTAGTGACCTCACACGATCAGACAGCCCGCCAAATGATGCTGAAATAGTATTGAATTCCACCTGCTTCAAGGCTGGGTCGTGAGTGGGAGTCACATCAGCCATGTAGTCGGACCGAAAAAGACCCAAGGACAGGTTCTGCACATAGCCTTCTTTCTGTACGGCTAAATGAGTTTGCCACAAGTTTGCAACGAATTCGTCCACATCGGTCAAACTAATATTCTGAAATTAGTTCAAGACCTCTCAATGGCTGAATGGTATACCGACTCTTCAATGATCTTTCCTAACCATTCCTGGTTGCTGGTAATGGTGGCATAGAGTTGATTGTATAGTGTCTGAAGGGCCTGCGCTTCTTCGAAGCATGCCTTTGGAAATGGGCTGGGAAATAGCGTCACGGGAGCCGTGGTGGCTAGAACATGATTCGCGTCGGCACCTTCTGGCAGCAGAGCGGGATTCGGTCGAACAGCAAGGCCATTTTGGATTGCCCAATCCTTGGTAAATGCCACCAGAAACTCTTGCTGCTCCGGAGAGAGTTGAGGCGGATAATTAGCATAAATTGTCTCTGCCATTGCACACGTGAAACTGAGCTATGAGCAGAAATAAACGAGTGGGTTGTATAATAGTTGATAAATGAAGGTGATCCCGGGCCAGACGCAATTTGTCAGCGACGAGGGGCATCTTTCAAGTTCCGCCAGATAGACCGCCCTCCCCTTCCATCACATCCTGCCTCTTCACACCGCCCTTTATCTATTCTGACACCTCCCACCGCCTGGTACTGCCACAACACGCCGTCCATCCGATTTTGACATCTCTCACCGCCCTTGACTGCAGCCCTTTTGCTGGTTGTAAGTTCAGGCCTGTGGATAAGACTTTTTGATGAGTCTATATATTGTGGTTCTTCGTGTCTAATCTATGCTAGGCTGCGTGTGTAGCTCACAAGGGGTGAATAGTTGAAAGATCACCTGGGGGCCATCTTTGGTAAGTCGTGAAACAATATTAATGGCCTGGAATGAGCTAAATAACTATAATGAAACCTCTTCCTGTATGGAAAACACGAACTAATAAATCCACAGGCCCCCAAGCGAAACATGGCGACTGAAAACACAGACCCGATTGATTGGACCGTGGATGAGGTCGTGGAGTTCCTTTGCGATCCAGACAAAGCTCCTTGGGCGTCATCCTCAAACACCCCACGGCCAAATTTGCCCGATCTGGCGGCTTCACTGCGTGCAAACATTGTCACTGGAGAGGTACTTCTGAATGATGTTGATAAGAGCACCCTCAAAGAGGACTTCGGCATTCAGCCGCTTGGCCATCGAAGCAGTGTGCTGAGAGCCATCAAGTGGCTCCAGGTCCTATCCAAGAAGTATCAACTCTCCCAGGATGCCCATGTACCCCATGATCAGCCAGGAATGTCTTCCTTCTCTACTCCTGCAGACACGAATCTTACCACAGAGAACATTGCTCAGCCTGCTCAGCCTGCTCAGCCTCAGACCATGCCAAAAGAAAGCAAAGTCAAGCAGAGGATACAGCCCACCCTGATACCCTCAAGTAACTCTCGAGGCTCTGCTCAACCTGATCCTGAGAGCTCTGTGATGGGTACAAACTTGGCTTCTTTCCCGCCTGTTGATCCCGAACAAGCTCTACTGGAAGGAACTGTTTCTCAGTCAGGCCTCGATGATGTCTTCTATTCTCGTTTGGTCGCAAAGTATGCCCCTAAGGAGAATGAAAAAGTACTTCCATGCTATGGAGACTCTGGATCAGAGGGTGAATTTGATGAAGAAACCTGGAAAGAAATCGAACAGGATGAGCCGATTCCCGCCAATGATCGACTATCCCAGGAGGATTACGAGACCGTCATCGCCGCTTACATCGCCGGGCAAGAAGAGCAATGGAACCAACAAGAATTGCCCTTTAGGATGCATGTGGCGCCTGTCGTATGGCTCGAATCTCGGGACGCGGGGGTTTTGAGGCGCCAAAAAGACGATTCAACGACTCTGCTTGCTCGCCTTGTCTTGCGTCTGAATACACTCAAGCAGGGGATCATAGACCTCAGATATGAATCTCTCCTCGCGCTCCAGGACGCGTGTGCTAGTCTTGACCAGACAGTGGCCCAGATTTGCCACCAAAGGTGGAAACAGGCTATCCTGGATCAAGAAAATTGCCCTCCCATGGTCGCTCCGCCCAAAAGAGTACACCGTGCAACGAATCCCTTTCGCCTCCGAGGGTCTCAAGCGTTGGATGAAGAAACACTGGCCTCAGAATCTCTGGGTAACGGAGGTTCTAGGTCAGGCAATAACTCCGCCGGTCATAGTAATTCTCCGGATTCTCCAGGTAATGGAGAATCCAGGTCAAGGGATGAATCGGCCTATGTGATTATCCCTGGATATTCAGACAATGGAGATCCCAAATCAGATGATGCATCAGTAGATGCCGTTATCTCAGATTTTCCAGGCAATGAAGGCACAAGCCCAGATGACGACTCGGTCGATGCCATCATCTCGGAGCCGGGAGGTGTAGTCCAAATCGACGCCAGAGCCCCTGCTGGAGCTACCAAACAGACCCCCACAGGAGCTACGAAACGTCTCCCTTTTTCTCTCGCTTCCTCTTCACCTTCGGATCCTGGCGCTCTTTTACAACCCGTGAATAAGCGGCGGCGTTTGAGCGTGGGTCATGGCAACAGAGCGGGAGTCTATTCACCGACCTTTGAACGTCTCGGTGGTGAGCCTATTGATGTCATCGACCTCACTAGCCCTGTGGGCAGTCCAGGAACTTCTCAAACGCCTGCAACTTTGAGCGGACGGGATGAAAAAGGAAACGATGAACAAGTGCCGTTTAAAACCCCTCCATTAAATCCGGTGCCTTCTGTGAGGCTAAAGCTTTCTCATCCACGGCCTCCGAGGTTGAAATTGAACCCTCCCAAGAAGATCGGTGCGCCAACTTCAAAGCCAGAGAGTGCTGCAAGAACCCAGGAAAGCTCCAGATCTATGTTGAGAGAGTCTGGAGATGCCATTGAAATATCTGGAGTAGATACTGGGTCAGACATTGAAAGTTCTGATGCGGATTCCGAGGTGGTCGCCGAACTATCTGATATGGATTCGGAAACTGAGGAGCTCTTCAAGAAGGTTGATGGACTGACTATGAGCTCCATCGAGGCCAGCAAAAACCGTATCGATCTGCTGGCAAAGACCGTCATGGGTTTGAGGCCAGAGGAGCGACGAGGCTATCCAGCGTATCTCCAGCAATGGATAGAGTGCACATATGCGGACAAGGTCCATTCCGCGATCAATGCAATGATGCATAATAAACAAGACATGGAGGACGATGACAGCGATGAAGGTCAGCTTGGCATGCGCCTCGGCGCGCTATTCGTCTCTTGGTATCATTGCATCAGCTTGACTCCCGCTGGAATATCGAGGAGTGAGCTTAAAAGTGCTCGTTGTGCCGTCGATGAGAAACCCGAGATGTTTGAGACGTTCCTTGGCAAACTCCGGGGCCTTATCACTGCCTACAACAAATGGCGTCCATGCGATACAGCGTATCAGTCGGCAAGCGAGGAATGTGAGGAGAGCGAGGAAAGCGAGGAAAGCGAGGAAGAATCCATTGATTCCCCAACCCCAATTGGGAAGTCCAGGACACAGACACGGGCAAACAAATATGTGATCCCACTCACGGATACCCAGAAAAGAGCGCAGCGCCGCCATCAAGATCAAGCCAAGGCCATCCGACGGCTCAGAAGACACAGAGAGAAACTGGGGTTAAGCAACAATGACCCGGCTGGACAAGTGGTGGCCTTCAAAAACCCAATTATCTGTCTTCCGCCATCCATCGGAGAGTTTGTGAAACCGCATCAACTCCAGGGAATCCAATTCATGTGGCGAGAAATTTGTGAGGCCGAAAGCTCACAAGGATGCTTGCTTGCTCATGTCATGGGCCTAGGAAAGACCATGCAGGTGTAAGTCCATGATTTCGGCTGTCGTGCTCAGAGGCTCAGAGAGACACCGTGTTTTGTGAATAATAGCTGATCAATGAACAGGATATCTTTTCTGGCAACTCTATCTGAGGCTGCTGCGTCGGAGGATCCTCAAATTCGTGCCCAGGTCCCCGAGAAATTCCACCGCTCTCGGACTCTGGTATTATGCCCACCTACGGTCGTTCAAAATTGGGTTGATGAATTCATGATTTGGGCTCCAAAAAATCACCACATGGGATCGATCAAGCCAATGATGCAACGCCACAAGTTAGATGAGCGCCAGAGGAGACTTCGCGTCATAAGAAATTGGAACGAAAATGGCGGTATTCTCATCATGAGCTATGATATCCTGCGTATCTTCATCACAAACAGGTTGAATTTCGCCGATCACGAGGCGAAAGAGATTGAGGAGACACTCTTAACGAGGCCAAACATTGTGGTGGCGGACGAGGCACACAAGCTGCGAAGTGACAGGTCTATCATTGCGAAGGTGGCACAACGCTTCCAAACTCACACTCGTATCGCCATGACCGGATCTCCACTCGCTAACAACCTCACGGAATATTTCCAGATGCTGGAGTGGATCGCGCCGGGCTATCTCGGACTATTCGAAGTCTTCAGAGAAAAATTCATCAAACCTATCCAAGCCGGGTCCTTCGTCGACAGCAACAATGTACAGCGACGAGAGTGTCTCATTGCTCTCCGACTTTTGAATGGAATTCTGGCGCCCAAGATTCAGCGAGCGGGTATTTCAGTGATTGAGCCAGAAATTCCGCCAAAGACCGAGTTTATTCTCTGGATTTCCTTGACTGAGCTGCAGAAAAAGGCCTACAATATCTTCATTGAGGAAGCAGAGAAGGGTGACATGAATTTCAGATTATGGCAATGGCTTGCTATCATGCAGCTTTGTTGCAACCACCCCCATCCGTTCTTGGAGAAACTGGCCGATAGAACCCCGCATTCTGATGATGCAGAATCGGGTCCTTCTCTCCTCGTGGGGAGTATCAAAGATGCTAATCTCCCGGCAATGATTTTGGCCAGGATCGAAGCTCTCTTCAACACGATCCTCAATTTGAAGGATAGCTGCTGGTCCCACAGAGCTGTCATACTCAACAAAATCTTAGATGAGGCAGAAAGAGTCGGCGACAAGGTGCTTATCTTTTCCCAAAGCATCCCGACGATGAATTATCTCGATGATTTACTGCAGACGACCGAAAGACGCTTCGCACGGATTGACGGCAGCATGACTCCCACATATCGCCAAAAACTCATCAAAGAGTTCAATAATGGCGCGGATGTGGATATTGTGCTCATTTCAACTCGCGCGGGAGGGCTAGGCCTGAACATTCAAGGTGCCAACCGTGTCGTGATCTTTGATTTCTTGTTCAACCCCACTTGGGAAGAGCAAGCCGTCGGTCGTGCGTACCGATTGGGACAGACTAAACCAGTGTTTGTCTATCGCTTCGTCGCCGGCGGAACATTCGAAGATGTCATTTTCAACCTGACTGTGTTCAAATCCCAACTCGCGGCTCGCGTGGTCGACAAAAAGAACGTTGTTCGTCAGAGCCACGATTTGGTACGGAATTTCGTCTTCCCGGTCAGAGACGTCGAAAAGGAAGATTTGACCCCCATGTTGGGAAAGGATCCAGAGGTCCTCGACAAAATAATCACCGAAGGGATCGATGGTATCAACAATGTGACATTGTCACATCTTCTGGATGATGAGAACGACCGTCTCACAGAAGACGAACGCGTTCGAGTAGATCATGAACTGAACATAGAGTACATGAAACGCTACGATCCCCAGGCTTACCAATTGTGGCAAACGGGACAAGGACCGGTTCGCCCACGTACCGAAATTCCGTCCTTGCAGGAATTCCCCACGGCTGGTCCAGTGTCAGTCGCCCTAGCTGGTTCGCAGACTGCTCTGTCCGGCACTCCTCATTCAACTTTAATGATCCATCCTACCGAGCAGACTGCTCTACCCGGTACTCTTCATGCGACTTCAGTCATTCCGTCCGGCTCGCAGTCTACTCATCTGACCTCCATCCCCAGAGTCAACCAACAGACTGCTCTGCCTGTTATTTCTCGTCCGAGCCCCATTCCCCGGGTCAACGAACAGGCTACTCTACCCGGTCCTCGTCGCCCGGCTTCAGTCGCTCCACCTGGTTTGCAGTCTACTCATCGGACTTCAGTCCCTCGGGCCAACGCACCAAGCAGTCAACCCGGCAGATCTCCTTCGACTTCGGTTGTCCAGCCCAATCTACCAAGTACCGCTACTCAACTTAGAAGACCCCCGACCTACGTCGTTCCGCCCTACTCGCCGACTACCCAGTCTGGTCCTCAATATCGAACCATGATACCCCAGTTCAACCCACAAACGGATCAACGCAGTATGTCCCTTTCGAGCTCAGTTATTCAGCCCAATCAATGGAGCATTCAGTCTGAAAAACATTCTCTGACTTCAGTCGGCCCCGCTGACCCGCAGACTGCACCACCCCGTCTTCGTCCCCGGGCCAATATTCCCCGGTCTACCCCCCCGACGGCTCAACCCGGTCTACCTCTTCCACCGTCAGTCAGCCAAGCCAACTCGCAGATCGCCCCGCCCGCTAGTTCCCCGGCCTCTTCGGTCAATGAACCCGATGCGGGGAGTCTTTTCTTGGCCGCCATCACCCAAGCCCGAGAACGCGCCATCTTGGATACCCAACTTGAATGGCAAGACCCGACTCCCCGTGATTTTTCACTGTCTGATGCCTCTAACGATGGCGCTATCAGATCCCAGGCAAGAGTCATGGAAATTCCAGCATCTCTTCCTTCCGCAGAATCGCGTGCGGGTGACTCTCGTGACCAGGAAGCAGATCCCATGGCCCCAAACCAGACTGCCCGGGGGGTCTAAGGCGTTGGTGCGATGCACTCTCAAGCCCTTTTTCGCACCTTCTACACTTTTTTTATGATTAATGTTCAGATACCCCCTTACGTTTGCTCTTTTTGAACTCTGCTTCGTTTTGGCTTTTTTTATCTTTCCTTCGTTTGGGCTCGCTTTTATCTCTTCTTCGTTTTGCTCTTTTTTTATCTTTTTACAGAATTTCCTGCCCTTTTTACTTGCCACTAGCGTCAATTTGGTTTAATGTTAATGCTTGATCTTTATCTCCTCAAGCTCTCTTCCTTAAAAGCTAATCTGACGATATATATCCTCTGGTGATGCCATAGCCAGTTTGCCGACGAGAAGATCAAAGTAAGCGAAAGCCAAACTTAGATTATGGTGGATCCATTTCGACCATGCCCGAGATGCACCTCACTTCCTCTTCTATTATTGGATGTTTTTCGGGATACACAATATGCAAGCCTGAGGATTCACTCGGAGGCTGTGCTAGATTCATGATTCAAGCCTTCCTAATCTGGACGGTCGTATTCGTGACATGGTTGAGTCATGGGAAAATACGACCCGGATCGGGATTTAGACCAACGGGAATCCCAACCTTAAATAAAGCATGAACGTCACTTTTCCACCTTCAACATCCAAAATGGCCGATATCGAAACCACATTCCAAGCTTCCATCGACTCGGGGAAGATCCACGGCGCGGTGATCTGTGCCACCGACGCCGAGACTCGCTTTGTCTATAACAAGGCGCTGGGCGAGCGCACGCTCCTATCGGGCAAGAAACAGCCCCAACGCCTCGACGATGTTCTGTTTTTAGCCTCGGCAACCAAGCTGCTTGCTACCATCGCCGCTTTACAATGTGTCGAGGACGGCTTGTTAACCCTCGACAGCGATCTGTCGTCCATCGCGCCCGAGCTCGCGGCCAAGCATGTCCTCACTGGCTTTGCAGAGGATGGAACCCCGCTGCTAGAGCCCCCTGTTCGCCCCATCACGCTCAAGATGCTGCTCACACACAGCTCTGGCCTCTGTTATCATGTATTCAACCCGCACCTTGCTCGCTGGTGTGAACAGTTCGCTCCAGCGCAGGGGAACAAGCGCAAGACGGTGTAAGATCTCTTTAACTACCCACTCAGCTTCCAGCCTGGAGAAAACTGGATGTATGGACCCGGTCTTGATTGGGCCGGTCGAATCGTCGAACGTGTCACAGGTCGCACGCTAGGTGAACACATGCAGGAACGCATCTTCAATCCGCTCGGAATAGCCGATGGACAGTTCTACCCTGCGACCCGCGAGGATCTCCGGCCCCGTCTCGTTGATCTCAATCCAGACGATCCCGAGGCGCTTGGTCTCGCCGTAATCGGTGACAACGGTGAGACCAACCGACAAACCCTTGGAGACTTCGGGGGTCACGGTCTATTTTTGCCTGGATGTGACTATGGCAAGATCCTGCACTCGATCCTCGCCAATGATGAGAAAATCCTGAAGCCGGCTACAGTAGAAAATATGTTCCAGCACCATCTAAATCCTCAGGCAACCGCAGGATACAATGAGGTCCTGGCCGGCCCCATTGGTATGTTCTTCCGCGTTGGAACATCCGTTGACATGAAGCTCGGCCATGGACTAGGTGGCGTGCTAACGCTTGAGGATGCGGACGGCTGGTATGGTGAGCGCACCTTGAGCTGGGGAGGAGGTTTAACGCACGCTTGGTTCATCGATCGCAAAAATGACCTTTGCGGTTTCGGTGGAGTTCTCGCTGCGCTTCCAGTCGATTGTGGTGAGGTGACTACGCTGAAACAGACATTCCGTGAAGACATTTACCGCAAGCATAGGGCGTGGAAGGAGAAGCAATAAATCAAGTATTTCCATCGGCTGTGCAAGAATGAAAAGTACCTTATGTCTTTCTCAGATGGAAATCAGTCTTAACAGGGTGAATCCACGGGGTGTGAAGAAAGTAGACTGAAGTCTTACTGAATGTATGATCTCGACTCTGAAGCTATTCAAGCTTATTGAAATAGTATTATACCTATTTGTCTGACTGCGGATGGCTTGGAAAGACAGTCAAAATATTCCATCTCATATCCAAGTCAATTAATGGCTATAAAGGTTTAACACGTGAGGCATGTTGGTGAATGGCTTGAGGGGACCTCGACGTTATGGTTTCTCAGGAGCTTGTGCAGCTAAGAACAAGCGACAATGCTTTTCTCCTCAATCACGATTGTGTGCTTCACCGGATGTACCGAATCTAAATTCCAGGGGCCAAGTCATACATGTATCTATCAGAATCATTGCCAAGTTAAATGAGAAATAATACAATAAGTGAGCCTATGGCCACTATGCAGGTCTAAAGTTACAAGTGATATCACAGCAGCAGCAACGCCCAAGTACAAGTATCGGAGAAGTATCAAATTCTCCTCCAATATCTTACACATCGATCTTTCCATAGAATGGGATACCCATGGCACTCAGGAGAAGTCTGGCGTCCTTGTCTGCCTTGGCAGTGGTATGAAGGGTAATATGGCAGCCGGGGATCATCTTGGGCGGGTACCTAGCCAGCTATTAGAACTGAGATGGATCGAACCAAGTCAACACGAGAAACTTACATATCATAGTTCACTTCAATCTCCGGGAACATGGCCACATTTTCCGGTTCCAGACCAAAAGTGATATTACCACTGCTGTCACCACTGCTACCCTTGATACCAGGCCAGTCCTTGATGCGAGGCAGAACCACGTCAATCAACTTGCCCAGGAAGTGGTACATGGTCTCACCGCGCAGTTCAGCCTTGACTGCGACGGTGTCACGGCCAGGAGCGATACCCCATGTCGCAACGCTGGTCTTCGACTTAAAGGTCTCCACACGCATGTTGGAGATGGCTTGAACCGCCATTCCGGCAACGTGCAACCATGACGAGTTCTCCTGTGCGGCCGCCTTCACATAGCTGTGGATAGTGATACGTTCGATTTGCGGGATGTTGTTGAATCGAACCGGCTTGCGGAGTAATCGCAAAACATCACCACCCCGAGGTCCGCGGAGCGGTCGGTTCTTGTGGTATGGTGAGCTATCGTCCCACTCGCGCAGACGAGGGGCCTTTGGAGGGGGTTTGAATCCGGGTGGATTATGAACATAACACAATGTCATGATGTCCGATGCCACGGCCGAGTTGTACGTCTGCTCGGCTCGGGGGAGAGAGAATGGACCCGGGACAAACAGGCGCGAGGACGGATCCGATGGAGGAGGCGGTTGATGAGGGTGGAGAGGACCACGATCATACTTCGGAGACCGAAATTGATATCTACCATACCAATACAATTAGTTGTAGGGTTCATCGCGAGGGCTTATAATACCAATCGGAGGTCCACCAGAATTACATACCGACTCCGTGGAAGCTGGGATTTGCGAGATTTGGCATTGGTAGATGGGTCAAAAGCCTGAGCTGCACTCTCTGGAACTTGTGCGGCCAATGAAGATTCTGACTCTAGCTCATTGAGCTGGTCGGAGAGGCGTCGGGTCGGGGCCTCATCGGACACATTGCGACGGCCCAAGAAAGCCTGTGGACGCATAGCAGGTAGAATAGATCGAGGCAATGCCCTCGCCAGGTATCGAGAGGGCTCCCTGGCAGCCATAGTGGTGAATTGTGGTATTATGGTACCTCAAGGCCGAGTCGTCCCTGATATCGCGACCGAAATTTGTTTGCACTCCGTAGAGTCACATGACTGTATACTCACCGCCCGACATACCAGGGTTACCACGTGATATAGAACTGGGGTCAGACCGCCCGGCAGATTCAGGCGCCAATGATGCCCCGCGAAATGATCAACACTCACTTAGTCCGCCCGCGATCTTCTCTCGAATCATCTTGCATGAACACATCAGCCTCATCTGACTGGTCCCTTACCTAGTCCCGTGTTCTAGTCAGATGCATAGGATGATGACTCTTCCATGTGCTTCACGGAAATTCTGCAGCCTCGATTAAGCTCGAGGTTCATCTTCCTGAGCTTCATTTCGTTCCTTTGCATATTGCACTTTCTCCCGGCATCCACGCGTTCGATCTCAGCCCCGATGATCTGGTGAGATTTTCAAAATGAGCAGCATTCAGCGTTTTCTCTCGCGACGGGAACGTCACAGCCGATCGGGCCGTCAAAGTAAAGAAGAGGTACTTCAGCTACAACTTTGATCTACAAGGTTCTTAATAAAGGAATGAAATTGCTAACATGATATACAACTTCAGGCCTCACAAATTCTTTCCCTGCCGCTATTTCGTGGATTTTTCACTTCACAGCCGAACGTTGAAAACAACAAAGAACATGAAAAGAAGGTACCAGCAGAATTTCGCACTATTTATCTGTGTCCTTCTAATCACCTTGATTGACAACTAGGTCAAGACAGTCGAAAACCGGGTACGATCATTGGGAATCACAGCTCTAGAAAATCAGCATTTCAGTCATGCCCTACACTCAACCAAGGAAGATGTGGACAAGGCGATCGGCCTACTTCTTTTGCTGGAAGACTCAATTGAGGGCATCATCAGAGGCTACACTCCCCACACAAAACTTCTCGGTGCAGAGAATCGCAATGGTGTGACCTGCTACCTAGATGCGCTTCTGTTCGCCATGTTTGCGCGCCTGGACTGTTTTGAGAGCATTTTGTACAAGGCCTTCGATGATGAGCCCCGGCGAAAGCTTGCCATTTTGTTTAGGTTCTGGGTGAATTTGCTTCGAACAGGGAGACTCATCACAACTGACATCGTATGTTTCATCTACCCTGTTGTTCGTTTTGTCTCGAAGCCTTGATCGTGTACTAAATGTTCACCAGACAAAGCACATTCAAGATGCCCTTGCAGATTGTGGCTGGAAAGAAGCCGCGTTGTTGAAGCAGCAAGACGCCTCTGAGGCGTTTACCTTCATCACGGGAACTCTTGAGCTGCCACTTTTGACCCTCAAAATGGACATCTATCATACGGGCAAGGAGGATGTCAGCGATGACCACAAGTTCATCAATGAAAGACTTCTCGAGGTTGCGATTCCACCCGAACCCACGGATGGACAGGCTTTGACTCTTGAGGACTGTCTGGAGGCTTATTTCAACAACCGAATTGAAGTGAAGCGATATCTTGAGCGACAGCAGACTCTCAGCTCGAGTAACTCTGCTGATTCGCTTTGCAAGGGATTTACAGCCCATGTGGAGGAAGTGGCAAGCTCGCCTACCATCTCTCCATCTCCGTCTGTTTCCCTACGAGGAGAATCGACAAGCCCCTGGGCATCTTTCACGGAATTCAGCGCATCTCTGGGATCTCGAACGCCCGGGCGGCGGGATAGTATTGTTCGTGCAAAGTTCATTCCTGACCCAGCCGACATAGCATCAGATGAAAATGAGACTCCCGCGCCAGATACGCAAGACGAACAACGGAGGGGAATCTTCAGGAAAGAAGTTATGATGCCTGCTTGGCAGTTTTTCAGTCTCATCCGTATGTCCTGGTTCTCTTGATTATGCAGGAACTCAAACGCTAACATTTTCTCCCTCTCAGCATGGTACACTGATAGCACGCCTACCAATGATGCTCAAGTTGCAGCACACTTTTCTACCAAAAGGCCCCTCCTTGGCATTTCCCTGAAACGCTATACGTTCACACCAGAGGGCAAAGCAATGCGGCTCAATACGTACATTGACATCCCCACCGAGATAGCACTTCCTCACTTCATTCAAGACGATGGTTTGAACACGGATGGGTCGACTTTCGGGAGTTTCAAGCTTTCTTTGCAGGCCATGGTCTGTCATCGTGGCGATTCCGTGGATTCTGGGCACTACATTGCCATTGTTCGGGGTACAAGCCCGAATGTGGCACCGCCTGGTTCGAGTGATAGTTCTACGACCACCGAGGCCCCAAAGCATTGGATGCGCTTCGATGACTTGGCCACAGAACGAGTGACCCTCGTTGACATTGAACACGCTTTGAAGACCGAATCTCCATACCTTCTCTTCTACCAAATTCTTCCCATCGACCAAGACCCCGGTATGGCCAATTTCTCGGACAACGCTCCTTCTTCACGGGCATCAGATACGACCCTTGATATCGACATGGCGGATATCTCGAGAAAACTGATGAGCGTCTCAGCCGAGGACACCGAAGATAGCACCTTGGACGGGCAACCATCTGTTCGTCCCAGCGTGGAGGTTACCAGGCCGGATGGCACTGCGACTCAAGCCACTGACCATAGTGGCAGCCGATCCAGCGTCACGTTTTCGGAGGCCATTCCCAACGCCTCCAAGTCCCGCTCTGTGCAATCCTCCTCCCCGAAACTGGCACCTTTGGGTGAAGAAGGCGTCAAGCCATCCTTTGGGTTTCGGCGGGGGTCCCGCCACAGTAAGAGCAACTCAGCCAGTCGGACCGGTAGCCAAGCCGGTGAAAACAGGATCAGTTCAACTTTTTCCAAGTTTGCTGGACGACTGAACAAGGATCGGGTGACAAGTGATGGCGACGGTGAAGGCGATGAGTCGGCTATCTATGCAGATGATGCAGCCCTGGATGATGTCAAGCTTGGGCCATCTGCGCATGATGCCAAAGAGAAAAGCGGCAAAGGAAAAGGCAAGGATCGTATTCGCAAAGGAAAGGGCAAGGAGAAGCACTGGGACCCCGAGCGGGAATGCATTGTTATGTGATTTTTGGCAAGTCCGGCCATAGCATTTGTTGCTTTTGAGATACCCAGGACATGCGTGATGATTTCAGGCTCTGCATGCTTACGATGAATGATACCCAATGCATCAGAGTGAATCATATTGATTACTTGATTCTTGTAGTTTCAATCCTGGTCCCCTTTTTTTGTTAGAAATGTATAGCGTAAAACAATGTCGCCGAGTCCCGGCGCCATTCTGCGACGCAAGGCACCCAGGCAGAAACTCTCCGCATTCCACCAGTTCGGCTTCCCTCATTTCTCCCAGCTTCATCAGCTTCCCTATAGCTCGCCCTGGTCCAACGGGTGGCATGAGATAGCTCTGTCGCATTATGACGCTGGACGGATCCAGCAGTTATGTTGCTCCCCATTTGATGAAGCCCTTGGACACCTTGCCCATCTTCGACGTTGAGCGGGTGCAGCTCCAATTCCAGATCGCCGCTGATTTCGTCGCCGCGCAAGTCGCCAACAATGTGCTGATCCTGGCTTTGTCAACCGGGCGTATTCTACGGATTGACCTCGATACCCCTGAGGATATTGATGGTAAGAGACACGCACTGCCCTCCCCGCAATGCTGGCCGGAGTGGACGGAGCTTACTCGAACTACTCTACAACAGACATCGATCTTCCCAAGAAGTCCTCCGAGATTGGTCTCATTAGGCGCATGTTCCTCGATCCTTCTGCGTCCCACTTGATTATCAGCACCACCCTTGGCGAGAACTATTACCTCCATACCCAATCGCGACAGCCCAAGGCCCTGTCTCGGCTCAAGGGCGTCTCGATCGAAAGCGTTGCTTGGAATCCTTCTTTACCGACCGCATCTACGCGTGAAATCCTGTTGGGAGCCTCTGATGGCAATGTCTACGAAACCTATATCGAACCGTCGACGGAGTTCTACCGGCGCGAAGAGAAATACGTCACGGCAGTGTACAAAGTGCCAGACTCTTCGCCCGTGATAGGGATCTGTACCGAATCGCTTCCCTCCAAACCCGATCTACGACGAGTGCTTGTCGCGACATACGGGAAATTGGTACACTTCTTGGGTCGTGCTGGAGGCGCCAAACACGGGAGGGAAGGCGGCGGGTCAATATATGCGGACCTGTTCCAGCGTGAGACCCCCAGGCTTCATGAAGTGCCGCAGTCCTCTGGGTCTGCGCCGTCTTCCTTGGTAATTTCTCCGTCCACCTCGGGATCATCTCAATCAGAAGGGCACCCTGAGAAGGAGTTCGCTTGGTTGAGCGCTCATGGGATTTACCATGGCAATTTATCTTCGGAAGCCCCTTTTGATACCGCCAAAATGGTTCCTCGATCCAAGTTCCCTGCAACGGAATCTGCACGAGGGGGCAGAAAATTGATTCAAGATCCTATCAGTGCCATGACTTTGTCACAGTGGCATGTATTGGCGCTGGTGGAGGGTCGAGTCATAGCCATCAACCGCCTCAGTGGTGAGATCGTTCACGATCAAGCTGTGCTGGAGCCCAGACAAAGCGCGCTTGGCCTTCTCACAGACTTGATGCAAAACACATACTGGCTATTTACAAGCCATGAGATTTTCGAAGTCGTTGCCAATGACGAGGATCGAGATGTTTGGAAAGTCTTCCTGGGGGAACGGAAGTTTGATGAAGCACTGCGGTATGCTCGAGGCCATGCCCAGCGCGATACTGTGTTGACTGCTTCGGGTGATACCTTGGCCCAAGAAGGCCGATTTCTCGACGCGGCCAAAGTTTGGGGCAAGAGCAGTAAAGGATTCGAAGAAGTATGTCTGACCATGGTCGACAATAAGGAGTATGATGCTCTGCGGAAGTATCTCCTTTCTCAATTATTAACTTACAAGAAAGCCTCGGTGATGCAACGAATCATGGTCGCGAGTTGGCTGGTAGAGATTTTCATGTCCAAGTTGAACTCTCTGGATGACAACATTGCAACCAAAGCAGAATTGACCGAGGGTGCGACCACGGATGACATCCAAGATCAGCTTGGCAGCATTCGGGCTGAATTCCAAGAGTTTGTAAACAAACATAAAGCAGACTTGGACAAAAAGACGGTCTACGACATCATCAGCAGTCATGGTCGCGAGGAAGAGCTGCTTTTCTTTGCCACAGTGACCAACGACTACAACTATGTTCTGTCATACTGGATTCAACGGGAGAAATGGTCCGAGGCTCTGAACGTCCTGCAACGTCAAAGCGAGCCAGATGTCTTTTACAAGTACAGCAGTGTGCTTATGACCCACACAGCTACCGGGTTGATCGAGATTCTGATGCGACAAACGAACCTGGATCCCGAAAGGCTCATACCTGCCTTGTTAAACTATAACAAGACCGCCAGCGTTTCTCTCAACCAGAACCAAGCTGTTCGTTACCTGAACTTCATTATCGTCAATCATCCTAATCCTTCCGCCGCTGTTCACAACACTCTTATTTCAATCCATGCTTCCAGCCCATCTGGCTCTGAGGCAGGCCTCCTCACCTACCTTCAATCACAACCATCCTCGCCCCCTCCATACGATGCAGACTTTGCTCTTCGACTATGCATCCAGCATAAACGAGTCCAATCATGCATCCACATCTACAGCGCCATGGGTCAGTATCTACAGGCGGTGGAACTTGCCTTGGAGCACGATGACATTGAGCTTGCCGCGATCGTGGCCGATCGTCCCGAAGGGAATGACAAGCTCCGCAAGAAGCTTTGGCTGCTGGTCGCAGAGAAGAAGATTCGACAGCCTGGAACTGGCATCAAAGACGCGATTGAATTTCTGCGCCGGTGCCAACTGCTCCGAATCGAGGATCTCATCCCATTCTTCCCGGACTTTGTCGTGATTGATGACTTCAAAAATGAGATTTGTACAGCATTGGAGGATTACTCCCGTCACATCGATGCACTGCGGCAGGAGATGGACAACTCGGCCCAGACTGCTCGTCAGATCCGTGGCGAAATCGCTGGACTCGATACTCGCTATGCAATTGTCGAGCCCGGCGAAAAGTGCTGGATCTGCTCATTGCCCCTGCTGAGCCGCCAGTTCTTTGTCTTCCCATGTCAGCATGCCTTTCACAGTGATTGTCTGGGTAAGGAAGTGCTGGCGGGGGCCGGTGGCAAGAAGAGACATATTCGGGATTTGCAGGCACAGTTAAGCAATGGCAATCTTTCCACTCCTCGGCGGGAAGAGATCGTCAAGGAGCTTGATGGCCTGGTGGCTGAGGCTTGGTAAGTCTGGTGCCTGGGTCTAGTGTGTATCTCGACTATACTAATGGATTCGCAGTATTCTTTGTGGCGACCATGCGATCAAGAATATCGACAAGCCGTTCATCACCGCGGCCGAGACTGAGAATGACTGGACACTTTGATCGTTTTGTGTAGTCATGAGTTGCGTTGATTGTGCAATATCTTGGGTGATTTTTGACTGATCAATATCCATCCCGGTCATTGGCAGTAGCCTGGTGCGCGGATGTCCTCGTTTTGCAATACCCTTTTCATTTTGCGTGTTATGTCTATGATGAATAGCGTAAATAGCCATCCATATACCTCGGAAATTCGGACTGAGTTATCATTTTTGAAGTATATCCATATTTGGCGAAAAGTTTCGTCTTTGATCGTAGGGGATAGGTCTGAGCAAAGCTGCCTTGGGCTTTACGTGTTTAGTTGACTTGAATACCTAAGTATATATCTAGGTAGTTCTTTCTTGCTGGTCGATAATCTATATCCATCCATCTCATCCATCTATCCTTGGACCTAGTAGTCAAGTGAGATATATATCCATGGATAGTTCGAATGCAGCCACCAGCCTTGGAAGTTCTGGCACCTACTTCGAAATCAAGAACGAACCTTGGAATTGAAATATATCGACAAGGTTGTGTTGGCTATCGAGATTCCAAGACAACACTTTACAATTACAATTCTTATCCTGTATCCCATCCCCTAATGTCAACCTCGATACCGAGATAAGCTCCCCACTACGACAGCCCAGAATCCGTTTGCCTATTCACAACGCGACCGAAACCCCTCCCCACATCGCCATCGACGCCTCCAAAATTAGAAACGGTCCAGAGACAAGGTCTAGACGCAAGCGGAGCAGCAAGGCCACCGATCCACCGACCCAGACACCTAAACTCCGAGTCGAGACGCAGCGAATCTCGATTGGCGCTGGACCCCACCGTGACGGGAACGGCGCACGCTCGTTGGCTCCGCGTCGCAACAGCCCGTTTCAAATCGTTCCCAGCGTCGTCGATTGTGTTGCGGGAACAGGGTGACGACACAGCATCTGATGCGTACCGCCGTGGATCATGGCGTGATGAGTGATGAATAGATGAATGGGTGAGTGTATGAGCTCGTACATACGATACGCGTGGTCATACACAGCGCCCCAGATGACGTTGGCCTGTGTTTCGAAGAATGTGGCCGGTCCACGGTGGCAAACTCGGTCGCGAGTGTTTTTGGGACCTGCGTTGGTCGGATTCGAGTGATGTGCATGGGATGCGGCAGGTCATTGAAGACGTTGCCTTGTACTATTGATCCCGGGGCAGATGCAAGGCCCGGGGCATCATGTTATGCTCCGACGGTCGTTGACTTGACAACCGTTGGGACGAGAATTGACCTGTCACGTCCTCTTCCCCTCCCACGCCCTTTCTTCCCCCGCATTCTGCTGCCTCCTGTAGTATGTGTCGAAAGGGGGAGGCACCGGCCTAATCCGGAACATTGTTTTGGTTCTGCTAGGTACGGTACACCCTTGAGCGTAGGGAATATCAACTCTCAGATCTTCTGGGCGAAGATCATTCGCACGGGGACCTCGTCATCAACCTGCCGAGATTGGCCTCGCCCGTGTTTGGTGTGATTTCGAGCCATGGTTTGGAACGGAGATGCCTTTTATGCGGGCGCTGGCACTGAATGCTCGGCAGCAGACCCTGGCCGAGGCCGTTACCCACGAGCGGACCCCGTAAAATGGCAGAAGGAGTCTCGGCCTGGAAATGAAGAGCCGGTTTCACAGAGGAGTTTAGGAAGGAAAAGCTGTCAGGAGCGGGTGGTCTACTTGGAATCCCGATATCAGCATTGGAGAAGGAAAGCCGGATTCATTGCTATGAGGATTGATGTACCACGCAAGGAGTTCTGCCCTACAAAGCTTGTCACTTCTCACAGAGAAACGCTCTCGGGAGTCGCATCGTGAATGCAGGGGATAAGAGCCCAGCCAGTATCAACCTGAATGGGCTCTACTGCAGCGACACCTGAGGCAACGATCTCCTTGCGCCACCGAATTTCAATCCGGTCTACGGAGTACGGAGTACAGGAGAAATCAAAAGTCAAACCGTACGAGGAGGCTGGGCTCATGGCATGCATTTCGTCCCACGCCGATGTAGTACCACGCGACCCAGGGCGAGTGACACGGGGTTTGCCCCTCGGAAGTATAATTGTTTGAGAAAGACGGACTTGGGAATATCCTCCCCAAAATTCTTCGGAAGGGGACACATTGCACAGGATAGACAATCCAATCACCCCGTGACAACATATACATCCCGTGCGGAGGAGACCCCGCTTGGGACATTGCTCTTGTGCTCAAATGCCGATTGGGACGTGACGGGCCAATGGCACACGAGGAGACAAGACCAAAAACAGAGAACCACTCAAACCCAATTCTCATTATTGGTCGCCCGGACCAGAATCCGGGGAACTTTACCCCGGTCAGCTGGTGCCCTCTAGGACGAGTCGAGACTAGTGGGATGGTCTGGGATGACCAGCTGAGGAATCATCGCTGTGTCAGTTGTTCTTAGCCAGCCTTGACTGAGGGGAAAAGCAAATTAAAAAAAAAAAGCAAAGAAAAGTAGAATAGATAGGGATAGGGCAGTGATCTCATCATTATCTCAGTCGATAAACATCTCACCCCCTCCCACGACTTTGGATCGGGTCCCCAACTTCCAACTTGGGTCCAAAACAGACTTCCATTATCGGCAGGCAACCGTGGCCACATTGGCACCTCCGAATCCCTTGTAAAAAGGAATGAATTTGAACTCCAACCAGCGATGACTTGGGAATGACGATCGTGCGGGGTAGATAGGGGTGAGAAATGTAGTCCTCCGTTGGGTTTCGATCCCGCCCTATCTGAATTCGGCCCCGATAGTCAAGAACCTAAAAAGTACTGTATGCGGGTGGTTACGGCGGAGGTGATAAGGGACTTGCATTATCGGGCTATCAAGGTCGCTCGCTATCTGGGTTATCGGCATCACGGAGTCATAGTCACCGCGGAAGATAATCACGATATCAGATCATGATTCTGGGCTGGGTCGGAGTCGGGTGGTTCCATGGCCCAGCGAACTTTTGGCTTTCATCCGCAAAAAGACACGTTGCAAGAGAAGGATCAACGTCGTGATCATCACGACAGAGGGCGAACGGTTCTACAGGACCGACGCCTCGGGCTTGACAGTGGCGAGTATCGCCTGTCTCGCGACCAAAAAAGGAGACATTCTTCTGGGCAGCGTGGTGCAGATTGGTCAATTGGCTGCTCCATGACGAAACATCCGACCCAGGGGTAGGGAGTCAATAAAGGTGATGGAGGGGGAGATCGGAGGGTCACCCCGTATGCAGATTCTCAACGGGCCATGTTGGAACCCCCCCCCCCTGCACTCTTGTATGCTGCGTTGTTTTCATCATGCACGCAACCCTCGGATGGAGAGATCACAGAGGGTTAGCTCCACGTCATGAGCCACGCCCGAGGGGTCTGCAAGGTTGGTCCTTGCAGGAGGCGGTCAGCCCTGATGGTTCCAGAACTCCTTCACCGCCGGACTCGGGCTCAAAGACCCGTGCTGCGTGGATGTCCAAGACTTGGGTTGGGACACGAAGGCAATGTGTCTGTGAGGAATCTGTACAAAGAACTCCATACTCCGTACTCCGTACGGAGTACAGAGTACTCCTCCCGTGTCCTTCTCGCGGTCCCACCGTGTAAAGTCAAACCCCGCAAAAATCGACTGTCTCAAAAATCCGCGCGCCAACGATCCTGTGGTCGGGCGCGTCCAGAGAGAGCTTCATGCGAATATAGAGTCATTTGGGGCCAAACCCCCAATCCAGTATGGCTCCTGGGCGATTCTGGAGGACCCAGTACCGTACCGTATGTCACAAACCGACAACATAAGGGGGGGGAAGGGGAGAAACACACCAATCACCGAGCATCACGCCATGAAAGTGGATGGCGTCATGCAACCTGAGAATAGTGTCGGGTCCGGGCTCGGTGATTGGTGGTTACCCTCCCAATTGGCTGCGCAATCTCCCGCATTAGGTTTAGGGCGCCACCTTGATCCGCCCTCGGCCGTGAGTCGACTCGAAAGGCTGTGTACGGAGTACACATTGTCCTCCACCCCCCTGACCTTCCGGGGGTGGGACATTTGGGACTGCAGGTCCCATGCAGATCAGGAGTCAACAATACACAGCGTAAAAGTAGATGCTGGCACGGAGAATACCTTCCATAGGGCAAGTATGGACGGTGGTCAATCAGAAAGAAAGGCGTGTATGGGGTAAATGCCATCACCATAAGCGACCATATTCCCAATCCAGTGGAATGTTGAGTTGAATCATCGCGAATGTCTGGAAGGTTCATGAACCTTGGGGCCTCGGGATTGCGTGTTCGGTCACGTTACGGGGTCGACACGGAAACGGCAGCCAACGATCGCACGCCATCCGCCACGGGCCCCGTTGTGACGTGTATTGATACCGTCACACTCCACCTCGTGGTTGTTGCACCTGGGGTTCATCTTGACTCAACTTCTTCCTTCTCCTGATAACTACCCCTTCCCTCGTTCCTCGTTCCCTTCACTTCTCCATCATCCTACCCCTCTCCTTCCTCCTTACTCTCTCCTCTATCCTGGCACCTCCAGCACTCTTTCCTCTGCGGTCCCTGTGATCTCCCCTGTGATCCCGGTCCCATCGCTGCTGCCTTCTTCAAAGAGTGCTGCGCTCGTGTCACGATCTCATCATCCCGCCGCCCCATTCTCTCTACGCTTCGGATCCCGCTTAAATCTCGAGACGATCTGTCCGCAGTCATCCGCCTGTTTCCACCGCCTGACTCCGGTCGCCTCGATCAGATCCCGTCTTCGTCCCTAGCCAACCGCCCCGAAGACTCCAGTCTCGCCGACTGGCCATTCTCCCATACACATCAGGCCTTGCTGATCCAAGCAGTTGGGAAGCTGTATCTTGAGGGAACCTGGCCTTGAGCACTCTGATTCTTCCGGTTCCCTGGATTTGAAGGTGCTTTCCAGGATCCCAACAACTCAGCAACCTTTCCCTGCCACTCTTCTCTTTCTCTGCCTTGTACTGCAGGCGAGACAACTTGCAATTCATTGTTCTCACTCGAATCCCCGGGGTTCGAGTTTTCGTCGCCTTTCTGCCACCAATTTGCCTACCCGGTCCACCCATGACTCATTAATCGCCAATCTACCTTGAGTCACGGCCGCTCTCGTCTTGAACCCGGTGTTCACAGGCTGCTTTTACGTCTTCTTCGTCCCTATTATCCTCTGTTACGATCTTACGCAGCGCTATCTCAACTCCCTTTCCCGCCTTCCAGGCTCTCCATCGACTCTCTTTCCTCTCTACCTTTCTTCCGGCCCGCGCCAACCCACCCAACAACGAAAACGACATCACAAATGAGCACATAACGGTCTTTACACATTTTCCTTAAAGCGTCCTATCGCCCACCTTTGCGGTTCATTCACCTGCGCTCCCTGCGCCGTCTCTTTTCCGTGTTTATCCATCTGTTCCGGTATATTTCTATGAACCTCTCCAACCCCGAAACCTTTGATCCATCCTCCACCTGCTCTGTTTCGGTGGTCTCTGTCGTCGTTGGGATTGCAGGCCTGCCCTTTTCCCTTCTTGCCATTTAATCACCTCATTAGCCTGGTTGCTGTTTGTCTTACCACCTCTCGTCACGTCCATTCACACGTACGAGTCTTCGTCCAGCGGTTTATAGATTCTTTTTTTCCCTATTGGAGTTTTCGCCCTCCATTTGCATCTTTTCTTGTCGATTTTGGAATCGTCTTCTCAACTCCTCGCCATCATATCACATCACCATGTCGACCATGGAATGCATCAAGGACAACTTTGTCGAGGGTCGTCTCCTGGACGGCCGCTTTCGCACAGTGGCACCCCTCAACCACGGTTCCTTTGGCATGGTCTTCCTGGCCACTGACACAATGACGGGCCATGATGTTGCCATCAAGTGTCTTGCCAAGACCTCTTCAATGGATCCGTCGACCGCCGTCGATGACCGCTTTGAAGAGCTCGAGTGCCATCGGCGCCTCGGGTACCATCCCAATTTGGTGAACTTGATTCATTCTTTCGATACCGAGACGCACACTTATCTTGTGTTGGAATATTGTGTCAACGGTGATCTATATGAAGCCATCCGCCTCAACCGTGGTCCTTTGGAAACGGAACATGTCCGGGATTTCATGCTTCAGTTGGTTAGCGCGGTCGAGTTCATGCACTCCAACGGCCTTTACCACCGTGATATCAAGCCTGAGAATATCTTTCTGATGCAGGATGGCTCGATGAAGCTCGGTGATTTTGGACTGGTCTGCCGAGATGCGTGGTCTCACGACGCCTGTGTTGGAAGCGACCGTTATATGGCCCCCGAGCAGTATGAGCCCACTGCCGCGGGCTATTCCCCGGCTAAGGCCGACATCTGGTCGGTGGGTATTTGCTTGCTGAACATCTTGTTCGCTCGCAACCCCTTTGTCACCCCCACCGAGTCCGATGTGCTTTTTGCCGACTATGTCCGGGATCGCCAGTCGCTCTTCGACATCTTCCCCAACATGTCTCAGGATACCTTTGAAATCCTGACCCATGCCTTGCCTTTGGATCCCGAGAGGCGCTCGCTGTCTGCCGTCCGCGAGTGCATTCTTCGCACCATCTCCTTCACCACTGATGACGAGTCTCTGGATGAGTTCTGTACCGAGGACCGTGAAATGGTCCCCGCGAGTGCCAACCGCGAACCATTGCGCACGCCCTCCATCCAGAGCCCCCACATCAACCAAGGCGATTCCTTCCCCTGGGCGAAAGCTTTGCAATCCAGCCCTCCCCAGGCGGTGCGGCAGCTCTCTGCTATTCCTGACAATGAGAGCTACTCCGAGGATCTCTTCCCGCCGTCCGAGGCGGCTGGAACTTCGTGGTTCTCCACTCATGAAACCCCGTCGATGGCTTCAGTTTTGGATTCTGCTATGAGCGACTCTTTCCGCTCTTTCAATCTGAGCTCCTTAAATCTGAAGCAGAAGCCACCTCTTCCTCGATCCGACCCTGTTCCTATCACCGGCTCCTTGCCTAGTCATGCATCCAAGCCTCTGCCATCCCTGTCGATGGTGTTTGGTAAGAACGCCAATGATCAGATCTCCAAGAGCTGGAGTGATATGTGGGACGAGGAAGAGTCTGAGAATGAGGACCTTGCGCTCCAGCAACGCCGTGAGCAGAACTCTCGTAGCTGGAGCCAAGAAAGCCAGGATCACCGCCCCTCGGGCCTGGCGGAAGTGCGCGAGCAGGCCTCCGCACTCTCCACCGTCCAAACTCACACTCCCGACACCCTCTCCACCCTTCCCACCGCACCTCGTGCCATCCGGGCCAAGTCACTCGATGCTGACAGTGATTCTGGCACCTCGAATAGCACGCCTCGTCCTGCCCAACCGTCATCGCCCAAGAAGTCCACCCTGGACAAATGGGCGAAGCTGGGCGATAAGCGTCGCAATTGCAAGACGCGTGATCTCTTTGGTCCTCAGAGAGCCGCTAACACCTGGCGACGCGATTGGGGTCTTGGTTCTTCCGGGTTCGATCATGGAGCCCGGGCCAAGCAGGAATATCCCAAGCAGGAAGCCCACTCCCCGGGTCGCCGCCGCCGGGTGTTCCTCGAGAAGGATTGGCGCCGTGAAGCCGGCGAGGTTCCCAAGATGTCTCCCGTCAAGCATGCATATGACGGCAGCGTCGATGAAGACCTCGACCTCGTCGGTGGCTGGCATGACCTCCATCTTTAGTCATTGCCTGGCACGTACTTCCCACCGAACCTCCTGCTTTTTCCCTCGCTTGCTCTCTCTTTGTCCCGTTGTGTCTTTTCTTGATTCTGTTCTGAAAAAAGTGCAAAAACTATCGACGATAAACTAATTGTTTCTTGTTTTTGTTGCTCTGTTTTCAACTCTGGTTTGTTGGTGTCTTTGCTTGCTCTTCCAAGGAATGCTGCACCTTGTTCGAACGGTGCCAGCACTGCCAGTGACTATTTTTCTGCTTTCTCTTCTCACTCCTGTACTATACGGCGTCATGAGCAGCAGAGCATGGACGGAGACACCAGCATTCACAAGACTAGAAGGCGGAATGGATTCTTTTTGGGGAGGATGTTTCACGCATACGGACAAAAGTGACTTGGAAAGACAAAAAGCCAGATTCGGACGGAAGCCAGTGTTTTGAACTATTGCTGGGGATGAAGCGTGGTTGTTTTCTCTCGATTGTGTTACTCGGTACTGCACCTCGATTATGTACTGTAACTAGAACTGGGACAGTCTCAGGGAAAATTGATCACCTTGGTGAAGAAATCATTTCCATCGTAGCTTTTTCCTTGAATCTGCTGCAGGTCCGACCTGCCGTGCGTAGTGGTGCAGCCTTAGTGGACTCGGTGGGTCGCAACCGGAGTGCATCTATGCACACATCTGTCGCTGATCGTATCGGTGAAGGAAAGCGAGGCAAAAGTTCTCATAAGCTTTTCCGCGCGAACCCATCAAGTTGTAAACTTGGATTCGGTCCTCGAACTAGGATCAAACTTAGTCTACACCGATATCACCGATATCTATGGGCGGTGAAGGCGGTGACTCGCTGTCGGATATGGCGAGATGCCACCGATCCACTTCTCATTCCTACTTCTCCGCGCTTCCTCGCTCAACTCCCGCCGTATTTCCCTGCTCGACAATTAGCTAGTGGTCAAGAGGCGGCTCCCATATACTCTCAGTCATCCGGGTTCCCTCTCAGTTACCACACTCCCGAAACAGCGACCTTGTTCCGCTCGGTCGTCCGTATCGACGATGCGCCTCTCATAAATTGCGCGCGACGGTTTAAGAATACCGCTGAGTTTCTTGCTTAGCTTGAGTTGACACAACGGTTCATTCAGTGCTCTTGTGTCCAGTTACTGGGACCAGCCAGGGTATTCGCAGTACCGATAACAGCGCAACGGGGATTGCCGCTCAGTGACAAGATGGTGGCCGCTGGTCGGTCGGTGAATGTATGGGTGCGATATGTCCCAATAATATTGGCGATAGCCGGCTTCACTCTTGGAAACCAATCTGGGCCCGATGCGCCTCGGCCGACAGTTCCTCCGCAAGCCCCGAATCGCACGGCTTTGGACAACATATGCCTGGCTCGAAGTGCGCGGGATGTGGAGGCGAGCATTTTTGAACACCCGGTCTGCTTGGAAACACATTGGGACCTGCGAGATTCTCAGGTAGCCACTCCATCCGGGACCGGGACTGGGAATAGCAGCTCGACGATCGACCCTGTACCTCCAGCCAGTGGGACTGTGGATGCAAAAGATACGGCGGAGCAGGATCAGGATGCCGATTCCCTGCTCGATAGCGCCAGCTTCTTATCCTTTGAAGATTGGAAGAAGCAGAACTTGGCGAAGGCTGGACAATCTGCCGAAAATGTCGGGGGCGGCAGACGTGCCGTGGTGGGCGATAAGGATGGTCGCCGACAACCCGGCATCAACAATGCACTGGATTCTCTGGGTGATGATACGGAGATTGAGCTGGACTTTGGTGGCTTTGGTGCCGAGACGCCCGAGGTGAGTCCGACGGCCTGGGGCACTCCGATCCCGTCGCAGTATGCCACTAAAGTGGATGCAGATGCGGGATCGGATGTTCATTTGCAGGGCGTGCTACCGGCCGATGCCTCGCGGCGCAAGGACGCCGGTACTACCTGCAAAGAGCGATTCAACTACGCCTCATTTGATTGCGCTTCCACTGTCTTGAAGACGAACCCCGAATGCAAGGGTTCCTCGTCAGTATTGGTTGAGAACAAAGACAGCTACATGCTGAACGAGTGCCGGGCTCAGAACAAGTTCCTCATTCTGGAGCTGTGCGATGATATTCTTGTCGACACTGTCGTGCTGGCAAACTACGAATTTTTTAGCTCCATCTTCCACACATTCCGAGTTAGTGTCTCCGATCGATATCCCGCGAAGCCCGACCAGTGGAAAGAGTTGGGTGTGTACGAGGCGCGAAATACCCGCGAAGTACAAGCATTCGCCGTTGAAAACTCTTTGATTTGGGCCAGGTATCTTCGCATTGAGTTCCTGACACACTACGGCCATGAGTTCTACTGCCCCGTCAGTTTGATCCGAGTCCATGGCACCACGATGATGGAAGAGTATAAACATGACGAGAGCGTTGGCCGGGGAGAGCACGAGGTTGTACAAGCGATTGAGACCAGCGAGAGTCACGATACACAGACCGAGCCAGTTGTGTCCCCGGTGGATGACTCCGTGAAAGAGGGTACTGCGATCAGCCCAGCTGAGATCTGTCTGAACCCTCTCAGTCAGATCGAGACTGTTCTGTTAGGCCTCTCCCCCGCTGTTGTCGAGACTTGCAATGTGGATGAACGGCCAACAACAGGGGCTCTTTTCGAGAGAACCGACAATGCCACTCAACCGCACCAGCCAGCAGCTTCGAACTCGACCGTCAGCTCCGAGGGAAATGGCCACGCGACCGATCCCAGACAGTTTACTACTCAAGAAGCCGCGAAAGCTGCTCGAAAACCGGACAATGCCAAGGATGTGTCAACAACGCCTGATGCCTCGGCTGTCGCTTCAGAGCCCATGAAGCCCCCGAAATCTGCAGATCAGAATAGCACCGTTGAAAGTGCGGGCAAGGCCACATTCAATCCAAAAGATGAGCAGCCAAGTGCGCCACCGGAGTCCACCCGACCTACCTCGACGCAACCGCCAGCTTCCAATCCCACTACTCAAGAGTCGTTTTTCAAGTCCGTTCATAAGCGTCTCCAGATGTTGGAATCTAACTCTTCACTTTCGCTCCTGTATATTGAAGAGCAGTCGCGGATTCTCCGCGACGCATTCAATAAGGTCGAAAAGCGCCAGCTCTCCAAGACATCCAACTTCCTCGAGAACCTCAACATTACCGTTGTCAACGAGCTCAAAGAGTTCCGGGAGCAATACGACTACGTCTGGCGATCGGTTGCCTTTGAGTTTGATCACCAACGCATGCAGTACCACCAGGAAGTGCACGCTATGAGTGCCCAGCTGGGCGTGCTGGCAGATGAACTAGTCTTCCAGAAACGCGTGACGGTCATCCAGAGCATCATGGTGATGTGCTGCTTCGCGCTGGTTCTGTTCTCCCGTGGCTCCGTCAGTAACTACATGGAGTTTCCTCGCGTCCAACGAATGGTCGCGCGGTCGTATATGCGGTCGCCGGCCTCGACTTCCCCGTCAGCCAGCCCCGGCTCCACGAGGCCATCGTCATACCGTGAGAAGGTAGACCACCGCCGCAATCTCTCGGACAGCTCTTCCTCTCAGGAGAGCATGGCGAGCCCGACTGTAAATTATGTTCCTCCCACGCCGACCTCCGACGCGTCCCAACCGCTGGATGATAAAGTCCGCTCCCCCGAGACGCCGGAGTCGATGTCCGTGCCGACCGGGCAGTTTCGATCACAGAGTGTCCCGCCTGAGCTAGAAGGCCATGTATCCGAACTGGACATGGCCGACGATGTTGTCGAAGTCCCGGCTGCGCCGCCTCGGGCATCACCGGCATAATGTCTTGCATTTTCTAGTATTGGCTGGGCCAATGACTATGTTTTACGTATCTGTTGCATATGGTGTTGAGGAATGTTGATGAGTGTTTGGACCGCGGTCTGTAATATAGAGTCGAGATGAGGATTTTGACTGTCTCAATCTGACCATTTCCAAACAATAACTGTAGCCCATGCATCTCTCAATCCTGGCATGTGTGCGTCATCGGCCCCGTTGCCCCGTCAACAATCGATCCGCATTTTTCTTCCACCCACCTGCACCAACAACACGTTTTCCCTTATCCGATCTCGATTTCTCTGACATCCGCATCCTCTTCCATCTCTGCTCCAATTTCCGTGATTGCACACATTCATCTTCTACAATGGACGCTACAACACAAGCTCAGCCTCTGGCCGACCGCTCCACCAACACGCACCTTGCCAACGCCCACACCGACAAGACAGACCTCAAGGCTGCCGATCTCTCATCGATGGACTACCATCGCCAGATGCTGCAGGGCAAGGTTGAGAGCGGCGAGAAGTGAGTTCCGACCGTGGATCCCAAAAGCAAGCCCGATAGAAGACTGACTGTTCTCGCACCAGGCAGCCTGGCGCGTATGTCTCGCCCTCGGACGACATCATGAGCCCCTGCACCAAGAAGCTGAGCGACATCAAGGGCAAGCGCTTCAAGAAGTACGTATTCGAGACCCGTGGGAACCATGACCGCGCCCGGCTAACATTGTTTTGCTACCAGCGCCGGCAAGCCTCAGTCGCTCTTTGCGAAGCTGGGCAAGAAGAGCTATGAGCAATCAACCGCCGAGCAGAGCCGAACCACCGAGTAGAGAGTCGATGAATTCTCTGGATCGTTCTGCTTGATGTATACCTGCTCGGATGGAATGGCGCTGGTCGCTGTTGCGGGAATCTCCGAGGCTCTGGCGCAATGGATGACCGGCGCTTGTTTATGACTGCCATGCCTATTTTGTGTTTTGCTTTGTGCTTGGGGGTTTGGTTAATGTTTTGGATCTTGGTTAATTTCGCTCTCTTTGAGCAATGGATGGTTTGGTGCATCGGAGATGTGGCCGAGAGCGTGTTGCTCCTCGTAGTTGTACATTTTTGTCCGTCGTAAATGCTCGATTGAACGAGCGAGATATCTCGATCTTCTCTACTTCTTTTCTTATTTTAATCTCCCCCTGTCTCTGCGATATTTCCTTGTTGGTTGTCTTCCCGGCTACGCCGTGGACCGAGGCAAAATCCCCTCGGCTTTCTCCACACCGCAGGCGCTACTCCGCAATCCACTTTATATCCAGCTCGCTCCCTCTCGTTCCTCCCCCATGCCCATCATGTCTGCCTCTACTCGTATCCCTCCTATCGCACAGCCCTTTGTCAGCGACCGGGCAAAGAAGACCCTCGACCAGGTGCGCATCCCCGACCCCCCCCCCCCCCCCCCCGAGCCCTCACTACCGCGGCACAGAAAGACTATTGCTAACCATCCGATCATTACCCAGGTCGAGGAATTCGTCGAAAAAGACTGTGTCCCCGCTGACGCCGTCTTCTCCGCCGAACTCGGCGAAGGCGAGAAGAGATGGCAGACCACGCCCGTGGTCATTGAGAAGCTCAAGGCCAAAGCCAAGCAGCTGGGCCTGTGGAATATGTTCTTGCCCAAGAGCCACTTCAAGCAAGGCGCCGGCTTCACGAATCTGGAATATGGACTCATGGCCGAGCTGCTCGGCAAGAGCAAGATTGCCTCGGAGGTGAGTCGCTGAATCGATGCATTGGGGAGAGTCTTGCCATGCTCATGCTCGATTTGCAGGCCACTAATAATGCGGCCCCGGATACGGGGAATATGGAGGTGTTGGCCAAGTATGGCAATGATGCACAGAAGCAGCAGTGGCTTACCCCGTTGCTGGATGGCACTATCCGCTCGGCTTTCTTGATGACCGAGCCGGATGTTGCTTCGAGCGATGCGACCAATATCGAACTGAATATTCGTCGTGAGGGCAACGAATATGTGCTGAATGGCTCGGTACGTTTCTTTCTTGTTTCGTTCTACATTTTCCTCCCACCACGTCTTCATTTCAGACTAATCCCTCCTAGAAATGGTGGTCCTCCGGCGCCGGTGACCCTCGCTGCAAGGTCTACCTAGTGATGGGCAAGTCGGACCCCAATAACCCCGATACCTACCGTCAGCAATCCGTGGTACTCGTCCCGGCTGATGCGCCGGGAATCAAGGTGCACCGTATGTTGCACGTCTATGGCTACGACGACGCGCCGCACGGCCACGGCCACATCACCTTCACCAATGTCCGGGTGCCGGTGTCAAGCATGGTGCTCGGTGAAGGCCGCGGCTTCGAGATTATTCAAGGCCGTCTGGGGCCGGGCCGAATCCACCACGCCATGCGCACGATCGGCGCCGCCGAGAAGGCGCTGGAGTGGCTGATCGCCCGCGTCAACGACGAGCGCAAGCAGACCTTCGGCAAGCCCCTGGCCGCACACGGTGTCATCCTGGAGTGGATCGCCCGTTCGCGCATCGAGGTCGATGCCGCGCGCCTGATTGTCCTGAACGCCGCCATCAAGATCGACCAGGGCGACGCCAAGTCCGCCCTGAAGGAGATTGCCCAGGCCAAGGTTCTCGTCCCGCAGACCGCGCTCACCATCATTGACCGCGCCGTCCAGGCCTACGGCGCCGCGGGCGTGTGCCAGGACACACCCCTCGCCTACCTGTGGGCCGGTATCCGGACGCTACGGATCGCCGACGGGCCGGACGAGGTCCATCTGCAGCAGTTAGGCCGTAGGGAGAACCGCGCACGCAAGGACGCCGTCACTGCGAAGCTGAAGTGGCAGCAAGAGGAGTCGGACCGTTTACTGATTGCCTCGGGGTACAAGCCGAAGAGCCATCTGTAGAAATCGGGGAATTCCAAGGTTGTTTATACGTTCGTATTGAGAATGAAATGTCAACGCTATTTTACTCGAGTTTCTGTTCTACGCTGCAAGTTTGTGAATGTTCGAGATGTGGTATTGCATCCGATGCTTACCCAAACGCCGGTAAATGTCTACTGAATCCAAAACGACTCGCAATCCCCTCAGACCCGATGATCATCAATCCTCCAGGCAAACCTGTTAAGACATGGACACGTAAAGTAAAGGTAATCGGGAAGAATCAGTCTATCGCGACACCCTCGATAGGTACATGGAAAGAAAAGGCGGATATAGGCATGAAAAAAAAAGCACTTTTAGTAGTAGTCCTCGCCTTCCTGGTCGTTCTTGCGCGTGCCCTTCGCCCGGCGCTTGTTGCCCTTGAAGTGCTTCTTGGAACCAGCACTCTTGACCTCCGATACATCGACGCCCCGCTCCAGAGCGACCATCAACCGCTCCTTGCGGCCCGTGAGCTGCTTGCGCATTTGCTGCCCTTGGTCGGTGTACTGGTGTTGGAAAGGCAGGGTCATACGGCCGGTGGAGCCGGAGGCATTACCAAAGAAGCCGCTGTCGATGTTCCGGGAAAGCTGACCTTGCGTCTCGGGCTCAGTAGGGAGAGCTTCAGCCGTAGAGATTTCCGAATCCAGGTCGGCATCGACGTCGACGATGGACTTGGCGAGCATGGCTTGGCGTTTCGGTGGGAGGTGGGCAATGTCATATAGATCCTCGTTGAAGACTTTCGGGTCGGTAGGCTCATCGCCGTCTGCCGGTGGAGGCGGCTGGCAGAAGAGAAGCTTGCCGTTCACGTAATCCTTGAGGACATACCGCGCGGCGCGGGACTCATCGGGTTGACCTAGACCCTGGGTGGAGAAGCCACGAGCCCGGGCGTAGGCCCGCAGAAGCTCACTGGCAGTCGGAATGCCAGTACCGCCCTCCTCAATAGGTCGAGTGTTGATCTTGACACCGTATACATTTTCGAGGAAATGTTTAGGGATGCGGTGTGCCACCAGGCCAGCGGGCCCCGTGAACTCGCGCTGCTGGTCAATCGGCAGGACACCGTTCACGACGAGCTCGGCCTTGGTCGTGGCAAAGTTCGGGAACACCAGACCAGGACAATCGCACAACATAATCTCTGGGGACAGGTATAATGTTTGGAAGTGCTTTGTCTTACCGGGGGTGGCAGACACGGAAACCTTCTTCGCGCCGAGCAGAGCGTTGATCGTGCTGGACTTGCCCACGTTGGGGTATCCAACTAGACCAATAGTTGTCTTTTGCTTAGAGCTTTCTTCGGTATTCTGGTTCTGCGGGAGGGTTTCGGGGGAATTGGCCAAGAAGAGCTCTTCCAGTTCGTCGACATCCAAAATGTGTGGTCCGAGTGATTGATCGGGATCGGCAAGTTTGCTGACTGGGACATCGTCCTCGGCAGCCTGCTCGCCTTCCTCGTCGCCGTCCTTTACATTGAGTTTCTGTGCTGACGAGGCGAGCTCCTCATCCTCCTCAGAGTCTTCCGCCTCCTCCAGCAACTGGGCTTCCTGTTTCTCCTTGGCCAGGTGAGCCGAGAAGAAACGGAAGTTAATGTTGTGTTTCTCGAAATACTCTGCCCAGGCTTCTCGCTGCTTCAGCGTCAACATGTCGGCCTTGTTAACCAACAGCAAGTTCTTCTTGCGAGGGTCGATCTCCTTCACATAGTGCTCCAAATCCTCCGAGCGGAACTGGAGCGGGTTTCGAGCATCAACAATCTGCACGACCAAATCGGATCGCTCAATCACACGCCACAGCTGGCGCCAAACCTCCAAATTTCGCTCGAACGGAGTCATTAACAGATCATTATTCTCCTGCAGCTCCGCCAAACCCCGTCGCCATTCCAACAGACTCTCACGCTCCATGACTTCGAGTTGTTGCCGAGTAGTCGATTGGTCCCATTTGGGTCGGCGGGGGACGGTCACGCGGTCCTTGTTCTTCCGTTGTTTTTTGATTGTCGACTTCTCCTCCGAGGCGGAAAGGAGGTATGGGTTCTTCTGGTCAGAATGAATGATCTTGACGTTGTTGATTTTTTCGGCGGTAAAGTCGGTACCGGCCAGCTCGGCAGTGGTCAAAAACTCATCCAGGGCAGCCTGCTCGGTGATCGAGCGCATTTTCACCCATGATGCCTCCTTGGCCTCGTTGGTGATGTAGGTCTCGCCATTCACGCCTTTACGCGCGATAGCGTTGTTGTGGGAGGCCTTCTTTTGGCTCGACGCTTTGCCCTTGCCAAAACGATCGTTCATGAGGCTGTTGCCCAGCCCCACGGAGTTTTTGGATTTAGCCAACACCATGGTGAATGTGGTTATCGATGGGTGGTGTGAAAGAGTCGTGATTGATAATTGACCCCGCCTGAAAAAGATTTGGATTCGGGATAAGATAACGCTGACTCAGCACACTGGAGGTCCTTCATATCACTACCATCATTTGGTATGGATTGTATAAATCTTGGATATTCTCTAGCCTGGCACAGATTATTCCTCAGACCTACTTTTACCATACCATCATGAATTAAACTAAGCGAAAACAAATGGTTCGCCACACTGAGGACCCGAGGGGCTTGGGCAGCGATAAGCCCCACGTGACCCTATCAATCCCACTTTTTTTCGCTTTTTTCGATCGCGACAACCACTTCACCAGCCCATCATGCCGCCCCGACAGTGGATGTATGTTGATGTATCATGGATTTGTGCTTCCTAGCTGACTCCGCCTAGTGACAAGAAGAATGCGAGCACTTTCCAGCTCTTTCACCGGTCTCAAAATGATCCGCTAATCCACAACACCGACGCGGAGGACCGAGTCCTTCACCAAGTCTCCGGCCCCGCCCCTACACCCTCATCTGCATCGACAGCCTCGCAAAAGCCATTCCGCAACCTGTCTGATCTAAAATCGGAGTTCAATGACCAATCCATCCGCCGTAATGAGGGTGAAGCTGCCAACCATGGCATTTACTACGATGACTCCAACTATGACTACATGCAACATTTGCGTGATCTCGGCACTGGTGGGGGAGACGCATACTTTGTGGAGGCCAAGCCTGAGAAGGGAAAAGGCAAGGCCAAGGGATTGAAGTTGGAGGATGCATTGCGCCAAGTGTCCTTGGATGAAGGCTCACAGAGTGCCTATGGATCGGAATATGGCGACATGCACTCGACCACATCGTCCTTTGTCCGCAAGCCTACCTACCAAGATCAGCAGAATGTTCCCGACGCCATTGCAGGATTCCAGCCCGATATGGACCCACGACTTCGTGAAGCCTTAGAAGCTTTGGAAGATGAGGAGTTTGTAGACGATGACGACGATGAACTCTTTGGCGAGCTGACTCAAAATGCCGAGGAGCTGGAACAGGGGGACTGGGAAGATACCATCTTTGATCACGACGAGGAGGATGACGGATGGGAATCGGATGCGACTGAAAAGGCACCAGTGCAGACAGACAGCACCGAGGCTCGCGAGCAAGTCTCCGGGGTGGACCTTCCACCCGGTGAGATGCCCGAGCACGACCAGCCCGCGCCCGATCTACAGCCGTCTGACCAAGGATGGATGAACGAGTTTGCCAAGTTCAAGAAAGACGCCAAGAGTGGGAAAGCCGCTGCGCCAGCGGCACCTACCATCGCCCCGTCTGAGCAGCAAACTCTCGCATCTACTATTTTCACCGCTGGAGGAACGCCTGTGCGCCGCAAGAAGCGCAAGGGTGCCATGACCAACCCCTCCGCGTATTCGATGAGCTCGTCAGCTTTGGCTCGTACGGAGGGTCACCGACTTCTTGATGACCGGTTTGATAAGGTTGAACAAATGTATGCGCTGGATGAGGAAGATGAGTTCGATGACAGCATGTCCATGGTCAGCGGCATGACTGGTGCCACGGGCATGACAGGCATGTCTGCTGCATCCTCCCAAGCACCCAGTCTGGTGGATGCAGGCGGAGCAGCTGTGTCACGCAGCGACTTCCATAATGTCATGGATGACTTCCTCGCCAGCTGGGACGACAACACCAGTGCCCAGGCCAAGCGCCGGGGCGCCAAGAACAAGCGCGGTAAGAATGGCAACGAGGCCATCGGCATCCGCATGCTAGATGAAGTGCGCAGTGGCTTGGGGCCAGCCCGATTCTCGGGCAGCTCCGGGAAAGTCCCTGGGCGTGCCTAGTGGAATTTCCACCGATATGATATTGAATGGACCCCAATCATGACCCGGCGTTTGGTTTTGCTTTTACGATATCATTGTTCTTCCGGCATGTTAGGAGTGACCGTGCAGCTCGAGTTAAAAGTGAGATTTTCTTTTCTACCTACCCGCCATGAGTATATCCTGCAATGTCGGCCAGGAGTCGATTTGTATTGACTCCACACTCTGTAGTAAGCACCCTTGGTGCTCGGCATAGAAGATCGACAAAATTCCTGCCTTTCGCGCGGCTTGAATATCTCGGACCTCGTTATCTCCAAAATATACCATGTCATCGGCGGAGATTCCAAATCTCTCCAGGACCACCGCGAAGAGCCCATCGGGTTTGGCCGTGCCAATCTCATTTGTGGTCACCAGCACATCAATATACGGCTCTAAGCCTAGTTCCCGGACCGTCCATCGCTGTGAATCGTCCGGTCCTTCGGTCACAACAATCACGCTCTTCCCAAGCCGTCGAAGAGTCTGCAGCAGGGAAAGCACCCCCTGCTTTAAAGCCAGATTCGATCGCAACGAGAATTGATATACCTCTAGCAAGGAATCGACAAATTCACCGATGCTGCCATCACGAGCCAGCCCCTGTGTTTCGAGAAGCCGTGTGAATCGCTCACGACGGTACTCCGTCGACGTTCGGCCATCCGTGAAGGCATCCGCTGTTGCATCGCGGAGAATGGCTCGGTAGTGGGTTTTGAGTGTGTTGACATGGACACCGAATTCGGCTTGAATGGCTTCGAAGACAGTGTGCGAGGCCTGTGCCGAGGCTTTGCGGAATTCGTGCAGGGTGTCATCCAGATCGAAGCCGAACCACGTCTTGGATAAAAGGACTGACTGGATATCTAGAGGCATTGCACGTGGAATGTTGCAGAATAGGAAGTGGTAGGTGCATTGATATTTCAACTGGGATTTGTATTTCTAGTGGGGATTGTCACTGATGGCGTGATATCTGATCTCTTCCCCGCAAGTCCATTCTCATTGATCCGTTCATACACTCTTTATGTTCAAGACACCCGGGGGTCTCCATACAAAACAATCCTTTCTCGTTGGACAAGTAATAGTCGACGGCACCAACATGCCATCTCGATCCCCGTTCTCATGTAGGCGTTTACGGGTTGTTGTTATCCTTGGGGTGCTTCTTATGGCCGCAACCGTTGCGCGAACGTGACCCCTGCAGCCTGTGATTTTCTTTATACTCGGTATACTCCGTGGGGTTGGATATCTGTTGGTTGTAAGCCCAGCTGCCTGTTGATCTCCAGCCTCGCCCCCTGATCATGCCTCCGCTTGTCGGGGTATCAAGCTTTGCTTGGGCCCGAGGAGATGACCCACGGTCAGGCTGGTTTCCCAGGCTGAAGATGTTCTAGCGAGGGATGATTCTTTCAGTGGCAACGTGGGTTGGATGCCCAGCCTATCTATCTCCAGCTCGTCTCTGCCCCGGCGTCCCTGGCCGGACTCTCGTGAAAAAAGTATTAGATTCTAGATATAGTACACAAGATCACGCTCAATATACAGAGATGTATCGGTCCACGTTCAAGTGGCATGGTGGAGACCCTTCTGGTAGATCACAGAGCACCACCGACTTTCTCAACAATCCACATTGCCAGCCGCACATTCCACCCCACACGCCGCTCCGTGCGCATCAGGTCTTCCCGGGAAACGGGGCTGGCATCCTTCTGAAGTCTCTCGGTTTCCTCGCCGAGCTTTCGTTTGAGTTCCTGGTCATTGGTCACAACCAGTGCGCCAACCTCAATGTCTAGGCTGTAGCTTCGCTTCGTGTAGTTGCTGCTGCCAACAAAGGTAAGACTGGGGTGCTCTTCGTGCGGCAGAGTGATCCATAAGCCCTTTGCATGGTACGTCCACCCGTCGGGGGTACCGACCGTGCCGCGGCGCCACTCTTTCAGTTGGATGGAATTGGTCGCCTGGGCCTCCGCGATACGGTCGAGGAACCGCGCCGAGAGATGCGTATAGGCAGCGGGCAACATCCCTGACACGCCGGGGGATCCGTAAAATCCATTTGCCCAGGGAGACGCAGTCAACACCGTGCCCTGGGTGGTGGATGGCGTGTCGGAGGTACTGGACGTACTGGAGATCAGCTGGGAAGACAGAACCGGATGGATATTAAAGTATCCGGCAGTGAAGAGCCAGCGAGCTCCGGCGAAGGCAGACGACCCAGACAAGAGTTGCAGGATACTGGTGACGGCGGGGAACTCGGTGGAGGTATCGGGTTTGAGTAGTGGGGTGAACTGTGCCACGGGGTATACAAAGGTTTGATCAGACGAGGGAATCGCGGGCTTATTGTCGGAGGCTTGGATGAGTGGATTGAGAACAGTGGATGCATATCCAATAAATTTGTCAGGGCTTTCAAGAGGCGATGGGCCTCCATTGGCTGTCGGCCAGTCAAGGAGATAGCCAGACACGCTGTGAGAGTCTGGCAGAACCCGGAAGCTGAGACTGCAGACCGCATGGTGGATTCGAGCGTAGTAGTCTGTGAGCGCCTTGGAGTCAAAGACGTGATATCGATCCAGCCGGTTGGTGAAGTAGTCTTGGGATAGATTCGCGCTATAAGATTTGTTAGCATCCGCGATCCAGAAATACATTGCGGCTCTTCCATACCCTGAAATGATAATCTCATCGTCAATCCCATACAGCTTCATATGTTGCAGCCCCCAGCCCTCATTAATCCGACGGGGTATCCATTTCTTCCGCAATCCAGTCAAGTTGGGAGTATGAAACATTCGAATGTCAACCCGTTCTGATCCATACTCCGCCACCAGGGAACAAAGCAACGAGGCGCACGAAGGATTGGGTGTTTCTCGAGTGCCGCGCAATGCATCGGTGAGGATCGAAATCTTCAGGTCGGGGTTGTCGCGTAGAGCATGCGACAGAGTTTCGATTAGCTCGTATTCGGTCTTGCCAATGTATAGTGTAGAAAGATAAATGCGACGTTTGGCGTTGCGGATTTTATTCTGCGGAGTTGATAGTCAGTCATCGGGCCTGTGCAGGTCTTTGGCCACATCCGCGAGGTGCGCGCACCTTCAATGTGGAATAGAAGTTGGCAGGCGAATCCAAGATATTAATTCGAGAGGCCGGGATCTCAAATCGGGGTGCAATGCGATCTAGCTCAACGGCGATCCCCCCGAGAGGAGTAGGTGAAGATGTGGCGGCGGTACTGCTGCCAGTATGCGCCGAAAACTTGCGATCATAGAGCTTCCGGCGCACAACCTGGCGATGAGCCGTACAGCGAAGTGTCTGGCCTCCGATGCGACCGAACATGGCGATGTTGCGCCTCGAGGAAGAATCTCAATTGGGAAGCGTGCCCAGATAGATGCAAACACTGCAAACTGCGCGACTTCCTTTCGCTCATCTCGACCAAACTTCACCTTCCGCTTCACTTGCACCACCAAGATGTCGACCATTCTGAGGACGCTGCGCAACTTGCGCCAGATCGGCTTGAAGGTTGGTGCTGCGCCAATTGCCTTGTGAGAAGCTCGGTCGCTAATCCGTCGATCCAGGAATATGGCCACCAGATGCAGGTACGATAGGGACCCCCGCGGATACCTAGGATAACATGAATTTGGAGGGATATGGAGACTAACGAGTCCGTCTTCTGCTCGGTCTCTATAGTACATAGGTACGATGGTCCTTTCCTGGTTCTCCCCTCGGTGCACAGCTGACCAATGACTGTTTCACGATTACAAGGTGATACCAAAGCCGGCACCCTGATCGGAACCGACCGCTTCGGCAACAAGTACTTTGAGAACAACGAGGAGCTGCCTCGTAAGTCAAACGATGCGCCAATGAACAATATACCCGACCTAGGAAATTGACGATTTCCCTGCAGTTCGGACACGATGGGTCGACTACAAGGAGGCCGAGTACGACGCATCTCACATCGAGCCCGGCTGGTGAGTATTCAAGTGCGACCAAGTACCTGTACGTAAACTCACTCGATATAGGCACGCCTGGATCTCCTATCTGGTTGACACTCCCCCGACCGCCGACAAGCTCATGCAGGCTGGCCACCGCGCTTGGGAGCTGCCCGAGCACCGCCCTAACCCTACCCTCAGCCGCGCTGCATTCAAGACTTACTCCACGTGTGTATTTTTTCAAGACGTTGAATTCGTGCATCGACTGACCTGTATCCAGCACCCGCCCCAAGTACACTGCTTGGGCCCCCGTTGCTGCTCCGCGGTAAATCCCTTGACCACAGGGCTAACAAAAATCGAATCCAACTACGATATTACTGCCTGATTCCGTTTCGTTCTAGATCACCTCAACCGGGTCTGCTTGATTGATGTATATAAAGTCGTACTGCCAGTGTTTTTCCAAGTCTAGGTTCTAAAACTTCAAAGCCTTTCATTCCTAATTAACCTAGCCACCATGCCCGATCATCATGCGCTGGGCACCCAAAATTAGACCTGGTATCTCGTGTGTTGAAGACGATAAAGGGCGCAAAACAGAACTATTGCGGGGAGATCAAGTAGATACAAGAAAGATCAGGGTGAAAAGAACCACAATAACATTGCTGCATTTTTTTTTTCAAAGAACATAAAGCCCAGACCCAATGTTCGACCAGTGGCGAATCGGTCGACGATCTTCGAGTTCAATGCACCACCATAGAACCTCCTTCAACTTGTCGATTTGCTCACCAGCTTCATAGGCACGCGAAAGAGCATACCAGGCATCGGAGTTATCCCATGAGCTACCCAACTTGGTCAGCGAGGATAGAAGGCCGTAAGCGCGGTCTCGGGCTGCAAGGCGATGAAGATGCCGAGGGTCGACGTCATGAGGGGAAGCAGAAGCCTCGGTTGGCTTTGGCTTTTCTGCCACATCGGGAACATTGAACTCATCGGCTGAGACAGCTTTGGCTGTCTTTGGCTTGGTGGCCTCCGCTAATAATGAAGTACGCGAGATGTCGAGATCCACGTCCGCATTGCTTGGCTCGGGAGGGAGCGTCTGGTCCCAGACATCCAGGAGAAGATTCGCAAGGCCAATAGTTGCGGTGGGGTTGTCAGCGTGGCGAAGGAGTGCATCCTCAAAGTGCTTGATCGCCCGGTGCGGGTTCGACTGAGCTAGCGCCAGTAGACCTTGTTCTGCCAGAACATCCGCCCACAGTTCTTCAGGGCATTTGGCCGCAGTCCAGCCACGGTGAGTGAAAGCGCGCGCGGAAGACTCAAAAGAAGCAGCGATGGTTTCCGCCCGCGACGTTTGCTTCCACGCTTCTTCACAGGCTTCACGAGCATCGTCAAACAGAGATGCTCGTCGGTAGAGACCGGCAATGATCAGCCAAACTTTGACGAGCAGCGCAATGGCGTGCTTTTGGGACTGAACGAGAGAGAATTTTGTGATGGCATTGGTAGGAGAGTCGAATCGGTACGAGGTTGGAAGCCGGACATCCTGCTGCGGTGGTTGTTGCTCGTGACCAGCGGGATAGGGTTGTTGCCTATGATTCATGTTATGGGGTATCGGCCGCAAAGGTTGCTTGCCATTCGGAGAAGTGGACACGGGAGTCGAGGTTTCTGACAACGCAAGTCCAATCTCGGAAGAGTCAGCACCGTTAGGTAGCGGCGGATCCGGTGTCCGGGGCTTCTCCCCTCGGTGGAAACTGCTGCTCCGCTTCTTCAGTCTCTTGGAGTCAGACCGCCCAAGCGTAGATAGCCTTTCATTATTTTCGTCCGTAACCTGAATCGCGGGTGCATCGGTTCCGTTGGTATGGCCATTTGGAATAGAGGGCACTGGCGGGTAAGAATGAGTTGACAAGTCGCCGCGACGTTCTGGTAGCTGGGAGGACCTGTTGCGGCTGAAGATACTACCACGGAAGCTCTTAGTTGTGCCGGCAGAACTCTTCGGGGGCACAAGATGTTCAGCTTTGGATGTCTTGTTGTCCCCAGCCTCGAGATTCAGATCCTGGAACAAACTACCAAAAAGACTCAGCAACTGGCTACTTTGATTGACGGCAGCTTCAGGACCCTCGAGCATTTCGACAAATGCCAGCTGTGTGATGCGGGTCTCCAGAATACGCTCTTTTTCTCGGCCTTGCAAGCGGCTGACAAGCGAGCGCTTGAAGCCATTTGCGCTATGTTGTGATTGTCTCGAAGCACGACGTTGGTCACGTGTGTTTGTCGAGAATATTTCCGGTGGGAAATGCTCAAAAGCAGCCTCACATGAACGTTCAGCGATCTCCGTCTCTGTCTTTGCGCTAAGCAGAAGCGCCAACAAGTGCCATAGTGGTACTAAGTCCCGTTCCTTGGAGAGGTCTTCAGAACTGGGGGCTGAACTGTGTGGGGTTAATGCAGATTTGACGTAGTCAATCGCTGTGTCAAGATCTCGGTTCTCAGCAAGCGCGATGGAAAGTGTATAAAGGGATGCGTAGTTGAACTCATCTCCCAATTCAGGAGAAATACTCTTTTCCAGGTAGTCAATCGCCTCTCCGCGAATCTCATCACGAGACTCATTTAGAGGGGTATAGTTTGCCCAGTTGGCAAGTCCTACACCAACTGCTCTATACGCAGTGGCCAGGACGGAAAGCGATACTTCCGGCGAATTGGCAGAGGTGGAACCCTGTGAAAGTAGTAACTTGCCGTTGGTCCGATCCTCGACGTGTTTTGTTATTTGCTTGTCGATATACTCTCTGATCAGTTCGGTCAAGTCCCTGGCCTTTTGGGCTTCTTCAAACGAGCCGAGATAGCTTAGCAGTGTGACGCCTTCGGAAAGGGTCTGAAGCAGGATTTCGTCCTTTTCCAATTCTCCGAGCTCGGCCGATTTTTCTGCTCGGTCCTTAGCGGCAATGACAATCTCTATGTAAGAATCGAGCGCCTGGATTGCAAGGTCAAAGTCTGTCAAGGCCGAATGAACATGGAACAGGCGTCGCAGAATCAAATGCGAGTGATAGGTCTTGCTTGCTGCCCGATACAGAATCTACATTGAATGTGTCAGTGCGGCTGCGCAAGGGGGTCGATCATTCCTACTTACGTCCAAAACATTCCGGCCTACAGCATTCTGGCCCCCTTCGCCGAAGTCCTGGTCCTGCCAGTGGGGACCACAGAGGACTTCCCAATTGCTGATGACTTGTTCCACCCATTCCTCAACTTCGGAGTTGTTGGAGCTGGCGGTCGGGAATTTGACCTCGCGAAGGAGGTTGCCTTCACAGATGGACTCAATGCGGCGCAGTTCACTGGCAAGCTGGGGACGCTCGGGCCCGTCACCGGAAGGTGTATAAGGCAGGTTGTCCTGAAGAACCGTGGTAAGGAACCCGTAGTACGCTTTCCAGATTGTAGTCCGGGGCACCTGGCCGTTGAGATCGGCGTTGGCGGATTTGGGAGAGGCTAGTCCCTGCTTGACCGCGGGGTGGACAGACCAAAGTCGGAACAAACGAAGCGCGATATCCACATGAGCATTGACCGAGTTGGGGGAGTTTCTTCTGGCCTCCTCGCTCGACATCAGCGCACCTCTGCCCAGCATGGTCTCGGACCAGTTGAGGAATTGAGTGTTGGCATTCGCGGTGAGCCTTCCACTGCTCAGCCACGGCTCCAAAGCACCGAATGTCTGCAGTGTCTCGTCGATTTCAGCGACAATTGATTGCGCACAACCTGCCTTCAGATGAGCTTGTGGTCTCTTAGCTAGCATAGATCCAACCCACCCTTGATGTAGCAACCCTTGACGAGACAGATCTCAGTCCACGCGGACAATTCACCTTCGTTCAACAAGGTCTCCACTGAGGAGGTGAAGTCCTTGGGTAGACGGCTAGCAGCCAGCCCTGGTTCGTTGAGGGTCCAATGAATCCATCCCAAGCATACACGCGCCTGGAGAATCTCCTGCGGGGTCCCATCGGTGTTTTCGATAGTCGTCAATAGAGCAGGAATCAGCTCCGGAAGATTGGGAGTGGATGCAGCCTCTGTGCTGGTGGTTTGTGATCTGTATGCAACCACTCGGGATTCGGCTGTCGCGGTCTGGATAACACCTGGGGGAAATTACACCCTTAGCGTCATCCACTGGGCGCGGGCATCACCAACTTACAAGTCCGTTGTGGTGAATGCTTCGTGACCTTTCGGATCAACTCTGGGACCTCATCCCATTTGCCCTGGGCTCGCGCTTGATCCAAAGCCAGGACATAGCGCTGTCCCTTCTCGGCATTACCTCCCTGGCCGCTCGTGTCAGTTGTTTATCCACGGAGATCAGGATGACTGCGGAGGGGCAGAGCAGCGTGTCAAGGACAATCCAACGTACCGCCATGGTTCAGAGGAGAGGGGAAGGAGCAAGAGAGATGCAGGAATGACAATGGGCCCTGCGCGGTCCAGCGCATCGTTGACGGCCGAGATGATCGTCCAAGGGGTGTGGAGCATTTTACGTGCCGCCCGTAATTTATGTACCGAGGCTTCATGCGAAAAAAACCCTAAAATACCGCTGCGCTTTTTTATCTTCCGACACAACATTGAGTCTCGTCGATCGTCGCGGGACACGAGGATTAGCAGATCGCCATGACCTCTACGACTCTGCGTGCCGTCACGCACCGTCTGACAACCACGCCCGTCGATCAATTGCCCTCGATAGCCTCGTTCCTGGCGACTTCCTTGAGCGATTGCGCCGAGCTTCTCTCCACCCCGCAAGCCCAGAAATCGGGTAAATTCGAGTCCGACAATGCAGTGCAAGTACACAAGCTTAAGACTCGATTGGCGAGTTTATTGCAGGACCGCAGTGTCGAGGGTCGATGGACGGCGGTGGTCTTGGCGAAGGCCGCTGTCGAGGCCGGACAATGGGAAATTCTGCGGGGATACGAACCCATCGTGCGCAGTTTGATCGGAGTACTGGCGGTATGAAGAAATTCGAGGCTTCATAGCGAGTTGGTTGTTGCAGCTTAGCTAACTCTTCACTTCGCCAGAAACCTGACCCGGCCTCCACGAGGAAGATGTGTATTATCACATTGACACGCATCTTTCACCTCACCTACCAGTATCCGACTTTGGTTCGCGAGATCACGACTCCCCATTTACCGGGGTTCATTACAGCGGCTCTGAACTTGATTTCAGTCTTGGTGAAGCTCCCCTCGGGATCGAGCCGCAAAGCTAAGGTGAACTCACCATTTACGGAAACCGTCTTGCACGCGGTGTTGGAATTGATGCCCCGTCACCCCACGATTTTCCGCCCCTTTGGTCTCCAACTGCGGTCTCTATTGACGGAAATTATTGGCTCTTCTCCGCCTGCATACTTCCCGGGCCCGGTAGTTGATGTTGCGGAACAAGTGTTTTCTTCTCTGCACAAATGCGCACCGAAGGACAAGGCTGGCACCGGCTGGTCTGATGACTGCAGGTCGACTATCTTATCCATTCACAGGACTGCTGATCATGTCTTTCGAGCTGTCGTGGAGCAATGGGAATCGGTCGATACCACCTTGGCTCCAGCTCGGCAAACCCTCAGCAAAGAGGTGGCAGATGACGGACCCGATTCTCTCCGTTTCCCGGGTTGGAAAGGTATTCACTCCGGTACTGATCGAATCGTTGTGCTCTTGCGGATACTTTCCCGTTTCATTTCCATGCCATCTGCTGCTCCAGTTGCCCTTCCTCTGGGTACGATCCTTGACTTGACATCTCGTCTTACCTCCGTGACTGCGCCGCTCGATAGTGCTGAGGGCTCCCAGAGTGGCGTTCAGGTGAACTCTCAGATCGGCCGCGAGGAACGAGAGATGCTATGGATTGAGCTGCCTCGCATTCACATTGCCTCCATGGACTTGCTCGAGCATGTGGCAAGTGTCCTGGACAAGAGCGCTACCTCCATCACGCAAACCATGCTGGAACAGGTTACTTGGGTCTTCCGCAACGAAAAGTCTTGCCGCGATATACGCTCGGCTACTTATAATTTGCTCACGATTCTGGTTAAACTAAATGGCCCCAGTATGACCAAACAAAGCGTTTCCCCCATTTCACATGTTCTTCACTCGGCCTGTGTGGATATTCTGCCCTCTAGCGGCTCGGGTATCGAGTCAAACTCGGTTGATTCCAAGACCAAGAAGGGCGGGCAAACCACAGCAAACGCAGACTCCTTCTTGAACCCCGAGCTTCAGAAAAATCGCCTGTCGCAAAGTGGTTCTCGATCTACGGAACTCAGGCAAGCGGCTTCGGACTTTCTCCAAAGTGTTCTCGTGTCTGTTCCCTCGGATCTCGTGGCGGCATCGACCCGGGCTGAAGTTGATCGCACGATAATCTTGACTGCCGACAAAGATGCAATGCTCGCTAGTGTCCTCAATCCGATACCTGCCACAAAGGGCCGTGGAGCTGCTGCGAGTATCATGCCTTTCCTGGTACAAGGTTACTCCGATCAAATGGAGGTGGAGGCTTTGGTGCGACCGAGAATGCCAGTCCTTATTACTGCGCCAGAACTCGACGCTTGTGCCGAGATGGACGAGGAGGAAGCAGATGAGATCGCCGATGAGGCATACCATGCTGCATCTGAGACCACGGGTTTCTTGAAGGAACCGGTGGCTACGCCAGTTGAAACCGAAAAGCAGCGGTCGCCGCCTGTGACTGACCCGGGGGCACACTTGCAGAAGCGTACATACGTCGAGGAATCTTCCCTTCCGCCGTCCAGCCTCCCAGCCAAGTCGGAGTCGCAACCCGCCCAAAACAAAAAGGCCCGTTTTGAGGAAACTGTATCCACTCCGAAGGGAGACCCCGTTGTTGTGACACAATCTTCGACTGTTGCATCTCAGTCGGCTCAGACTGTTTCATCCAATCCTCGGAGTGAGACTCAGGTCACCTCCCAAGTGACAACAACGGCCGGACCACAGGCGGCTGCTGATGCGCAATTATCTGCGGACGAAAGTGATGATGAGCTCCCAGCTCTAAATATTGACTCAGACACGGACGAAGAGGATGACGAAGACGTCACGATGGACGGATAAATCTGTATATATATATATATATATATGTCTATATTGCCAAAAGTTGACCATATTACACCACAACGCTAAGTGACGGTAAATTGGGCACCGAAAACGGCTACTTTTGACGCCATTTTAAGCGTCCTATTTGTCGGGTACGGACGGTTTGGATCCACCGTATACGAATAGGAGCCAATGGGCCAAAGGATGTGGGTAAATTCAGATAACTAGTTAACTAGTTAACGTAACCCGTAAGCGAGCTGCCATTGTAAGCGAGCTGCCACCCCACCAAAAATCACCTCCCCAATCTCAACCCTACTATTTCAAACGCCTACAATGCCACCAAATCGCTCCCAAAACGGCCAAAAAAAGGCTGAACAGGAGGGTAGAATCTTATTAGCTATCCAAGCTATTCAGAATCAACAAATACCCTCGGTCGCTGCTGCGGCAACCGAATTTAATATCCCCCGCTCTACACTACGTACCCGTCTCGCTGGTGTTACCAATCGCGCTGCCACCAGAGCAAATAGCCATAAATTGACCCAAATCGAAGAGCAATCGCTCATTAAATGGGTGGTTTCTATGGATACGAGAGGTGCCCCGCCCCGCTAGTCTTATGTGCGAGATATGGCCAATTTGCTACTCGTAGAGCGGGGTGAAACCCCCCCCCCAACCGTCGGATCAAAATGGGTATATAATCTTATCCAGCGCACACCGGAGCTAAAAACACGTCTCTCTCGCCGCTACGATTACCAACGTGCGCAAAACGAAGATATAAACCAAATTCGGTAGTGGTTTACCCTAGTTTCCGACACAATTGCGAAGTATGGCATCGTTACCGACGATATATATAACTTCGATGAAACTGGGTTTGCTATGGGGATGATCGCAGCAACCAAAGTAGTCACTCGCGCTGACTATTATGGACGCGCTAAGCTACTACAACCCGGCAACCGCGAGTGGGTTACTAGCATTGAATGTATCGGCGCATCTGGATATATATCCCCGCCATACCTTATCTTCAAAGCTAAGCGCTATATCTCTGGCTGGCTAGATGATCTCCCTACTAGCTGGGGCATCGATATAAGCCAAAATGGCTGGACTAGCGATGAAATTGGGTTAAATTGGCTACTTCGACGGTTCATCCCAGCTACTACGCCCCGGTTACTAGGGCGATATCGGCTTTTGATACTAGATGGCCATAGTAGCCATCTTACCCCCAAATTCGACCAAATCTGCGCACAAAACGATATTATACCTCTTTGTATGCCAGCGTATTCATCTCATCTACTACAACCACTAGATGTGGGGTGTTTTAGTGTTTTGAAACGCGAGTATAGCAAATTGGTAGAGGGGTATATGCGCACTAGGGTCAACCATATTACCAAGCTAGATTTCTTAGCTGAATTCCCTACTGCGTACGCTGCTTGCTATAAACCGGACACTATAAAAAACAGCTTCGCAGCTACCGGTTTAGTACCATTGGATCCCAATCGGGTAATCGATACCCTAAATATCTATCTCAAAACACCGACCCCCCCCCTTAGCAGCGACAGCGATTTTTCGATGAAAACCCCTCAAAACCCTAAACAATTGGGTAAACAAGCATTATCTATAAAAGCGTTACTTCGGCGACGCTCAGCAAGCCCTACTAGCCCTACCCAGCGCGCATTGGACCAAATTGTGAAGGGTTGCGAGATGGCTATGCATAACGCTGTATTTCTGGCGTACCAAAATGAGCTATTGCGCAATGCCAACGCAAAGCAGACCATAAAACGCGCCAAATCTGCGCAGCAACTGCTATATAGAGATGGTTTTATAGCTGGCGACGCAAATCAGCTAGTATTGGATGAAAAAAAGCAGCAAAAACAGCCAGCGGAGCAGCCAGCGGAGCAGCTAGAAACGACGCAATCACTACCTCATCGGGCGCCCCCGCGATGCACTAACTGTTTTGAAGTGGGGCATAAGCGGACACAGTGTAAAAAACACACTGGATAGCTTTTTTTGTATTTAAATGGCGTTTTGGTTGAATAAAATTGGATTAAATTTACCAGATTTAGTTGGGGTGGCAGCTCGCTTACAATGGCAGCTCGCTTACGGGTTACGTTAGTTACTGTCTAAACTGCTGACAAACAGGGGTTTACAAGGAGTGCGTGCCATACGTAAGCAAGCGATTGATGCCTAACAATATCAAGCATCCAGTCCTCGGACGGAGCAGGATGACTAAACGGCCAATACTGTCATGAAACCCACACCTCTTCGTCCGCTTAGGTCAGCCAATAGCAATCCAGAGTCCCTTCGAGTCCGTTTCTCACGGGAAGCTCCCTGACGGTCACGTCGCTGTGTCACTGTTGAGGCTGCATTCTTTCGATTTTTCTACGAATCTTTTCCAATACAAAATTTTGCGCAGTCATCATAGACGGCATCAAGGGAAATACAGTCAGCAATTCGCTGAGAAATTCTAGATCAAAGCTCCAATGTATCATGCCCTTTTTGCTCATTTGAGGCAAGGGAAAGCCCACGAAAAGGGGATCACTAAGCGCACGAAACTAACGAAAGAAGTGGTTGCAAAAAAGATCTGAACAGCGGCTAGTCAAAGCCCTTGATAAACAGTAAGACAAAAAATAACAAAAACGCACCTCAAAAAATACATCACTGGTATGCAAGAAACGCAATTATACTACAGTAGCCGATGCACTAAGTAGCTAGATCGTCAGGCTAGGTAGCCAATGCCATCAAACATCATTGGTACCAGTTCCCGGACAACAAATATGTGAATGAGACAGTAACCAGAAAAAGATGAGCGTCATTTAAGAGGCTTAGACACATCCTGTACGGCAATTCTTGCCCCGCCCCCCACCTTCTCTCTTCTCCCTCTCTGGCCTTCAAAATCATAAGGTAACAGAGTCGAGGTTCTCTGGCATACAGTCCAAGATAGACTTGGGTTCAGCTTTGAATTCCAATGCCGCTGCCCGGTCACCTTGCACCAGCATGTTGGACCCCAGCAACTTGGGGATTTCGCCGTAGCCAGCCTCTTCAATTGGTACACTGCGCGGCTCGGAAGACGGCAAGATGCCATTCTTGTTTAACGTTAAGCATACTAGGATTGACTTGCTTAATGTCGTCCTCAGAGGCGTCCTATCTTTTGTGTCAATACCAACTGACTTTTCTAACAGATAGCTGGGCCAGGGCTTATCAGGTACACATATTCCAGGTCTTTCCATAGCGCGCACTTTCCAATTTATCATAGAAAGCACATAGCTAAGTGAAGGCTAATGGTCTCGTGAGGTGAAAGCTGCCTTGCTCGGTGGCTTCATTGTCCGTTTTAATTTAAAACTAACCTGTCCGGGCGCTCATCGGCGGAAAAATCGAATTGAAAATTAGGCGATCATCAGACAGGTATGTACGTGAAACCTTTGTTAAATCATAGAAGGTATGTTTGCAATATGAAGAATTTTCGCCTCAGTTGTAGGGAGGAAAGCGTCACCGGCTGCTCGATATTATAGGCACATTATATAGTTAGAGGTCCTTTTAACAGGCAGCTGCTATTAGGGTGTTATGGCAGGTTGGGTTTATGAACCAGGAAGCGGGCGCGACTAAGCCTCAATAGCAAATGATCAATGACGGCAGACCGAACAGACCCTCCTAAACAGGCTCTATGTCCCCGACAGATATCACATCTCTGTATGTGCGATATACTTTCTTAAGGAGGCGAGGCGTTTCTTATGCATCAGTCTAGCCTGGTGTGGTCCGTATCTTCAGGGAGAATAGAGGCTTCATTGCAGCTAAGCCAATCTTGCCTGGATTTCAAAGACGTCAACTTAAAACAAGTATATTAGCACAGGTATGTCAGCGAACAGATACATTTGAGGATAAATTTGAGGAGGGACTTGGGAAGTAACCTAACGAGTCTCAGAATGAAAAAGCGATAACTTTCATTGTGACCTGTCCCCAGGCTGTGGCTGCTTCCGTCTGCGGTATCTGAAGGAGGTATGACGGCCATCCATCCGCGTCATGTAGCGCGTGGTAACGAGAAGAAAGAGGATAATTTCTGGAGCAACTCAGCTCTCTTGAAGCCACAAGTACTGTGTTCATCCAGAAAAGTGTCCAGGTTTTCATTTTGGTATCAACTGGGCTAGAATTAATAAGAAAGAATGCATGGTCAGGACGGAGCTAAAGTGAAACTACCTCTCAGACATACCGATCATCACTCATTCTTGTCAGCTCCATTAGTTGAGATGACTTTCTTCTAAATCTAGGAATGAACGGAGAGTGGGCCGCTGTGCATAAAAATTCGCCAGTCTTAGATGATGGTATCCATGAAAGTAAATTGCAACCTTTTGTTTTACTTTTTTTTACTGGCATAAAACGTGTTTCCTCCATTTAGAAATTCTAATTCTATAAGTCTATAAGAGAGCTATCAGGCCCCTCCAAAACACAAAGAGAACAAAATAACGAAAGAACGAAAATAACATGTGATCGATCGGAATCTGAAGGGAAGAGGGCCACATCAAGTGTGTAGATTCCTCGCACAGTCCAGAATCATGCGCGGAATGTCCTTATAAAAACCTGCTGTGGAGTAATCGATTAACCCCTCGCTAGCCACTAAGGATTGTCCACGCTAAAAAATCCACTTAGGGGTTCTTGGCATAATCTTCAAGGACAGCGTCAGCAATCCTCAAAGCCATACCATAGAAAACAGTCATCACATGCGATGACACTTGAGTTGGAGGGATGGAGCCATCAACGACCCGGAGGCCCTGGGCACCGTACACCTTAGCGGTAGCGTCGACGACTCCACCAAGCTCCCTGGACATCATGGAACAGGTGCCGACAGCGTGCCAGTTAGGACGGAAGTTCTGTTTGACGTAGTCTTTCCACTGCTCAACAGTCGCACCCTGAGCCAAATTGTCGCCGGGAACTGTCTCGCCAGTGAAGTAGTTCTTCATCGAGCCAGCTTGAGAGAGATCACGGGCCAGCTTGGTGGCAGCAGCCTGACCGAGAAGATCCAGCTCGTTCAGGAAAAACTTGGGATCGTTGGCATATTGCCAGAGGTAAGGTTCATCGCTAAGAATGTGCGTAGAACCGCGGGTGAATGGGATGAGGTCCCAGACATCGAAGCTGATTTTGCCCTCGGTGTCGAGGAAGAGCTCGGCAAACGCCACATCCTCGTCGAGGAGCCAATTCCGGTAGTTTTCAAACTGAATCTTGAGTGCCGTCACGTTGTGGAAGCCACCACGTGCAACGGTGTCTTCAGCCCACTGGTCGAGCTTAGTGTTGAGCAACTCAATACCATGAGCGGCGTGGTCGCCGAGAGTCTCTGTGAAGTTTGCAAAGTAAACGGCCTGGCCCTGGCCAGCCGCCGCAGGGTTGGCGCTGGATCTCACACTGGTGGTCGTCTGGTCTTGCATATTGAGGCCGATAGGAAGCTCAAGGAGCTGTTGAACACCAGCTTTGTCGAGGACGGGCTTTAAGCCAATACCGGAGTATTCTAGAATCAAAGGGGAGATGGCAGATCCAGCGGCCAATAAGACTTCACGTGCAGCGTAGACATCGAAGTTAACTGCTTTGTTGGTACCGAAGTTCACACCAATGGCCTTGGGGCCAGATGTAGTCTGATCGAAGAGAACCTTTCCAACCATCTGCCCAGTCAATATCTGTAGATTTGGGCGCTGGTAATTGGGAAGGAGCCATTCGCGAGCAGCATCGGCCCGGACCTGGTCCTCAAGGACGTTATTGGGGATCATCGAGACACCGCGAGGGTGGCCGCAGTGTAAATCATGTTGAACGGGAACGCCGTGGGCAGAGGTAGTGTTCATGAGCGCTCGCATCAGAGGAGACCAGGGTTTGCCGTTATCGCGGGGGCCGTTATGGACGGTGCCGTTTGTTCCATGGCACGCAGGGTTGTAGGAGTGACCAGCGGCAATCTGGGTGGCAGTCGGGGGGCGCGAGCGCTCTGCCTTCTGCATATACTGGAAGACGTTGTCCCAATTCCAGCCCTTCATGCCAAACACCTTCTCCCAAGAATCAATCTGGACCTTATCGGGGCGGGTCCAGGAGTCACCATTAATCAAGGTCGAGCCACCAAGTCCGAGGCCGGACTTGATTTCCCCGGTGCGGTTGTTGATTAGGGGAACGGTAAGATAGTTCTGATCAACACTGGTCCCGAAGATCTCGCCGTAGGCGTTCGGATCCTCGATAATCGGTCCATCATTGGATTCGTAGAAGCCCTTCTCAATCACCAAGACACTGATCTTTGGATTCTCAGTAAGCTTGGCGGCTACAGTCAAACCAGTCAAGCCGCCGCCAGCAATAACATAATCGAATTCCTTCTTAGCAACCTTGTTGGGGTCAGAGATTAGGTGGGACTGAACATCGAACTGCTCAGCCGGGGTGTAGGCTTGGATGACAGCCACAGAGAAGAGAAGGGAATTGAGAAGAGCAGACTTCATGGTAGGGAACAATAACTCAGGGAGGCGAATTATTAAAAAAAAAAAAACCAAAATGGAAGAAATGAGTTGCTGTGGCACCTAGAATGATTATTGGAGACACCAAATATATATATTCTAGAAAGGATTGCGTCTTCGGGTTTACTAATATACTGATAACGAGCTTCAAAGGTTGATTAAAACCCGCGGAGGACTCTACGAGTCCGGATACAGCACGTGGGCAAAGAGTAATAGGGATGGAGATGAAGGTTGGCCCTAAGAATGGTGGCGGGAGATGCGCTATCGATCGTCTGTTCTAGAGAATGAAATGAGATTGCGGCTGATCTGCAGGGATAAAGTTCTGAATATCTTGGCACCTTGGCGCCGGGAACGCGTTAAAACTATCTTTATACTAGTTCCCGTACACCGGTGCCCCATCTGGGAGAAGCAACTAAGTTCAGATGTGCATCTGTGGCGAACGCCGAGATTATCCAAGGTTAAGACTTCCATAGCAAAGATGTTTCTGAGAGCGTTGGGGGCTTTGATAGCTGAATCGGTTGGGCTTGAGTCCTTCTGCTCGTATCGTTTAGTCGGATACGAGGCAGTGGATCTTCCTCACGGAGAAGGACACCAGTAGCTCGGTAACTAATGTGCTCCATCAATTAATATCATGTCTGACCGGGTACTCCTCCAGCGAGTGAACCACATAATTCCGTGTAGACTTAAAATCTGATGTACAAACCACGAACTGAGCGTGATAACATATAGACTATGCAGAATGATTGATTCCTTCAGTAGCATAAGTGTAGGAAGAAATGCCACTGAGCACTCCTCTGGGCTTTTTCAGAACCTTGCTAGCCAAAAGAGTGACGACAACGTTGGGAAAGTGATGTAACCATCGAATTCATGAAGCATGGCTGATAAAGCAGACCCGAGACTAGACCAAACATGAAAGTCTCGCCCATGACTGCTTCGTAATCCAAAGGTATCCCTCAGCCTGGGCCCGGGCGGATTACCAGTCGGCATCGTATTCAAGCCGGTTCATGTTTCTCGGCATGCCGAGACAAAAAACTCAATTTGCATTGACGCCAAGAATGGCAACTCTTTTGGTGGACCACGTGTGCGATATGAGACACCGATAACCATATTTAGCGTGCACTGCCTCAAACGCTAGGAATAAAAGGGTGAAAGATACGTCCAAGGTGAGTGGAACGGTGCGGTAATCATTCATTTCGATCTGTCCCTAGCGGCAAACTCTGGTAGTATATCCTGTCAGACATCGTATAAGGTGTCAACTATCTCAGTATTCTATTCTCAAGCCTTGGACCCGTCTAACTGCCAGAGAAGAAGGAAGATATCCAATGAAGACGCTTTCTATCTGCTTAGCAGCGTCCCTTTTTGGGCAGACTGCCCTTGCTGCAAGACTTTATGCGGCATCATACGCTGGCTCTGTCACTTCACTGGACTTCTCTAGGCCCGATGGGCTGTCTACCGTCTCCCAGACAACCGACTGCGGCAGCAGCCCGTCTTGGTTAATGCTGGATAGTCCAAATAGTGTCTTGTACTGCCTCGACGAAGCACTCGAGGCTTCCAATGGCACTATAACCACCCTGAGAACTCATCCAAATGGGACACTCACCAAGATTGCGCATCTGAAAACCCTCGCCGGCCCTGTCATGTCTGCTATGTACTCTGCTCCTGGAATCCCGAAGCGCAAGTTCTTTGCTGTGGCGCACTAGTAGGTTTCCATCAAAACGCGTACGATGGTACGAGTTGCTGACATTGCTCTGGCATTATAGCACAGGATCTTCTATCACAACGTATTCCGTGGACCCTGTCCAAGGGCTTTTTGAGCATGCACAAACTTTCACCTACCATATGGCCGCCCCTGGTCCGGTCGCTTCTCGACAAGATTCTCCCCATCCCCATGGAGTAGTTGTCGACCCTACCGGACGGTTTGTCCTTGTACCCGACCTTGGGGCTGATGTCGTCCGCATTTTCCACGTCAACCCATCGACAGCTCATCTTGAACCGATGGAGCCATTGGTCCTGAATCCAGGGTCTGGTCCGAGGCACGGCGTGTTTTGGACTCCCCGGGGATCAAACAGCACATCCTCAGATGTATACTTCTATCTTGTGCAAGAGCTGAGTAGCGGCTTGAGTGGTTTCCGGGTCACATACCCAGGGAACGGAATTTCCTTCCACAAAATCTACGAGGGAAGTACATATGGCAACGGATCTTCTCCCGCGGGTTCCAAGGCCGCAGAAATTGCAATTTCGGTAAGTTTCGGGTATTGCCCTCTAAAATATCGTTCAAAAGGAACTTGCCAGTTAATACCATCGTGCCTCAAAGCCTGAAAATAATCATATCGTCGTCTCCAACCGTCTTGACAACACTTTTGGCCTCAAAAAAGACTCCTTCGCCGTGTTCCTCTGCGCAGATACCATTGGAAAACGGTTTGAAAAGGTTTCTTTCCTCGGTTTGTACCCAGCCCATGGCTCCTCGCCTCGACACTTCAGCATCGCGAGTACCCAGAATTTGGTTGCGGTAGCATTGGAAAGCAGCCAAAGTGTTGCCGTGGCTCGGTGGGACAAGCGTGTCGGGGCTCCCGGGGTTCTTCTCGGGGAAAAGAAGATGGATGGAGACATTCCGTCTGTTGCCTGGGATCTCTAAATCCCTGCCTGTCGGGTCTGTTCAGAAATGCTGTTTTTGAGATCTGTGTCTTGATCACCAGCCGTTTCTTGATCCACGCTCCGCCTTGTATGGCAGTGATGAATGCAAAGCAAATGCAATTCTCCTATGAAGTGACATAATCCCCTAAGGGAGTAGGAGTGTAAGCCAGAGAGGGACATCAAAGCATAGCATTCTAGTTGCGGCTTCGGGTGTATAGAATAGTTCTCGACTTAGTTCTATGCTTGAATGCTCGCTTCATTTTACCTAAACTTCCCCTTAGTATAGTATCGAAATTAATTTCACCTATATACCATAGTCCACGTGTGCTTTAAACTCTTTCATAAACACGGGGGGAGGGTGATCAATCAGTACCTTACTCTTTGAGGCTGGTAGATTGAGATAATTCCTCGTCGCACCAAGGAAAGGCTGTGAAAACGGCAATTCTATGGATTCAATTTCGTTTATACTTGATGTGTAGAGGAGGGTATACAAGAGGGTATACAATCTGAACCATTCCCATTGTCGGTGCCGCTAGGGGCCTGGGCCTATGGTTTAACTTATTCCCTCTAGCGTATTGGTGGGTTGCGAATGTCTCATCTTTGTAGACTATGTACCCTGGTGAACAACAAATCTGATAAGTGCCAAATATGCAGTTTCTCAAATTCTGATGGGATTAAATATTCAACAACCAACCGACGTAGCTCATTAATTAGCAAGATCATGACAACGATTTACCTTAATAAACGTTGAATTTATGGCCTGCAATTGGTTTATTTGCGCTTGAGAAGTACATTGGCGGTCTGATTGCGGCTTAAGGTTAAAAATAGGAAGGCCTGAACTACAAGACCTAGCAATCTTTGCTATTCAGCAATACTATCATATGCACCCCTCACTGACCTGAAATTGTCAAGGAAAACGATGCAATGCAATAATTAAACATTCAGGGCCAGGGCGGCGGGGTGACTAACTCACCCTGTGCTCCGGGAGCCGATCACTTCCCGAGGCAGCAGTTTTACCCGTCACCATTATTACCCGGAATATCTTGAACCTTTATCCTCTATCTACCTCCATTGCTCTAAATGATGCGTATTCCACTTCCCCAGTAGGTACCATCATTCCAGTATTGAAACCAGCTTTCTCGCCAGCACCAAGCGCCTTCGTTTTGGGCCAGTCCCAATGCGCGAATTGGGCTGAAGGGGAGCGGCTCCATCACCCACAGCCCACCTCTAGCAAAGTCATTTGCAATGAACGGCCCCGAGTAAAGCAGCCAGCAGAAGACGAGAACAGCATTGGCAGTCCGCCGCAGCCCTCGAGGGGTGTTTCTGAAGGGGAGCTTCGGCAATATAGTAGTCTTGAATATGTTTTCCGCAATAATTGCCAGGCCTTGCATGAAGAAAAACAGGAATGGACCCGAAAGTGGGTGTGTGCGACGAAATTGGGTGTAGCTACCGGAAGCATGAACAAAGCCGCTGATGGAGAACGCCACGAGAACGTAAACGACGGGCTTGACCCTTGAATCCTGGGCTAGGCGAGCTGGAAGAAAAGACAAAATCCATCGAGCAGTGGCGACGAACCCATACCGGAAAAGTTGGTGCCACCAGCGACCCCAACAGCCGGCTAAACCATTGTCTAGGATGGGTTCAATGAATGGCCCGAATGTGTCGGAGTAAAGCCAAGATGCATCGAGAGGGGCCGCAGCAAGTTTCCTGGATGCACGAGGAAAGGCCAATGATAGGCCCAGAAAAATGATAGGATTGAGCGCAGTAACAAAAATAAGGGCCACGTAGACTGCCACACAGCTGATAAGACAGTGGTAAAAGCGTAGTAGCAGATGAGAGCTGGCAAGGTATGAGATCGGAAATGGTGGTAGTGAGTCTGGACCAGCTGTACCTAGAAAGTACGGTTCGTGCATCATGAGAAACTTGAGGGCATCCAGGATCAAGTATGAGATTATGAATGATAAAAAAGCACCTCGAAGGCGATTCCTTGCGTGAACAATACTGGCATCATTGACCACGGGGAAGTTTTCCAAGGCAGTTCCCGGGTGCAATTGGGTCTGAACGGATCGAGGAATTGGACCCATATGAGGAGCTCGCCAGTTCCATTCCGGGCCACGGAGATTGTAAAGAAGGCCAGCACACCAATTGAGACGATGGGAAAACTTCTCCGGATAAGGTTGCCAATAGAAAATTTCAGCCGCACAGGCGTTAGTCGCCTCTGTGAGCCCTGGCTTGTGTTGTCCGTTTGACAAGGATTTGGTAGCATGGTGGATTGTAATACCGTCGACATCGGAATTGGGTTGCCCATCGACCTGCGTCATATCAAATTCCTGGTCCATTGTCTTGGTCAAGGAGGATAACGCAGTTTCGCCTTTCGCGGGCTTGACATCAGCGCTGACAGAACGCTCAATCCGTTGGAAGTCGCGCTCAACGTCAGTATGAATAAGTAGCGTGGCATTCCACACTAGCCACCACGCTGTTATGAGACCAAGCATGTAGCCATTGCCTCCCATCAATGCTCGGCGGTTCTTGAAGACGTCAAACGCAAATCCGAGACAGACTGCAAACAGCATACATCGGAGAGCTCGACGGCGGATCATCAGGCCGATTAGAGGCAGACATTGAAAAAGAACCACGTGGTAGAGGAAGATCGGCTTAAACAAGCCTTGTCGTAGTAAGACTTCCAACTCCTGCTCATGGCTTCGGACGAGCGCTCTCGAGGCGTGCAGATCTTCCATGCGGATATTAATGGAGCGCCACTAGAGTGGGCGGGGACTTCTGGTATGGGGACACGCTAGTCAAGATGGGGGCGGGCCTTTAAGGACTAGGCCTATGGATGTTGTTAATTTTAAAAAACCGTAGATGAAAAATTCGCACCGCTTCGATTCCCCTCGCAGCAACTTGACGTTGGCAAAAGCAACTTAGAATCTCGGTGGCCAGTCACCTGACCACGCGTGTCGCGCCCGCGTTGTTGCCCAATCGGGACTAGCGCGTGTCGTCATAATTGGTTTCCTTTTCAAGATTGTCTCTCCTTACTCCATATCCTGCGCGTCAATTGAATGCGACGTGGGGTGTTTCGCAAATGAGCAAATTCGGTCTTCACCAGTTGTCTATCCTAAATCTCAGCCCCCACACATAATGACACAAAATCCTCAAAAACGCAAGTCCAATGTGCTTGACTTGGTCGAGCATGATAATCAAGCTGCAAAAACCAGCCGGGCAGTGGATTCGCTCAGCCCCCCAAGCTTCAGCACGGGCCAGAGATTTGGAGAAAATGTCGACTTTATCCCTCTAAATCAGCTGTCGCAGGTCCCAGGCGCCGATGAAGAGGACGCAGAAGCCACCGAAATCCTCGAGAGCAGCCAAGATGCAGACGAGGCTTCATTGGAGGCCAATATACGATATGGTGTGCTTTATCAAGTTTTTTCTGCTACCATGATTGAATCTCACAAGGTATAGGATCTCTCCCAACCAAAATTGTCGGTGTCCGTTTTTACAATGGGCTTGCCACGCCGGGAGAGCATGTGATGCTGAAACGAGAGCCCAACAATCAATACGACCGCAACGCGATTTGTGTCGACAATGTCATGGCCGTCCAGATTGGCCATATCCCGCGGCAGGTGGCTGCGAAGCTTGCAAGCTACATGGCAAGTTCCACCGGAGCTGCTTCGGTGCATTGGTATACTCATTCGTCTTTAGGATACCAAAGATCTCCTCGTTGAAGGAGTTCTGACAGGCCATAAAGGTCAATTTGATTGTCCGGTCACGTTACAGCTTTATGGTTCTCGGGATCCAGCCAAGAGACAGGCCTTGAAGGCACGAATGCAACAAGATAAATTACCAGTCAAGGAGCTCAATGAAACTGAACGCGAAGAGCGCAGACGGGAAAAGGAACGTGAGAAGGAAAGGAAAGCCGCTGCGAAGCAAGCCCGTGCCATGGCGCTCGGAAAGGCCTCCCAGCAGTGGCAAGCCAACGAGAATGCATTATTTGCGAACCTGTCGACTCCAACAGGTCTCGGAGAGCAGACAAGCATGGAAGATCTCCTTGATCAGAGTAGTTTCTTCAACCCGAGAGAGATTGGTCAGGTTGTGGAGAACTTTGGCCAGAAAGAAGCGGATCTAGCGAGGATGCCCATGGCTGAATCTCCCGCCGCCCTCTCCACACATCTCCTTCCCTATCAAAAGCAAGGTCTCGCCTGGATGATCAGCCAAGAGTCACCTCAGCTCCCTGATACGGGGTCAGATGCCGTCGTGCAGCTCTGGAAGCGCAACCGCAACGTGTTTATCAATCTCGCGACCAATTTTTCGACGTCAAACCAACCTTCGCTTGCCAGCGGTGGCATCCTTGCCGATGATATGGGACTTGGAAAGACCATTCAAGTTATTTCATTGATTCTGGCCAATTCAACGCCTCGAACTCCAGAGTCAAGCAAGACGACTTTGATCATTGCCCCGGTTGGTGTCATGAGTAACTGGGGAAATCAGATTCAAGATCATACACGATCTGAAATGGCCCCTCGTGTGTTGATCTACCATGGGTCCGGCAAGAAGGAAGCGGGGAATTTGGCAGACTACGATGTTGTCATTACGAGCTATGGTGCTCTGCAAATGGAGTACAAGCCAGATGCCAAGGATATCCCGTCTCAGGGTATCTTTTCCATTCATTGGCGCCGTGTGGTCCTCGATGAAGGCCACACTATCCGAAACCCGCGCTCGAAAGCCTCACTTGCCGCGGCTGTTTTGCGTGCAGACTCTCGCTGGACGCTGACTGGAACCCCAATCATCAATTCTCTCAAGGATCTGTATTCCCAGGTTCGTTTTCTGCAGCTTACGGGGGGCATGGAGGATCTGGGCGTGTTTAACAGCGTTCTCATTCGGCCACTTATGGCTGGCGAGGCGGAGGCTCGTTTACTTCTTGAAGCTCTTATGGGAACAATCTGTCTACGACGAAGAAAAGACATGAGCTTCATCAACCTGCGGCTACCAACAATGACCTCCCGAGTACTTCGCATCAAGTTCCAAGCGCACGAGCAGGAGAAGTACAATGCTTTCCAGTATGTGTCGATTCTTTCTTGGTTTGGTTTGATTCTAACTATGTTTTAGAGATGAGGCAAAGGGGGCTCTTCTGGATTTCAAGGATAAGAATGGAAATACCACATACTCCCATCTCCTGGAGGTTCTGCTGCGACTTCGTCAAGTTTGCAATCACTGGGCTCTATGCAAGAATCGCGTGGATAAACTTCTGGGTGTGTTAGAGGAACACAAGGTTGTACCGCTCACAGCCGAGAACATCAAAGCCCTTCAAGATATGCTGCAACTGCAAATCGAGAGCCAGGAAGTATGCGCTATCTGTCTGGACAATCTAGACCAATCCGTGATCACCGCATGCGCTCACGCCTTCTGTCGAGGTTGCATAGAGCAAGTGATTGAGCGGCAACGGAAATGCCCACTGTGCCGGGCTGATATCGAAGACAACTCCACCCTAGTTGCTCCCGCTGCTGAGCTAGGTGAAGATTCGGGAATTGTTTATTCCGATCCCTCCAACCCTAGCAGCAAAATTGAAGCACTCATGAAGGTCTTGACCGCGCAAGGCCAGGCACCGGGCACGAAGACCGTGGTGTTTAGCCAGTGGACTTCATTCCTGAACCTTGTCGAGCCCCATCTTGAACAACGCGGTATCAACTTCGTGCGGATTGACGGCAAGATGAATTCCATCAAGCGAGACAATTCCATCAATCTCTTCTCCAACGAGCCGACATGCACCGTTCTCCTCGCTTCGCTCAGTGTATGCAGCGTGGGGCTGAACCTTGTGGCCGCCAACCAAGCCATCCTTGCCGACAGCTGGTGGGCGCCCGCCATCGAAGACCAAGCGGTTGACCGAGTGTATCGCCTTGGGCAAAAGCGCGAGACCACCGTATGGAGATTGATCATGGAAGACAGCATTGAGGAACGAGTCCTGGACATCCAGAAGAGAAAGCGCGACCTCATGCTTGCCGCCTTCCGGGAAACATCCAAGAAGAGGGCGGAAGACCGGGCGACTCGTGTGGCTGATCTAGAGAGTCTCCTCACCTAGTTTGGGTTTTCATTCTTCCTCATACCTTTTTCTGCCCCATTTTTACGAGATCTTGTGTTCGCAAGATGGCAGCTCTGAGCTCTTCAAGCGATGACTATGCTGCAAGCGGGCCCTTGCTTTTTTGTATCTAGGACCAAGTTTCCCACGCGATATCGTGTTATTTGAGATAGCGGATATTCTTTGGCATGTATGCCGAACAGAGCGATTCCAAATCTTCGCTGGAACCTTATCATTTCCGATGGGCGAGAAGTTTGATACACCGAACGTGGGCTGTGTGAACCCTCGGATGGGGCGGGTCACGTATTTTTTTGCGCCCGGAGGGACTAAAATAGGCGATGTTGAATCCTTTGAGACGTACCGGCCAGATAAAGTAGGCCCTTGGGGTTCCTTGGATTCATAGACTGTATTGGGTGAGATAGAAGTGTTTCCAGAAAGGGGCAAAAGAAAACCGTCTGTTCCATGAACGGTCCCGAAGCCGAGAACGTCTGATAAGGTTGGATCTTATAGACAGAACTCAAGGATACAAAGTATTGAGCTTATGTCAATTGGTTGCCCCGTATCCTCCTGGTCGCATGGCCCTTGTCCCGATATGGAAGCAATCGCGAGCGACTTGGAATCCCAATTTGGATCGATTTGTTCACTTCACGAAAACCTCATTCCATTACATGATCCGCGACAAATAGGACTATTCACGGGCATCAGTACTGGCGTCCTGCGTCCAGGAACTGATGCTAATAACAACACACACACACACACACACACACACACACACAAGGCAATGCACGAGGTAATTGCTCATTTTCGGTCGAAGTTCTCTCGGGACGGGCTGAAATAGCTTGTTTCATTCGAGGTAGTATCAACCATAAGCAGGAATCCCGCCCCTCTCGGGATCAACTGATCCTGTTGACCACATCAATTCCGCTGTTCCGCGTGATGATTTCTTGGAGAAAGTATCTCGTGAGTATCTATTGCTGCACATAACACCACCCCCGGTGGAATTGAGGGTTTGTTCTCAACCGAACGAGTTCTTCGCGGGGAAACTGCGGCCTGCTTTACTACCCGGGGGCCAACTTTAATCCCTGATCTGCATATCTATTTGCCCGATGGAAGCTTCTACTACAACATGCCTGATACACTTACTCGTTCCTGCCGCGCACTCGCGTGGTACAGGATTTTGTTTTCGTTGATAAAGTGATACATGGCGAGTAGGCTAAATTTGCCCCGATGCGACTCTTCCGCCACATCAAACACATGGACTGGGGAGGGCTCTATCTTAGACTTTGTAACTGTAGTAGGGTCCATTCCTGATGGAAGTCAGACGCGAGAACATACGAGTGACGCCCTATATAATTACTCTATCTCCCCTGAGCTCCGTCCCCTGGAAATTTAGGGTTTGTAGGCTGTGGTGTATACAACGCAGCCTCAATGCTTTCTAAGCCCCTTCGCCTGGTATGCTTGACCCTCTGGGCAAGCAGCTTGGTACCCGGCACTCTCGGCGCCGCGCTGGCTCAAAACGCACCCCCGAGTAATGATATTGCTGCACCGAATGATCCGAATCGTGGCACGAATCCCCAGGGCCCGGCAGGTTCCAACACCAATGGCCAACCTGCGGGCTCGTGGAATCCGGATCAAGCTCCGCCACTACCGGAGGAGCCTGCATCGGCGATTGGAGACCCCAATCCACAAGGTGCCCCTCAAGACCAGAACTTGCCTGCAAATGGACCCGATGGATCTCCCAACCCAAATGCAAATGTCAATGGCCAACCTGCGGGTTCCTGGAATCCGAATCCAGGTCCACCACCACCGGAGGAGCCTGCATCGGCGATTGGAGACTCCAATCCACAAGGTGCACCTCAAGACCAGAACTTGCCCGCAATTGGACCCAATGGATCTCCCAACCCAAACGCAAATGCTACAAGACCGCAATCCATCGGAGCATCGACTCCTACTGCACCCACCCCGGGCTTACCCAATCAAACCATCGACCAGAACCCAACGCTACCGGGTCAACCTCTGTCTACGTCTGGTGGGAATACTCCGGGTCCACAATCCATCAAGGCATCAGTCCCGGGGCCAGGCATTACCGACACGGCAGACATCCCCATTCCTCCGGCGGACAAGAACACAGCACTGCCGAGTCGGCCTGATCTCACGCGATCTAAGAGCACGCCGCTTTTAAGCACTACAGACGCTGCAGGTATAATGGTTCCTATTGCCGATCAGAACAAAGCACCACCGAGTCAGCCCGATCTCACGCAATCCACAAGCACGCCGCTTTTAAGCACGACGGACGCCGCAGGTATGATAATTCCTGTTAAGGATCAGAATCCAACAACGCCCGTTCAACCTAAACCTACATCCTCCATCAATACTCCAAGTCCGCAATCCACAAGCACGCCGATCTCAAGCACTACGGATGCCGCGGGCATCATAGTTCCTATTGCAGATCAAGGCCCAACAACGCCAGTCCAGCCTGATCTCACGCAATCCACAAGCACGCCGCTTTTAAGCACGACGGACGCCGCAGGTATGATAATTCCTGTTAAGGATCAGAATCCAACAACGCCCGTTCAACCTAAACCTACATCCTCCATCAATACTCCAAGTCCGCAATCCACAAGCACGCCGATCTCAAGCACTACGGATGCCGCGGGCATCATAGTTCCTATTGCAGATCAGGGCCCAACAACGCCGAGTCCACCTGATCCTACACCCTCTATCAATACAACTCCGCAATCCACACAAATAATAACCTCTACCTCAACGAGTACCGATGCTGCAGGCGCCGTGTTTCCAGTTCCGGTTCCAATTCCTGCTCCTGCTCCTGCTCCTGGTCCCGGTCCCGGTCCCGGTCCTGGTCCTGGCCCTGGCCCTGGCCCTGGCCCTGCGCCTGTACCTGCGCCTGTACCTGCGCCTGTACCTGTACCTCCACCTGCACCTGGCCCTGGTCCTCCCCCCGGTCCTCCTCCCCCCGGTCTTCCAAAACTCCCTTCTATTGATCTCCCCGATCTTCCTAAGGGGCCCAAACCGCACCCAAAAGACAAGGACCCCAAGCCTCATCCAAAAGATAAGGAACCCGACCATCCTCCCAAAGACAAGGATCCCAACCCTCCTCCAAAAGACAAGGAACCCGACCCTCCCTCTTCTGAGCATGAAGAGCCCGCTCCTCCTTACGATGGAAAGGATCCCCACCTTCCTCCCTATGCGCCAGATGATCCTCAACACACACCTACTCCCACTCCTCCTCCACCACCCCATCAAAAGCCTGATGAGAATGGTGGTGGAAGTGAAGAACCGAAAAAGCAGCCTGATCCTAACCCTCCTGATGCCGATGTCCCTCCTGCGATTGACGTCCCTCCTGTTGAACCAACAGGAGATCCCACGACTGCCACGACTGCCACGACTACTAGCGCCTGCACGAGGTCCACGTCGAAGCGTACGACTACCTCGGCTACCACGGCTACCACGGCTACTCGCGCCTGCACAAAGTCCACGTCGAAGAGTACAACTAGCTCGACCACTCAAGGGCCTACTAGGGCCTGCACAAAGTCTCATCATGCGAGCATGCCTTTGTCTGCCTCGGCGGCATTGGCAAATGGTGGTTTGAGGAATGGGGGGTCCATGAATGTGAGCTCCTCAACCTCAACAGGCAGCACGACAACGGGAGACTCAAGAAACATTCCTTTGGTCCTTCCGAATGGAAAGAAAATGACGACCACCGCCACCAACAGCACTATCATCAGCACCCCCACAAGTATGACAACTGCAAATTCTACAACAGGGGATTCAGGGAACTTCGCTGCATTCATTCATGGGAAGAAAACGACAACCACCACCACCAATAGCACCACCATCCCTACCAGCACCAGAGGTCTCAACAGCACTACTACCAGGGCTACCAGCACCGGAAGTGCCCCCACAATCATGACAACTGGAACTTCGACAACAGGAGATCCGGGAGTCACCGCGGCGGCTTTTCATAAAGGAAAGAAAACGACGACTACCAAAGCCCACGTCGAAACATTGAGACATGGCGCCAATCCGCACAAGGGAGAGGTGTGGTGTGCTTATCCAGGGAAAGACGAAAAGTACAATACTGCACCACGACCGAGTCCCAGCACTGCCCCCTATGCCCCTTGCGAATTCACTGCACCTGCCACGCCGGTCCCATGGGACGGTACACCCAGCAAGACCTCGACCATCACCGATCGCACTGGGGTAGTGTGGTCCTGTCCGAGTGCCACTCCCACGGGTGCTGTCAACCCCGTATGGGATTGCGGTCCCAATGGGGTAGCATTGACAACCATCACGACTGCGAAGGCCCCAGTCGCCACAAATGGTAACGTGAAACTTCTGATCGTCGTTATCTCTCATCATGATACCTACATGATGTGGGATCCAATTGCAGATACCCTCTGGCGCATTTATGCAGTTCATAAAGATGAGACACTAAAATTGTGCGACAAAAAAGGACATGCCCTGAAGAATTATCAGAACATTCCCCATCAGATCCCCGCGGACGGTGATATTAGCCCTTTGAATATGCGCAAGGGTGTCGATCATGACCTCGAAATCAAGTGGGACGGTGGCACACTCTCCGGCTGCCGGTATACCAAAAAGGACAAGAAGACGGGGACGGTGAAATGCACCGATCATACATTCGCTTGCAAACACTTCGACTATGAGAAACACAAGGACAAAGGGAATGGGGTACAAGTTTGCGATTTTAATCAGGGGTGGGTTACGATGGAGTGTACATGATCTCACAGACTGGTTTGCGCGGTGGTCCTTGAAGATGGAGGAACATCTCAGTGTACAGTTGATAATTGAATTTAATAGAAAGTCACATTGCTTCCGTGTGGTAGTTAATCTCTGCATTTCCCTCGCTACGGTGTCTAAACCGAGATGTCCATCAGAGCTGATAAATCAGAGTGCAGTAGCGGCCTAAAAATTTCATACTTGAATAAGGGGAGTGATATGTCGGGACAAAATCCCAGTCTCAGAGTAGTAATATGGTCGCTCTCATATCAGGGGCCACACACCGAACCAACCCCTAAAAAGAACTTGCGACTTTTCAAGGAATACGGGAAAATGAAGAGTGGTACTCAAAGTAGCATTTCTCGTTGCTTGATTCTGTAGTCAAACCAGCGCCGTAGACGTGACATCGATTCAAGTCAATACCGAAAGGGAGAATGTAAGGATCCTGCGATATCAAGACACCCGCCAAAAACAACATCAAGCGTTATCATCGTTGCAGAAACTTCTCCAGCCGAGGTCATTTTAAGCAATGGGCGCGGCCAGGAACTGGCATTTCAAGAGCTCATCCGCGCTTGGTCGCTTCTCAAAGTCCAACTGGAAGGTCATATCCAAGAATTCCTTGGCCTCCTGGCTCACATGCTCCGGGGCGGGCGGGCGAGCTTTGTTGCTTCCAATGGCGAAAATGGCTTGCAACTGACTGCAGTCGGGGAAGGGATGGGCTCCGATGAACATTTCCACGACCAGACAGCCCAGACTCCAGATATCGGCCTTCTTGGTATGAGCGGTTTGCCGTACGACTTCGGGTGCCATCCAGTAAACACTGCCTTGGAGAGATGGCCGGTGGATATGACCGCCGCCACCACCGCTGGCTCGAGAACCGAGAACATGGGACGCTTCAACTCGTTTGGAGATACCAAAATCGGAGATCTTGACTCCACCCTTGTTGTCAACAAGGATGTTGGCACCCTTAATGTCTCGATGAATAATGTCACAACTGTGCAGATATGAAAGACCAGCCAAGATCTGCCGGACAAAATTCTTGACCAGGGGTTCCTGGAAAGTGTTGTATTGCTTGAGCATCGTGGCGATTGAGCCACCGGGCACGTACTCGAGGAAAATGTTCAGATATTGATCATCAGCAACAGTTCCCAGGTATTGCACGATATTGGGGTGATGCATGCCCTGCAAGAGATCGATCTCATGCTTCAAAGCGGTGACCATGTTATTTTTGCGCTGGTCAAATTCGGTGCCCTTGGTGGCCGAGGGAATCTCAACTTGCTTGACCGCCATCAACTCTCCCGTGATGGCATGGAGAGCCAAGAAGACACTGCCGAATGAACCTTCGCCAATCAAGGATCCCTTCATCCAGTTCTTGGGAGCAAAGTTATTCCCGGCAAGGAAGTCGTTCAATCCCACGTCATCGTCATCCTCCAGCTCCTCTTCATCCTCCACCTCTTCCTCTTCTTCTACTTGAACCTCGCGAGCGTCTTCGGGTCCAACCACACTCATTCGCTCCTCATTCAAAGAGTCACCATCAGTAGCGGCGACACTCATGCTCTCATCCATAATGCTTTGCCGCGAAGTGTTCGGCTCGTCCGAACCACTGTCAAGCGAGACATATGACTTCCGATTCGGCTCAATTGGAGACTCTTCCTGAAGAGGCTGGAGGGAGCTCGATGCAATGGAGTCACGGTAAGAAGTTTGGGGCAGATTGAATTTGGACATTGACGGGGGCCGGGAAGCACGCGCAGCCTGGGCTCCTCCCTGTGGTTGAAACCAGGTGTCCGCGATATTCGGCATAGGTGGAATCGGGGGTAAGGGAGGTAGTGGAGGAGCATCTTTGAGACTTGATGCCACACTAAAGTTGCTCACGACACTCAGGCGACTAGCACGACTGGCCCGACTGGCAGCGCGACTAAGGCGTTGGGACCTGCGCACAGTCTTCTCGATATCCTCCCGATTTTGACCAGGGAAGAACGATTGCAGCTCATGAATAATCATCTCGCTAGGCGGTCTTTGTCCGAAGAAGGATCGGAGCTTGGCAACAGGATTGCGCTCCGTCGGCGACAATGGTTGTTCCTGGTCATTTGAATTAGAAGGCCGGTGTCGGGGACCCACGGGTGAAACAGGCTGCTTGGTATTAATTACCTGCCATGATTCGCCCGTGAGCTGCTGGATCTTGTGTTTCTGTCGAGAGTTGGACTTGTCCAGGGCGATGCGGTGCGTCGCCGAACTTTCGTCGACAGCCAACTGAGATGCGCGGCGAAGTTCATCGGCGTCTGGCTCTCCAGCATGGATCTTCCGCAAAATGAGTCTTCCGCGCTCGGACTTCTTAACACCACCGCATATCTCCATGAGTTCTTTCTCGGTCAACTTCCTGCAGTTCGACAGATCGGGGTCTAAGCCGTCTAGTACGAAAAAGCAGTAATTTCGATACTGATGCTCTGGAAGCTGCAGTTTCTTGAGGACACCAATCATAACCTCATCTGGGGTCTTGCAATTGCGAATGTCAAGGGCCTTCGTCTGACCACCTTTATAGATGACTCGAATCACCGGCGAGTTGGGCGGGAAAGGGCCCATTGTAAACCCATCGAGACTCGGGTTACGTAGATGCGAGCTACCACGGCCGTTGGCGTCGCTTGCGGAACTGCCGTTACGACCAGTCCCCGAGCCACCTGAGGATGGGTTGTTGAGATAATCTTTTCGCCAAACGTCGCCGGGCGACGCGGGTTGAGACGACGACTTACCCGATAGGCCAAAGCCTTCATCTGTGAATGGCGACATTCGGCGGTTGGAGAGTGTCGTAGGGCGACCAGATGAGTTGCGACGAGGTTCGGGCGACAAGACGGCAGCCTCCATAGCCGCTAGTTGGTTCTGGCGGGGGGAGCCTTATTAGCGCATTAGGTCTTCGGAAGAGGGAGGTGGAGCGCACCAGATTCTTTTGCCGGGGGTTGATCATTGTTTTGTTGCGAAGTTGTTTGATCGCGATGAAGATGCGAACTCGGTCGCCCACTTTCTTAATGCCCATCTCTTGCAGGATCTTTTGATCGCAATCGATCAGGTTATCGCCGTTGAAATTGTTCGCTGACGCCGCATTAGTGTTTCTTCCGTTCTGCGGCCGATGGGGACTGGATATTCACCTCGAAATACCGACTCATAATGGCCACATTTAATACTGTGAAGCCATGCGACAACCTTCCTCTCATCCCACGCTCTACGCAAAGTCAGACCAGTTAAACCTTCATTCCCTCGGTGTTATCTCACCGAATAGCTGCAAGTTCATCCTGGCTGTCGGAGAATTCCGACTTGGTCGGACTGGAGAACCCCGCTCCATCCTGTATCTTGGTCGCTGTCGCGGGGCGTTGCAAGTTCGCATGAAACGCCGTCGTGGGTGTCTGTCCCGATGATCCCCCTACGACAGTGGCGTACTGAGCCTTCGAGGCCAGCATGATGGCGGCGGGACGTGTCGTGTATCCGTCGGACGATCTTCAAATCACAACACCCTTGCCGCCGACCGCAAGTGCCTTTTTCGCACCAGGATCGATACAGAATCGTCGGGAGGGTACGGTCTCGGTCAACGCATCGTTTGGAGAGACCTGCGGTGGCCTGTCAGTGGGCTGTATGGGGATCGTAGTGAGGCTCGTCGACCAGCGGTCGGAAGGAAGAGGGGGCGATACATGTCCCCGGCCCAACCACCACGTCACATTGCGCAAAAGGCCGGGATCATGGGAAGAGGGAGAAAACTGACAGGGTCACACAATGGTACAATGGTACCCGAGCTGGTCTGCCGCGTGGGCCGGATTGGAAGGAAGATCGTGAAGTCTGAGCTTTTTGGGGGCGAGATCGGGCGGGTCACTTAAGCGTGGTCTCGTGGGGCTTATCACGATATCACGATAAGCGTTTCGCTGGAGATGAAGAGAAGAATCAAGTAAATAAAAAAATGAAGGATGAGGTTGGACCATGACAGTCATCAAGGGGTTCGTCTCAGGATCCCCACGCGTTTCATCATGTCATGCGAAGTGTCAGCCTGCATCCCTGGATTCCCTCGTGTGGAACCGCCCCAATCCCGAACAATAGTGGCTGCGCTATACCAAGCGGAGTTTTCATGAGGAGACTCGATTGGATGAGTCTCGACGGCTCTGAGATCTAGCGAGGAGATATGTTTTTCTCTTCGGTCGAAACGGGTGAAACCGCGGGATTATGGTCTGAAACCAGACATGGCTGTCGGAGTCCGGTGGGATTGGATCTACAAGGTTTCAATCATGAAGACTCGTGGTTTCTGAGGGGGCAAGGGGGCAATTGGAGTTTCTCATCTCAAACTCGGGTCAATTCTCTCGAGAGCACCCCGTCCCCGTGATGTCGGGAAACCCTATCCAGGTACAGAGTATACTTCGACTTCTCGGAGATGTCTCCAGTCGCTCCAGGCCGATCATCAGCGACTCGTCGGGAATTTCAAGAGACAATGAAATATAGTATGTCTAAAGAGTATGTTGTTCCATCGTCGCAATGCCTCTCGGTCGTGACTCTTCCAAGTCCACGGACCTAGTCCGACTGGCCCGCATGAGCTTGACACGGCGTGTCTCCGCACCAGTGGAGACGACGGTGCATATCGCAGCCACTCGCCCCCGAGGCCCCAAACCCGTCTGTTCCCATCAAGATTGAATCTCCTCGACCGCAGCACTTCCTCGCGCATCGCCAATTGATCCCGGCTGCGACCCACGTGACTCCCCCTCATCCGCGCCAAAAAACCCCACAGTTCCGTTTTTTCCCCGCTCAGCAAGACAGGGCCTCAAATTCTTTCCCCTCTTCTGCCCCAGATCCCGGAACCCCATCCCCTCAAATATGGAGGACGAGAAGTCGGCCAAAGTCAAGAAGAAGGGTGCCGCTCACCGCAAATCTCTTTCCTGCGAATACTGCAGCCGGTCCTTTGCCCGCCTAGAGCATCTCCAACGCCATCTCCGCACTCGTTGAGTAACCCCCTCGGGCTCCCCTCCCGGCCATTTCCCTGATGCTTATGTAGGACAACAGATACCAAAGAGAAGCCCTTCTCATGTGACATCTGCTCTAAGTCCTTCGCCCGCAGGTGAGTTTCTTCGCGTCTTATCAATTCCCAATCGCTAATTCCATCCCAGCGACTTGCTGGTGCGACATGAACGATTGGTGCATCCAGCCGAAAGCGCGGCCAGTCGAGAACATCGTCCCTCAAACGGCAGTGAAAGCAATCATGAGATTCCAATTCAGTCGTCTATAATTCAGCCTGCCCACCACGAGTCGCGCATGCTGGAGCTCGCCGATGCCATCCCCGTTCACACCCAAATTCCTCCGCCCGCCCCCGAGGTTCAAGTTCAGCCTCCGCCGATAGTCGACACTCCGCATTTCAATCCCTCCTGGGGCTACGACCTGAATCTTTTGTCGCATGCCGCAAGCCATGTTGCTCTGGAGGGCCAGCAGGAGAGTCTGGAATCTATGCGCAAGCCTTCCCATTCCGTCGGCACCCCATCGCAGCCCATCCAAGCCCCCGAGAGAGCAATTGCCGACAGCTATGGTGTAGAGCCCTCGATATTGGACCTGACCGATCTGGGTGACCCCGTGCAAGACTTCACTGTGTTTTTAGAGAGCGTAGGTCTATCGTCCGATTGGGATTCCGGGGTATTCTCCTCGGTCGAAGACCCTATGTTGCCACCTAATTTATCCATTGATTCTAAGCCGCAAGTTCGAGAGGCGAGTGCCTCGACAAGACTGGGCGGGGATCTAATGAGCGACTCCCGTGTCCAAGCGGACGAGGCGCCGCCGTCTTTCTCCAACTTTGGATCTCGACTACCATCGCTCCAACCGGAATCCCACGAGATTGAGGACCGCATTGGCCTTTCCGATGAGGGCTCGCGACCGGCATGGGATATCACCAATAACGACCGTCAAGTCTTTCTTTCAAAGCTCGAGGAATTCTCTCTTGTTCTACCCAAAGGCTTCATTCCGCCATCACGACACGCCTTGTCTCGATTCTTTGCTGGGTACATTAACGGGTTGAATGAACATCTCCCATTTGTGCATGTGCCCACGCTGTCCATTGCAAAATGCTCGCCTGAGCTTACTCTAGCTCTGGCCGCCGCCGGCTCGCACTACCGGTTCGAAAATGGTCGTGGTATCGACTTGTTCCATGCGGCCAAGGCAATTTTGTTGGAGCGGCTTCGGCGAAGAGACAGCAGACAGGTGCCTCATCCAACATGGAACTACATCTCGCCGCCATCCGGCTTCCATACTTCACGTGGATCCTCCATGATCTCCAATTCGGCAAGCAGTCCATTTCAGAACCAGCATTTGCCGAATCCTCCCATCAACCCGTCCATATATACACCCGATGATTCGGATGCCCACATGGAGGTCATTCGGACCTTCCTGCTCCTGACAGTGTTTGCATCCTGGGAGAGACATCCTGAGTTGCTGCGAGAGATTCTCTCGCTTCAAAGCACTCTGGCGAGGCTTGTACGAGAACATGGGCTCGCAGAGCCGCCGCCAACTCCTGACCCGATCAGCTGGGAGGAGTGGGTACGAAGAGAAGGCAACAGACGAACAAAGCTGATCGTCTACTGTTTTTTCAACCTCCATTCGATAATGTACAACATTCCGCCTTTGATATTGAACGGGGAGCTGAAGTTGAACATGCCGTGCTCCCACGATCTTTGGAAAGCACATAATGCCGCCTTGTGGCGGAGACTTAATCGGACGCGCCAAGGTTCCGATGTTCCTTTCCAAGAGGCCTTTGCCCGGCTCTTCTTGAAATCGTCGATTGCACTACCTTCGACCCCCATTTCTCCTCTAGGTAATTATATCCTCATCCACGCTATTATACAGCAGATATTCTTTGCCCGCCAGCTCTGTCTATCCGCTCCCAATATGCACGGCACCAGTCTGCGCCAAGAAGATCTGAATGCGTTGGATTGTTCCCTGAGTGCTTGGAAGGCCTTGTGGAAACGCACCCCTGAATCTAGCATCGACCCCCAGAATCCGGCGGGCCCAATTGCGTTCACCTCAACTGCTCTTCTGGGTCTGGCGTATATTCGGCTACATGTGGACCTGGGTCCTTGTCGCCATCTCATCACCCAAGATCCGATACAGATTGCGGTAGCTCTCAGTGAATCGCCGCCGATTGTCCGCAGTCCACGCCTAATCATGGCGCTGCTACACTCGGCCCATGCTTTATCGATCCCGGTGCGACTAGGAATTGATTTTGTGGCCCGCACGCATTCGTTCTTCTGGAGTATTCAGCATTCGCTTTGCAGCTTGGAGTGCGCTTTCCTCCTCAGTCGTTGGTTGCTTGCCATTCCCGCCACGCAACCTGATCAGCGTCTATCTGAACACGAGCGGAAGCTCTTATTGTGGATCAAAAGCATGATGGATGAAACCGAAATGGCCGTTGATCCACCCGGGGCGCCCGACTTGGAGTTCATGGCAAACCCGTATAAGGTGCGACAGCTCAGTGTTGCCATTGTCCGCGTTTGGGCCCGGACATTCAAGGGCAATACTAGCTGGGCGATTGTGGATCTAGTTGGCTCAAGCTTGGATGCCTACGCCGATCTCTTAGAAAGTGGTTCCACTTATTAAGAGTCGGTGGATTTACACATATACCAACGCTCAAATCCTCCAAGATGTTGCATAGCCCCCCGGCTGAGGGCTGTCGATTGTTTTATTTGAAACAGCAGAGGTGTAAACCATACCTCTTTTCTGTGCGCCAGGATCAAGGTTTCTTGGCCAGTTTAATGACCCTATGGCTTGTTATCTTATATTGATGGCCACTGTATGTGCCGGAGTTCTACATATGCGCTGGTTGGGTTTACTTTGGCAGGGTCTCTCAGGGGTATTTCTTTGGGTCCGTGTGTATTATGATTTTGGTTTTTGATGCTGTCTATACCCGTGATGTTACGCGTTTCTCGAGGCAGGTTAATCCTGCCTCGATCTTTTTTGGTGATTAACTCAATCGAATCACGCCTGGATTGTTTACCATTTGTTCTTGCGTTAAATTTGTGATGATTTGTATCTCATGAGAGATTATTTGGCTCTTCATAAGCGAGCAAATCACGATGTTGCTTTATCACCCATCTTGACACGATTCAGCGCCACGCTCGCGGGCACAAATCGTAAAGCCGACATAGACCGCTCGAGGCTATCTATTTCCATGTCCTCTGTGTGATTCTTGAGGGCATCTACCTGAGTTGCTGGTTCATGAGTTCCAGACACAGGAGTCTTGGATTGGCCGGCCGAACTTCGGCGACGCAATCGTCCTGTATGTGTAGACGACAAGCGTCGTCTATGGCTGTTCATCGGCCTCAGCATGGACGTTTGCTTATCGAGACCATCATTGATGATGAAGAAGTTGTAAGTCTGGGTGCACCTCGTCAGCCCTCAATCAAACGGCCAGAATGAGAAGGGAAAACCTACCTTTGGGAACATATGCTTATCAATGAGATGAAGTCTGCGTTTCTGAGGAGTGGAGCATTTTCGGTCACACGTCTCCACGAAGCAACCGTACTGCACAACATGAGCATCCGGTCATTGATAGGCTTCGGCATCCTTAGCCTCGCTTACTGTCTTGTCCCCGCGCTCGCGTCTTGCGACTATCAACGGGTCATGGTTCTCCTCGATGTGCAGATTGAGATAGTGGTTGGTTGGAAAGTTTTTGCTACATTGTAAGCATCGATTGACATGATCCTGGCGATAATGGACCTCATAATCCCCATAAGAAGCAAACGAGAGCGTCTGGTGGTGGGGCGGCAAAGAACAATGCATGACCTCGGAGACAGGTAATGAGAGCGAGTCCCGGTTAATCTTCGCGCGTTCTGAAGAAGGAGTTGCGCTGCTGTCAGAATCCGGGGGCCTTGATCGCGATTCAGGGTCGAGAGATGGGGTTCGTGAGCGCTTAGGCATGATGTTGCGGTGTCGGCCAGTTGATGTGATTGATCCACTAGGCGGGGCTCGATGCAGCAGGGCACAGGGAACTAGCTGAGCAAGCCAGCCACGATAAGACAGAACCCCATGCCCTCAATTCAAATTGTCAAGGGCGAGAGATGGCAAATGCGAATGAATAGATTCGAGGGCACAAAGTAGTTGATGATCAAATCCCACCCCACACCGCCCACCACCCAATCACCACCGCCCACAGCCCATTCCGCGTTTTACTCCACGCTCCACGGCTTTTTCGCTCGGCATCTCCTCTTCGCTTTGCCCTGGTGCTCGACGAACTGATGGCTTTTTCACTACTGCCGCCCGCAGACGTCCTTCCAGCCATAGCCATCTGACGGGCGAGCTCTACGGTGGGAGTCCTCGGGCCATTCCACCCCGAGCATGGCGTCCTCGTTCCAGAATGCGTGGCAGTCAGTATTGAGTCTTGGTGGGCGACCAACGCATACTGATCTGCTGTCTCCAGAACTGCACTCGACGCCGAGTCCGAGCTTTCGCGATGCCTCACTGAGAAGGAGCCTACTTTCGCCGAAATATCACACTTTCTTTCGGAGTTCGTTTCCATTGTTCTACTGTGCGCGACAGCGCTCCCGTCTAACATGCGCTCTTGCACAGATTCCGAACTGCTTGCCAGAACGCCATTCTCCTCGATTTCGATGCCGCCCGCGACACTGAAGCTGAGGGCCGGTTATGGGATGCGCACTTGAAACTCAATACACGGTTTCGCAAGCTGCTTTCGCGTGTGAGTGCAGACGGCTGTTGAGAAATTCATCGGGGCCATGACTGATTGATATGACTACGCTAGTATCGCGAAGAGAACGGCAAGAAGAAACCGGTGGAGAAGCGTAAACTCGAGAAGCATTACCTGGACTTCATCAAATCAAGTCAGCGCTTCTACCGTGGTTACATTCAACACCTCTCGTCGCACTTCGGAGGCATCGTGGAGCTGGAGAAGGTTGCGCGCAAATTCAATTTTGAGAGTATGCTTCGATTCCGTTCTTCCCACCTCTCTCGCTGGTACTGATTGAACCGCTTTGTTCCATAGATTTGTCGGCTCAACCTCCTTCCACCGTCACGCCTGATCTCCGTAACCGTATCCTACAATCTTGCCATTCGACTCTTATCCGGCTCGGAGACCTGTCGAGATACCGGGAAACTGAACTAGTTGCCAAGGATCGCAATTGGGGCCCCGCGATTGGATACTATGACCTAGCATCCCTGATATACCCTGTGTCGGGGGCATCATACAACCAGCTCGCGGTCATTGCTCTCGCCGATGGCAATCACTTTCGAGCTACCTATCATCTCTATAGGGCGCTGTCGGCGCACGACCCGCACCCCTCCGCAAAGGGAAACCTGGAGATCGAATTTAGAAAGGTTATGAACCTATGGGCCAAACGAGAACTGATTCGCCCCGAGGACGGTGGCATTCCCGGTCGGGCTTTGGCGCCCTGGTTTGTCTATCTCCATGCTCAATGCTACAAGGGGAATGACTTTCCCGAGCATGATGAGTTGGAAAGTGAGGTGATGAGCCACCTTGCGAGCGACATAAGAGAACGAGAACGGTCTCTTGAAGGAACCATTCAGAAGTTTTGCCTGGTCAACATCGCTGCGGAGAGTTTTGCTCGGACTCGGTCAATCAAAGAGCCAGTGTCGAATGCCCCGGACTTTTTCCAGCGCATAAACGTTAAAACCTTTTTCACGTTGTTGCAAGTTCTATTGGTCGAGCTCGAGCGATTTGCCGTTGAGGATTTGAACAGCAAAGGTAAACCGAATGGCCCAGACAAGGTGACACGCGTTGCCCGTCGGATATTACCCGCATTGCGCCATTATAGCTCTTGGCTTCTCACTACCAGTAATTTCCTCGTTGCACAAACGGAAGAGAAGGATTCGCCTCTCTCCATCCAGATCAAAGAGTTCTGGAAAATCTACGCCAACACTTTGACCCTCCTGGCTTCCACCTTCGATGTTGTACATCTTCCCGAGATCGACTATCTTCTGGAGGAAGATGAGGAGACCCTTGGGTTTGCACCGCTGGATCAAGCGGCAACTTCTCGTCGATATGTTGGTCAGGGTGGTCAACTCAAGCCTCGAGTCACAGACCCGGGCGTTGAACGAAGCCATCCCAACATGGAAAATCTCTATCGGGTTCGAGAATTTGTCATTGACGGCCTTGAGCTCGTTGTGAGAAAAGTCATTCCTCTTGCACTTGTTGACGACGAGGACAAGAAGACGTTCATCTACCAGGAAGATGGACTGCCATCTCACATTTTCTCAAGCCCAAATCACCGTCATCACACACTCTCCACGGCCAGCATTGAGCGTGATGATATCCCACAGGGTACTCAAGACTCCAATTCAGTCGCAGAGGCTCGCAGTATGTTCGGAGGATCTCAATCGGCATCCGCATCCATGTCCGCAAACATGCATCGGATTGTGGAGGATGTCGAGAGGCTAGTCGAGTCTGACACCTACGAGAATGCACCCACTCTACCAGATCAGCTTTCTTTCTTGGGCAATGCCGAGGAGATGTCCACGCCCTCGGCTCAGGTGGGGTCGAGTGCGAGCGCATTCCCATTTGATGAGAAGAACATGCAGCCTTTGATCACGCCTATGGCTCCCCCTGGGCTTGCTCCGCTTTCTGTCAATGCAAATGAGCCTTTGCGGGCATCTGCACCCCAATCTTACACCCCATTGTCTGCCCTGCCCAGCATTCCAAGTATTTGGAACATCCCTTCCCCTGGACCGCTGAGAGATGGTACCCATCCACGTACTCCCCCGGGTCTAGGTCAGCCATCACCGCTGAATTCTATGGAAGCAACACACTCTCGCCCTGTGGAGCGATCCCCGTCTCAAAATCAAATAGCCAATGAACTGATGAGGCACAATATGATCAGCCAGTCTCAGCTCTCGAATACATTCGATGTCGCCGGACCAGTGCCCTCCTCATGGCTCCCACCGTCAGACACGTCCCAGCCCCGTCCGAACACTAATGTCTGGGATCGGGAGGCATTTAGCAGAGGGACCTTTGGCTCCTATGGAAATCACGGTCACCCCGCGTCCAGCGCTGTACCTGCGCAATCCTGGGCAAATGATGCTTTTATTGCCAACAGTCTCGCCTCGGGAGCTTCCCTGTACTCAGGGTTCAACGGTCATCGCAAATCAGCCACTCAGCTGGGTGCAATCGGTCAAACACCACCTTGTGGCCAGGGTGGTTGATCATTCCTGGCCGGGTTTTATTTGATTTTTTCCCGCCCCGCAGGTACAAGAACCATCGATAGACATGCAGGGTTTCATTAACCGCTGAGTGAAAGGATAATGGACTTGCCAAGCAATCGGTCTTGCTTGATATCGTGCTGCTCGGGCTCTCGATGGCGCAGCTCTGCATTCTCGACATACTCTGCAGGAGCCCAACGGATGCGAAATGCTCGGCCTCGCCCATCTATCGTTCCGATTTAACTGGGTGAAATTCAGAATCGATTATGCCAGTGCCAGGAGCCTTGTGATCAGATTTGATCATATTCGAGGCTCTGATGGGCTTTCGGTTCTCTTTTCCCTGTGGCAGTCCTTCGTTCTTCCCTGTTTTCGTGCCAACCCCAGGTGCCCAGAAAAGGATTCGATACACTGCGCGTTCAACACGCTACACAGCGGAAATCCAAAGCTATGATAAAGCAGGCTGTTTAGTTTCAGCCTTTCTCACAAGATATGTTTGTGTAGCTTCGTTATTGTTTTTGTTGCCCCAGTTCCAGATGAAATGAATTCGTTTTCATGGCTTAAACCAACTGCTATTTCAAGGCTCTCATTGCCTGACGTGTGGGCATGACCGGATAGACCACTATCTAACACTAGACCGGTGAATTTTTTATTGCATTGGGGCTTGAAGACAGATACTGTTGTTCGGGCTCTCTTGCCAAGTCCTGCGTTAGGAGTATTCTATTTTCTTGACCAATAATTACACATGTTGCTGTGTTATTGAAGGTAAATCTAATATTTATCAGAGCGGCTGTGGAGCTCGGTTGAATTTCTCGACGTTAAGTCGTAGTCAAGTTAGATAGACATGAAAAGTCAAGGACATATTGGGTATAGAGGGTTGAATCATCTTAGGTTGTGTAGTGCAATTGCACTGGAATCTTTCATTGAAAGCTCCGTGTGTTGAAAGTCTTCATTTCTACTTTTGGGGCGAGATCAGCCACTTAGGAGCGGGAGTAGGTCTGCTTGGGCGAGGGGAAGCTAGACAGATTTTGTTAGTAACTAGAAGATGACGATCGACCAGACCTGGTTAGGAACACTCACGAAGGTCCAAGCTCCTGGATGCTCTTGCTGGCCAGCCACTGGCCCATGTCAATGCTGTCCTCCAGGGACTTGCCCTGGACGATACCGGCGCAGAAACCACCGGCGAAGGCGTCACTAAGAACATTAATGTAAGAATATTATATCAAAAGTAGAGAGAGAATACTCACCCAGCACCGTTGGTGTCGTTAATGGCATCCTTGGAGATCTCGTGAACATTGAACTCCTTGGTCTGAACCTCGCCGTTGGCAGAACCAATGCCAACCACGGTGGGGAGGGTTCCCTGGGTGACAATAGCAATACGAGGGCGCTGGGAGTTCTTCTTGGGGAGCTGGGCGAGCTTCTTGGCGATCTCGGTCACGTCCTCGGTGCCCCAGTCGTGGCTAGCAGCATAGGAGCGAGCCTCGGTCTCGTTGCAGAAGGTGTAGTCAGTGTAGGGGAGAACAGTATCCAGCTGCTCCTTGAAGAACTGGGGAATGAAAGGAGCGGAGAACGAGAGCATGAAAATCTAAAGGGTTCTCAGTGTAAGAGATGGGCTGGCTTATGCGGCAACAACGACATACCTTGTTCTTAGCAGCGGCCTCCTCGCCAAGGGCCTGGATGGCGGGGACGCAGACAGTCAGGTGGTAACCACCGACATAGTAGACCTGGGCCTTCTCAACCAGAGACCAGATGTGAGGCTGCTTCAAGTGCTCAATCTTGTACTCATTGGCAGCAGCAAGGTGGGTGCACATGCTGCGGTTGTGGCCGGTGATGACAACACCACACTTTCCGGTAGGTTGGGCATCGTCAACGCGATACTCGGTGTGAACACCAGCCTCCTCGCAGGTCTTCTTGAGGATGTCGCCGTACTTGTCCTTGCCAATACAGCCAATGTAGGTGACCGAGTTATCGGGCAGCATGTACTAGAAGATAATTGATAAGAGTTCCATGGTATAATATGCAAACTGAATTCATACCTGAGCACCACGGGCAGTGTTTTGGGCAGCACCACCGGGGATCAGCTTGGCATCCAGCTCGAAGAGTTCCTCATAGATACCCATGTGCTTGTCCTCGGCAAGAATAGCATCATTATCCTTCAGACCATACTTCTCGAGGAGGGCAGCATCGCTAAGCAATCATGATCAGTCTCTACACCCATTGGTGCATATTCAGGGATCTGTTCATACCCACGAGCCTGGATGTCTGGAAGTACCTTGTTAGCCATCAGTCCCAATGGATTGCATAACGGGGCACAAACCCAGGAGAGGGTTCTCCAAGCACAGCAGAGGGTAACCTTGAGGAGCAGCCATGATGAATGATAATTTATTCAATCGAGAAACAAATTGGAGGAGAAAGTGAGAGAAAGTGGCGGGATGGAGGGGTCGGCAGAAATGGGCGGTGAGTACATAGGGAGCTAATTGGAGAGCTCCCGTTGCGCTTCACTTTCCATCTCCAGTGCTGTTGCCGTCGTTGCATCTTGCAGTTCAACATGGCAACGCCGGGCTTCGTCTCTGAGACCATTCAGTCCTCGACAATTCAACCAAACCCTGATCCTGTTCACGATACCAACCCAAGTACCGCAGCCTCCGAGAAGCACCCCGTGGAGGTTGCCCCAGTGTCGGATGCCGACAGCATTTCCTCGGACATTGTCCATCCTCGTCGTGTGATCAAACAAGTTCCTCGGCGCCAGAACCTTCCTCCGCTGCCCGATCTGCGCTTTGAACAAAGTTATTTAGCCAGCATCAAGGATGCCAACACCTGGGGTCGTGTAGCGTGGATCACCGTGAGAGACCAGGTACTATTTCCCTGCAGCGGGACTACAAAGCCAAACACAGCAAGCATATAAAACTAACAATCCTGATTTATGAAAGGTCATCCTTCCTTTTCTCCAAGGGACAATTTGGACCCTCGCACTCTCCGGCTGGCGCTACTGGAATCGCAACGCCATGCTCAGTGGACAAACGCTTGGCAGTCGAATCCGCCGGTGGTGGTATGGAGTCAATAACTGGAAACTGCCACCCATGGGGTCCAACAATCAACAACTTGCCACGCAAGTGGAAGATGTGAGCAACTCGTCGTTATGAATCATGTTGTCTCCAATGGCTAACGCTGTTGGAGTTTCTACAGTTCTACCAAGCTCAGTTCTCCAATGCGGGTGCAGACTAGTTGATGAACTGTTCTGGTAACAAGCATTGACCGTTGTGGGCTTAGGCCAGGTGCTGTGCCTACTTAGCATCCTCGGCGTTCGGAACTCTGGCGTTATTTATGAATCTTGTTCTATTCTGGTAGATATCCTATCCCTCTTCATCAAGCCCATTCGGCCATTCATTCTATGAATTCACTTTGTTCCTGTAGAAAAGATGGGATTTCTCACAGAGACAAATCATTCCTGATATCTCTGCAGCTATCAAAATACACATTCTTAATGCAGAATTCCCTCCCATCTTACGCCAACGCCTGCCGACTCAGACACAGACAGTCTTAAAAGAACAAATACAGTCAAACATGGACAAAACCAACAATGGTTACAATAGGTGGACACCATCATTGCGGTGGGTTTGGGTTCTGGGTGGACGGGACCTGTACGTGAGAAATGACGGAAGGGAACTGGTTTTCAACACCAGCCAGGCTATTTGCCCCAGCCGGGTAGCGAGGTTTGGGCGGCTCCATAGGTCCAGAAGACAGAGGCCCTTGGGCGGAAGATGGATGGGGTGCAGTACTCAGTGTCTGCGAAATCGAGGCCGGTGGATTCATGGTTGAGATAGATGGCGCTGGGGTCAAACCCGGCATCTGAGTTGGTACAGATGACTCATGAGTTATAACTGTCATCGGTGGCAAGGTTGAGGGTGCAGGAACAGACACCTCAAAATGGTGACTGTCCCTTGCCGGTGCAGTCTGTGCAGGGGGAGGCTCATCGACTGGAACATTGGGGTTATGCCGGCGGATACCAGGGCGATATCGAAGACGAACGATGAGGCTGGGAGACTCGCCATTCGACATCAACTCATCCTCAATGTCATCGTCGTCTTCAGCGTCTTCATCGGACTCATTGTCTTCGCCCTCGCCACTGTGCCATTCGTTTCCACTGTCGCTCCCGGTTGAACGTGCTTCTATTTCATCCTCAAAATCATCGGCACCATATCCTGAGTATCCATTAGGATGAATTGCGGTGCGAGTCCGCTGAGGTCTCTCGTCGCCCTCTTCTTCGCCATCGGAGTCTTCTCTTTGTCCAGCGAGTAAGGCTTCGCCGTAAAGGCCACCCGCGCGCGACCGGATCTGTCGTCCACTCGCTGTAAACCGAGGTCGAGCCGTTTCGCCCGGTGTCACATTAGACGATGGATTGCGAGTAGACCTTCGAGACGAAAGACCTTCGGAAAAGATGTCCTCGTCGTCCGAGTAGGTGTATTTCAGCTTCTTCCCGCGGGTACGGCCTTCATACATGGAGAACCCAGGATCTGGCCGCGTGAATGCTGCTTTTCGGGCAAGTCGGTAATCGCGACGCTTGCGTTTCTGGAGGCATTGTAAGCTGCGACATCCTTCCTGTTGTCATACTCGCCAGCAACTTACATCTTCGGAAGCCTCGAAGCGCGGAATCGCATTTCGGATCCGTTCGCTTAGCTTCTTCGAGTTTGTCCCTTTCTCTTCCTGGAGTTTATCCGCGACGGCCAGCATCTCTGGAATATCCCCGGCAACACTTCTCCATGTGATGTTTTTGAGTGCAGGATTGCTCTCACGGTACAGCCGGAAGTTCGTGTCATCTTGACCCTCGATAAGCCAGTATCGTCTTTTCAAGCTGTCGCGACCCCATGGTTGAACCGATAGAGGCTGGTTGAGGTCGTCGTCATGGCGCGACTGCTTGTAGGACTCCTTGATCTTCGTTTGAACCGCCTCAGAAGAAGAAAGCGACCAGAGGACTAATGACCGAAGTAGCTCCAGCTGGAAGAGAGAAAACAAAATGTCAGAAACTGAATTTCGGCTTCGTGGGGGGTTTTCGAAAACGTACTCGTTCCTCGGGCGCCATGGTCGCAAAGCTGCGCCCCCCGTGAAGGGGGTTCTTGCCTTGCCATGCCTTCGCCCACTGCAACTGGTGTGTATGGATCGCTTCCTCAAGAGGGCGCGTGTAGTGATTGCGTCTAAAATACCCGGATATCAAGTCAGCTTATGTTTCTGAAGTCAATTGGCAGGTGGGAGCCAAAGGCGCGCGTGGCCCGGTCTCTGCGCGGGACCGGGCATTGGGTGGCGACCATACTCAACATCTTTCTTGCGGTTCAACACAAGCCCGAGTAATGCGCAAAGTAATCTCTCAATGTAATCACCGGGTGGGGACTCTTCCAGTCCTTTCTCGATATCTTGCGGCCCGTAATGTGGCAGTCCTCGCGGGAAGACGTCGTGGAAACGCGCGCGAAACATGACGATGAACTAAAACATTGCGACAGCTCAGCAAACGTGTCTTTCGCAAACTCCAACGCGTCATGGACGTGTCTAAGCACCTAGGTGCATGCGACATTCATACGCATCAAGGAGAACTCACAGCGATGCTTGGATGATCAGCCAGCACGTATTCATGTGGTGGTGATGGCTCCCGTTTCGGCGGCGGAGTCTCCGACTCCTTCTTCTGGAAGTATTTGGCGATGCCGACAGGTGAATCGGAATCCATGGCAGCTTCGTCATCCGTTGGAGGAGCAGAAGAAAGTGAAGATAGGTCTGAGTCTGATGGTGCCATGTTGAAGAAGTGGTGGGGAGGTGGTGCGAAAGACAAAGTTGTAGCCGGCGCAGGAAGCGTCACGTCGGCCCTAACCCATGTTTCCACGAGACACTTATTTGAGACAACTTTTCTACGTGACTAGGCCTCTATCGATGTGCCTCTTCACAGGAATTCGTTGTACTAGGTTGATTCGGCTTAAAGGAAACAATGGCTATAGTTAAGTATAGCTGCCTGGCATTGGAGTAGGAAACCTGGAGATGCGCTATAGTGTATAGTTGGATAAAAATATAATGCAATACAGCCTGTCAAAGGATGTACTAGACAGCAATGTGCTTGTCAAATGCAGCTAGCAGCTTATCTGTAGACTCGATCATGATCCCATTGGTTTAGCTAGTCGCCGTTGAGATAATCCAAGACTGTGGATTTTTCCCTGATCAGAATAGATTCTGGGGATTCTGACAGGTCAAACACATAGAATTGTGCGATAACATGACGTGGGTTAGGCTCCCCATACACTCTGCGTCTCCGCAAGAACGAGACCGAGAACGCGATCGGAGTCGGCAAGGCGTCAGGGCTACCGAGGTGGTCATGTGACTACTTATGTCATTCAAAATGATCACGGGACTTCGAGGAATAATTCATCGTGTCTACACAAGACATTTCTCAACACGGTAAAATTTTAGAAGAAGGGGGAAATAATTTTTCGATAAATACAAAAAAATGACATTGGCATATCAAATACAGATAGATACCTTTAATCCCGACAATGTTCAGTTATCCTTACACCAAGTTGTCCCTTTTTGTTGTTGAGTGCAAGAAATTATGTCATCATATCGGCGCTAGTCCCTGTTGGGCTAGGTTAGCGACCGCACCCTAAAGCGCACACAGTCCCATTCTCCGACGATTTCTCACCTCCTCAACGACAAGCCCATCTTCAATTCGAGGTACGCCCTTCCCCCTCTTGACGCCCACGACACTCTCGCCTATTCCTCGCAACCTACTAACGCAGATTATTTCAGACAGTCGCCATGGGTCGTGTGATCCGCAACCAGAGGAAGGGCCGTGGCTCCATTTTCAGTGAGTGCGACCGCATCAATCCATCCTGGGTCGGTTGGTTTTGGTCGGCGCTGCGCATGGAGCAGCGAAGCGATTAAGAAACAACCGGGCCCCGATACACGAGCGAAATTAGAATTGGAGTGCTGATATCGATTTTTTCTCTTCTTCCAGCGGCTCACACCCGTCTCAACAAGGCCCCCGCCCAGTTCCGTACCCTTGACTACGCTGAGCGTCATGGCTACACCCGTGGCGTTGTCAAGGAGATCATCCACGATGCCGGCCGTGGTGCTCCCCTCGCCCGCGTTCAGTTCCGCCACCCCTACAAGTTCAAGATGATCACCGAGACCTTCATCGCCAACGAGGGCATGTACACCGGCCAGTTCATCTACGCCGGTAAGAACGCCGCCCTGACCGTCGGGAACGTCTTGCCCCTCGCCTCCATGCCCGAGGGTACTGTTGTCACCAACGTCGAGGAGAAGTCCGGTGACCGTGGAGCTCTTGGCCGTACCTCCGGTAACTACGTTACCGTCATCGGCCACAACCCCGAGGACGGCAAGACCCGTGTCAAGCTGCCCTCCGGTGCCAAGAAGGTCATCAAGAACTCGGCCCGTGGTATGGTTGGTATCGTCGCCGGTGGTGGCCGTACCGACAAGCCCCTGCTTAAGGCTTCTCGCGCCAAGCACAAGTTCGCTGTCAAGCGCAACTCTTGGCCCAAGACCCGTGGTGTTGCCATGAACCCCGTCGATCACGTATGTTGCAATCTCGTCTACCCACTCGCTACCGTATCTGACCATTTTTCCTACAGCCTCACGGTGGTGGTAACCACCAGCACATTGGTAAGGCCTCTACCATCTCCCGCTACGCCGCCCAGGGTCAAAAGGCCGGTCTCATTGCTGCCCGGCGTACCGGTCTGCTCCGTGGTACCCAGAAGACCAAGGATTAAAGGTGATATTTTGCGGAGTTTTTCTTGTGACGGGTTGAAAATGGACTTCTGCTATGAGACATATGTACTTAGGCGACTGCGGATAAGCGTGCCAAGCGCCCTTAGCGAATTAAGGTTGTGGCCATCATCCTTTTCCTTGTCCAGCAAACCAAAAAGGGTGATGGAATGGGGTCCGATGTTGGCCTCATGTCGTGGGCAGGACGAAAATCAAAAAATGGCCCTAGGGCCTTGGAATGATACACCTTTGAAACGTCAATGTCTGGTGCCGTGCCCTTGTAGATTCAGTAGTTCGGATTTACCTAAGTATGTGAAGCCCACCTGGGCACATCGATGAGCTGGGCATGGCCTTTTGCCTTCTATTGGAAGCTTGTTCGGGAATTTAGATCCTATTCCTTCGCATGAAATTGACTGTATTCAACCTTGTGGTTCTCCCGATAATCTTCTAGGGTATAATCATATTGTCCACATGGGTCATCCCGAGGTCTTCGTCCGTCGCTGCCGGTGACTCTACATACAATTCCCGCCCGTTGCAGAAATGAACTATGGCTTTAGTTTGGCCTGGCATATTATTCAGCATAATTTGTCTCGATGTGAAGTGTTTGGTCTCAAATACTATTGCGAAGAGACATCCATGGCTATCTTCTCCAGGGCAAATGTCAATTATATATTTCCATATCGGATCCGCACCTACATGAGTTACAAAGAGGAAACCAATCGAATATTCTCATAAACAGAGGCAACACCATCCATGAAATTGAATTACACACCCAGCTGTTCATACATAAAAAACCACACCAACAATGGACGATGGGAGCTGTGGTTGACTTCAAAGTGACCAATCAGCGTTTACCGCCACACCAGCATTTGAAGTTCACATCTCCCCGCAAGAATCTGCAAGATGCCGCATGTTATCCTTAAAATTTCGACTGTGGGATTGACGGAAAGTTCAAATCTGAAAATGATCCCATCATATCCCACCCCGCAGGAGATCCCCCGGCTCAGCCGATCCCGCGATGCGTTGACCTCTGCGGAGCGGTGGCAAGCCATCTCCAACCGCGACGCTACGATTGACAGTTTCGTCTATGCCGTCGTCACAACCAAGATATATTGCCGCCCCTCATGTGCTGCCCGGCTCGCCCGGCGAGCCAACGTCCAATTCTACGATTCCCCCACGCAAGCGGAGAGGGCGGGCTTCCGGCCCTGTAAGCGCTGTCGGCCTCAGACCGGACGAACCGCCGTCCAGAACAATCCCCAGATAACCATGGTGAAAGCTGCGTGTGAGGCTCTACGGGAGCAGACTGCAGCGGGGCTGAAACCGAGACTTCAGGACCTGGCGGCCCAGGCAGGCCTGACGCCGAGTCATTTCCATCGCGTGTTTAAGAAGCATATGGGCGTGACGCCCGGCCACTTCGCCGGTATCCTTATGAACAAGCAACGGAGAGTAGACCCTTCATCGGGTTCCCCAACGAACAGTGGTCTGTCTGGGCTTGAAACACCGCGCTTGGATGCCCTGGAAGGGACTGGGAAGGGCGCGTTGGGATTGGATGTCAGTGAAGTGGCGTTTCCTGGAGCTGGCCGGTCGGGGATGGATGAGGAGATTTCTCCCACCCCCATGGAGTATATGTGGAATGAGTTTGATGATCTTTTAAGTGTCGAGCAAGGGCTGACCTTGCCTGTGGAGGTGGGGTTCGTTGACCCCCGGATCCTTTCGGCGAGTGACGTGCGAAGGCATGAATGAGGGCTTTATGGAAATGAAATCAATCAGATTTGACGTAAGCCATGCGGTCTGAACCACTGCCCGCATTCCGTAAAATTAAGATGGACAGTTGGATAGACGAGGACACCGGTACAGCCGTGGGTCGATAACTCTAACAGCGCGATCGACATGGTCACTGCCACGGAGGATCGCATAGATCGACGAGTGAAACACGCACGAACTTCTCGAGACAACGCGTGCTCCGTGCACCGGTGGTACGTTGTGAGGCCCACGCGGTGCTAACGCGGGCTCGAGGACGATCTGGTGGCCATTCTCTCGGACTGAATCTAGGGAGAGTACACCGGAATCATTGACCAGGTAACGGACCTGGACCCTGCCATTCGGTGGCAACTCGATAAGAATAGCAATGGGGATACTTTCCTGGTCTTCCAATTGGAATCGGGATTTTCCCCACTGTTGGTCCACCAACGCGTGTCACAGCTGTAGCCGCCATTAAGGCCTGGCCAAGATTGCAGGCAAAGTGGATTTGAGACATTTGAAACCGCACTAGAAAGCTTTGGGAGAGACAATTGCCATCAATGAATAACCATGGCCTCCGATATCCCAGAGAGGACTGCGGCCCTCGGGGACAATCACAGCGCATTCCCCACCGATCGACATCCTCATTGTACATGTAGTGAAACGCATTGAGAAATTCCAGAAACCTGGGATTGGCGTGGCGCATTTCATATGAATCGTCGTGTTCTGGATTGTTGCGTACCCCGGCCTTTTTTATCTCCCTTGCCCCGTCTCTTCCTTCCCAACCTCCCTGACCTGCTCACTTCCCCTCCACCACCCCCCTCGGGTCTGTCTCTCGTTGAATTTGGCCGAGGATCTGGTTTTGTCGATCAGACCACACGATCGCTTCTGCTTATCTTGGACATTTATCCCACCTAGCGCGCGCTCGAAGACCGCGGGCTGATCCCTTGATTTACACCTCATCTCCCCGACCCGGAACGACATACAACCATGCATGTGAACAAGAGAATTGGACGCTTCAAGCAATGGGCTGGAGAGCGCATGGGAGGAGAGGTCAAAACCAACCTCTCCGATGACTTTAAGGCCATGGAGACGGAAATGGGTGTGCGCCATGAAGGTACGTAGGCTCGTCGCGACGCAGCCTTGCGAAATTCGCTAACCTGCGAAATTCGCTAACCGTTGCCCATAGGTGTCGATCGCATCCACAAATCCATGACATCCTATGTCAAGGCCATCTCTAAACGCAACGAGGGAGATGACAAGGAAAAGACTCTCCCCATCGCTCACCTGGGAAGTAGCATGGTGAGCCATGGCGAGGACTTTGACGGAAACTCCGAATATGGACAGTGTCTAGTCAGTATGTTTCACGCCAATACGACGGGAACTGGGACCGGATCACTGACTTGCGCTTAGTGTTTGGAAGGACCGAAGAGCGGATTGCTCGCGTGCAAGAAACCTATATTTCGCAGGCGACATCAAGCTGGCTTGAGTCTCTGGATAGGTCCCTCACCCAGATGAAAGACTACCAACATGCTCGCAAAAAGCTTGACAGCCGACGATTGGCTTACGATACGTCCCTCTCCAAGATGGAGAAGGCGAAGAAAGAGGACTTCCGCGTGGAGGAAGAATTGCGGAGCCAAAAAGTCAAATACGAGGAAGCCAACGACGACGTGATCCGTCGCATGCAGGACATCAAGGACGCGGAGGTCGATAATGTCGTGGATCTGGGAACGTTTCTCGATGCCCAGCTGGAATATCATGAGCGGTGCCGTGAAGCACTCTTGCAGCTGAAGAAGGAATGGCCCGGTGGCCAAGGACCAGCCCCGGCTCGTCGTCCGACTCGGGCTCGTTCCAACACGGCGCATTCATATCAAGATCGGTATGATCCTCTGCAAGAGGAACTGACGGCTGCAACGGAGAATCGACCGGCGATCCGTTCCAATCGGAACGTCTCACCGTACCTGGAATCTCCCGCACGAGAAGTCTACCCGCCCAGCAATGGTCTCCCTCGACCTATGAATCGAACGCCTACTTTCGAGGGGCCAAGTCAACTTCGGCAAGACCACTCTCCTCCCTCGCAATGGATCCAGCGCACAACAAGTGATACCATGGCTGGACGTGGTGCCAGCACGCATTTCCAGACCAACCGCCTTGTCGCCGACCCATATGCGGACCCGGAGGAAGTCAGCTCCTATGGCCGCTCCAGCCCCGAGCGTATGTGGGGAAATCGATCCTGCTCTCCCGCGACCTCTCATGGCAGCGTTGCCTCTCGGCAGCCTAGCGCGACGGCGCTGAACACCAACAGCCTTTCCAAAAAGGGACCGCCGCCGCCGCCTCCAGCTCGGGCCAAGAAACCTCCCCCACCTCCGCCCCCAATGAAGCGGACATTGGTTGCTGCGACTGATGCCTAAAGAGCGATGGGATCATGCATGGAGAAGTGTAAACTTCTAGCGCACGGGGTTTAGGGAGTAGGGAGTTATCCATCATTGTACGGTTGATCGTGACCGAGCGGAGTTCTTGCTTTCAGCACTGTCAGTTTACAACGGAATGCATTTCTTATCTTGAACGTGTGCGAGATGTTCTCAAAGTAGACAAAGTAGATTACCCGATTTGGCAGATGACCTAAGCAGCAGACCCGTAAATACGCGGCCGGCGCAGTCCCCGGCCCGCAGGATCCACGTGACGCTAGAAATCTCCTCCTTCCTGTTGTTAGTCTGACTCTGAGAGCACCAGGTTTCCCCGAGCGAGCGTCGCGCAACTCGGTCCCCTCCCATCTCCATTTGCCCTCCATCCACTCCGCCCACGCGCTTCCACCCGCGGACTGGCCACTTTTGCCTTCCGCCTTTCGTGATTTTGCTTGTTTCTTTGATTCCCCTTGTACCCGCGACTCCCCTCCCCATTACTCCATCGATCGCACCCCCCCGGAGGCTCCGCTCACACGGGCCAAAACATCGCGCCCATCGCCAAGAGTTCTCAACCCTTCCTCCTCGGTCGCTTCCACTCCAGCTCGACCTCCCCCGTCGCGCTCTTTCCACCTCCCCGTCGCGTTTCCTCCACCCCCTTCACAGGCGCGACCGGGTGTTGCAACAAGTGGAGTCTGCGACCTCAGGCCCAGATCCGCTTCGATCTTGAACGCCCTCGCATCTCCCCGCGCGTGTCAACCACCTATGAATTGAAAAATTTTCGTGTACCGTCATGACTTCGTTGCAGTCGGCGCCGAACATGGCGTCCGGTAATGTCTCATTGCCACCAAACCTGACTCCTCAGCACATTCAGGAGGTCGCGCAAGTAAGTTCTGTCTGATCCCCTGCCCTCCACATATCCTTCCCACAATTGCTTTGTCGCATGATCTCTGCTCGCAATGTCGATGGTCGCCTAACCTTGCTGCAGAAATACAAACAGATGCAAGAGCAAGGCGTTCGCCATGATGACCCCGAATTCATGAAAGCTCAGCGCCTCCTCGTGGCTGTCCAACGCCAGCAAGTCTACCACAAACAAAGACAAGCTGCTCAACAGCAACAGCAACAGCAGCTGAATGGTGCTGGCGCTGACGCCACCACCAATGGTGCCCATGGTAAGCTTTGTCTTGCGGTTGTTTTCGAGCCAACTTATGGCCTACGCGTTGCAAATCTAATCTATTTTTTCTTTCTCTGGTTTAGCCCGCACCGCCTCGAACTCCTCCGCCGCTGGAGGCACCCCGGATGCATCTGCTTCTGGTCAATCCCAGACCCCTGGGCAAAAGCCCGCCACAGTCGGCAGTGGTAATTTCACGCCTGAGCAGCTGGCCACCCTTCGATTCCAGATCGTCGCTTTCAAGAACCTGATGAAGAACAAGGAGGTTCCCGATCAAATCCAACAGCTTCTTTTCGCCAACAAGAAGGCTCAGACACCAACCTCGTCTGATAATGCCAGCTCTGCCGAGAAGGCCGTTGAAAGTGCAGAGAACATACTCTCGGATAAAGAGTGGTACGACAATTTCCAGTCCATCAGCGAATTGCGCCCGGATACGATCAGTTGGAAAGACCACCAAGATCGCTCAAAACGACCACTCATTCCGGCCCACATCCCATATGGGCTGAACATGCAAGAAATCCGCGAGGAGCGTGAGAGGATTGTCCAGCGCATTGTGACCGATCGCTTGGCAGAACTCGATCAGCTTCCTGCCAACATCGGCGTGTGGGATACGAGCAAGAGCGATGCCCCCGACGGAGATGATACCTTGAAGCGCAAGCTCTTGATCGAACGTGGGAAGCTGCGCTTGCTGCAAAAGCAGAAGAATCTCCGCGCCGAAATTAGCCGCGGTATGCTCGCATACGTCCGTGGAAACACAGTGAACAGAGCGAGTCATCGTCGCATGAAGAAGCCGACTCTGCGCGAAGCACAGGTTACCGAGAAACTCGAGAAACAGCAGCGTGATGCGCGCGAGTCTCGAGAGAAGAAGAAGCAGTATGATCACCTGCAGGCCATCATCAACCACCGCGCTGCCACAGCCCATGCTACCCACCAGAGCCAAGTGCGCTCGCAAAAACTGGGTCGTGCGATGATTCAGCATCATCAGCACATGGAGCGTGAAGAGGCGCGTCGTGTCGAACGCACTGCCAAGCAGCGTCTCCAGGCCCTGAAGGCCAACGACGAGGAGACCTACATGAAACTGCTCGGCCAGGCCAAGGACTCTCGTATCTCGCATCTGCTGAACCAGACCGACAAGTTCTTGAAGGAACTTGCTGCCTCTGTCCGCAAACAGCAGCGCAACCAAGCAGAGCGTTATGGTGACAACGAGGACTTTGAAGAAGAAGACGAAGAGATCGCAAACAGCGATGACGAAGGCGAAGACACCTCTGGAAAGAAGAAGATCGATTACTATGCTGTGGCTCACCGTATCCAAGAGCAGGTCACCGAGCAGCCAAGCATTCTTGTTGGTGGTACCTTGAAGGAGTACCAAATGAAGGGCCTGCAATGGATGATTTCATTGTATAACAACAACCTGAACGGTATCCTGGCAGATGAGATGGGTCTTGGGAAGACGATTCAGACGATTAGTTTGATCACTTACATCATTGAGAAGAAGCGAAACAACGGGCCCTTCCTGGTCATCGTGCCGCTCAGCACACTGACCAACTGGAATATTGAGTTTGAGAAATGGGCGCCATCCATCACCAAGGTCGTTTACAAGGGTCCGCCCAACGCCCGAAAGCAGCAACAGCAGCAGATCCGCTGGGGCAACTTCCAGGTCCTACTGACGACGTACGAATACATCATCAAGGATCGGCCGATTCTCAGCAAGATCAAGTGGACACATATGATCGTCGACGAGGGTCACCGTATGAAGAACAGTAGCTCCAAACTGAGCAGCACGCTGTCGACCTACTATTCATGCCGCTACCGTTTGATTTTGACTGGTACCCCGTTGCAGAACAACTTGCCTGAACTGTGGGCCTTGCTCAACTTCGTTTTGCCAAACATTTTCAAGTCCGTCAAGTCTTTTGATGAATGGTTCAATACTCCTTTCGCCAATACTGGCGGCCAGGACCGTATGGACCTGAGCGAAGAGGAACAACTACTCGTCATTCGTCGTTTGCACAAGGTGCTCCGCCCCTTCTTGCTGCGTCGTTTGAAGAAGGATGTCGAGAAGGATCTGCCCGAGAAGCAGGAGCGGGTCATCAAGTGCCGTTTCTCTGCTTTGCAGACCAAACTGTACAAACAACTTGTCACCCACAATAAGCTGGCTGTTAGCGATGGCAAAGGTGGTAAGACCGGCATGCGCGGTCTCAGCAACATGCTCATGCAGCTGCGCAAGCTTTGCAACCACCCCTTCGTCTTTGAGCCGGTGGAAGATCAAATGAATCCCGGCCGCATGTCCAACGACCTTTTGTGGCGAACGGCTGGAAAGTTTGAGCTGCTTGACCGAATCTTGCCCAAGTTCCGTGCTACCGGCCATCGTGTGCTGATGTTCTTCCAAATGACCCAGATTATGAACATCATGGAAGATTTCTTGCGCCTACGGGGTCTCAAGTACCTGCGTCTGGATGGTTCCACCAAATCTGACGATCGGTCGGACTTACTCAAGGTCTTCAACGACCCCAACTCTGATTACTTTTGCTTCTTGCTTTCCACCCGTGCTGGTGGTCTGGGTCTGAACCTGCAGACTGCTGATACCGTTATCATTTACGACTCGGATTGGAATCCTCACCAGGATTTGCAGGCCCAGGATCGTGCTCACCGTATTGGTCAAAAGAACGAGGTTCGCATCTTGCGGTTGATCAGTTCCAATTCGGTTGAAGAAAAAATCTTGGAGCGTGCGCAGTTCAAACTCGACATGGACGGGAAGGTCATTCAGGCCGGAAAGTTCGACAACAAGTCTACTAACGAGGAGCGAGATGCCCTTCTGCGGACACTTCTGGAAACTGCAGAGGCCGCCGACCAGATCGGAGACCAGGACGAAATGGATGATGATGACTTGAACGAAATCATGGCACGTTCCGAGGATGAAATCGGTGTCTTCCAGAAGATTGACCAGCAACGCGCCATGACCGACGAATACGGACCCGGTCGTCGCTACCCGCGCCTGATGTGCGAGGAGGAACTTCCCGAGATCTACGTGCAGGAAGACAATCCTGTCACCGAAGATGCCGAGACCGAAGTTTATGGTCGTGGTGCTCGTGAGCGCAAGGTCACTCGTTACGATGATGGCCTGTCTGAGCAACAGTTCTTGGATGCGATGGAAGGCCTTGAGGAAGGAAAACTTACTCTGGAGCAAGTCATTGAAAAGAACGAGGCGCGCGCGGCCGAGCGTGCGGCCAACAAAGAGCGACGAAAGAAGAGAAAGGATGGTGCCGAGTCTTCCCCCGAGCCATCGCTTCCCGACGAATCTGAAACGCCACAGCGGAAGCGTCGTCGCGGTCCTGCGCCCAAGCGTAAGGCCGATGAGCTCGTCGAGGAGAACCCCCAGCCCAAGCGCAAGCGAGGCCGCCAGCCGAAGGTCCCCGACACTTTGAGCAGCGCCGATCGCGCGACTCTGACGCGCATCGTCACTCATGTGATCGAGACTCTCAAAGAAATGGAGCAGGAGATTCCTGCCGAGGGCTCCGACAGCGAAGATGAGCCGCTTGTGCGTGCGATCATTGAGCCATTTATGAAGCCCCCGCCGCGCTCGCAGTATCCGGATTATTACCAGTTCATCAAGAACCCCATCGCTGTGGACACGATCGAGAAGAAGATTAAACGCGACGATTACCAGAGCTTGAAAGAGTTCCGTGATGACGTGCATCTGCTTTGCCAGAACGCCAGAACTTACAACGAGGATGGCAGTCTCCTGTACCAGGATGCGAATGACATCGAGGTAAGTTTTGGCCTTCGCATGGTCTACTGTCTACCCTGTTCCGAGTACGATGATGCTAACTACTTTCTAGGCCAAGTGCTTAATGGAACTGAAGAAGCAGACCGAGGGCCATCCCGAGTTTGCCAACTTCGATGACCCCAGTTCGACTGTTGGTGATGGCCAGTCCATTGGTGCCATTTCCGGTGCGGACACGCCCCTGACCACCGACACGCCTGGGCAGCAACCGAAGCTCAAGCTGACCTTTAACAACCCCAATTTTGATGGAGGTGCCCTGAACGGCGCTGACTTTGGCATGGATGACGAGTAACTTCCTTCTAATACCGCAACACAAAAGCCATTCGCCATCCACTCCTGTCATTTTCGGAGACCTTGCCGTGTCTCTCTTGCCCTTTTGCCCTTTTACTTCACATATGTATCTTGAAACTTCTTTTTCGCCGCTTGGCATGGGCGTTTCTCGTGTTGCTTTGTTCTGGTTTTGTTTTTTCTTTTCTTTTCCATGGAATGGACGGACCCGGAGATGGGAAGTCCGGGGATGGCGCTCTACTCGATTCCATTTTGATCAGCGATTTTAGGGACTTCGCAGGTAGAGGATGACTAGACCTGGTAGAAGACTCCCCAGGCATGTTTTCATATGCTAGTATGTACCGTTAGTTAGGCACAAATTCGAGTCCATTGGATCCGACTCTGGCTTCACTTAATCCCGCGACCACACCGCATTGTCATCCCCTTGCTTGCCTCTGCTGCGTGTGCTATGCCGGGTCCAATCACCAACCCCGAGCATGCACGACGGCAGGTCTGATACGTGTTCGTTCATGCAGCCGGCAGAAGGAATTGTCATCCATCAGAGCGCATTTAAATCGACGTCGCCCGGAATCTCGTATCTATGGGACCGTTCTTCAAACCGAGCTGACAGGCCTCAATTGTAGCCATGTCGACTTCTAATCGAGAACTGACCGGCAAGATTGCCCTCGGTATGTCAGACGACATCACTTCCCTTCCGACTCTAATGCAACTACTCCCCAGTGACGGGCTCCAGCCGCGGCATCGGCGCCGCAATCGCCATCAAACTAGCCTCGCGCGGCGCAGATATCGCAATCAACTACCATGCCTCGGCCGCCGCAGCCGCCGAGGTCGCCGCACAAGTCCGCGCCCAGGGTGTGCGCGCCATTACAGTGCAAGCGGATGTCGCCAGCCAAGCAGACGTGGCTACGCTATTCGAGCGCGTCGTGACTGACCTCGGTCCTCTGGATATCGTGGTGAGTAACTCGGGCGTGGAACATTTTGCGCCCATCGCCGAGGTCACGGGCGAGGATATCGACCGCGTCTTCAATGTGAATGTCAAGGGACAGTATTTCGTAGCGCAGCAGGCGCACAAGCATTTGAAAGACCATGGGCGGTTGATGCTGACTGCGTCGGTATGCGCCGTGATGGTGAGTGGCCCGTCTTGTTTATCCCCATTGATGTCTACGAGATCTAATGTACCAGCACAGGGCGTCCGTGACCACGCCGTCTACGCCGCATCCAAAGCCGCCGTGACGGGCATGACCAAGTCTCTAGCCAAAGACTTTGGGCCGCGCGGGATCACGGTGAATTGCCTTGCGGCGGCCGGCGTGAAAACGGATATGTATGAGGCCGAGTCGGCCAAGTATTTCGGCGAGGCGGGGAAAAACATGACGATTGAGCAGATTGAGGATGCGCTCAGCAAGTGGTCGCCGCTCGGTCGTGTCGGACTGCCGTCTGATGTTGCCGGAGCGGCGGCGTTGATTGCCAGCGCGGATTCGCAGTGGATCACGGGACAGACGCTGCAGGTTTGCGGTGGGGCATATATGGCATAGAATGGAGGGGAATGGGAGAGATGAATTGATGATCTTAAAATGAGTATTTTCGGTGATCGTAGTGTGTTGCTCGGTGGACTCGAGTGTGGATGGTTTTTCTATGATATGAACGTCTCCGTGTTTGCTCATTTCTGGCTCATTGTAACAACATTCCTAACTCCCAAGCAAAGACATATCAGCCCAATAATTCTTTATTGGATGGATGAATACACCCACTACAATCTACCATCCCCAACCACGGTCCAGCTGTGAACGACCGTCTCGAGACTTGTGGAGCTCTCCTTGCGGGTCAGATCAGATATAGAGCCATACTAGACACGCTGAATGACTATTCATTGATATGAACGATCCAAGAATACTCTACTGGCACTTAATATCCCTCTCAAGAGTGCACAAAAATCAAACACTCAAGACTTTGGTCCATCCATTATAGTACAAGTGTATATACAATAGCTCTTCCCGAGAGCTCATCCACATCCTAGTTTCAAGTCTGTGGATCCCCCGACCGCATTTTCCGCTTGGCAAGCAATTTGCTACCATTGATATCAAGACCGGGGAGAACATCCTTCCCCGTTGACTCATTGGACGAGGTGCGATCGCGGTTTGAGTCGCGCCCATGCCACTGCTCATCCTGTCCCACAGAAAGCGCCACATTGATGGCATCACGAATATTCGGGGTTTCGGGATAAGCATGACTGCTCTCGTTCTCGGTAAAAGCTTGTACATGGGCCTTGGTCGGACTATTTGTAGATGAACCGGAATCATGTCTTTGGGTGTTAGGATCGTGTCGCGTAGATGTAGTATCGCCGGTGGAATGGGTTGCCTCCGCGCTGTTCCGTATCCAAGGGTGCGCGAGACATTCTTGAATGGTTGGTCTTTTCTCCGGATCGACGGTCAAAAGGCGCGACACGAGGTCTTTCGCCCCATCCGAGATATAGGACCACTTGGGTGAGGAAAATGTATAGTCGCCTCGCATGACCTTGCGCGTCATCACCTTGATGTCTTCGTCGTAGAAAGGCGGGAACCCGGCCAGCATGGTGAAGAGCAGACAGCCCAGCGCCCACATGTCGACGCCGGTCGTATATCTAAGATCTTTGAATAGTTCGGGCGCGGCATAGCCCGCGGTCCCACAGGGTGTCGCCGTTGGAACGCCGCAAATGACCTTGGATAATCCAAAGTCGGCGAGTTTGACTAGCCCGATGTTCCCGGATCCAGCCTTGGAAAGCGAAACCGCTTCTTCGGTATCGTCAAAGTCTGGCTGCGGGGTTGATATTTGGCTGTGGGTGGGGGATGGGTAAACAAGAATATTCTCCGGTTTGATGTCCCTGCGATAAGATGAGCGTTGAGATAGACTGTGAGAGTGTAGGGCTCGTACCGATGGACCACCCCTAACGTTTCATGAAGATATTCCACCGCATGGGCAACTTGTGTGATGACGTGTCGACTCATATCTTCGCTCAAGGAGGTAAATTTAATTATTTGGTCGTAGAGTTCGCCGCCGGGGCAGAGCTCGAGAATCATATAGTGAAATTGACGGGATTCGAAGGAGTCGATTAGTCGAACCACATTGTCGTGATCGAGTCGGCGCGTAATTTCGACCTCTTTGGATAATTTTTCTTTCTGTCGGGTGTTAAGAGTGAAAAAAAAAAAAAACAATAACGAATACATCTCGGACTCACCTGTTTGTCGTGCATTTCGTATTTCTTCGTCACTTTGATTGCGGCCTCGCCGACTTCGGACTTGGTATCGCTGGCACGATAAACACTGCTGAATGCGCCGTCTCCGATCTTCTGGAGCAAGCGCCATCGATCCAGACCGGGATAGACGGGCATGTTGGAAGGATGTGGGGATTTCGACATGAAGCCAACCGAAGGCCTGGGATGATTTTCTTGAGATTTGGTGTCCTCGGCCGCTCTACGTCGCTCGCGAATGCGGCCTATCACGCTGGGCTTTCCGCCCGAGGCCATCGTGGTCTCGGCTGGCCTGGTCTGGGTTATGGTGGCAGTGGTGGACATGATTGTGTGTGTGTGTGTGCGGCAAAGAGCGCATTGAACGGCGTCCTTAAAATCAGACCATCCAGTTTCTGTCTATATAGAATGACGGCCGGGCATGACGTAACGGGGTATCTTGATCTGGGATACCCGCCCAGCCGCGTCATGCTTGGAAGATCCCGGTGGTTCAAGGCAGTAAATTACTTTCCACGAGAGGTATGCGAAATGCGCATTGGCTTTCCCCGCATAATTGAGGCGATGCAGTATCAACTCTAATCCGGCTTGTCCCCCGGTTCACCCCATTCAGTGTAAGGTGTATCTTCAGCGGGTTGAGTGTGGGAAGACATGATCTTTTTGCTTTCACAGCTCAAGCATGTCACTATTCTGGCATTTTTGAGTCTCCCCTGACCTGGCGAGGTATTCCTGTTTGTGTATCTGGATACAGACCGTTGTGGTATTGTCGGTCTTTGTGGCAAATCTCGACTCTGATTGGCCGGAAGGGTATCCGGCAACGGCAGCAAACAATCCTCGACGGTGATTGGTGGGATTCCAGCCGCAGACAGGTTCTTCTCGCATGATCATCTTGTATGATGCAGATGGCATGGCGCCAAGTCGATGGGAGTTTCGATCTCAAACTCAGACTTGAAAACGGACATTCCACCTATCGAATTCACTTGGGCAGGCTGTCTGCAGACACGTGTAACCGGCTATACTCTCTCATTGCTCCACCGGTATCTACGCTATCAACTGAAGGATTCGCTGTTAGGAAACAAGAATCGTCTCAAGCGAGGGACCACCATGACCACCGCAATTGTCGATCTGTTCGATTCTTCGACTGTCCTTCCATGCTTCCACAGTGTCCCGCCCGTGTGGTCACTGCGGGGTTATGGTTCACCAATCACGATGCATGGACGGGGGGCAAAACCGGTTTGCCACATCTCTCAATCGATTCTGGCAGGAGATTCGAGGCCACGATGTCCTCGTGGGACGGGAAGGGACGGGGAATCGAGCCGGATTTGCCATCTGCGGGGTATATTATCTAGAGAACCTTGTCTATCCAAGGACGGTTCGTCTATACCATGGACAGAAACGGTGGACAGATAGTAGGTCCACTGCACCGAATATATTGAAGGATTTAAACTTCGAGAATGGCCCCTCAAGACGTCAAAGAACGTAAAGTAAATCAAGGTCCACTGATCGTATGTAGTCAGAATATCCACTATGTCAATGGGACTGGGAGTAAAACATTAGAAACCCAGAGCAAGCCGTATTTCTACGCTTCAGAGAGCTGAGGTAGATGCAATTAGTCCATCAAATCATCACGCGTGACTAGGTAGTATACATGAAATACTTCATTCAAGGGCATTCGCTATGCATCATCCAAAACGCTCCCCCATAAGGACTCTTCGTCGTAGTTGAATCCATGGCCAAGGAAATATTGAACCACTTGATCTTGACCTCCACTCAGCGCGTGCTTCATAATGCAATGATTTTCACGACTCCTAGGATCAGGTAGAATGCCATACTGCGAGACCAGTTCCAACATTGCCAGTCCACCCTCCACGGCGTCAGAGATGATCTCCCACGGCAGCCAATCATCCGATGCCTCAATCTTTGAGCCTTGAGTGACCAGCGTCCGAACAGCCTGTGCATTGCCTCCGCGGATCGCGAATGAAATGGGCTTTTTACCTGTTTGGTAATCTTTGAAACCGGCATCAGCTCCTCGTTCTAATAGGAGCGCAAGAATCGATGGGGACTGCATGGCGTGCACCAAAAGCGACGACTCGCGTTCCTGTGTAGGATTCGGGCTCACACCCCAGTCCAACAGTAGCTCGACGATCTTTTCATGGCCCGTTGTCACGGCAAGGACGATCAGCCGCTGGATAGAGCCGTTTGGGTCCACCGATGGGTCTGGGTTAGCTCCATGCCGAAGAAGAATCTCGACCACGCCTGCATGACCTCTCTCAATCGCCCATGAAAGTGGTGTCCCCGAGTGCCCGCTGCCGAGATTGCGGTCCCGGTTTCGTCCATTACCACTTGCGTCGGGGTGCAGTCCGGTCGCGAGAACTCGGCGAACGATATCCTCCCAGCCACAAGCCGCAGCAGCGACAAGGAGATATGCTCGCTCCTTCTCATCCGCAACAAGCTTGCTCTCGAGGTTGATGTGATCGAGGATCAGCTTGGCGATTTCAGGATGATTGCGCTCCGCGGCGTATCGTAACGGCCACAGCGTTAACCCCGAGGGTAGCGCAGGATCCGGGTAGGCACCGTTTCCCAATAAGAGACGCGCCGACTCAAGATCGCCTGAATGCGCAGCCCAAGCCAACGGGGTGGCACCCCAGGAGTTGCTCATATCGGCATCCATGCCAATACTCAGCAAGTAACTGACCATCTCGGTTCTTCCGTGGTATGCAGCATACCCCAAAGGTCCGCTAAACTGCTCAATGTCATCATCAAGCAGCTCAGGGTTGAACTCCAAGAACAACTCCATCATTTCGGAGACACCTTTTTCTGAAGCGTGCAGAATCTCGGTTTCATTGATCTTGGCTCCGTGTTCTAACAAGACTCTGGCGACAGAGACCTGGCCGTGTTCCACCGCGAGCATCAAAGGGTCCCAGCCTGCCTTGGTTGCATCCAAATGGTCATCGAATGCCGGATTGCTGAAATTCACCCATTCCGACCCCCAGTCATCGTCACCGTGGTTGATCTGGGCGATCTCGCCTTCTTGTAAGAAGAGACGCACCACGTCGACGTGGCCGTGGATCACCGCCATGCACATAGGCTGCCACTCCTCGTCTCCACAGGCATCGTGTCTGGCGCCTTCGGTGAGCATCATTCGGACTGTCGATGTGCAACCATGCCGAGCTGCCCAGGCTAGACCTGAACTATCGCGGTATCGGACATTATGTTTGTACAGGTCGTGATTGAGAAGATTGTATAGAGGACGTGCGGTTTGCACAAGTGCGTTGATGTCGCTCTCTCGATCCAAGAAGGTTGTGATGTGTAGGATAAGTTCACTGGGAAGCGATAGTAGTGTCATGATGACTGCGTATTGTGTAATTGGGATGCTCTTTTGCTTGGGGCGACAAAAGCTCATATATGTCCTAGGTTGGCCAACACAGCCGAATTCCCGATTCAATGCAATGAAGTAGATCCCTGTCGAGTGGGGCTTTCCACCGCGTCACTCTGCGCGTGTCCTCGTTGGCTCCGCCTCGATGGGCATCCGATTTCTCATCCTCGGTCGTTCATCAACCGCCGAACAGTCCTACCCGAACGGCATTCATCGGCCCAACGGCGATGGAGTTTTGATCTTGACCTCGGAGTGGCCATTGCTTGCATTTGTGAAGTCATCCGCGGATGATGTCAAGTCGATCCAAATGGAGCCCGTGGGAATGTCGTCGCCTGCTCTCTATTTTTGGCCACCGGGGCATTGGATCTGCATGTAGTCGCGGTCTCTGCCCATCCGACCATGCCGGTGCTTCATGACCCACCGACTACACCGTGTATCCTTTGGGTCGCAGCGGTCCGTTCGGCCAATCCTTGATTGATGAATCCTCGCGCCGGCCAAGCCGGTTGCCACAGGCACAGCCATCACAAACACGGTATACATGACAGAGCAGGAGCGGTGTTCGAAATACTGGCTCTTTCCCACCCCATTGCTCCCGGCTCTGTTTATTTTGTGGCTGACCTTAACCCCAGACCAGGAGCGGTGATTGGTCTTGTCGAGGTTCTGCGTTTGTCTCTGGTACGTGCTAGTGCATCGAGTGCGGGGAAGAGCATGGGTTGTTGCACCGTAAAGATTGGGATCAGATGTCGTCTTGGGATTGTCAGGGTGGCGAAGGAAGTCAGTATAGGTGGATATGAAGTAACAGTAGCTAGAAATGAATTAAACAAAGCCAGTGATGGATCGTGACTTTCTGAATTAAGCTCGTGGGTCCCGCAGCTTCCCGAAACTAAACTTGGAAGGTGGAGTCGTGGGGTATATCACTCGGTCTTTTCCCCTACCCTTTCAACAAAATCTCCCCTGTGACTGAGTGGCATGGGGTCCCAGGGGATGGGAGGGGAACTTAGACGAAAGAATGATATATGGCCCGGGATTCTCGTTTTTTATGTAAACCTCTTGTAAAAGTACACGTAGGTCATAATATTAGCTGTGTATATCCGTATTGGATGGTTTTAAATACGATGAGGCTTTTGGGTTCTAAATCTGGCACTAAATGAATGAGGTTTGCATCACTGTGACCAGCGCTTCGATTCCAGGTCGTGGAAAATCTTTACACTTGCCCTTGATTCTCGGATGTTCCCCGGTCGTACTGATCCTGGCCTACCAGGGAACTGGCTACTCATCTCAACTACCATAGCTCTTAGGATAATCCATGGAACTCGGATGAGGCATTCCGGCGATACACGAGAAGAAAGGGGAGTTACTGTAGTAAGGCTTAAATAGGACGCGCAACTTTGATTATCTATAACCACCGGCGTGGTTGGGCTGGCTGATCGTAGAGCAGCCTGTCGAGGACTATGCCTGTACCTGAGAACAAGTCAATCTCATCTATACTTGAAAAGAATCGATCCAATTGTATATTCCAAAATAAAATCTTGATCGGGATCAATAATTGGGGTAATGACAATCACTATGTGGACACCTGCCGGGCGTCTTTGTCGGTACCAATCGAAGCCCGACGCACAACCCACACAAGGCCCCAATTCTTCCATCGAGAATTGCAGTTACCAATTTTGTTTTCTCATATCTGAAACGGCTCGAGGGTGCGGGATCGTGTTTTTCTAGCCGCCCGCGAACGTGGACCAAGTAGCTCCATGGTCTAGCCGCCCATTCCCCCGGGCGCTTAGCGAATGTCGCAGCGAGCGTGCAATCAAGGCGACGCAAATCCAGTCACATCTGTTATTTTTAGAACCGCAAAACAACAAGTTATCTTGCGTGTATAGTATAAGTATCTCCATTATAGACAAGGGCAGTCAGTCACGATCCCTCTCCCGGTCTATCCAACCATGTTCCGACGGTTCACCGACAAGAACCAGGACACTTACAAAGATGCAGAATGCGATCTTTTCTCTAGCATATTGCCTGCATCGACCTGGTCAAGCACATCCAAGGATGGCAAAACAACTGTTCCCCAAGGGCTAAACCCCGCAAAAACCGAAGTCGAGTGAGTGATTGCCTTGTTCCACGCCACAATGAACATCCCCCTCATTGTCCAATCTAGCATCTGGTTCGTTCATGGTCTGTTCGGAAGCTGCCCGCCCCTCTGGACACATTCCAACGGGACCTTCACGCCCGATCTAGTCCGCGTGGCCTTTCCCAACGCGCGGGTCTTTCTCTGGAAAAACCTTGGCGAAAGGGAATTGCGTCAAAATGGCAACAATCTCGCCTACGCCGTCGCCAACAGCCGAATCGATGGAACCGAGCGACCCATCATTTTCGTTGCTCATGGACTCGGCGGGCTGGTCGTGCAGCAGGCTCTTTTGCTTTCACTGGAGCCGGTCGACCCTCGTCTAAACTATGTTGCCACGGACACAGCCGGGATCATCTACCTAGGAGCACCACAGATGTTCTCTTATATCAAGCGTCTACGGTATACGCTGGCAAGATGGTTCGAATTTCTCCGTCGGCCACACGGAAGGGTCCTTTCTTATATAAAGCAGAGGGCCGAGTTATTCGGGGGAATCATTTACTCTTTCGGAGCACAAGCACTCTCCGATGCGGGTCAACTGAATCACGTTGAACAGTTTTATTTCTGGGAGGGCCATTCGATGGATATCGGTGGTCGTGTGGTACCGAAGTATGCAAGTTACGAGCCCGGAATGGGTTATTGCTGCCGCCATGCCAGTCATATGGACATGATCAAGTTCTCTGGGCTCAATGATCCTGGCTTTATGGACCTGGCCAATGTCATCTACGATTGGATCTTACGATACACAGAACAACAACAACAACCCGAGGAAGAGGTCGAGGACGACCCTGCGCCACCTTATACATCTGATGGCGAATCGGACATTATTGAGCTTTGCGCGCCGGCGGTTGGGATTGACGAGGGACATTAGACTTGTTTATATCATTTGTAGCCATGAATATTGATGTCGATAAAGCACATTATTTCGACAAGACAATATCTCGATCTAAAACTGCTTTCGAGGAGCCTGGCCACCCTTCTTGGGTGATGTCTCTTTTTCTCGATATACCCCGTCGGCATCCACGCTCCCTGCCAACTCCACGACGCTCATTACCGCAACGTCAACACAGATAGCCTTTGAATTGACGTCTTTGCCTGCAATCCGCACTGTAGATATTTTCTTGCCATGGCGGCCACCAGTTTCATTTTGATTCCCTTCAGTGGCTCCCTCATAGACCTTCTCACATTGCACAAGCACGACTGTCTCATCAACAGCCGTTCTCTCATCCGCAATAATAAACACCCGGTCATCCACTTCATAGTCGGTATCATCATCAATAAAGCAATGAATCTGCTCGATGGTCCAGCCCACAAACCCAGACTTGTACGACGGATCTACCGGCGGCATCGTGGGACCGCGAGATGCAGCGGGCGCTTCCCCGCTGGAATCCGACAAAAGCAGGAGATTTGGGCTGCTATTCAGCTTACTAGATTTCTCATAAGCTGTAGTCAAGAGGTGGGAGAGTATCTATCGTGTTGACGGAATTAAGACGGTGACCAGCTTCGCGTAGGATCGTTACTTACCTCGGGCGGTACATCATATGTACAAACGAGCGCGTAAAAACGTCCGTTCTCCATTTTGATTTCACCTGGGCAGGTTTCGGGGATATTTGAAGGTTGGATCTGGTGTCTGACGAGGGAATGCCTTGATAAATAGTCCTCACTGGCCCCCACGTAAATACCCTAAGCCGCAAAAGTCTTGCGTCATCGGGCACAGTTTACAAAAGGGCATCATTTTCAATCAAATTGATCAGATATGCTGAAAGTATTCATTGGTATCCTATAAATTACAGTGATGGTGGCAATATGCGACAGGGTATACACATGAAAAACACTCAAGGCAGACCCAACCCAACTATGGCGTCGCCCCAAAGGCCGGATCATGGGGTAGCGAATGGTGATGTCTCGGCAGGGAGCCGTTCAAAGAATGGGATTTATCATGGGAAGGGCGACCGTCTAAATGGAAATGAGCCGGGGCTGCCTCAATAGCGCCGGCATTCTTCGCACTGTGAGTCTCCAAGGCGTGAAAGACATGACCAAAGACTTGGCGATCCACATCTGATGCCCATAAGAAGTCGAGGTGCTCGTATCCGGGGATCGCTTTCGCGACAGTATCGCGAGGAAGACCTTGCAGCATAACCTTGATGTCGACGAGGCTATCGCTATCACCGTACAGCAGCACGATGGGAGTCTTGATATTGCGAGTCGGATACCTGACGGGCTTGTAGAAGCGCTCGCTTGCGACGATGCTGAAGGGGGCGTGAAGTTCGTCGTCATAGAATTGAAAGCTTTTGTTGCGGATGATTTGGAACCAGTGCACAACCGACTTGGTGCTGGTGAATGAGTACAGGTGCAGGTAGGCAGCGAGCTTCTGAGCGCGAGTGATGTTGCGACAGCGCCAATTGAACAGGATTGAGAGGGCGGTGTCAATGATGCGCACGTAAATCGGCGGATAAAGGATCGTCTGCCACATGGTTGTCGAAGAAAGAATGCTGCGCCGACCGAACAACAGAAACAGAAAATCGGGGGAAGCTTTCATGAGCGAATCGACGATGCGATTACGAAGGCCCGAGGGTGCCATGGCGGGTGCCAGAGCGACGAAGACATCAATCTTCTGATTCAGAAGCGGATGGATGGAGAGAGTAGCGAATGCTTGCGCGGTGCCTTGGGAAAAGCCAATGTATGACAACGATGGCTGGCCCGTCACTTCAAGTATGTACTCGATGCTGTTGGGGATATCGTGGAAAGCAAATTGGTCGATTGAAAAGTCCCAAAACTCGTTCGATCCTGGCGAGAATCGCACACATTTCTTCGCATATTTGTTTCCACGATTATTCCCTAGCCACACATCGTAGCCCCGTTCGACCAGCTGGAAGGGCAAGCACCGCTGTTCATTAGTCAAGGCGACCCAGACTTCACTGGACATGAGAAGCCCGTGGTGAAGATAAACCACTTTCTTTCCCATACTCCCCGCACCTTGGTTTACCCGTATTTTCTCCTCGCCCTTCCGGTATGCAAGGCGGTGCAGTCCCAGAAGGTACCCATCGCCCGTCTGTACGATATGCTCTTCAGCTTCGTACCCAAACAGCGCACAGATCTCGATGAAATCCGAGGCCTCAGCTACCGCACTGGCGAGAAGCTCCTCCTTGGTCCTCTTGTCCGGAGTTTCAGCGGGAATAAAGAGATTGAACAGTGCTTTCGACTGATCATAGCAGAATTGAATGATCGGCGATGCTAGTGTAGGTCAGTCGTAGGTCAGGGGGATTCCTCAAAAGTAGCACCCACGAAGGCAAAAAGTAATAAGGTGAATAATGGTTTCGAGAAGCACTAGAATCAACGACCCAAAGAGTGCCAGGTACTCGAACCTAGAGAATCTGGGGTGAGCACTGCATCCAGGTACCGGGTACTCGAGCGAGCCTTACCAGAACAGCCTCCCAATGAGAGGAACGCGCGCCATAATGAGAGGTGACGCCCTCAATGCACATGCGACAGTCCGACGTAGCAAGATATATCGATCTACCTCGAGGGAGAAAGAGAGAAAAGAAGCGCGACGTCATGGGGCGCATGTGAAAGCGACTTACCTCATCCGGGAATCAGCCAATCAGGGCCCAGGCGAATGATCGGCCGAATTTGTGTCGCGCCATCCGCAGTTGCATTTCCCACGCGATCATCATGCCCAGCTCATGTCAAGATATCAGTGGGTTGCACGATTCCAGTCATGGGCTTTGCAATTTACAAGCCCTCATCCATGACACGCGCCATGTGAACTGACCCAATGCTACTCATAGGAGAGGCGCTCGCCCAGTGCCTGCAAGAATCGGACTGTATCATGGTCCAGCGTCATTCACCCAACGAGTGTCTGAGGTCGCCCCTGGCCGAGCAACTTCCCACAAAATGTCAGCAATTGCATAAGGGATTCAGCGAGTGCAAGTGAGTTGATCATGCTACCGGGAGAAAGCTCCCCGTGACATGGAAAATGATGGCTAACATCGGGATTCTCCTTGATGGGTAGACGAGGCATGATCGATATGCGCAAACGATTCCGAGGAAACCACCCGATCTCGGTCAAGACGGAGATGGAGGACAGGAAGTCAGGCTCGTCGGGACAATTGTATGCGGGGCGGCCGGCATACAACTCTGTCAAGGAACTTAGCGGCGACGAGGTGCAAATGGATCCGGAGAAGACGCGGGGACTGTAACATTATCTGCATTCCCAGATCTGACGGGGCAAGAATATGCTCCGGGCAATGACGAGGCAGACCGGACCGGCTGCCATGTACTATTTGCGCAAAGGGTATTACGGTCATGCTGGCATGGCTTGGAATTCACTTGAAATTATTCGCATAATTGGCGCCATCTCCATTCTCATAACCATCAATGCCATGAATTTTCAATCAGAACTACACATGCAAGTATCACCAATGTCTAATCCATTCGTAGGGCATGGCGACACATGAAACGACAAGTCAAAATCATTGACTATACATTTGAGTACAGATCTACTGCGTCTTCTTGGACTTATCGGCCGCGGGCGCCGAGTACAGCCAAACAACCACAAATGCCAGGAAGCCTCCGATCACCGCCCATAAGCCGGCGATCCACACCCAGCCTCCGCTGATAGCCCAGCTGCGTGCATACTCATCGTGTGCAAAGTGGCGCACGGTCACCTCGTTCTTTTCCTCAATGTTGGTGAAGAAGGGGCGCTTATAGTTGACGCGGAAGGAGAAGATTCCGTGCTGGTCTGGTATGACGAACTGAGTGCTGAACACGGTGCTCGTCTCGGTGCGGCGAGTCGGCTGGAGAGCCAGACGGTGGAAAGGAGAGAGCATGGTGAACTCCAGCTGCAGCTCATCTCCGGCAGGAACCTCGAAGGGCACCCACTTGTCATAGACGTACTCCGAGACTTCAATAGAGTAGACCTGTAGTAAATCGATAAGTATATGACGCAAGAATAAACGGACCATTGAAGCATACTGTCTCATTCTTGATCCGGTAGATCTTAGGGTTCAGATCCTCCGCAGCAACCTCGCCCTCGGTGGCCAGGTGGTGCTCGATCTTGCCAACCTTCAGAACACCGGTCTCCTTGAATGTCCACGCAGTCAATTGCTTGGCGAAGTCCCGGTTGACGGTAGAGGTCTTCTTGCCGCCGGGGGCCTTCACAGAGGCCGAGAACCACTTGTCCTCCAAGGACTCAACCGAGCCAAGAACAGTGAAGCGCGCAGAGTTGCGGGCTTGCATAGCCGAGATAAGGTTGAGCTGAGAGCCGGTCGCCTCGATGTCATCAGGTCCCGGCATCTCCTCCTTGGGGTTGTAGGCGTAGGCAGTAGCAGGAGCTCGCAGGATCGGCGCGAGGAGAGGGCTGCTGCTGCCCAGAGTCTGGGGAGCCACCCGAGGCATTGCGAGGACACCCTCGCCATCGAAGAAAGCCTTCACATCGGAACGAAGGGGTCCAGGGCGCTGGAGCAGGAGGACATCATGCTTCTCGGCAGCCGAGACGGTATCGTAGTTGAAGTGATCGGTAACAACGGCCGAGCGGTCATTTGAGAGATGAACGTCAACTTCCAGGAGAAGGGAGCTGATGGCACTGGATGTCGAGGCCTTGCCGGAGAGGGTGAGGAGGATGTTACCGTCCTGGTGGAGGAAATCGAGGATGTTCTTGGGGGTCAAGGCAGGGCCGAGTCCTGGTCCATTGCGTCAATTGACATGTACTAGAAAGGTCTGGAAGACATGCCCACCTTTGGACTTGGGGGGAAGGATCAAGAGGTGATCGTAAGCTCGTTCGCCATGCGCGAAGAGGGACAACTTGTCGCTCTTGGGCGATTCGAAGGACAGGTCATACCCACGAGCTAGAATCGAATTAGCAAGGCCCTTTATACTATCAGGTGGTCAAGTACCTTCCAAATCCGCCCACAATGTCGAGTACGAGCTCTGTTCTATGGACTCGTCCAAGACAACCAGCAGGCGGCTGCCAGAGCTACTCACAGCATTGACCACGGCCAACAAGCAGCAGAGAAGCAAGGTAAGGCACCACCTCATCTTGCAACAGAATTCCGCACAGCGGAGTCAATGCCAGACGGAGGGAAATGGGGGGAGGGGAGTTGCAGGAGGTTGTATAGATCAACCGAAATGGCGACGTGTTAGTTAATGGACGATGCCAAGACTCGCTCCTGCGCATCTCCGAACGTCCAACTTCATTTCTTCCCCACGGCCTCCTCGACTTTCGCACTCTCCCCGCCCACCACCACCTCAATCCCACCGACCACTGGCTGGTTTCGCTCGCCCTCAATTCGTCTCGTTCGGAATTGTGGTCGGCTATATCTCGGCTATCGAATCCGCCGCATTAGCTAAAAGATTTCTCCCGAATCCTCGTCGACGCCCGACCTTCTCTGTCACCATGTCGAGCCCTCAATTCTGGTCGACTCCCCTTCGCTACATTCGCTGGGCCGCCCACGAGAAGCCTGCGATCTTTTTCTCTCTTGTCATCGGCAGCATGGGCCCGGTCGCGCTGGTCAGCCTGCCCCCGATCCGCCGGGCGCTTGGTGACGTTGACCCCGAGCCTATCCCTCTATCATATCCCAGTAAGGGCGCTTTCCCGATTGGACTCTGGTTTTTGCGTCAGAGCTGTCCTATGAGACATAATGCTAACCATAATGTCTGAAACGCACAGTTCCGAAGGGTCCGCGGTCGATCCCTAAGGGCTTCGATGACGAGTAAAAGGATCGATAATGAGGACGAGCCGCTGGGGGGAAAATTAAGACCGACTTTGCCTGGCTAGGCTCGGCTACAAAGAAATGAAAGGATTCAATCGATGCAGATGGCCTTGGTGGGATATCTGGATTGCTAGGGCCATGGCATAGCGGCCATGAAACCCCTGCCTCTGATCAAAATCGGCTCTGCATCTGATTGCTATCCGTGTGAGGGGTGCTTTGATACCAATTTTGCTCGCATGTCGTCCCGGAATAGTCGGGTGCCGGGATTGCTGCGATGCAGTGCATGTACTATGTTTTGAGAAAGCCATATCACCGGCATCGGGTCGTTTTCTACATTTTTCCATATCATCTCTGACTTGATAGAGGGACTTAGGCCGTGCATAGTTTCTTGTAAAGTATATAAAGTATACTTAGCGAGGGAGAGTATGATAATCTTGTTCTGGGGCTTGTTGCTAGTTGATGGTAGATGTGAGCACAAGATTCCATTGCAACCTGTGTAGCTGTGGGACATAAATCCGACATGTTGAGGTGAGATAGGTAGACTACGAGGTAACGAACCTGGTAGCAGGATGGATGAATAACAACCTTTCAATCAGCCCGTGGAAAACGACGCTGGAATAGCACCGCGGGCCAAACCCACAAGTGATAGCAAGTCCAAACTCGAAAAGTGGAAATCCAAATTTGAAGAGAGGGGTTCGATTATGCAACCTCGAATCAACGCATCAGCCAAAACAGATTAACGCCGTAAATGCTCATATCTACATGTAGTTCATCAGCGTCGCTTTATGAAAGCAGTCTCTCCAACAGCCACGGGCATATTTCCCAAAAAACGCAAACACAGATAGTGCATGTCGTATGTCCCACCTAGGACAGATTGAGGAAAAGAGGAAGCATTGCTAAAAAGAACACACATCCTGTACACCGTGAAAATAAAAACAACCGAGGCGAGGAACACAGATCCGCAACTATGACGGGTATCCGGCAGGTCATTAAAGGGAGACATAAAAAAGGCTTCAGATCCAAGAAAGCCACCGTTTTCGTAAAATCCCATTTCAACACACATTGCTCCTACTCCTAACCGGCTGCCTATACCATAGCACAGGCAAATTAAATCAGGAGGTTCCCGTAAGTACCATGCTCCGCCAAGACAGATATGGTTAAGTTCTCCGGATGGGAATCCAGGTCCATGACAATGGGAAATGGTATGTCCGACGGAATGTGAAACGCAACCATAACTGGGCTGTGTTCTTGGATGACCTCGGGCCCGATGTGGGAATCTCCTGGACTGCACGTGTGGGTATCAATCAAGGTAGCCACAGGAACAAGAGACTGCGTAGGCGAAGCGAAGATGAAACGGAAGAATGTCCAGGGAGGGTTTTTTTTAAGGTTTCGTCGACATCATTATATCCCGGTTGTCATCCTAGTCCACGGAGGATAGAAAGCAAATTCCATTTCATCCAATGGAACACAGTGGGAGGGGGAGAAAATATTCATGCACAAAGCAAGGCCTCGGGTTTCCCAGGGTGGCGGGTAGTTTACCGCCGTCTGTGCGGGTCTCTGCTGGCTGGCTGCGGCCTACTGCGCTCGTATTCCGGAGTGTATCTGGGCTCCATTCCTATCCGTGGGTCCGGGGCAGTAGTGGTAGGGTATGCCATGGTGGAAGTCACAGGAGCAGAGTAGTCTGACTCGGCATCATAACCGGATCCTGTGTACCTGGGGGCATTTCGGCCACCCTCGTACCCACCATATCCAGCGGGAGAGTAGGTGTAGGATCCAGGGTGCATGTCCGCCGCGGTGACCACGGGTTGGGAGGGAGCAGAATAAGAGACTTGGGGAGGGGGGTACGGGGCCTGGGCTGACCCGTAGGGCGAGTGGGTGGAGCTGTAGGATGAGGGGTTGTAAGGAGCATTCTGGGATCCGCTGTAGGGACTCTGGGAGTACTCCATGTAGGGTTGTGCAGGGGCTGCACTAAAGGGGGTTGGGGAAGGCCCCTGTTGCTGTCGAACCTCATGAATAGCCGATGCGGCATAGTTGGCTGGGACAGAGTTAGGGGCGTGGGAGACATTCACATCTTGAACGTAACTACCTCTTGGATAGCCCAAGTCAGCCCGGCGCGAGACATCGGCCTCCCAACGGGCAGAGTCAGCTTTCAAATCAGCAATCATCTCCTGTATTCCCGGAAAGAGGGTCCTTGGTCAGATGTTGTTCCCGTCCATACGGTATCCGTGGCGGCAATCACTTACCGAGGTGAGATTCCGATAGGCACGGATGTAGAAGCCCGGGCGACCCTGTGGGATGGTCAGTCAGGAGACTCGAGGGGATAGGGGGAGAGAGAAGACGGACCCCGTGTTGGCCGGGTCTCACGAGAGCGTCATTTCCAAGATAGCGACAGATATCTGCTTGGATCACTTCGCGGCTGATTCCATCGCCGGGGATAAAGTATTCATTTTGACGGCCTGTCATAGTGGATCCAGAGGTAATCAAGTCCAGAGAAGGGCGGGTGTCTCTTCCTCACGGGCGTGGGCCACAAAAATTAATGAAAATCCGGGTCACGGATGGGAAGAGATCCTGGGAGAGCGGCACAAGGTGGTTGGGGTCCGTTATATTGGCAGAATGTACAGATGTTTCTTTCTCTATAAGCGACCGCGTCACGACTTTACTGACGGAGAGAAGAGTTCGAGTCCTGGAAAATCAAGAGACGAGAGAACAGTCCGCGGGAGAAGAAATGCCTGGCAAAGAGAAATGATCCCGGTCGGCAATAGCACAAATGGTGTCCGTCCAGTGGCAAGTCCGGGGGGAGTCCTGGTGGGTAATATCCTGGTTGAACTGGCAAAAAGAAATGTCCTGGAGAGAGAAGTCCGGGTGATCGAAAACCACGACTGAATCAAGTCGTAGAGGAAGTCACGCGAGGAGAACTAAATTCACCGGGGGGAAGTTGAGGGCCTTGGAGAACCGGCAGAGAGAGGGGTGTAGGAAGGAAGAAAGGAGGAAAGAGGGGAAGGCGAACTAAAGAAGCGGTTGGGCCGTGGTCTTGGGCTGGTGCCACGACTCTCCCCACTACAGGAAAAAAAGAAGCATGCACGAACAAATCCGGCTTAGAGAGCTGTAGCCGCCCGATCCCACTTCGAGTGTGTATTTTTCTCTCGGTGGCAATTGCAATCTCTGGCTACCATTTGTCTAGGATTACTTCTCCTCGTGTCCCCGGCTCTCGCTATGTATTGGGATTCGACTGCCCTTCCCCCCACTTGTGGCGGTCCATGTATACACACCGGAGAACGAGATTCTTTCCTCGTGAGCGACGTTGAGCAAATCGGGGTTCCAGGCGATCCTCCTCTTCTGCAACAGACGTACGCAAGGGCCAATCTGCGCCCTTGGTGGGGAGGCAGCCTTTTGCCACCGGTGTGTGTTGGGCAGAAATGTGGTTGGGCACGCAGACACGGACCACTCAGCGATCCTCGGGGTCAGCTCGCCATGGGAGATCGCACGGTGGTCGAGACTCTGGGAAAACGGGGGCGCTACAGGGCAGATACACAAAATAAGCATGTCTTTGCAATTGAACGGGCGTTTGGTTGAGGTGACCCCGGTCTCAGTTACAATCGATGAACCCGCCCTACCCCCTGGAACGGGAGAAACGGGAGACTGGAAGCAGCCTTGCACTCGATATCCATGTAGGCTAGATCGACGATGGTCGTTTTAAGCTCCTCTTCCTACCTTGGTTCTATCTTCATAATAATGCGGCCATTATTATTACTACCGTAGCCTGGCTCGCTTCTGAGCGTTCTATAGCGCGTGGCGTAGCGAAGCAATCTGTCAGCCTTGAGAATCTATACAGTCACTAACTTTGTAATGTGAGCGATGGGCAACCACCAAACACGTCTTCTTAATGTATATACTCCCGAGGATATCGAGAGACCAAGATGTTTCTTAAAATGTCAATACTATTTACTCCCAAACAAATGGAACCAAAACAACTCAAAATTTGGTTGAGGCTCTCGTCACGTGTATCCACTAACCCAATCAGGAATACTCACCCAAGGGACCAAAAACCTCCCCGACTTCCGTGATCCGCAGACGCGACGCGATCATTTGGCCTGGACTCCTAATCATGCCGCAGCCTCGAGCATGTCGCCTGCAGACCCGCTCACCGCGCCCCCCGATGCCGTGAATTGCTCACGCTACACCTGCCGCCAGTTTCACTTGCTCCGCCAGGGCTCGACGGCCACCCCGCTGCGGGCCATTGCCCACATCGATCTCGATGCCTTCTACGCGCAATGTGAGATGGTTCGTCTGGGGACGCCCCGCGATACCCCGCTCGCCGTACGCCAGTGGGATTCCCTGATCGCGGTCAATTACGCTGCCCGGCCCTTTGGTATCAATCGGTTGGTAAATGTGGCTGAAGCGCGGAAATTATGCCCGAATCTGGTCCTGCAGCATGTGGCCACTTTTCGTGAAGGCGAGGGTGGGCGATGGGCGTATCGGGATGACTCGTTCCGCAATATCAAGACGGACAAAGTTTCGCTCGATCCGTACCGGGTAGAGTCACGCAAGATCCTAAAAACGATGAAGGACGAGCTGACCCGGTGGTGCACGGATGAGTCGGAAGAGGAAGTATATGAGCTGACCCGGGGGCTCTCTGCGGGCTTGGAAAAAGCTAGTATCGACGAGGTGTTCATCGATCTCTCGCCCTTGGTCTACTGTGTATTGTTGCGGAGATACCCTGAGCTTCGGACAACCGCAATGGATAAAAATACAGATGCTGCGCTACCTTCGCCACCTACGACGGCAATCCAGTGGCATCCAGAGGATTGCTTGATTGAACTGGACCTGCAAGAAAGTGAAGAAGCCAACCCTGACTGGGATGACATTGTCATGCAAGCGGGATCAGAAATTGTGCGCGCAGTGAGAAAAGCCGTATGGGACACATTGCACTACACCTGTTCCGCTGGCTTGGCTCGGAACAAGATGCTGTCCAAACTCGGTAGTGCTTGCAACAAGCCCGACAAACAGACCGTAGTCCGCAACCGGGCAGTCCAGTATTTCCTGGGCGGATACAAGTTCACTCAGATCAGAATGTTGGGTGGCAAACTTGGAGAACAAATCATCTCGTTCTTTGGGACGGAGCAAGTGAGCGAGCTGCTCAACGTGACGCTCGATCAGCTGCGCGCCAAGCTCGATGACCACACGGCGAGCTGGCTATATGGAGCGATCCGAGGCGACGACCGCAGTGAGGTCAACCCTCGAACACAGATAAAGTCGATGCTGTCCGCAAAGTCCTTTCGCCCAAGTATCAACTCGGTGGAGCAAGCTGAAAAATGGTTGCATATCTTCGCGGCCGATATCTATGGACGTTTGGTGCAGGATGGGGTGCTTGAAAATAAACGTCGCCCCCGGGTCATCACGCTCCACCACCGAGTTGTGCAAACAAAATCGCGCCAGATCCCCATTCCAGCTTCCAGCACCATTGATGAGGGCTTATTGTTCGAGCTTGCCAATACCCTGCTCCGGCAGGTCGTGGCGGACGGCCAAGCATGGCCTTGCTCTAATCTTTCTCTGAGCGTAAGCAATTTCGAGGATGGCGTCGGCAAGAACAAAGCCATTGAAGGGTTTTTACTCCGGGGTGACCATGCCAAATCCCTGACCCACTCAGCAAGGCCTCGTGACCCCGAAATCATCCCGACTGAGGATGTTCCGATGGAAAAGAAAAGGAAGGTTGACGACAGTGGCATCAAACGCTTCTTCACGCAACCGCCTAATCAAGGCGATTCTGTCACGAGGGATAGCGAGGGGCCGTCCGTCAAACCGGATGAAACCCCGGCGTTTCCTCTGGAAGGCGAGCATCGGCTTGAGAACACTGTCATCGAGCAGTTCACTTGCAATCGGTGCTCAAAGACCATGTCCGTTTATGAGCAAGAAGAGCATGAGGACTGGCATTTTGCCAAAGACCTGGAGCTTCAAGACCGACAAGATGCACGAGATGCACAAGAGCAGCACCAATCACGCGCTAATAATAACCCTCGGTCTTTGAATTCTCGGGGAAGAGGCCGGGGTCGAGGCAAGCCGGAGAAGGGACAAATGCGACTGGCCTTCCAATAAGCACTGTCTTACCGGCCTCTATTGATTTCGCATCACCTTTCTTGGATGTCGACTTAAACATGTATAAATATCGATATAAAGTAGTACCCGGAGGAAACATCGCGAAAACCGGTTCACGTCATTGACTGGTCCGATCCAACAAGTAACCCCGGCTGATCCATGGAACGGATCATCGTCGCAACTCAAATATACTTGCCAGTGTAAACAATGAAATCCGGGACCCGAGAAATAATTAATCACAACATCACTATATTTTGTAGACAGGATGTTCTGGAATACAATGTTGGGTGTGACATCAGCGGGTCGCGGGGTCATCGGACTGTGCATTGCGCATCCCGCTGCGCCTCCCCTCTTTCTGTCTCGACGGGCTTTTGAGCACGACGCCGGATCACTACATTTTTCACTCTGCGCTTCATTGAGGCTCAAGTTCGACCATCGGCGGACATTCACTTGTGCCCCGCAATAGGCAATACCCTCCACCCCGCCCAACGCTGCCTGGCCCCAGACATCTGAGACAGAGCCTGGGCTTCCTGAATTGCCCGATATCCCAGGCAACATCAAGGCTCCGGTAGGATATAACTGGCTGTAATATTTAACGTCGCTGGCCTCAAATGATCCAACCCTCTACACCCCTGGTCCGTCCCCGCTCGCGCCAGCACCATGTCCCGCCACGCACCACCGCCAGAATATTACGAGGACGACCCGTCCGAGTTTGAGCGCGATCCGCATCCACGCTCGCGCCGACGAGACCGCGAGTTTGAGGAGGATATGGAATATCACCGGAGACGATCAATGCCCCCCGTTGAGGACCTAGAGCGGCTCCGGCTTCGAGCGCGGCCGTCACGGGAGCGTGATCGCGTGGCTTCGCGCAGGTCCAGAGAGGATCTTAATGAAGATATCTCGGGATCTGAACTGGAGGAAGTTCGCATGCGACCACGGCCACGAAGGCGGAGTCATCTTTCCCGGGAGGTCGAGGAGGAAATGATCCTCGCTGACCGGGAGAGGAGAGGAGGACGCCGGTCTCGACCAAGAGACGTTGAGGAAGAAGAATTGGTTGTCCATGACAGAGAGCCTCGGGGGAGTCGAAAGTATCGGCCTCGGGAAGTTGACGAGGAGGAGCTCGTTCTGGAACGCGGACATCGTCTTCCTCCACGGCGTCGGTCTCGAGAGGTAGAGGAAGACCTCATTGTGGATGATCGAGAGTTTCGCGGAGGTCGAAAGCATCGACCTCGGGAAGTTGATGAAGAGGAACTTATTCTCGACGAACGAGACCGGCGCGGTGGCAGACGACATCGTCCGCGAGAACTGGATGAAGACGAATTGGTCGTCGATGCAAGGAAACCCCGTGGCGGGAGAAAGCATCAACCTCCAGCAGTCGATGACGCCGACGAAGACCTTATTATCGAAGACAGACATAGGCGCAGGCGACCCCGGGCAGACCGAGACCTGGAGGAAGAGATGGTGGTCCACCGTAAAGGACGATACCCACCTCGACCGTATGATAGCGAAGGGGATCTGCGGTTACGCGAGAGAAGATTCGAGGACGAGCAAGATGGCATGTATATCCCGCCTCGGCGAAGGCCTCGTCCCCGAGGATCCGAGCTGGACGAAATGATAATCGACGATCGAGAACGAGACAGAGTCCGCGGTGGAAAATACAGAGAAGAGTCGAGACCCAAGGAAGAAGTGGTCATGCGGTGGAAAGATCGCCCATCATCTCAAGATCTAGACGAAGAGGAAGAGCTGCATATGCGCGAAACGCACCGTCGAAGGCGACGCAGCCATCCAGAGTCCGGGAACATGAGAGATTTACCTGGTGCTTGGCCTGAGGATAGAGAGGAAGGGTTTCGCATTCAATCGCGGACCCGTGCAAGGCCTCGTCGCTTTGAAGCTGAAGATGAGGAAGAGATTGCTATCCGCGGTGGCAAGTCGGATCAAGAGCTCCGCCGAGGAAGTGCAGACAGCGAAGAGATTATGCTCGACAAAGAAAAGCGCAAACCATCCCCTCGAGACCGATCTCCATCCGTGGAGCCGGTTCGTGCGCCTCCGATTCATCAAGATGTGATCACGCACCATCGACACATCGATCATGGTAAGAGGCTAAGCAAAATCCCAAATACAGAACTGACGGGTCATCAGGGTTTGATCCGCCACCACATGCGCCTAGTCCAGACATCTCTTCCACCAGGACTAGCTTTGATGAGGCTGATGTTCATCGCCGGTAAGTATTTGGCTGCATTCTTGCCAACCCTTGCCCCGATTACTTTGCTCCAGGTCTTGCTCTGAGCGTGTTTGTCCGGATCTCTAATCTCTATCTCTTTAGCACACAAGGCAATCAAGAGTTCGAGGACCAATCGGATGATGAGTCTGTGTCCCCGACCAGTCGCCCTTCTGTTGACTTCAACAATCCATGGAAAGCCGACAAGGTTTCTGTAAAAGGCAAATCCAAATCGCTGGACGATAGCAATGATTCCATGATGGCCGCGAGCACCCATACTCGACGTCAAAGATGTCTTTCTCCCGACGACAACGAGGACAAGTCGTCAAGATATGACAACCGTTCTCTTGCTGATGATTCTGCCAAGGACGTCACCGATGAATGGTCTGTTGTCCGTACGCCTTCCAAGGCGGAGGCGCTCGAGATGACCGGTGCACTTGATATCGTTGAAGTAGCCCCCAAAGACTCTTCCGAGCCAGAAATAGAAGTCGAGGAGGAAGAAAGCCACGTCGGGTGGAATCCATCAAAGGATTCAAAGAAGCGCCGGGATGAACGCTGGACGGAGATCACAAAGGATCTCGTTGTGCGCGAAGCCATCGAACGACTCGGGTATGAGTTCGAAGAGACGAGGATGTTCTATTACATCTTTTCCTACCTGGACTCGGTATGTATTCTGAGCTTCATCTCTGCAATGACGGGGTGTTTCTGACTATAACAGAACGATATCGACGAGCTGGTCGAGTTGTCTGATGAGATCCGTCGAACTCGTAGACGGCGCATCCGGGAGATGCACCGGGAACGGTCAACTATTCCGCCGCGCCCTCCTTCGCTGTTTGATAGGATACCGCCACGTCCCATGATGCCGCCTCGGCCTCGAATGCCGGTGGAAAGGCCGATGAGGGAGCGGGAGTGGTTGCACTCGGCCCGGCGTTGACTATAGGACGTGAACATGAATACTACGACAGTGCCAGTTACAATACAATCTAGCAGAAGAGAGGACCATTTTAATGATTATGGTACTATTTTATTCCGATCGTCAACACCTTTTAGAAAGGCCAGTGGTTGGAGGGTAGCCTTTTGGATGTAGAGTTCCACATCAGCCCCGTTTATTCTTTATTTCTGAAGAAGTTTGCAGATTTGGTGGATCCATAGGATGGTACATTTACAGTAATCACTTTATTTCCTTTGACCACCAAATCACAGACTGCAAGGCATGGTGCAGCTGCAAGCCACAAAATGCAAGTCGCCCTAGTTGCCCTCTCGACATCCAAGCCACTTAGGTGATCGCTGTGCCTGGCGGAAATGCATCAATCCCTGATGGAACAGGGAAGGATTTGATCCTTGCCGCCACCCGCGAGCGCTGTCTCAAGTATATTGATGGTTGAGATGAACAGGCGCAAGTGGAGCATTACAAGAATTAACCGAAGTCCAGAGTCTGAGGAATAGAGAGGTGTTGTGTACTCCGTACTCTCCCCGAGACATACCAATCGAGGCTATATCAATTGACTTGACTCAAATTGACTCGACGAATTATGGCCGGTGTACGGAGTAGCCTGACGTGCACGATTCGGGAAGCCTGGGCATGTAAATCACAACACGAGTGTGATAATCGCTCCGACTTGCCACATTCGATAATCGCTTCCACCCATGCTCGGGACCGAGGGCCCTGGAATGTACTATTAATATTCACTCTGCCAGGCAGAATTTTCGAGGTCGATGACACAATTACGAGATGGGTCATGTCATCAATCCCTTGGCCAATTTACGCGGTGGAGCCCGCATCCACCTGTCCCAGGATTGCACGGCGATCACGGCCCCCAATGATTTTCACGGCCTAATGACGATGGAAAGCTTAAGAGATGGTGACGGGGACGAGGGGGACGAGAGACTGGCAAATTATTAATTCGCACGATAAGACCAGGGAAAAAAAAAGACATCCAATCCGATCGCTTGCTATTCCCGATGTAAATAAACTCGGCACGGTTGCCGCTCAACCATGGAAGCGCGGCCCAGGGGCAAATTGCACTTTTGTCACTCTCCGACACGATCATCCACGCAATCAGGAGCAGGGGCAGGGGGCCCCGACACATGGGCCAATGAGCCCGGGGCGATCTGGGTATTGCACAGCCCGCCTTGACCCGATCGAGGTGTCACGATAGGTCCGTCATTCTAGGGAGGGAAAAACCGGGCGTGTGGCTTGCAATACCCACCGTGTGGCTTGGGCCATTCTGAGACGGGTTGTTTTGCAGGAGAGTCCAGCTAAGAGTAATATTTGCCCGCTATACGGCGTACCTCACAGGGAGCGGTGCCCTTTGTACTCCGTACCCGGGTTTCTTTCACAAGTATGAAGGGTGGAATGCTGAGCTCATCTCGTTCCTGGGCCGAAGCTTTCAACCATTGTTACGTCGGTGGAGCCACACCGATTCGGTATTTAGTTTACATCCCGTCAACACCATCCTATCCTTTCACTCGTAGGTAATCCGTAGAAAAGTCGACATCAATTCATACTCTGAAGACAAAGACAAGTCCAACCGAAATACTACGTACTCTATAACCTCGTAAAAGAAAGCCGGGTTGCACGGTAAGGATGTGCATTGTATCCACCGAAGTCGCGGCCATGCCGGACATTGCTTAGAAACCGCCCCGTGACTGTCACCTCCTCTTTCTTTCTTCCCCTTCCCGACTCCTCCCTCCCCACCCTCCGAGGGAAAGACGATGCGCCTGTTCTGACCGTGCCCTGAACTTGTGGTTTAGGTGGGGGGTTTTTCGACTGTCATCTGCATTTTCCCTGTTACCCTGTCCCCTGTATGGGTGATCGACACCGCAATCCCCGGTCGGCACACGCGATTCTCGCTCTTCGATCCTCCATTCCACTTCCCCCCCCCGAATTGCCTCGACGTTGGTAGCCCTGGACTTGGGGAGCCGGCGTGAATAAGGAGGGACGGGAAGCAAAAAATAAGAGCACGAGGTCTCTTTGAAGACAGATTGTGCGTGACAGGTCTTCCAAGACATTTTCCGACCATCGGTCCAACACTCACGATGCGTCTCGCCTTCCTGGTCTCGGCCGTTGCGCTGCTCGCCCCGTCATCGGTGGTGGCTGACCTGGCCTACTGCGCAACGGATAACACGGGCTCGGACTACAAAGCTGGTGGGTGAATCATCAAAACGCCACTCGGGAGTCTGCTAACGAGACTCTAGTCTCCAACAACTTCCAATCCAACGGCCTTTGCACCGATAACTGCGGCAAGTACGCCTACGGTGTTCTGCAGGGCAAGAAATGTTGGTGTACCAACGTCGTGCCGTCGAAAAAATCCCAGAAAAGCATCGGCGACTGTGATACCAAATGTCCCGGCTACCCCACAGACCACTGTGGAAGTGCGGCGGATGGTGTGTTCGCCTACGTCGAAGCCGCGGGCAACCCGACCAGCACCGCTGGCGATTCGGGTTCGACTTCGGTGAGCCACCCCTGTCCCTCGTTTGCTTATTCCCCTTAGACCCGTGGTTGGTGCGTGAGGTGTCGATGACCCCCCCCTCGTGGTGCTGAGTGGAAGCGTTATTTTTTTTCGCGAGACTGTTTTTTAACAGCGGGACCAGGTAACCACCAGCACAAGTTCATCGACCTCACAGGTTCCAACTGTATCTCACCGACCACCCCCCCCCGCCGGATCTCTCACGACTGAGACTAACTCTTCATTGCAGACTTCCGACTCGACAGCCACGACCCCTAGCGTTGCCGTTGAAACCAACTCGGGCGGCGAGGTCAAGACGATCACCGTGGGCAGTTCGAGTGCCACCGCTGGCGCAGATGGCGCTTCCCTCAGCAGTGCTCACAAAGACGATTCCAAACTCAGTGGAGGCTCCATCGCCGGTATTGTCATTGGTGTCATTGGTGGTCTGGCTCTCGTCGGTGCGCTGATATTCCTGGTTTTCTTCTACCGGAAGCGCGCCGCTCGTGCGACTAGTCCAACCCCCAGCCAAGACATGACCGACCGAAACAGCCAGGGCTCGAACTTTTCTCGCGGCGTCTTCCCGCAAGGCCAGGACACAGCCGGCTCTTATGGCCGCAATACCGCCTTCACCGACAACCGCATGAAAAACACCACTCTTTACCCCAACGGGCCTCGCGACAGCAGCGTTTCGCTACAGGATAACGAGGACTACTCGCGTCCTGTTCTCCGGGTAAGTCGTGCCCACCAAGGGTGTGTCAGGCCCACTGCTAATCCTCGTTTCCAGGTGACCAACAACTAAGTCCCGACCCGGATCGTCATCCACGCTTTCTTCCCACGGCCGCCGAAGTTCCCATCCTCCTTTAATTCGGTGCGATTTGCCAATCCCGCTCTGTTATGATACCCACCTCGTCACTCGACACGTCTTTCATTCTATTCGTCGGTGGTCAGGAAACTTGAAGATGGAAAACATTCGAATCGCGGGGTTTTCGCTCTGCCATCGGTTTTATCCACATACACGCATACCTCAATTGAGGGGAGAGACCGCGAACCAGAGAGGATGCCAGGCAAGAGAAAATCGGGTTTGCTACCATCTACCCTGAAGCCTATCTATGGCGATGGGCTTCCATGGAGAATGATATTCACGAGCAAAAATCACATACATACATTGCATACATACCATGGCTGATGGCACCCGCGCAAGTTTAGTACATACACCCCTTCTCGATCATCTCTTTCGTGTGCGATTTCTACCTTGTACTATCCCGCTATCTCTTAATCTCCTTGTTTACTAGTATCTGGGTTTTTTGCTATGGTGTTAATTAGAGCTATACAAGTTTTCATCTTGACAATACACCGACCTCCAGTAAAAGTATCAACTTGAGTCCAATTGGCATTTAGTCCGGTTTCGCGCCAGCCAGGATCCAAATACATTGGAAACCCATCTGTGCTTGCCGAGCCTTTCCACAATACCTGACGTCAGTTCTGACCTCAATTAGAGTTGTCCACGAGGCTCTACTGGTGGGTCAGCCATGCTTGTCCAAGTATAGTGGAGATGGTGTAGTATGAAAATAAAGAACTGTGTATATCTCCCGTCTTGCCACGCGTCTGGATGCTACATTCTAGGAGAGTATTGAAATACAAAATATACACTTGTCATACATCTTCGGTCACACGGCCCGGCAAAAGGAGGTTGCACAGCGTGGGTTTCGATGTGCTCGTACCAAAGCAATATGAAACATGCCTCTGTATGTCGATGTTGTAGTACAAGGTAGTTGCTTTTGCAAGGTAAGCCGGGTTTGTAATCTGTTAGAGTGGCAGGTCGTGGCCATTTCCGTGGTTAGATTGTAGCATACGATAGTGTCCTTGGATTCTCATTGGGGGCTCAAGGACCATCTCGGAGAGATTTGCTCTTAGTAGGAAAGTAAGTAATGTGGTATTTACTCCCCTACCTTCTGCAAGGCGCTCTTTTCCGAAATTTGCCATCCGTAGACCCTACTACTAAGCTAGAAAAAAAAGACGACGATACCTGCGCTGGATCTAGGGCAGATAAATCCGATCTCATCGACTCTTGCCAGTCCGTCGAAATTAACCTAAAACCTACTAAGCTATAGAGCTCCACTTTGGTCTAGAAAAATAGGATATTCAACTTCCTGGGCTCATTCATGACTATCAATGACTCTTCATGCCAGGAAACCTACTGGTTAGATGAAAGCAAAAGGTCCTTTGTCCATCAAAGGCCACTTCAGGGCTTTGGCGAACTATACCTAGTAGTGAATATTTCCCTGCGGAGTTTCCCGAGCATTTCCATTCTTAGCTTGAACTGGTAAAAATGTCTTCATTTCTCCGTTAGAAGAATCAAAGCTTTAGAGTCTGGTGGTAGTGAGTGGGAACGAATAACAAAAAAAAAAAAAAAAAAAAAAGCCCTAGCACGAATCGTGCCTTCTGAAATTAAGCTTGTGGCCCACAGCTGCCCGAAACTAAACCTGGAAAGTGAGATCTTTGGGGTATTTCACCCGGTGTTTTCCTACCCTTTCAACTAAATCCCCTCCTGTGACTGAGTGGCACGGAGCCCCGGGGGTTGGGGAGGGAACTTGGACGTCAGAATGATATGGCCTGGGATTATCTTTTTTTAATGCAAATCTCTCATTCTAGTATAAATAGGAACTCAATATTTTATACTCAGGCTTCTTTTGGTAGTTTGTGGATGGTGAGGTTTTTGGGGATTCCACATTGGATAATGTCAAGGGGTCTGCGTCGCTGCCTCGGGGAGCTCAGTGGTTCAACCCCCGGTCGTGGCACTTCTTGTTTTCATTTTGAGATTTTCTGCCATGGGTTTGTACTGCAAGCATTCAAGCGAACTTCTTACGCCGAACTCTATCAATATTGGTTACCTACGTTGGGTTTGGGCTTTATATGCATGTGTACTTGAGCTATAGTGATAGCGTACGCATAAACTACCCAATCATTGAACAGAATGGTGACAGAGTGGAAGCTCAGTATACACTTGACTCAGATCATCACCGGCTGAACAATTACAATGCCTCGCCAGATAAACCGAGGCGCATGTTTCCCTTCTTTTATAAAGAGTGGACAGTCAAGGCCTGAAGACCCCTTTCAATATATCTTACGAAGTACCAATGTCGTGCAAAACACTCAGTATTCAGCATTCGAGCCGACAAAGCAGCCAAAGTATGTACTCGACATCGAGCCTCATATAAATAACAGATAAGAGATGATCGTGAGAAAGGAAGATGTATCCCAGAAACCGCGTCTATAAACCGTGTAATTCCGGACAAAGTCTGAACTCGTAAAAAAGCCTCTATAATAGCGGCAGCACAGCGCCGAACAGCGTGGCAAGCGCGAGCACGAGCGCAACGCGCACCTTACGAAGAAGTCTCGAAGTGCTCGGCCCTCTTGTTCTCCGCGTGGTCTTGCTGCACAATCTCCTCGACAAACTCGGGCTTGAGTTGGCCGTGCTTGTCGTAGCGGTGGGGCTCGCGGATGGAGATGTTCACCACGTTGAAGACGTTGGAGGACTTCTTGAAGATGTCGTCCATCTCCTCCAGGGAGCGGTAGCGGGTCTCCGGGAAGAAGAAGTAGACGACGGGGAAGATGGCGGCGTTGATAACGGCAAAGATGATGTAGGTCTGGTAACCAATCTTTTCAAAGGCAACAGGAGTGATCATGACGACAAGGAAGTTGAAAATCCTGGATGCGATTAGTACACGGCAGAAATCCTGAAACCGATCGGACTTACCAGTTGGCCGAAGTGGATAGCGCGTTGGTGGGCGCACGGATACGCAGCGGCACAATCTCAGCGGGGTACAGCCAGGTCATTCCAAGCCAGCCGATGGCAAAGAAAGTGTTGAACACGAAGAGGAACACAGCCTGGGCAGGTCCAGAGCCGGGAAGGGGCGGCTTTTGGTCCAAGCCGTAGAGGGTGACCGCAAGAGCAACCATCGATAGGGACATACCCGCCGCCTAGATGAGAGGGTTAGCATCGCCCCGTATCGCGCATGAGAATTATATGGTACTTACACCGAACAGCATGAGCTTGCGACGGCCGATCAACTCGATGGTGTAGATAGGGATCAAAGCAGCCAAGAAGTATTCGGTTCCGTTGCAGGCCGCCAACAGCTTGGGGTAGTTGTGGTCGGTCAGGTTAATCTTCTTGAACAGGATAGGCGCCTAAAAGGAACGGTCAGTGCCGGAACGAGAATTCCTCTGCGACGATACCGTACATAGTAAGTGATCAGATTAATGCCCGAAATCTGCTGGAACATCTGGTTGACGTAGGCGAGGGTGACACGGTGGAACTCGCGGTACTCGGACATGTGGAACAAACTGGCGTAGGAGCCCTTGGACATTTCCAAGACGGTTTGCTTGACGGATTCGAATTCGTTCTTGATGAAGGGGTCGTCGCGGTCTTTCTCGTTGAGAGCCTCGAGGACTTCAATAGCTTCGTCATCGCGGCCCTGCATCACGAGCCAACGCGGGGACTCGGGCAGGTTGAGAATGGTGCCAAAGATGATGAGAGCAAAGACGATCTGGAAGGCCAAGGGGAAGCGCCATGCGACTTCCTGGTCTCCGATCCATGCGAGACCGTAGTTGATCCAGTAACTGATGGTGATACCGGCGGTGATCAGCATACCTTCGATCATGACCAGCTTTCCTCGGGAGTGGGCCTGAGCGGTCTCGGACTGCCATGTCGCTGGAAATCAGGGTTAGTGGGTTGCGTCTGCTTCCCAATTCGATTCAAAAAAAACATACGGACGGTGGAAGTGTTCATGCCGTTACCCCAGCCAGTGACGATTCGGCCCAGGACGAACTGGGGCAGCTGGTAGGAGGTGCATTGCAGCAGGGCACCGATGGTCATGATAATCGAGCCATAGAAAATGGTCTTCTTTCGGCCCAGGGGGTTTCCGATAAAGATGGTGAAGACGGCACCCAAGAAACATCCCAAGTTGTAGGCGGCCACCGCAATTCCTTGGTTCGTAGACCGAGAGGACTTGACCGCGTGGCTCAGACCGTGCTCTTCGGGGTTGATATCTGGGAAGTATTTGGTGAAAGAGGGCAAGTCCAAAAGACCGCCGGTGACACCCTGATCATAACCGAAAAGACTGGGGCCGATCAGTGACCGCGGGGAAAACGCCCGAGAAATGCGCGGGGAAGGGCGCAAAAAGAAGAACCTACAGGAAATCAAGACCAGCGATCCAACTGATCGTCAGGTTGAGTGCATTGCCACGCAGGCCAAAGTATCTGGGGACCCCGAACATCTTTGCAACAGTCCAGGGAGGTCGATCAGGGGACTTGCGGAGGAGGTGTAGGGTGAACAGGATAAGGTCGAAAAAGTAAGATGCGGCTGGAGCATTATATACAACGTTGGCGCCCGGGGCAGGCGAATATTGCGATGAGGAAAACCGGATCATCAAGTACGGGTTCTCTACATCGAGTTAGACTCCAGGGCCAGGATGCTGTGGGCGAATCAACCGAATCCTTGGCAGGATGCGGCCGCTTGGCCCTGGGGGCCATCAGGGCGCAACACCTCCTCTGGGCTAGAAGGATCATGCATGATTCTTTCTAGACCAGCTTCTGTGAGGATTCCACGGCCCGAGATCTGATCGTTCCCTCTCGGCCCCCAGCGAGGTCCGTTTAGAGTCGACCCGGGTGGCGTCTGACGCCGGCGACGGGAAGGGCGAGGAGGGGGGCTTGAAGCACTAGTCAGCGCGCCCCGGCCAGGGTCCCTGGGCGATGATCAGGGTGCTGAGATCCCATTGGTCTGTGCCGAGTTGAGCTGGCCGACTGTAACCCGCATGGGGGCCGAGGCCGGGCGTGGAGTTCTCCGGGGACAGGGGGACGGGGACACCAATTTGGTTCGCGTGGCCCGCGTGCGTCATTATCTTGCCGACTCCGCATGCTTTTCGGGATGTTCAAATTGAGCAAAGATGCGCGGGTCACTCGGGCCACATTCGGATGGGGCGTGTGGGCCAAGACGGGGCACCATGGGGTGATAGGATGGGGTGTGGGTGAAGGAATTGGATGCGGAGGAGACAACCTTGCTATTCTCCGTACGGAGAAGGGAGTACCCCGTACGGAGTTCTGCGATGTGAATGTGAATCTGAATGAGTTGAACGAGGCTGAATGTTGTCCGGGATGAAAGGATTCGGCCCCTGACCGAAACAGAAAACGGGTTTCGGCTTCGGCGACAGGTCACGTTGGACACGGACTCACTGCAGACTCCCTCGTCGCCGAGTATTTTCGAGGGCCCCGTTCCCTGAAACTTGCCCGAAGGCTATTTTATTTTCCCAGGATCCGCCGAAGGAAGCGAGTGAGATTCCGTGCCAATCAGCCCCCGGATCCTCGGCAGAGTAGTTGTCATTAGATAATGGCGTTTCGATGCCGGGAAGCATTCCATCTCCTTCTAGAAAGCAGTTGCATCGGCGAGACCGATATTGGCCGATGTTGACCGGTGCCGTTAAGCATTTCAGCCAAGTCGCCACCGACGCAGCAACCCTGGAGTCAATCACGCTTAATGGCCGACAAGACCCGGCGAAGTCTTGGAAGTCTTGGAAGTCCGGGAGGGGAAACAGGGATCCCTGCGCCCCTGGCCAAGAACCGGGATGCTGACCTTCTTCGGGTCTTCTAGAAAGAAATCTCTATTTTTAGGGGGACACAGACCTCGCGCTGCGAGAAATTCCCCTTGCGTTTGGAAGTTGACTTGCCTATTCGAGTCTAGCAAATGGGATGATGATGTTGGCACTGCAGATCTATGTTTCGTGACTGGGGGGTTTCTGGGCTGAGGTTTATCATTTCCTCCATAGACATTAGATGTCCAATCCTTTGTCCTGGCATGTTTCTCGACAGTGCTAGGCTTTCATCTCGCTAGACCGGACAAGTGTGCCTCGTCAGGGGTATCTGGACAGCCCTGTGCCCAGGGCCAAGAACCACGGACTCGCCAGATCTGGGCCACAACAATCACCCGTCCCCGAGAACAGTAGAACAGTACGGAGTACTCTGTTGTACTCCGTAGTAACCCCCGATCACCATGGTGGATTTCTCCAGACTCGCCCGCATCTCCGCATATCCCTAAGTGGGTCCATGCGGGGATCTGGGGATATCCAGGGGGCAAGGGTTCCACGAATGCAGTCCACCCCGGGAGCTGCGTACATTCCAGCGTGCTTCTCCGTCCCGATGCATTCGGTCCAAGACGGAGACATCGCGGTCACTAGGCGGATGGATGCATCTTTGCCACGGTCGCCAGTCCCAGCGTGTTGCCGTAGAAGTGGTCTTCCAGAAGCCGTCGCTCCCCGTTCCCCTGACTCAGAGTTCTCCATACCAGCTTCCAAGGGGCAGAGTGGAATGCGAGGGGACCCTTAAACCCGTATGATTTGTCGGATCGCCGTGGATGGACAGCGGCGGACATTCGTGAAGGTGGATGCAAGGCTGGTCGAGAAGAATAAAACCCCAGTCCGGGCCGTGCCGACTCTCAGAACCTGAGCTTGGTTCCTCTTTAACTTCCAGAGATAGCGCATCCTCATTGTAAGTCATGGCTGGAAGGCGATCTGGTCATTGGCTCCGCAACTTCTGCTGACCGCTGGTTTGAACTAGTGACGTGGGAGGCTTCATCCTACCGATTCAGGTGAAAAGTCCCGATTTCTGTGGAATCACATCTTGTCTGTCTTCACGTTGGCCTCCAGCGGATGACGGGACAACTCGATATCTCGATCCCTGATCTCGTGTTCCCCCGGTCGACTGCATCTGATCTACGCTGATCTGCATTGCATCCTCACCGCGCTATGGGGCAAACCATCCCCGGGCTGGTGATGATGGCCCAGAGTCTCCCCAGTCAAGTCACCGGGCAAGAGGTACTCGACAGACCCGTGGTTGGGAAGCTCTGGCAAGGTGCGTTCCCCGGAGTATCGAATATCACGGATGGGTTCAATGCTGAATCAAGCTTTAGCCTTCCATGCATCTCGTCGGGCAAGTCACAATGAAGTGGATCACCGGCTCGAATATCTCTTCTGGAGGCTCTGGGGCAGTCACGAGCTCCTGCACCATATCGGTCTCAGTGCCCTGGATGATCTGGTCTCAACCATCGCGACCTCAACCTCCTCGCAAGCACGTGTCAGTTCTTCGCCGCCCGGAGCCTCTTTGACTCTCACACCGTCCCAGCCTCAGAAAATCCCGACTCTTCCAAGATCCATTGCACCCCCAACCGGACATTCTCATTCCAAATCGCATCCCACAGAGGGCCAGAAATCCATCCATCCAATTCTCAAGAAGCCTGCAACAGCACCGAGCGAGACGCAGAAATCAACGCGTCTGCTACTGGAGAGACCGGACGGAGGGAACATCACTTGCAATCCATCGATACCTCCCACGCCAAGGCCAGCTTCGCCGAGTAATTATCCCAAAGACGTCCCGGCTGCACGTCCAGCTACAAGAAAACCTCCCCCAACCGCCATGCGACCCGTTCGAGGCAGCCGACGTCGCCCTGTATTCAACCGTCGCAAGTCATCACAAACCTCCACCATCAAATCCTCGGCATCCCGGTCTATGGAGAGCAAGGGGTTCAAAAAGTCCGACAGACGATCCAGCGTCACAGATGAAGAGGACTCCGAGTCATCTACGCAGGACAACGAGGTCGACTCAGGTCATGACGAGCCCGAGGCAGATCAAGTCCCCTTCCCCATCGAGATATCCCCGGTCACTCCCTCCGATCCCAGTGACACCATAACTCTCACAGACCAGGCCTCCGTCACCGACCTCCCTCCTTCTATATCCAGAACTACCGTAACACCCACAGTGGTCCCCATTTCCGAGAAACAGGAATCCATTCTCTCAGAAATCGAGACGGTTAGTCAGGACCCCCTGCCGCAGGGCCAAGCCCAACAACGCGCTGAATCTCCCAACACCAGCTCCGAGTCTGAGGACCGGGATCTCATGACACAAGCAACCGATGTGCCCGGGTTGCCGGGCGCAAAGCGTATCCCCATGCCCAAGAAAATGACCAAGCAGCTCCTTCGCATCCTGAGGAAGGCTAGTCACACCAACGAAAAGATCCCCCTACCCAACGGCCCATGCGTCTCGGCGGAACGAGTCTGGCTCCCGGTTTACCCGCGGGCGTATCTCGAGGATTGGATGTTGCAAGACGAATCCTCCAGCTCGGCGCCGCAGCCGTCGAACCGGCCGCTGGTGACTCCGGGGTTCCGCAGGAGATTTGAGGTGGAGGTGGAGGGGTGGCGGAAGGAGGAAGAGGCTTTGAAGGGAGTCCAGGGTCATCCAACCTCAATGGACTAACCTCAATGGACTAAAGGACGGGAACTGATCAAAGACGGCTTGGGACGAAGGGCTGGGACATTTTCCAATTTGATGTGCTTTACTCCATTTCCGACTATGTATGATAGCTTGCATTTACACAACGCCTCTAACATGACTTACAAAACCAGACATTGGGAATTCATTTCGAGTCAGTCTCAGACTGGGCCATTTAGAAAGTTAACGGAAACGCCAGCCCAAACATCTGAAAGAGGAAAGTTAAAGGAAAGAAAAATCGCCAAAACACCAAAACACCGAATGAACCACCACATACATGCCATTATACATGCAAACCCCCATTTTCCACCTTCCATCTACCCCAGTCAAAAAGGACCATTCCCGTCTAAACCTTCTCACCATCACCAACGGCCCCAGCGCGTCGACTCTTCAACCAGCGCAGCAAGACCCACGAAGCCGTGGCCACCCACATGGCCAGATTAATCAGATCGATCCATACGGCATGGCGCATGCGATCAATCTTCGAAGCATCACCGAGCCCGGCAACGCCCTTGTCCCCGCTCGGATGCACGCCGATATACATCTTCCCGAAGATACCGAACAGGGTCAACCACAGCACGCACAGGACAAACTCCCACAGGAACTGGGGCAATTTAAGAGCCGGGCTAGGCCGGTACGAGACGCGGCGCATACAAAAGGGCAGGGCCATGTGAATGGCGGCCGTGACGGAAGCCAGGAAGGCAGCGATGAGGGCAAAGACCCATTTCGCGTGCCAGGTATCATTGTGCGAATGGTCGTGGTGCACGTCGCGGCCGTACAGGCCGATGACGGTGAGTCCGAAGACGAATTGGAGGAAGCGCAGGGCCGAGACGAACATCGAAGCTAGCTTGGCGCGCTTGCTGGTTGGTTCGGCGGGCGTGGACGGTGGTGGGAAGTGGACGTCGGCGCCGGGCGCGACGTTCGGCGGGTATTCGGCCATTGGGTAGGGTTGGTGGTTTGGGTAGGGGGGTTGTTGGGCTTGCTGCTGCTTGGCTTGCTTCTTCGCCTTGTGTTTCTTTGCTTGCGAGTATCCTAGCTCGAGGACTTTGAAGGCCAACATCGGAGTGCGTTCGTATTAGGGAGGGTTGAGATCGGATGTTTGTAGTCGAAAGAGCAGTCGAAAGAGCAGTCGAGAAAGATAGCGCACAGCACGAGATTGTATTCCAAGAAAAGATATAGAGCGAGGCGAAGGCAGCCGAGTGCTCCAAATAAGGAAGAATAAAGGCGTAGATAGCAAGTCTAGGCCATCAACCAGGATGGCACGACAAACAGGCACAAAGAAAGATGCCTGATGTTCCAAGGAAATGTGGAAACGAAGAGAAGTCCACCTAAAACAAAGATCGAGAGAAAGATTCTGAAAGAAAGGCGATGCTGGTTTCATCGATGCCGGGTCATCAGAGCTGCTTTATAGACCAGCCCAGCTTCAAGCGGGATGATCTGCGCACTCATTTCACCCCTGTTTCTATTTTGCGTCGCTCTTGTCCATCATGAAACTGTTCTCTGATTCCATGGCGAGCGGCTCGAGGGGGACTCCATCCACTCCGGCTATACGCGCTGAGCTCTGCTGCTTGCATCACCATAGAATAGCAAGAGCGGGAAAGAATCTGAAACGCTGCCAAACGTCAGAAATAGCTCAAGGCTATAGGGCTGACGAACTAGGCGAACTAGACCTTGGGGCGGGCGCGTAGTGGAGCAGGGCGCTTCCCCCTTCACTTCGCGCGCGCCAACACCCAAGCAATCTGCAGCTCTTAGAACCAATCATTATAGATGGATGCTATTTTGGGGCGCAAAGGAATGGGATTGTTTCAAGGTTGATGCCAAGCTCGACCCGTGCAAGATGGTGGGGACAAAGGAGCTACCCTACTCTGTACAAAGGATGGAGGGTTCAAGGTCATGCACATTCCTCTGTTCATTACAATTACAAACTCCCTACAATCAATAACCCCGGTGCAATCCCAATGATCCATGCTGGAGAGGGGATTTTCATGCAAGCCCAAACACCCAATTCCAAGACGCCAAAAAAATGATCCATGCTGAAACAGGCCCAGACAAAGCTGGAAAAAGCAGCTCGTCCAGCACTGTCAGGCCGGTCGACTAGCGCCGGCGTCGGCAAGGGTCTTGGGGGGCCCCGTAGTGCCCGCTAGTTTAGGATAATTGCCGTTGGGCGGAAGAGGAGGTTTGACCTCGGAATGGGATACGGGATCCGGACCAGGAATCGACCCCGGTTCATCCTCGTACTCCGGGCCCAAAGACTCGTCATCGTGAAGGCCCGATCCAGTGGCCGAGGAGTGATCCACCGAAGCCCGGTCGTAGCCTTGCTGGTAACCTCCCGGGTGACCGCCGTGCTTCGATCCGTTCTTGGGCGCCTTCTTGGTCTTGCGGCCCTTCATCTTGGCTTTCTCCAGCAGCCGTTTCTTCTCGGCAAGTCGCTTTCGCTCCTTGCGGTCTTTCATCTCATATTGCCGAATCAATGCCTCGGGAGGGCGACCAAAAATGCTTTCATATTCACAGAACTCGCAGATCCAGATGTCCTCCAAGCTCGGTGGGTGATGAATGTTGGTGTATTGCTGTTGGATCTTACGCTGGCGCGCAGCCAGAGCGTAGACGCTGCCCGGGGAGCGTTTCTTCTTGCGGCCGACAGATGCCTGGTCGCCGTGCGCGGGCGGCTGGGTCCCCGGTGGCATCGCTTGGCCCGTCATGTGGGGACTGGTCTGCGTCGCTTGGGAATACCCTCGAGCGTTGTGAGAGGCACCGGTAAGAGGGGAAGACGGTGCTCGGTAGTGGGAATAGGCGTTTCGCTGCTGCAAAGCCATGCCTTTGGAGGAGTCCGATTCACATGTAAACGTGAATTGGGTCTTGGTCGGGGTGGTATTCTCCTGGTCCAGCAGACTAACATTACTAGGGCCTCGCAATGGTGAGGACAAAGTAGCTGCATTTGCGATCGCCGTGGAAATGATGCCTTGGTCGGATGGGGATTCACCTGAGCATAAATCAGCACACTCCCTCTCTCAAACATTGGGTTAAACCCGACAAGCTAACATACCAGACGGCCCGGGGGATGACATCCACCCATCCCGTCGGCTTGAATTTCGGCCGTGCATCCATGCATTCTGGGCATTCGCCGACAACGGATTCCGTCCCGTGTTGCTGCGAGTAGAGCTCCGCCCCAGCCTGCCTCGACCGGAGCCAGATATCCCACTGCCCACCGGAGATGCTGGGTCTCCACTGCCATAGTATGTACCGGGGGGCATGCCATCCGCGACATTTGCCGGCGCATGGTTAGGGTTCGCCAACCCCATGTTTGCAAACTCCGGTGACAATGCCGAATGATGGCCACCCAGGCTCCCCGGAGTGGGGATTTTTCGCTTCTTCTTATTATTTGTGTTCTCGAACGCATCATAACCGTCTGGGCCCGCCGAGGACTTGGGTCCGTCCTTCCCCGCAGAACCTTGCGGGTGAGGACTGGAGGTGGGCGATAGAGAACCTCGAAAACCCGCACTTCGCCGCACGACCACCGGTCCGTCTTCGTCGCCGCTGTCTAGCTCCACGGCAGTCTCAAACCCATGGTGAGAGTCGGTCTCCGGTGTTAGCTCGTGTCTGTCTGCCTCGGCGGCCTGCTGCACATAGACCTTAGAGTCGTTGACGGCCTCTTCCGAGTCCCCGGGGGCACCATAAAAGATCTGGGACGCCGGGGGTGTTGGCGGATAGAAGAGACCGTCGGCGGCATCGGTCGAGAGGCGTGAGCGTAGCGTTCGTTTGGGGAGAGGACGGATCAGACGATCGGGGTAGACAAGGGAAGGTGTGTCAGGGGCCGAGTTGAACGTCCCGTCTACACAAGTGCACAGCACGTCAGTAACTGGATCGCCAGTGGAATCTTTCCTCATCTAGTCTGGGCTCATGCTGAGGCACCAAAATAGTCGGGTCAAGATATCCCGGTGCGAGCAGACATACTCAATGTAGCTGTCATCATGCAAGTTCTCAACCCTCGGCCTCAACCACAAGCAACCGTGCGTGTGGACTGAGTGATGAGGCCCTCCCTGTTCCTTGTTTCCTGTTCCCCCTCCACCGGTATTGTCGTAGGTAAGCCAGCCGTCCAAGAGTCTAGTTCCTGGACTCCGGGGGAAATCGTCACTGTGATCGGCGAATATTAGTCCAGTCCAGAGAGGATACGAGGGGATATGAAAGGGGTAGCTGGTGGCCAGTGTGTAAAATATGAGCCAGCAGGCTCACTGGGGATTATTCAAGCCATGGCCCGGTGTTCCACAAGTACGGGAGAGGAATATGAACATACCCACAAAGAGTGCTCTTAATCCACACCACCCGAACACGGGTGCACGATGGGATGGGTAGATTGAAACAGGAGATGGATCTGCTGACCCAAGCAAACAAGCCAGGTTCAGCCCAAAGCAGGATCTCGAAAGGAATAGAATGACGCTGCGGAGGGGTTGAGATGTGAAGCGAAAGACCAGCGAGTCACGGGAGTTCGGGACGTCGCGCTAGCCATTTTCGGGTAACCTGGGCACCAACCGGGTTCGCCGGGCTTGTGCATTACACATCGTTCATGGATTTACTTACGCTCTCGCTCTTCTACTCTTGATGCTGAGTTGGACTTGTATAGGGTGAAGGGATGGGGATTACAATTTTCCTTGGATACAGGGAGGCAATGGGTGAGAAGGGATGCCTTGACTCCCGCACCCTCCTCTGCTAAGTGAGTAGGACGACTCGACCAAACTCGGTCACCATATCACGATCCAGCGGGACAGTCTACGGTACCTGCATTTGAGACAGGAGACCCCCCAGTGCCTTGCGTGAACCGGCTCGAAGTCCGCGAGGCTCGAGACAACCCAAAGCGAACGTCGTTACACCAGTTCACCGCTCGACGCCATTCTTCCCGAGAGAATGGATACGCAAGACACTAGGAATGTGCTGAGGGGTAGCCTGGAGATGAGGATGGGCATGCGCACTGGGTGAAGAGGCAGAGGGCTCGGGGCCGGCGCGACACTGATGAGGATCCACCTGCATCATTGCGGGAAATGGCCGAGTCGTGAACGAATGCCGCATCTTGCAGGAAGAGATTTGCATCATTGCCTTCCGGTGCGCGCATTAAGCCCTATCTCCGCCATTCTGTTCCCTTTACCCCGGCATAGACACGCGAGTCTCGTAAACCGGAGGAAATGCCATGGACTCTGGAATGTAGAACAATGCAGGTGCCACCCATCCGAAAAGTGTAGAGAGTGTCGGTCACCTTGCCGGTGGTTGAAGGGGGAGGTTTGCAGGTACAGAGCGTGTTCTGGGAGGGATGGGATTTCTGGTGGGAACGAAGGTCAATAAGTCACAGCACAAACGAAATCAAGGGAAATGATCAGAAAAACTCAAACTGCGTGTCATTTCTAGAAGAGAGAGAAACAGAACGAATGGAAGTGGGAGAGAAAAAAAATCGGTTGGCGCGTCGAGAGGCGTCGAGAGCGGGGAAGGACGGGCAAGTGGTTTTGGAGTCCCGTTCCGGCGCTTTTCTCTCCTTCTCTTCTCTCTGCTCCCCCCGCCAATCTCCCTTCCAGACTATGTAGTCGTTGGGCTCTCGCTCGAGCCTTGTGACGTCTGCCTTCAGATCCAACTGCGATTCTCAATTGTTTCGCCCTTCTGCTCGCAGAAGGAGCTTCCAATCGCGCGCCAGAGCTCCCTCGCAATCCAGGTCTGCTCGAGGCAGTGCTCGACACCACTCGTCACAGTCTCGAGGCTTGGTCCGATATCTTCTTGTTATCTGTGAATTCACTTGCTATATTTCCTCTATATTTCTCCCGAACCGATCGCCGCCATGTCGCCTCGTCGCTCTTCTCGAGCTCGCACCACACAACCCTCCCCTGCCCTCGTCCAACACTCAAACTCCTCCAACTCGTCGACCTCTGCTCGCGATAGGAGCACTCGCTCCAACCATAAAACCCTTTCCCCTCACGGTTCGTCCGGCCCACGATCCCAGTCCATCGACGACGCCGAAAACGGCTCCAGGACCGACCTTCCACACACGCGCACTCGCCAGCGCGCTCGTGATGACGAGGACGATCCTCCTCGAGAAGAAGAGGAGGAGGATGCGGAGGACGATGAGGAGGAGGAAGTAACCCGGTGTCTGTGTGGGCAGCAAGACTACCCGGGATTGCCCCCTCCCGTCGCGAAGCTCTCGGTCGCGGCGTCGTTAAGTCTGAGTCTGCCCACCCGCCCCCAAGTGCACCTGAGCTTCTATCGGATGACATTGGGAGTATGTTCATCCAATGCGATTCCTGCAAGGTGTGGCAGCACGGTGGCTGCGTGGGCATCATGGATGAGGAGACAAGCCCCGACGAATATTTCTGCGAAGAATGCCGGAAAGATTTGCACAGAACTCGAGGCGAGCCCAATGGGTAAGTACAAGCAGAAGTTTGCTCTTATCTCTTTTTGTCGATTTATCCTGTGGTTTCCTGCGGTCGTTGCTTTTCTTGTTGGACGATGCGGCTGGCTTGCAGCGGTCCTCGTGGCGGCTGTGAAGGCGGCCCTCGTTTTCGTTCAAGCCACCACTGGTCTTTCTGCGGCGATCTGTCTCTTCCCAACTCCCACATGACCATCTCGCTGGTCAAATACCTGTGTTCTGAAGAACGACCATGCTGACAACCCCGCAGCCAGCGGTCCTCCACCTACCTTCCTCTCGCGGCGCCCTCGTCGCCCGCTCCCTCCTCCCGAGCCTCTTCGCGTGACACATCCCGACGCTCTCGTGATGCTAAGTCGCGAAGTAGCGAAGGTCCTAACCCCAAGCGGCGGTCGACTATGAATAGCCGTGACGCTGCATATGACGAGGAAGAGCAACTTCGACGCGCGATTGAAGAGAGCAAAGAAGATACGAAGAGCATTCCTGACGAGACGGCCCCGCGACCTGCTAAGCGGAGTCGTAGTGAAAGTGAGACGTATGTTTCTGTCGTGGAACCCATTGGGAGCCTTAGTCCGTAGCTAACAAGCATGTTCTAGGAACGGAGAAGGTGCCAAGCGCCCACGAACTTCGTCCCCATCGCCGACTGCTGCGTCGAAGAAAAGTAACTCGGCCTCCCAGCCTCCGTCGGACGATGAGTCCAAAGCTAAGGCGCCAAACGGCACCCGAAGGCAGCGAGCTCCGTCTCGGGGACAACGTGATAAAGAGCCAACTATAGAGCCAGATGTGGAAGCTGCGGAGCCGCCGGAGACTGGGAGCCGCCGAAAGGATAGATCCAACCGACGAAAAGGGGAGGGTAAGTTCCGTCCTTGATCCAACTGAGCGCGTCTTGGTAACTGACCGTTTGGGATATCAGAGTCGGACCATGAATCTGGCTCACCAACCAAGCCGGCACCACCCGAGCCCGAGCCATCCCATGCCAGCCCCAATACTCCGACTCAGGAGCCCACGCCCGTGCGGCCGTCCACCCGTAAATCGGGTCGTCCTCCTGCCCGGCGAGGCCGAGTTGGCCGTAACCAATATACCAAAGATCGGGACATGAATGGCCACGGGACTGAATCTCCGCGCCGTGGACAATCGCACGACATTGGCGGCGACTCACCACGGGTGGGTCATAGTGGTGCCAATGGCACTCACGTCAATGGAGGAGACACTGGCCGGCCGAGCAAGCCCCGACACATGCACCCGCAGCGGACCACCATGAATGAGATGAAGCGGCGTGTGTCGGCCATTCTGGAGTTTATCTCGCGGATGCAGGTCGAGATGGCGGTGGCCAGTGAAAACTCCTCCACGCCCACGGGAAACGGGGACCGGGCTCAGGGCCTGCTCTTGAAGAGCATGGTCGACCAGATCGACAGTGCCATGGCATCGACCGTCAGCGACGGTGGTGACTCGGCCCCGGCCACGGATGGCGACCTGTCGGTCCACGAGAAAGACTTCAAGGACCTCAGCAGCGTGGAGATGATGGACGTTCTCACACGGCATCTCCTCAAGTGGCAGCAAGAATATGGCAAGTTCGGGGAACGGTAGTGATCCTCGTGTCCCACGCGGATGCACCAGCTCTCTTGCCCACTTTTTCTCATCACGATACCCCTGTTTCATCAGTTGCGTCTGTATATTAGACTTGCTTTCCCCGCATCGCGGATCGGCGTCATGACCATGGAGCGCGAGAGTAATGCTTTAATTCCGTGGTCTCCATGTCTGTTGGACTTACTGAAATCCATGTTTCGCTTACGAATCTTGCACAGCTCTTTTTCTTTGTTGATTTTTTGTTTGGCTTTGGGGCGTTGCTCGACTTGGCTGGGTTGGGGTGTTTGGGAATATCAGGCGACATCAGATTTCTTTTGTAAGAAATTCTCCGGACTCAATCTCACTGCTCTTTTGTCATGGAAAAGATCTTGGTACAATGTAATTTATCCCTTGTCCCTTGCAGCTGGGTCAGTTCTCCAGCCCGGTTGTTGCCCGATTCTAGGCATCTTGACAATCAATTTGGGATTCATCGGGCAATCGAAGGGTCAATTGATTCTAACCGTGAACTATAAACTTGGCGCGTTGATGTCAGTGGAAATATCCAGCGGAGCCACAAATGCAATTGAAGTCTTCAAATCCACCAAGTTCAAATGACCAAGAGAATAGCTAGACTTCCACTCTGGTCGAGGAATATTTTCTAGGATATCTCAGGCTTTTCTAGAAGCACCCGGTCAGATGCGGTCAGATGTGGCTTGGAGAGAATTTTAAACGCTATGCAAACATCTAAAGGATGGTTACGAGGTCCAAAGCTATACTTAGCACATGGCGCAGGTCATTCCGGTACTCGGTATCGCAATCCCACCAACTCGCCTGGGCCTTGTGACGTCAACGGCGGCCTTATAAATAAATTATATACTACTTTAACAACCGGGTATGTTTTTGACATCAGTAATAGGTAAGATATGTTAATATCGAGAAAGATGAAATTGGATTTGGGAGGATCACGGGTCCCCGAGCGCAAGGATGTCCGCCAGAATATATATCTCCGCGGAACCAACAACGCCAACAACCCAACATCATAAGCACACATAGACAAGCAGGAGAAAACACCGAAAATATTGACAAAATATCTGCCTACTTTGTTCATGGAAAGCTGCCACGGCTTCAACCTTGGAAGATAGAGCCAATGGAGCTGTGGAGCCATCACACGGCCGAGCGGGACACCCCGGTAACGGGCACAAACAGAACAGGGCTTACGAGGAAACCGAGTAAACAAACACACCAAGTCCAGATTCATGTGCATGATCATCACCTAGATACAGGACTAAGACTGACAACTGACAAGGCAATCTACAGAGGGAAACAGGTACAATGTAACAATCACATTTTCAGGACAGTAGAAGCATCAGAGATCGTGATACAAAGGAAAGACCAACTAAATCACACAAAGAGAATTATTATCATCACACCCAAGGCGCCATCAAGCCTCGGCGCTCACCACCCAAGGAGCAAGGCCGAGACAAGACAACGAGACCGAATTGACACCCAGACTCCCTACAGGAGGAAACATTTACAGGCGGGAGCCGTGGATGACCTTGAAGTCGACGACGAGCTCACGGCCACCGTCGTTGATGACGAGGGCGCGGACGGAGCCACGGCCGTCGGCAAAGGCATCGCGGATGCGCTTGAACAGGTTGCCCTGAGTGATGACGGGCAGGCCCTGCTTGACATCACCGGTCTCGGTCATGGCAACGAGGCGGGCGTCATCACGGAGGTCCAGGATGCGGTAGGTCTTGTAGACGGGGCCAAGCATGGTCTGGACGACAACCGAGGGGGAGGGGTTGGCGACGAAGCTGGACTCCTCCTGCAGCTGGCGGGTGAAGAGGTCGACACCCAGGTAGCGGTGCTGACCGGTCTGGGGGGAGACCGAGATGCGGATCACCTGGCAAGGACGACCCTGCAGGATGAGGATGTCGCCAATGCGGATGAAGTGGCAGGGGATGGGGACGGTCTCGCCGGAGGAGCCACGGTCACGGGGCTCCACGACGCGGACCTCCTCACGAACGCCGTCGGTGAAGCGGGCGGGGCCACGCTCATCGGAGACGACCTCGTGCTCGTGGTGGTGGAAGGGGTGCAGAACACGGTCGGCAGCACGCTCCACGCCGCGGCGGAAGGAGTGGTACTGACCCTCGTCGTCGTAGTAACCCATCTTGCGAGGAGCGGGGGCGGGAACGGAGTCGCGGACGGTAGACTGGGCGACCTTGACCTCGGTCGGCACGGAGTAGCGAGTGGGCTGCTGGAGCTCGACCTCGCGACGGGGATAGCTTTCGGCGCGGTAAGAGCCGACGGACTGGGGCTGGTAGGCGCGGTCGTAGGAGACGTCGGCGGTGGGGGCCGACTGGTACTCGTACGAGTCTACGGGCTGGTAGCGACGGTCGTAAGAGACGTCGTAGGGAGAGGTCCGGCGACGGTACTCTCTCTCAGTGATGTCGAGCTGGTTCTCGACGGCTTGGTCGTAGACTTGAGGACGTTCCTCGTAACGGACAGAAGTCTGTTGATAGTCCGGGTAGCTGAAGAAGTAAAAAGAAATTAGCCTTGGGGGGTTCCGCGTGGTCGGGGATGTAAACATATAAACAAAAACACGACACCGCTCATTACCAAGGTGGAGATGTTTGTGACACGTAATTTAGGCCGGGGCTAAAAATCCATGTCCACCGCTAGACCGGGATGGTCAAATAGCGGCTCCACTGGCGGAGCTCTGGCGCTGGCCGGGACCCCGATTGGCGCCCAATTGGCAGCTCCCGGGGCCAGTAAAACAAAAACATGGGAGAGAATTGTTCAAAACAAACATACCGTTCACGGGTCAGATCAACCTCGGCGGCGTAGTTCTGCTGCTCGTGGTGCTGGTGCTGGCGCTGGGGGAAAGCCTCTTCCTTGACCTGGAAATTGACTTCTTCCTTTCCGTAGACACGAGGGTCGGGGAGAGGGGCAGAGGTTCGAGTATCTTCCCGTTCGACGCGCGAAGTGCGATCGAGTTGAACTTCTCCCTCTACTCTCGTCTGAGTAGTTTCAGAGGCAGCGTCACTCCGGTACGACGACGGGAAGACACTGAAGGGGATGGGGACGCGGGCGTCAAAGTCCAGATTGCCGGACTTGGTGCGTCTTTACTTGAATGCCTTTCGAACTGTGCGAAACAACTCGAAAGACTAGACAAGAAAAGACTTGACGGGGGGAAGTCTTTCTCGAAGAAGGGGAAGGTGGGAAAGAGAAGAGGTAAGATCGAGATCAGATCTATTCTTCACGTGGGGGTGAGAGGAATGGAAGATCGCAAGAATGCTGGGGTGGAGGAATGGAGGGGAAGTAGATGGAGGAGGGAAGAGAGGACGAGCGCTGGGGATGTTATTTATGGCGGTGATGTTTGTTTACGACGCTTGCCCCGATCGGGGAGGTTGGATCGCCGAGGTTCATCTGCATTATGGATCTTTGCCATTGAATCGCTCCGAAAGTGAAAGGGATCCAATTGTTCATCCCGGCTGTCTCCTGGGATCGATCCTCTCGTCTACTTTGTCTGGAATGTGGCCCCTGCTTCTTTGTACAGATGGATGTGTACAGGAATACCAACCTCTTCACATGAGGTTGGCCAGCCTCCGTCACGCTCATCACCATGGCAACCGCCCCGGCCACGATCGGCGACCGAAACTTGGCTCGCGTTTTGCCAGAATTGCGCCAACTCGGGACTGTCAACAAGGACAATGGCAACGGCAATAGAAATAAGAATTATATACTCCGTGTTCCTCGTATTTCTGCTTCCCAACAAACGCCGGTACCGTCGGGATGACAACTCATCGCAATGCCTAAGAGAGGTTGGGCGTGCATCCTGCAGTCTAGACCGCGTGTTCCCGTATTACCGAGGGTCTCAGCTGAGGTGGCTGGTTGCTGGGGTTGCTCCACCCGATCGGACAGTGTAGATTCAATCGGAAGAAGAAGAATAATAATAATGACTCGGTGGTCGTCTATGAACAGCGCACAAGATGGTCTAGAATCCAAAGTACCGACAAACCCCCCAGCCCACCAAAAATTCATACACAATCAAGAAGAGAAACGAGGGTATCAAGTGTATAGAGGGACAACTCCGTGCACATCAATGTGGGGGGTCCCTTGGCGACCTGCAGGCCAACTGAGACCACCAAAGACCGGGAGAAAAGAGTGTAGAAGACCAAGGTGGCTGTAGACAATAGATCCCCTCGAAAAAAGCACAAGGTAGATCGGCCATTAGAGATTAAGACGGGGAAGATATCACACGGGGATTTTTCCGGAGACTGTATGAATCATCTCCAACGGGGAAATCAAGAAAGGATGGACAGAGAAGGGAAGAGAAGACATTAAACGTGTAGGCTGATGAAACCATTTCCGTCTTTGTGCATCGTAAGAGAAAAAAGGAAAGGTGTCCAAGGGACTATGATTTGAGCCCAAAGGCTTTGCGAAGCAGAGGGAATCGCTTCTTCCGCCCAGAGCCCGAGATCACCACCTCCCGGGCGGAAGGTCCATGATCATCGGGGATCGTGATGTCGGACTTGTCATCGTTCAAAACTGGCCCAGTGCGGCCGATTCGGGGGGACTCGGGTTCTTTGCCGGCGGGTGCTCCGTTCTCTCCATTCACCACGATGCTGCCATTCCGCCCGAGATGGTTGACGGGTGCTTCGGGTCTCTCAGTTCGAAGCGGCGACGTGGGAAGGCTATGGCTTTGCTCGATCACCGGCTCCGGGGTTTCCGTGCGAGGTCCGACACGGAGCGGCCAAGACTCGCCCGCCGCGGGTTGGCGCTTGGTGTTTTTCTTCAAAAGCTTCGAGGACGGAGGCGAACTCGGAGAAGCAGCGCTCACCGTGGTCACCGTGGTGCCGAGACTGCCATCCACAAAAGGCTCGTTGCGCACGTGTTCACGCTCCACACGAGATCTCTCTAGCGGGGTGTCTCTTCGCGAGGGACTTTCGACATCCGATTTCCGGATTCGGTGATCCGAGTTTTTGGACTTCTTCAACCCGAGGCGGTTGAGGATACTTGGTTTTCGCCCTCGAGGTGGCTGCATCAGGAATTGCTCCAGTTCCCGTTGGGACATGCCACGCTGCCGAGCTACAGCAGCCATGCCCGACATACCGGTCACATTCTGGTCGCGCGAGCCCGGGGGCGTGGGGTCTGGTTGAGCTGCAGCCACAGGCGTAGAGCGCCTTCGACGATCCTCCTCGGCAGAGCTGTCATCGAGCTCAGTCGAATCCCCGTCGTGCGCGCCTTGACGTCGAGGGATCCCGCGCACAGGTCGCATGTTATTACTGCCGGGTTCTTCTTCGTCACTGGAGTCCGCGAATCGACTCTGGAACGGTTGAGGCACGGACTGATCACGTTCATCGTCTGAGTCTGCAAATCGAGAGGACTGCATCGGCTTGGGTGGCGACTTGGTGAATCGAGCTCGCTGGGCTTTTTTGTTGGTAGTGAAGAAGGAAAGTCGCTCATTTCCAGGCCCTGAGTTTCGGAGAGTCTTGCGCATTGTGCCCGTAGAAGATCCAGCCGATAGCGGCCGGTGCTCGACAGGAGACTCAGTTCGGTCCGAATAGGTCTGCACCCAGCCCTGGGTAGGACTAGATCTCATGGTTCGGCGCATAGCACGAGGTCCGCCTCCGCGGGTTGAAGGACTAGCACGTTTAAAGCTGCTGGAAGAGTCGCTATCATTTGACTTTGTTCGACGAAGGCCGCTAGGCAATCCGACGCCGAAGCCTGGACCTCCGTTTCGTTGAAATGATGGTCCAAGGGAAACAGGTCGTGGTTTGGCGTTGCTGGTCGCGGTAGGATTGTTCGACTGCCGGGGATTCTGCGAGTCGGAGAGTCCACGAGCATCCACTGACATGGGTCGTGGCTTGCTTGAGGCCGAATGAGGCGCCTCATATCGAGCCTTCGATTTGGTCGGCAGAGGTGGATACGGTCCACCAAATCCACGATTCTGTGAAGGAGAGGTCGGGGACTCTTCTGCCTGGCGATTGACCGATTCCTGGGTCGGCGTCGTCGAGCGGACGTCTCCCAAAGGCGGCTCCGTCGCATCGCGGGATTGACTATCATCAATCGCAACTCGGTCGACGGGTCGTGGTGTGGTATCTCGACTTTCACTGACAGTGCCCGACGTTGGTGCGGATCTTGGAATGGACTTGCTGTCAACAATGGCATTGATCGATCCGAAGCCATCGCCATCAAAGTCTTCAGCTGCATCACTGTAAACACTGGTGTCGGATTCTCCCTCGGTGTCCATGTCCTCCACTTGAGGCACTGCACCTGCCGCGGGCTGTGTTGTCGAGTTGGCCTTGGTCTTGAGGCTGCGATCTGAGTTCGAAGGCGGAAACCCGCCAGGGACCTGATACTGGTCCATGCTTGACCGGTTAAGATCTATGCTCACCTTTTCATTGTCAACGGGGGGAGTAGCTGGCTCCACAGCAATCGAAGGCACGAGCGATCCTGGCTCATGGCTAGTATATGGTGGTTGCTCAGTGATACCAACGACCGGAGCTCCGTCCATCTTCATGTCAGGAGCTGAATCCGATTGAGCGACAGAAGCGTCCCCGTTGACAGACAGTTGCTCCACAGTTTTGATATTTTGCACTTGAGATAGCTCTGGTTGGGGTTTCGAGAGCAATCCGCCAAATGCATGGTCACTGGAAAATGAAAGCCCTGGAACAGCTGCCTCATCTTCGGAGGAGGTACTGGAGTCATTGTCGCTAAGCTGTGGGATTGGTGCACTCGAAAGTCCGCCTTCACGGTTACCCCGTACACTACCAAAAGATGGAAGGGCTGGTCGAGGTTTCATGACCTCATCGAAATCATCGTTGCCAGTGGCAAATTCAGAGACTGGCTGCTTTTTCTTGCCGACACCGAGCCAACTCATGCGAGATTTCGACTTGCCAGGGGGCGAGTCGGGCACATATTCCTCGGGGGATGTGGGAGGACTAGCTGCGACACCAACAATCTCTGCTTCATCGTCAAAGCTGACCTTGACTGATCGCTTCTTGGCCCCGACCCGAGATCCCTCGTCCGAGGCCACCGAGGTGCCATCGGAAATTTCACCAGGCGCCAAAGTACCGCGACCAGCGATGCCGGCCCGCCTGTCAGGGGAGAGGGAATTCCCACGGGGATTCTTCAAAGCCGATTTAACAGGGGACAAGGATCTAGGCGGAGGCTGATGAACCTGATCCCCCGCAGAAGTGACCGAAAGCCATTTAGCGAAACGAGCAGATCGCCCGGGGCTGCTTGATTGACGAAGATGGGCTTGTTGCTGCGGCGTAGTCTCCTTCTCGACCGGGGGAGGCGATTGGGGAGGAGTTGAAACAGCCTCCACATGATCGGTTGTCGGAGATGGGCTGGCAAGTCGGTTGTCTGCCTCGAAAGCACGGGGTGCTTCTTCAGCCCCTTCTTCAGGCTCGATTTCCTCAGGGACCGTAGCCGGCCATCGCTCTGGTACAACCCTTGAAGGATGTTCGATCTCGGGGAGGGTGATCGCGACAGGGAGGGCATGATCAACGGGATGATCCGGTACCGCGGTCAAGGGATCATGCTCCTGTCGTTCATCCCTTGCAGGAGAGGGGTTCGACTGAGGGGTAGGCTTCGGCGAGCTGACAGCTTGAGCTGCAGCGACAGCTGTTCCTGCCCGAGCTCCTGCAGCCCTCCCTGCGCTTCCCTCCACAATACCCGCATCGGGTGCCCTTGGCTTTGTCCGCGCTGGCTTTTCGGGGGTGGACTGTTTAGAGCTAGCTGTGCCCGCCGTAAGGACCTCACGGGCTGCAGACGCGCCCAGACTCAGCGGACGATTCTCAGTTAATGCTGGAGATGTCGGCCTCGAACTCATGGGGTATGAGAAATTCACCGAGCTCCGGCTCGCTGGTCGGTCCGTTTCAGGCACCGTGTTCAGGCTGCTGATTCGGCAGTGTGAGCCCGCCTGTATCCCCGCCGCCCCTTCTCGTTCGCGGTCTACATTGGGTCTGCGAGTGCGTGGAGATGACGGAGGCGATCGCGTTGATGGATCAACACTCACGGCTCGACGCGGCGCTGCTCGGTTTGCATACTGGGACGGTAGCGATGGCAGAGGTGGCACATCTGTAAAGCCCGAGTGGCCGGAGCTGGAGGGGCCGGAGCTCGTGGATGGACGGTGAGGTGACGGATCGCGAAAGGTTCTCGCGGTCATCGAGCTCGAACTATTTGACCGGCGAAGGGTGCCACTCACACTTGCCGAGCGACGGGTGGTCAACGGACTCGCCTGAAGCTGAGTCGAAGACCTCCGCTGCACCATCCGCTTGGTCTGGACATTTTCCACCTGGGTTGGGGTAGGTGAGAGGTTGCGCAATGCCGCGGCGGCCGCGGCGGACGAGAGACTGCTCGACGACGGCTGGGATTTTAAGAAGGCATGGCTCGCGGCCGATTGGGCGGATTGCGCTGCAGGCGTAGGGAGTGGCTGAAAGAATGGGCGTAAGGATGTCAGTCCATTGTCCTGGGCGAGTGTCGCGGTCACGCCAATCCCACGGGGTCGATCTCACCTGATGATGCGATGAACTTCTCCTGCGGCGACCGAACATGATGGCTCAGGGACCCTTCGTTCACAGAAAGCCAACAGTCGGATAGCCAGCCGGGCACTGCACCACGCAGCGCCGGTGTGATCCGCAGAAAAAAAAAGGACGGAAGACTCGGATGCGCTGGTGGTCGTGGACACGGCCCCTAAAGTCGATGCGATGGCGGATGGGGAGGAGCCGGGCAATCGAGGATCGAGGAAATCGGATTATAAACGAGAGATCCGCAAGGCCGAACGACCAGGGGGGGAGGGGGAGGAGAGGGTAGGGATTGGAAAAGAAGGGACAGCAAGCTTTTGCACGTTACATGCGGAGGTGAAGAGGAAAGTTGCGTCATGACTTGGAATTGGGCCAGGCACGCGTTTTTGGTTCAGGCGGATGCTTGGCCCAACTTCTATATAAGCTGTAGCTCACGAGTCTATCAGAAAAAAAGTCAAACCTGCAAACCCGAGGGAATACATCATGACCCTGGATACCTTGCCCTCGCTGCCCCTCCCCTCGGGCGTCTCCAGTCGTTCCATCTCCACCCCCGATTTGACCTTCCACATTCTCGAGGCCGGGGCGACTCCCACCCGCGATCGTCCTTTGATCCTGCTTCTCCATGGATTTCCCGAACTGGCCTACTCCTGGCGGCGTGTTCTCCCGCAGTTGGCAGCCGCCGGCTTTTATGCTGTAGCGCCGGATCAACGAGGGTTTGGTCGGACCGTGGGCTGGGATACCCGTGGCTATGACCATGTGGATCTGCAGAGTTTCTCCTTGTCCAATTTGGTCCGCGACGTGCTGATCCTGGTGCATGCATTGGGATACCGATCGGTGCAATGCGTGGCAGGCCACGACTGCGGCGCCATCTCCGCTGCAATGTGCGCGCTCATGCGACCGGATTTCTTTCGCAGCGTGGTATTGATGAGCCATCCATTCAACGGAAGTCCCAGTCTTCCCTTCAACACGGCCAACGAGGACAGCGCCGCGCAGCAAGCGGTGGCAGCGTCTCAAGGGGGAGGCGGCGGTGCTGAGGGTGCGGCCGCCGCGTCTGGGATTCATGAAGCATTGGCGCAGCATGGCCGCAAGCACTACAAATGGTATTACTCGACCGCGCGGGCAGGTCCTGATATGTCCTCGCTGAGTCCAGACGAGCTGCATCGGTTCTTGCGGGGTTACTTTCACCTCAAGAGCGGCTCCTGGCCGGGGAATCGCCCACGCCAGCTGCGGGGATGGTCTGCGGAAGAGATCGTCCAAATGCCCGGGTATTATATCATGCCCCTGGATGCAACCATGCCCGAGGCGGTTGAAAGGGACATGGCGGACGAACCCACGAAAGGGCAGTCCTCGCACGCGTGGCTCCCGGACGACGAGCTGGCAGTCTACACGGCGGAGTACGCCCGCACCGGCTTCCAGGGAGGACTGAACTGGTATCGTGTACGGACGGCATCCGGTGGTCGTTATACACGGGACTTTGATATCTTCGCGGGGAAGAAAATCGAATGTCCTTCTGCATTTGTCTCGGGGAAGCAAGACTGGGGCATCTACCAGGAGCCGGGAGCCCTGGAGAAAATGACTGACGGAGTTACCTGCTCTGACTTCCGGGTGCTGCGGCTTCTCGATGGAGTTGGTCACTGGGTGCCCCAAGAGAGCCCTGACGCGGTGGTGCAAACCATCACTGAGCTGACGAGGGGATTGAAAGTATAGGGTGAAATCAGGTACATCCACTACTCGGAATACCTACCTAGGTATCAGATATTGATCGAGTATAGACCTCCAAGGTAAGCAGTATAAGTTTAAGGATGGGCCTGAGTGGGCATGGGCCTTGTTGTATAGAGCCAAGATCGGTACTTCCCGTCTGGGGGATGGGTGGACCGATTCTGATATATTAACGACATATTGAACACGGCAACCCGACAGACTACACGAAATTATACGACAAGATAACCAGGACGAATTTTATATATTCATGTCATAGACACCAATCGTCTGTTCAACGTAGACACATGGAGCCCGGAGCGGATATTTTGGAGACATCACAGATTATCGCAAGAAAGGAAAGGGTATGTAAGCGACGCACGCAAATGCAAGAAAATAAACCACAAGCATGTCTACATGAAAGCACCCAAGACGACAGCCAACAGTATCGGCACCAGTCCGAGCAGGGACTGCTGGGGAAGTCTTAATGAAGTGGCGGCATTGCCGATGCCGGCCGTCGTGTACATGAACTGGAAGCTGATGTCGCTGGAATTGAAGCAGTTGTCGCGGGTGACAGCTTCGAGATCGGGGTCATGGTCATCGGCGAATTCAATGTCGACGCACTGCCGCGGAAGTTAGCATGGCCCAATCAAACCATTCAAAAGAGGGGGAAGAATGAGAGAGGAGCTCGTGACATACGTTGTACAGCGCGGCACCGTGTTTCGCCGTCTCCACCACCTGGATGGTTGCAAGATCGCCCACCTTGGCGCTGATGTTGGCCGGCAGCGGGACCTGGGGCAGACAGAAGGTACCGGGGTAAGGGTTGTTGGTGGGACCGTTGATTTGGAAGGGCGGCACGACCGGGTGGCTCATGTTTGCGGGAATCTCGCCGAGGCCCATGTTGATATAGATCAAGGCCGTCAGGTGGCCCGGGAACCAGCCGGGCTGGACAGCGACGGCACCGCCGGAGATGGGCCACTTGGTGCGGTTCCGAGTAGTCGCCATACCACCGCCTGGAGAAGTTAGCATATACTGTCTGGAGAGTCGGAGAAACGTGTGGTCTTACAAGGGTAGATCCATTCCATGCCATAAGGGTAGATGAGAGAGCCGTTCTTGCTGTCATAGGCCACACCCAGACCATTCGCCTGTTCCACCGTGCCGTTGGTGTGGAGGTTGTTTCCTCGGTAGCCGGGGTAGGTGATGACACTATGGGCCTGAGCCAGGCCGACACATAGCAGGACCAGAAGAGCCGTCCATCGAGGCAGAAAATGTTGTTGCGAAGCCATGGCAAGAGGATATAGGAGTGAACGGGGGAAACGATGGCGACGCTGCGCAGCAAATTCAAACAATGACCAAAAGTAGGAGCCAGTCCCTTTTTTTTTTTGGCTCAGATGTTCAAGTCGGATGGTTTAGGGAAGAGAAAGACAGAGCTCCAGCACCAAGCCACGGGAGATTTCCCACGGGCTGATCGGGCTCTTTTTGAGGGGAAGCACGGTGTGGCCATAATTGGAACCGCGGAGTGAGCAGGCCGAGTGCAGATGTGACTGAAGATGCAGGTTGAACGGGCGCTGACTGGCTGAGGGAGCCAGGATGCTGGGGATCATCACGGCCAGCTGCAAGTACCATCACTTGGATCGGAGTTGAGGCCGCTGATTGGTGGCTGGACCCCAGCTGGAAGCGCCGAGGGACGACGCTAATGGGGAGGGGTTGTGATGGGCGCTTAGGGTGTGATGTGCATGCACTTGCGAGCTCGGGGCGAGAGCTGTAGGGTTGTAGAATTGTTTTCGATATGTACTCCGTAGGGAGTCCGGAGTAGACTCGAGGGTGAAGCCGAGTTAGGGCCATATCGGATATCTACATATCTCCGGAACAATGATATAGACAACAACCGGTGATCATCTCATTTGGAGAAACATCCATGACAACTCAAACTTCAAATTTCATCTCAAATTCAGAAACAATCCCCAACCATGAATCCTCACCCCATCCACACGTCAACTTCAAACGCTTAGTCATCGCGATGAGCAGTGCAAGCCATGGCTCCAAAGACCCGAGGACGATCGCTCGTTGATCTGCCCCGGTAGTTCTGCTCGGACATGCCACACACTGCGCGCAACAAGCGCACCTCCATCCCCGCCCAGAAACGGCTCCAAGTCACCGACGATGACGGCTGGACGCACGTCACAAGCGGCAGCAACGTGCGGCGAGTGAGCCGCTCCACACGAAGCACAGCCCAACCCAACCGCAAACCCAGCAGCCGCCGCACCGATGCCGAGCCCGTACTCGGGCCCGCCGAGGCCCCGAGTCAGCTCACGTTCGCCGAGCTGCAAACGCAGTATGCGGGGTATCGAGAGAAATGGATGAGCTCGGAGACGTGGGCGGGACTGCAAGCGCACATGAAGGAACAGATGCGCTCGCGACAGCGCATAGCACATGATGAGCCGGGCGCAATGGGCGTCGTCGACGGCATCGTGAGCATCGGGCTCGGTAGCCCGAGCGGGTTCCTGCGGGATGGCTGGGTTGATCGGCGGAATGTGTCGATGTACCAGTTGGCGGCGCTGGAAAGCATCATGAACCAGCTATCAAGTAAGTGCGGTCATTTAGATCGCGGTGTCGGAATCCCATTCTAATCGGCAATGCAATCACCAGGACCCGACGACGATATCCCCTTCTCCTTCCCCGTATACGTGCAAGATCCCGTCTTCAACGCGCTGGACACGGCCTTGCTGGAATCGCTCGGTATGATCGTGGTTCCGAACCCGGTTGGCTTTGAGCGCGTCACGCGCAACACACTCCTCTTCTGTCCCGGGGCAGAACGTAAGCATCTGGAGCTCGTGCTGCCGTCGAACCCGTGCTTGGTATTGGGGGGACCGTTGGAGAGTTCGGATTCTGACGGGATTGCAGAGTATGTTGCGCGGACGAGATCGCGGACATTGGTGCCGTTTGCTGCGCAGGAGCATGCATTTTGGAATATGCGGCTGTATTGTCGTGAGGAGGAGTAAATCGGCGGGATAGTGAGAGGGACAGTGGGATGGGAGCATTTACATGGGATTGGAGTTAGATCTGCGTTGCTTTGGTTCTTGGGTTGGAAGAGTTGATTGCTCGCGAATGACCCTGGTTCTTTCGGGGACGTCGCACTCGGATTGGATATAATGGACACAATCCCCTGGTACACAAGTCTATATCTAAATATGGTGGCACAGCAGAAAGCCAGGAACGAGGCACGTTATGACATATTTACATTGAACCCTATGGAAATTAAGGAAACCTAAGACATCAAATGACCCAAAAACAGTAACCAATCCAAATCCTCCCTGGACAGCGTGATGGAACGCCGGGGGAGCACAACAGAAAACACAATGCCTCACAAAAGATATCACGATAGGTGTCATAGAAAGACCCGAAGGAAAACAAGTGTGTAGAGGCGGAGAAACGACCAAGATGAAAAGGGTCTTGAGGCATCACAAGGGGGGGGGGGGAACTCCGGCATGAGCAAAACGACATATATGCATAAAAGTGGTGTTTTCGTGATCATGATCCCATTAAAGCCCAATCAGGCTTACGAGGCAGTCTTGCCATCGCAGTCGGGGATCTTGAGGCCGGACTTGATCTTGCGAGCAGAGTCCATCAAGCCCCACTTGTCTTCCCATTCCTTATCCTTCTCATTGAACTGGATCTTCCAGGGTTCATCAAAGGCCTCGAACCTGGTACAAGTTAGCCATCTGTGTCAATTTGAGCAGCAATGAAGCCGAGTACGTACCAGAAATAATCCGTGCCATTGCTCAAGGCCTGACAGATCCAGTCGTTCATGAACTGGTTCATGTTGTCGACGCTCGCAATGGCGCCGGGGGTGTCCGAGTCGCAGACCTTGCTATCACCGCAGTCTTTGCCGCCGCCACTTGGCCACCCAACCTCGGAGATAATCTGTTTCTTGTTGGAACCTTTGGTCAATGGGACATCGTGGTTCTGCCAGAAGGACCACGTCCACGACGCGGCCTCCTTGACATTCACACCGGCGAAGAAGGGGTGTACGTTGGACATGACGACATCCACAGCCTCGACGAGCTGCGTGTTCCAGTTATCACCCAGGTCGGAGGTGGCCAAGGGCAAGTCGAGACTGCGCTTCTTGATTTCCTTTCCAACATCCTTGATATAGTTGATCACAGTCGTCTCGGCGGTTTTCTTGTCGGGGCCAGCGCGGAACAGAGCCTCATTGCCAACAATGACACCCTTGAAGATGGAGGTATCCTTTGTGTCGTCCAGAATCTTGTACAGCTGGTCCAGCTGGCGCGTGGTGGTCGTTTTGTTCTGGTCCACCCACACCCCCAGCCACACCTTCATATCTTTCAAGCCAAGTCGGTCAATCGCAGTCAAGGTCATCTCCGTCTGGTTGCAGTCGGTGCCGTACAAGCGCACGGTGTTGGTCAGCTGCGACAGCACCGCGATGTCGCGGGTCACATTGTTCTGCGAGGGAGGATACTTCAGACAAAGCGGGTACTGCACACCCCAGGGCGTGTAGTCCATGCCGGGGAAGACCTTATGCAGATCTTTGTTACCCATAAGCGCCTTGATCTCATGCGAGTCCTTGTCAAGGTCGCCATGGGTCTTCTCGTCATCCGTCGCAGACTTATCACTCGCTGGACCCTCTTTGTTGCGACTGCCGATCGTTCCACCAACGGCACCACCGATGATCGCACCCAGAATAACCAGGCCAAGGATCGCGCCCACAATCAACCCACGCTTCTTCCGCCCAGACGTCCCGGCGCCCAATGCAGCCTTCTCGGCGCCAGCACCACTGGCGCCGGCACCACCTTGTCCGGCTTCCAACCCACCACCGGGAACCGCATTATAAGCCACATCCGCATCCTTCCCACGGCCGAACAGGCCACCGAATATCCCACCGGCAGCCGCACCTCCAGCCGCACCCGCCGCAACGGGGGCCGCCTGCGCCGCCCGACTGCGCGAGTGCGGCACAAACTCATCGTCGCCATCATCCGCAATGTCATCGGGATTGATGTCCACGGGTATATCACCGCTCCCGTAATGCGACTGGCGGTGGTAAGGGTCATCCCCGACGACCCCAGCACCGTAGGGACCGGGGAACTGGCTCATACTGCGACGATTGGCGCCAAAATCATTCAGATTCGTGGCCGACTGGCCCGGCGTTTGGAGACCCGGTGATGCGGCCGCTGTGCCCAGCGCTCGATTCGAGCCGTACGATTGCTCGGGACGTAGCGATTCCGCGCTGGTGTAGCCGGTGGCGGCGGGCACGTAGGGATTATCGGAGCCCGTGGTGTGGAAGCCGCGCTCGGCGGGACCGGTGAAGTCGTCGTGAGGATCACGCATGGCGTCGATACCGCTGAGACGGTCGTGGCTGTTTGCGACGCCGAGAGCAATGCCGCTGATTCCGCCCCCGACGGAGGCTGGGCCGAGATTGTCGATGCCGGGCGTGACGGTGGAGTGCTTGCGATCTGGCTGTGAGTAACGATGCGGTGGTGGTGGGGGGATGGGGTAGTCGGTCGGATCCATAGAGGGTTATGTCCGGTGGGCACCGGACGAGGGCTGTAAGCAGAGGAGGGAAGGAGAAGAGCAAGATTCCCGGTGAATGTCGTCGAGTATGCCAGGCGCGCGAGGGGAACGGGACGGACAATAATGTAGGGGCAGGAAAAGTGGGTGGAGAATGAATCAGAAATGCATATCCACGGGACCCGAGATGACCCAGCGAGGCGCAGTGTGTCAGGTTAAAAGGATTTGGTTGGGTCTGGTTTTTGGGATTGGGTTTGTGGCTCTGGGGAGAATTGTTTTGCCTCCGCAAAATGATTGTAGTCAATGGAGGCGAGTGGAGCACAAAGCGTGACCGGGACAACGGACGATCATGGTGATAGATATCGACACCGGTCGGATCTCTCAATTAGTTGATTCTCTCTCGATCTCTCTTTTTCTCTGTATCTTATTCTCTGTCTCTTATTTTCTCTCTCCATCTCTGTCTCCCCTCAACCGCATTCATGAAACAGGCATCAACCAGGGTCCACGGTGGAACAAGTGGGTCAGGGACCAAGTGCTATTTTAGGAATCATAACGGCCGTGAATCGTACCATCTCATACATCGTATCCCGTCCTTGAATCAGATCCTCATCCAAACCCTTCCAGTTGAAAAAAACCCTGCGCCGCGCAAATCCATTCCAGTCCCTTGTTTTTGTCGTCGATCCCTGTCAAACACGGAACCCCAAACCGCACGTCCAAGAAAGAAAGCCCACGAAAAGAGCGAGGAAAGAAAGGAAATGGCAAATAAAGGAGAAAAGAAATCAAAAATCAAAATCAAGAGTATATCATCCCTCTACCTCCTCGGCGCTACGCTGTGCGACCGACGGCGCAGTCTCCAACCGCCGACCTCGCTCGAGAAAGCGACGCTTGCCCCGCCGCGTATCAAAATGCTCGGGGATCTCCGCCGGGTCCTGGCCTGCGGTCAACATACTCGAGCGCATTTTGTTGCGGTAGGCATCCACTACAACGCGAGTTAGCGAATGTGAGACACGGTCTCAGCCGGGACCACGTGCCATGCACGGCAAGATCTGACATGCTCGACACGAGGCTGAGAAACAAAGAAAACACTTACGCGATCGCTGTAGGAAAAGCATGCGCCCCGCAAACACACGGCTCTGGCTCCAACTCAGCCGATAGGCGAGGTCGTTCAGCAGGACTTCCTTGTGGTGGCGACGGCGCGAGAGCCGCGGCACGTCGACCTCGCGCTCGCCGTCCAGCGAGGGCGCGGGCACGCTGGTGCGACCGACGGTCGAGTCCTCCGGGTCGTCGGCCTGCTCGGTATCATCGCGAAAGAAGCGCTTGTTGGGCACGGTCCGGCTGGACGCATCCTTCATCTGGATGGGGAAGTAGGTGCGCGGGTAGACGGCGTTGGTCATGCGGTAGGAGTCCGGGATTTCATCCATGTTGACCTTGTCCAGCATTACCTTGACGCGCACGCGGCCACCCCGCTGCGGGTCCTCGACGAGGATGAAGGTGCGGCGCTTCCCATCCGGCAGCTGGCCGAAGAGGTCCTCGTTGCTAGGGCTTGTCTCGTCATCGATATCGGCATCTACCTGGCTTGACGAGGTTGCGATGGTTGGGTGGCGGTTCAACGGGCCCAGGCCACCGTCCCCGAGCAGAGGGGGCATCGACGGGCCACTTGGCCCGGTGTTGGCCGAGCAAGGGATAGGAGCCGCATCATGGAAGACCTGTGCAGGCCGGATATCGGCGGCGGGAAGCGGTGCAGCAGGCAGATGGTCTGCTTCGAGGGAGCACTGAGTTCCGGTGTAATCGGCGGTGCCTATAAAGGAGCGAAACAGAACAGGGAGAAATTAGCCTACGCGCTGTACAAGTGAGGTCGGGAAGCAGGGTAGCCGAACCCGGAGGGACCAAAAAGGACAAAGAGGGTAAGACAAAAAAAAGAAAAGAAAAGTCAGAAAAGGCGCGGCGGCATCAAATAATAAGCCAGAACACATAGGGTATGGGATCAAGCAGGAACACAAAACACACCAAGAGCGAAAACCAAGTCCAAACCGAGTAGAAGGTACACCAAGTGCCGAGTCTCATACAACAGCTCCCCCTTCGGACACGTACACATCACCCATAGAACTCCCACATATACACATACACTCTTCGAAAAAAAAAAAAAAAAAACATAACAATATGATGCGAAAAGAAACAAGAACACACCCCGATTCCAGGGAATCCCGCCGTGCATGTTACAAGAATGATCGACAACGGAACAAAACACATCACATCTGGTGAAACATACCGCTGACTTCCTCGATCTTAGGGCTGCCATCCGGTTGATTATGATGGTGATGCAGCTGCGGGGGTCCCATATTCAGAGGAGGCCCAAGGTTGGGACGTTGACTCGGTCCCGCCATCGGCGTCGCACTCAGACTCGGCGCCACGGGGCCGGCGGGAGGGATATGGGCCGTGGTTGCCGGCATGGATTGTCGACGCGTGACCTTGGCCTGGCGACGAACGCGGCGGCTGCGCAGGCGAGGGTCCTGGTTGCTATTCCGCCAGCTGTCGACGGCCCGCTGGATGAGTCCCCGCTTGCCTCGTAAGGCCGGGTTGAGCTCAGCCAAGGCCCATCCCACGGCGTTGCACTCGGTCTCGTACACCAGCCGATTCCCCCGGTATTGGTCCTTGCTGCAGCAGGCGCGCGGGTACACGCAGTTCTCCGTCTTGAAGTCCTGGCTGAGACTGTCCACGTTGACGGACTCCACGTCGCAGCGGATAGTGTATTCCATCTTCACCCGGTCTCGTGAGTATTCGAAGGCGATCCACTGCACCCCATTGCTATCTTGTCGAACCACCAGTGGGGTCGTGGCGGGGATAGGCCCCGGTGCCGCGCTCGAGCTGGTCCCCAAAGGTGAGCCCTGTTGCGCCGAGCCTGGCGGTAGACCATGGTTACCCGAGCTCTGATGTGGTGGATTGAGCATCGAACGCTGCGAGGTGGATTGCGGGAGTGAATCCATCTTCATTATCGGGCTAGTCGAAGACAGGGCCGGAGGGTGGGATGGCTGATGTGGAGACATCTGTTGCGCTGTACTTGTCTGGGGTGGCATCATCATCGACTGTGTTGAGATGGGATGCGGCTGCGGCGATGGCTGCGCGCCGTACGGTGATGGTTGAACGGGATTCATTGGAGGATACGCCGCGTATCCATACATCTGGGGCGGCATCTGGGGGGATTGCGAGTAAATTCGGCCATGTTGCTCGTGGGGCTGGGAGGCAACAGAAGCCGGTGAGTTGGATTGAGGGGTGTGGTATATAGGCGGATAAGGTCTCTGCATTTGTGCGGTAGTGGCCATGGGGTCAGATGGTCCTATGGCCCTAGATCAGTTCAAGTCCGCAACAGACCCGGGTACTTGTCCAAGAATCTTTCAAGACCACACTGGAGTGTGGAGTGCATGTCAACAGAAAGACACCTCAATGCTTACCGCTGGATGAATACTGTGCTGGAGCCGTCGCGGTAGTATATGAGGTCGGATGGGTGGTATAGTATGGCGACTCTTGGGAGAGAGAGCCGTACACGTTGGGCGAATGAAGGATGCCGTTCCCTAGAGAATGGGACTGGGGGTAGGTCGAGGAGGGAATACCACCGGGAGATTGAGTCGGGGATGGGGCTTCTTGCTTGAGAGGACCTAGACCTAAGCGCGGCTGATGTAGAGGCTGTACAAGATGCGAGCTCGGAGGCCCCAAACTGGCGTGTGGAAGCTGGAGCAAAGACACGTATCAGTGAGTTGACTTGCGCACGACCGCGAAAGGTGTTCGAACAGAGTGGTACAGCAAGTTGAGAGCGTGGGAGGATGGAGGTGAAGAGGCAAAGGTTTGAGAACACGGCCAGATTCCAGTGACGACATCAGCGTGGGGATTTGAGACTCCAAGGGCTCGAGAGGCTCCTCAGCTATAGGGAGGGGGTGGGTAGAAAGGATTGCCACAGACGAAGCCTCGAGCAGGGATGGGGTTAGGTGCGTAGCAAATGGCCAGGGTTGGACCGGGATGTGTCGCCCAGGGCCAAAGAAAGCCACGGATCTGTGTAGCGCTGCCGCTGACTCGAGTGCGCGAGTGGTTCTTTTCTTCCGATGGGACAAGGCACTCCAGCCGTGTTTGATGCCATGCGCGTCGCTACACGGACTCCGGGCTGGCCTTCATTGTGCTGTCGAGTACCGGGTAATCCAGCGGGCTCTCTGGGCTGATGAGCGTGTGAATATAGACGAGAGGTCAATCTGCGGACAATGGCAGTACAGAGAACCCCTCAGCCTCACGCTGGAGCTAGACTCAAGGGACAATTGGCCTTATTCCGGCAGGTAGATGCTGAGCCATTCCCCGCCGCTCGGCATTGTCGAGTCAATCCCCAACCGATATTGAACCCGTTGAACGGCGGTGGTCTTGCAATAGCGACACCCGATATCACGGCATATAGAAAAACACAAAGATATCCAGAAAGAAAGGAAATCCACGAAAGATCGGAAAATGATATTGGAGATCGTGCAATTGAAATCTACCATATCAAGGCATCGGAGGAGAAGAAAAGTCCAAGTAACAAAACAAGAGAGTCTTGCACACTTACCGGATCATCCACCGGCTCTTCCTTGTACTTGGAGACGGAAGAAGGACCAAGATCAATCTGTACCATGCCGGTCACGGAAGATTTATCTCGCAGTCTGGGATGGAATCTTCCAGAGCAGTCAACGGCGAGGACAATGAGGAACCGTGTCTGACAAGGGGGGTGTGAGGAAGAGAAAAGCCTTTAGAGAACTAGGATGTCAGGGTTTGGCGCGCGAGGGAAGATGCGCGCGCGGAGGTGCCCAACGTCCGGGCAGTCGATCCCGAGTATGCGCGACACTCACGGCTACTAGCCTGGGTCGTTTTTTCCTTGTTTTTTTTCTCTTTTTGCTGGTCGTTTTGGGATTTGTCCGGGGTTTCCTTTTTTTCTTCTGCTTTGACCGGGGTTCAGGACACGATAGGCCGTGTTGAACGTAAAAGCAGGAGGGGCCGGGATGGTTTATTTAGCTGGCCCCGTGAGACCCATGCTTTGAATCCGTGTACTCGGAGGGGGTGAGTGGAGGGAGGGGGATCAGTCGTTCTAAATTAAAAACAAATAAGAGCAGAAAAGGGAAAGAGATAAAAAAAATGGAGATGAAGGGGCCAAAAAAATCAAATCAAATCAAATCAGAGCCATAAAAATGAAAGAGATGAGAAAAAAAAAAGATAGAGAAAAATCCCCGAAGAGGGAAAGTGCTGGGAAGGGGGAAAAATCGTGGAGAGCTGCTTTCACCAGTGGGGAAACAGAGTATCAGGATGGGCTTGTCACTAGCGGGAACGTGGTGTAATACGACCGGGATGGATGCAGGAGGGGAGATTACCGCAGAGACTCGAGGCCGGTACATATCCGAGCCTGAGAGGTGGAGGGTTTTAAAATTAAATGTCATCATCAGCACAGCCGAGCAGGCAGATTCCTGAGCCTACAAAGAAAGGGAATGATGTGCAGCATGCAGATGGGTGCGTGGAAAGATTTGGTGGGGGAGGAATGGGGGGACCAACCTCGAATTGCTTGTGGAGTTGGATCTTGGGTCGGTTTCCGTGGTTCTCAACGGCCGATATACTTGGATCAGCATGGTTCCCCGGAGCGGGTGGAGTGAAGTTGATACGTCCATGGTGGGAGGAGGGGAAGGGGAAAATCGAAGAAAATCCCACCCATCAAAGAACATCGGGATGATGATTGGTTCAAGAAGATCCCCCCGGCAATGCAGACCCAAAGAGTACCGACGTTGAACTTGACCATGGGGATTGGATCGAGCGGCAGGATAAATTACGCGGTACAAGGACAAGCGCCGAGAGTCGAACGATAGCATCGCATCCCAAAGAAGACATGATAGTCTCCCGCATTCACCCATCGAAAGTGGAGACGGGGAGGAGATGTTTGCCCATGACGTTAGGGCAGATCGAGCCCAGTCTAGAAGAGCACAAGTGGACCTCGGAAAGGCGGATCGTAGGTTTCAGGTACGAAGTCGGCTGAGTGATTTCCTCGGGGTATATCGAAATAGAAGCCATACCCTCCGATCCCAAGTATTTCCACCGCACCTTTTGGCCCCAAATAAACTCGAAACAGCCTAACGGTGCCCATCACATCCCCTGTGAATTGGTGACCATCATGGCCTGAAGCCGTGTAACCCTCGATGGATGAACCAGTGTCATCGTGCCGGCTGCTTGCCGCGGGATTCCCCAGAGGATGGGGAAAAGAAAGTCATCGAGAGAAAAAAAAAGCAAAAATGAAAATAAGAAAAAGAAAGGAAAAAAAAAGAGAGAGAGAAAAAAAAGCCCGCTTGACTCGGGGCCCGGGTGGACTCCACTCATACACCCACTCCCCCGATGCAGGCCGGGCCTCAACTATTCCTGATCAGCGTTGATCCTGCCTAATGGGCCTTGGCGGAACTGAGGATAAGCCGTTGTTGGACTCGGCAGGACGCACGACACTTGAATCCTTCCATGTGAAATAACAACGGCGTCGATTCGGGTCGATTTTGGAGGACCATCGGCGGCTGCGTCTGCATCCCGGGAGGAGATCGTCCAAATTGACCGGGAACAGAAAATGGAACTGCCTCGCCCCCTCCTGGGCACACCGTTCAGGAACGGATAATCGGCTCCTGAGGCTCAACCCGTCGCCAGATAGGGAAGGCCGGCGTGACGATTGTTTTGTTGCGCAGCGCGTTGCATGAGATATTCACACCCCGAAGCGCTCGTTTGGTGGACTACTCAAGCCCGAACCGGCCTAGTCTCGCGCCGGAGCAGCCACGGCTGAACCAGATGGCCGATGGTGTCGCATTCAGGCCAATGGCCGGATGGATGGCCATGCGCAGGCACACTCGATGTCAAAATCTCAGCCCTGAAGGTTGGGGCTAAATCCCGCCCCCTCCTTTTTTTTCTTCTTTTCTTTTTGCTGCTCTCCATCAGTGGGTCGAGTGGGAGAGAAACGGGGAAATTGGCCACATCCTGGCCAGGCTACGATTGGCTTCCTCCCGTGATCGATGCAGGGTGCTGGGGGTCCGCGACTGTTCCGTCAACCCTCCGTACCCGCCCCGGTCCCCACTCGCCTTGGGGTTTGATTTGACGGGATCGAACGGAGTTTGGAGGTTGCTCTGCCTGTTGTTCGTTCTCTCTCGCTTTTTGGATCTCCCGAGCATCGGACGATGATCCACCGGTGGAAATGACGGTGACCCACCGGATTCCCCCAAATTACTCGATCAAGTATACGGTAGAAACAGCCAATAACACGGCAAAGAGGGGGTGAAGGATGCAAGCAACGCCGAGTCCATGACAGCACATACGCACTTGCAGTTGTACCGTTCCAGAAAGGTTTCACGCAATCGAATGTCGAGGCTGCACCATTGGCGAACCATGCCCCTCCACCCCTGGGCGGATCAACCGAGATCCTTTCACCACCGGATCGACGAAGGGAGGAAGGGAGGCCAGGCGTACTCCGTACACGCACACACACCCGCGCGCGAAACTCCAGGTGCATTAGCTTGGCCTGCTTATCGCGTTGCCCCCTGGTTTTGAAACGGGCCGATCAGAAAATCGGGACAAAGTGAGAAAAACGAAAATCACCACTTCATCGAGTCCCTTGGTCGATATCTATACGCCACCGGGAACCTGGTCAATGCACGCCAGGTCGCACCCTTGGAATATGGACCTTTTCCTACGGAGTATCGCCAGCTTGCGTTCTGGTCTGGCCCGACACGGCTGCAAGTCTTGACCAGATGACCACAGACTCTTTCGCACCGGTCTTGGGGAGGGGGTTGTCTTTTTGGATCCACCAAAGAGACTCTGGAACGGTTTCTGCCAGAAACAGGCCACGTTGGACGGCGGGCCCGGCCCTTGCTGCGTGCAGTTCACGCGTTTGGAGCTGTCGAGCCATTTCCGCAACGGGGACGTATCAAGGTTTGCGAGATACATCGGGAATACCCCGTACTCCGTACAAACAAATCTGCTCAACATCCATTAAGTGTCTGCCTGGGCAGTTGGGCTGGCCAAGCATGAGCCTGAGCATCCAGTCGTATACGGAGTAGATGCACAAGGGGATCCGATTGTCGATAGTCGAGATCCGCGTCTGCTCTGACCCTCCCCCGCTTTAGCCTGGTACGATACTGTACGCGATGTCACCGGGGACCATCTTATTTGCTGAGGGAAGCTGGTCCGCGGAGATCTGCATCGTCAACCGACCATTGCCTAGATCAGAACCGTTTAACCACTCCGTACTATTCCGTGGCATCCACCCGCGGTCGCAGAATACTTCTAACGAGCAGAAGGATCGCACCATCTGATGACACTACTTCCATCGAACATCCACTGCAATTCCCACAACCAAGCGACCGGGACTGCAGTCCTTGACTGTGTCGATTTCTCGTCCAAAGGGGCCACACTAGATCCCAAGAGCCCGGCCCCCGCCGGGCCATTTAATTTGCCGGGTCAAAGCGTGACGAACGAAAGGAAAGTACCTACTCCGTACTCCGTACACGAAAAGTCCACGGAAACCTCGGTCGACGATCGCCCGCATATTCCCTCATACCCGTGAGCGAGGCTCTTTCGTGGATGTTCACGGTCCCATGTCCACGGTGGGCCCGGCACGCTCCGTGTGTGGCTGAGCTAGACAGCACGATCGTGAGCTCGGGAATGTCCGTGTTCAAGTGCTCGAAGTAGCTCAAGTGGCAAGAATGAGGCTGTTGTCGAACAGACCGGAAGGAAGCGACGGCTCGGTTGACCATCGGGTGTGGGTATGATGCAATCTGCAGGGTGTAGCTTCAAATCGACACTTCGCTCATAAAGATTGGCTTTTAGCTTTTAGCTTTTTTTTTTTTTCCATCCGTGTTTGCTTTTTGAGTTTTCTTTTTGGCTTCTCTCGTGGGTGGGCGTGGTAGCTTGTATGAGAAGGCTTGTGGACATTGCGAGATCTGATTGGTGTTGCATCCACCCCCTGTCCTTTGTGCTGGATGTATGGAGTACCACCACCGAAGATCAGCACCATAGACAACTGGAACGGTGACCGTGTGAGGTCTATCAAATGAACCAGAGGATGGATCCAAAAATTGAATCGCGGGCTATCGAAACGGTCGCAAAGCTTGCGTCATCCAACATCATGCCTTTAGATCCGCCCCAACGCGCATGCAAGAAAGACGCGCAAAACTGGATTTTGGTGGGATTTCATCTCATACCATGATCATAACGGTCTGTACGGAGTAGTATAGAGCTGGAACCATGGGTGCGCCCCCGGTGACCACGCACCAAACTAAAACAAATAGTCCGGCTTGGCATTTGCGACTCGACGATGCGATCCGTGGCAACTGATCACTAGGTACTCCGTGCGTTTCTAGACGAGATGCAAATTCCTGAAATAGAGTTGTCTCTCCCCTGGCTCCAACGGCGAAATCAACTAGTCCCCGGCGGGTCTGAAGACGCCAACGGTTTCGACAGGTTCAGCAGTACGGAGTGGACAGGAATGAGCCAAGGGGTAATTTTCCCCCTCAACAGCGCCCGATCTGATTGGATTCAACTCCCAGGCCATTCTCCGCACTCCGGATCGCCCGAGGCCCGAAGTGGATCGAGTGGAGATAAGGGAGCTATTCGGGGTGGCGGTCTTCTCCGGGCAAGGTTTAGCCTTGTGTCTTTGTTTCGTTGCGAGGGGAGAGAACGGAGCCTCGACCACGAGGTTCTAGGTGACTTCAGTCACGGACCCCTTCAGTCGAGTCTTTCTTCTCTCCCCCCACTCTCCGCGGGCGCTATCTTCGACCCGCCAACGGGAGACCACCATGAATCTCAACGAGCACATCGCGGCCCCACCATCCGGATCCGTGTGCACGATGATTCCCGAGACGCGATATGGATCGTGCTCCACCCTGGCCAACGGGACGAGGCGTCCGCAATACCGACGCCCCGAGGAAGTTTATCTCCTGGACCAGTGTGCTCCGTCGTGCGTGCACGACCATGAAGGGGCCCGTGGATGGAAATGATATCCCCCCCTTCACCGCGGACATCGTTCGAAACGAGAAAGCTTCGGGACAACTGGCTTTTCGTACACCGATACTCCCCGACCTTCGGACTCAGCTATAGACTTTGCACCGTGCGCATGCAGTAGTGTCGCGTGGGAGGAGTTAGCGACATGTTTCAGAATCATTCCAGACCGCTGCAGAGCAGGTCCAGCCTTAGCGGTACTCTGTACAGGGGGAGTCGGTGCGGCTGATCGCTGCAGCGATGAGGATGAAGCAGCATAGCGCCTATCGCACTCGCTTTCTCGACAAGGCAGGAGTTGGATTTTGGTACACTAGTGTCGGCCCACGCCCGCACAAAGAATGCATAGCCTTTTGCTAAACGTGGAGAATCACCGTGGGGTTGCCATGCTCCGGTGGCGACCCTGCCACGGGTCTAAGAACTTTCAAGTGATGTCTGGCTTGACACTCACCCGGAAGATTCGCCGACAACCATGACATCGTCCCAGATCGCAGAGAACGCGGCGGACGCCGGGGGGCACCCCCATGTGCTGAATGTCAATACTCGACCATTTTCGGACCTCCACGAACAAAGGGAACCGCAAAGCCCGTTATCCCCATCGCTCTATCTTCGATGATTGAGAAAGTACATCCCGAGCTCCAACTCATTGGGTGATGGCATGATGGGGGCCAGCAGATGACTGCCCCCTCGATGTGGAAAGCAAACCGGGTGAGGAATGGAAAGAAACCCCCGACTGGTGGAGGACCTATGAGGAATCAGGGATTCAGGCCAACTCCGGTTTTTTTGTTTTTTTGTTTTTTTGTTTTTTGTTTTTGTCTTTGGGGGTTGTTTCTGCTCTGGCAGGTGACTGGCAAGGCTGAACGAGAGCCAACGAAAATGCAACCAGTCTCGCGAATCGTGCCATGGGTCCTGCACTAACGTTGCCTCCCCTCACACTCCATCTGCAATCCTCCCCGACCCAATTTGGAAAAAATCCGTGAGGGTGAGGGAGGTCTTCCCTCGTGGACAGCTCCCATGACTCCAGTCCTGGGAATTAAGGGACTGCTCGAGAATTACAGCACAGAGTACGAAGGAAGCAAACCACAGTACTCCGTACTCCCTACAGCGTATGTCACCCATGACGCGATCCGTCCCAGGCCCAGAGCAGCGGGTACACATCGACCGGGGAAATCGCAGCCTTATTGGCCCAGTGCCTCCTGTGCAGCTGTATAAAATGCCGCACCCGCCGAGGGCAAACGGTTATCCGAGACCCCTACGTGGCGAGAGATATCGCGTGAGGAGGACAATATTCCGGTCGAACCAGTAGTACTGATGAACGGGGGTTGCGGAAGATCCCCTTTTCCAAGGGTCTTTGGGGGACAAGAGGGTCCAGGTCCAGCCTTCAGGAGGATCGACTCAGGAAATGAGGATTATTAATAAATTCGATCCCACAGTATCCCGATGGATTTCGTGGAGATGAATCCAACGCCAGGCCCAACCCGCGGGCACCAATGATCTATACGCATCGAGTAACGAGAAAAGCAGCAATCAATCCATCTTGGACGGCGTACGGAGTACGGAAGACGTGGGGGATACTGAGCCCGGTTTGGGCAACGATATTCGAATAGTCGAAGACTTACGGAGGAATCCGAGAATCTCTTGACACATTAAAAATCCATTCGAGAGTATCAAATACAGGAGACCATGAGTGCCATGGAAATGTTACATCCGACCCCAACCGTCGATCTACAACCCCGGCGCAACCCCCAAACCCAATGGAACATTTCCCTCGAGACACCTTTTCATTTCTCCCGAAATCTCCCCCCAATAACCGGCCCAGCCAAGGCAAGCCATGACGCCCGCCCATCACAAAAGCCGAGTCCGTCGATATTCAGACCAGTGCCGGACCTCGGTATCATTACATCCTCATCCATTCAAACACAAGCATCAGATCATAGACATATATATGTAAACGAAACGTTTGCTCTCGCGACGTCTGGCGCTGCGATTATAGACCGTTTCTTGCTCGCGTGCCATCGTAGTATGCTCGACGGACTATCATTTCTGTTTCGATGCACGCTGGGCGCAGCGGTGATTGCCTTGTCTTGTTTTACTTTTTACAGGGCTTTTTGGTTGTGCCTCGGCCCCTTTTTCTTGAATGCGCCGTGACTCGTGTCGATCGGTTGTGATTTGAATGGGATTGACAAGAGCGAAATCCTTGAGCCATTTTCAATGCTGAGAATGTCCGATGCTGACGGCGTTACTGGTCCTTTTGATTAAGAGTCAAGAGTGAACATCCCGAGAAAATATGTAGAGTATTGCGATACATGGTATCGATTGAGGACATGCGGCATTTTTCATCTGACCTTGAATATGAGGCCGTGGATCTCTTTTTGCTTTTCTTGTTTGGAAGCAAACATCTCGGGGATTGTTCCAGATCCATGTTTTCTTTTCCCGTTTCTCTTTCCGTTTCTGGTGCATTCTCCTGCCCCCTCCATCGCGGGATTCTCGGTGATTGCTGACGCGTTGCAGCTGGACTAGCTGCAGAGTCCGCATCGACCGCGCTGATGGTCGCACAAGGGCTGAACGGACACTCGCAAATGCGCAGCCTCGTTTGCAAGTGGGAAAGGGAATACGTCCTCTAGCAATGGAGTCGTGTTGCGTCTATCGTGTACTACGGGGTATTTGCAGGCATATGACACACTAGTCTTATCATACAGAGATGCCGGCGTGCAGTGGGAAAAAAACACGATAGGGGTACAGAAAAGCAAGTGCCGGTGTTGAGCATCGACTGGTCTGCGCGCCGGAAATATGGCAAGCCTTCCGGACATCGCCATCCCTGATCCTACTTCGGGCTGTCCAGCAACCTAGCAGCTCACGCAGTCCGTTTCTTCACATGGGTGCCGCAGGCGGGCTCGTGCGAACTCCCTCGGACTCGTGCACCGAGTGGCCCGAGTCGCGAGGGCGCATGGGTAAGGCCAGACGCTCTTGCTGCTCGGGAGCAGGCGGTGCCTCGAGCTCGGCGCGAGGTTCTTCACATTCGTCCTCGACGTCACTCGACGATTCCTCACCATGACGGCCATGGCGCTGGTTATCGTCAATGCGGCGTCGTCTGTCCTGAACGTGTTCTTTATGGCGGGTGTCTGAGGCATTGTCAGTGAGTTTCAATGAGTGCAAGACCAGGCCATCCCAGTCCTGAGCCGACAGATACTGACCTCGAATCTCCTGTGTCTTCATAGCGTACGCTTGAATCTCCTCCTTGCTCAAGACACGCAGCACAATCACATAATCCGACCGCTCTTCGAACCGCTCGTTGCCCGCCTCCAATGCCTCCGGGTTGACAAGTCTCCGATCAATCTTGGTCCATCGCGCACCCGGTGGAATGCCCTTCTTGTGCGCATCCTTAAGTGGAGCTACGCCCTCTCGGATGGGGTTGGGCTCCTCGGGGAAGCTAGGACGCGGTGGCTTCAGGATTCCTTTGGGTGCGAGCTCTGGCTCTTTGGTCATGGGTGGATCGACAGCAACGGGGCTTCTCACTTCATCGCGGCGGCCATTGGATGGGGAACGTCGGGATTCAATGGCATGGCTGTCTTCCAGCATGCGTCGCGACGAGCGACGACGCGAACGGTCCCGCGGATAACGCCTGGGGGAGCGACCATCGTCGCTGCTACTGTCGGTGCTGCTATGCCTGCGACTTGAGCCACCCGCAGGTTCCCGTCGGTATTGCTGCAGATCTTCATCGTCTGTGAACCGATCATTATCACTCCCATGGCGATGTCTGGAATGTACGCGAGATCGGTTGCGACGGGGCCGGTTCTCGGGGGGCTCGAGGTACTGTAGCTGCTTGTTCTTGTCGGAGCCAGGTGGGCTGCTATCCACGGGCTCTCGAGGTGAAGCCTGCCCTGCGTCGTAGCCATATCCAGAGTCACGGGGTCGTCTCGAATGACGTCTCGTAGGACGATGATCGTAGTCAGAAAGGTCCGAATAGCCACTGCCAAGTGCAGCTGTGCCCAAAGGCAACGATCGCTCATTTTCATGGGGCGGCCGCGGGGACCGTTCATCCCGAGTGTGTCGGTCGCCCTCGTAGTGGTGTCTACGGTGACGCCGCCGGCGACGATCGTCACTTTCCAGATCGTAGCCATCGTCGGATTCCTCTCGGCGGACAGGGACCAAAGCTTGGTCGTAGCCTCCGCCCCGAGATCTGGCTGTATCCAAGTGGTCATCAGTAGCACGAGGTGAGCCATAAGCCCACTCTTCGCCACGACCAAGCTTGTTTAATCCCCGAGATGTCGGAGGAGGGCCATGGGGTCGAGTTTCTCGAGGGTCTCTACGCCCCAGCCATGACGGATGATCTTCCATGACATTCATACTGAGTGGACGGCTCGAGGAAGTTCGGCCAGTCGAAGTGCGCGGCTTAACGGGGTAGTCGCGATCGAATTGCTCGCGCGGGGTAGTGTAGGAGTAGGCATCGTAGCTGTCAATGTCATCGCCCTTTTTCAGCCCTTCCAATGGGGGGTACCGGCGCCGGTTGATCGGGGGCTGAACACGATGAGGAATTCGGTGGCTAGAGTGACGTTTGACAGTATCATGAGGCTCTAGACGGCCGGTGTCACTCGCATAATCGGTGCTGTACACCCGACGGTGCCGAGAGCCGTGAGGGGACAAATGCATATTCGAGTCCGAGGGCAGAGGGCTTGGAGATCGACGGCTCGAGTTGACCACAGGTCGAAGATGTGAAGAAGGTACAGCCAGTCTCACGGGCGTCTCGTAGAGATCAGCCGCCGATGCCGTATGGCTTCGGTTTCTGGATCGGGAAGGAGACTGGATGCTATACTCCGTCCGTTTCTTGGTAGAATGGCCATAATCGCGGTATTTTTGGGAGGAGATCGGCTGTGCGTCAATGCGCGACCGAGGAGCTGGGCGGTACTTGTAGGTATTGGGGTACCCAGTGTCGGACGGGTAATAATCATCAAAGTCGTAGCGGCCGGGGGCCTCATAAGAGTCATAGGAACCTGCCTGTACCATGCCCGTAGATGCCCGTGGACCGGATGCATGGTGCCGCCCCCTCGTTGGCGACAGAGTGCGGTAATGGCTTGCGAAACTCATGATGCCTTCGAGGAATTTTCTACCGCAGATGACTCGATAAGGCCGAGGCTCGAGGTGAGATTGGGATAAAGGTTGCCAACGGTGGAATAAGATCAGCTGTCTCGTTGGATCATAGAAATGGTGAGAGGATGAAAGACCAAGTACCACGCACGCTCGGTCGTTGATCTTTAAGTCGATCTTCGATTGGGAGAGAAAGCAAGGCTAACACAAGAGGGCGGATGGGGCCAGAAAAGAAGCGAGCCCGTAGTGGGAAATTGGAGGGAGCTAAATGATCAATGCGATACTGGAATGGAGGAGATCCGCACAGGGTGAGACGGAGGAGAGTAGAAAAGGAGAGGAAGGGAAAAAAGAGGGAATGACGCAAAAGTGGGTTGGCGGCGATGACAAAGACCCCACTTTGGCACTGGCAGGTCAAGTAGTTAGACGACGTTGCTCCATGCCCATGATCCGAATTGATTCTTCTCTTCATGCAACTGACCTGCCGAGGTGGATTCTCTGGATCCGTGGACGACTCCCGCACCGTCAACCGTGGGTGGATGCCTTTTTGACCCGCGGCTCAATCGGATCTCCACCAACCCGGGCGTCGGGCGACAGCATCCCCGGAGGTGACGCGGGGGTTTCTTGGCCTCCAACACATGGGGTCGATCCGGAAGGATCGGATGAAACGGGATCTGAAGCAGTCGGCAATGCGTAAACAGTGATATTTTTGGAATGGACAAGAAAAGGCGAGGAAGTAGGATCTATTCCGGAGAACGGGGGCTATCAGGGCGGTGACGGCACCTTTCTATACCACCTCGCTTCGAATCCCGACTCCTATCACCCGGGTTCCTCTTTCCAGCTTCGACATCCATTAGGGCTGTGGTCGGGAACATCATTTCCATTCCAAGTCGAGGAATGTTCCAGAGAATCCCGAAACCAATCTCCCCCCACATCACACCCATTACTACAAAACCACCCACGCTTCAGCTTTCCAATGATGATACACCTCCCTCCACCGGGACAAACGGAACGAAATCCGAATCGAAGGTCCCGGCTCTAACCCCTGTCCCATGTGGGTTAAGCCTCTTCGGCCGATTCCAACGCCCTCATTCGATACGAGCCCGAGACGGTAAATGCGGAACTATAACACACCCACTGATTGCATCATCCTAGCCCAGAAACGTTCCAAGAAACTACTTGATTTGCACCCGATGAAGTGGTTCCGCCCGACGCCTTATTCCGCCACCCGCATGGTCTATCGGGAGGCCCGACAGGGTGTTTCTAGTGGTTCTCTCCCGGTACACTGGAAGCCGCGGTGAATCATCATTGGAGCCCGGGTGATGCTCGTCCGATAGACGCGACTGTTGAATCGAGTCCAACCATTGGACTTGGCGTTTCTCCCGCGCTACGAAAAAGGCTTCTCGCCCAGGTTTCTTCCGAATGAGCAATCCCCCGGGCGCGGGAAACGGGCGGTGTCTCTTCAGCGCCACTAGTTCACCACTAGTTCGGATCTCTCCGAACTCGCTGTCTGGCTGCTTCAACAATGCTGAAGGGAACCTGCGCCCCGATGGGTACCGTGCTGCCTCATCGCCTGTACTTTCAGGGTGCCGGCGAACACGTGTGGCAGCTTCATATTGGTCTCGTATACAATGCGCCCAGGAGAGGGTGAAGCCGTGGGTGATGTTCATGATAGTATAAAGCTGTACAAGAGCGTAGTCATCGGTCTTGAGATTCATTCCATCAAGACCTTCCGTTTCAGACAAGAGCCATCATCTATCTCAAACCACCACGAACCACGACTCCGGGACCAAGCCTTATCCCCCCGTTGTAACTCGTTTGATATACATATCTCCGTTTCAGACCTCAAGCCCCACCAGCCAATACAATGCAGTCTAGTTCGGAAATGGGTTACATCCAACTGTTTCCCGACGCTGTCGGGCTGTCCCGAGAGCATGTTTTATCTACATCCTCCGATGGCGTCGGCATTCGTTTCGGCAGTGACTACGACGTTGGCAGTTCGCATATCCATCGCACGCGTACAACCTTCCATGCGGAACCAACTATTTTCCCCGGCAGCGAATGCCCTCACCAGCATGCAGGTCCTTGGTTGTGCTGTCAATGCAACAACATGAATAACCAAGCTCTGGCACCGGATCGCTGCTCCATCTGTTCTCATGACCAATGCATATACTGCACCGAGGCCTAAGCAACTCTCGCAACCACCTTTAATACAAACAAAGGACGTTGGCTACAACGACATCATAAGCGAGCACCTCATTGGTCAGCCGGAAAAAGATGACATGATCGCTGTTGATTGCACGGCGTCGGGCGCTAGGATCGGATCCGAGCATGGGTTTCATGCCGGTTTGAGATATAGTCATTTTTCGGGTGTTATTCCTGGGCATTCTGCAAGGACCTTTCTATTTTGTGTGCATGTCTATTCCTTCGAATCCTGTGGGTTTTGCATTTTATTTTTAGTCGGTTTTTTTTTATAGTCAAGTCCTTCTCAGTCCAGGGTTGCAATACTCCAAGGCGAATTTCATTCTCAGCCACGCAGACTAGCAAGGTTGCATGGGAGTCCGGGTTAGCACCAGCCTCACAATGTCAATTGGTATCCACATCGCTAATGATCATCACGTAGCTTTCAATGTCGGGTGCAGATGGGACGTGGGATCCAATTCCTGTAATTGACAATGACTAGCTCGGAATTCGATGAGGAATGGCCTTGATCATCAGGCAAGGCTCGGTGAAATGTGGCTGGAGTGATCTGGTAGCGTAGTGAAATGGCCCGGCGCTAATTTCGGTGTCATTTTGGAGTCCCCGCTGTGCTTCTATTCTTGTCTCAAAACTTGGGAGTGTGGACCCGTGACTTCGATAGGTCCGTGCCCGCCAATGGGAGGTTACAATGGAATCCTGTCGTCTCCACTGATAGTGCTAAGCCTTATGGATGGGGCTGAGGGAGAGGCGTGAGCCTCGTCAATATTCTGCATGGCGCTTGCCAGGGTGAAGGGGTAATTACAGGTGGCTTTGCACGTCCTTGTACCGAAACAAGTGGGTGGTATATGTATTCTATTATGGGTCCCGGTATCACGTCACGTTCTATGTTTACCGCGTCTGCGCCTATGGTCTGCAGTTCGGGGCCGGGATGGAGGCCCGTTCTCCGGGTTCGCCAAGCCGGCCTCCTGCTTGATTCGGGTCACCACTGGGCCCAGTGCGAAGGCACTTTGTAAGCTGCTGTGATCAGCACAGGGGCTTTGGGTGAAGGGGAGAAGCCAGTCTAGGACGTTATACCCCATGACTTGTTGCAAGTTCTTGAAGGGACTTCCAAGATCAAAAATATTCTCCCCCGGTAATGTATGGAGGATGGCAAAGACATGACGTTCTTGTGTGGACGGGTCCGTCGGTTGGGTCTGGGATGGGAATATGGGTGGTTCGGATGGATAGGATACCATGCGAAATGTCGGTGCCCATGGGGAGTCGCTAACCCAGAGGCGCTCGAGAAGATGCTCAGGGACTCGGATGGCAAGTGTCCAAACAATAGAGCGACGATTCAGATTTTCAATGGTCGTCACATTCCACATCGCGAGCTGTATCGAGCTGAGGGCCATGCCCGCAGAGAAAAAACCGAAAAATGCGCTCCTAAATTGGACATTAGACTCGACATTTGCGAAAGTGCAAGAGGGCGAACTTACAAGCCAATGCAAACACACCAATGCGGGTTGACGCTTCCAGTCTAAACAAGGTCAGTAGACGTTTCTAGTTGGTGGACTGTGGCACGTACATTACGTCGCAGCTCCGCTGTAAAATATGCAGCAACTATGAGGGCAAATGCACAAAAAAGAGCCGTATAGACAACGAATTGTATGAAAAACTTGAAGGATGTCTCGGACACCACCCCTCCGACCCTTTGAATTGTTAGCAATGTTCAAGTCGGAGAATCCAGAGCGACATACCATGGGCAGAAATGGTCCATTTTGCGCACACAGCGGTCGACTTCACGACAGTGATGCGCTCGGTCGGTCTTGAATTGACAACACGTGGAGCAGTATGGGGGCCGGCCATCCTCCTGGCAGATAAATATGTCCTTGGTGTAGAAGCTCTCCAGACCAGCTGCATCTAGCTGAAAGGCCTTCCCACCCGCGTGCGTGCCACTCTCCAGGTCTATGTCGGCCTGGTCCTCCTTTTCCGTGCCGCGAAATGTCTTTGAGCAGCTCTTCCTGCGGTGTAGGCTGCACATCCGACCCGCGGGCTTCGAATCATGAGTCTCCGAGTCGTTCTGCAGGCGTTCCGCGCCCAATGGTAGAAAACCGGGATCCCGGACGACATTATAAAATAGTCGCAGGTAGGTGCCGACCATGACAATTAAGAGCACATAGTAGATCGCGAGAATCGCGGCGCCGGCGCCGACTCGAGAGGGACGATTGTAGGAGGGTAATGGGTGCAGTAAGTAATCAACTTGAGGCCCGTCAGTTCTCCGGTCGCATCACCGTCACAAAACCCCGTCGGCCAGGCGCCCGGATATCGAAATCACTCACTACATAGTGGCTTCGTCACCGCGTACGTTGCGTAGACGACCACGCCGAGCAGTCCGGGTGGCACGATCTTCAAAACGGCAAGATTCACGCGCTTCTGCGCGGGAGATGCCATGGAAATAAAGATGCTGCCTCGCGGTCGGCACAGGGCGAACTCGAAGGGTGAGGAAACCACGTCGGCACAAACGGGTCAAACAGCCCCTGACGTAATCTCCCGCGTGACTCGGATTTTCCCCCGCGATGGACAGTTCGTCCGTGTCAACACGGGAAGATCTCATTAGGCGTTCATACGGGGTGGCCCGGGCGAATGGGTTGTTGTTGCCTGCGACGGGAGATTAGGCATTGACATGTCTGAAGAAACACGAAACAGAATACATGACCATGAGAAGCATTCGTAATGTGAGACGGCCCCGGCCGATCGCATTGCGATGTTACGCTTCGAATTGCATGAATTGATGTAGCAATTTGGATGGGGAAAGGATTGGATGGGTCAAAGGGTTGCACGACATTCCCCAAGAACATGATTTCCTCAACTATGAACGAGATAGGCAGCAGGGGCTTAGAATCCCGACACCTGACCGATGACTCCTCGCGGGTGGAGATGGAAAACGATGGACGTCAAGATGGTGACCGTCAATTCGGCGATGCTGCTAGCCTGACAATGCCTCGAATGACGGGCATTCCAGCGGTAAGATGACCATGCCAATACGGTGTGCAGCCTTGCCCAGTGGGCCATTGACTCAACGGGAATGATTCATCGTCCTCAGGCACGATGTGGGTGCATATTTTCCACACCTGGGCGAGGAAACCCTAGGCTCCAGGCACGACAAGCCACATCCTGGACTCCTCCCGGGGTGGGGCTCTTGTTCACCCCGGGTAGACAAGCCCCCTAGCCTCATGGACCCCAAACTGTATTTTTACCCGGGTCATTTTAGCAGTCTTGTCTATTCCTGATTCGGATCTCCCAGGCTGCCTACGCAGTACGGCTGATGGCCATTCCTAGCCACGCTGCTCAGGCGCCAGCCTGCCCGGTATCGACCCTGCTCTATATAGTCATGCTCGTTTCCTTCTCTTGCCATCCAGAAATCTTAAATCCTTTCGTGTTCTCGTCTGATCTCGACAGAGAACACTCTATATACTATCTATACTGCCATCGACTCTCTACTGGTCTCAACCTTGTATTTCCCTCGGCCTCTGTTTATCATCCATCATCCCACGACCACAATGGCCTCTCTGTGGTACTGCTGTGGCTGCAAGTTCGGCCCTCACAACTCGGCCCTCTACGACGCCTGTATCAACTGCGGCGCCCATCGCTGCGACGAATGTGTCGACGAGAAAGTCGCCAACCGTCTGAGCTCCCACGCTCACTCTGATTGCAACCATACCGTCTCGCCCTATCCTTCAGCCGTGGCTGTCTCCTCATCTTCAATCTCCCTGAGCACAAGGACCATGCCTCCCTCGGCCGTCACAGATCTACCGCAGATCCGTCCACTGTCACGGCATCGTCCCGGGGCGCCGGGCTTGTCCTTCGAGGCCGGAACCCATGTCTACGGCGCAACATACATGTATATCTGCTGCCGATGCGACGATGGCCCCAAGGTCTATAATGTGCAACCGCAGTGTGTGATCTGCCACCACGAGGCGTGCTCCTCTTGCACCTATGTCAAGTGAGATTGCCTCCCGTCTTTTTTTCTTCTGGACGAAAAAAGACCGCCACGAGCGATGGTGAGATTCCTTCTCTTTCTTCTTCCTCACTCAGCGTTGGGTCTGGGCAACGACCGCTGACGGTTCAGCCTCAGTGAATCCGAATAGTCTGTTTCTTTTATTTGGGGCTGGATCCCCATTCTCGACATCTTTTTTTGGTTATTGTCTATTCATCTGCAAGCGAGGTCATGGGCCAATCAGCATCAGGCTAGGTGTATCTCTGTATGGTTTATTATATTGTTCTGTGGTTTTTCGCTGTCTTGTTGCATGTCATTGCGATTAGATCGGACTAGAGTCGTTGTATACTTCCTGTCTCAACTGGGTTTAGGTGGATGAGGTAAGCGGGGCGGGATCCCTGTCTGCCTTGCGCATTACCGTATTTTTACACGGATTTGGTATTTTGTTGGATCCTCGAGACGTGCAATTAATTCATTCGGTTTCCATAATCTATTTTGATCTTGCCTCGATCGAGTTCCCGACCCCCGGTCTTGCAGAAGCCAGGGTGAATTAGAGTCATCGAGTAGAGTCATCCGAAAGATCGCCCTGCAGCAACCAACTTCCCTGTCCGAGCCGCACGCCCGGGCTAACGTGTATGCAGGCCAGCGTGCGCCCGGGACCAAAGCCAAAGCCTATTGCGCTCCCCGGTTGACCATGTCGACCGCCCTTTGGGCCTGCATTTACACCCGTCCAGCCCTATCATCCTAACCAAAAAGGCGGTCTTGCACGCCAAAAGGTTAAGCCCGGTCCTCTTTGCGTCCGATCCACTTAGACCAGAACGTTTTGCGGATTGTCCAGTCGCATCCTCTCGTTGGCCCCCGAAACTCCCCGTGAATCCGCTCTCGCGCGTCTCAGCCCCCCTCGCAATCCGTCTTCAGCTTGAGCCCACTTCGTGTTGTTGTGCCGGGGTTCTGGCCTTTCGCCTGAGGCTGTGCTGGGTGGGCTTCGGGTTGTTCGTTTATCCTTTCCTCTCGCTTCGAGTGGAGAATGCGCCCGAGACTTTGCTTTTCTTGGCTTTGCGATGACATTCAGGCTTGGTTGTACTGGATGTACTGGAGTGTTGATGTTCTTCCCAAATAGGCTGGTTTTGAACGAGAGAGAACTAGGGTTCAGCATTTCAATATCTTACGGAATCTGTAGATCCTCCTTGATCAATCACAACCCGTGCAATTTGGTGATCTCATCTCGGCCCGCGGAGATATCGCAACGCTAGTGCCCACCCTTGTCGCGTCAACTACAAATGACGTCGGCTAAGTAGGCGACGCGGGGCGCTATACCCTGTCCACCCTCCGTCCACCCCGGTTTCCGGGGTGCTTAGAAAAGGAAAACGTTCAAGAAAAGGCCAACAATAGCAGAGCAGAACAGTAAAACCAAATTCCAAATGGAAATACCTCTTCAACCCGGGTGAATTAGTCGGATGTGCGGGATGTTCCCAGTGAGGCAGAGAAACAAGAAACTAACATTGCAGCCAATCCACATCCCAGTATCCGATCAGCTTCGGCTCCTTCAACCCGCGATTCTGCCTTGTTTGACTCACAGGGCTGGAGTCACCTGAATCCCACGTGTCGAATGAATATTCACCTTAACTTGATTTGGCGCATGCATCCCGAATCGCGCCCCCGGGCTGAGCGTCGGCAACCCTGGTGAGGGGCGTACCCCCCGGCCCGAAACTTCCAACTACAAGGTCATCTGCCTACTCTTGGATTTGAAATCTAGATTTCTAATGCGGATGACGTTGAGCGTGATTATTCATCGAGCGTTTTGGCGCTGTGCGACCGGGGCACTCCATGGAGAGAGCGTTCTTTGGCCCCCGACCGGACTATAACTAACTAGTTAGATACTTAGCACCGTTTTGTCAGCATGGAGCGACTGAGTGTTGAGTGTTGCAACTCTCTAAGCCACGATGATTTTCCCTGTCTCTGTTTTTCGATACATAGGCATTTGTCTTGGATTTAGGCTTGGGGGGGGTTGGATGTTTATTCATGACGTGCGGGTGGACAGTTGGTCCGGTTTTTGGAGATAAGAAAGAGTAGACAAAACAATATACAAACTACACACATCTAAGACATGAGGATACCTAACAATTGCCTGGGCAATAAGAAAATCTCCCTTGAATACGATGGAGGCATGTAGAGTACCGTTGGGTCTCTAGGTGTGGGCGACAATGCTCGATACTGTGTACTAGGTAGGTATTATCATGGATGGATGGGCGCTCGTCGGCGATGTCCGGTCAGCACGGACGGGGCGAAGCAACATCCCATACAGTAATCACGAGGATGGACACAGCTATCTCTATACTGCAAAATAAAGAGGCGTAGGAGTGTGTATTCCATACTATCTTGCGTACACTTGTAGCGGGTATTGACAAATACTGGATGCCAAATCCGTCAGGCAACCAGTCCTGCATGTATGCTCCCCATACAGTATATATTGAAGATCAACCACCATGGACAGCTTCTACTCGACTGCAACAGAATGTCTGTGATTTTCGACCCGACGTTATTGAAACGAATGGGCATGATGTATCGCTATGAAAGTAACGGAGCTTCCAAGGTTTATGGCCACGAGTGAAAATATCAGAATTCTCTTCATAAAAATGATATTGACTATCACTATTGGTGTATTGCACTGTCGCCGGTGGGCGAGGCAATCACAATCCCTCCTTTAATCGAAAAGAATGGGAGCACGAATCCCAAAGCCCAGGAGAAACAGACCCAGATTTCCTGAGAACTATGAAGCATGGAAGCTGGACTGTGAAGTTACGACCAGGCTTAATAAACCGGGGGCGCCCAACGCCATTTAGGTGCGGAGGGCCCACGCCCAATGCAGGGCCAATGCAGAAATCCAAGATCATGGCCTGGTCTCACCCGGGGTGGATATCGGGACGTGAGCTCAAATGCAGAGATAACGCCGCGCTGGCTAATGATGTAAGGGCAAAACACAAAGAGATATCTCGGCATCCAGCTGGAGACCTTGGTAAGGGTATCGTGAAGAAAACGAAAGTTGGAAAAAAGATGGAGCTCACTCGCCAACGAGGATGTTCGAATGGCGGCGATCAAAAGGCGAATTGCCAAATGCAACCTCACCTTGCGCACTCAAAGAGGATTCGAGGGTTGGGGTGTTACAGGGCCAAGACACGCGAGGGGTCTTGGAGAAAGCGCCTACGGTATGCGGCTATCTCGTTGGCCACAGTGCTGAAATCTTTCACCTTGCCGCGGCGCATCTCGTTGATGATTTCCTTCAATCCGGCAAGGTAGGTTTCTTTTTCATCATCGGTCTGGCCTTCGCGGACGGCTCCCATCTGGATAAGGATCTTGTCATCTGTCAATGTTAATAATACTGTGATTAGCATTCGAATGGGGCAAAAGAAAAAATGACAGTAGCAGATTTGAGGATCGGGGCCGATGCAGGGAAGAAGGAAAAAATCAAGGATAGCAAGTAGGACCTAGTGCAGCCAGAAAGGGACCCGCATGGGACAACAGAGATGGGAAATCATGGGGAGTGTTGCACGGTTCTTAGTTTGTCGACGCACCGCTTAGATTGATGTCCCGAAAATGCTGGAAACCACAAGACCGATCGTTGCACACCCCGCCAGCCAGTTCAAACGGACAGAGGTGTTTCATCGAGTCAATGTTATGGCTGTAAGTTAGCGAACGGTAGCCGCCCGGGGTATCTTCAGCAAAGTTAGGGTGGTAGCGATAAGCCTTGAAATGTCGCAAGGGGCTGACGTAGGAAGTGAAGCTGGGTTCCAGGTGCGTAGCAGGTGCTTGGTCCTGAAGAGATGAAGGAAGTATTATCAGTGCCTCCGAATTTGCGAAACCCCTCTGGGAAGGGAAGGGGGGGGGGGGAATCATACACCAAGAACTTCTACCTGCGTATTTCGCGGAACTTCGGGAACCGACGCCTGGTTTTTGTGCATTAGTGGCTCATCGGGACGAGATGCATCCAACGAAGGTACCGAGGCCACTGCATCTCCTACAGGATCAAGGGGCGCAGGGCTGAAATGGGGACTGTAAGCCAAATCAAGCGAGTTCGTGCTAGCGCCTGGCTCTGGAGGCTCATAAGCATCTGACTCAATAGAAGGTTCACGATGGACCTGTTCATGGTTTTGAGTCTGACTGCTGTAGAGGTCCATAGGATTGATATTCTCCGTCACCGGTGCCTGTGGACGTTCGGGAAGAGGGTGCTCCAGGTCACCTGCAGTTATTGACTGGGCATGTGGGGAAGCGGAGTCGGCAAGAGCTTGACTCGGCTCTTCAAAAGTACCATTCGGTGTTGATGATTCAGGAATGCGTGGCTCAAACTCGTCGAGAGAGCTTGGACGCGTCCTGGTACCATCAAAAGATTCATCCATGACAGGCACATTCCCACCCACCGGGCCCGTCACATCTGCAAGGGAGGGACCATGCAATGCGGTTGTCACGCCAGATGTAGGCGAATGTTCCACATTGGAAGACTCGCCACTGCTGCTTTTAATTGATTCATCCATAGAAGAACCCGAGTCAGATCCCGATGCTGTCAATGGCTCAACAGCCCCATGGCTTCCCTCGCTTCCTGAATGAATGTCTTCAGGAGATTCTGCCTCCGAATCCGGAACAGCGAGTTTATCTGCCACTGCCTGCGCGGTCGAAAGACACGCATCGGGCATGGTACTGTCCTCCATTATCGGAGATGTAGTGTTATCGCATTCCACTGCAAAAAAAGTTAGGATAGTTCTGCCTTGGTATGAATCGGGAAATGGCGGGTGCCTGCAGTTGTGTTGAATTACCTTTTGATAGATGCAGTTGCCTAATCTCAGCTTGTCGACGAAGATCTTCGAGGTGTTCCAGTGTCAAGCCATTCATCTCATAGCTCAGATTTTTGAGCCCCTCGATGAGTTCAAGCCGGCTTTCTTTGCCTGGAGCGACCTCGGACAACATCTTGTCAGCTTCCTGTTTACAAGCGTCAAGAGCAGACTCCGACGAAGAAGTCTCTACCTCGAGACCAGGAAGGCCGGATTCGATCTCTTTCATGTGAATGATTTTGGATCTAAGGCTGTCCAATTGTGCAGTGCCCACAGAAGCCAAAATTTTCACCGATGAATCACTCAAGGAATCAATGAGGTTCATTCGGTCAGAAAAACTGCTCATACTTGTGCCTGAGTTTGCTGCCACCTTCAGGCCGGAAGCAGGACCTGACGATGTTTCTTGAGCTGCATCAGGGTCAACAGGGCTCAATTGCACGGCCGAGGATGCCGCGCTGGAGCTATGGGCAAAGCGAGGGGAACCAGCTCGACTTCTCGTCCTTTTCACCTTGCGCCGCTCTTCAAGTTCTGCTATCCTACGATGCATCGCTTGAATCGCTAAATCTCTTTTTCGAATATCTTCATGATCACTTGGACGGGCAAGACCTTGTGGAGTTGACGTGGATGTCCTTGTGGTCGAGAGGGAAGTTTGAGGAGGCGCTTGCGTATTATCGATGGCACAGTTGGACTCAGTATCTTGTTCTTGGCCAGGATCCATATCCGTTGTTTCTCCATCATCTCCATAAAGGGACTCGTCATCACTTATGTCAATTATAAGCTTCTCCGATGAACCCGCGCGAGGTGCCGGATGACTAGAAGCTCTTTTTGCGAGCATCGGTGGCTCATCAAAATCTGCAGCGAGAGGCCTTTTGCGCTGTGAGGCTCGGACTACCGGCGCTGAGTCAATGGTGATCCCAGGGGCGATGACCTGAGGGCTTATAAGACCTGAGTCTTGTTGCCGCCCTGGCACCGAAAGACCTGGGATCGCATTTAAGCTGGAAGACTGGGGCAGGGGAGGGCGAACAGGAAGTGGATGTTGAACAGAAGGCGTTGAAGGTCCTGAAGAGATCTCTCCTGAAGAATAGACCGGGGCAGGTTGACTGGGCTCTTGGGTCTTTTGTTGACTTTTCAACAAAGCTTGTTGTTTCAACTGCTCAATTCGCTGCCGCGCCAATTCGGTCGATGCCTTATTTTTTTCTCTGATGGGTGCGGAATTCTCCTTTCCTTGACTTTGGTCAGGAGGGGTTGCCGCAGGACTTTCAATAGCAGGTGCTTGGTCTTTTTTTGAACCCGCCTTGGATATTGATACAACAGATGCTTTAGCTGCCTTTGCAGCGAGCATCCTCGCAATGACTTCTTTTCTCTCCAGAGGCTTCTCAGGATTCATTTGAGCGGGCAATTGCGATACCGGCATTGTCAAGTCTTGCGAAGGCTTCTTCTTCATCTGCGAAACAGGTTGTGGCTGGATCGTAGGCCGTTGGCATGTGACGGACCGTTCGATCGCTGGCACACCCGGAGACTTCGCGGAGGACACTGAGGATTCGGCTGGTTTCTCAGGCTGCGAAGGAACCTTGAGCCCAACTTCTGCATACAGTTGCTTTAGAATTGCAGGCTTGATACCCTCTGCAACTAACTCGTCGTATCGAATATTGTGTGGCGCGAGGCTGAGCAAAGCACCCTGTGCTTGAACTCGAAGCTGAATTGCGGAACGAGGAGATTGCGAATCTTCCGATGCTTTTGGTGTCATTACATCGTGCTTCTGCATCTCAATTGCACGATCGACGACATTTGGATCTGCCGAAACTGACAGTGGCGGATTATAAGCTAGTCATGTCAGCATACACTGGGCGAATTAAAGAATTGAATAGCGGCACGTACGGGAGCTGCTTCTGCTAGAAGACGGCGATGACATCGCTGCATTATTTTCCAACCCAGGGTGACGAGTTTGCTGATCCATGCCCTGGTCATTGTTCGCCGGTGGAGAGTATGGGGCACTTTCTGGCTCGCTGACTTCGCCTTCTTCACGGTAGGGATCAGAAAGAGGTATCGTTCTTTCCCGTGCTTGATGTTGAGCTACAGGGGCTTCGTTTCCGGGCGGAGGTCCTTGCGGAGGCTTCGAGGACCCGGGAGGTGGGACAGGTGGATAGCTAAATCCAGAGTGAACCGGCAGAGGAGGATATGGAGAAGGCGGGAATTGCGTCATAGGGGGCATGAAAGGTATCGGTGGAAAGAACATCGCCGGAGTACCCTGGCCACCACTGCCAGGGAACTGTGAATTCATATTGAAACCCTCCATGCTGAAAGGTAACTGAAGCTCCGGATTCGTCGAGGGTGGTTGACCAGCGGGAGGTAGTTCTGGATTTGGAAATAACCCCGGAGGGACCATGGGAGGATAGAGAGGTGGCCACTGCTGTGCATAGTTCGGGTGATCACCGAACGAAGGGGGTGGTTGGTTCGACATGGCGAAAGCGTTGAGCCCAAGACGAGACCGATTCGGGATGCGAGCGGAGGCGATTCAGAAAGTTGATAAAGTTTGTGATCAAATATCAGGGTTCATGATGAATGATGTGAGGCGAGAACGAATGGAATTGAGCTCTCGAGGCAAGGACTCGTCGCGCGAGGTTCCGGAGCACTGCGTGGATTTGGAGATCATACGAGGTACTGACCCGTGGAGAAAACAGAGCAGGACGAAGAAACCCGTGACGAACCAAGTTATGGTGGCAGTGAAAGAGAGGGGAGATCGAACGCGATCCCGTCACTTTTGACGCCGGCAAAAAAAGACTCGACACACGTGACCGAGCACGGGCCACCGATCGGCGGGAGCCCGAGGAACGCAGAGTAAACAAACAGCCTTCTCCGCCTTCGTCACGTCCCTCTGCTGAGTGACTTCATTGTGCTTCAATTTCAGTCTCTCTTTTCTCCCTGGCATTTCCCGTTTGTATTCTCCACCAGTGCTCTTTTTGTGACATCCAGTGCACAAGATTTGCGCAGTTTGGCTATGGGAAACGACCACCACCTCGAATAATGACCTATTGAGCATCCTTCCGATATGCTGCCCTCCCAGTTGAACAGCTCGCCCAAGCGCGCCAATCCATTCGGGCGCTCGTCACCAAGTCCCGCGCCCTTATCCCAGGCACGCCCCAAGTCGGCCATTATCACACCGTCTAATGGACTGGAGTCAGCAAAAGGCCATTTGCGCAACTCGTCGGTCTCACAGATTTCACCAACGTTGTCACCTATATCGGCAAATCGAGAACGGTCAAATTCCGGCCGGAAAGATGTTTCGTCCGGAACTTTTGCGCCGAGCTTCATTAAGTCGGAAGAGATGCGGCGCGGGGCCGATCAAATCCGCGGACTTGAAGGCGAGAACGACTTCTCCGGCAACAAATATGTATGGCTACGAGATCCTCAAAAAGCTTTCGTGAGAGGATTGGTATTGGAAGAATTGGAGGGAGGACAGCTGTTGGTTCAGAGCGATGATGGTGATGTATGAACGCTCCAACTCGGTTCGATTCCAGCAAAGCTGACTTGTTTCATAGCAACGAGAAGTAGATGCAGACCAGGTTGACAAGGTCAATCCAGCCAAGTTTGACAAGGCCGATGATATGGCTGAGTTGACGCACCTCAACGAGGCCTCTGTGGTCCACAACATACACACGCGATACCAATCGGATTTGATCTACGTGAGTTGTTTGGAACACCTGGTACTGCAATCTACTGACATGCCTTGATAGACATATTCCGGTCTTTTCTTGGTCACGGTAAATCCGTATTGTCCTTTGCCCATATACACAAATGAGTATGTGAAGATGTACAAAGGTCGTGGCAGAGAGGAAACTCGGCCACACATCTTCGCAATGGCAGACGAGGCATTTCGGAACTTGGTTGAAGAGGGGGAGAACCAAAGTATTCTAGTGACGTGAGTAACTCCCCGAGGTTTCTCTGACTATGGTGGGCCTGGGCTAACGGCTTCCCTAGTGGAGAGTCTGGTGCTGGTAAAACCGAGAATACCAAGAAGGTCATCCAGTACCTGGCAGCTGTTGCGACTTCGGATACTCCGTATGGACGATCAGGAACGAAGAATCTTTCCAATCTCTCACAGCAAATCCTCCGTGCCAATCCTATCCTTGAAGCCTTCGGCAACGCGCAAACAGTACGAAACAACAACTCTTCCCGGTTTGGAAAGTTCATTCGTATTGAGTTCTCGCGCTCTGGTCAAATCTGTGGAGCCTGGATTGACTGGTATCTTCTGGAAAAATCGCGCGTGGTCAAACCCAATTCCAACGAGCGAAACTACCATGTCTTTTATCAGCTGCTACAAGGCGCGGACCGCGAGACGCGTAGGCAACTCCTCCTTGACGACCGTCAAATCGAGCATTTTGCCTACACCCGCGATGGAAACGACTCTATCGTGGGCGTGTCGGACAAGGATGAATGGAACTCCTTGATTGAGGCCTTTCATGTTATGAACTTCTCCGAGCAGGATCAGATGTGTATCCTCCGCACCATTGCCGCCGTATTACACCTGGGCAACGTGACCATTGCCAAGGAGAGTTTGCGTGCTGACCAAGCTGCATTGGGCGCCGATGGCTATGCAAGTGTGGAGAAGGCTTGCAAACTGCTTGGTATCCCGGCGGATGCCTTCACCAAGGGTCTCCTGCACCCAAAAGTGAAAGCAGGTCGAGAATGGGTTGAAAAAGTGCAGACTCCAGAGCAAGTGCGACTAGCATTGGATGCCCTGTCTAAGGGTATATACGAGCGCGGTTTCGGGGACTTGGTCACTCGCATCAATAACCAGCTGGGCCGCTCGATGGCTGATAACAATTACTTCATTGGCGTGTTGGATATTGCTGGCTTCGAAATCTTCGACAACAACAGTTTCGAACAACTTTGCATCAACTACACCAATGAAAAACTTCAACAATTCTTCAACCATCACATGTTCGTTCTCGAACAAGAAGAATATGCTCGGGAGCAGATCGAGTGGCAATTTATCGACTTCGGCAAGGACTTGCAGCCAACGATTGATTTAATCGAGCTAACCAACCCGATTGGTATCTTCTCCTGTCTGGATGAAGATTGCGTGATGCCCAAAGCCACTGATAAGTCTTTCACTGAAAAGTTGAATTCCCTCTGGGATCGCAAAACCCCCAAATATCGCTCTTCCCGGCTGAAGCAAGGCTTCGTCTTGACTCACTACGCGTCTGAGGTCGAGTACGATACGCATGACTGGCTCGAAAAGAACAAAGATCCATTGAATGATAATGTTACCCGCCTACTTGCTGCTTCCCATGAGCGGCATGTCGCCAATCTTTTCTCAGACTGCGCGGAAGAAGGGAGTGATTACCCGCGTAGTCGTGTGAAGAAGGGCTTATTCCGGACAGTAGCTCAAAGACACAAGGAGCAACTCTCGAGCTTGATGGCCCAGCTTCATTCTACCCATCCTCACTTCGTGCGGTGTATCTTACCTAACCACAAGAAGCGCCCCAAGATGCTCAATGCCCCACTAGTCTTGGATCAGCTCCGATGCAATGGTGTTTTGGAAGGTATTCGCATTGCTCGTACTGGTTTCCCGAACCGGCTGTCTTTCAATGAGTTCCGTCAGCGATACGAGGTACTTTGCCAGAATATGCCCAAGGGTTACCTCGAGGGACAAAGTGCAGCCCAAATTATGCTCGAAAAGCTTGGGATGGACCGAGCCTGGTACCGTGTTGGCCGCACCAAGGTTTTCTTCCGGGCTGGTGTGTTGGCAGACTTGGAAGAGAAACGTGATCAGCTCATTCGCAGTATCATGTCACGCTTCCAGTCTGTGGCTCGGGGATTCATTCAACGACGCATCTCGAACAAGCGCCTGTACCGTGCTGAGGCTACTCGCATTATTCAACAGAACTTCCATGCCTACCTAGAGCTGAAGGGCAGTCCATGGTGGCGGCTGTTTTCTCGAATGAAACCTCTTCTTGGTGACACCCGCACGGCCAAGGAGGTTAAGAAGAGAGACGACAAGATCAAAGAACTCGAAAGCAAGGTCAAGCAAGATATCTCCGACCGTCAGAAGCTAGAAGAAGAGAGGCGACGAACAGAACTTGAGATTCAGAAGGTCCAACAAACCCTGGAAAGTGAGCGTTCTCTGGCCCTAGACAAGGAGGAGATTTTCAAGCGCCTGCAGGTCCGGGAGACCGAGCTCGCCGAGAAGCTCTCCGGTGCCATTGCCGATCAGGAAAGCCTCGAGGAACAGCTGGATGAGCTCGTTGATGTGAAAAAGAGGACAGAGGACGAGCTGGATCACCGGATTACACAGCTTGAACAAGCTGGTGCCATCATTCAGCAGCTGGAGTCCGAGAAGAACGAAGCCAAGGCCCAGTTGGATGAACTTGGCAGCAGACTGGCCAAGGCAGAAGACCAGTTTTCTGGAAAGAACGGCCAGATCCAGGAGCTCAGCCAAGAAGTCAAAATGCTCCAAAGCCATTTGAGTCTGAAGGATCGCAAGGTACAGGAGCTGGAGAGCAAATTGTTGAAGGTTGACCAGGACCTCGATATCAAACTTGCGAACACCTCCAAAGAGCTGGAAAAGTCAAAGAAGCAGGTTCGAGAACTGGTTGATGAGAATCGGTCCATTCGCCAGCAGATCTCCGACCTGTCTTCCACTTCCACTGGGTATGAGGACCTCCTTCGCCGCAAAGAAAGCGAGATGGCTGTCCTACGAAACGACGTCAAGAAACATGAGGAGGACAGGAAAACCATGGAAGCCGAGAAGAAGTCCCTCTCGAGTCGCCATGACAACATGCAGCAACGTCTCCGTGAGATACATGCTGAGAGGGATGCCATGCGCTCCGAGAAAGTCCAACTTGAGCGGGAGGCTGCGGATGTGAAGAATTTGCTCGAGGAAAAGAGGACCGAGGATGCCGAGGCCGGCGAAAGCAGGAAGCTGCTGGAGCACCAGGTGCAGGACCTCAAGGATCAACTTTTCAAAGCTGAAACCGATCTCAGTCGCGAGCGCCAGTCCAGAGATGATGTTCAGATGCTCGCCGAGCACAACCTTGCTGATTTGACTGATAAATACAATCTCCTCAATGAGTCGAAAATCACCATTGAGAAGGAGATGTACATCCAGCAAGACAGCCTTCGTCGTGCCACTGAGTCTCGCGTGGCTGCTGAGCAATCCCGCAAGGACCTCCAGTCTGAATTGATCAAGCTTCGGGACAGATTTACGGATGTGGAGAGCGCCCGCTTCAATGCAGAAGCCGAGATTGAGCGCAAAATCAAGACCCAAGCGGAGGAGCGTATTACGAGCCTACGGACAGATCTTGAAGAGAAAGCCCGTCAGCTGGAAGATGTCGAGACCGAGCGGTCAGAGCTTTCTATTCGAATTCAAGAGCTCTCAAATGCCATCTCGGAATCTGATAATTTCCGCATTCGCCATGACCAACACAAGGAGCGCCTCGAAAGAGAGCTTGTTACCCTGCGAGGACGACTTACAGCTTCCGAGAATGACAATCGATCACTCCTCACCAAGATTCAGCAGAAAAACTTGGACATTGCTCGCTCAACTTCCAAGGCCAGCGATAACAACCGCCTGCGGATGACAAATCTTCAAAAAGAGAAGTCAAAATTAGAGGAGGAGAACAAGAAACTTGGTCGACAGCTTGGCGATTTGCAAGTCGCAGTCACCTCACTCGAGAAGCAGAAGGAGAAGCTGGCTTTGAGTGTGGAGGATCTCAACCACGAGATCACCCGCGAACATAAGAACAGTCGCAACGCTGAAAAGACTGCTTCTACTGCGAACATTCAACTCACGGAAGCCAACCGCAATCTCGAAAATGAGCGTCAACTGCGGAGCCAGGCCCAGGCCAACACTCGCCAGGTACAGGGCACTTTGGACCGTGCCAATAAAGAAATCGAAGATCTGCATCGCCAACTGATTCTCCTACACAAAGTCTTTGAGCCCGAAGCAACAGAGTCCACAAGATCATGGGAGGCAGTTCAACCACACCTGTCCAAGCAAGTTGATCTCGCGCAAGTTCTTGATAGCACGCAGCATAGACTTCAGGTCACTGAAGAAAAGTACATGCGGGCTGAGAATCAGCTCGCAGAGATGCGCCGTCGCCATGCAGACGAGATGAAAGAATTGGACTCCAGATACTCGACTTCGAAGCGTGCCCTTCTCGAAGAGATAGATCAGAACGAAGTGGCCCACAGTCGCACACCCACGCACTTGCGGAAGAACTCTGAGAATACTTTGAAGAGGCCTTCCAACCCAACTACGCCGAATAAACGACATACCATGTATGACGGCATCAATGACTCCGCTCGATCTGACCGAACAGTTGATACGGTCGGCTACCAAAGGCGGATGGATACAGCGGCCGAAATTGAAGAACTCCAGAACAAGCTCCAGATGACTGAGATGCAGAACAAGCATCTTCAGAGCCAGATTGAGGTATCCACTCCCACTCGTGATATCTGGCAAGACGAGAGTCCTTCAATCCGTCGCATGAATCTTCTTGAGCGTGAGAATGGCCGTCTTCATGATCAGCTCGACGATTCTGCTAAGAAGGTCTCGGCATTGGAGCGGAGTATCCGTTCCGGACAGCTTTCCCTTCGTGATGTTCAAGCCAAATCCCATGAAGAGCTCTATGATTTGATCAACTCGCAAGAAAATTCGCGTCGCTCCCTTCTCAAGCTCCACAATGATACCATGGCTGAATTTGGGGAGGCCAAGGCACACCACGAGAAACTCAAGCGCAGCAAGGCATCTTTGGAGGTAGAGCTTCGGGATGCTCTATCCGAAGCCCATGAGTTGCAGTCTGCACGAGACCAGGATAACGTGAGCCGCAACCAGATTCTACAGGAATTCTCCGACTTGCAGATTCGCCTGGATGCGGAGACTTCCAGAACAGCCGATCTCGAATCCAGCCTCAGTCTATACAAGAGCCGATCCGATGAGTACTTCAGCAGGCTTGAGCAGGCCGATGTTGCTGTCCTCAAGGCTACTCGTGCTGAGCAGTTTGCCAAATCCCAAAGCCAAGAGGCCGAGGAGACATGCGCCCAAATCATGTCCGAGCGAAAGGCGATGGATTCCCTTGTGGAAGACTTGCAACAACAAACTCAGTCATTGGAAGCTCGGATGGAGGACCAGGCTGCCGAGCTCCAAGGGGCTTTGCAGGCCAAACAGCGTCTGCAGAACGAACTGGAGGATTACCGAAATCAAAGAGCCATCGATCTGGAAGATGAGGAGACTTCTATGGAGCAGACTCGCCAGAAATACCAGCGGGAGTTCTCTACCATCAATGGCGAACTGGAAATCGAACGTGAACGCTTGCTCAATGTGCGCGGTGAAAACTCGCGCCTGCGCGAAGAACTTGAGGACCTACGCAGCAAATGGGACAACGAAGTTCTCAATAGCTCGACGTGGGCCAAAGAGAAGTCCCGCATGGACATGGCCATGCAAGATGTCTCCAACTCGCGCGACGAAGCCGTCAACGCTCACAATGATGCCCAAAGCAAGGTTGTTAGCCTTCTTTCCCAGGTCCGAACCCTTCGTACCTCTGTCGACGACGTCACGGCGGAACGTGATCTGCTCTTGAAGGACAAGAAAATGCTGGAAGGCAGATTGGCCGAGGCTGGTGAACGACTTGAAGATTTGGCCAAGGGCGAGAGTCCCTCTATGCGCAATGCTGCCAGCATGGACCGTGAGCTTCTCGAGCTCAAATCCAAACTCGCACAGCAGGAGGATGTCTCCTCGGCGGCAGTCGGCAAGATGCGCCGTGCCGATGCTCTGGCAACGGAAATGCAGAAGGAGCTTACTGCCGAGCGTGAAACCAATGCTCAGCTCTTTAAAGACAAGGCTGGATTGGAGAAGCAGCTGAAGGAGATCCAACTTCGCTGCGTCGACCTTGAGACCAAGGGGTTCTCCTCCGGTAGCCAAGATGTGCGATTCTTGCACCGACGGATCAAGGAGGTAAGAGGCACTTCTAATATTAATTTCAAGACCGATGCTAACCCCCCAAACAGCTGGAGAATCATCTTGAGGATCAAGAAAACAAGCATAATTCCGAGCAGCGCTCTCTTCGCAATGTTGACCGCACCGTCAAGGACCTCCAGTCCCAGATCGACCGACGAGACAAGATGAACTCGCAGCTCAACGACGATGTCAACAAGGCCCGGGATAAGATCGAGCGACTGCTCCGCAACATTGATGAACTCCACAAGGGCGACACGGAAACCCAGCTGCAGGCCCGTCGTGTCGAGCGGGAGCTGCGCGAAGAACGTGAAAAGGCACAGCGCCTCGAACGTGAACTGGGAGGCTGGAAGGCGCTACGAGTGGAACGAGGCAGCACCCCCTCGCGGCTCGACCATGGTTGCCTTCAACGATGTAGGCAGTCGGCGGGGGAGCGCTGTATATGGATCTAATGACACCCCTCAACGGCAACCCAGCAACACCAAGGGCTTTCTGTGAATGGGGCGGATGTGATGTTGTACCACGATGATTTCGGAGTTGCAGTCCCGGGACTGGTCTTGATTTTACTCGCTTTGTTTCGCGTTCGGCGTCTATGTGCATTCGGAAAGGGATACGAGTGTTGCTTTTTACGGATCCCCGGTCATGTTCATACTGTTTGGGCTGTATGTGTTATCCGTTTTGGGGGGTAGTATGTATCCAGGCGGTTGGTTGGTGTCGTTTTGGGGTTGAGCCTGTAGTAGGGCTTTGGATTGATCTATCTACCCAAGACAGTTTGCCATGAAATTGATATCCATTTCCCCTCATACGTCATGTTTACTACTCTGTTCCGGTGCCACTGGGTTCGTATGTGCTGGTCTTTGATTCCCCGTCCAGGTATGAGCCCGGTATTCAGAGGAGTAGTCGCGTAACCCACAATGTCCACCTTCTCGGTGATAGCTCCTATACGCGGCCAAAATAAAGACCAGCAAGACAACCGACCGGCCACAGATCTCCGCCATTGACGAGGGCGACCATGATTGGGAAACCGCTTCTCGGATAGCAGAACCAAACCCTTGAACGTGGATCGCCGACCAGGCCAACACTTGCAAGGCAGTAATTCGAACCATGTAGCGGTCTACTAGCCACATGATCGACCAAGTGATCGATCCCTGTATCAAGCTACCCCAGAAATCGGCCCAGGCGGGGGACGGTGGAAACGACTCCAAGGACGGGAGTGAGGCTAGGGCTCTATATAGTTGGCACGACATGGCGGTAGACGGTGAGCGAGGAAATACTTGGGACGACATGGTGGTAGATGAAGATGAGAGATTGAATTGGTAGTGTGAAGAGGAAAAGACTGAATTAGGCAGACGGCAGAAAGGAGAAATAGAAAGAGGTGATATCATCGGGCAACGTCGTTGGCCCCCAACATGCTCGCTCCACTTCTAATTATGTAGTAAGCCTCAAGAAGCCTTTCTCAGTGCTGCCATGAGCCCTGGTCCATACTTCACGCACATCCAGCCGAGTACCCCGGAAATCGGCACCGCAACTGCAGCCAATCGCATGGTTGCGGCGGTGATGGCCGGTTGTAGACATGTTTCTAATAACTTCTTGAACTTCTCGGGCTCGTTTCGACCGGGGTAGTCTTCGTCTGGAATGGGGAGGCCGAGGAACGGGCAGATGGAGTTCCAGTCTAGTCCGTCTTCCAGTTGGATGAGACAGAGGCGATCGGTGGGGATGGTTGCTTTCACATTTTTGATGCTGTTTTGTCTGGATGTGAGTGACTTGAGGATTGTTTCCAATGGGAAGCGGATTTCTTACTATTCCGTATAGTATTTGCACAGCATTTCCTCGTTGTCTGGGTCTCCGACTTGGGTTCCGCCCGCCATGGCTCGGTAGACGATCTGATTCATGCGCAGGAACTCATAGAGGAAGCCATCGAAGTACTTGAGAATGTTCGTTGGGAACTGAGTGGCCAACCCCGCGACTTGGGCGGCGGTTTTGTTGACCGAACTCGCCCATTTTTGGGGGTCTCGCTCGGTGAGAATAAACTTGACGTCGGGGTCGTCCACGTAGGCCTCCATCACGTCCATGCCCATGTAGCTGGGGATCTCGACGAGACACTGCCGCGATTGAGTTCCCAACTGGTGATGAAGCGAATGGGAAAGAGACCCACATCGTAGCCGGTCATCCACTTGTCACAGTCGGCTCGGTCGTATCTCTTGACTCCCGATAGCCGGTTATACTGCGCCGTCACGGCTTCCTTGAAGATCTCCACATGGGGTAAGCCATGGACCACGACACACTCGAAGAGGTGGTACGGTTTGAAGCCAAGAATCTGCATGGCTCGATAGAGACCAAGAGTGCCCGATCTATTCAGTGGGCGTGAATTTCGGGACGAGCTTGCATTCTATGCCACTGTCACTCACCGGCTCGGGCTGGAGACAATCACTTTGATCGGCTTCCGCTGGGACGCCGCGGGGGGCTGGAAGCGATCTATCTTGCGGGACATGGTTGTGAGGAAAATGTTCCAATGAGTCGATTCCAGATTTTACGACGCAGGAGGCCTATTTATGGTGGGAAGACCAATCTCACTCACTACGTCTCCGCATTAAGTCATGTGGGACGCCTCACAGCGATTCCCGGACAGCCAATAACAACGCGTAAAAGGAGGAGATTTAGGTCGGACGGAGTAAAAACTGCGAGACCTCTGTCATTTGCAACATCAGCACGGCTGGGCGCACTGCTTACTCGATTGAGACCTCAGGAGCCGAAACCTCAGCAGCCACTTTCTTCCCTTCTCCGCGCCACATCACCGAGGCTTTGTGATTGCCCAAAGCGCACTCTGTTCCGGGCTTGGCCACCTTGGCTAATTCGAGGTAAGTGGAAAATACAAGAAGGGGTGAAAAGGAGAGTAGACTAGCCAAGTGTATGAAGAACTTTGCGAGTAGCTCTACGTCCACGACCGCCCTCCACAGTAATTTGGTCGGCGTATTTGATGACCGTCATCCACATTGCGACTTTATCTTCGCAGCGGTGGTCTATTTTAAACAGAATCTAGACCCCGCGGATGGTAGGAAGTAGAAGATCAAGTATGCCAGCGCGATGTCATTGAGGGAACCAACGTGGTACTAGTCCTGAACCGGCAACAACAATACATCACGGATTTTAAAGGTTCAACGCAGAATCATAGACATCTCAATTTGGCCAAGTTGTATGAGAGCTTGATTTAATTAAAATCACTTCTCTGTTGCACTCGGTTTTTCCTCACTCTCACCTATCTCAGACTTTTGATACCTCTCACAACAACAGCGCAATCACCAATCTACAGTGAATACCCCTTATACTCCTCAGGTAGATATCAGGTAATCACATAAAGTCATGCGGCCTTACTATCTTGCGCCCCTGATACTCTTTGTCTCTGCGATCCAAGGGGCAGCTGTCGATACCAATGCAATCGACACCCTCGAAGATGCCGACGGCATCTCTCCGAGCATCGACCTGGCCACCAATATAACGGCCAAGCCAAAATTGGAGAAATGCGTCGAGAGCAACCGGTGTGACTACGGTCATATCTACGTTGACGGATTTTGCCAGAAGGGCTGTGTGAGCAAGAGGGATTGCTATCATAGGCAATACTGCGACGAGAAGAAGAAGATGTGCATGTTTACCTATATCTTCCCTCCCGGTCGAGTGTGCCGATCGAACCGAAAGTCTTGCACCTTCTCCAAATCATGCTGCTCCGGGTATTGCAGTCCACATGGATGTGCGCGAAAACTGGAGATTCCCAAGTCTACGGCAGACAAAACCATGGAAGAAGAAGGGATTAAGGGTGCTGAGCAACTGTAATCTACGACTTGGATCTCCCCATGCTTGTGCTCTGATGTTGCCTGTTATGTCTTGTCTTGCGAATGGTGCTTGTGAAGTATGCCTGTGTCGTTGCTATCTTGCTATTTTCCGTGGACGTCGAGTCAAATCACTACCTGTTATTTCATCGCAATTCAATATTGACCATTATAAATGGGTAACTCGGAAGCCTCGTGCTTGACAAAGTCGAGATGGATCTATGTGTGAATCCGATCATTAAATTATGCCGAGAAGTTATGCACCGCTCGAAATAATGCATCAAACGGATGCTGCAAATTCCTGCCTTTGCTTGGATTTCCCCTCCACCGTCATCATGTCGGACCTATCCATGGCAGATCGAAAGCGACTGCGAGATCGTCGATCGCAGCAGACCCTCCGTGACAAAAAGTTGAGATATACCGCCAAGCTCGAAGAACGGGTGACCTATTGCGAGGAGCATCACCACGACCAGTCAGTTCAGCGGCTCCTCCAGATAATCCAAGGCCTCCAAGCGCAGAACGAGGTCCTGAAATCCCGTCAAGAGCGACTGAAATGCCTCTTCAATACATGGGATCGCGACTTGGAAACGGACCCGCTGGCTTCGCGGGCGGATGGGTCTGATCCCCACCCCGGAGAGGATCCATTTCGACCACGAAACGGATGCCGGGAGAATATCTCAATTTCGCCTTCTGGAGTGAACGGTTTCGTCACGCCTCCAGCTTTGTCGCCCATCAAATCCACGCCAGATACGCCCGACCTGCTATACACCGCATCTGTAATCCCCGCGACGGGTACCCAAGCGCCATGGAACCGCGTGCCTCTGATCAATGATGACTTTTCCGATGTCCAGAAGCTGTCGTGCCCTTGGTTTAACCGCCTGGAGGAAATCATCCCATGTCCCAATACACCCTCTTCGCCGCTCGACCTTTTGTATGGCACCAAAGCCAATGCGCTGGCAGACGGAATCCACACGGGAATCCAACGACGTCCGGTTCGAGACCCTGAACGACTGGGCCTGGGATGGATCGTTTACCATCTGACGCGATGGATCATCTCTCCTAGTCCCGAGACCTATGATCGTCTTCCTTCTTTTCTGAGGCCCACCGAAGACCAGTTACAGATCGCACATCCGGCCTGCTTGGACGCGATTCCCTGGCCGAAAATGAGACAAAATTTGATCCATCGGTGGGACTTTTACTACGATCAACGCGATACGATCTTCGGGCTGTTGGCGTGTTGTACAAAGATTCGATGGCCCTGGGGCGTCGATATTCTAGAACGCAACGCCGACAATGAACTATGCATCAAGCCGGAGTTTTATGAGACTTTTATGAGTTTGGATGGATGGGGTTTGACGCCGGAGTTTGTGAGTCAATACCCGGATCTCATGACCGGCATGGATGGGAGCTCGGTTGTCTACACGGTGATCTGATATCGCAGGCACATCTCAGTATATATCTAATTGATTCATTATATGTACCCAAACGCACCCGTTGTCATTATTGTAAATGCAAAATAGGTGGGAGATCGCCCAATCGGGCTTCTAGACTTTTGGTCATTACTCCAACGCTCACACATCAAGGTTCACCGGCCATCTTTCGCGAATAGTCTTGCCGAATTTGTTGAACAAGATGGGAACAGGGACAAAGGCCAGCGCGATAAAGCCGAGCAGCGAGTTCCCCCATCCCAGGCCCAGGGCCTTGAACATGGCCGGCCCGGCAAGTGGAAGCAAAGCCCCGACCAGCGATCGCGTCGCGGTCAAGGTTGCATTGGCCGACGCGGCATATTCCGGATAGCAGTCGATGATGTAGGTCTGAATGGGCATGTAGACGCCCATCATGCCGAGACCAAAGGGGAGCATACCGAGGATCGGCACGATCCAGTGGACATGCTTATCGGCCGACCAGCCATACCAGAAGAAACTGATGGGCAGGATACAAGCAAAGATGATCATCATGGGCAGTCGCATTTCACACTCGAATTTCCCGCCGTTGCGAGCCGTCAGTTTGACGACGAGCCGGTCGCTGGTCATGGCGATAACGAACAGGCTAAGCATGAATCCGACTCCAAGGCCGAGATATGCTAGACCCGATAACCCGACGGTGAAGCCGTAGCTTTGGGTGAAGACGGAGGAGATGGTCGTGAAAAACAGGTACAAGAGCCCGTAAATGAGAGCCTAGAGCGTGTTAGTTGTATGTCCTGACAAGGTACGCGCCGTTTTCACAGGCCAGAGTCTTACCATGTACGTCGCCAGAAGAAAAACAATGGGCGACTTGAAAAATAGCAGAGCCGGGCGCTTCAGACTCCGGCCCAGAACTTGGCCTAGAGACACTGGCTCGCGGCCATTCTCATAGGCGCTGCGGAGGTCCGTCCGACCAAGTTCCTTGTTCATCTTGGCCGTTTTCCACTTGATGAGCACCGGCGCATACGTCTCCTTGTTGAGGATCTCGATGGCCAGCTGCATGACACCGCTTGCGATTAATAGCAACCAGAAGATCCAACGCCAGCTAACTTGGTCGCCCAAGAACCCGCCTATAATGGGACCGATGACGGGACCGATGACTGGCCCAAGAGCCCAGATCGAAGTCGCCTTGCCACGCTGCTCCCGGGGAAACAGATCTGCAACCACGCCGGCGCCCAGCGTCAGACAGGCCGATCCCCCGATTCCTCCAAATAAACGGCAGACGATGACGGTTTCGATGTTCTGTGACAGGGCGCAGCCAATCTGCCAGGCAAAAAAGAACCAATTTGCGCCGCTGAGGACCACCCGGCGTCCGAAGATCTCCGAGAGAGGAGCCAACAACAGAGGACCAAACTGGAAAAAAAAAGAGAGGAAACTGTCAGAGCGCCAATTCAAGGCCTGTGAGATATAGAGAAAGGGGAATCCTACTGTGTACCCGAGCAAGAAAATGCTAACACTAAACGCCAGAATCGTCTCATCAGACTCGCCCAGGTCCTTCCCCATAAAGACGATTGCGGGAGAGACCATGGTCGAGGCAAGAGGGGAGATCAAAGTAAAGGCGCTAATCAAGGCAAGCAGACTCCATTTCTTGCTGGCAGCAAACATCTGAGGGTTATTGGGATCATCTTGACCATCCCACCCCACGATCCCACGACTGAGATCAGTCTCGGGGAAGAGTGGTGCTGTTGGGTCTGCAATTGATTGTTTTTCGGGGTCCGATCGCTCAGATGCGTCTCCATTGACTTGGTCGCGAGTAGTCACTCGTGAAGTGGCCCCGGGTTCGTCTTTCATGTTAAGGGGGGGCGCTGGAGTATAGGCCAACAATCCACTGAAAAGCATGCGGCTTAAAACAAGGCACCGGGGAGTGTCGCAATTATATAGCCCAATGCGACCAACATGACCTTTGAAATCACATCAGCTGAAGAATCGTAAAACGGTGGCAGGGGCTGCGCGAGAGGGGTTTGGGACGGCGTCCAAGATGTACTAATTCCTGTCGCGATGATTCAGTGCTCCACTGGGCCGGGGAGAGCCACCAATCGGGAGCCAGCCTGTCTATGCATCTGCACGAGCTGAATCATTGCCATGTTGATCAAACTAATTCATGAGCTTTCGGTCGGTGAACTCTGCATCCTTCGACACTATGAACAGCATAACACATATCCTATGCATCGGGCGTTTCTTCCACCTGGAATGAGATTTTTGATTTCCAATCCATAGCATAACTCCATTCCTTTCCTTCTCGCATTCCCCACTGCGGGATTTATTAAAGTAGAAACATCCCATTCCTTTACCTGGGATAGATTTCATACTATGCCATCTGACATTGGTGATTACTTGGAAATAAATGTAAAAATAGAGTCCGATTTCAAATCATGACGATCGCAATAAATCCTCGCCCTTAGATCTCAGCGTATCGTGCTCGATAACATGAGTATTCCAACCTTGAATAGCCACGTTGATCATCGTTGCAGCCAGAGCCTCCACTCCAACGGTGTCTTGAATTGGCCGGGTCAATGCACCCGCTATCCTCCACGGAATTCCAGGGGGAATTACAGACCCGGGACGGAACAAGTACGATGCAAATCTTTCGGGATGATTGTTTTCAACGGCAATCAGCTTATTTTCTGCCAGGCCCTTGACGTTGATTATTAGAGTCGGTTCATAGCATCGGACCGAAGAGAAGATACTCGTACCTTGATTTTGCGACTATCTTCAAACATCCATAGCTTTTGGGCCTGGTCTCGAACCGCTGAGTGACCACTTACATAGATAAAATGGAATTTATGCCCATCTTCAAGGTGTGGACTCAGAGAACGGGCGAAGGTTGTTGCAGCGTTGTCGACATAATCGACATTGACTGTTTTTGCGGTCGTGTAGTCTGGATACCGAAAAGCAGGACCACCAAGTGCCCTACCATGCCATCATTAGTCGGAAATAATAAGAAAGTTATCGGGTAGCACAAACCAGATACAAGCTTTAGCACCCATTAGTTGCTGAAGAACTTCCTCAGAATAGACGTTAAAATTAGTCATTATTATGACATGGACTTTAGGATTTGTAGAAAAAGCTTCAGGGACATCTCGTCGTGAAAGAACAACAATGGATGTGATCTCCGGATGATCTAGGCATTGGCGCAGGACTTCCAAGCCAATACCGCCCGTTGAGCCGGTCAAGATAATTTTCATGGCTGCAGAGGAAATAAATAAGATATGGTAAGATATTATTGACATACACAGCGACATTCTATCAACAGATTTATACTTGGTCAAACAGAGCTATAGTAAGCACAGCCCACCTGGACAGCGGAGCGCAGCGTTGCCGGCTTCCGGGCGCGGGAAGAATTTCCCGTTCGGCGCTCTGCACTTCCACTCGGGTTGCAAGACCCCGGGGTTAGAATACCAACATGGATCAGATAAGATATTTAGAAATCAAAGCGGAAGTTACTGCAGAGCATAGCGAAGTACTACTCCGTATAATCAGGCGCATTTTCAGCCGCCAAAAATGCATGTTTGAATGTACTAAACCTATCCCAGTAATTGCGCTGTAAGGCTAAGGGAGCTATGGTTGTGGGCATCAATCATATGTTCTGGATCAGGCAACCCATATTTGATCCTCATCCACAGCCTGCGCTGATTCACTCTACCCAGTGGCCAACTACTTCACGATCGCCCAAAGCAGGCTGCTGCAGACGCTGTCCACGTGACAGTCCCAACCACGTGATAGACGCGCGCCAAGCGGCAGTTTGACGCCGAACTTCACTTGCAGCTGTCGAGCGGCAGATTTGCGCTTCGGATTCCTCCCACTCTCCCAACTCGACGATTTGGGTTGCCGGCCTGGCCAGTACCTCGAAATGGTATGTCTTTTGACTTCTCAATCCATAGCCCGTCTATCACTGCCCAAGACCACCCAGTGACCCAATTTGGCTAACTCTGACCCCCGCCATGACCAGGCTCGCAACAGCGAAAAGGCGCAGTCGATGCTGTTCCGCTTCCGGGCGCAGCAGGCAGCCGACATGGGCATCATCGATATCGGGCGCACCCGACGACCGAAAGCCATCACGAGCGTCGATTCGGTCCCGACCTGCGAGCGTTGGCGCGGCCAGGTTCTCAAGGAAGTCTCCCGCAAAGTCTCCCGCATCCACGAGCAGAGCTTGAGCGACTACCAGATTCGAGACTTGAACGATGAGATCAACAAGCTCATGCGCGAGAAGTGGGCCTGGGAGATGCAGATACGCAATCTGGGCGGCCCGAACTACATGCGTGGGTCGGGGAGGGTCTACGACGACGAAGGGCGGGAAATACCGGGCGGTGGCAAGGGCTATCGATACTTTGGTCGCGCGAGAGAATTGCCCGGTGTCAAGGAGATGTTTGAGGCGGCCGCGCGCCGTGCCAAGGGTCCGTTGGAAGAGGAAGAAGGGACCGGTGCCGGCCGAGGGGGAGATATCGCGACGAGAAAGGTTGATGCCAACTATTTCGGCTACGGTCTCGACGAGGAGGATGGTACGCTGTTGATCTATGAGAAACAAAAGGAGAAAGAGGCCGTGGAGCATCTCCGCAGTAAAGGCGATGATGATGCCGAAGATGGCTGGGAGTCGTTACCCGGTGATGCCGGTGACGGTATGGAATGGCGACTTCCCACGCTGGACGAAGTGCAAGAGGAGCTGGTGGATCGACGGCGGAGACGACTTCTCGACAAGATCTCATGAGCCCGTCTGGCCGAAGGATGGCCGTCCTTTGTGTTTCTATTTCTCTCTCGGCGTCACGGATGTTGCTGCAAACCATTCATATCTCGAGCATTGTCTTATTACTTCTCACAATCATTTGGTCCTTCAAAAGATATACATTTATGTTCTGGCTCCATCTCGTTATATGTACAATAAATTACTCGGGTTGGTTATTGACATCCGATTTTTCCTTTCGAGACATCCGTTCAGCTTTCAAGGCTTGTGTCATGCTGAGGGGCGTGTTCTGCGAGGGATCATTTAGTCGCTGATGCTCTGCATCTAAATCATCAAGCAAGAACCGGCCTATATCACCAGCCCGCCATTTCTGTATAAAATGCAACGCAGCGCTGTCGATATTGGGCACACCACCTTTCCCAAGCAGCCCCGTTTTCCGTGCAAATGTCTCGAGCAATGGCACGACTTCATTCGTGGGCTCAGACCAGCGATGATACGCCTGCGCATCGTGCAAGTTGATGTGATATAATAAGTAGTCGACGAGGGTGACGGGCGATATGACAGCGTCCTTGACGCAACCACAGAGTGCCAGCTTCAGCATATTCTCCGCATTCGGGACGTACGGCATGAAGACGCCCGGTGTATCGAGCACATACACGTGCGACCCGCTCTCTCTTTCAATGACCTTCACGGGGCTCCCGATCTTTCTTGTGATGCCCGGTTGGCCCCCGGTTTTGAGGGCCTTTGCTTTACCGACTCCATAGTTTCGGAGATGGTTGATGAGGGTCGACTTGCCCACATTGGGCATACCAACCACCATTGCTCGACACCCGACGATCTTATCTAGAGTCTCAGCGTCGTTTCGGAGGTGTTTGATGATCTGAGTGGAGTCCGCACGGGAACGCGCACTGGTGAAGAACACCGCGCTATCGGGGTCAAAGCTTCGAATTTTCTTTTCTGTCTGAATGTGATATTGTCAGTTCTTGTCGGGGTCTCTTTCATCAAATCTTCAGAGCAACTCACGAGCCTTTGCGCGGACGATTGGGGTATGCTCCCGAGATCCCTTTTAGTGTACACGACAATTCGCCTCGTCTTGCCTAGAGCCTCTTCGAGCATTGGATTAATCGATGTGACAGGGGCTCGATAGTCGCGGCATTCAACAACATAGTCAATGGATGACAGCATGTTCTTCATCTTGCTCAGTCCAGCCCGGTGATGTCCGAGGAAGTAGGACCGAGGAATAGCCCCATAATGGGGGAAGACGTGGCGCGGAACAAATTGTGCCATTCTGGAGAGAAATTGCTGTTCATCCAGGTAAATTGCGGGTCATTTTCTGATTGCACGAGTGTGTCGCAATTCTTCATCTGGTGATGTCGCGCTTCTCGACCCCAAAAAATTGCCGCACCTCGAGGGCGGCCAGGAAAGCGGTGAACCACTCTTGCTCATGACGATCAAATCGATCTATGCATTCGATGCATCAACGATACTGGCCGATTGAGTCGCTTTACCTCATTAATCTGCCTATTTTCCCGATGAAATGATACTTATCTTTTCATCACATACTCTTGCCAAAATACATCTTTAAGCTACAATGTCTCTCATTTCAGCCTTTCGGCCTCCGTCTACCCGTATTTCATCTATTCGACGCAGATCACGCCCACGCCGACGAAGAAGAACGAGCAGACATGAGCCAGCGGATTTTGACTCGGAGGGTCATCTCCATGATCCAGATGCTCATTCAATCATCACTCCCTCCAAGCACACCCCCAGGCCTCTTCGTGCTTTACGGGGCTCGGTGGCGGCTGGGGGTCCATTGCGCCCATTTCGCCTGGTGAAGCAAGATATTGCTAATCTTCGCCGTCGCTATGTGTCAGATTGGACAGTTTTCAATCAGCTCGTCTTCGCGAGCGCGGTTTATGTCTTCTTCACGAATCTCCTGCCTGGCATCACCTTTGCCAGCGACTTGTACGTCTTGACGGGCAAAAGCTGGGGCACAATCGAGGTTGTGCTCAGCACAGGCCTGAATGGGATTATCTTCTCACTGTATGTCTCTGGGTTTGGTCAACGCTGTGTCTTTCTTGACCCCTGAGTGTGAGCAGGTTCTCTATTCAACCCCTCACCATCCTCGGCGTGACGGGTCCCTTCTCCGTCTTGGCAGAGAACATTTATTCCCTCTGCGAAGAAGTATTCAAAGTGTGTCTAGTACCAAATACCGCTGGCCTACTCTGACAGATGTATATCAGATCCCCTTTCTGCCATTCATGGCATGGTCTCTCATCCATTCGGCATGGCTGCACTATCTGTTGGCAATCATCAACGCCCATGACTGGACCATGCGCTATGTGACTACTTTTGCAACAGAAATCTTCTCCCTTCTGAACAGTATTATTTACTTCCACAAAGCCATACAAGAGCTCGAGAGAGCGCACGAAAACCTCTCTTTTGCAGCCTTTTTATACGCTGTAATTGGCGCAGTCGGCACCATGCTCTTGGCGATATTCCTCTCCACGGCCGAAAGCTGGCGACCATTATTTCACCGGTACATTCGACTCGGTCTGAAAGAATATGCGGCGGCAATTTCAATTATCATTTTCATTGGCTTGCCCTATGTTGGCGAGCTAGCTCATCTCGACAAAATGACATTGGCTGTGAGTACCTCTTTCCGACCCACGTCCCCGGAAAGAGAGGTATTCTTTGTGGAGTTTTGGAAGTTACCGGTCCAATGGATCTTCGGAGCGATTATTCCTGGCTTGATCATCACGATGCTGTTCTTCTTCGACCATGAAGTTAGCTCAATCATCTGCACGATTGACCGGTACGGGATCCGGAAGCCCGGCGGATTTGCTTGGGATATCGTGCTGCTCGGCACTACCACGGCCCTTTGCGGTATTCTGGGCATTCCGCCTGCGAATGGTCTTCTGCCACAGGCACCTCTTCATTCGGAGTCTCTTATGCACAACGAAAAAGAGGAGCACAGCGTGATTGTTGACGGCGAGGAGAAGGTCGAGACGCGTGAAGTACCCCATGTGTACGAGCAGCGCTGGTCAGCTTTCCTTCACTCGGGCGCTATTCTCCTTTTCGTCAGTCCGCCGTTTATGAAAGTGCTCGGCTTGACCCCAACGAGCGTTCTTGCAGGCTTATTTCTCTTCATGGGTGAGCAAAGCCTGTCTGTCAAGTAAGCCCCAAACCTCCTTGATTGGTAAATTGATACACTGATACTTCATGATAGCCCCATTTTATATCGCACCTTCTATCTGCTCACTCCACCATCGGAGTTGCCGCCGCTCCCGCAATCGTTGCAAAAGCAGAGTGAAGTACCTGACATCTCCGACAATACTCCACCACCCAACCCTTCCTACTTGCCCATCCACATGTATACATTACTGCAGATTGCTGTGACTGTCGTCATTTTCATTCTCACACTGACGCGCGGTGCGCCCGCTTTCCCAGTCTTGATAATTGCCCTGGTGCCTTTTCGACTACTTGTCATGAAGCGGTGGTGGCCGCGCGAAGTGCTCCGCTTTGTCGATGCGTGGGCTTGTCGTGAAGGCACACCAGAAGATGACGAAGATGCCGAGACAAAAGCCGACTCTCGGCCTGAAGAGAATCCTCACGGCGAACCGGTCGTAGGGGGTGATGTTTTCTCTCGCAACTCGGATGGGGATGTTCGTGGCCTTTCCCCGGTTCATGAATCAAGTATTACGTCGAAACAGCATGAATCACGCTCAGATACTACTGTGCGCAGAGTATGGGGCAACAACGATGATACCATCAATGAATGGGTGGAGCTTAGAGAGCGAGGTGTTCGGGATGAAGAGCTGGGTCATAAATAGGGTCGCCTTTGCCATACAAGTTGAGTTTGAAGATATGAAGTAGGTCCCAAGGGACTTGTTATACGATGGGATTACGCACTGTATTATGGAAAATGAAAAATGAATTGAGAATGTTTAAACGGCACTGCCGGGTATCTTTGTACACAGCGCCAACTCCATGCAGATAAAACCCAATATCGAACTCCTAGAACCCTTCAGATGTCTTTAGTTTATCCCAATGCTCCACTCCACAAAGTAGGATTGTGAAGCTAGAGCCTGGACTTGAAAGGTTTTGGAAACCGACTTAGGCTCTCCAGCCCTGCACAAACTCATGGAGACGATCGATTACCACGCCGAAGATAGCATTTACACTGTCTCCGATCAGCTGCTCGAAGTGTCGAATGGCTTCCTCCTCCGACATCTCTAGATGGAAACGTTCTTTGACTTTCAACACGGCCTTGTCAGGCTCGACACGAATATCCGGAATATTAGCATCCACCATCAGACTGAAAAGGTTGAGAATCAAGTTGGCAGATTTGCGGAGAGTTGTGTACGCGGTGAAGCAGTATTGTTTAAACTGCAGATATTGTGGTGAAGTTGTGCCACCCATTCCCTCGACCATCTCCTTGCAGAGTTTCATCATGGGTGCAAATGGTTTGGGATCCCGGCCAAGGATGAAACCGAAGTCTGCATGGAAAAAGTGACCATCTGGTGCCAGCAGGAGGTTCTCCAGATGGCGGTCCCCGACGCCGAGGAGGTATGTGATTACACAGTAGCCAGCACAAGATTTGATATAAGTGTCCATAGTCTCCTTGCGGACACCAAGAGGTTCATTATCATCCGGGTTGTTCTCTTTCAGATACGCAAGGATCGACCTATATTTGGCTGATGCGGCAGATAAAGAAGTCGACGGAATGAATTGAACGGCACCGGCTGTCGAGCTTGTGGCGAGAATTCGGTAAGGTGTTAATTTCAAATCCAAGTTTTCTTTTTGCAGAAGGCGGTCCATCAGGATAATGATCTGAATCACCAACTGGTCTTGCCGAAGATCATCACCCACTTTGAAGAGTAAAGGATATCGCCGCCCATCGGCAGTCTTGAAGGTGATGTGCAGTGGCGATAATGTAGATTTGAAAACATTAGATTCATCGGGGAAGCATCCCACCACGGACACATCCGGGTCAAGAGGCAAGGGCAGTGGGGGATCAATCTGAATGAGATCATTTTTGGGGTCACGGAGGGACTTCTTCAGTTTTTCGATCTTAATTGGCCTGTTCTCACGAGAAAATCGAATATCCTTTGCGATCTTCGAAAGCACAGCAACCAGTTCGCCTTGCCGAAGTAGAGTCTTGCGGTGTTCGGCTTGTACTTTTTCAAGCTCGGCCATGAAATAGTATTCCACCCGTGCGAACAGCCGACGCTGCATTGATGGCGTACCTGGGCCGGCATCGTCACATTCTACCATGAGGTACCAATGTAAGTAGTTGCCCAATTTGAAGTTATTGGCGGCACGTGTGATGAGGAAGTTGGCTAGCGAAGAGTCGTGTGCGGCATCCTCGGCCTCATTCTCTGAGCTTTCTTCATACTTGAGAGCCTGAACCAGCTGTAATAGGTAAAGAAGCAGCTCTTCGTCATCGGCCTTGTGCAACCTTGCCACGGCATACGAGCGCACGGCTGGGTTATCGAATGTGGGCCCCAGAAGTTCCAAGGCGTCATCAACGTCAATCTCGGTCCATTTAGGCAGGATCTCCACGGCCTGTCGAGATTCTCCATCATCACGCCAGTTGACTGATTTGACGAATTTCGTCAGGGCCCTCTTCTCCCGGGTCAGATAATATCGGAACCTCCACACCAAGTCCTTCTCTTCTGCAGTCAGATCCTGCGTAGGCTCATATGACAGAATGACATTGAGTTCATCACGGTTCTTCGGGTTAGGTTTCAGATCCCGGTCCATGAAGCCAGTCCGGTGGCTACGAATCAATCGTCGATGCTTGTCTTCGCACGGATTGCCATTCTGGCCCAACTCTGGGTCATAGATACGAATGACTCCTGCACCACCGCTTCCCTCGATTCCGGGGCCAAATCGAACTTCCGGGACGGGTTTCAACGCAGAATTGGGATGCGGTAGGGAGAGTTGGTGGTAGGATGAGATGGGCGGTGGGGGATACTGGTGGTCGGCCCAGACGACCGGGTGATCAAAACGTGGGAACTCCACGTAAAGAAAGAAGTTTTCATCGTCCACCTGGTCTTCATCGGAGCTTTCATCCTCAGCATCGGTGTGCCGAGCCCTTTGTTTGGTGGAATTCAACTGTATTGCACGTTTCCGACCAGCTTCTTCTGCTTGAACCTTAAGCTTCTCCAGTTGACGGAACACCATCCGGTCCATCCAATCAATACGAGTGATTTCACCCATTTCGTGCTTTTTGATCAGAACTTCTATTCTCTCCAGCTCGGCCTCTTCGGCCGAGGGACCAAGGGCGTCGCGTGTATTTGGCTTTCTTCGTTTGGGAGGAGGACTTGAAGGGGTTGTTGTCGACCACAAGCCATCTGCCGCTTTATGACGATAGATCTTGCACTTCTGTCGTCCCATCTTCAGCTTCCCCTCAGTGTCGAACAAAGGAACCGTAGTTCCACCAAACGGAACATCATGGCCCTGAGGTCCCTCTCCAGCCAGCGGGGATAGATCCCATACCGTGATTGCTAGTTGAGAGTTGAGCGGGGCATCCTTGATAGACATGGGCATTTGGAGCCATTCATTCCATGCCCGAACATTCTTGAATGCTTTGTATGACGTCTGCAACGGCACTCCGAGGGGTTTTGAGTCCGACCATACTTGAGCGGTGACGAAAAGATCCGAGGCCGGGTTTTGAGAGGATCCGAGATATCGCAATTCGGGGTTCTCCAGTAGACGTGAGAACGGAATCTGTTTCTGCTTGCCCTCGAGAGAGCCGCTGGATTTGTTAGATGTAACTCTTCCTATTCCCTGTTGAGCCACTTACATTCTGACGCAGACTGGCAAGTCCACCTGCGTGGAGAGTGCAAATGTGAATGCCTCCATCCTCGTGGGCCCCTCAACAGCAACGCGGAGCTTCGGCGGTCGAGCTCCTGCGGGGACTGACTCAGCAGTCTTTATCATCACGTGTTGATTGGTTTGGGTCCAATTTATAGTCCTGATTGAGTCGTGCATTATATACTACAAAATTGGAATGAATAGAATAGAGTGGGCTGCACAGAAGGTTGCTTATAGCGCATTGGTATGGCTTGATCTCATGAGTCTTAACGCTCATTTCAGACACTTGTCTTCTTTCACGATGAATTGAGATATATCTAACCAAGCGGATGAATTGAGGTAGCCTATTATTCGCCTAAATTCCCATAAAATAGTACAGAGCACCACTTAGAGCGCCCCCAATAACACTCGGATGATCCTCATCCTGGTAGACCCTTTTTTTGACAGACTTGATGAGACTAGTCTTCTCCAACCGTCGATACATCTCCTCGACGTTGTCGGCCATGCGCAGATATTCAGCATCACTGACTCGTTTCTGGAATGCTTCGTCGGTCTCACCCTTCAAGTGTTCGGGGTGCTGCTCAAGAGTTCCATATGACATCCACACATCTGGCCGATGCTTAAGGGTTGATTTTTGGTGAAATTTCTTCTCCTCCTGCAAGATGTACCGATCATTCCACCAGATAGATGGACTGGCCGCAAGATAGACATCGAAACTTTCGGGCGCCGTGTATAATGTATGAAGGGTGAACAACCCGCCGTAGGAGTGCCCAAAGAGCGCCGACTGGTTGACCGAAACATGAGGAAACACCGAAGAGAAGATAAACGAGTTGACGTCCTTTGTGATGAAATCTAGCAGCGCATCTGCACCGCCGTAAGCGGGTGGCTGCGTACTTCCAGCGAAGGGCGGAGCAGTATAATTCTTGGCAGGGGGGTCAGGTCATAATTTCGCCGAGTACTGTAGACTGAATCTGTGATGAGATAGGAAATTGCGATCACGATCGTGGCAATCTGTCCGACGGTGGCTGATTGACGTCGTCGTACAACATCGGTAGCGGACATGAACATCGCATTGCCGTCCACGGTATATCTGATTATGCGATCAATCCGCTGCATCTTGCGCCACGGGGTACTCTCACGTACACTACATTGGCTGGCTTGGATATCGTCTGCGTGTCAGAGACATCCGACCATCCCAACGGCCATGAAGCTTGGATCAAATAGCCTTCGCTCTGGCTATTTGTGACCTGCCACGAGGCCATATTGGGCATGGCGCTGGCATTGGCCCTATCGAATGTCCATAAATCCGACATGACGATGATCTTGACCAATTTCTAGGGAATGCGTATCGGATGATAGGAGCTGTGAGGGAGTTCTGGACCAGTCCCAGATCCCTGCTGCTTATAAGGTAGCCCCGTATGAGACCACTCGGGTCGGAAAAAGTCGCACTCGGAGGAAATAACCGAGCACAACACGGCCCCCAACTTCATGGAGATTAGATCTTTGAATTCCAAGAGTCACCAATGCAGCCCCTGTCTTGCTGTGGACTCGGGATCGGGTATAACTTCTTGTTCATCCCGTGCCATGAAGAGGGTCCATTTTGAATACCTCGAGCCAGGGGGAATGCCATGGCTCATGCGACTTTGAAGATAAACCGCGGATTTCTCACACTGTTGGTGAAGACTTGGCATTCATTCGATGGTCTTGGCAATTCCGCCGATTGGTCTGTGGAAAGTGATGTCGAGTCGTGTAGATTCCCCGACCCGGACAGGCGATCATCTATCGGATAAGATAAGATCAAAAGTCAACTGCCGCTTCTGACTGCTGCAGAAGCGGTGGTCCTCGATCTCATGGGATGATTGAGAAAAATGTCAAAAAATTTGGGGGCAGGTGAGCTATGCTCCATGGGGTATACAGTTCGAGCACCTCGTTCACCGCGGTACAAAAGTGGAAATCTTGGAGCCTTGTATACATAGAACACGAGCTGATTTCTCGAAGGATCACGCCCAGAAGATCAAATTCCCTCTTTGATCCGGACTGCTTGTAAATCAACCCCGCACCACCCGCAACAGCATTTAAGAGCCGCAAATATTCTTCTACTGGACCCATCTACGACTTTTGCTTTGGATAAAATACATAGAGACTAATCTCTCCCGTCAGTATAATGACCACCTCTTCCCATATCGATGCCTATGATCAATCCAAATTTTGGGTTGCTCCAGCCAGGAACTTCCGATCTTCCGCCCGCTTGCATTTACAGCATTTCCTCATCCAAAATACCCTCGGCTATCTCCTGGAACCGGCCATTGAGAAGTCATTTGTTACTTCTCCACAATCCCTGAAAGTCGCTGACCTCGCTTGTGGTAATGGCATCTGGCTGACTGAGCTGCACTCCCACTTTACCAAACACAACATCTCAGCCCAGTTGGATGGGTTTGACATCAACCCCGTGAATTTTCCAGATGCAGCCTATCTACCCGCCTCGGTCTCCCTTCAGCAGCTTGATGTCCTTGCGAAGCCCCTGCCCGCCCACTTGATTGGTGTCTATGATGTGGTCCACATCCGGGCCTTTGTTAGTGTCATATCCGCTTCCGTCCTACCTACCGTACTCTCCATTGCCTGGGATCTTCTAAAGCCGGGCGGTTTCCTCCAGTGGGAAGAGACTCGAGCGGACAGATTCATTGTTGAGTCGACTTCGCCGCAAGTGTCCAAATTGGCCTGCGAGAGCATTGTGAAGGTGCTCCAGGGTGGTCTTCAAGCCAAAGGCATTCAAAATGACTGGGTGGATGTTCTCGACACATACATAAACCAGTTTGGTTTCCAGGATGGGCGATTGCTTGTGCAGGAGAAGAGGGAACAGGACTATAAGGGATGGACAGAAGACTACTTGATGGTGTGGGAGGAAGTTGCCACTTTCTTTCCCCCAAAATCACAGGCGCCGAATGCCCCATTGTCGCGCGAGGCGTGGGTCGACCTGTTTGAGAAAGGTGTCAAGGAGACAGAGCAAGGTGTGGTGGTGCATCAAGGAAGGGTCATAACCGCTGTAGGTCAGAAGCCTCAATGACTGGCTACCACATAGTTGCTCCCTACGAGTGCGAGGTCATTACAGATCGAGCCATCAGGCATGTAATCAAAAGGAGTAAATTCAGTCCTTGCCAGTTTGTTCTGTGGAAAATTTGTGTTTGGACGAAAGGAGAGTAGTTCCGCTGCTATCCCGATGAATGCATGGGATTCCACGTCAGTAGTCTACGAGTTAAGGGGACACTAGAAATTATCGCAACTATCGCAACTATCTTCACTTTAGGCATTTCCACGGGTTGAGCGTAAGCAAGAACCGGGCGTAAGCAAGGCAGCCATTTCCGCATTGAGGGGCAACTTCCCGAAGCCGGCCTGAACGTTCCCGACAGTTGTCATTATCTCTTCGCATTTTTTGTTTGAGTCGGGGCGGTACCAACAAAAAAGTGGACTGGGCTTGATCTTAATTCTTACGCTCGGGTCATCAAAGCGATATCTTGAACGAGAACAGCAAGGCTGTACATACCATCATGGCCAACGCTTCCGCTGACCCGTATGTGCTGAGACGCGATCGAGTCGAAGCAATCAGGTATTTCAATCTTATCTGTGACGGCTAACCAGTGCTAAACAGTCCGGATTTTTGCATTCAAAAGACTTGGCGCACAGCACCAACTCTGGCAGCAGCATACAGGCTATCTTCTCCATCCCGCAATCCCCATCAAGAATGGCATGAAAATTGCAGACATCGGGGCTGGTACAGGGTAGGTCAACCCATCTGACTCTGATATGCCGTTTATTTTGGTCATTGCTAACTCTTTGATCAATATAGACTCTGGACACTAGAAGTGGCACATGGTTTTTCGGATGCTCAAGTGATGGCCTACGACATCGCAGATACCTACTTTCCTGCCAAAGAGTACTGGCCATCTAACCTGACCTTCGACCATCTTGACTGTCTCAATGAGCCCCCGGCCTCACTAGCTGGACAATTTGACGTTGTTCACCTCCGTATGTGGGCTATTATCATCAAGGAAAATGACCCGTGTCCACTAATTCGCCACGCCTCCAAACTCCTGAGTAAGTGTTGGTGTATACTCCTATGAGACCAAGTGACTAAAATACGTTCAACACCACAAACAGAGCCCGGTGGTTTTATTCAGTGGGAAGATGCGCGATTTGGTAGCAGTGTGATGCGAGGTGAGGCCGCCATCAAGATTCAAGACTTGATGGGGCGTTTCTCAGCCTCGATAAACCAAGACTATAAGTACGTCATACAAGTTTTGAACGTGAATGCCACTTTTAAACTGACTCATCGATCCCCCGAGGGGGATTCGGCTTAGGTGGCTTGACGAGCTCGACCAGCATGTGACGGGTGCTGAAGCCGACTTGGAAGTGGTTGATTGCCAGTATAGACCCTGGTCACCCCACCTCATTCCATTGTGTATGGATACCTATATGGTTGCTGCAGACAATGTTGGGGCCGCACTGGACCATCTTGCGCACGTCTCACTATCCGTCCCTAGTAAGGAAGAGTGGACAAGCGCATGGGCTGTTATGGCCCAGGATGTTCAGAAGCGGAATGGTGCTCAATTTTATTGGCCACCTGTGACTCTTGTGGCTAGAAAACAGGTCTAAGTATATGAATGAGCATAGTAAAGGCTTGGACATATGCGGAAGTAGGTAACCTTTTCCTGGTGGTATATGACAGTGTACTGACAACGATTCAGCAGTGCAGTAAGGTAGCATTTTCATTGCGCCATAGTACAATACAGTTTAGGGGTCTCAGTAAATGGTTTGCTGTAATCAATTTATCTATGTTTCTGGCCCCTTTGGCATATATATTGCAATAATCTATTGATCACATTCAAGACTTGAAACTGTTCCTTATACTTGATGCCAAGCCAGCCTGATGCAAACACTTTCCTGTTTGCATAGCCCCACTAACACGGTCAGGCGCAAAACACGATCGGACGCGCCGATGATCATAATGCTGAACTGTTAATTCTCCTAATACAGTGTGCAGCCTTCGCGTATTCGGTATTTTATCGGTCATTGCAGGTGTTTGCACTTGTTATTCTCACTGCTTGATTTGAGCGTATCATCTGTTGAAGACACACCGGTGTCGATTAAGCATGGCAAACGACCGTTTCTCTCAGCTGCAGGAAGCGTCACAAATGTCCAGTCCGCCCTCTTCTCCTCGATCATCATCCGACAAAGAAAACCCTCGAAGAGTCCAAAAGCAATCCACCGCTCGCATGGCACCCCGTCAGAGTTCTAAGCGCCGCCGCCTGGGTGAACACGCGGGAAACTCGCAATCCCAATTCCCCTCATCACAGAGGAACAATGATAAAAAATACTATGATCCGGATCAAGACACTGGGGAGCGTCGGCGCGTCCGCAAAGAGTTTCGGGAGTTGTCGCGCAGGCTCAATGGTAAGCGCGTTCTGCGTAGTCACGACGGGAGGTCTTCGTTGCTAACCACACCTCCCTATCAGATTCCCACGGCGAGTATCTACAGACAGGAAATGATGGCCTCCATAAAACCGTCGCCAAGGCAAACCAACTCTTCTCCAAGGTCAAGCAGACCTCAGATGCCACCATCGACTCGCGCCTCCTGGTCAACGCCGCAGATCTCTCGCACAAGAAAACCGCTCAGCTTGCCCTCGGAGATTCGAATATCGGCATCGATGTCGATGAATTTGTCTCCAAAACCATCTCTTTCATGCGCCGTGGCCCTGGCGCATCGAGTCTGGTCAATAATGCCTCACAGCGCCGTCGCCACCGTCAGAGTCAAAGGGACCCCGATGGGAGTGACGACGATGACCACGGTGACGCTATGAACTGGGATTGGCATGGTCGTATGGTTTGTTTTCCTTCCAATTCCCGACCGTCGGTCTCCGGGTGGCTGCTCGGACCACTGTCCGTGCAGAAGCGCACTCGGCAGGCGACCCAGCGAATGAACTCAGATGAGGACAGACCAACTCAAGTTGTGGAGCCGAACGACCTCCACCAGCAAGATCTTGATCAACAAGAGAGTTCAAATCTTACAAAAACGTGCTCGGAGATTCACAAGTTGCTTGCGAAGACCCAGAGGGATAGGGAAGACAAAGTGGAGAGCATCTTAATGGCCAGGGATAACCCTAGCCCCGAGGAGGTACAGCGGGTCATGGATGAGAATAACATTGCTGACAATGGCGGCATCCCCCTCTTCCAGTTCTGCATCAACCCCAAGTCCTTTGGGCAGAGTGTTGAGAACTTGTTCTATGTCAGTTTCCTGGTGCGAGATGGTCACGCTGGTGTGACTTTGGATGGTCGGGGACTTCCTACTCTCAGTGAGTGCTTGGACCTTTCACATACGTGACAGTACATCATATACTTACGCATCAATAGGCTCCGCTATTCCCCACGCACCGAGTGAAGCTCAGAGGATGGGTATCCAAAAGCACCAGGCTGTGTTCAGCTTGGATTTCGAAACATTTCATGAGCTTGTCGAAGTGTTTAATATCCAAGACCCTATCATTCCACACCGGGAAGAGACTCAGCAAACCAGTTCAACATGGTATGGCTAATCTTGCGAGAAGATGCCGTCGCGTTTGTGTGATATGTTTGGTGTTTCGGCTGGAGTTGGGATAGAACTTAGATACCCTCGGATTGGACTAGCGACGTGGCGTTGGGCGACAGATAATGATGCTTTTTGCTTTGACATAGAATAAAATGAGGTCAATGCGAATTGAACTGTGATGTGTTCTACTTGTCTGGGTCCTAAGAAGTAACTTCCTTACTTATGCCGACCGCTACTCACGTTTGGCTCGGTGGATCGATGAATTCCAGGAATACCGTACAACCTCAAGATCTGTCATCGCATCGTTCCGGACTGATCAAATGAAGTGGAGCCGCGGCTGATAAGCGTGTGCATCACGTCATCACTCCGTCGCACTTGTCGCATGACCTGGACTTGAGTCGCCTTCCGTCTTGTACAAGCTCCCTCTTGACAGCTACAAGAGCTCTGCCCAACTGAGACATTTTACGCCAGGGACCGCACCCACAAGAGCTCAGGGAAAAACTTACGCACGGCCGTCAGGATGCCGCAGCTCTTCCCGACCGAGCCGTCGTCGACGATGGTCATTCGCTCGGTGACGCCAAATATTGTCACCATGAGCTTGCCCTTTGCGCGATTTGGAGTCTGGCGATTTGGAGGTCGAGGAACCCTTGGTGAGTACTCACCCCTACAGTACGAGCTGGGTGCATTCCACCCGGAGGCTTTTGGCGTGGTTGGGACTGGGACCAGCTAACCTCTCCTTGCGTGCGGTACAGTCAAGCTCTCCACCGGCGCCCTCGCCGTCTTCTCCCCCGTCAGTCTCACCCCGGAAGTGCGCGAGACCGTGCAAACACTTGGCGGCAATGTCAAGTACATTGCCGCCCCGGACCTCCAACACCACCTGAACCTCACGGCTTGGAAAGACGAGTATCCACAGGCACAGATCCTGGCCCCCGAGGGTCTGTGGGAGAAGCGACAGTCGAACCCCGAGTACAAGGATACCAAATTCGAGCACGTGTTCAAGCAGGGCGGGGCGCCGCCATCGATCTCCGAGGAGTTTGATGCGGAGTTTGAGACCGAATATGTGCATGGTCACGGATCGCGCGAGCTTGTCTTCCTCCATCGACCCTCGCGTACCCTTATCGAGGCTGACCTACTGTTCAACCTGCCCGCTAAAGAACAATATTCCAAGACCGATGATGGGCCCACCGCGAACTTTCTGACCCGAATGGTTCTCCCCTTGCTCTCCACCCAGAATAATCCTTCGATGGGACAACGACGGTTTGCTTGGTATATTCTCTCGGCTCGTGACCGCGCGGCATTCACCGAGTCTATGAAGCGCATTATTCGGTGGGACTTCGATCGGCTGATTCCGTGCCACGGAGATGTGATCGAGACCGGTGCCAAGGGGGTGTTTCAGGACGTTATGGCGTGGTTCTTGCGGGACGATCGCAAGCATGTCTGAAGGGGGGGGGGGGGAGGGTGGATGACTACTTTCCTTTCGTCTTATAGCTCTGGCTGATGTTAACTGATACCCGGTGGTGTTGTGGGGGTGTGAGCTTCATCCTTACCGACAAATAATTAATATAATTAGTGACAAGCTGTCCAGTCCTCTTGATCGTATCTGCACACCTGTGCAGCTAGAGGCGGGACCTGGACATTCTCATGTCCACAATCCACTGGCCCCGCGTCATAGGGCTGAATCGCTCGGATCCATGGGAGAGCTCAAGCAAGGGCCTGGACTTTGTGTTTCTTTCGTTCCCTGGGTGACCAGATAGCATCCCTTCTATTATTCTCGGCTCGAAGATGAGAGCAAAAGCAGGCTGCAACAATCGCGCTAGATGAATCCGTCACAATTGTCAATCACCGGGGGATCGACAACGTCACCCATCAGCCACACTCAGCCAACTCACGGACAGGGATGAGCCCAATCCTGTCCGATGGGCGACACTTGGCCGGTTGTCCCGAATGAGACGAGCCTGTCTCACTGGACAGATGAGGGCATTGCCTCGGAACGGGGTGTTCACTCCCCTTGCTCCCCGAGAGAAACGAAAGCCACCAAGCCCAACTGCTGCGACAGCGGAAGGGGGAGATGATCTGTCGATTGGGCAACATCGAAGCACGGCGTCCAATAGTGCATCTTTGTCTAGCTCGGTCGGGTCGATCTGACGACATCTTCTGCAGGGTGCGTCCGACTCCGCTGTTTCTAAAGCCTGCGCTTTTTGGGGCTTGGGCTTGGGCTTTTTTTTTTAAGATTTCTTTCTAGGTGGGTGGCCCTTGCTTGATCATGCGGGTCTCGCCCTCGTTTCTCGGAATCTGCCTATCTGTGTGACAATGCCCCAGACCGGCCAACCGGTTATATACCTCCTCGGGGCCCGACTTGTCATGCCTTCCTGCAGAGTTGCCGTGATACAGCTTCCAGCCTCTTGATCTCCCAGAGCTTGATATTTACGATCATCTTGTTCTCCTTTTACCTTCTCTGTGATTCGCATCCATCATGCCAGTCATCTCGCGATTGATCTCCATCCCCCTCCGCATCGCGGAGATCGCATTTGCCGCGGTATGGGAACCCGATTTGGAAAGCTAGAAAGTCTATACTCATGCTCTACACAGGTCGTCGCGGGAATTGTCGGACACTATCTGGCGAAGTTCTCGGAAATTGACCCCTGGCCGGAAGCCCGTTGGATCTACACCGAGGTCATCGCCGGTCTGTCCATCCTGCTGGGCCTGCTCTGGCTGATCCCATTCTCATCGAGCTTTTTCACTTGGCCTTGTATGTTCCACCGAATCCCGTCGAAGTGACTCTATACTAACCTGGCTCAGTGGATGTACTACTGTCGCTCGCCTGGTTTGCTGCCTTCGGTCTGTTGGTGGATACCATCCACCAGATCCCTCGCTGCAATGTCTTCGATTGGTGGTTCCCCGGCAATGATCGGTCCCTGTGCACGCGCTGGAAAGCTGCCGAGGCTTTTAGCTTCTTGTCTGCCATCGTCTGGCTTGTCTCGGCTCTTGTGGTAGGTTTTGTTGATAGAAGCAGATATTCATGGGATACTGACAACACTGTAGGGCATTTGGTTCACCTTCCGTTCCCGTAAAAACAACGAGGAGCAGTAAGTAATACGCCTTCATGTCACGAGTTTCGGTTATGAATTGTAATGCTAATCCTGTCAAAGGCCGCGTCGCCGTTGGGGTCGCTCTCGTGCTGCTCCTGCTGAACCCGCTGCCTAAACTGGGCACGATCGAAAAGCAAACCGACCCGCGAGATGGACTATCTCCAGGACTTTCTCCAGGGGTCCTGAATCCACGATTCGCTGCTGTCTTTTTTCTCACCGAATTGGTGAATCACGCTCGTTCATGATATCTTGATTTCTCGTCGCATTCTCCTGGCAATGAGGCCAACGAATTACGACTTATGTTGATACCCTTGGTGGACTCACGACTTGGTGCTTATGGTGTTATGATGACATGTCGCTCGTTCCAATGAATAAAATCTTGCAAATCTGCTCTACTTGCAGTGAGGCTGTGCAGCCAAAGTACCGTCAATCTCCCGTCCCACTTAACCCTATTTTCCCCGGGACCCAGGCTGCTTCGTTGTGATTTTGTTCTTTGATTTTGCATTCCATGCTCTTTACGCACTCGAGACATTCTTCACGCCCCTAAAGGGCTCATTTAGTAGGCCCATCACATCATTCACGATGACTAACCACCGCGGTGCTTGGCGACTTGGCATGTCGCTCCACGCCAATCTTCCAGATGACCTCCCTCGATCCTCCCCTGGTGGAAGGAAATCAGTCACGCCCAGGAATGGCCGTGGATCCGAGTTCCAGTCCCTCGCCCGAGAATTCCCCGAGTCACGTCTACCCGGCTGAGAATCCGCACCCACGCTACAAAGACGCAGAGCTGCGGCAGCCTCGCGACAGTCACAATCACAATGACATAGAGTTGGGCAATGTACCCCTGCTCCCGGCAGAGCTCGAATACGAGGAACGCGAATCCAGTGAATGGGATTTCTCAGTCGATAGACATCGCTTCACACACGACCCGCCGTTGTCCTGCACCGCCACCGGGTTCATTGCTTGGTTGCGCGGGCCCACGCCGCCCCATGTATACCACATCCACCCGTGGTTCCCCCGATGGCAGGCTGCGCCGTCGCAGTTGGTTGATCGCTGGGCCCCATCGCGTATTCGAAAGATCGCGTTATTGGCGGCCGCGTTGCTGTTCTGGATCGTTGTTTTCTTTTCAACGCTCAAGTCCTTCACGGCCAGCCAGGCGGTTCCGGGGTATGGACAGCCCGCCAGGCTGTCGTGTCACCATCGCCTGTGGTATGTGGGCGTTCACTTTGCAATTGGACCAGTCGAGTGGCGCAGAAAGCTCATGTGAATTTCTTACCAGGAACAATGCCACCGACTGCGGTCTCAATGGCGATCTATGCCGTCCTTTCGACGAACAATCCTTCGCCTTCCGCTGCCCATCCGGCTGTGCAGCTGCCATGATCCTCGAACCGTACAATCTGGGCGCAGAGGAGGTCAATTATCGGCCGCTGGTTATCGGCGGCAAGCCATTCAAGACGGATGGTCGGAATAGCGGAATTTACCGCGGGGACTCGTCCATATGCGCCTCGGCATTGCATGCAGGCTTAATCGATGACGAGAAAGGCGGATGTGCCATTTTGCACCGTAAGGGCGAGCGCGACCGGTTTCAATCTTTTGCCCAGAATGGCATTGAGAGCATCGAGTTTCTCTCCCACTTCCCGATGTCGTTCTTGCTTACCCGCGAAGCCTCGTCTTCGAAGTCCGGTGAAGCTAAGCTGGTTGAGTGCTCGGATATCCGCTGGTCGCTTTTCGCCTTCACCCTGGTATTCACGGCGCTCTTGTCGATGACCATTACCTCAACGCCAGTATTCTATAGCGTGATCTTCTTCATCGTGTGGTTTCAAGTGGCCATGGCGTCTGACCCGCCCACATCGGGCTACTCTAACCTCGTCTCGATGGGTCTTGGTCGGTTTCTCCCCGGCGCATTCGTCGGATTTACACTCTACTATTTCTGCATCCGGCAGACGTTCCGCGACTTTGAAGCACACTTGGACAAGACTGTTCTCTGGCTGGGTGGCTGCTGGGTTGGCGCTCTCAACACCGACACGTTTGATCGCATCCCGATCTCTCGTCTTACTCCACACGACCTCCAACAACAACCAGGCGCTATCCCGGCGCTCCTTATAATCGTTGGATTCTTGATCTCGGTCACATTCCTCCAAGCATACGGCTTCCGGCGCGAAGGCCGCTTCTTCTCCCAATTGCGAGTCTACGGCGTTCTCGTTCTAGGCATGCTCATCCTCGTCGCCGTGCCACACATGAACCTCCGCATCCACCACTATATTCTTTCCCTGCTTCTCCTCCCGGGCACAACCCTCCAAACCCGCCCTAGTCTCCTCTTCCAAGGCCTCCTCATAGGTCTCTTCATCAATGGCATCGCCCGCTGGGGATTCGACTCTATCCTCCAAACCCCAGCCTCTCTCCTCGACGGCGGCCGTCTGGGTACCACCCCGCCGAAAATCGACGCACCTGTAATCACCGGCCACAGCAATATGAGCATTAAATTCCCCACACTTCCACCCGAAGTCGACGGTCTCAGTGTGCTGGTCAATGACGTCGAGCGGTACCGCGAGCTGAAGCCGAAGAGCGGCAACTCCTCGCTAGTGGATTTCGAGTGGCAGCGACGATTCCAGGAAACGGAGTATTTCCGTTTTGGATATTTGCATTTGCATGCGCTGGGAGGTATCTGGTTTGAGGATTTCTCCAAGGCCTCGACTTGGCACGAGGACGGTACATTCACTAACCCCGAATCCGAATAACTGGTTTCGGGATATGCGCCGCGTTGTATTCTTAAAATTCTTTTGGTCTATGTTTTAGCACTGTGCATATGCATACTAGGTGTACTTGAATTGGACATATTTGCATTTGGTGTGTTTCCATGGAGGTTCTACTGTGTTTACTGTATCATGCGGATATACTTGAGACTTGCTTCCGTGCTATTTAGCAAAAGGGTACTGTATCGTATCTGCTAGCAACTGTCAGGCCAAATATGAAAATCCCGGGATCAAAAGTTACGAAACAACTCCCATCCATGCAATAGAAACGAGGCAAAACGTAAATCAATCATTGATTGTCATGTTTGCGACAGCGTGTCTGGACAATGCTCTGCTTGCCGCCATCTTCGATGACAAGCGCAGTAAGCTTGCCACCAGCGACGCATGCCGAGTCCAGGCCTTTGGTATAAGGACGGATGTTGAGGCCAGTTTTGGCATCATGGCCGTAGATCACAGTAGTGGTCTGGGACTCGGGGTCCGCGACAGATTCTTCAACACTTTTATACAACATAGACTGGTGCTTATCGAACATCTACCCGAGTTAGCCTGAGGTCTGGTGGGGCGGGTTAAATGCTCATACCTTTGCCCAATTTGTACCCTTTCGTGAAGAGCTCGGAACATGGGTCTTCAAATCGATGGTTCGCATGTTCATCACGGACGAGGGATCTTGTTTCTCCAAGTCCACGCCTGGGACGATGCCCGCGTGCACGACGACTACTTCGCCCATGCCGGGAATCGAGCCCACTTTCAAGATAACGGGACACTTCTCCAGCCACTGCACCTGTTCTTCGGTCAGAGAGCGGGCCAACCCACGCTCTCTGAGCTCCTTTGCCGAAGAAAATTCATCACTGTCGTCGGACTGAGAGAGGGTATTCGATGCGACCATCTGACGACGAGCGAGCAGGATACGGTCTTCGTGATTCCCGCGCACGCACGAGGCTGAATACTCGCGTGCGAGGTCCACGACTCCCCCACTATCGGGTCCCTTGTTAATAATGTCCCCAGCGAAGATGAGATGATCCCCATGCACAATAGAGAAGGAGACTTTGTCCAAGAGCGCGACCACTGAAAAACAATAAGCAAAAGCCAGTCAACCAAGTCAATAGAATCAACCCACGCTCTTCTTTGCAGCCATGAACATCGCCCACCACAATCAGCCGCCTCCGACTCTTAGATTTTGCCTCTGCACCCTCGGCCGCAGCTCCAGGCACCAGCTGCGCATCCAAAGTCTGCAGTTGAATCAACCCCTCGAATTTCGGCGGCGAGTTGGTACCGAACCACCCGCCTACTTCATCCTTAGAGCTGGGATCTAATGAGCGGAGCAGTGCGCCTCGCTCCTTGATACGCGGGTGTATCAGCAATCCCCAACCCGCCCAGCCGAGCAGGAACAATGTCAAATACACCACGACGTAGCGCCGGAACCGCGGCGCGGAGACGACAGACCAGGCAATCTGGAGCCATCGCGGGCTCTTCTGGGTTTCGTCCGAGGGCAGCGGGAGGTAGGCGCTGGCATGCGACTGCCATCCATTTCGAACCGACTCGAAAAGCGGGCGAGAGTAGCGGGTGAAGAGCGAATCAGTGGCGCGCGGGAGGGTATCCATATCTTCAAGATCGTGGCTGGATCCATGGGATGTCATAGCGAGGATTCGTTGTGGTGAGTTGTTGCAAGATCATGATTCCCGGGGATGCAAAGAGAAAGATTGTGTTGCATCGTGCCGCTTATGTTTAAGCTACCCCGGCCGGTCCCGCTTTTATCATGATCGACAAGGTACGGAGTATATAATGTCATTTCTGCAGTTCTGCATTTCTAGTGCCGATATTGCTCCAGCTCCTCGGCCTCCTTCTTGCGCAATTCTACGCGCTTCAGTGCGGTCGTATCGTACAGTTCCTCCGGCTTTTTACCCCCGCGCAATACTTCATTCTCATGACGCGTGGCCTCGTCTTTGGTCATACAGACCAGATCCTTCAACTCCAGCTTAAATGATTTCTGACCTTCTGTCTCATAGGTCAGATCCATATTCCATCCCTGCGCGGGAGTCTCCCAAGGAACTAAAGCGAGGCGACTCGCCAGGCCGGTAATGGCGCTGCGCCCGCGCCAGATTTCCTCGACCAGGAAGGCAGTGTCATCCTTGCTGATCGTCAAGCGCAGACCCCTAGAATCTTGACCACCAACTTGTCGAACCATCCTATCTACCAGGGCTTGTAGGGCCGCGTGGATGGTATCGCACATCTTATCACGGCCCTTGCTGGCCATGCTGTATTCAATAGGATAATCGGACACGCTGCAGATGACGTGGTTGGCCAAGGTATACCCAAACACAGCGGGCATCGTCCCCAGAACAGGAAGAATGCGAGACCGGAAGTCGGGCAGAACGCTCAGCTCCCCAACCTTGCCTTTGGCAAATTCTTCCTCGGGGAGTGGGAGTAGGCTGGCCTTGCCTGGACCAGGTCTCTCGGTCGAGAAAACAGCTGCGATGCCCGAGCTGACACCCTTGGCCTTCAGGCGGCGCCGTGTACTACGACAGAGCGGGTCATCGGTACTGTTTGAAATGTCTCCCACGACAACGCGGGTGGGATCCGACTTGCAGCCAGCACCCATGGATGCAATCACCGGCAGCGAGTTTGTATGACAGTAATGAAGCAGATCGACCTTCGATGTGATGTTATCAATGCAGTCCAGTACAAAGTCCGGTCGGCGGCCCTCCCCGTCGTGGGTTAATGACCAAGGACTAAGGAGGTCCTCCGCTGCGTCCTTGCCAAAAAGCTCATTGCGGCAGTCGAACATCACCCAGGGCGCGATCTGTTCCAGTCGTCTCCGAATACAGTGTACCTTGGGCGTACCGACATCGGCTAGTGTGGCGAGGGCATGGCGATTGAGCGATGACAAAGTGACTTGATCAAAGTCGATCAGTCGGATCTTTGACACACCCGAACGAGCGAGAGACGCAGCGGCGTGTGATCCAACACCACCGCAGCCGACTATAACAATGAAGGAGGTCCGCAGTTTTGCAAGACCCTCATCTGTCAAAAATACTCGGTTTCGTGCGAGCTGCTCCAAGATCAGATCTGCGTGTGGCGACACCACCCATTAGCTTTTTGCACCAGGTGTCGCAGTAGTACGCTCGTACCGTCGTCGTAGTCTCCCTGTTGTGCTCTGCGAGCCAGAGCAGCACTACGCTCGTCTTCCTTGCTTAGTGCAACTTCGTTCTCCGCCCCACCGAAGGCTGTAAGCTACAACAATACCCGTCAGTGTCTCGTCTCACAATTGTGTGCAGCTCCTCGCCGATTCCAGCCTTGCATAAGCGCTATGCAGGTCGAGCTTACCTTCTCCGCATGATGCTGCTCATCCAGCTCCGGAATAGAAGCCTTCAAGTCATATACCGCCTCTTTCCTCCGATAGGCCTGGTAGCCAAAGATCGCACCCGCAACTGCCGCGCCGGACAAGACAGCAGTGGTCGCAAGCTGGGAATTGGGAGCTCCCGCCTGGCGCTGGAGCCACGAGGACATGTTCCCGAAAACACCCCGTTCACTGGGTGGTTCCTGTGTCTGTTCTCGAGCTCGATCGTGCGCTACGTGTGGTACTGGAGGGCGGGGATTCCGGTGGTCAGGGCCCGCAAATCTAGCATCCAAATCGTCAGAATCAAATCCATAGTCAAGGTCGGCGTCGTCGGGCGATCGCCACCAGCTGGAGCTCGGGGGAGCCATTGCCAAAGAGCAGAGCCACTTACCGTGCAAGCGCGGGGAAAAGAGCCTCTTATAATTGAGGAATGCACGTCCGCGGCGCATGCGATCATCAGTGGAACCACGCTTTGTGTCACGTGAGAGACCGCGGCCCTTCAACGCCGACGCCGACGCGCGACGTGTCGTTGACAAGCTGTCGCAGCAGGTATGTTTTTTCAGCCCTCTCGTGTGGTGCTGTCTGAGGTCTCATCACTGACAGCTCTTGCAGATTCGAGGAATCGCTCGCAGTCCAGTCTCGATGACGAGAATCATTCACACATCCAAGAGCTTCTCACGACACGCTCCCATTAGGGGAGGATGGCGGATTTCATCCCTCGACGGTTCATCCGGCGCATGTGGAAGAAGACGTCGTCAGTTCGTGGCTGACTGAGATATGAACAGAGATCTAAGAGACCCCATGTCTGTGATACTTTTTCTCGGATCTGCTAGCGTCATGCTGTTGTGATTGTGGACGTGTATTCACTATGCTGACCTTGTGGTTTTCAATGTACATAACAGAAACGTGAGGCAATAAAAGCCTGCTCGGGGCATTCGAAGTTCAACTGCTGTGCGCCCTCCCAATGACGACAACCCCCGTCGAGCACTCCGAGGCTCGTATATTCCTGCTCCGTCTGTACACCACTGCTGGCAACGACGTTGAGCATGCCCGTGACGAGTGACAAAAAGGTAGTTTTCAATCCGAGGGATATGGGCAATCGCAGCAGCTTTACCGAATGCTCTTTGTGGTGATATCGAGCTCATGCTTCACAGTTGATGGACGGGTACAGACCAAATCCGAGTTCCAAACCAACTTCTGTCATTTCTCTCCTGTTGCCGAAATCGCTGGACATGGGTGAATTCAATCAGCGAATGGCGCGCTTTCCCCTGCCGAATATGAACATTTCCTCTCTCTTCATCTTTCCCTCATCGCAGCTCTGGCCCCGGCCATTTCTTATTTATGTCTCCAAAACACAGACAGGACACCTCACCTTCTATCGTTTATCTATATGAGCTAGCTAACTCTGGTCGCGCCCAACCACTCGCCCGAGCGAGACGCACCCGCCAGCTAACTATTCACTCCAGACCTCTCTTCACTGTGAACAGTTATATGCTTGGAGAAATACTGTTAGGCCAAGCTGTGCGTGACCCAGTGATGAGTCCGTAAGGACATAAGCCAATTCTGCAAGCATCCGCTGGCTAGTGATCCCTCGCGGACGTCTCTAGCCGAGCTGGATGCTGTTGATGAGACGAGAGCTATTCTGAGGGTGCGCTAGGCTTCTTTTCCTTTTGGCATTCTCTCGTACGTACTCTTTGACGGGGATCTAGCCCAGTCTGAAGAAAATGCATATCTTTTGTTTCTTGGTTTGCGAGTCCAGATTGAGTACTTAAAGGCTACGATTGAGCTACGGATTATTCATGTTCTTCAATACCATCGTTATAATTACTGTGAGATGAGTTTTTGCAGTACGAATAGGTATCATCGCCAAAAAAACAACGCCTCCCATGCACCACTCATTCGCAAGACGCCATGAAAAATTTACCAAAAAAAATCAGAACATCAGATAGTTCCCCCTCATTTGTCAGCATCTCTTTCCATCGCGTTTGCTCGATGCGCCATCATCCTTACGTCTACTGCAAGAACCGACCCACGGCCCCGCCGACGTTCTTCAGATCTAGCAGGAAGGTATCGTGGCCGAACATGGAGATTTCCTCGCCGAGTTCGAGATGCTCAACATTCTGGTTACCGCCCGCGCGAAGTGTGTCGGCGATCTCGCGCTGCTGCCACGCCGGGAAGAGGATGTCACTGGCAACGCCCATAACGAGGACTGGGTGATTCTTTAGAGACGCGAGACCAGCGACAAGATCGCGTGGGGGGCCTTCGGTCCCGTCAGACGAAACGGCTTGGTTGGCAGGCGGCACCGATGCGGCAGCCTCGGGCTGTTCCTGGTAGGGCTGGTCGGGGAGGGTGAGGCTGCAAGCTGGATCGGCGATACGTGCATCCAGATCACCGTGGGCAATACGGCTCTCAGCCTCTGCGCGGCGGCGGCGGGTTTCGACTTGGTGGGCATGGCCCAGGTCGAAGAGGTCCATAGCCTTGGACACATAGAGCAGACTGTTCGGGTCGTACTCGAGGCAGAACTTCTCGCCAGCATGGTCGAGGTATGTCTCGATGAGAAAGTCGGGGCACAGGGCGGGCTGCTTGCTGGGGTCGGCACGACGACGACCAAAGCGCATCTCCCACTCAGGACCACTGCGGTAGGTGACAGTGGCAATCTCACGAGCCAGCTTCATGCCCGAGTGCGGTGGGATGGCATCGTAGTAAAATCCACGAGCCCAGTTAGGGTCCATCATTAGCACCTGGCGCTGGGTATGACGCATGGCGATGCTGTATGGATGACTACGAGCACAGCCGCTGATGCTCACAATCTTGCCCACACGCTCAGGGAACAGGACACCTGCAGCCAGACTCTGCATGCCACCCATGCTGGATCCGACAGACGCTGCCAATTTATGAATCCCAAGACCATCTAGGAGCCGGAACTGAGCTCTCACCATATCCTCGACTGTGAGGATGGGGAAGCGGGTCGCATAGCGCTCACTATCTGAGGGATCCTTGGATGACGGGCCAGTGCTGCCATAGCAGCCACCCAGTACATTGGTGCAAATCACATGGTACTTGTCCGTGTCCAGAGGAAGACCGGGCCCGATGAACTTCTCCCACCAGCCGGGCTTTGGGTTTGATACAGTACTGTGCGCATGACTCGATGCAGACAGGCCGGTATGCAAAAGAATTGCATTACTCTTGTCCTCGTTCAACTGACCCCAGCTTTCATATGCGATGTCAAACTCCGGCAGCACGCCACCCCAGTCAAGAAGAAGCGGGTCTTGGGAGTGGAACCGCTCATGCTGGCCTGTTGTGTAGGAAGGCTCGGGCCCGGATTGCAGCGACTTGGCAGAGAGGAGCTCCGATTTGGCATCCTGGGCATCAAGACAGGGGAAGGACATGGGCCGGTTGGGTGAATCTTTGCTTGCCGGGTTTTGGGTTGCCGATGACGACCTCCGCGGCGTGGTATGCAGAGCTCGGGAGCGGGCCGAAAGCTGAATTGCGCTGAAAATCGGGGCCGGGCGAGCTGAGCACCATTGAGAGGCTCGAAGCGCCCGAGATGCAGAGCCCGGGATGCTCTGAAGGGGACGCATTGCGACAGTCGGGGAACAGAATTCAAAGAAATGCGGGCTGGAGCTTCGAGGACGGAGCATATTATTATTCTTGGGGCGGGCCATACTCCAGTACCGTGTGGGGTAGGCGGTGGAAGATGTTTTATGCCTGAGGCGCCGATTCCCGCATGGCGTCATTCAACGCGTCGCTGATTGGTGGACAAGTCAAGTATACAAATGCAGGCTGGCTCAGTCGGCCGGAAAAGTAGAAACTCTCCTGATGATGTGAAAGCACTTAGAAGATTCATCTAGTCTATATCGTGGGTATCAACTCATATATCACAAAACACGGACCGAAAACGCCATTCCACCCATACGGTCTCAAATCGTCTCAAGGTGCCCGGGCTCACGAGGATCCTGACGAGCTGGACTTTCCGGACCCCTTGTATGACAATGAACCCATCGTAGCTGTCTTGTTTTTGGTGTGGATATTAATCGCCCCGGCATACATGCATCGCATGTGGCCGCAATTCGCATGGAACACGATCTTGGTTCCGTCCGGAGAGACAGTTGCACCGCCAGGCGACGTCAGATTAAAATCACCGGTCTGGAGAAGAGGTCTCCCGGCGCGCTTGTAGGTGCCTTTGAGGGACTTTGAATGCGCATACTTGACGTTGTATCCGGGCGAAGTATAGCAGTGCGAGGAAAAGAACAAATAGTAAACGCCGTTCTTGAGAACGATGTTCGGCGCTTCGACCAGTGGGCCATCGGAGCTGTCGATATCAAGAATCTTGACTGGGGTCCCAACCTTGGTGGTGCCATCACTTTCTAGCTCCTGAAGGAGCAATGGTACAGAACGCCGTGGTTTATTGGTGTTCCCGCAGTAGCCGCCACTGCCAACACTGTTGCCGTCGGCCTTGTAAACCACATACATTTTACTATCGGCATCCTTGAAAGGCGATGGATCGATGGCTCCTCCATACTTCTTTGGACAGGCGATATATTTCTCAAGGGGGGTGTACGGTCCTAGCGGGTCGGTCCCATTGGAGACTGCAGCGCCGACACAATGATGCGTGCCAAATGTTTTGGATTCTCCTGCATAATAGATCACGAACTTGCCATCGTCCTAAGAGCATTTTTCGACATGGTCAGCTTGGGGTGATTTTTCATCTTGGAAACTCCGACAGATATCCACTTACCCGTTGGATCGGATCCGGAGCCCAATGATTAATCTTCCGTTCCCAGTCACCCAACCCAGGCATCGCATCGTAGCCCTCGTGGAGAGTCCAATTGACAAAGTTGGTTGATGTCGCGACGGACAGATGAATGGACTTATCATCATTCTTTTTGGGGTTGGTACCGTATGCGTACCAGGTGCCATTGTGTTCAATAAGGCCCGGGTCGGGGAAATCGTAAACCGCGTAAACGGGCCGATTGGCCTCTCGGTGGTATGTATTCTCGCGCCGGTGGTGTCTTTTCGTGAAGACAATTGGTAGCGCGATCGCCAATGCGATCAGAATCGAAGCCAGTGCCGCCACTGATCCAATAATGGCAATCTTTCGGCGGGTAAGAGGCCTCGAGAAAAGGCCCGTTGTAGGTCGAGCGCTTTCTTCCCCGCCCGCTCCTTTAGACTCTTGAATGTCTCGACTAGACTCGCTCGAAGTGTTGCTGGTTCTCTCCGGTGGAGAGCTAGAGGCAGGTGAGGGCAGTTCGCTGTGATTATCTGCTGGAAGATGGCCCGACATGGTGACCGTCTGCTGTGTATCTCGGGGATGGTACCGCCGACGGTCTGTTCGGGGGCGGGCCAAATTTAAGTAACCGTTTGGCTATGAATAGCCGAGCGAGGCTCTGGATCGCGAGTCATACAGGAGTAAGGCTGCTAGACACAATTCGGACCCCCCACCTGGTAAGGCTGTGGATTTGACAGGCTGAACTGGGTGACCATGGAATAATAGCCACAGTAATGCCCCCCGGCGCGAATGCATGACCAAATATTGTGCCGAGGGGCAGGAAGGACATGTTATCAGGTAGTTCATCAAGCGGCCCCTCAGGATTGGGTGAAACGTAGGCAGCAATTTAGGGCAAATTAAGCTTCTCTGGGAGCAACGGGGCGAAGTCGAAGATCCGGTCTTGGTGACTTTGGTGACCCATTCTCGAGATATTCCATGACTTGGAACTCTTCCTAATTGCAGGTGACATTTGTTCAGCCTCTTTTGTTATGCGTCTATGGCATACAAGGCTTTGTCTTGTGTCTTTGGCCCCAAAACCCGTAATTCAAGACGGGAAGCTAAGCTTTTGGGAGGGTCGTCGGGCCCGAGTGGACCAATCATCGGGCCTGCTTCGCGCTGAGCCGCCCCTGTTGATCTGGCGAGGGCCAAAAACACAGCCCTTCTACGATATTTTTGGGCTCTCTGCATGGGGCTGAGGGAATGGGGGCGGAAAATGCTGTGATATTCTTCGGGGCTCAGGTCTTCACCCGATCATGATTCTATTCATTCAGTCTCCCACAGTGATCAACAGGAACTACATTTTACCCGCCAAGTCAAAGTATTTTCCACCCACCGTCGCCAGACGCCCCACGTGAAGGTGCACAAACCTCTACGATAAGCGGGCAAAATGATGTGCGATTATGCAATGCTCTTGCAGACCAACCACGATAACAATGGCGTGCTTCAACCCTAGAATCTGGTCGCGGGCACGCTGTGATCTTCCCATCAATAAACAACGGATAGGTGAAAATCAAATAGGACGAAGGTCTAGGATCATTTCAGTTGGAAGAACGAAGCAGGATCCTTCTTGTCCTTGGTGAACGAATGGGAATCAGAACTGTCCCAACCCTACAGTGTAGTACATAACTAATCTCACTTGATATTTACAGTGCCAGGGCACTCGCAGGCTTCGGTTTTCAGCAATAACATACCAGAGTGGTTTGGAAGTCCGGCCAGAGAAAACCCAATCGATCTGAAGGCATCCGATGGAGGCGTCCTCGAATCAAGGATGGATCCACGGCTGAAACAAACACCGACGACCGAGAGAATCCACTGTCACACAGCCAGGCGAGAGCGAGCCCGATCAACCCGGAGGAACGGGCTATCTCGATCGATTCACCATGATTGATAGAATATTCCTGCCGCAAGGCTGTCATCCGGGGGCATTAAGGTTAAATTGGAAGAGTAATATCTCACAAGATGATCATCACCCCATCGCATCATTGTGGGGCCTCTGAGAGAAACGGCCTTGGATTTCGTGCATTCGACATCAGGTCTCACTCGCGGACCTCCAGAGACCGTCGGAGATCATTCCAGATCACCGACAGTTCCTCCAACATCATCCAGGTCGTGTGTGCACGAGCGAAAGGCCCCCGGGGCCACGTGAGCGGGTCCACCATGAGCGCCCGAATTGGTCGCAATCTCCTTTCGTCACACACCAGACCAACGGCGTCGAGCCCGGCACTTTCGCCGTATTGGTTTCCTGCCTCTTTCCGGCGCTGAGATTGCGTGGATATCGCGCCTATCCTGTTTCCGGCCTAACTCCCGGTCTCCGGGTTGGCGCTAGACGGATCGAGCACATACGCCCACGACCGACATGCAATTTGTCTACTTCCGTTGACCTTCCATTCCAACGCCTTGACACGCGCCTCTCGACACATTTCCCCCGAGTCATTGCCTGGGATCTCTGGCTTGGCTGGTGATCAGAGTTTCCGCAGGCGCGATTCTCTCCATCTCCCCGGCGCGTGTGATTGCCGCAACCGCCGACGGAGGAACCTTCAGTCGGTTGCGCGGACATACCCGTCGCCCATCATGCCGGCATTTCGCAGGTTCATTCTCGCGGCCGCCTGTCTCCTTGCTTTTATCTTCGTCATCCGCTCCAGACGATCGCCCGACATTCCCGGTGCACCCGGCTACAAACCCGTGCAGGAGATCTTCGAGGAAGAGCAGGAAGCACTCGCGCGGTCTCAGCGCAGGAAAACGAGCTCGCGCCAGCAAACCCCGATCGGTCCCTTGTCGGCGCCCTTACGCGATCGCCTGCGCTACCAATTCCCCTACCGCCTCGATGACCGGTTCCCCGCATATATCTGGCAGACATGGAAATATACCCCGGCATCGATGTACTTTGATGTCGACCTCCGCGATGCTGAGGCGAGCTGGACCACTCTAAATCCTTTGTTTGTGCACGAGGTGATTCCCGACAACACCCAGCGTCATCTGATTGAATATTTGTACGGATCGGTTCCGGATGTGTTCGAGGCCTATGACTCCTTACCACTGCCCGTCATGAAGGCGGATTTCTTCCGATACCTGGTACTCCTCGCGCGTGGCGGTGTCTATAGTGATATTGATACACAGGCGCTGAAGCCGGCGGGGTACTGGCTGCCTGACGAGCTGGACCGCTCCACCGTTGGATTCATTGTCGGCATTGAAGCTGATTCCGACCGCCCGGACTGGCACGACTGGTATTCGCGCCGCGTGCAGTTCTGCCAGTGGACTTTGGCCGCGAAGCCTGGCCATCCCATCCTCCGCGATATGGTCGCGTACATCACCGAGGAGACCCTGCGCATGAAGAAGGCCGGTATCCTCAAGGTGGGCAAGATGGATAAGACTATCATGGAATTTACCGGGCCTGGGGCTTGGACCGATGCTGTCTACCGATACTTCAACAATCCGGACTATTTCCACATTCAACCGGGTGATAAGAATATCACTTGGGAAGACTTCACTCATCAGACCACCCACCAGAAGGTCGGGGACGTTGTTGTTTTGCCCATCACTAGTTTCAGTCCGGGCATTTACCAGATGGATGCTGGTGATTTTGATGACCCCATGGCTTTTGTGAGACACAGCTTCAGCGGTGCGTTTCTGAATGTTCGAGAGATTCAAGGATTCTTTACTGACACGCATACACAGGATCATGGAAGACAGATCCATCCCTTTAAACCGATGCATGCATTCGCCGTGGTCGTGTGCCCATTGCTCCCAGCTATCGCATTCCTGGGCTCTTAATGATCGTTGCTCTACTCTTCCACTTCGTCCCACCAGCTCTACCAAGCGCTAGCGCTAGTCGTTACCCTTGGCTTCCCTATCGTCGGCGCCATGGGTGCGTCTCTCGCCTATTCGAGTTCCATCCCGGCTCGAGGATCTCGGTTCGCTATTACCATGTGACACGCATGGCCATGTTTCATGAATCCTGTACATATGATTCCCAGTTTTTTATTCCTTGTATACATCGTCTCTTCTTAAAGCGAGAGTTGATGAAGACCCGTTTGCTGTTCAATTCATTTAGAGATCCGTATGTTAGACCAATATCCCGGTCCGTACTTCGGAAAAGCGATTCTTCGAATCACTGCTAGTGTTTCTCTCAGACCGGTTTTAGTAGTGCATTTAGAGTTCATCGCTCAGGGGCGGCTTTCATTCGATGATTATACCAACAGTCGTGCCGACGGCGAGACGAAGAAGTAAAGCCACCATTGACACTGGCAAAAACCGATATGTCCGCAATCAAATATGTACTCGAAATTTTGCATGATAAAAACAACCCGGAAGAAAGCCCGGAAGGAAGCCCAACGCACTGGCTCAAAAGAGTACCGCGCCGATGAATTTGAAGTGCACTGCCTGCCTAGAAACGGCATAGACATGGGATGGAGTTTACGCCTGAATGATGTGCAGGCGGGATACAGGGAAGGAGAAAGACCTGAGACCGACGTGGAAGAAATGTCGGTGGTTACGCCATCTGGTCAGCTTGCCCATGGATGGACAGAAGATCCCTTGGGCCAGGGGAAGAGAGGGCATTGCGACGAAAAGAGAGCCCCGGGCTATCAGCGGAGGAACTGGAAGTTGCGGGATGAGAGAACGTCCAGGAGAAAGTTTTGCGGCCTTGGATAACATGGCATCGGGCTTCCAGGGCTCCCACGGTCTTCGTGCGCACCGCAGACACAACACGCATCAGCTAACGGAATGAGGGCATGTATGACTCTGGTGGTGCTAGATAAAGTGAGAGTGATGATATGGGAATCACGGCGAGAACCCATCATCTGTGCTGAAATGGATGGCTGTGAGAACAAAACGTGCTGATGCACCCTGATGGGTACGCACTTTAAAAGTCGCTGAAAAGAGGCTCGAATTTCTTCTTCAGTTCGTCGGTGTAGATGGCGATGTTCCTGTTGTCCGAGTCGGGGTATTCCTCAAAGTTGGTGGTATCGGCGGGATGTGAGAGTTTGGGGATGATCGGGCCCTTCACCCGGCGGTAAAACAGGTCGTCCCAGACGACATCTTGGAAAAATGGATGGGATTTCACTCGGGTGGAACCTCCGGAGATATACCCAAGTCGTTCTGATGGGTTTGTTTTGCAGAGCAGGGTGATGATATTCTGCGCGGCCGGGGGCATATTTGGTGGATAACGGATGTGTCCTTCGACGATCTGCTCGTAGATCCGCATTGGGTTTTGGTCCCAGAAAGGAGGCTGACCCACGAGGAACTCATAGATGAGAATTCCCAAAGCCCACCAGTCCACGGCCAGCCCATGACCACTGTTGTGAATGACCTCCGGGGCAAGATACTCGGGTGTACCACAGAGGGTGTAGGTTTCACGGTTGTCCACTTGCTTGGCAAAACCAAAGTCGACGAGTTTGATATGACCGTCAGCATCGAGGAGGATGTTCTCTGGCTTCATATCGCGGTACGCTATACCTAGGACATCGTGTAGATGTTCAATTGTCATGGTAATTTCGGCGGCATAGAACCGCGAAGTCTCTTCACTGAAGCGCCGTGCACGTCTAAGATACGTGAAGATCTCGCCTCCGGGGCAATAGTCCAACTGTAGTATTGTTAGTGGGCTGCATGGACCCGAAACAGGGAGACCGGTTCGGGCAACGTTACCAGCATGTATAAACTCTGCTCGTCTGAAAATGACGCAACGAGTGTGGTTATGAAGGGATGGTCATTAACGGCCGCAAGAGTCTTGCGCTCATTGCGCACATGCTCCACTTGCTTGAGCCTGATAACTGTCGCGCGGGAAGTGGCGAATATTAGCCGTCTATGCCCGGAAGCAGCCTCGACATAAGAGTGTGCTCACCATCCGCCTTGCGCAAAATCTTGAGCGCATAGACCGCGGACTTGTCGTCCTGATCCTTCAGCCTGGCAAGCCATACGCGCGCAAAGGTGCCTGTCAGACGATGACATGAAATTAGACCCGCACGCACACAAGATGTGGGCATCATGGAGATGCTCACCAGTGCCCAGTGTCTTGATCAATTTAAAATCATTGACCTGCAGGTTCCTTGAAGAAATACATAATTCTTTCTCCTCCTGACGGCCACTGACAATGAACGGATTTGCGGCTCGTAGTGGTTGACGAATGGCCTCTTTCAAATGTCGTTCCTTCTCATGGATTGTGTGGGCGCGCATCCTAATTCTCGACGTAGTAGAGGTACCTTGACTCTCATTCGAGACAGAGGGCTCGACGCTCCCGGACGCCATTGGAGCACGCAAGCGATATCTCCTGTCGTGACTGAGACTGTCCAAGGAGTGGGGGAGGAAAAAGTATGCCGCTCCGCTAGCGCGGCACTCGCATCGGCAACTCGGATGGGTCGGGTTGGGAGAGGGTTGAAGGATATCAGATCGAAAGCAGAAACATTTGCAGAAGGAATCCCCAGGAGTTCGGGGAGGGGCGTGAGCAGAGAGCGCGGGGCCGAATGTTGGAAAGGGGAGCAGGTCTGACGTATCTGATGGGGGCGGGGCTGGACGGGTAAAAAAGACTACGGTGATAACCCGGAACCATTCATTGAGCTGAACGCCATAGTCTTCCATCTCTATTTGCGAACAAGACCCCGTTATAGTACATCCCGAAAATAATACGGTTCCGAAGACAGCCAGGCCGGATCTCGATCCCCGAGATTCCCCGGAGTCGAATAGAACCTCCCAAAAGCCATCGAGGCTATCATGACATGTGGATGGGCGCCAATAAGCGACAGAGGCAGGAAACAGAACAAAGAAAAGCGCACTTAAGACTTCGAGTTTAGGATCAACCCAACGATCAGCCTGGAGAGAGTTAGCAGCGGTCTCGTGAAGATGCACTTCCGGTACTCCATACCCGTACAATCCCAGAACTTCCCCGAAAATCAAGATCAAAATCATGCCCACGTATACCCTCGATTGTTGCATGTATGCGCGAACGCCCTGTTACCGCGATTAGCAAGAGATGGTCGCGAAAAGCCCGAGGCCAGGCGTAAAATCATCGGCCATACCGCATCGCCCACAATCCCAATCGTATATCCAGCAGCCACTCCCGACAGACCAACTGATAGACCAGCCGCAAGATGCATAAATCCACTTTTCCCAAACGGTCAGTATTCCATGCGCAACAATAGCAACCACGACAGCTCGAGAGCTTCCGGCACATACGTGTACAAACTCATCGCAAACCCGGGATTCACGGCTTGTGCGATAAGGACTGCAATGACCAGGCCGTAGACTGCAATAATACCGGACATGACGACGGGGATTAAGGACTAGGGACGACTGCGTCAGTTATGCTGCCCAAAGCCGGCGGGCAATGTCCGTACCTTCATAATCAGATCCGACCGGAAGGTGCCCACACCGGCGATTCCAATACCCGACTTGGCTGTGCCATAAGCTGCTCCGGCCGCTGTTCAGTTGGTGTTAGCTGTGATTTCGATACTCATGGCCCGACTCATCGATCGGATTGAGCCACGTACCTCCGAAGATCATCTGCAGAGCGAGGGAGATTAGCATCCTATAACGCATCCATACCCACATCTCGGTCTGTACTCACTGCGGACGCGATGCCAGCCTAGTCGCAAAAAGTGTCGTTAGTATAGCACGACCAGCTTGAAGCTTGTGGCCAGGACTCACGAAGGAGAAGAAAGGCGCGAACTTGGGAGCGAGGTCATTGTCCGCCATGGTGAAAGGAAGTCGCGGGCCCAAAGCGAGTCAAAGATGAGAGAGGTGGGAGCTGGAAGAAGAGCGAGTTGAGTGATGTGAGACCGACTTGCTCCCTGTGTTGCAGAGGGTCACTTGGCCCGCCGTAGCGCATTACGCTTCCCCTCGGGGCCCATACCTTACCGTACGAGGATCATTCATACTGGAGCCTCCCGGTCTGCGGGCCGTGGTAATTCCCATACACGGACATACCGGACAGCCCGTCACTCTTCGTCCGCGTTCCTCATCTCCTGTTCCCCCCCTCAGGTCTATCACTGCATTTTCAACATTCACTCCCCCCCCACCCTCTTCCCTCCCCACATTCTTTCTCTCACTCCTCCTTTACCTTCGACCTGCTACCTCCATCCGGGAGGCATGCAGAGGGTATGAAATCGCAAGGAGCCCTGACTTTATTGCGCTCACGGCTCCTGGCGCTCTTCGGCCACTGATCTCGCCTCTCTTCCAAAGATTTATCCCCGGGGGAAGTAATGGCATATTGAGAGACCTAGTCTGCACAGAAACGACGCTTTTGATCCCTCACTTCTGTGTGGGAATTGTGACTTTCGTTCTTTCCGCTGCCCACCATCTTAAACAGACCTCTTGCAACGCCCTGAACGCTCTCTACGATCGACTCGGATACCCCGCCGCTTCTGCTCGATTCGCTTCCTTTATCTGACTCTTCGTCTCGTTTGCCTTTTCGCTGGTTGATTGGCTGGGTGAAACATGGCAGACTTGGGGGGCCAGCGGAACCGGAACTACCGGCCCTACGGTCATGCCGCGCCGACGCAGCGAGATGCGGCATACTCGGACATCTTTGGGGCAGCGCCTCCGCCGGGCCGCTCGCAGACGATGACCTCGCCAGTACCCCAGCTCTCTCAAGGTCGCGCCCATACCATGTCATCTCACGTGGCGCAGCCCCAATTTCAGAGGCCGCCGCCGCCGCCAACACGCCTTGTCTCCAACGGGTATGGACCACCGTCGACCGCCCCGCCGAATGGATACCCGCCCGCGCCTCCGAGTTCACAGTATCAAGCGTATAATCCGCCGGCGGTGGCTGCCGGTGCCCAGGGACCGCCACGACCGTACCCAGGCCGCCCTGTCTACCCTCGACCCCAACGCTTGGATTCTCGTCCCGGCCCGCAGCCCCAGTATCCAGACCCCCGAGACCTGAGTCGACCGATGCCTCCTCCTGCCATGAACGCGGATGCGACGAGATCGCGCTCAATGGCTAAGATCAATGCGCCATCCTATCCCATCCCACCCCCGCCGAGTAACTTCAACCACACCTCTGCAATTGCCTCTCGCCGCGAGCCATATCATGCCGGTGCCCCGACGATGACCCAATTGGGTCGGCCAGTGCCGGAGAGACACACCAACGAACGGGCCATGTCCATGACTACCTACGCCTCGGATCGAGATGCCCACATTATGGGGAGCGGCCGGGCCATCCCGCACAGGCGGCCACCCTCCGGTGGCCATGATCCAGCCGGACCACCTCGGTTTGATTCCATGACATCTAGTGTGGTTGATGGCTATAGCAAACCACGTCCACCCAGCGATGCTTCGACCCGATCTCGCACAATGTCGACGGCGTCAACGGCGGCTCCAGATCGTACAATGAGTGTTCAAAGTCAAGTCACACAAACTTCGACTGGTCAAACTACGCTAGTTGCCAGCAATTCACGCCGGAGCAAGGTCCCGGTGGTATACCCCGCTCTGCTTTCTCGCGTTGCGGACGTATTCCGGGAAAAGATCTCGCTAGGCGAGCGCCAAAAGAACGGTCTTTCCTACCAAAATGCCTTTTCCGGTTCCGATGCTGTGGACCTGATCGCCACAATCATTAGGACCAATGACCGCAATCTTGCCCTTCTTCTGGGTCGTGCATTGGATGCCCAGAAGTTCTTTCATGACGTGACTTATGACCATCGTCTTCGCGATGCTCCGGGTGAGGTCTATCAATTCAAGGAGACTTTGGGAGAGGATACCCCTGGCTCGGAGGTCGATGGAGTCTTCACGCTGCTGACTGAGTGCTACTCCCCTACCTGTAATCGAGACAGCCTCTGCTACTCCATCGCCTGTCCCCGTCGGTTAGAGCAACAGGCGCGGTTGAACCTCAAGCCTCAGCCCATCTTGAGAACTTCTGGCTCCAAGGGTAGCTTGCATATCGATGACGATGACGACAATGACAACCAAAAGCTCTGGATCAATATGGTTCCGAAGGAAATCTCCGAGGCCGTGGATGACCGCGAGAAGAAACGCCAAGAGATCATTTTTGAGATCATGTACACGGAACGTGATTTTGTCAAGGATCTGGAGTACCTGCGCGATTTCTGGATGCGCCCGTTGCGTGCCAACGGTACCACCAATACCTCCCCTATTCCTGAGCACCGGCGCGAGAAATTCATCCGCACGGTGTTTGGCAACTGCCTGGAGGTTCTGAAGGTTAATAGCGCGCTTTGCGAGGCGTTGAACACTCGCCAAAAGGAAAGTCATGTGGTGAAGACTGTTGGCGATATTTTTCTCCAACATGTCCCCCGTTTCGATCCCTTCATAAAGTATGGTGCCAACCAACTTTATGGAAAGTATGAGTTCGAGAAAGAGAAGTCTTCCAACCCTCAGTTTGCCAAATTCGTGGAGGATACGGAGCGGCTGAAGGAGTCCCGGAAGCTGGAACTGAATGGTTACCTTACCAAGCCCACAACCCGTCTTGCTCGATACCCTCTCCTTCTGGAATCGGTTTCCAAGCACACCGCCGATGACAATCCCGATAGGGAAGACATCACCAAGGCAGTGAAGCTCATCAAAAGTTTCTTGTCCCGTGTCAACACTGAGAGTGGAAAGGCGGAGAACCATTTCAATTTGGTGCAATTGAATGCGTCATTAAAATTCACCCCTGGCGATTATGTGGATTTGAAGCTCACTGAGGAAAACCGTCAAATGCTTACCAAGATGGCGTTCAAGAAAACTACTGCCGACAGTTCTGAAGTCACGGCATATCTCTTTGACCATGCAGTACTTCTTGTTCGCATCAAGATTGTGAATAAGCGGGAGGAATATCGGGTTTACAGAAAGCCAATTCCCCTCGAACTCCTCGTGATTGCTCAGATGGACGAGGTCATTCCACGACTTGGTATTGCAAAGAGGCCTTCTTCCAGTCTTTTATCCAACAAGACTGCTCCCAATCCGCCTCCTGCTAAGGACGGACAGCTGCCAATCACGTTCCGACATCTTGGAAAAGGAGGCTACGAGCAGACTCTGTATGCGACATCTCCAACGCAGCGGCGAAAGTTCATTGAAATGGTGGAGGAACAACAGCGCAAGCTCTGGGAACGCAACAGCAACTTTTACAACAAGACAATCCTCTCCGAGGGTTTCTTCTCCGCTATCAATCGTGTGAACTGTCTTGTGCCAGTCGGTAAGTCCAAATGAGCCCTGGCCACTGATCCTCCATCATTTTACTAAGAGTCCTTTAGATGGCGGTCGAAAACTGGTCTACGGAACGGACAGCGGCATTTATGTGTCTGAACGTTGGCCTAAGGAGAAGACAGCCAAGCCACGACGGGTTCTGGAGGCTAGCCAGGTCACGCAGATCGACACTTTGGAAGAATATCAGCTGATACTGGTCTTGCAAAATAAGACATTGACATCCTACCCCATTGAAGCTCTCGAGCTGGGAGAAGGCCAGAATAACATGGCCAAGCGACCAAAGAAGATCCAGGGGCATGCGAATTTCTTCAAGGCAGGCATTGGTCTTGGCCGACACCTCGTCTGTTCGGTGAAGACATCGGCTTTGTCGAGCACAATCAAGGTGTACGAGCCGATGGACAACCTGGCCAAGGGCAAGAAAAAGTCCGCTGTCAGCAAAATGTTCCAAAGTGGCCAGGATACCCTCAAGCCATTCAAGGAATACTATATCCCTGCGGAATCCTCCTCCATCCACTTCCTTCGCTCCACCTTGTGTGTTGGCTGTGCACGCGGCTTCGAGGTCGTCAGCTTGGAAACCACCGAGACGCAGTCTCTACTCGACCAGGCCGATACCTCTCTTGATTTCGTTGCACGCAAGGAGAATGTCAAGCCCATTCACATTGAACGAATGAATGGAGAGTTCCTTCTCAATTACAGTGACTTCTCTTTTTTCGTGAACCGCAATGGATGGCGGGCTCGTCCAGACTGGCGAATATCCTGGGAGGGAAATCCAAGCGCATTTGCGCTTTCTTATCCCTATATCCTGGCATTTGAGCCCAACTTCGTCGAGATCCGGCATGTTGAGACCAGTGAATTGATTCACATAATGACGGGGAAGAATATCCGCATGCTGCATTCTTCCACCCGAGAGGTATACCACCAACGCCCCCCTCGTCACTCACTTAACCTTGTGCTAACCCCCCTTTTCCAGATCATATATGCCTATGAAGATGAATCTGGCGAAGATGTCGTTGCCAGCCTGGACTTCTGGAGTAAGCCGCAGCAAGCTGTCGTATAGCGCTATTCTTTCGGTCTTTCTCGGACGGACACGGGTGTCTCCCCGCATTGCGCTGCTTGCGTTGTGGCACATCGACTGAGGGCTTTCAACTCCCCGCCAACGTACGCCAAGGGGTATCTCGTCAGAGCGAGTCCTCCTGTCACGCCGCTCACGAAACATCCGCTGTCAGGTCACCTCTCTTCCACTGTTTCCAACTGACCTGCATTCGATCTCGAAGTTCCCCTTCTCCATCTCGTTTTCTATTTGTGTACAATGGAGCGCAAAATACCACTTCTATGTGTGCGTCTTTTTCCCAGTCCTGGCCTCTTTCGATGCTGCTCTGTTTCACCTGCATCTTTCCCCCCACCATTGCCTTTTTTAAAATTTTATTGATCTTCGGACCATATTTTCTTTTTTTTCCCTTCTTGTTTTTCTTGATCCGCCGCATGGCCTGCGAAGTGATATGACCATGTTTATTCCTTTTTCTCAGCTTTTTCTTTTTGTACTGTTGACCTCGAGGTATCTTCATTTACTTCAATGTCATTGATGTGAAATGCTTTGATAGGATTCTGGTAGATACTTGATGTCATTGTTCGATTTTCCAGGTCGAGTATATTGCAGAATATGTTAAGGTCTTGACCGCATGCGTGCAATGTATAGTTGGTATATTTCCTACGTAAGGTCCCAATCCTCTAGGTTTGGTTTTAAGAAGGGAATGTGGAAGAGATATATTCATGGATTGTTCGATTGTCAAGTGTATGTTCCGCCTGACCCGGGAAAGCTTCCAAGGAACCTTGTGTCAATCTGTAGGTACCTTTCTGTTGACAAACCTTGGAAGCAGTCTCCGAGCCCTGGCCTAAATACCATCGGTACAAGTGCGCGACAGCACTCCCAAGTCTACAAAGATCCAAGAAATGCCAGGCAAGTGACAGGAGCCATGATACTTTTCTTCCTCATTTACTTACTGTAAAAGGACTAGGAAAACAGCAGAGAGAAAAGAATAAAAAACAAGACATGGACCACGACAAAACACAAAAGAGAAGAGGGAATCTTGCTGCGCTGCGGACTTTGGACAAGGTGCCAGGGATAAACATGGAACAGGTAAAACGGGTAGAACCGGAGGGGATCGGGGAGGGAGTGGACAGGGAATAAAAAACATGTATACAGAATGGCACTCCCCGGGTCAAAAGAAATGTGGAGGGTAAGATGAAAGGACCGTGCTTGTGTCTCAAGGGATCGAGCCGAGGGAGATCATGGACTCGGCTGAGATGGAAAGATGGTGGGATGCGACACAAGATAAAGGCTGAACACCGTGGCAGGGACTCGAGAGATTGCTCGCACGGCTTGGACTCCTGTTGATATGTGCTCTCTGCACCGTCGAGGAAGTGGGAGGATTGGTCCTTTCGTCGAAATCGGTGCGTTGCATTCTATGGTGGGATCTTGTCCATCTCCGCGGAGACATCAGGGAAAAAGGTGGAAGAAGAAAAAAAAGCTATTAACGTGAATAAACAGTCAATATTATCCCCATAAACAAAACCAACTTTGTGCCAGGAGGACCACAAAGTCGGCACAAACGGTATCACATTGCGAACCGGCGCCCCGCTGAATGAGCCGCATCGACGACAGGGTATATCTAGGCCTCTCCATTGGCTTCGCTGACGTTGCCCTGGCTGGCCTCGCGTGCCATACGAGCCTCGATCTCTCTGAGCTGACTCTCGCGAGCCAGCAGCTCCTGTCGCTTCTCGGCAATCTCGCGTTGCACCTTGAGTTCGATCTCGCGCAGCTTCTCCTCCTCGCGGCGGAGTTGCTCCTCCTTGAGACGGACGGACTGGGAGGCAAGGTCTTCGGGGTTCATGGTGGAATCTTGAGGGGCGCTTTGGAAGAAACCATATGTTAGCAGTCAATCCCATCTCAACAATCCATCGGAAAACATACGGAGCAGCACCGTCCACGCTCTTGCTGAGCTTCTCGGTACGGTAGTTTTCGTAGAGGAAGTCATGCGTGATCTCCTTCAGGTCGGCTAGATGACTGTGGAGGAGGGCGCTACGGATAGCCAAGAAGTCGGAGTGTCGGGGGTTCTCGACCTCGACCACACCCCATGGGTACTGTCGGGCACGCACTTTTCGGTTCTCGATCTCGACAAAGTCCTCGGAGCCCACAATGGCGAAGGGCATCAGACCGCGAAGCTCGGCGTTCTCCTCCACCGTGTCCTCGTCGTCCTCTTCGATGTCGTAGGGGAAGTTGTAGACGGGGATGCGGTAGTGTTCAATGTCCTCCATGATCAACTTCTTGGACTCGGCCAGTTCGGCGGGGGTGAGGGAGTCAGCTTTTCCAATGACGGGGATGACGTTGACACGCGGGGAGAGGCGCTTCATCAATTCAATGTCGAGTTCGCGGAGGCCGTGGCCGGTGGGGGTGATGAAGTACAGCAGCACGTGCACACGGTTGTCCCTGAAGCGGGGGTTACGCTTGATGCGGGACTCCTCTGCAAGAATATCATCGTATTGGCGTTCAAGGTAGCCGACGATTTCTCCAAAGCTGTGAGACGAGTTAGCGGGGGAGGGGTCTTGCCGACGGGGTTCGGGTAACGTGCCTGGCCTCGTTGTCAATCTGGTCACCGAAGCCGGGGGTATCGACAATGGTCAGGGAGATGCGGGTGCCTTCGTCATCGAGTTCAAGTTCTAAAAAGCCAAGAGAGATTAGCATTGATCGCCAGGCCCGCGCAGAAAAAAACAATGGACCTACCGACGGTAACGGGCTTGATGCGGACGCCCTCCTCGAGGTGAGCGTTGGCTGCATCATCCGCATCCTTGCCCTCCAGAACCTGCTTGCCACAGAGGGTGTTCACGAAGGTCGTGCGGCCTAAATTAAGCAATGGTCAGTGGACAATTGGTAGGACACATTCCAAGCGCCGTGGAGATACACACCAGTTCCGCTGGCACCGCAGACCATCAAACAGAACTGAATTCCCTTCTTGACATTCTTCTTGCGGCGCATCTTGATCTATGGAGAAAGAAGGGTTCAGTCAGCTCCGGGAGACATTTTTTTTTTTTGGAGTATGGGGCAGTGAGCCGGGAGAGGAAAAGGAGAACATACCGCGTTGAGGGCCGACGACATAGTGGGCTATGAAGGAAAGAAAGACAGGAACCAGAAGCAACGGAAAGGAATCCCAAAGCAAGGAATCAACGGAGAAGAGGGAAAGGGTGAAACTCTCCTGAAGTTCTGGATGGGGAGTAGGGGGGTGGGAGGGAAGACAGTTCGTGTTTCCCCCTTTCCCTCGTTGCGGGCCAATCACGGGACGCTGTGTTCTCCAGCTTTACTTCAATTTACAGATACTGGCACGGAAATGACATCTTTATGACCCCAATGGCTTGATTTTGAAAGAAACCAAAGCTGTATTCTCGCCTCCAAAATATCCATGATCAGCCACCCTACCCAGGTGCAATTTGCGCCCAGTAAGACGATGGTGAAGCAACAACTCAGGGGTTGCAGACGTGGTGGGTCGCTCCTGACCACCGGAGGATTAGGTAATACTGGTGCCTGAGGCGGTGGATCCTCCAAGCTCTCGAGCTTCGCCCGCATTTCTTATCGTCGATCAGCTGCCCGCAGCTCTGCTTCATCCCACCATGACGGCACGATGAATACACGCCGAGTCATCGATGAGTCCATCGGACCTGAGTCGCTATCAGCTGCCTTCAACCATGACAGCAGCTGCTTTTCGGTGGGCTTGGACACGGGGTTTTGTGGTAAGTTGTGGGGTTTGGAGAACACAGGAACCAAGGCTAAGTGACCATGCAGTGTTCAATGCCGACCCCTGTGAGTTAAAGGTGTCTAGAGGTAAGCATGCTTAGAGTCATATGTGGAATCCCGGTCACTAAGAACAGAGGTCAACTAGACTTCAATGCAGGCATCGGAGTCGTCGAGATGCTCGGCCAATCCAACTACTTGGCTATCGTGGGAGGTGGTCGCAACCCCAAATTCCCTCAAAATAAAGTATGATTAGTATATTTGAAGGGACGAGACAAGATGCTCACTTCCCGCATAGCTAGTCATCTGGGATGATGTCAAGCAGAAGCCCGCCATCACCCTGGAGTTCCGAACCTCGGTCTTACGAGTCCGTCTCTCCAAGTCAAGAATCGTTGTCGCTTTGTTGAACAGCATTCATGTCTTTGCTTTCTCGACACCCCCGAAGAAGCTGTCGGTCTTCGAGACCTCTGATAATCCACTGGGTCTAGCCTGCCTGGGCCAAAAGTTGCTGGCGTTTCCCGGTCGCTCTCCGGGACAAGTACAGCTCACCGAGCTAGAGACAGGGAACATCAGCATAATTCCGGCCCACGGGAGTCCTCTCCGAGCAATGGGAATGAGCCCGGATGGTGAGGTGCTAGCCACAGCAAGTGAAGCCGTGAGACACACCCCAGGCTATCTCTGCCATTTCATTGATTTAACATGGTGTCCCAGGGAACCTTGATCCGAGTTTTCTCTACGGCTAACTGTACGAAACTGGCGGAGCTGCGCCGTGGTGTTGATCATGCGGTGATATTCTCTCTCGCCTTCTCCCCGTCCAATAATATGCTAGCCGTCACGTCCGACAAGTCCACTCTCCATGTCTTTGACATACCCCACCCCCATAATATGGCACGTCGTAGCCAGTCCCCGGCATTCACACCGGACGATGGGACAAACCAGAAATGGGGATTCTTAGGCAAACTTCCCTTGTTGCCGCGAGTTTTCTCGGATGTGTACTCATTTGCTAGCGCGCATTTCGAGATTGGCGACGAGATATCCCTGGGATCAGCTTCGCCTCAGCCGGTCGGTTCATCCCTCGGTCGACCACCCAAAGGTGTCATTGGCTGGCTCGATGACCACACCATTCTGGTGATTGGATCTGGCAGAGACGGGCGTTGGGAAAGGTTTGTCCTTCGCGACGGTGGTGATGGAAAGCGATACTGCCTGCGAGATGGCTGGAAAAGATATCTCGGTGGCTGATGCGAAGAAGTACCAAACCCCATAGAGTACTTGATCGGTACATGGCACATTGTACCGGTGAAGGTGACTTCCGTGCCTCAAGCCAATCGTTTCCTCCATTCATGATAGAGCTGAAACGGCCTATCTGTACCCACATATGTCCATATTCCCATTGCGTAGTTTGCGACCCAATCCAAGTACAGCGATAGAAGCATAGCAATAACATCATTCGCACGTTTTTCAGTGGCGGCTCTCATATCTTCCTCGGTCACTATGATGCCCCCGCGATTCTGGCGAGCGGGATCGATCATACGAACGATCTCTTCGGGCCCGTTCAGACCGATGGTGGGACTTCTTTTCTCGGGCTGGAGAGCGATCACCCCGATGTCTGCGTTCGCGAGACCGCGAGCGATGTCGGCGATGATGGTGACTAGATCGTTCTCTGCTGTCACCGCGGCGCCGTGAGGACTTCTTCTCGCTGCTTTGGTACTTTTCAACTGCACGTGCGACTTCTTCCTTCTTCTCGTCGATGAGGAATTGTTTCATCGGATCTTCCTCATCATGGTTCTGGATCAGCTCCTGAAGTTCCCTCTCTTCCTTGAGCATGGGGCGTCTTTCCCGCGTTTCGGCGCTTCTGCGCCGTCGTTGTCGATCTCCATGCGCGTCATCTTTGCCCTCGTTGATCACAGCATCGCCCATGAGCTTCGCAACATTGTCATCCTCGTCCTCGTCGTCTCGTCGCTTATACCGGGTGTGGTCGACTCGCAGCATGCGTCCGAGAATGGTCGCACCGCCCATATTATCCACTGCGAGGTCCGTACTGCGTTGATCTTCGTATTTCAAGAACGCGAAGCCTCGGCTCTTGCCGGTCTCCTTGTCGCGGGCCAGGTTGATATGGACTGGTTCCCCGTACTGTGAAAAGATCGTAACAATATCGCCCTCGGACAGATCGAAGGGCAGCCCGCCAATGTAGATGTAGGCAGTATCGCGGTAGTCGGCGTGCCATGATGCCTCTGGGGGTCTGGATGGACGGGTTAGTCAAAGCACGAGGAACCAGAAATCGCAAGCTTGTCATCTGGAAACCACTTACACTGCATTTTCCAGCTCGCGCTTGTTGAGCGCCTGCACCTGGCGAATGGAATTCATGATGGAGTTGCAGGTGGTGCGGGAGGTGAAGCTCGACGAAAAAAGGGTCCCACCCGGAGCATCTGCGGAACCGTAAAATCATCTGTTTACTCACCTAAGCGCAACCCCCCTAGTCCCATCCTCCGTGACGTCGTTGCGTCTTGTCGCTCGTGGATACACTGCCGGGGCCCTTGGATTCGACTTAATTCCGCGCCTCGTGATCGAGCCGTTTGATCTTCGGATTTGCTCGCTTCTCGCTTGAATCCCCTGACCGCGCGCCTTCACCCTCCCCTCCACCCCCCGAAATCCGATTTGGAATTTGGACGCGCCCCTCGGCACTCGCGACGCTTTGAGGTGCTTGGAATGGTGCATGCCCAGTGAGGCATGGTGTGACTAGACCAGACGATGTCCTCGTCCAGTCTGAACCCCGGATCGAAAGCGCCCGGTGTCAACAGTCGACCGTCCAGCAAGGATGGCTCCAAGAAGAACATTTGGTCCTCGCTGCTAGACGGCGTCGCCAATGGAAAGCGACTGCCGGAAAAGAATCTTTTGATCCTAGGTTCGTTATTTGCCTACCCTGGCCGGGCATCTTCCACCAGCGGTACCTCAGTGCTAATGATTGGACTCGTAGGAGGAACCCCGGAAAGCCAAATTGAATTTCTCGAGACATTCTCCGCTGACACCTCGGAGGACCCTAGTTTGGTGTCTGACAAAAGGCACAGAGGAAAGACTCCACCCATTGCCAACCAGTTCGCCCTGGGATATACATATCGTGATGTGCTTGATGCCGACCAAGAAGGTACCGTCGACCCCGCTGACCCTGAAGTAATGGACATCATGCTAATCGAATTGAAAGATACGCTTGCGCGTGTCTCGGCCTACCTCCTGTCCGACCCTTCTCCGTCGTTCGCGCCGCTCCTCAAACCGCTTTTGACCCCTAACTCTATCCCGGAAACTCTCGTTGTCATTTTGATGGATTGGTCAGAACCGTGGACGTGGATTCGCAGACTACGAGAATGGGTTCGTTTCCTTCGCTCTGTACTCGTCTCGCTCGACGATAAAACCAAGATTGTGATGGAAGAGACCATGACAGAGTGGCGCGATCGCAAACGGGGCATGGATCCTAGTTCCGCGGCTGCAGGAAGCCTGCCAAACTCTGGCGGCCCCGTCACAATACCCTTGGGACCCGGCGAGTGGGACGAGGGGCTGGGTATTCCGATGTGTGTTGTCTGTCAGGGAGTATGTGAACACCGCTGGATTCAATGACACACGTGGTAGCTGACTAGTATACTCCCTTTACAGGCAGATAAGATCGAGAAACTGGAGAAAGACCATGGATGGAATGAGGAGCAATTCGATTTCATCCTCCAGTTCCTGAGGACTATCCTGCTAAAGCGTGAGGCACCACAATACTCGTCATTAACACTTGCCATCCATTGCTAACATATGTGTTAGACGGCGCATCGTTGATTTACACCACACCTTTCCTTGCCAACTCCCTGCAGAGTTTGGTCCACTCCTCGCTGGGTATACACTCCCTGCTGAAACGACAATCATTAAAGCATAATGTGATCGACCGTGACAAGATCCTCGTCCCTGCCAACTGGGACTCTTGGGGCAAGATTCGAATCATCCGGGAAGGCTTCAACATGGAAGAGATATCGACCGCGTGGTCAATTGAAATCCAGGACCCTCCCGAGCCTCTCACGAACGCTGACCCAGTGGAGGAGAGCGAAGACCCATCCGAAGACGGGTCAAGTGCCGTCAAGGTATTCGAACGGTCCATTGAAGATCCCAAGCGACACACGAGAAAGCCCCAGTCCAATGGGACCCAGCTGGAAATTGAGACTGTCGACGCCCAAACATTCTTTGGTCAACAGCTCGAGAAACTGGAGCAGCTCAAGGTTGAGGACGAGAAAGAGCGCGCGAGCCAGCCCGGTCCGCAGCTGGAGATGTCACCCATGGACGACGAGGGCCGCGTTAATGAGCATATCGGCCCTGTCCAGTTTAACATGGGAGGTATTCAGGTTGATGCGGACGATATGTTGAAAAAGCTGAGGGTCAGTACTCCCCCAGCCATTCCTGCGGCATCAGCTCTAACCTTCATACAGGACCGAGAAGCGAGTCGAACCCAAAGGAAAGAAGGTGCCCCCTCCACCCCAGGCGACGAGAAAGCACACAACCAAGCTTTGGCAAACTTCTTCGCCGGCCTTGTCAAGAAACCCGCAGGCAGTCCCCGCGGAAGTCCGTCTGCCTGAATCTGCTTCTCGTCTCCATTGACTGTAATTTAGTGCTCGCGGGGCGTACATATTGTGAGGTCAGGTTCCATTGGGTCTTGGTGGGGACCCGACTCTTTGATATAGGAAGGCTGAAGCAGATACGACAGCCTGTGCATAATTTCTGTTCCCAGGATGATTCCCATGGGCTTTTCTGCGGGGTGTTAGATAATGATACCAATATTCAACCATGTGTTTGGAACCCGGTCCAGCTTGATATGCTATGTATTCCTCAAATCGCATCTGTTGCCCTAGCTCTATCATCTTTTGCCACCGCTGCTAAATGGTTGCCACATCCCAAGTCCGATTGCCCCTGGGTGACACTTCCCCATGGCCGGACCACCATCTTGTAGCGACAAGTCCAAGCAAGACCATTCTCCGTTTATCCCACAGGTTACACCCAAGGTAGTTCACTGTTTTTTGGAAGTCATCTACGGGACACTCAGAGCCGGCACGGCGTAGTAACATAAACTCGCCTCTATTCCGCGCCGGAGAGTTCAAATGTATCACATCCTGCCTGCCAAAGTAAGCGCTGACATCGTCACCCCCGGGCTTCGGAGTCATCCATGTCGGTTGAACCATAGCCTCCGAGAACTGGATCTCGGTAAAGAAACCAGCCGGCTCGATAGTCATCTCGCCGGCCCATATCTCTGCGACCGGTCTCATCCCCAGCAGCTTCTGCCGTTGAGACCAACGCGGTCCAAAGTCGCGCCAGACATGATGGAACCTTGTCCAGTTTGTCTGATATCGAGCGTCAATTGGATGTGCCAGTAGGCGCACAACACGCGGTGCTCCTCTACCCATGAGGGGTGGCTCGCTTGGATCTTTGTTTGTCCATTCGCGACATGCATCGTCTATACGAGCAGCTGTGAGCTTCAGTCGGGTCTGCGTGGCTCAGTGCAGCTGCCATGCTTTTTGGAGGACGTGGTGAGCCAGAGATGGGGGCACAGATGCTAGTGGTATGTCAGCGCCGACTCCGTTGATGTAATAACGCAATAGCCGACGCAGTAAAATGCCGGAGGGGGTAATTGAATACATTTGATACCTGTTCGAATACATCGCTGAATGCTGTGGGGGGATTGTTGGATTGCTGAGTTGATGATGGGGGTGGGAAACATGTTGAATGCTTCGGATGGGAGGCCCGACATGTATATTGATGGAGCAGTAAACTCGGATTCAATATGATCTGACAAATCTGTATTCTTTCCAGCTCATCTCTGATTTTCTTTCAGCTATTCCTGCTTATTCTACATGAAGGTCTTGACGAAATCACCAGTTCTCCCATACAGCGCTAGGCACAACCTTTCGCATGATCTCCCAATGCTCCATCGCACCTCGGTCTTGGTACTTGTACAGTCTGCCAATTTCCTTCGCAACGAGGTAGCGTCTGCCGCCCTTGGGGATAGTGGCAAACAAGGAAGCATCAAGTTCCTGCTTGGGGACGAGATAGGACTCGCGGGACTTGCTGCGCAGGTAGTCCGCCGGTACAGGATCACGGAACTGAATCGGCTTGTTAGAGCTCTTCTTGCAGAAGAGGACCATGTTGGTAAAGTCAGGGTTCTCGTTGTCTTGAACGGGCGTTTCCTCGCGGAAGATGCGACAAGACGGGAACACAGCATGAATAGTGCGCACGACGAGACCGGTGGGGTAGAGCTTGACGTCTCCGGCGTAGTTCTAGAGCTTGAAATTAGAGAATTACCAGACGAAAATGTTGATTGGGGCGCTTACGATCGCGATGACACCATCCTCCGCGAGTAGCGAGCTCAGGCTCTTCAGGAATTCGATAGTAAAGAGCTCCGCGGGCTCAGAACCCCCGGTGAAAACATCGTGGACAATGTAGTCATACTGGGGAGATGGTGTGGTCTTCAGTGCGCGCTCCACGAATTTGGTGGCGTCCTCAATAGCGGCGACGTGCTTGGATGGGAGATTGAAGTATTTTGTGGCGAATTTGTGGACCACAGGATCGAGCTCAACAACCGTCGTATCGATGCCATGTTTAATCAATGCAGCGGGAGTAGTGCCGATACCAAGGCCACTGTGGATGGTTAGTTTCCACATCAAAACGGTAGGACGGATATACGGACATCACCAATGCCTTGCTATTGGCATCCACGCGAGACCCATGGTCCGGCTCGACTAGCCGAACAGCCTCAAGCATAGCAAAAATAGCATAGATGGGATCCTCCACTTCCGGTCGATAACCCGGTGCCGCCTTGGTCCACTGGCCGCCGAGAAGACTATGATCACATCGCATCACCCGGAATCCATCGTTCTGGTTCTCCAGAACCGAGATGTATCCTGTATAAGACTCCTGTCGCTCGAGAAGGGTGTAGCCCTCGCTCTTAATTGCGGAATTGACACCGCTGATACCCCCAAAGTGGACGTCGAAGGCAACGGTGAAAAGCAAGGACGGGATGGCGAAGATGAGCAGCTTGGAGGGAATCAACGCAGCGTAAAGTGCTGCAATAACAAACTGCAAACCTGCACGGGTGAAGATCACGGTAAACCCAATGGCGTAGGACAAGACCGCTCTGGCAAAGTGCTCGCCGATGGAATATATGACATATGACCCAAGAAGGGGCACATGCTCCACGGCCACATCACCCTGCGACTCGAGATGCAGCGCATATTGGATTTGCTTTCCGGCGACAGCCACAGTGAGCAGAACTAGCGGGTAGTATCCAAGCAACTCCGTGACGACAGGGCCCACTGGATTCCCCAGCTTGGAGCTCTGTTGCATCACAAAATACTGCAGAGTAGGGGTCCAAAAAGCCAGCACCGGGAGCCCAAAAGCAGCAAGGCGACCAATGCGCTTCTGAATTTGATCTTTCAGAAACCACCCAGCAGCTGCGAAGATGGCCACGCCATACCCGTGGAAGATGTGCGCGGGCAAGGAGCCGTACACGGGCGAGAGAACCAGGACCATCACCGGCGAGTAAAAGGCCAGTAAAATGAGCAGAGCTACACCGGATCCTAACCGGCGTGCATCAATCTGCTGAACATATTGCTCGAAAGACATGTTTTCGAGCTAATTGATCTCGGTGATGTGATCAATACACATGAATCAACCCCAGTGGCGCATCTGCAAAAAGTCGTTAACAAACCATTGACTCAACCACGGAAATAACCATCGCAGAGGTGAATCAACACCACGACAAGGAATCAAGACATACTCGTTCAGGTCGACGGCATCAATGGCAGGGAAGAAGAGCTCCGCGGTGGCAGAAATGACACTTTTGCCGCCCACTTCCGCGTTCCTGCAACTTCACCTCTCCACCTCGATGAAACGGCCAAGATGCCCCTGTTCCCCATGGATACCGGATTCCAGACTGACCAGGAGACCTCCGAGGACTTGCATCACCCCTCGGTCAAAGTCAAGAACCGTCGCAAGCGGTATCTCGACCTGCACCCCGAGTATTTCTCGGCGGAGCTTGAGCTCGCCGGTCCGCTTGCTCTTTCCTTGCTGCTCACCACTAGTTCTAGTGATGCGAGGTCACCGCAGAGATCGATTCTAAGCTAACCGGTATGGACCATATTTCTAGACCCGTTGCTGTACGATCGCTTGATTCGTCGATTCCAAACAACGCAGGAGAGAGAGGCACAAGGGCGCGCGAAGGGATTCTCGGGCGTCTTGCAGGCGGATCTATTGCGGTCCGAGGCCAAAGTAGATGCGCTTGCGCACCCAGATCCCAATGCGATGCTCAGCTACATGCGCGGTCCGAATGGTGAAATCCTGGCCGAAGACCGTGATGATATCCCCGCCAGCAAGGAAGATGGCGAGAAGCTATGGCAGTGGGAGATGGGGTTACGGTTTATGAGGGGTGACGATATGGACTTCGATTACAAGCTGGTCGATGAGGATGACCAGTACGATGACCTGTCCGAGCAACAAGAAAGATACTTTGACGACGAGGAGCCGGAGTGGGTGGTTGATGATTCCCGTGGAGAAGATGCCCGAGCGAGGCTTCAGGGTGAAACCGGCATTCAGGATTTCTGAGATTCTGAAGATTATGCCACCTTGAGCGGGCGATCGCACACACCTCGGGATTCAGCGCGAGCTTGTTTGTTGAATCGGCTTCTGTTTCACAGCATGAAGGCAGTGCATGTGGCGAGTCCTGTGGCGTACAGAGCACTCCTTACCCAGAGTTGAGTCTGGCAAATCCCTGGAGTACTTTGTCGTCGGTCAAAAACTCCTGATTTGGAATCGATCTGAAGGGACGACCACACCCTGCACTGGTCAGTTGGGATCGAATAGCCCAATTCTATCTTTGAATGTTCTAGTATCAAGTGTGGGTGGCGCAAAGAGAGCTCTAACGAATAATGGACCGAAAATCGCATTTTGGGAGTATTCAAGAAAATAAATCATACAGTTAATCGGTTTCTGAAACAATCATATTTCCTCATGATTATATTGTCTACTTCCGTCAATCCTCCCCACGGCATTTGTCTGATCCACATCGGCAAGCAGTCCCTCTATTATTGGAATAATTATCCCCATAATCAGCCGGCTCGACAAACCCCCCCCTCAGAAATCAATCGACAACCGCAGGGATCACGAATTCTGCACAGATTACAAGTTCTCACTCAAGGGCATGACTTCGTGAGATTAACCGAGTTCCATTCACACTTCTCACACCAATTTATGACATTAATATCGAAAACAACCTCCACCGTACAATCCAATTTACCATGAAAAAGAGGGTGGAGATTCCACCATTCAAGTCCGGTCAAGGTAGCTCGGAAGGCGATCCTCGGTCTCGATGTAAACCGACGGTCGAGCTATAACAATCCGTGAAGCCCATGAGGCCCTTGTCGCAACAAAAGTAACCATCTTGCGACCAAAGACTCCATGTGGAATTGGCGCTGGACGCCGTCGGACTTCACCCCGGTGGGCAGCCTCTTTTCACCATCCAAACATTGATATTGCTGGTGAATGGCCCAGCCGGCTCGAGCTTCCCCAGACATTTTGAATTTGTCAATGACCAAAGGGGATAGAAAGCTGACCGATTCCCTTGAGTTATCAGAGTCCTCGGACGCCGGGTGGTAAAGGGAAAGAAGCGTGTCTGCGCGGGGTGAGGGTCTACATAGCCATTATTGCGCGAGCCTTGTTTTCACAAACCGCGGCTCTAGTTTTGGTAATCGTCGGTGATTAATGCACCTCGATGCATGTGCACTAAATAGGAAAGAGACTTGTATGCCTTGCCATAACCACACAGGATTTCAGGGACAGCCATTCCCGAAGCTCCACCAAGTTGATGCATTGTTTTTTCTTCAGTAAGAGATAACACCCAAAGCTCTTATAATGATCTGGTAAGTTGAAAAGAAAAGAAAAGAACTGACCTCGGGAAACAGAAACAAGGAATATAGGAAGCTCTCTATTATAATGTTATTTATGACTCCGGTTTTCGCTTGTCTTGATTGTGTTTTATATAGCTAGCACCCGTAGACATGGCATAAAGTGACCTTCTGGCCAAGGACTTGCAAAACACTGGATTTGGAAGAGATTTATCCATGAATGACAACAATATTTGCTAAACGAGCTTTTTCAGTACCCCAAAACTACTTTATTATACTTACTCTAAATAAATGAAATACCTATAAGCAATAACCGAAAAGCAATCAATTAACCTTGGAAAGTCGATATATAAATCTAGAATCCAGCTCACACCGTGCAGGCTCTCGATATATTTTAGGTACCGATGCAAGTGCTGGCCAGTTCTATGTTCCTTTCCTAGAGACAGTATTTCCTGGAATTTGTTATATTTTATAATGTATAACCTCTATGTAATACCAGATGTAGCCGGTGAGATTCTTGGGCACTATGCAGATGTTTAAGGCAAGAGCGGGAGCGATGCTTGGCGTCATGTGGCGGGGAAGCTCCCATCTCATGCTCCCGCCATCAACTACGCCCGTCGGGATGTTTGCCCTTTGATTCCGCTGGCCAAACATCCCTTGCAAATATCATCATGGCGGCTGAACCCACGGAGGAAGCGATCACGAACTTCGTGAGCTTCACCAGTACCACCCGTGAGCAGGCCATCAACTTTCTCAAGGTTAGACAGACGCGCCTGCAATCGTCTTTACATCAAGTCAACCCCGCTCATGAACCTCTATATATAATAGGCCAACAATCTCGACTCTCAGAAAGCTATCAACGCGTATTTTGAAGATCCGACCGGCCCTCAGAAGGTGATTCCTAGCACCCGAAAGACCGTAGGACCACTAGCTGATAGATCTTCTCCAAAACAGATAAACCAAAGTGGTACGCCGTGTACGACTGGTTGATATTATCAATCACGCCTAAGTCACTGACATACTCCCAGCCTTCGGATTCGGCCAGCAAGACAATGTGCCCCGAGTGCCAGCGACGGCGCCGCCCTCCCGTCCCCCCTCCCGCGTCAACATGCATGATAAGACCCAGGGCATTGGAGACGATAAATCGACGGGACAGCCTGGTAAGAGCACCACGGCCGAGAAGCCCTCGCTAGGCGGATGGGAAGGAGATGCTGAACCGTGGGCGAAAGCAACATCCGCTCCTGGGCAGGGTCTCAGCCTTGCAGAACGAGAGGAGCAGGAGCTTCAGCAGGCAGTGGCGATGTCTCTCAATCAAGATATGGGACAACAGGAGACTGGAGTGACAACGACGATACCAGCGGCGACCACCAGCGAAACCCAATTTGGTAAAGCAACGCGCGATAATTACGAGGAATGCGACTGGGCAATGACGCTTTTCAATACTTCGTCACAAGAAGTTGTGGTTAGCCCCGACCCCGAAGATCGCAAGAGAGTGGACGACGAACCAGCCTTTATTCGCCCCACGCAAGACAACCTCTATCTGGGTGGATTCCTTACTATCCTTCATGAAATCCCCCTTGCTCGCGAGGCACTCTTACTCAGAAATAAATTACTCTACGACTATGGCCACGACGGGCAATGGTGGAACGGCCAACCGATCAACCTGCCCAAGATTGTGACTGTGGGTGAGAACATGGACGAAGATAATGACTGGGACGAGATAATTCACGAAACACAACGGATCATGGCCTTTCTGGACTCGACAGACCGTGCCTTTGGAAGCAGTGATGCTCTTGCTAATCTCAAATCCATCACCTCCAACGCATCCGACTCGGAAGAAGTTGTCACTCGGTTACTGGAGAAGTGGCATGCTGCAGCAATTCGTGCCGAGCCCGAGAACCCACTGGCAACAGCTTTTATGTCTCAAGCCTACAAAACATCTCCATTTGATGAGGGCGATGAGCCGCTCTCCAAAGACCTGTTCCTTTTCTCGCCCGGCCTTGAGCATGACCAAGAGCAAACTCTCTATGACGTCCTGGACACGGCCATCTGGAGTGACACCCCGGGAGATAAGCTCGATGATGTCTGGCTTGAACATGTCGGAGAAATCATTGTCATGAAGCTTGACTCCTTCAACAACAGGCCCTCGGTGGGTGTGAAAGTGCCCACCGTGTTTTACCCCGATCGCTACATGAGTAGCTGCCGGGAAATCTCGCAGGATTTTCGCGCCAAGAGACTTCAAGTACAGGAGGAATTGACGAAAGTTGAAGAGCTGATCAAAAAACATACCCAGCCCAAGATCCAGCGAGGCAATCTCACGCGGAGGGAGGTTGTTGAGAAAACAATCGAGTCCGTTCCAGTGGCACTCCAGACAGCCATTCGGGGAAAGTCCAAGGATATCAGCGCTGAAAAGGCTCAGGAGCTGACGGAGTCCATGACGCGCAAGCTGAGAGCCCTTTCCAATCGCATAGGAGCTATACTCGAAGGTAAGTTATGATAACAAGCTCAGATCCCAATATCCGCGCTAATGAAAACCAATAGGGTTGGAACGCCAAAAGCAGCAGATTACCGAGTCACTGCGTGGCTTCTCTACCATGCTCACCGAGCCCTCGCAGTCTCCCAGCGAACCTCCGATGCACCGATACACTTTGCGAGGCGTGTGCACAAAGCCTCATGTGACCTATGTTCTGAAGCAAAACACAGCTCATTGCGAGAGTGGTGAAGGATCCTCAAATGCAGAGAAGGATGGCGAGTATCAGTGGTGGCGGATCAGCTTTTCTGCCGAGGATGGAAAAGCCCGTCAGGCCGCGAAGGAAGCCCAAGACAAAAAAGCAACAGCGCACAAGGGCGATGTTGTCGGCTATACCGCAACAAAAGTGAGGGAGGATGAGGTGCTGCAAGCAGCCCATGACGAGTGGTGGTCGGTTCTGCTTGTCTACGGCAGTGACAGTGCAATGAAAGCGCAGGTCGACGTTGCGCCTCCGAAACTTCAGGTAGGATGACCGGTTCCTGATACTGCTGGTGTTGGCTCACGCTATGATAGGGATTTGTAAAGAAAGACAACAAGGCATTCGCCGTCGAATGCAGACAAAGTGCCACCGAGAAAGAAGAACAGCAATCTTCAAGAGCGGGCCAGCAGGATTCACCGCCCGGCAACGAAGCTTCCGCCGAGCAAGTTTCTGGGCAGGAGATGCAGGAGAAGCCCGGGTCAGCACTGCTCGGTGCAAATACAAGGAGGATATCCAAGGCTGACTCCTGGGCGGAAAGTGAGGTTGAGCTGGACCACGTTGAGCATGCAAAGCCAACTTAGGAGCTCATGAATCGGTACGAATGATGAGTTAATGAGAATAGAGAGCATGAATCATAAACCCTCAACATATCCATTGATTGCATAGAACAAGTATGGATTCTTAGTAGGCGTCGATAAGATTGTCCCCACATTTGCCGTGTTTGCACATCCGGAGCTGTTGACCCTTTCGATTCACCACGTTGGAATCGCCGCCAACAACCATTGCTTTGCATAATGACGATCGAAAGCGATGCCGTCGCCGGAGCCACCATTGAGCTATTGGAGGCGCGCTTGCGCCGCCTCACCTACCTGCTAGGGGGCGCAACGGACTGGACGGGGGTCCCAACCACGCCCGAAAAGCCCGGCTCCCTCGACGAAACAGTTTCACGCCGACTCGCCCGCCTCGAGCGAGAGCTGGGAGCTTTGAGTCGCAGTGTGCCCGCTGTGCGGGATGTGATCCAGCTCCGTATGTACCTTTCCATGCCCCTACGATGAAGTCCGCTTCGTTACCTCTCTGACATACCAATCTTCTAGACGATCGCTTCCCAGACCTCTTCCAAAACACCCCGCCGCACGAAATCCCCGAAGGCCTCTCGACTCGCACCCTCGCCTCCATGGTCCTCTCCTACGCCGCCGCGTTCCCCGAAACCGCGTCCCGACTCACCTCGCTCCAGGACTTGCCGGTCCCGGACCCGGAGAGCTCAGCCAAGCTGATTGAATTACAGCCGCAGTTGAATCGACTTGCCAAGACGCAGAGCGAACAAGCGGCGACTGTCTCCGAGTTGCGCGTTCGCACGGCACGAGTGTTGCAGCGGTGGTACGAGGTCGGGATTGTAGGCAACGGGGAGTGCTGGGCTGAATGGGAGGGTCGACTGGAGGACGTGGAGCGGGAGGTACGGCGCCGAGAGGTGGTGAAGCATCGACGGGAGAATGAGATTTGATCGATTTTGGTTTTGGGTTGCGTGCTTCTGATGATATCCTACTTGGCTTGGCGTACGGGGCTGATATCGCGTGGACTCGTGTGATGGAAGTTGGTATGCGACAATCTATCAATCTACATTCCGGATGATTTCATCCCCGCGGGGTGTGAGGATTGATCGGAGAGTCAATACCGTCTGCCTGGTCTCTTCAGGCAGCGCCATCGTCGGGCTGCACGATCTGTTTGGGATCTCTTGCCTTTGTTTACGATCTGTATCTACGAAGTACACGTAGAACACGTGTTCTGTCTTTTTCTTCATTCCCTCGTGGGATCAACGAGAATGTTTCGATCTACCCCGGATTCTTAGATGAAAGTAATTCCACCGATCTTGGGCTGGTTTGTTGTGACCAACAACAGACCTGGAAAGCCGGAAAGCCTTGCGTTGAAACATGGCCCATTCGCCTGTGCACGGCGCAGCCGCAGCCTCGAGGCCCAAGTGGAGTCGAGAGCGACAGTACGATCCGATCGAGTCGACTCGGTGGGGCCACAATGGAGGGGAATGGATGAAGAGAGATGGAATGGAAATGGAAATACATGGTAGCGATACAGAGTATGGAGTCTTATTTACAGAGTATCCCATCTCATTCTACGGAGTACTCCGTATGTACTCGAGTGATGGGCGTGTCCTTGAAAGGAAGCGGAGCCGCGGGCAGAGATTTTGCGATATTTATAGATTGTGAGTTTGGGGGAACAAAACACGAGTTCAATACGGAGCAATTATTCACTCTCGACAAATCTGACTCCGACACCATCTCTTTTACTGCCACAGACTCTTCACGTTGGACAGTCCGAGTCCTTGTGTCTCCAGCCTCATTTCCCGGATTCCACCGGGGTCTCGATTCCGGTCTCGCCAGGGGCGCCGCGTCTTGGGCTCCACCCGCCCTCCTTTTCCCTCTTCCTCTCTCTCCTCCCCCATCGTATCCTCGACTGCTCTGCCGCCATTCTTTTCTTCAGCCTGGTGCTGTCGCTTCCCCGTCCTTCTTTTCTTTCCCGACTCCTAAACGCCTCCGGTCTCAGGTACGACCCTCCCCCCTCCCCCCAATCCACTCTCACAACGCCCCGATGAAATGTCATCTACTACTCACGGCCCACCCCGATTCTTGAGACATCCATCGAGAGTCCAGGCCATTTCATCCTTGCTTCGACGGGCTCCGTCAACATCGACCAGACGCGACCGACATGAACACACCAAGGCTGACCTGGCGCATTTAGTTTTGTCTCCACTTTTGCATCGCACGTCGATTCTGAGATCCCGGAGCGTCTTTCCATTGCACCCCATTCATTCATATATACCAGCCTGCACCGACTGCCGATACGCGGGACACCCCGTGCGCGGCGAGCGATCCAAGACGACACTTCTCGCATCCCTTCATTTTAGCCCCCATCCGCCCCATCGCTTAACACGAGGCCCATCGACTACACACCATGGCCAAGTTTCGCCCCAGTAACATCCTCGGCGACCCGTTCGCGCTGGCCACCCTCTCCATCTCCATTCTGGCATGGCTCATCGCTTTCATCTCGTCCATCTTTGCCGGTGTTCAAACGACCAACTACCCCACCTACTCATGGTTCGCCAATGCCTACATGTTCTGTATGATTATTGGGTTGGCTCTTGCATTTGGAACCGACACCTGCAATGTCTATGGCGTTGCCATTGTGGGATATCTCGGCTGCGGTCTGGTCCTGACCTCCCTTGGGGCCAACAATCTGGTCTACCGGTCGAAGGGCTCCGAGCAGGCGGCTGGAGCTGGCTTCATCCTGCTCTCCATGGTTAATGTCATTTGGATCTTCTACTTTGGTTCCACGCCACAGGCCTCGCACCGCGGATTCATCGATTCCTTTGCCCTGAACAAGGAACAGCCCGGCTCCTACCGCGGCAGCCGCCCCATGTCCAGCGCGTTCGGTGCCCGCCCGGAGACCATGGCGACCGGTGCCACCCCCAGATGTACACCTCGGCCCAGCTCAATGGCTTTGAGACTTCAACCCCCCTGTCTGGGTACCCCGGCGGCCCTCCCGGTGCCGAGCGCAACTCAACGCAGCCTCGCTTTGGAACCACCAGCACCAGCCCGGCACCGGCCGCGGCGGTCAACAACACCGGTGCTGGCCAGGACGTTGGCGAGGTGCCCCATCCCACCGAATACCCGTATCGCGCCAAGGCCATCTACTCGTACGACGCCAACCCCGAAGACGCCAACGAGATTAGTTTCGCCAAGCACGAGATCCTTGAAGTATCCGATGTTAGTGGCCGATGGTGGCAGGCTCGGAAATCAAGCGGAGAGACCGGCATCGCACCCTCGAACTACCTGATCCTGTTGTGATCGACTCGGTGATGCTCTTGATCCTCCTGATTTTCTGCCCTTTCCTGTCGCAAAATCTGCCCTCTTTGATACCCTTCAGATCTTTCTCTCAACATGTGTGTATTTTTTTTCCCCTGGTTCCCTCTTAACGTGATGTCTTGATGGCCTCTGCTCTTCCATTTATACGCAATCTCTCCCATCTTCTCTCTTTTCTCCGACAATGCGTCTCCTTCGTCTGGTTTGGTTATATCTATTGGCGGGGGTTTCCCGCTTCCTTATCTCTTTGTCTTTTTGTGTCATGCGTTCAGGTATTCCTTCAATCTTCTGGATCGGCAAGTTCAAGGGTTGGCCTGGGACTGTTTCCTCGGTCCCGAGAGCCTGGTTTGCACGTCCTGTATGAAAAGTCTCAGGTGGTTGGATCTGCATGTTTGTCACAAGGAGCTGAGTCGGCATGATCGATGTCGTACGAGCACATTGACGCCGGCCATGAATGCAATCTGATACTTCTGGACCCGCTCATCATGGACATCGTTCGATTAAATCGAGCTTGCTATGGATGCCATGACACGTAGACTTGGTGACTTCAGCCTTTCTTGGAGTTCCAACCACGATAGACCTAGTAAACCTTACCCAGTAGAACATGTCAGGTTCACCTCCCAAACGGTTTATACTGCCCACCTGGCAGGTGAGCTATTGATAATTGATGCTCGTCGAGGATAGAACTTGTTCTATGGCAGGTAAAAGAGACCTTGAACTCCATCTTAATGTTGACACGATTATCCATGCACGTCGATACATCCCCCGGTACCATGCCTACTTTAGTTGACATGGGAAGCATGGACGTCAGCACCAGACTCGACAGAGATCCATTTTCCAAGCATGACTGAGAAATGTTACCCCGGACACTCGAGAAGATTTCTGGTAGAGAAGCAAAACTATTCAATAATACCCAGGCCGTGCTGATTCGAAGTACGTGTTGATCCATTCCTTGTATATCCCACCCCCTGTCACAGGACGAGGTACTCCGTAGACTGAAATAGAAATCCCAAATAGAACTGGGCCTTGCAAAGCCCCGTGTTTCGGCCGTAGCGTCAACTTAACCCAACGGAAGACCCGCAAATTCTCCCCAATGCAGCCTGACCACTGTTGTTTTCTTTCCTGGAGCTGAAAGTAGCCGGTGACCGCTACTGCAAGCTAGACAAAGCACCAGCCCCATTTGGGACAACAGTGCCGCACCTCGTCACTTTGACAACCTCCTCACCGAGATGCATCCAGGCTGAAAAGACCCCCCACTACAGAAAGAATGCCGGAGAGACGTCTATCCCGTTTGCTCAAGGCAAAGCTGTTGCGGCGATCATCAACATCCGCGGTTCCAAAAGCGGGCAACGGGGCGGATCCGCGTGTCCACCCAACTTCAACCTCCGGTCCATCTGGCGCTGCCCGCTTGTTCGACTCCGCCAGCGAAAAGTCCCCGTACAGCGTCGTCTCGTCTGCCGTCCACCCGTCCGACGAGATTGACCCCGACCCCAACCACCGTGAGGGAGACCAGATCAAGCCCACGAGGGAACCGGCCCCGTTCGCTGCGCCGCAACCCGAGCAGCTTCACCTTTGCCACGCGCCAGAGGAACGTCCTCCCACCCCACCCGTCGCGTTCACCTCCTCGCCACTACACACGCCTACCTCGGACGACCCCCCTTCCTCCTTCGAGTCCCCGCTCGCAACACCTCAGCATTCCGACGACACCTTCAACTCGGCTCCGTTCAAAGTCCGAGGATCGAGCCCGGGCGAGCGTCAATTGACCCCCACTTTGGATACTGTCGTCGAGCCATCCCCAGAACACACACGCCCGGTCTCGGGTTTCTTCCCTCCACCTTCCAGTAAGCGACCGAGTCTTGCGGTCCGCCGACAGTCTCTCCTGCCCCCGTCACACCAGCACTTGATTCGCGGGTTGCTGGACCAAAGTCTCTTTACTCCGACCGAGAGCAGCCGTGCGCCCGGAACTGCAGAGATGGTTCATCGTCGGGTTTGGGTCAAACGACCAGGTGGCTCCGCCACCCTGGTACCATATCTGGAGGATGCCGTGGTGGATGAGCTCCGCGACCAGGTCATCATGAAATATGCCAACTCGCTCGGGAAGACATTTGATTCCCCGGATATCGTGATCAGGATTCCAGCGCGAGAGGGCTCGAATCGACAATCTATGCAGGAGCGCCTCTTGAGCCCAGAGGAGCTCTTGTCTTCGGTTCTCGACGCGTACTTCCCGGGAGGACAGGCCATCGAGGAAGCTCTTGTGATTGATGCGCCGACCCGTCGTACCCCGAAGCCATCGCCGCGTCCCGGCTACCACCATCACCATCCCGAACCCGGTGAGCATGGGGATTACTTCCCTCTGATGCCCACCAACCCGAAGGTTCCCACGCCACCTGCACATTCATCGAGCTCGGGAGGAACGAATGCAATGTCCATCGTGTCGAGTGGGGTGCCCCCTCCCTTGCCCTCTCCCGGGAATCGCAGCCTGCGACATCCCCGGAGGCCCGCATTTAACAGACACACCACGGGTTCGCCGACATTACTTGGCCAGGCGCCCACCACAGCAGGTAAGCAGACATCCATCCGGTCGAGATCGATGATCGCTGACGTTGCGCAGAACCCGTACTCTCCCCCCATTCCCAAGCTCCGCCTGCACAGAACGTACCAACGCCTCCGGCACCGGTCCCCGATTCCCCGCAAACCAAGAGTCATACACCACCAGCAACGATCACCTCGCCGCGGTCTCTACGCAAACCGAAGGGGGCGGTATCGCCGGGTGCTGTGTTTGGCGGATTGATCGACGGCACGGTGCCACCGATTAACGTCCTCATCGTCGAGGACAACATTATCAACCAAAAATTGCTGGAGGCGTTCATGAAGCGCCTGAGTGTGCGATGGAAGTGCGCGGCCAATGGCGAGGAAGCGGTGCGGAAATGGCGACAAGGTGGGTTTCACTTGGTTTTGATGGACATTCAGCTGCCCGTGATGAACGGCCTGGATGCCACCAAAGAGATTCGCCGACTTGAACGGTTAAATGGAATTGGAGTGTTCTCCAAAACCGCGTCTGGCCGCTCGAGTGCTTCCAACACGGCTTCATCTCCACCGGAGAAGCGACCAAACCTCCACCGCTCCGTTAGTGAGGAAGATACCCTGGGGGACCTGTCGCTTTTCCGGAGCCCGGTGATTATCGTTGCTTTGACGGCCAGCAGCTTGCAGAGTGATCGACACGAGGCATTAGCTGCTGGCTGCAATGATTTCCTGACAAAGGTATGGATCTGATGTCGCTGCTTTCATTTGTTCCTCCCGCTAACCTTGTCCCAATAGCCCGTGGGTTTCCCCTGGCTCGAACAGAAGGTCACCGAGTGGGGATGCATGCAAGCACTCATCGACTTTGATGGGTGGCGGAAGTGGCGTGGATTCCAGGATTCACCTCGCTCCTCGTCGCCCGGTGCCGATAGTGCAGCTAGTCCCATGCAGATGGGCAGTCACCCGGACTCGGCCCCATTGGCAGACCCTGCATCGCCCTCGGTAGCTCGTACTTCCTCGAAAGGCAAAAGCATTCGTATTAAACGACCCCATTTGCACAGCGCTGCACAGGCCATGCGCGAGAATTCATGGCAGAGTGAGAGCGGTGCCGATACGGCAGGCTCGGTGAGCCCCCAGGAAACGCCAAAGCCTGCGCCTGGATTGGCAGATGGTACTTCGCCTTCAAGATGAGAGCACTTGGCTTTGACCATCTTCCGATTGGGATCGGCCAATACCTGATGGCCGTTTCCACCTATTTTCCCATATGTCTCGACTTGTGTCTTCACCATTGGATACCCCTATCGCAACGAATTTTGTCCATTCAAGCTTTGGAAGCTTTTCTTTGATATTTCCCTGGCATATCCGACGAGGGTGATATTTTGCATGACTTTCTGGATCGTGGCGTCTGCCCGCTTGAACTTTTGGTTCTCCCGTTTCATTTAATGCCCTCTATGGTTGGATATACTCACGTACACGATGGAGATATTGCATACCTTGATTCCCACTGGACCCTGTTCCTCTGTTCATTTTCAGCGAGTCCTTTGATACCGCGTTGGGTGGTATAGCTGCAAAATTGATCTTACGCTGTAGTGGAAATATACAAGACCAACTCGGATTCAACTAAGCAAAGATATCGATGAGAGTGATGGCATTATGCTTCTTAACAGTCTATCCAGACAAGCTTTGTGGCTGACACCAGCTTCCACTCCAATGCTCCCCAGCAGTCTTCCTATAACCTTGTCCTTTGAAAATAGATACGCATAGACTGCCGTCTGCCTGACGGATAAAGTTGAGCGAAAGTGGAGCAGATAGAATATCCACCGCATCAAGCTTGACCTGCCGCTAATTACTCTTGTCGAGGTATTCCAAGGTTATCCATGCTTGGCCAGTTGAAACGAGAGAATTCTTCCCCACAAACACATACAAAATCCAGGAATTACGACATTTCCGACAACGAATGAGTTGCGGCTATTGGTCTTCACTCTCTTCCACCAGTCCAGCACTTTCTCCATTCGGTATCACCACGCGCCTGCAGGTGAGATTCCTGAAGGACGACGGTGGAAAACTCCCGGAGCTCAGCCCTGATTGGACTCGTCAATACGATGAGAAGCCCCGCTCCAAGCCCCTGAACAGGGTCCATTTTGGGGCCAAAAAGACCCAGGATTCCCTCAGAACTGCAGGTGAAGCCCCAATCCTCGGCAACGTTCGATGAATATGCCCAATCCCCGGCCATGACCGAGGCCCACATTCATAGCCCCGTGCTATTCTCGACCTTATCCAAAGTTACTTAGCCATCGCGAGATCAGCGCGCTGCATGATTCCAGCAGAACTGCTTGGCGAAATGCCGTCAGCCGCCCCCGCTGCCGAATATTTATCGGCTGAACCCGCCTGCTCGTCGGAGTCTCCCCTGATTCCCCAATCGAACCTACAGTACACTCGAGCTGTCGATTGACCGGCAATGCGATATCTTTTCATTTCGTTCGTGCTCGCTGGCTTCTGAGAGCACATCGGCAGCCATGTCCGCACAGAAGGATCAGCGCATGTGCTATTATCCCGCGGGCAATGAGGGACCGGGTAACGTACCTTGCACCGACGACGACGTCACCCATTGCTGCGGACCGGGGAATATTTGTCTGTCGAACGGTTACTGTCTGGACGTGAGCCAGCCATATCTCATTGCACGCGGAGCCTGCACGAGCAAAACCTGGGCCTCGGGATGTCCGACCCATTGCCGTACGTACTGGTCCAGTTGAGGGCCTCCTTTGGCGATACTAACTCGACCGCTAACAGAGGACACGGACACGAAGATCGGCTCGTCGATTGTCAACTTGAGATTCATGAACGGCAAAGCCACGTACTGCTGCGGCACCCCCGTCAGTAACGGGTCCAAAGTAGTCTGCCGGGATGGCAAGGATGACTTTGAACTCGAGGACTCGGTGATGATCCCCGGGCGCGCCGGTCTCGCCAACGTCACGACACTAGATGCACCGACCTCTTCGTCCGGTGGGGCCTCGAGCTCATGCCCAACGTCATCTTCATCTTCAGTCTCGGCCGGGGACAGCGGGAACCACAATGTCGCCATCGGAGCTGGCGTGGGCGTTCCACTGGGGATGATCGCGTTGGGTGCATTAGCCTGGGCTTTCTTAGAAAGAAAGAGAGCGAACAGGCTCAGCAAGACCATCGCCTCCACACCCGCCACGACCATATTGCCCCCGGGGTTTATCCGGACGCCCGAGGGCATTCGGAGCAAGAATTCCGGACCGATGGAGTTGGAATCCGGCTCGAATGGACCGGTGGAATTGGCGGCGAAGGAGCGAGGAGAGGCGGAATAAAGATACCCGATACATGTGATATAATTGAATTTCCTTGAGCGAGTTATTTGATTTGGCGCTTAATATACACGTTGCGCACTCAGGATCTTTGCACTTTAATGTACCGATACTCTGTGGATTGGTCATGGTCATTCGATGGCCGACCCAAGGCCCAAACAAACAACGGAGTAGTCTGATACACATCTTCTCGCACGACTTCGAATCCACATTTTCGCAGAACGTGGCAGCTACCATGATTCTCCTGCTCGCAAATGGCGTAGACGTGTTCCTTCTCCAGACTATCGTCAAGACTTGTCCGCGGGAGATCCCACCAGACTTTGAGCATCATCTGCAGGGCCTCTGTCGCATAGCCTCTACCCCAGACCTCGGGCAAAAGCGAATATCCAATCTCCGGACTGGGCTCGAGCGTGTTGATGCTCACATACCCGATGACGGAATCCTGCGGTGCGATCCGCGACTTATCTACAATGGCAAAGGTAAACGAGCGACCAGTTGCCTGTCCGGGACCCGTGAACGTTTTGCCTTTGAGCCACTCGTGAGTTTCTGCGAGGGACTGAAAGGGCCTCTTAGGATGGCTGTGATGGTCATGAGTATGGACTGGACTTGGTTTGGATCAGTGAAGGACATACTTGTGCCTGGCCACTTCTGGCCGTGAGCGGATGGCGAATACGGCTGGGATGTCCGCGTGCGTGATGGGTCGGAGAAGCAGTCGGCTGCTCTCTATAGATGGTGGAGATGCGGGGATTATAGCGTCGAGAGCCTGACGTGGCGTGAGATCCATTTTGACCCCGAAGGGTTGAGAACCACGAGAATGATTGAAATGGAGATGAGAGATGGGATATTTGGAGGGGAATCGATGCGCTAGACCAGTTCGGGAGCCCGCAAGGCAGGGAAAGAAAAAAAGAAAGAAGACAGAAGAAAGTACTCCATGTGAACACCACGCAAAACCCCAACTCCCGCCATGATCAGGCGATTTGATGATCTTCACAACACTCATACTCCTGACAAGGCCACCACGATCTTCGCGGCCATGCCCGGCAATGTATCTGCCATAACTTCCACCTTCTCATCAAAGATCTCCTCGCAGGAATCCTGTTCATAGATCGTGCAATACCCACCCCGAAACCCGACTTTCACTGCCGCCGACACCGGCGCGCTCAAAGTATCCATGCACTCGTTTGGTATTGCCCATGGTCAGGCACCAGACCGTGAGCCCCGCGTCTCTGAGCATGGCAAAGCAGTCCTTCGTGCCCGGCCGCAGCTCCAGCTCGGATATCCCTGGACGCAATGATCGCGCTCGGTCTCGGTAGCAAATTCCCTCGGCGATGGGACTCCCGCCATGTATAGCGTCCGAAAGATTAACGCCTGCAGAATTCCCTTGTACGGCCTATACCGCTCGGAGATGGAGAGAAAGGTGAACTCTAGCTCGGCGGCGGTTATCCAGGCATATCCGAATGCCTGCGCTGTGATGCCGTGTGCACGCATCTTGTCACCGATCATGCAGTCGATGCAATGATAGGAGGCGTCGAATGAGATGCATGTGCCAACCACGTCGAATACGACATGATTTTGGGGGGGGGGGGCATGGGTGGGTTGTGCTTTCGATATGGAGATCGAGGGAAAGTAGTAGGATGTTTTTGACAGAGAATATAAGGAGATGTGGAACGAAATCGAACTGTGCTTCAATCCCCGCCCGAGACCGAGACCACCTTTTCCGATCGGGAAAGCCCCTCGGTGCACACTGGTGGAGATGAAATGAAAGACGACCTTGGAAGAAATATGAAATATCTCAGGTTTGGACGTTGGTACATGAAGAAGCACCTTACCCGACCCAACTGGATATATCTACATTACCTCTTGTATTAAGGACAATCGGGAAAAGAACAAGTCAACTTTTTAGTATATCTCTATGTCTATGACCACAAAACATTCAGTCTGGCAATGCCCTGTTTTGGCTTGGGCTCCGGCTCTGGATGGTCACGGTAGTGTTCCAAGAAGGGTCGGATGGGAATATCCTTCAGCGCGATGATCTTCGTCTTCATCCAGACTTTGTAGGAGAAGTACACGACAAGAATGAACGGCAAGTTAAAGTACGAGGAGATGAATTTCTCTGTACTCCAGTGCCCATGGATAAACGTCGTGTATCCACCCGTGAAGAAGATCAACACGAATAGAACCAACGAGAACCAGGTCGTATAGGGCTGCAGCGGTGCAGCCCAGGGGAGTTCTTCGTGGCGATCAATGCCCTGCTTCTGGCAGCCATAGTAGAACCGAAGGTAGACGATGCAGATGCAAATCCAATTCACCAGAGTCGAGATCGACACGACATCTTGCAGCCACGTGAAGACGGTGCTCGCAGAGTGAGATAGAGTCATATACCCCAGACCCATGAAGAGACCGTAGAGCATGACAGCGGCGTAAGGAATGCCGAAGCGGTTGAGCCGCTTGAAGATCGAGGGCGCGTGGCCCTGCACGGCCATGCCGTATAGAATGCGAGATCCACCGAGCATGTTGGAGTTCCCAGACGACCAGGCCGACGTCAGCACCACGGCATTGATGATGGAAGGCACCACCTTGATTCCAGCATTACGGGCGGCGATGACGAAAGGGGACTGGGATGCCGTTCCCGACGACCCGAGCAGGTTTGGGTCGGTGAAGGGGACGACGAGGCCAACCATGAAGATCGTCACCACGTAGAAGATCAGGATCCGAGCGAAGATGCGCCGGGCCGCCATCGGGATAGCGTGTCGGGGGGATCTAGTCTCCGCAGCGGCAACGGTGATATTTTCGATTCCCGAGTATGCATAGAGAGCGTTGTTGAACGTCGTCCAGAAACCCAGGAATTGACCCAGACTACCCTTCATGCCGAGATATGGAACAAACGGTCCGTATGGGCTCTCCCAGTAAGCGAAGCCGATGGCTTTGTGATTGGGGGCTCCCCCGCAAGTAATCACCAGCGCCATGATATTGATCCCAATCACCAGCATGATCTTGAGCAAGGAGAACCCAAACTCGAGTTCCCCGTAGAAGCGGACAAAGACGAGCGCAGTGATGATCATGAGCAGGCCGAAAATCGTGATCCAGATCGCATTGTTGACCGTGATCCAGAACTCGACAATGACAGCAGCTGCGACGATTTCCGAGGGCATCGAGACAATGTATGAATAGACTTGATTCCAGCCGTTTGCAAATGCCAGGGCTGGATCACAGAAGATTTCCGCATAGCGAATGATGCCACCGTTGAGCGGTGCCAGCGCCCCCATTTCTCCTACCCCAAAGACCGTACTCGCCGCAGCAAGGCCCATGATAGTATACGCAATGAAAGCCCCGAGAGGACCCGCGGTCGCAATGGCACGTCCCGAGCTGAGAAACAGACCCGTTCCCACGGTGCCGGCCAGGGCAATCATCTGAATATGACGCTGGTGCAGGCCTTGTCTGAAGGCGCGGATTTCTTGCAACTGCCCCGCGATGCTTTCCCCATTCCGATATTTCTGCATCTCGGGATCATCGCCGGCAAGCTCTCTATTTGAGGCGCTGACACCATTGTTTTTGGGCCCGGTGGCTTTGTGGGATATCATGTTTGACACCACTCCTTCGCCACTGAAAAGAAAAAATCTGCATCAAAAGTGAGGGGTCACTACTATGGAGCCTGTCTGCATGAAACTTCTACTAATTTGGGCATCATTTCCAACTGTCGCGCCAGTCGCGCCAATCATAAACCCACCAGCTCGGCTTAGTACGAAGCAATGGCCGGTCGATTGTTGGTGGAGATTCCCGGAGACGAACCGGGAATAACGACGCCCAAACAGGCTAAAGCCCTAAAACAAAAAGCAAAAATGCTCCGGGCGTTAGGCTCCGTGTGCGCCCATACGGTCCTCATTCTATATGCGGGGTGAATCAGTGGGGCTTGTTTACGTCCTTAGAGTTAGGGCTTGATGCACGGTTATCAGATGGGCTCTATCTTATCGATAAGCAAGACGATATGCCGGGATGGGCTGGGCCGAGATCAGATCCGACCCCATGGTTGGACAGCTTGACCATCTTTTTGCTTTTCCTCCTGTCCAGCTTCCCAGGTTTCCTGTCTCTCCTGACCACCATGCCAGCTGCCGACGAGACCCCGAATGTGCCCGTGGCGGGAACCGCCAGATGTATCCCGGCAGGGACCCCGGGGGAATGCTTCTGGCAGACTCACCGCGATGAGCTCCATGATCACCGCTCCACCGACCAATTGCCGGAATACAGTGACATTGTCATTGTGGGCGCTGGCTATTCTGGCGTCAGTACTGCCTGGCATATACTACATGACTACGGCCATACTAGCAAGTCTGTCACTATCGTGGAGGCTCGAGGTGCGTGTTCCGGGGCGACTGGTCGGAATGGCGGTCACGCCAGACCCGACTTTTACGGCCACATCCCAACATACATGGACCGAGCCGGGGTTGAGGCCGGGGTGGAAATTGCTGAATTCGAAATCTCCACCCTTCGTGCATTGAAAAAAATCATTGCGCAAGAGAACATCGACTGTGATTTCACCCTGGCGCGATCGATTGATGTGTGGTGTAATGAGGATGCCGCTGCAAAGGCAAAGGCGGTATATGATAGGATGGTTCAGGAAGGGTTGCAGTATATGGACGATGTGGTTTTCTACACCGGCGATCAAGTAGAAGGGGTGAGTTTTGATTTGGTGACCGCCATCGGACGAGTACGGCGAATACTAAAATGAACATAGATCTGCGGTGTCAAAGGTGCCAAAGCCTGTGCCAGCTTCACGGCAGGCACAATGTGGCCGTATAAATTCATCATGCATCTCGTTCGCAAGATTGTAGCCGCTGGCGTCAATTTGCAGACACACACCCCGGTCACATCGATCGTGCCAAGCCCACGCGGTGGTTTCGTGGTCGAGACACCACGCGGCGCGATGCGAGCAGGCAAGGTGATTCACGCCAGCAATGCCTACGTGTCTGGTCTGCTCCCAGAATACAAAAGGAACATCATCCCCTGCAAGGGCATCTGCTGCCACATTGCGATTCCGGAAGGAGTGACTCCGCCTTTGCTCAACAATTCCTACATTTATCGGGATGAAGAGAACACACTCTCCTACTTGGTTCCTCGGGCCGATGGAAGCATTGTTGTCGGTGGTGCATCCGCCTTGTTCAAGCCGTTCAAAAGCCAATGGTACGATAATGTGGATGACAGTATCTTGATCGATTCAGCGGCACACTATTACAAGGGGTTTATGCAGCGAACCTATCAAGGATGGGAAAACACCGGTGCAAAAGTGGATAAGATATGGTCAGGGGTCATGGGCTATTCCTATGACTCCAACCCGCACATTGGCAATGTTCCCGCCAAGAAGGATCAATATATCCTCGCAGGGTTTAATGGACATGGGATGCCAGTTATTTGGCAAACCGCCAAGGCCCTGGCGAAGATGGTGATGGAAGATGCTCCATTTGACGCGACTGGCTTACCTCGTCTTTTTGAAACGACGCAATTCCGTCTGGACCGGGCATGGAACGGGAAGGAGGAGGATGGGGATATTGTGGGGAGTGGCACGTTTCATACGAAGATATAAACGCATGTTTTGAAATTGTCGTAAAGGCTAATTGCCATGTCATGGAGCGGAGCAGTAAAACTATTCAAGTAATCAAGCAATCAAGGCGCGGTGATCTCAAACATGAAGCACATTTTCTCCTCGGGATTGGCTGTGTCTTAACATCTGCGCTTCAAGCAAAATACTCATTGCACAAAGTTAGTGCATCTTCCTGTCATGGACTCGTACAATCATATCTTCCCGGCGTACCAGGCTAATATCACAGTATCTATAGATGTTCTTTAATATCGTGGCGAGCACTCTCCACGTCATCCCCGTCGGCGATGGTCTGCGTGACCTCGAAGGTGCGGTGAATCCCGACTTCGATCCTTGAATGATCCGCATTCAGTCCCTCCTCACTGTTCCCGGGGCTGGACGATCTGGTCCATGCACTCGGGCCATCTCGTTGACATTCGACATTTGTCACCATCACCGCCAGCTTGTCTGGTCTGAGGTCGCTCTGCAATGTTCCATCAATCGACTCGAGTTGTACTGGTCGCTGTGCACTACCGACGCGGTGGGTGTGGGATACTCGAGGGGGTTGGGTCGAGTAGTATGGGCCCGATTGAGAGCCAAACCAGTGCCGGAGAAGTGGTCGAAGGGTTGCCAGACTACCGGCGGTGATACCGAGCCCGGCTTCGATATTAGACCAGACGGCGACTTGGACGGTGGCGTCTGTGTATGTCAGTAAGTGGGACGGAAGGTGGGAGATCGACATGCATACAGAGGAAATCAGGATCCTTGAATGTTTTCACAAACGGAAACCGAATAATAACGGCAGAAGAAGCACTAGAAACTGTCAGTTCAGACATCATGCTGGCAGTGGAAGACCCGACCCACATGCAAGCCATACTCAAAATCCCAATCACCGCGAGCTTCGTCTCCCGCTTCATCTGCAATTTCCGGACCAAGAAGATTGGCAGGGTTCCGACGGTGAAATCACACAGTCCGGCAAAGGCACTGTAGACGTATGTCATGGTGACAACGATGTCGGTGTTGATGCAACGGCCCTCGATGGCCGGGTCCAACGCCGTTCGCGTCCAGAAATAAGACACTGGTTTGCATTGCAGGAGCATCACAAATAGGAAGACCAGGCCAGCGAGTACGGTCAGCACCATGACGATATACAGAATCCAGTCGTAGACTCGTCGGACGGTAATTCGCATTAGGAAAATGCACACTGAGATCTTGCAGGCGATGGACACGAAGCAATAGGCTACTTCACATAGCCACCAATACTAGAGAGGTTTAGATCAAACGAAGCAGAGGTTTGTAGGGTAAATTCATACTACCTTCATAGCAGTGACTCGTTCATGTGCGGTAAGATTTTCAAACTTGTACCCAGTGCCGTATAGGGAGCCGCCAATCATGCATCCACAGAACATGATATAAAGAAGCTACCACTCTTAGCGAATGCTGGTGGTGTCGCAAAGCAAAAACCTCACCGCGGCAATGACCATGGCTCCATCATCCCATCCAAACCCCTTCACAAGCCATGCGCGCACATAGCACCGTAAAATGACCGTGACGGATGCCAGGACCATAAAAACGGCCCCAGCGGCCTTGACAGCCAAGGATCGCGACTCCTCGTCACTCATTGTGTTGGCGTAGACATTCTCCAGGATGACCGAGAGGGTGTGGAAAGGAAGAGATTTCCATGCGCAGCTGCAGGCCGTTGCCGCAGATCCACAACACGGGCGTGGGGATCCAAGTTTGCCGCGCTCTCAGGGGTGTTTATACTCCAGCGGAGTTTCAACGACGACTAGCCATGCGATCGGCGAATTAGGAGACGCGATCGACCGAGAGCATGGTGGGACCGGGAAGGGTTTGCGAGGCATGACGGTTGGTGCGTCTGGAAGCATCGCGCGTCCGTCTCGCCTTCTAAAGCGAGATGTCTGGCTGGAACCAGAGCCGGGGAAAACCATACGCGTGTCGAGCCGCGAGAAACATGTTCATGGGAGGAACAATAAGCTAGGTCCACCGAGTAGCCCGATATGGCGGGATGAGCGATGAAGATCCACCACGACCGGCCAGTCGGCCAGAACCGGTAACAAACCCCCGGCTTGGGAGGGCAAAGGCGATCCTTACTGGGATAGCCAAGAGTGGGCAAATCTGGATCCGTGGATGGTGGTCGAGATGGTCAGTTTTGGGGTTGGACCGAAGTAAACAAAAGGAACTATTCGTTCCACGGTTCGCGGACCAACCCATCTATGACAGTGCGGAGTCCCGAGGACCAGAATGTGACATGAAAGAGGTCAAAACCTGATAATTGTGCTTTAATGGATTACAAAGAATCATTAGACCGATTCAAAGATGGAGGACAGGTTGTCGATGCCTATTTTGGGGCGGACCAATGCCTTCATATCGAAATTCCAGGTTCAGATCCCTCGAACTACCACGCAACACCCGCGGGCTCACTCGGTCTCGCCACTATCCCCGGACCGAAAGGCAAATCGGAAGGCTTTTCTGCGAGAAACGATCTCGTAGAGATTTGGGAAACCTGGGAGGGGCACTTTCCGTTAAGGGATTGCGATAACAAGCCAACCAAAGAACCTCAGATTTATACCACGCTCGAAGATGGCGACATTATGAAAGTCGAAGATACGGAAAATCCAGCTATCATTATTACTGTTGTCACCACTAAATGGACTCGCTCATTACTGCTCCCTTTGTCCTCTGCCCTGGGAGTGAAATTGTCGAGAGCAAAGGCGAGATTTAACACTCTCGAGGAATATGTCAATGCCATCAATAAAGATCAAGACTTCACAGACCTTCAAAAAGAATTCACACTACTGGGGGCCACGTCCAGTGATGAGGACCCGCCTCATCTACTTGATATCCTTGTTGCGCCTTTGTTGCATTCAAGGGACAAGATTCGTCACGAACGTCTCACGGCCGCTCTTGTCGATATGGTTGTTAAAAAAGCCAAGGAAGCCGATGAGAAGGAGTTTCTGGATATGTCCTTTTGGGAGGAGCATGGATCTAAGATATTGGCAGTTGGAGGCAGATTTCTTGGGCCGAAACACCCATCAGACTCCAGGAGGATTGTGATTGGGAAATTTCACGTCCAGCCGGGATTTTCTTCATTTCAATACTTGAGGGGGTTTGAGGTTCGGATGGCATGGACAATCCCACATGCCTCGAATCAGGATGGATCATCGGGGGTCCAAAAATTCCCTTATGATCCCAACCGGATGTTGCTTGATATGCAGGTTTCGCCAGATGCCTGGGTGACATTAAAGCAAACATACGGGCCTCCATAGGCTTATTTCCCAATATCCGTTTGCTTTCCCAGGGTTCATATGGCTAGCGCCGTATTCGATGCTTTAAAAAGACCATGATTTCCCCGCAAAAAGCCATGAATAATCGTGGTCTTTTTTCTGTCGCCCCGACGTACTCCGTAGATTGATCCCCGACTTCCCTAGAATCCATCTAAACCCATTCTGGCCAAGCGACCTCGTATTGGCGCCGATCATCACCTTCCATCTTTGCAGATGTGGCTATGTCAATGTCCTTCATCCTTCGCAGCCAAGAGATTATGCGGAGAAGAGAAGCCATATTTAGAAACCAGCTTGTTTTGGCCCCCGAAGCAACCCCGAAGCTGCGCTCCTGTCGCATGCTGTTTTCTCTCCTCATCCCACCTACACCCAACAACTCCACAGTCCGTCGGCCACGATGCTAGCATTACAGGTGCCACTGGCCCTCATGGCGGGTCTCTTCTTGACCCCGTATATCGCGGCGCAAACCACCATGCGCGCAGCCAACCCCGGCTGTTATTCCTCTTGCCGTAAGCGTCGACTTCCGGTCCAGCCCCGGGGGACGCTCTGATTGATTGCTTAGGCTTCATCGACATGGACTTTGACGGCGAGCGCATAAAGGAGCTCTGCAACGAGACCACCTCGCTGGGAAGTCTGTTCAACGGCAACATGGAGAATTGCGCCGACTGCGTGCGCACCAACAAAGCACTCAATTCCACCTACTACACCCAAAAGGATGCACAGGATACCCTCCGAATCGTCAATCTCTGCCAGGCCAACTTCCCCACGAATCACACCAATATCGTCTCCGCCATGTCCGTGATTAAACAGTACGGGAGTGTCTACGGCGACATCGCGACCGCGCAGGCCACCACCAGCGCCACGAGTCCTGCCACGGGCGTGTCTGCGACAGCCACACCGACACCGACCGTTGCGTCGCCGCCTGCCCGGGACGATTCGACCTCGGGCAACAAGGCATGGATTGCCGGCGCCGTCATCGGACCGGTCGCGGCCGTGGCGATCGTTCTGGCTGGGGTGTTCTTTCTAATGAGGCGACGCAAGGAAAATCACATGGCCGACTCATCGACCAATGGTGGGCATGTGTACGAGAAATCCGAATTGCCCGCCGAGTCCCGTCAACGAGTCGAGCTTCCATCTGAACACGCTGTGGAGGCTGCGGTGAGGGTAGCACCGCAAGAACTCGACGCGGCTGTGTTGGCAGAACTACCTGGACACGACAGCAGAAATCACAACAAGGACTCATGAGACGGTTGTGGCTTGTCCATGATATTTGGAAAACTATTATTCGATCCTATCCGCCCCGAGTAACATCGTGGCAGGCTTTACAAGGACTACTAGATATCCTCAGGGCCTACTGGAGGGAATCGCCAGGTTCTGGAAGGCCAGACGTTGCGACTTATGCATCAGTCACATTGATGATCATCGCGCAAGTCAAGAAGCTAGCCTTCGACCATGAAAAAGAGGACGATATACTGCCTCTGGGTATGGGATACGCCTTTGGCGGTATCCCCAACCATTGGCTACATCCTTTACTATATCCTTTACTTCTACGAACTGCCACGATGCAACAAAGCGTGGAAAACCGAATAACCGCATAGTCATGAGGTTCAACTTGACCGAGGAGCCAGGCATAGCAATTCCAATAATCCAAGTCTACCAAAGACCGGTCTGTTGAGATCATCATACTCGAGAGCGTAGAGTTGGGCCAACCCGCTACCTTCTTCGATCATATGGATCTAGGCCCTTCCATAATGTCTTCATCTATCATAGTTGACTAGATCCCAACAGACGGCTGATCAGAAAAGACACATCCCCTTCATCCTATCCAGTCCCGTTCCTACATCATATAGACCCGGTCTAGTCTCGGGCATACCGGCGTAATCCCAAATGTTATCGCCCCCCTTGGACATTCCATGGCTCCATGATTGCAAATCAAGCCACAATATTTGGGGCCATGACCCCACCCCCAATGCACCCAACTCCAAGGATAGGGCCACATCCAACCCCCCAAAAGCAACGACCATCGCCCAGAATGACGCAATAGAGGCAAGAGTCCCAAAGGGCGACATGTGAGCCGTCAGTTTCCTGTGATCGACAGCTGTACAGCGCAGCAGTATGGCCCAAGGAGGCACCGTGCAGCGCTGATCCCACCCTAGATCAGCACCGTGTGATCTACACTAGGATGGGAGTGGGTCGGAGGGTCCCATGAGAGTCCTGGAATGCATCGGGACCACAGTGCGGGGAGGGCCGTGATAAAGAAGTCGTGGAGTCTTGGAGTTGCGGGGCACGCCACCGGTTCAAGCAAGTGGGACGGTCCAACGTTGAAAGAACTGTGGCTCTGAGGTATTTAGTCTGGGAGTCCCCTTCTTTCACTACTTCTGTTGTACCAACCACATCCCCTCGGAACCCGACACAGTCTACATAGACTCTTCACTCGAGCAGGAATCAAGTCAGTTTCCCAGTCACCGCATAATAGTATGACCTGCTCAACTGCAAAAGATCAAGCCACTGCGGTTCCAACCATGCAAGCTCCTTCTACAACATCTCAGCCCTCCTCGGAGGTGGCCAAGACCCAGACTTGGTCTCAAAGCCTCTTGAGCTCGATTGGAAAACTGTTTGTGGCCAGTCCCGCGGTTCAAGAGGAAGACGACGCCGTTGGGTGGTGGGTGGGAGGGCGAAAGGGCCGAGGCAGATGTCGGTCGGTTGGTGAGGTGCACTGAGCACCCTTCTATATGAATCTTGGGTTGAATCTTGAAGCATAAAGCGGGCGGGTATATACTTGGACTATTCAATTTGGGGTTTGTTTTAGGAATGACATCAAGTCGGGCACAGCAAATGGAGTTGTTCAGGGCATGCTTAAGAGAATCCGTGGTATGGTATAGGTACATGATAAGATAGAACACCGCCATACAGACGTATAAGTACAAATGCATTTCTCGTGTGGCCAGGGCCAAGATGCCCCGGGGTAGACGAGAAATGCGCAATGAAATCAACGGCGCAACACATCTACGCCTCCACGCGAGTCGGGATCTTGACCATTCCGCGCTTGCGGTCGTTGGTGGGCACGCCGTAGCGCCGACCGGGGGCCCAAGGAGCCCGACCATCGGTGCCGGTGGTTTCCTTGGTGAACACGGCATCCTGGATGCGGTAATCGAATCGTCCACCCTCGGGCTCAACATGTTTGATGCTGTTCTCGCGGCGAGCCTGAGCGGTCTCTCGGCGCTTCTTCTCCGATGCTTCTTGCCGTTCAAGACGCTGGGCGTGGCGTTGCGCAACCGCGCGACGTTCATTCGGGTGCATTCGACGGTCGATCTCCAGTTGAACCAGCTGGGGATGAGGGATGCGCACATCTGCAGGCTGGAGGACCTGCCGAGCATTTGCACCCTTGCCCACCCATTCGATAGACTTGGGATTCTGGTTCACCTCTTCCGCGAGGTCTGATGGGTGCGAGATTTTGGCAGCGACATCCTTTTCCATCATCGGTGCACCGGAGAACACGCGACCAGCATCCACCCGAGTAAATGACCGCGACTCAGGCACCGGGTAGAAGATTTGGGCACCGGTGGAAGGATGGGCGGGGAGGTCGTTGATGGGCTCATGGAATTGTTGTCGCTCACCTCGATCGGCAAGCGGTGTCACCGGCACCATTTCGTGGACTGCGCGAGCGTATGGCAAAGCTAGAGGTTTACCCTGAGGCCATATGTCAGCGAAAAAGTCATTTCATGACATATAGATGCAACATGCAACGTGCAAAGTGGAGGTGAGCAAATCAGTAGAAAGGGTATTTTTAACCAGTCAAGCTGAGCTTGTGTCTTCAAGACTAATCGATTTTTTGTTGTCTCATCATATGCTTCGGGGAAGAAATTTCGAATGAAGTGGGAAAGGTTTAAGAGAGAAGATCCCACATACCTGTGATCGTTGCCGGCGCTCGAGCTCGACCAACCTTACTACAGCGCCAATCCGCTTCATATCAATACCAAGCTCAACACTGACCGCCCGCAGACTCTTCTTTTGTTCAATGACCCGTTTGTAGACCTCATTGCGGAGGTCCTCGCTCAGAACACTTTGACTGATGAAATTTCGGTTGTTCGGAAACGGCCGAGGAGCATCATCATGATCCGCTTCCCCTCTCCCGAACGAAGGTAAATAGTTGGTCTCACCAGGGATATGATGCTTCAGAGTAGCTCCTTGGGTGTTGAGCCATTCGAACATTTGCCGACGGAGCTTGGTCTGGGTAGCCGCTGTTGCAGAGAAATGCCGGGAAAGAGGCTGTGATGAGGAGTTGGAGGAGGAAATGGAAGGTGTGGAGGAAGATGGAGAGGTAAAATAGGGGAGGATGGTGCTTGACACACGCCGGCTCTGTATCCGAGGCGGCATTTCGACGTTGGGCGGAACCGGAGCTCCGAAATTGCTTAATCAACGGTTCAAAATGAACGTATGGATGGCAATTGCAAAACTTCTTCGTAGCAACGCCTCCCGACAGCCTGGCGCTGCAATTGTTGGGTGGCCGTGAACGCTGTAGGTGTTGATGGCAGGGGAGGAAACTTTTCGGCGCGGCAGTGGCCGTCTGGTCACGTGGTATGTTCGCGCTTTATGTAACGACTAATCACGTGATATCGCTCTGGACTAAGAGGCTCGAACTTGTCATGAGATTGGTTATTTTATGGAGTTCTCATATAAATTGAAGGGATACAGCCAATTCCATGGGTATGGAAGATTATCGTTTGTTATCTACAACTAAACTCAAGTTTGTGGTCAGTATATCCCCGTTCACCAGGTTGAAACATAGAGTTCCAAAACCACGATGGAATGTTCACTTTTTATTTAAGTGTAAATTTCAACAGGAAGAAATGGCATGACGAACAAGAGTGAGAGAAGAATGAAAAGAATTCCCATGCCTGGGTGTATGAGGATGAGACCGACAGTTGTGGAGCGGCGCAGGATACGTCCATCTCGGAGATCTAGTATTGTTGCCGATCACCCGCGTCAAACCACACAGTAAATGGTTCAAGTTGGGATAGAATGGCTCAAGACTCCAGAATGACCTTGGGGACGATAAACCGTACTTTTGGGAAACAATCAGCTCGGCCACCAAGGTCCCTGTAGGAAATGCATTCGCAACTCCTCCAAAATACTTCGCTTGAGCATACATACGGCACAAAAATGTGGAAGCCACCATATGCAAAGCACCACAGTTGCGACTATGTGCATGAGAAATCGACAAAAAGCGCAAGTGCATTGAGGAGAATGTAAGTGAACATGTCGCCGAGACGAATCCACTCGGTCTAGGGTTGTTGGAAAGTTTATGTGGGCAATGGGCAATTGACAATGGAGTGACATTTCAACAGCGCGGATCTTCAGGTTCTTCCCATACTACTGGTTGGCTTTGCCAGCTACCAATTGGATCGAACCAATATCTCGAGTGCCTTGACCGGTGGGCTAGCCGATGACATCTCGGTCGATCAAAACACCATCAACCTGGGCAACCAGTTGATGTTCCTTGGTGTCATTATACTCGAAATACCATCAAACATGGTCCTTCACAAAGTGAGAAATCCGTTGCTCTTTCTACGTGGGGATGAACTCGTTAACCTACTATAGGTTGGTCCTCGCTGGTGGATCGGGGGCCAGGTCTTTATATTTGGCGTGATTGCGGCACTCCAGATCTTTATTCGCAACAAGACTGGTTTCCTATTAACCAGGACGATCCTCGGTCTTACAGAAGCCGGGTATATCCCCGGAGCTATGTTCACGCTATCGACCTGGTATACAGATGTCGAGATCACGAAACGCATTGCCGTTTTCTTCTTTGGCATGTTCGGTGGCACCGCAGTCTCGCCCCTGCTGGGCGCGGGACTACTCAAACTTGACGGGAAGGGAGGATTGTCCGGGTGGCAATGGATATTTCTGGGTATTTCATCATGCATATCATGGTATCCGATTTCGAACAACTAACCCATCCTCTTAGTCGAAGGAATCTGGTCTGTGATAATCTCCTTGATAATCCTGTTCCTCCTCCCGGAGAGAGCAGCATATCAAACAGAATCAGATACAGCCACAGACTCCGATTCACTGGCCTCAAAAACAGTACCCCGGCAAAGTATCCCTTTGCTGACCGTCTGGAAGACCCTGAGCAACATCCAGAAATGGCCACACTTTCTTGCAACAGCCTGCGTGTTCTCGACCTGGAGTCCACTCACAACATATACCCCAAGCATAATCATGTCTCTCGGCTTCTCCCGGATCCATGCAAACGCCTTGGCTGCGGTTGGAGGTTTTCTGACGCTTCCGGTGGTGATGTTCTTTGCCTGGATGAGTGACAAGACCAACAAGCGTGGCTTAACAGTCATGGCAGCTATCTCAGCATACGCGATTGCACTGGTTGCTTTGAAAACCGTACAGCCACACGTTGGGAAATGGAGCAAATTCGGGCTTTGGACAACTGTCAATGGTCTCGCTGTGGGATATCATCCCATTCATAATGCGTGGATCCAAACGAATAGCCGCAGTCCCGAGGAGCGGAGTATTGGGTTGGCGTAAGTTGACACCCTTGCAAGTTTCTGAAGCCGCACTAATATACCATTCCTAGGATGTGTATGTCTCTCAAGTATCCTGGTCTTGGGTCATTGCTTACCGATATTAGTTGTCATGACTGCCACGTGTGGCCTGATGGGGGGAAGCCAAATCTTCCGACAGGACGGATCATCAGAGCTATATCCAAGAGGACTGACTATCATGATCTGTCTAGTTATAGCTGGGCTAATCCTCACCGGACTACAAGAGCTGATTTACTTCTTGCAAAATCGCAGTATCAAGAAGAAAAGTGGGCTTGAAGCACCTTGTATCCTTTGATCAATTTCAACTCGAAGATTTTGAGAAGGATGTTTATATCAGTCACGAAAACAGCGATCTAGTCTAGGCTTGACGGCAATCATGCACAAATCTAGAGCTGGGATGGAAATAAGAGAAATTGAAAACGCAAGTGTGCTGCAAATTTGCATCACGTTCATTTTTTTACCCTAGGCTCTCGGAAGGTTGGTTCACGCAAGACAACCCAGGATCGGATCTCATGGATATCAAGCCATATTTTGCGTCCCCGTTTATCACACCATGACCTTAAAAGCCACCCAACACGATGTGTCGGCAGCCACTGCATTGTATCAAGTACACATTGAAGCAAATACATCAGTATCAGTTAGCCTCAAGCGAAAGCCAGGTGCAAAAGATGATGGAAGATAGCTTCACATCCTTGGTTTATCGCGGAAACTGCCAATGCGCGAGCAGAAGTTCCGTGACAAGCATAGCCACAGTGATGCCAGCGAGATGAGGGAAACATGCAGCAACAGTGCCATAATAAATAAATCATTTCAGACCAACGGGGAACCGGACACCTTTTTCGTCCATCGCTGGAGGACTAGTATATCGAATGGAACGGTCGGGCGAAACGCCCGCAACAATGCGTAGACTGAGAGATCGAGGCCACGGCATTCGGTAATGCTAAGAGGGGCGAGCGATATTAGATGAGATAGGTAACAAGGAAGCCGCATTCGAGACTCGCATCACAAAGGGCAAGCAGATTGCAAAAGGTTGGAAGAGCAAGGTAGAAAAATCCATTTCCGGTTCACACGTGAAGATGCATTGATAAGAAGACAGAAATTCAGAAGCATTTGAATGTAAAGGGGAATCACGGTCGAGAAAGACACCGGTGATGCGCCGGGGGGAAACACGCACACCGGGTGGGATGCGGCGCCTGCCCGAGACCGTCCGGGCCGAGGCAAGCAATAGACAGAAAACACAAGGGTATGAAGGTGGGTGATCAAGGCAAATTGGTCGATCAAATCAAACGCGCTGTGCAAAGCGCCACGCACCGACCATGATAGAGATACAAGCTGGGCAATGACCTGAAATGCAATCCTCCCAAAACAGAAAGACAGGATAAGGAATGTGGAAAAGCGCCCGAGTTCCCATGCAAAACAACAAACACACAAAGCCAAAGCACGAAGAGGTGATTAAATCATAGAACAAGTAGACAAAAGAGTGCCGAATCAATACTCCCGAGAGGTATGCAGCCGCCGAATGCTGATCTAGCTCACGAAACGAAAGGAACCCCCCAATGCGCCAATACCCCAGATCGTTCATCAAAACATGCCGGACATTATTTCAGATATAATGCTTGGGACACTCAGCGACCCATCATGTAGTCGGGGTAGAAGGAATTGAAGCCGTTCACGTTGGGGCCGGCGTTGTTGCCCGCGGTGCCCGCAGACGACGGAGGCGGCGGCGGCGACATCATCATCGAATTACCTCCGTTGGTTCGGATGCCCAGGCCGGAGTTGTGGTTGAAGGTGCCGTTGCCCACCATGGCGTGTGGATTACCCGGAACATGCATCGCAGCATTGCCATTTCGCACGGGCATCGGCATAGCGAGGCCCGGGGGGCGGCAAGCCCGGGAGGTGGCCCACTCACTGAAGAGAACATATGGTTATGCATCGCACCCAGGTTGCTGCCTCCAGGAACCCCACCTTGAGAGTTCATGGTGTTGGCCGGGTTCATGCTTCCAGGCTGACCGGAGCGCACACCCAGTGGGTTCTTCGAGAAGCTCAGCCGAATGCCCGTCTTGACGCTGTTGGACAGTTTGTAGCCATAGAGCTCATTGAGCGCCTTGCTTGCCATAGCGACTTCGTCAAATTCCACGAAACACATGGGACCGTTCTGTTTGTTGCGGAAGCAGAGTCGCTTGTACCCGCGTTGCTTGGAGAAAAGAGCCTTGAGCTCCTCTTCAGAAGTGTCTGGCGGTAGGTTGCCAACGTAAAGTGTGTTGCACGGGGGGTTGAGGTCGTTCGGGTTTGCGGCGGGAAGACTGTGACGGGGAGTGTGTTGGCTGCCGTAGGGGAAGCCATGGCCGTGATTGACGGTACCGGGGTAGGCCGAGGAGGAGCCACTGCCACTCATGCGCGGCCCTGGACCGGCGGAGGCATAGTTCGGCAAGGGCGGAGATCCCATGGTGGTGGAGAAGGACAGATTGGCAAAGCGACCGGTCGGGATCTGAGGATTGGTCGAACGACGCGGAACAGAGACCGAGGCCGAATGGCCGTTCTCGGCATATCCCACGGGATCCTTGAGCAGCTCCCCCGTCTCCTCGTCGGGATCCTCGTCAATCATGGACTTTCCGGTGATTCGCGGAAGGTCACCAACGCCATTGCCGATCGGAGATTGCGGGGAAAAGAGGTTGTGCAAACGCGATCCCGACTCCGCTGTCGAAGGAAGACCCTCGCCGATTGCCTGACCGGAGGGGTTGGAGGCGGAAAGACGCTCGAGACTCTGGAAGGTGCCATTGAAACGGGACGACTGTCGCGACACGGGCCCGTTGGGCGGAACGCCGCCCAGCAAGCCACGAGTGGCGGTATGATCGATGGTGTTGCGACGCGCGTTGGACATGTTCGAGCCGACGGGGCCGGGATACATTTCGACCACCATGTTGGCATCATTCTTCGAGTTGGGCTTGCCATCGAGAAGAGCACGCGCTTCCTCCGCAGCGGGCAAGGTGTTGAAGCGCGCGATCGCGGTCAGGAAGCCATCGTCTTCCGGGTAGTCCAAGGTCACAAAGTCGGCATCAACGAAGTCCTTAGCAAAAAGCAACATACTGCGAAGCGCTTCCCGGCTGGTATTGCGCGGGAGTTTTCGCATCAGAATCGCGCCCCCGCCACTTGAGCGCCCCAGGCCGTTGAGACCTTGGAGGTTACGGTCGGCGTCGCCGATGCGCATTCCGGCGTCGAAAGCGGTTGAAGGGCCGAGTGGCGAGAAAGGGTATGTGAAGGTGGGAGCTAGAGATGTGGGCGCTTGTGAGACAGTCGGGCTGTACACGTCGGCCGACATCGCATGCTGAGTTGTCGAGGGTGCCTGGGAAGGAGGAGGCTGCTGGCGCGGCGAAGAACCAGAAGACACGGACTCGGTGCGCTGCGTCGTTCCGAAAGAGCCAGGACTCGTGCGAGTGGACTGGTTCGAGCTGCCGCTCATGCCTCACGAATCGTATTTCGGTTTCCTTTTCAAGGAATGATAGTCGAGACACGGGAGTCAAGACGCGGATTGGGGCGCAAAACGAGTCGCACTGAAGAGTAGTGAGGGAGCGCGCGATGCGACCGAGGGCGAGTGGAAGGCACGCGGCAGGTGAGGCGCGGGTGGAAATGAGCGATTCAATGGAGACCGGGGATCGCTCCTCATCGGAATTCGATCTCGAAGTCGGGCGCGCGGAAGAAAATCAGGAGATGACGCAGCGACGCGCGAAAGAGGGGGGGGAGTGGGAAAGAGAGATGGGATGCGAAAGGGGGATGAAAGGAGGAGGAGGGGGGGGGGGGGGAAGGGAAGGGGGAGAAGGGGGGAAAGAAAAGAGTCCGGAACGGTCGAGTGCAGTCCACAAGTGCCAGATCCATGGATCTGCTTCACGACGCGACGGGGGATTACGGGGGCGATACGGCCATTACCCCTATCTGGGGGAATGGTTCGACCGGTGGATACCGTACGCAAACGGCCAGGGAACCTGGCCGCTTGCAGAACGTGGGCCCAGTGCGTGTCCCGACAGAGGGAATGCTGGGGTTCTGGAAATCCCACTGCGGCTTGCCGACTATGGGATTGTCTCTCGACTCGGATATTTACTGTAGGTCGAGATGATTGAAACATGCACGCCCCGAGGTTAATGCACGCCACGCGTTACTCTTCATGCTCAACGGGTTAGAAGCTCCTCAGATGAACCTATCGCCTATCAGACCACCGCTAAGAGATCGACATATACCCCCCCGTCACATTATATTCTGCTCGGCATATTAAAGCAGGCGTGACTGTCAGTGAAAAGCCGGGGGAGGGGGCGTGGAAGTGGAGGCGTGTCCAACCAGCGTTCAACTTCCATTCATACCAGGGCAAGTCTTCGTGTCCATGAAGGCTGTTATACAAAAGGCCCTGTCAGCCCCAATCCATGGAATGCGCAAACTCAACCGGCTGATCCTCCAGGGCCACGGACCAATGGTCACAAGCGGCACCCGGATACGGCCTCGGATTGGCCGGCGCGTTGAAATGGCTTGGGTTTATCAACCGCACGTCCGGGCCTGTGGTTGGGCCGTGGAGAGAAGCAACCTGGCCAGACCCGATGCGGCTTAGGCCCTTCAGTGCCTGGTGAGTCGCGGTCATAAGCGCGTCACGGGGCTGCGCCTCCCTGCGGTCGTGAAGCTTACTTTAGATACAGATAGACGGTGTACGAAGTATACTGTGGACTTTTCCATTCGGTTCGTAATATACATGTGGGATATAGGATTCTCTCTCGAAGATGTCACCGCGAACGCCGGAGATGCCAGAAATCAAACGAAAATACAAGAGCGAGCCGCATCGAGTCCGATTTCAGCCCGGAGGTCGGCCGATGGAAACCGATCAGGCCGATGCAGGGTAAGCATCTACCTTCAGCCATCCATGGTCACGATAGAAGGCAGAACAAGGCAGCCGTGGGTAGACGCTGTCAAAAGACCGTTATGCTTTGGTATGAGTGGCGGGTTTCGCCTCGACAAGTCCAGCCTGAACAGCCAACAGGGTTAGCTATTGTGCACTTTCACGGTAACCGTGCGTCGTGATCGGATGATGCTTGATGCCATGACGCAAGCCACACACCACGGCCAGGCACACCTCGAAAGATCTGGTTCAACTCACCATGGCCATCAGTTTCCAAGCCGGGTCGCTAGGTTGCGCACCCACACCGAGCCAGTATTTCGCTCGAGTCCGGTCCAGCGAGATCTCTTTGAAAGGACGCGCATTGGCGTTTTCGTCATATAAATTGGTCGGCTTCTTCGGGATGGGATTGTAGGTACCAATCACCTCGAGGGGCTTAGCGCCGCGGGCAGATCTGAGGTTAAGTAAGATCAGCAACTCTTTTCTTCCAGATCAATCTGTCGATGGTGTCCGGTGCCAGTTGGTGCTGCGAGTTCGAGTTGATCGCGAAGCACAGGCGACCGGGAAGAACCACGTACCGTGCCTGCGCAACGACAATGTTGTAGAAAGGGCTGTGCGTGTTGCCGAAGCGTGCCAATCGAATCCGGACCACCATATTGTCGGGTGTGCAGAGGCAACGCAATTCAATATATGGACAGAGCAGGTCGATTTCGTCTGAGACCAAAATCTCTCCGCAAAGTTCAAGGAGTGGCGGAGGAATAGATGTTCCGGTAGATCCAAATGTGGACTAGCGTTGTGGTGACGTAATGCGTTGATGTATACTGCACCTTGTGGCATCCCACTTCAACTATCCAGTCTGAAACCAAGGCATTAAAGTTCTGACTCGAGTGATCGTTTGAAGATAACTGAGCAAAGTTTTCACACTCTTGCATGTTCCGCTCAATCTTCGTCCATCGGCCTCCCATCCCCTCTATTCGTCGGTACAGCAAAGCCACAACGATGTCACTCAAGGTGAGCAGCAGCAGCCGAAAGTCATACCATTCGGAATTACTAACTTAAACAAGGCCATTTCCGCCAAAGATGCCGCGGGCCTCGATAAAGATCTCATGGAAATAGGTGGTTGGTCTCTGGACCAGCTAATGGAGCTAGCCGGTCTCTCGGTGTCGCAAGCAGGTTCGCGGGCATGATCTTGCAATCCAACTCGCTCATGACTAACGTATTCCAAAGTATGGCGGGTTCATCCCCCGAGTGCCGGGAAGAATGTGCTTGTCGTGTGCGGACCGGGTAATAATGGTATCACACCCCGACGATCCAGCCCTCTCAACGCCCGACTAACGTCTTGAAACAGGAGGAGATGGCCTCGTCGCAGCCCGCCATCTCGCCCAATATGGCTACACCCCATCAATCTATTACCCCAAACAAGGTAAAAACGAGCTCTACGGGCGTCTGAAAATTCAATTGCAGAACCTTTCTGTTCCTTTCGTCGCCGATTTTACCAGCGCTCTCCAACAGAGTGACTTTCTTGTTGACGCGATCTTTGGATTTTCATTCGGTGGGCCGTTGAGAGATCCATTCCCGAGTATCATCTCGGAGATTGAATCAGCGAGCATCCCTGTGTTGAGCGTCGATGCGCCCAGTTCGTGGGATATCCAAAGCGGACCGCCGAAAGAAGGGCCCGGCGCAAAATTCATGCCGCAGGCGCTGATCAGTTTGTCGGCGCCCAAGCCGTGTGTAAGGTTCTATCGTGGTCGGCACTTTATCGGTGGTCGATTTCTAGCCAAGGATATCACGGACAAGTATGGACTGGATTTACCGCAATACCCGGGAATTGATCAAGTCCTCGAGATTGGAGTTGATGCGGAGGGAAGACTGTGAGATTGATGTAGTCCTAAGGATACACTGGAGTGAGGTATCTAGAATAATGCACCGTGGGAGATTGATGAAACGTTATCGTCATTATTGATGTGGGAGTCTATCTATGTCCGTGCAAACCTGTCGCGCGATTAAAGCGCCTCCCTGATTTCGTTGGTAATGCCCTTAATCCGGGGTTCTTTCCCAGGGCCCGATCCAGAAACCTGAGCCAGAACATTGCCAATCTCGTAGACATCTTTCGCGGCGCTCTTGACTTCGGCCCCCAGGGCCTTGACCAGGGTTCCCAGCGAGACAAGGCCACGGTAAACAGCCTCGGAGTCTTTCTCAGAAGCAACGATCTTGGTCAATTCTTCAAGAAGCACCAAGCCCCGCTCGGCGGATTCGGGGGTCTGGGCCCGGCCCTCGGTAGTAAAGAAAACGGCGAAATTAATGTACAATGTCGTCACGGCGATAGTCAGGTTGCGGTTTGGCGAGCTGCCGCTGTGCGCCAATGCAGATTTCACCCCGGCCAGGATCTGATCAAATGTGTTCACGGCCAGATTGCGGCCTTCGGCGGTTTCAAATAGATTGGCAAACGTCCGCGTAGCCAGCATAGCATTGTTCACATTCAGAGGCGAGTTGAAAACACCACTTGAGATAATGCCAGACACCAGGTCATTTCCATCAAACTCCGTCGTGGCGGTGAAGGGTGCAGCGGCGGCTAGCAAGCGTAGCACATCCAACCCTGGAAGCCGGTTAGCGGTCGGCCAGGAGGTCGCAATCTTGTAGACCAGCGGGACACCGTTTTCCACGACCGCCGAGGTTTTAAGTACTTGGGAAGACTCGAGTTGTCCACAAAGCGCAACGACAGCGTCTACCTCCGAAGGGCTCAAGGCCGCCTCTTTTCCACCTTCAGACAGAATCTTCTCATTCAATTCCTGGAGCTTCTTTGTGATGATTTTGAGGTTCGCCGATCGGATGGAGAGATATGTCTGCTGGGGAAGAACCTGGGGCCGCGATTCGGGAATCGATGGCGGCGCGCCTTCGTTTGCCGAGGCATCACCGGGACGGTACCGACGCTCTGTACCCCAGGGGTCCGCTCCTGCGGGTGTTGGTTCCTGGGTTTGGCCAAGCGTGGCACCTTGGGTGTTTTGTGTAATGAATTGGGCAACCTGGTCAAGATAGGAAATTGGCAGTTCATTGTCCTGAATGAACTTGGTCGCCGCGTCGTAAGGGTTCTGCGAGACATTATAGGGAAGTTTGAGAGGAGGCTTGCCGTCTTCGATGTCAACATCAAAAACATAGTCATAGTCTTGGCCGAGGTATTCTGTCTTGCGTCCGCTGCTTCCTGCCGAGTCCACAACTGTTCCCACGGCAATCCACTCCTGCGTAGCTGATGACCAAGTGTGGGCGGTGACGCTGCCATCGGTCTCGCGAATCATTTGGACTTGACCATCTTTCGTCCCCGACTTCTGCTGGAGAAATTCCGGACCGGGCAGCTGCTCCTTATTCACCTTACCAACTTGCTCAGCCGGGATAGCAGACCCCTTCACAGCCTCTTCAAATTGCTGGAGGACTTCCGGTGCCGCTTGCCGCTCGGGGCTCCGGCTGAAAACACGAGTAATGCGATCACTGGCGCCAGTGACGATATCACCATTTTCCTGGCAGACGGCAACGCTCCAGACAGAGATGGCGGGATGTGTAATTGTTTGAACACATTGAGTCCCATTCCATACCCTGACGGTACGGTCCTCGCCAGCACTCACCAGCTCACCCGAAGGCAGAGCTGCTAGAGAATAAACGAAGCTCTCGTGGCCATGAAGAGAGGCAACAAGTTTTCCTTGTAGGGTATAAAGCCGGATGATACCATCATTGCTAGCCGAGGCAAATTGGGCGCCCGTTGAGTTGGAGGCAGGAAGCTTGCACAGCGCTCGGACCACGTCATTGGAGTTCTTCACGCTGCCCAGGACAGTTCCCGATCGGTTGAATATCCGGATCATCTGATCAGCGCACCCTAGAGCTCTGTTAGCGTGTAGATCTCTACACGGTATCTTTCCAGGAAGTACGCCATACCCGTAATGATCGTATCTTTGTCATAGGCTAGCACTGCCCAGACGCTGCCCTCGTGGCCGGTCAAGGTCACGTCGGTTTCCCACTTCCCCACCTTCCAGATTCGAGCAGTAGAGTCCCAGCTACCGCTAACTACCCAGCCCCTATCCGGAGAGACATCCAAGGCGCAGATGTTGTGGGCATGACCCAGCAACATAGCATCCGCGTTGTCGTCGGATGCCTTGCCCGGCTGGCGCGCTTCAATGATTGTATCTTGTCCTCCCGAGAACACAAGACCTTCTGGAAAATCAGACGTGGGTGGGAGATAGGCTAGGCTGTTGATAAATGCCTGGCCATGGGTGGTAATCGTGTAATCGTAAACAGGAGGTGGGGTTGCGACAAGCTTCCAAAGCCGCACAGTAGCATCGCGGGAAGCGGAAAAGATAGCATTGGGGTTGGGGAAGGCCACCGCGCGAACCTGAACACCAAAGCAAGCGATCAGTAAGCTGTTCTGGGAGCACCATCAAGGTACCAAGTGAGGTATCGGAGGTTGAGGGGCCCTTACATCATCGCCGTGGCCCTCAAGAGAAGCAGAGATCTTGAAGTCAGGCATACATACGACCTGCGATATAAGAAAGAAGGGAAGATGTGAAAAGAGAAGATATCGGCCAAGAATGAAGCAGGTTCTTACTGCTTCGACGGTGTTGTCCTTTAGTTGTTCTGGGGTCCCCGCCTACGCATCATATCACGTGGGCGGTGGATCTGCCACGAACCTGCTAGAATTCCATGTTTGATTGGCAATCGACTATACAGGGCTTTAAGGAATCATTATACGAGACCAGTGTTTGCTCCGCCGGTCCTAGATTGGAGACTGACCGGGAAAATAAAAGAGCCTCCTCCAACCCCCTCGTGAAAAACCCCCATAGAAAACATTCCAGACACGATCTTAGGTAGGGGAATAAATTTTGGAGAGTGTATATCACAATCAAACAATTTTAATCATCGGACATGGCGGAAGTCAAGCGGAACCAAACCCACTTCCACCATGGCTTGCGAGGAGCTTAGACAATGCTACGCCCCATTAAGGAAGTATCTACCGTCCGCCAGGTCGGTGCCCAAGCGGAGTGGGTAGAATTGGCGGTGAATAGCACAACCCCTCATGGGAGCCAGGATAAACCATCAAGAGACCGTTTGGCCACACTTTGGAAGGGGATCACCGCTCATATCAACCACCGATCCGGATCCTTGTAGAAATCGCTTCACTGTGAGTCGAGGTCTATCTAGTGGCCCGTGTGGTGGCCTGATCGGGATTAGTCTGCTTATCTCAGCCGCGGCTGCAGGTGACCCGTCAATCAATTCGATATCGACAACGGCTTCGATCCTACGTTGGGTGGTGCATTCCCACTTCTCTCCTTCAGTGTGGTCCCTTGATGATTTGATGACCCTGACGAATCTCCTTTTTTACTTCCATCAAGACTAAAGGACCGAACGTCACTCGGGCCTTTTACACAAGGCACAAGGCACTCGGTTACGCGCTTCGACCTATGGCGACAGTGAACTACGCGTCTGTATCTTGATTCTGGCTCTGCCACTACCTCTTTGCTTCCAAAAATTCAACTCTCTTCCAAAAATGGCTTCTGGTGAGTCGTGTCTGTGGGCCTCTGAAGGAACCTTCACTCAAGAACCACAGATATTCCTAAAGTGGTCCCGTTGACCTGTCACGGGCACTCGCGTCCTGTGACGCACTTGAGCTTCTCATCCACCGTGGAAGATGAGCAATATTATTTGATTTCTGCTTGCAAGGGTACCAACATCGATCTCTAGGCTTGTGTTGAGCAGATCTAATAAGATACACAGATAACAATCCTATGCTGCGTGATGGCATCACAGGCGACTGGTAAGTGATCATAGCTGTGAATCTAGCGTTTGTATGCCTTCTCGAACAAAACGACTTATTTGACTCACAGGATTGGTACATTTATTGGCCATAAAGGTGCAGTGTGGCAAGCCCGTCTGTCAGCCGACGCCGCTATTTCAGCAACAGCCGCTGCAGACTTTTCAGCGTCAGTTTTCATCTTAGCAATCCACCTTGAAAAGTGTCACATAGCTAACAACACCGCAGAAAGGTTTGGGACACATACACCGGCGAATGTCTGCATACCTTGCAGCATGCGCACATTGTGCGGGCCATCGCATTCCCCATTCAGCCCAGTCCCCAAGTCCTGGCTACGGGTGGCGCAGAGAAGAAATTGCGCATCTTTGATTTGTCGCGAAGCTCTAGTGGGGGTGGCAGCAATGGCTCATCTCCACTCCCGTCGTCTGGTGGCAATGACTCCGTTACCAGCTACGAGATCGGTGCTGGTGTCCACGGTGGCACCATCAAATCCATTGTCTGGAACCATGACTACAATATCGTGACCACCGCCGCTGAAGACCGTAAGATCCGATGGTGGGATCTGCGCTCTCGTGACCCGGTCATAGAATACGGTGTCGATGGGACAATCGGATCCTGCGAGCTCAACAGCCTCGCGGTGCGTCCTAATGACCCCGGGATTCTGACTGTTGCGGCTGGAAAGAGTGTGTACCTTTTCAACGGGCTGCAACCGGGCCGGTTGTTGAAGAAGCTCGATTTCAGCTATGAAGTAGCCAGTGCTGCCGTCAACAGTGATTCCGGGCGACTGGTTACGGGTAGCGCCAACGACACATGGGCACGTGTGTACGATCTCCACACGGAAGAAGAGCTTGGTGAGTTTCTTCAGAATTACTAGCGCGTGGATATAGCTAATGATTTTCTTACAGAGGTGCAAAAGGGGCACCATGGTCCCATCTGGTCTATCAGTTTCTCCCCCGATGGCAAACTGTACGGTACCGGCAGCGAGGACGGCACCATCAAGCTGTGGAAAGCATGCCGAGAGCCATACGGGCTGTGGCGTTAATTAGGCGGTTAGTGTCTAGTCAAATATGCCCTGTCTCAAGTTTCGTTTCCTTCTCTACTCGTTGTAGGATCCTTATATTCAAACTGAGCATGGACTTTGGAGCATACCTGATTACGAAGGGGGTATACGTAAAAGATTTGGTGAAATTGCAGCATTTGGAGCTAAAAAATACCAAATTTCAAACCTTTACCTCTATGCTGCTCATCGCAACAATTGAATAAATCCAAGTGTCAATTTCAATGCTTATAAAATTACAGTTCCCCGTTTCTTCCAATGGCAAAAAGAAAAAAGCAAAGTTTATCCGTGAATGAAAGAACCCAGATGCCAAGTCATAACCGGAAAGGGTAGCAAAAAGCACTTCTGTGCAGTCGAGGCGAAAAAACGATAAAGGTATGCTGTCCCGTCCAAAGTGAAGTGGTGGAAATATCCGGAATCGAAATCAACATGACATTTACTCGATCATGTCGATATCATCATCAGCAACGGGCGCAGGCGCGGCAGCTGGAGGGGCGGCCTGTTGCTCTGATTGACCAGGTTGCGCCTGGGCATTCTCCGCGGCAGCATTGCCACCCCAGTAGTCTTCCATCTCCTGGTCCAGCTCCTCTTGTGTCTTGCGAGGCCGAGCATTGGAGCGACGGCCGCCTCCATTCTCTGCATTGCGGGGTCGGTTGTCTCGGCCACCACGTCGACCACCGTTACGGCGAACCGGTGAGCGCTGGCCAGGGACATAACGGTCGATATGTTCGGGTGCGGGCTTGGAAACGTCGCTGCGGCGGACACGGCCACCGCGACGGCGGCGGGAACCATCGGCATCCATATCACTTCCAGGGCTCAGGCTGCGCGCGTCGCGGGGACGCTCCACGCGGTCCATGAGGTTACCGGTGCGTTCACGACGACCAGGAACGAGAGTAAGACGAATGGGCTGTCCCTTGGCGTTGGCACCGTCGAATTCGTGAATTGATTCGTGTGCGTCCTTGAGGTGAGTGTATGTGATCCAGGCAACGCCTTCGGAGCGGCCAGCACGGTCGTAAACGAGGGATAGGTCGGAGACGGGGCCAATGCGGCCAAAGAGGTCCTGTTTGAACAACAGCGGTTAGGCTTGTCCAGGGGTGCATTCGACGCGGCCAGAGGAAACACATACCTCCAGATCACTCTCTGTGATATCGTAATGAAGGTTCTCCACACGGACCTTGGTCAAGGCACGGCCACTGGTTGTCCAATCAGTCTCTTGGATCATGAGAAACTTCTGGTGCATATCATACCGATCAGCCGACCCTGAACGATGGGGTCTCCGGGAGCCCCGAGCCGGACGAGCTAGCAGAGGTCAGCCAGTGGCTCAACGAATGTGATGATCAACCAAACCCCACCATCTCTGTCATCCTCGTACTTGTCATGCACCCAGTCACTATACACCACGTCAGCAATGGCCGCGATCAGATCGAATGGGGCCTATTCACAGGTTCAAATCCACGCGGTCTTGGGAATAGGGCTGTTTGAAAGCGGAGACAAGACGTTAGCTCCAAATCAGACTAGGTAGCGTGAACAACGGATTTCCAAGTCTTGGCCGCGGCCTCTTCGTTGGCGAGTCTCGGGCCATCCAGAGGACTGGATAAGATCGTGGATCACGACGCTAAAGAATTCGCAGGAAGAGGAGGGCGGACCTAGGCAAGAGGGGAAAATGTCAGCACAGGTTATTCTCAAATGCGACAGCGAAGTTGATTGGGATAGGCAGTACCTTTCTGACGCCATCACGGTCGCGGCGACGGCCTTGGCCTTGGTTCCGGCGGCCCCCAGATGAGCGGTTCTGTCTGCGCTGGAGGTTCTTCAGTACTTTGATCTCTGCAATGAAAGATTGGAGCGAAAGGTAAGCAGGAAGCTTACTGGGTCTTCGGCAATGATCTCATCCAAGCTGCGATCCATCTTGGGAGAGGCGAGAGGGTATGAAGAGAAGAGTAGAATGGAAAGTGACTGATTTGAAAAGCCAGATCTTATTGGCTTTTGCGGAATTGAGGAGAGGAAGTTGGGTGCACGGAGCTGGAGAGTTGGTCGGAGATGCGCAATGGGGCGCGTAGCACGTGATCCTCCACTATCCAGCCTAGCGCGCTAACATAGATGCAATCCAGTTTCAGCTCTTTCACGGCCCTATCTGGTAGAGATTTGATACGGTTCTTTATGTTTTCAAAGTAGGAATTACTGGATCTGCAGTGAATTCTATTGTTGCTGCCTAGCTACGCGTCTGACCAACCCCCGGCTTATATTAAATTCAAATGTCCTCACCGACCGATCAGTAACCTCATGGTGAGTGCCATTGACCACATATATCAGGCCCAGGCATTTTTCGGTTGTCCTGTGTATTTTTTTTATATACTCGAAGTCATTCCGGTCCAAAGTTGAGGATTGATTACAGCCCACTCATTGACTAGATGAGGGGTTTCAATGACAAGAGCAAGATGGCTCGCAATGTATTTCAGAGACTTCTTCTATCAATTAAATATACCGTACACGTGCATTACTCACGCTAATTGTAGTACCCATGAGCGCGGAACACCGAAGAACCACGCACAGATCTTAGTTATGCCCGGTACGATGAGATTCCTCGTAACATTAACTTCGGTGATGACTTCTTCGTTGTTGAACTAAAAGGCGGAGCTGAACATGTCGAGATCGTTAAAGTCGAGGGTGTGGGACATAGAAGATGGCATTAAGGACGGCTTCACGAGGGGTGAGGTCTATGAGGGCATGGGGGAGAGACATTGGCGCCTAGACGAGAAGGAAAACGATAGGAATAGCAGTACCTAATCTATGGTTCAATTCGATCCCAATTTAATGACTGGTGAGCACCCACAGCCCAGGCTATATTGAGGCTAATTCTCGGCTTTTGACTCATGTGGTCTGGGCTCACCTTGATCGGGTGTGCTTTTCATAGTATATCCATTCTAATCAACTCTTGGGTTACTTTTCTCTTTCCTAGTTTAATATTTATTTAAACACATTGTGACATCGTCGGATTCAACCACGTACAGCCGTAACTTTTCCAAGGAACAGAAATAGGTATTTAACCATGAATTATAGTTCTCGAATCTCTAGCTTCGCCATGGACTATCAGAGCTTCGAAACATCTTTAGCTCTTTCTCTTCTCAAGCCAATCATCATATTCGTCAATGAATTCATAGATGGTCGAGCGCTCTTCCGCCTTGCAGAGGAGTTTGGACAGCAGTTCGATCACATCTTTATCCATCCCTTTCAATGGATGAGTTGTCATCTTCTCGATAGCTTCGTCCCGCGAAAGACTCTTTTCACTCATTCGTATCCAAAGGTATTGATGTTCAATAGAATAAGCCCGGTACATACCCAAAAAATAGGGTAAGAGCAACCCCAAGAACCACATATCGACAGCTTGAACCAGGGCAACGCCCTCTTTGTTTATCTTCTCTATATGATAGGTGAGTAACTTTGTCATCGATGGCAATGAATTATGTTCATACCTGGAGGCGTAAAGCAATAATTAAGAACCAGGCTGGCCATACTTGTCATCCTTCCGGAATGAGCTCGGTCAAAGTCCGTAATCTTCACCTTGACCTTGTTATTGGGATCGGGCTTCAGATAGACCACATGATCGGCATCGATCTGCAGCTTCGCCCCATTATTGGGATCTAATTTCTCCGTCTGAATAAAATCGTCCAGCAATAGGTTTATGGGCTTCAGACTTAGATGGCCGAGACCCGCATCATGGATGGCTTTCACACCTTTCAGAAGGGGTCTGTAGTAAGTGAGCCTATGCCCGTCTTCCTTATCCCAAAAGGCAGGATTTTCCAGGTTGACCCCCCACGGAATGAATTCCATCACAGTCACTGCGGAGACTTTGCCATCGGGTCGGTCGACATAGAAGACAGCAAAAACCTTTACCACGTTTTTCCTCTCCGCTTCTTCACTCCCCACATCCTCGTTCTGTACCGACATCTGAAGATCTCCTGCGTTGAGGACCATAAGGGCGTGGCTGAACTCTGCGCTGTCCCCACTGTCTCTTTTCACAGGGTTGGATAGCTTCACTGCAATGGCACCGACCTCCTCAAACTTCTGCGTCCATATGTCTTTTTTCCATAGGCGCCCTGAGAAGACTTGCCCATTGTTTCCTCCATCGAGACTTGTTGTTTTCCTCACTAGCACCTTAGGCCCTTCGCAATCTTTCCAGATCATTCTTTCATAATTTCGGACCTTGCCGGTATCTTTGTCCTTGTGGGTGATTGACTTTGTGGCTCCTTTCAGCCACTTGTCGAATAGATCCCCGCGAGGGGGGCTGGCATCGTCGTCAACCTCGTCAAAATCGATATGTTCAAAATCATCGACGAGACCGGGCACGATCTGATCTAAATCATCAAGATTGTGGGGATCGATGACTACGAAATCATCGTCATTGCCGGGATGGATATGTTCGTAATCATCGTCATCATCATCGGGATCGATATGTTCGAAACCATCGTCGTCATCGGGATCGTCACGTTTCTCGATAGAGGAATGGTTTCTTAGAAGGGTATCAAAGGGACCATTGGCGGAAATTCCAGAAGAGGGTCCCACCGACGAGGGTAGTGCGGCCGGAGTCGAGGCAAGAAAAAGAGAGACCAAGAGAAGGATCAGACGAAGGCTGAAAAGCACTCTCGAAGATTTTGTCCCGGGCATATTGAGAGAGGGTCTGTTGATCGGCTTCGACACCACAACAACGTAGGAAGGAAAATTTTTGGGTCTACGGAGTACAACATATATTCATTTGTCCCTTTCTTCAGACGCACACCTGGCAGCACACGTATATCTATATCTGGTAGGTGCGACCCGTAGGATCGTGTATGGATTCGTTTGTTGATTACGGGTTGGTCGAGTCGTGTAGTCGAGTGCACTAGTAAATACTCCGTGTTTGGGGGGGCCGTGCCCTGCTGATCCACACCTGATGGGTCCGCCCTAGTCAGGCGCTCACTTTCACCCTAGTCTCTCTCTCTATTCAGGATTGATCGCATGAAAGAATTGAGATCCGAGTCTCTCGTGCTTTCCAAATGGCTTAGTGACAAGAAAAGCCAAATATCTCTACGCTTGGAAAGAGGATCAGATAGAAATGCCCCAAGTCGACCCGAACTAGTTAAATGTGGCAGTTTACCCGCTCGAATACCTCCCCAAGTTAAGTAGATAGAGAGACAAGTGCGCAATTAACACAGTAAGGGTTGGACGAGTTTTTCCCTTTAAAAAACAAAAAATTGCCCACCCGGGAGGAAGCGGTTGCCAAGATAAGACGGAACTGAGCATCAGGCTGGGGCACACCCGTGTCAGATGTGGGTAAACAGGGCACGGCTAGCGCCCTCAAATTCAGTCAATAAGGCTCTCGAGCTGTATCAGGAGAAAGCTTTGATCTCCTACATCTTATGAGATATTGTCCCCCAGTTACCCCGGACAAGCTGCGCGATTGGGCAAATAGGCCACTCCCTTACTCTGGTCGTGACTATATGTATGCTGTCAGTAACATGCGGCTATGCAAATACCTCCCGCATCAACTTAGGCCCTTTCGTTCAAAAACGAAAGATTCCGGGGAAAAACAAATAAAAATAAAAATAAAAAAACCATGGTGGGAAAGGAATTATGACTCGCCACAATAGAAAATTTCCACAGCTGGGACAGTAGCATTGTAATCTTTAAAGTTCCGAGATAAATCCCTAATATAGATGAACAGCCTCTATCTTTACATGAAATAAGACCAAATCTGTAGTTCGACCTTCGGGACAACTCTGATTAAAGGAACCTTGGCACGTTCAAATTTGTATTGTCTTGGGTATGTCGGGAGTGAATAACAAGGTTTACCCGGAGCCACGGTTGGAAAATATTTATCTACTAATGTTTACAAGGTATTCACCCGGGAGTAATCCCAATTAAATCCGGGCATACCTATATTTCAGCGACACAGTACCTGGTAGCACAACTAGCCAGTCATCTTTATCTATCGACCCGTGCTGCATGCACGCATCGAGGACGTCCATATCAACGAGGTTAATGTCGTAGGTGTATTAAAAGGTAGGCGTCTTATAGTACACAACACCATCGAAGAGTCGACTATACTTATCCCAAGACACTCCCGAGGTCAGCGCCAAGGTCAAGTCTATAAGTTTCGGTTGCCCGATAGTCGATTTTCGAATGACCAAGTCATCCAGCCATGGGCCGTGGGATGGGAAACGCAAGAATACGAATCACTCCTGTGTCAAGAACTGCCAGACGCGGCCGAGCTCAAGCCCAGAATGGCCCACCAAAAGGACCATTGAGAATATCTAGGAATGACCGTAATTCTCTTATCTATTTTTCTTCCTCATTATGAAGAACGCTTCACTTTACATAGCCTACCGCTACCGAGTAAAACCTGGTCCATTTTAAGCAGAATCAAGAGAACCACCAACCCCCAAGATGCGTAACAGACAAGGAAATGAAAACCAGGGGCTGGAAAGCAACAGAGACAGGAACACCACCCCAGAAGAGACCACGACAACACCGATTCAAAGCAAATTCCCCTGCCCGGCGACGCTGTGCAAACAGAATCTCTGTTATCTCCCCTCACATATTTCCCTTCTTCTTGTTCTCCTCTATCATCTTCTCCATGAAGCTGATGTAGTCAAACTTGGCCAGGTCGCGGTCCTCGAGCATATCAGGGCCTTCATGCTGGGGCATAGTCTTGACCAAGTGCTCGATGACCTCGTCGGGAATGAGGGAGTGGCGGAGGTCTAGTTCGGTGACGTAGGGCTGGTGTCATGTTAGATAAAAAGGATTGCAAGCAGGACCGCAAAAAAACATACCTTGCCATCGGCGACCTCCTTGAAACTCTGGAAGACTTGTTCGGCAGTATTCTGGTCCTCGGTAACGCTGACCATAAACCGGATGAACTGCTCAAAGCTGACGCCAGAGTTCTGAGCTAGTCGGTTCGGTCCGCACACTTCCACATATACTTGGTGCATCTCATCTTCGTCGTACACCAATCCCAGACTAGCCAGTGCCGCTGAGAATTCCAGTTCCTGCAGGGTGTTGGAAGCATCCCGGTCAAAGTGCCGGAATACCGATTCAAATTCTTCGAGTTGGATGGGTGTCAAGTTGGTCATGTTACGGGCCACCATTTGGTTCTCTAAGAATGCCAGCTTCTTGGAGATACTGGACTTGACCAGACTGAGCTCATACGAGAGTTCGTCCAAGGTGTATGTGGTGAAGTCATTTTCTTCGATGTTGGCCTCGGCACACTGCTCGTCGAGATCGGCGATCGTGTCGAGGAAGGCGTCGAGGGTGTGGGAGGTTGTCGTTGAGTCGTTTCACATGCTGGAGTTGATCTTCAACATCACCATCAAGCCCCGAGATTGCCAGAGACAAGGTTTTGAGCGTCAAGGCAAAATCATTCGCTTTGTCGGCAAAGGATCGACGGAGCGAGTTTTTGATGTCTCGGATTGTCTCGTTGATGAGTTGACTGCGCTGGTGTTCATCTCTCGTCAACGATTCCCATTGCTGGTCGCAGTACTCGGGGCTCAGCTCGTACGGTGGCTCATAAGCCCGTAACCGATATGTACCGAGCTTCGTCTTGATATTGCCGAGCAGTGCAGCCAGATCGGATTTCTCAGCCACCCATTGGCGTTTTTCGTTTCGCTTGTACAATGCGAACTGAGCTGCCTGGTCCTTGACATCCTTGTAAGTCCCCTCGAACGAAGAGTTCTGCCATGTATCGCGTTGGGACTGAATCAACTGGAGTAGAGCCTTCACTCGGCGCTCATAGGAGCTTTGCATATCCCATGCGCCGTGCATGTTGTTGACAAACTTCTCCACCCGCCGCCCGGCGTTTTCCACCCTCTCTAATTGTGAGAAGGCATGGAACCAGTAGGCGATGTAGGTCATCAGCGATCGCTCATCGGGCCGGGGCACATCGCAGACATCGTCCACATCGAGCAGGTCGGGAATACCGATCTCCTTCGAGGCGATATCGAAGGCAAGCTTCATGTTGCCGCGGTGGTCGCTCTTGTCCAGTGCGTCATAATCGATGAGATCGGGTCGGTGTATATCGAGGAGTGCGCAGAACGCCAGGCCATTATTCCAGCTGGAGGAGAAGTCTCGCACTTCGACATCCTCGTAACACGCAGTCTTTCGTTGACACCAGAGCAGCAGACCCTCCTTCGCTGTCATACCCTCCTCGTTGATGTCACTGATCGTGAACCGCAAAATCAGCGTCCAGATCAGACCGAGAATGATCTTGCGATTGCCGTCGACGATGTCCTCGGCGCCAATGTTGGTCATCTGGATCCTCCTCCCCTTGATAAAGTCAAGACTCTTGTTGACATTTTCGAAACGCTGCACCCGCAGCTTGGGCTTGGAGGCATAGCGACCGAGGGACTCGTTCCCGAGGATTTCGAGGAGGTGAATGAGGATGGTCTATCCCTCGCCAGAACCGTCAGTGCTTGGTCTTCCAGAGTCCTGCGGGGTTCCGCCGGGCACTGGGGAGAGAAGGGGCAACTCACGCCATCGGAGAGATCAGTAACCAAGTCCTCGATGGACAAGGCGCGGGCCTTCAGCTTATCGTTCAGCCTAGCAAGGGTCAGCGGGCACGGGGGAGGTAGGCACGAGGGACACACCATTTGGTGAAGGTCTTCTGCTGCACATTAATCCACTGCTTCTCGACCGTCAACATGATCAGAGCGAAGACATGCCAGGGTCGACTGGCAATCAGGGTTTAAGGAAGATCAGCGCCAAGTGGGATGCCGAATCGGGGTATGGAGGACGGTGCGATTGACAATCGAGTTGTCACAAGGGGCGGGGTGTTTTCTCTGCCCGCTCCGCAGATCACCCGAGCAACCACGTTGAGAGAGTCAATAGCTGGAATACGCAAGAGATGGAAGTGATGTCGATGGACGGAATTGATGGAATTGACTTGGGGGACTCGATTGACGCAGGATGACAGGAGACTAAAGCTGGTGCGATGTTCTGCACGCTCCGATCGACCACTGTCCCATGCGTCAATGGAGACGGGCACGAGCAACAATGAACATTTCTATATTTGGCACTCTTTTATTTGAGTCGCCTCGTTTCAATAATGAAGCCTTAATCTTGCTCAGCCACGTCAATACCAATAATACCCGGAAATGGGAAGTCACAGGTCCCTAGCGCGAACGAACTATTGCTTCCTACTCGGACTAACGAGGTATTCTGACACCCTCTGATATTATTCTAGAACCCTCTCGAACCCTCTTGAGTTTCTCCGATCGCGTGATAAACACATCTATAGATTCCCCATTTGTGATGGCGTGAGTAATCCGGGATGATATCATCCCTTTCGCGTGATCCGGGCGGGGCGGGGACTCGAAGAATTTCCCGTTGCTCTTCTCGACTCCGTACAGCTTCGATCTCTCTACATTCACCCTCACCTCCTCCCCCGTCATGTCTTATACGATCACCGACCTTCTCCCCCTCCCAAACTCCAGTGAGCGCATTCCGCGCCTCGGCTTCGGTGTCTACCGTTCCCCGCCGAACCAATGCGTCCAGTCCTGCCTCACAGCATTGGAGGTCGGATACCGTCACATCGACACCGCGCAGTTTTACGCCAATGAAGCGGAAGTCGGCGAAGCTCTGCGTACCTCCAATGTGCCCCGCGACCAAGTCTTCGTCACGAGCAAGATTCTCAGCCCTGCCGGCTCAGCCGAGGCCACATACGATAAGCTGCTGGCGAGCGTAGAGAAGATTGGTGGGCCCGGGGGTTACGTTGATCTGTTCCTGATTCACAGCTCCAGCTCCGGCTCACATGGTCGGAGGCACCTGTGGCAGGCGCTGGAGAAGCTGCACGAGGAGGGCAAGGCGCGCAGCATCGGTGTCAGCAACTACGGCGTGCAGCATATTGAGGAGATGCGGTCCTACGCAAAAGTCTGGCCGCCGCATGTGAATCAAATTGAGGTACGTTACTTTGTGACTTGACCTATGCTTGGGGTTGGGCGCATCTGGATTGACTCTCTTTTCTCTGCGCAGCTTCACCCGTGGTGCCAGCAGCGGACCATCGACGCATACTGCAAGCAGAACGGAATTGTTGTCGAGGCATACTCGCCTATCGTCCGCAACTATAAAGCCAATGACCCAACATTGGTGGAAATTGCAAAGAAGTATAACAAGTCGACGCAGCAGGTCTTAATCCGGTATGCCCTCCAGAAGGGTTGGGTTCCCCTCCCCAAGACGGACGATGCAGACCGAATTGCGGCGAACGCCAATGTGTTCGACTTCAATATCAGTCCAGAGGACATCGATGTGCTGAACTCGCTCGATCAAGGGAGCGCCGGGGCGATCGTCGAGGCCGTGGCCAACGAATGAGCCCGATCCAGCGTGGTTCCCAGTGGCCCAAATACCCGCGCTGCCATGACATCGCAACATAGATTGCACCTGAAATACGGTCCGATCATCCGGCGGTTACATCAGAAAGGCATTGACGGATTGTAGCGTCGAGCGCGACGGGTTCACATCATGCTTGGACGAGACGATCCAGGCCAGACGCTGTCGAATGAACTGTTTGCCAATGGCCCGCTGGTTCAGCGAGGCATCGAAGCCACCTGGAATATAGTCAGATTTATGATTCCCTCTCACGCATTGCATTTAGATCAAAGTTCTCTGGAGCCATACCCTCATCCGTGTAGAATAGACAGATAATCGCCAATAACGTACCCGCTGCAAGGTCCTTGCCGGTCTCACAAGTCACCAACAGTGATTGCGATGGATCGGCTTGCAGCTGTGCGAGAGCAAAATCCCGCACTTGATCAAGCTTGTTGCGCAGATCGCGACCGCCCAGCTTGGCCGAGGCACAGCCTAGATTCAATCGCTTGGGATTTCCTTCCACAGCTGCAGGATCCCCATTGCAGTCAATGACCAGGTCATATCTACCTTGCTGATGGATTTTTGGATCTGATTGTGCAATGAAAAGGTTCTTGGTGGGAGAGATGAGCGTCGCATCTTGTCCCGAACGCACTTGCGCATGCTCGGTCACCAAGTGAGCGATCAGATCCGGCAAGTTTTCTTCAGACGTTCTTTTCAATAGAGCCTGGTTGGCCCAGAAAACCGGCGGCGTCAGCCCATGAGCCCAGCCCTCGCTGTCATCACCGGCGCCCTGGATGTATCCGCCCTCGGACATCTCGGCGCCGTGCACACGCTTCGACGCCGAGCAGAGAATGATCAACTGGTATCCATTGCCCTTTTGGAGGTCTGTCGGATAGAAATACGAGCGGTTGGCCCACCCCACACGGAGTGGTTTGGCAAGTTGTTCTCGCCAATGCTCGAGGTCAAGTTTGAGGTCCTGGGTGGAAGCGTCAATCTACTTTTCACCCGGGTGAGAGAGGGGGACGACATTCGACAGGGATCATACTTTCAGTGAGGCGACGAAACCATCAATTCGCTTTTCAATCTGCGACTCTTCCGATTCGCCGAGGTAGTTGGGCGGCAGCTGGACGGGATGGTATGCCGTCTCTGTCGGGAAGAGGGCGCGATTGATGACGGCACACCAAATAGGCACCGTTTTAGACAACGCGTCCGGCATCACTATGGACTATTAGCTGATAGATTGATAATGTGGTGCCAGCCATCATGCATGCTGCCATTTCTGAATACTGGACTGCGCTGGTTGGGACAATGCAACTCACGCTTGCCGCGGCGGGTCGAGTCCACGATTACGCACCTAGACAAATCGAAGCAGTCAGTCCCATGAACAACTTCTTCAATGATGATCAATGATCACCACAGGCGCGGAGCAAGAAGTGGAGACGTCAAGTCCCTCCCACCAGCCCGACCCAATTCTAAACTAACCCTCCATGCTCTCTGGCCACCGGGAGCAGCTGCAAGTTCAGCCGGCGAAAGCTGAAATCCCACTGCCCCGTATGACCATCGGTGCTCTTGAAATAGGCACTGCCAGTCTTGGCAGTCGGTGGGATATACCAACTCCCGCAGCGCTCATTGGCAATCAACGGCAGGCCATAATGCCCCGCAACTTCCTGCACAAAGGCCGCGTCCGTCTCAATGGATTGTAACCGGTTAGAGACGGATAGAGCTGAGCGGCGCAGCGATGTCAGAACTTGCGAGATCGACGGCTGCGCTGACGGGAAATGAAGCGACTCCAAAGTCGGGAATGAGCCCGGCGACTCCATGGTTGCGGGACCGTCTGGAATTGCCCGGTCGGGCTCTGAGTTGGCACAGGCCCCGGGCGTGGCCCAATGTCGATTGAGCTGATCCAAATATTGGGCTGCGGGTTGACTGGGCCGTGCAAAATGAGGTGGGGGATCTATGTTCCAATCGCAGTGTGGAAATGGCAGATGCGTTTGCGATCCGCCGTTGAGAATTCGGCCAATCATGTAGGCCGAGGGTCGTGGGTATATGCTGCACCAGTCCCGGACAACAATGCACTCGAAGGGGGTGGCGAGGTTAGTTAGAAGAGCCAAATGATAGTTTGTATGACTGTGTTGGTTTCAGTCTCGAGGTTGCGACCACTGCCGGTGGGATGAATGATATCTAGTAGTTACTCTTCATCTGGATTTCCCATGGCAATACACATCTTTATTTCGATTTGAAACACTTTCTCTAGTCGGGCACATTGAATTCAGATCGCAAGCTTCAGTGAACGTGCGGGGGATTTCACCCAGCGTAGAAATTTCTCTGATATCGAAGTGATAGTTCGGCGAAAGAAGGCATGCTCCGGCGAAAGTGCGTGTCGACCGCCGAACGCAGTTCTGTTGATTACAAGAAATGTCGATCGATGGGAGAATTCTCGCTTCTTAAACTTACTTTCCCATCGACTGAAAGAGTGAGGTCTCTGGTATTTGCCCAGGATAGTCGTCTCTGACGTCCAAATAGCCCAGTCACGGACAGTAATGTCGGCCAACGAAAGTAAAGAGGAATCGCGACGGGTGTTCTTTTTCGATATTGACAATTGTGTAAGTCTTCGGGTAATGTTGCCTTTCTGCTTCTCTCGTCTTTGCTCACATAACGCTATCATCACCAGCTCTACTCTCGAAGTAGGAATCCCTGCAACATTACTCCGAAAAACGCATCTAATCGAAACACTCCACAGAGACGAAAATTCACGATGAGATGTTCAAGTTAATTGGTTAGTATCTCGAAGAGAAAGGAAGATCGATGCTTATATCGTAGACCAATTCATCAGCAAACACCTTTCCCTCAGTGCCGAGGATGCGACACGGCTTCAAACCAGATACTACACGGACTACGGTCTCGTCCTCGAAGGGTTACTTCGTTATCACAAAATCGATCCAATTGTTTTCAACCAAGAGGTTGATGAGGCGCTTCCCCTCGATACGATTTTAGGCCCCGATCCCAAGTTGCGGCCTTTACTTGCTCGACTTGACCGACGCAAGGTCCAACCGTGGCTCCTGACGAATGCCCATATCTCCCATGCAACTCGTGTGTTGGATCTCCTGGGGGTGAGGGATCTGTTTGAAGGCATCACTTTCTGTGATTATGGGGAAGTCCCTCTGGTCTGCAAACCGAGTCAACGAATGTACGAGCGGGCGGAGCAAGAGGCCGGGGCCCAGAGTCCCGACCAGTGTGTTTTTGTTGGTGAGTTCAGACAATCATCTTCGATTTGCAAACACTTCATTAAGCCTTGCCATGGACAGACGACTCCTTTTTGAACTGCAAGCATGCCCGGCTTCGAGGGTGGACTACTGTCCATTTGCTGGAGCCCGGTCTCGATGCCCCGCCAGAAGCAGCTGGTCAGTACTTGATCTCGGGCCTGGAAGAGCTTCCTATCCATTTTCCACACTTTTTCCTTCCGGATTCTTAAACTATAAAGCCGAACAGACGAAGCTCCCACCATTCTCTTTGTCCTTCCAAAGTAGCTGTCTCACCTTTTCATCTCTCTCCTGCCCTCGCATCGCGTTCAAGCTTCGTGGTGCGCAGAAATCATCAAGCTCCAGGCCAATCGATCATGTGCTCTTTTGTATGTACGATGGGATTCTGGTCCACATATTGTATTTAGAACCCCCCCCCCTGTCGTTTGGCCCCGGACTATATGCTGAAAGCACCCGGCATTCATAACCAAAGATAGGAATTGATAACCGGGCAACGCGGGGTGAGACACGGCATCCAGATATCCAATTACACCCGGGCTGGACTGCACGGTCCGCGATGCCTTGGCAAGGGCAGAATGATCTTGGTTCCGAGGTCCGCGTCCAAACCGGTGAAATGACCGTGCAACCCCCAATGCACCCGACTTTCTACGACTTTCCACGGTATCACGGACGAGACGTGCATTCTCATTGGTGGGTAGAGAGATTGGACCTGCAGGGCCCAAGTACCGGTACACCGAATCGCTGACCAAAAAGCGTCGGAATGCAAGTCACGGAACTTTTCGCATGACCTCAGCCCCGCTTGGGGTTTGTATGCCGGCGTCATGCTTTCCGAACGTAGGACGCGCTCTTGCCCTGGAATGTTCTTCGCTTCTTCCCCCTTCCCATAAGAACATCCACCGCAACCCATTCATCTCCGCTCGACACCTCTACCCACTCTTTCCTCTCTCCATATTCATCATGCCGAAGGTGCGACGATCCCTTTGTACACCCGCAGATCCCGCCGCCGCTAACCGTGGACGTGCAGATTACGGAAATCTTTTTCGACTGCGATAACACGCTGGTCCTCTCGGAGGAACTGGCCTTCGAGGCCTGCGCGGACCTGGCCAATGAAATCCTGGAAAAGCGCGGCATTCCCGACCGGTACACCGGGAGTCAACTCATCAAGGATTTTGTCGGTCAGAACTTCCGCGGCATGATGATCTCTCTGCAGGCCAAGTACAAGTTTGAGATGGAGAAGGAGGAGCTGGAGACCTACGTCACCAAGGAGGAGGACAAGGTCATCGCCAAGTTGGAAGCCAAAGCCCAGCCCTGTGTTGGCGCCAACGCCGAGCTGGACAAGCTATTTGTGTCGAAAAAGTATGGCCTTGCGGTGGTCTCTTCATCCGCTCTTCGTCGCGTGCGCGCGTCCATCAAAAAGGTCGACCAGGACAAGTACTTCGATCATGATAAGATCTTTAGTGCGGCCACCTCTCTGGAGAAGCCCACCTCCAAACCCGATCCGGCAATTTACCTGCATGCTCTGAAGTATTGCAAGAAAACCGCCGCCGAGACTGTCGCGGTGGAGGACAGCAAGTCCGGTGCGCTGTCGGCCATCCGCGCCGGCATACCCGTCATCGGCTACGTTGGCAGCTACCACGGCGAAGGGCTGCAGACGGAGATGGGCGAGCGTCTCACCGAGCTGGGTGTCAAGACCATCATGACCGACTGGACGCAGTTTGAGAAGTGCATGGAGTTCATCGAAGCCGGGACCGATGCCGCCCAGTCCAGCCTTTGATTGCCCATGAACCCCACACGATGTCACGAAAGCAAGCGACCGGTCGTTTCGGAGCCTTTGGGTTGATCTTATCTTTTTGTCGTTCGCGCCGATCTCGTCCGTCTTTCTCTAGGGAACGACGGTAATGGGGTTGTGATCTGGGATCTGCTATTACCTTTTTTTTTCTTCTCTGCATTACTATGTACCGTATCCAGAACCAGCATAGACAGGCCTTTGTGGCAATGATACACTGACTTGCGGTCGCCTTTTTAAGTCGAGAATGGGAGAGATATCTCATCGGCTTGTTGTGCTTCGTACTCATCAAGCACATCAAATATGCAGATTGTCTTGTAAAATCCATCAGCGAAAACGGCGTTTATAACATCCTCCATAGTTCGTCTGTCTCTTGTCTCCCTAATCTTCTCCTCAGATGGCATGACATAAAACGCAAAAGCCGCGGCCGCTGGGTAAAAAGCTGATGGAGTAGATGGTTCTGTGGTGGCTGGGTCCCGAGCTGCCGGTACAATAGCACTCCGCGAGGACCTTGGTTGCCCAATCTACAGGCGGTGCCTAACGCACTGCCACTTGCACGTGCAATTGTTCCAGGCTATGTTACACCTGCTTTATTTGCTTTTGTCTATTCGCTCTTGCACAATTTACGAGGACTGGTCCGGTCTACGACTTGAAATACACTGCGTCCAAATTCGAGGTTTCCACTGCTCCAATGGTCCTCCAAACCATCTACCTAACCAGGCACGGGGTATGCCCCCAGCGCTTTACTTCCATGGTTATCCTCTTGGACTACATACTAAACACACGTACCTATAGTTTCGTGCAAACTGGTCTGGAGAAGACCCCAAGTTGCATAGCTCGGGTCTTCTACCTCCCGACACACCATTATCGGAACATGGAGAGAGCCAAGCCGGGCAACTTGGGGTCTTCCTGGAGGATGTTGAGCCCCAGATTGACGTGATTTACTCCAGCCCTTTCTATCGCTGCGTCCAGACCGTCGAACCTGCAGCGGAGCGAATTAGCAGTCGACGGGGCAAGGATATGGAAATCCGTCCAGAACCTGGAGTTGGGTAAGCTCTTTACGCACAAGGACATGAGCCCTGTGCTTGAACTTTTTTTTTTTTTTTTCTTTATGAAGACCGGTCTCTAAGTGACTTCGCTCTAGTGAATGGTACGGGGCGGACAGAGAAAATGATCCCAAGCCTGCACCGCCGCATGTCTTGAAATCATTCTTTCCTATGATTGATGCAGAATACCAGTCAATCTGGACTCCCGACGCCCATGGGGAGAGAATCGAAGAGTTGCATAACCGAGCTGCCTATGTCCTTGCCAGAATGATCAAGCAGCTGGATGAAGACCCGAGCGCACCAACATCCGTTCTTATCTGCACTCACGCTGCTACGTTCGTCGCCATATGTCGAGTTCTTACTGGCTCGAGACCTTCAACACCCGATGAAGCAGATTTCATTCCTTGGACCTGCGGCATTACCAAGTTCAAACGTAGGATCGAATCATCTACAGAGGCGCCAACTGATCCGGGTGTGTCTGGACAGCTGCCGCACATTCGTTGGGACGACGGCGGCGTGAGTGGGGGCTGGGAATGCACGCTCAACGGCTTCTGTGGCTTTCTGCTCCGGGGAAGAGAAAGGGGCTGGTAAATGGCTTCCCAATCCCGCCTATCTTTAAATCATCGGGTCTAATGATTCACAGGCGATTTTCGGGCAAAGAGACTTTTTCGCACGACGTTCAAGCTCACGGGCTGGACAGTGGCACTGGTCTCGGGGTTATCATTGACGGAGACTCGCCAGATGCCGCCCGTGATACAGGAGACATTTAAAAATTCCCAGTGTTTTTCTTAAGCCAGGTAACGAAGAGATGGCTCCGATTGCGGCTCTGAGGAGCAGTTGAAACATCGAGCCCCTGGTTCTATACCAATTGGACCTGGTGTCTTCTAATCACTTTCTTCGCAGCCGCTAGATGGGATCACGAACTTAGAGGAACTTTTAATGAGGCATAATTCTGGATTCAATCCTTACTGCTGTAAATTCCATCCAAATATTGAACAAAGCGATCTTGGCAAGAGTAAAGCTCCCAGACCCTTTGGGAATCACGCAACCCGATGTGTCGGCCAAAAGTGATGAATAACATAAAGATGCCAGGATTCGCTCGCGGAATACGAATTCTTCCGCATCCACCATTTCGATGGATGGTGGTTGAACGTACAAAAAAGCCAGGGCGTTAAGTGCCCGGGGGCGCAGCCATTCGGGGTTTCTGGGCTCAGGCCTCCTACGACACCCGGGTGAAAAGGCAACCCAACGCGGGGCCTGATCGCCGTTGGATTGCACCCAATCCCCTGGTGAGGCTGAAGCCCGGTCCAGACTCTTAAGATGGCTATGATTCTGAGAAGCACTTCAGAGCGTCGACACCTCGCAGACTACCCTAGTTGCAACATTCATGTCGGGATTCGGCAGTCACCACCATGGTCGAACCAGTCGCCATTTTCGGTGCTGTCGCGAACGCAGTCGCCTTCGTCGGCATCCTGGCACGTCTTACCTCGCGCATGAAGCACTATTGTTCCGCAGCACAAGATCCACCGGGAATGTTCAAGACACTGGTCAACCAACTCGATGCGCTCCTTGATCTTTGTGCGCAATTCCAGAAAATCACAGCTCCTGACATCTCGCGGAACCTGGATAGGGTTCTCGTGGACTGCACAGAACAAGTTCTCTCTCTCGAGGCTATTGTCATAAAGGTCTTGCCGGGAGACAACGACTCCATCAGCTCGAAGGCCATGAAAGCTATCAAAAGCGTTCATTTTGAGAAAAAAGTGGCAGGCTATGTCTCTGTCTTGGAGACTATCAAGACGCTCCTGACTTTCCATCTGACCATGTCGACATTCATGGTGGTTCAGTCCAACCGGCCAGCAACAACCGCAAGAGATACTTGTTTCTACTTCCCATCGACACAAAGGACCAGGTTCATTCCTAGAGAGGCGATCTTGACAAAAATCGATGCGCAACTCAAGTCGCCACAGTCTGATCCGCGCGTTGTTGTTCTATTGGGAATGGGCGGACAAGGGAAGACCTCGCTCGCTCTTGAATATTGCAAGAGAGAGAGCGTGGCAGGGTATTACAAGGCCATTATCTGGATCAATGCCACCTCGCTGGCTACGCTTCAGAGCAGTTTCGCGAGCGTTGCCGAACACTTGACGCAGCACCGCGGCCACTTTTCGAACCCGAACGCATGCGTTGAGTTTGTGAAGGCCACCATTGAGTCGTGGTCCACTCCGTGGCTGGTAGTCTTCGACAATTACAATCAACTCAAGAAGCTCAATAAGATCATGAGCTTCATCCCAAAATCTACCAAGGGATCGGTTTTGTTCACCTCTCGACACGCAGACTGTGAGGCACTTGGTTCAGTTATACCCGTACGTGGCATGAGTGACATTGAAGGGTTGGCGCTGTTGATGGAACGGACCAAGATTGCGCCCAGCTACGAAACCATCCAACAGGGGCTGCGTGTTGTCCACACACTGGGCTCACTACCACTCGCAATCGACCAATGTGCTGCATACATCAGATCGAGGAGGATCAAGATGAAGGACTTTATCGACCATTACCAGAACAGGAAAGAGAAGGTATTGAGACACGTGCCCACTATCTGGGATTACCAGCAAGTTCTCGAAGGTTCACAGACTCTTGACGGCACTGAGGTCAACAATGAAGCTCCCATCAGTGTTTTTGCGACCTGGGAGATGTCCTTTCAGCAGGCCGTGCTGGATGATGAGTATGATCCGGCGTCAGTCCAACACTTCTTAACTGTTGCAGGTTTCTTCAACAACCTCGACATCCGAATGGAGATGTTCCAAGCGTTTTATGAGCGCATAGATGAGCCCCCGGGGTGGATGCGGATATTTGCAGGGTCCAAGAATGCATGGAACCAATATGCATATCAAGATGTGGCCTCCAACCTGTCCCGGCTTTCTCTCCTCCAGCTGCATGAGAGCCACGATGACTGTGGCGACTGGGAACAGAGGGAAGAAAGCTTCTGTTGCTTTTCTATCCACCCTCTCGTCAGAGACTGGATCCAACTGCGGCTTTCCTCGGCGGAACGGCGCCAATACATCATCGAGACGGTGGCCATTTTGAAGAGTTATATCGAGTCTGGGGGGCAAGACTCGGACGATTGGCCACTTCAAGTTAAGAGGGAGGTGCTGCTCCATCTAGAGGCGTGTCTTGAGTCCCAGATGACGAACCTCGAAGACTGGGCTGCTACATGTTATGACAAGCTTCACGATGGATTACTCGAGTTTTGCATATTTTTTAAATGCCAGGGCAGGTATGCGGAGGCAGAGTCTCTTTGTGAAAAGATCCTCGATGCAGATCGCGAGGTATCTGGGACAGATTCCGAAGCCACATGGATGACATCCATGCTCATAGCCGATATCTACCTTGCACGAGGGAGATATCTGGAAGCAGAGTCAGCTTTGCACGATACAGTCCAAAACCCAGAGGCCCTCGAGCGATCGAAAAAGATCCATTACTTGAAAAGCCTGGCGCGCACGCACTTTTGCCGAGGCCGGTATCCAGAGGCCGATAAACTCTACCACGACGCGTTGGAAGAGCAATCAAGTTCCCTCTCTCCCACTGATCCAAAGCGGCTAGATACCATCTGGAGCATCGCCCAAATTTACCGCAACCAGGGGCAGTTCACCGAAGCCACCCGATTATACAACGAGGTCCTCGCCGGCTACAAGACGAAGTGTAACGATCATCACCCGGCTGCTCTCCGCTGCATGGTTGACTTGGCCAACAACTATCGCGCCCAAGGACTCTACAAAGACGCTTCAGCTCTATATCTCCTGGCCTTCGACGGCAATAAACACCACCTTGGTAAAAACCACCCACACACCATTGCCTCGCAGCTCTTCCTTGCCATCAATTACCGGGACCTGTTCCAATACGAGGAGGCCAATGCCCACCTGCGTGAAGTCATTGCCCAATCCGAAAAGATCCTGGGCGCCAAGCACCCAGACACTCTGAAGGCTGTCATGAACTATGCGATCAGCTGCGATCGCCAGGGCCAAGTTACCCAGGCCGAGAAGCTGTACACGCGCGCGCTGGAGGGTCGGGTTGCGATATTGGGGACTGGGAGCCCCTATACGATGCGCACATTGGAGAGGCTGGTCAACCTGCTGCTGGTTCATGGCCGGGCAGATGAGGGAGACACTCTGATAAGAAAAACTCTGAACGGCTTCCAGAGAGATAATGGGCTGGTGACGTTAGAAGGGACCCGACCCCATCAGGCTGCCGAGGAGCTCTTTGAGCGGGCACTGTTGCGGGATGTGAGTTTCCTGGGGCCGGCACAGAATGATCGCATTGGGACCCAGAAGTCACTGGCACAGGTTTACATTTTGCAAGGACGACTGGATGCGGCGAGACTTCTGCTTGGCAAGGTGAAGGAGGCCATGGAGGAGAGGTTTGGGCGCCAGCACGACGTGGTTGTGGAATGCACGCAAACTTTGGAGAAGTTGGATGTTGGATCCCAGAGCTCGCAGCCAGAACGAGTGCTGCAATGATCAGGTTGCAGGTCATGCAAAAACCAGCCAGCCCGCATCCTTGGAAGAACGTGTTGCAACAGAAACAGGCAGTGCCTGCCGAAGGGAAATCCGGGTTTATATCGGAGTACATAGGAGTAATGTAACTTCCTTTGGTCAGACAGGTAACTTTGTTATATAGTTTCTATCGACGTGCGTTCAGCAACTCATGAAAGAAAGACCTTGTAGAGTAAAGTAGAGATTTTACGTCAAGTCAAAAGAGGAATGAACGAAGGCAGAAAGCCGAGTATTGTAAAATTGACATATTTCTACCCCTCAAGGCGGTTTCTGTTATGGCATTTCAACACTCAATCGCAAAGACAGAATAGAAGGGAGCGGATAATGCATCGGAGGGTCCCTCGGGGAGATCCACTCCATTTTAAACCAAGCGCCGGCTCCTGCTTGAGAAGATAAGAGGAGAAGCGGGATTGGGAGTGAATTTGGTTTATTTGCTTCAATGACATTCTAGCCCAAGTGGTCTTTATCGCCTTCCATGTTATGTCGAACCGAAATATTCTTCGATCTTGCATCATTAACTGCCAACAGAATCTCTCAAATATACCCTAAATCTTCTCAATTCCCTCCAAGTGTTGTGTTTCTACGTGATCGTTGACCTCAGTCCAGTCCATACATGATAAGATAAGGGCTCCGCCCCACAAACCCCTCCATGGGGTTCCGAAGCTTAAGCGGCATCAATTGCTGCCCAAGTCGTGCCAAGCGAGCCAGAGATACTTGAGGAAACGCAATTGTCGCGGAATCCCTTTCAATCCCACATCCACCCGCAAATCATGTCACCCTCGATCCAAGCTCAATCCAAGCTCATTTCCCGGGGTCCCTTGGTACGTACACAGGAGATACCTCCGCAACGAATGATCCTTCAATTGCCTGAATTGCCTGAATAGAAAGGCAACAGATGCCCAGATCTCTCGCTATGAGGCATTTATTTTCCATGCCCTAGTCTGACTAGTCGCGCACATCCAGGATCCGGCCGAGGCCCGCTGGGCTCGATTGGTGAAGACTACGTACTCTGACCCGCTCGGTGTCCAACGTACCTGGGAGTCGGCGGAGCGTACTGTAAGTTGTGCCCCTGCCTCACGTCAGGCCTCTTTGCATGTTCCATCTTGATTACCCGGTCTGAGTTGGCCCCGCCCCGGTGCTCTGGTGCCAATGACCTCGAGGCTTTGCCTTAGGACCATCTCCTGCAACGCTGATGGTTTCCGGGCGTTGAAGATGTCAATGGCTGTGATTTGGTGATCATTGAGGGGGGCGGGTGGACACGACATGGCCTTGCATTGGCTGCCTCAATGGCCTCAAAACAGGGCCTTCTCGGCACGCGTCCTGCAATTGGGTCTTCCGGGCTAGGCGAACATCGCGATGTAATAAGCACTATGCGAGCATCCCGCTAACTCGATTCGCGACAGACTCGCCCCGCCAATTGTGCCATCGATGGCGTGGGTATCGTCTCCATCCTCAACAAGCCCGAGGGCCCGGAATTGTTGCTACAGAAACAATACCGGCCCCCGATCGACATGGTCGTCATCGAGGTTCCGGCCGGCTTGATCGACGCCGGTGAGAGCCCGGAAGTGTGTGCAGTGCGCGAACTCAAAGAGGAAACCGGGTATGTGGGTGTAGCGGAAGAGACCAGCCCAGTGATGTATAACGGTACGTGGATGCCCCCGTTAGTGGAGTGGGATGCTGATTTCTATGTGTGTGGAGATCCCGGTCTCTGCAATACCAATTTGAACATGGTCCATGTGCGCGTGGACATGACTATTCCCGAAAACCAGGACCCGAAGCCGGAGCTCGAGGACAATGAGTTTATCGAGTGTTTTTCTCTCCCGCTGAAATCGCTGTTTGCTGATTTGAAGAAGCTCGAGGCGGAGGGGTATGCCATTGATGCCCGGGTGGGCACCGTTGCCGAGGGTATTGAATTGGCGAAGAAATGGCGCCTGTAATGCACATCAAGGACATAGATGCGATATGAATATTTCTAGACTTATGATAAATAAACCCTCCAGCTCTTTGTCGGCAATGCAATCCTTGGATATTGTACATTTGCTGTGTTGGAATGGCTCGATCTAAATCCGTCCCTCTTGCTGCAGCCCTCTGTACAATGCCCACGCAGCCAAGGTCTTACCGTCTCGCAATCCCTCCTTCCACAGATTCTCCAGTGGGACTACCTTCAATGTGATCTTTTCTCCATGGTCTCGCAGTCCGGTCAGCTTGCCCTGTAGCTCTTCAATCTCTCGGCGCGGCATGCGCTTTTGGCACAGAAATAGAGGAGTGAACTCATCACTGCCCCCGGCAGACGGATACACCGCTTGCTGGAGTATCTCCCCATCGGCGGATTCTTGAACCGACTGCAACGTCAGCGCAGTCATGTCGGTCAATTCGCTCTGTTGCACGCACAGCCCGGTCTCCTCTTCAATTTCCTTGGCTGCACCGCCGGCGAAAGTCCCACTCTCGTCCAGCATCCCCGCCGGGATCTCTGGAAACGCGAGCGAGCCCGCGGGGATCCGGGGCTGAATGGTAAGAATCGCTCTCTTCCCACGCTCCTCAGACGCGGGAATATCGTCCGGCTGAAGGACAAGCTGAAGAAACACAGTCAGATGAGCGTATGTACCGTGGGCGCCACGCTCCAAGTACAGAGCACGCCAAGGACAGAAAGGAGCATGGCTGCAAACCCACTACAAACTTACCAGCATTCCCACACTGCCGCCGCGAAGAAAGACGCTACCGGGCAACTTCTCCCCTCCCGCATTCGACACGTCCGCGGTCAACTTGATGAAGCCCAGGCGCCCCCCTCCGAAGCGGTCAATCGACTGGATGTCAATGCGGCGCAGAATATACGGATCATGATGAAACTCGTGTGAGGGATTCTGCTGCCGCGCCAGAGACCGCCGTAGGGTCGCGAACCAGATCTTGAACGCCGGGAACGAGAGTAGATCCTCACGGGGTAGATCCGGCGTGCTATTGACGCGTAGATCGGAGCCCGGGATGGTGAAGGAGGACATGGTGGCTGACAGGGTTCCGCGAGCTCCCGTTTGTCGGCCGAACTGTGGCTTGAGTTTCAGGTAGCGCGCGGGCAATAAGCGGAAGGAAAACATGGATTGCGCCCGGTGATCTTGAACGGTGTGATTGCCTCGGGAGGATCTCGGGATGCTTGAGGGGGCTTGGGGGTGGAACACGGATGACGCAATTATCGATTTACTTCGCGATGCTACTTATGATCCATGGGGTGTGATGGCATGACGCAGATGGCGTTACACTGCTGTCTACGATATGATCGGAGAGAGGTGATTTGCCTGGAAATGGAAAAAGAATACGGGGATCGTCGTAAAAGGCATCGTGAGATACATATACTAAATGTGTATATATATCTTGTCGCAGCTTGGCCAAGGTTGATACAAAAGTACGATCCTCCCCCCGGCCATTTACTAGACCAGACAGGGACCAGCCTGGAATGCCATTCGCGTGATAGCTTCCGCCCAGGCCGATCCGTGTCCACCCAGGGTGTTGATGGCCCCCTTGAACATGATGTAACTGGATCCAAGAGGTGCGGAGATGACTTCGCGATGTACTCCTCACGTCCAACCACCAATTAGACTAGCGGAAATACCCAATCAAAGCGGGGAGATGTGCAGAAAGACCTGCAGATGCAGCCTGTATGGAACCTTTCGCTCGTGCATCTGGAAAAGGTGTGGAAACAGAGCTAAGAAACACACCCGGGTGAATTTCGACTTTCGATAAGCTTCTTCCCCCCCTTCGTATTCCCTTCTCCACTTCCACCCTTCTTTAATCCTCGGACGCACTCCCCCACCACAGATCGACATGAAGGATCTGATAACAAGATCCCGCCCGGTTTCAGCATGTGGGGGCAGTTGTGGCAGAGCAGGGCACTCATGATTTTCCGATGGGGGTGTTGGTCACCCCGGGCGCGTGGATCCCCGCAACCCCGACGAGGAGGTTCGCGGGTTGGTCTATCACGGGTCCCTTGCATCGGTCGATGTGACTTCTTTTTTCTTCCCTGACATAATTCCGAAGCAGGGGCATGTTTAAAGGCTGAGCGAATTACGTGGAACGGCGGGTTGCCTTGTGCGGACAATCCATACTTTGTGCAGCCCCACACATTGGCCCCGAGTCGGCATCTGATATACTAGGATGTTCATGGGTGTGGTGATGGTCTAGAACTTGATCGATACTGGCACCATAGATAAAGCGGGACAGATGATATTTCAGAGAAACAACAGCTAGAACCCGATGACCAAAAGATTCTTGGCCTCCGAAGGCTGCCTTACCTTATCCTGATTAGGAATAGTTTCACACCCGGGTGAATCCAAGGATGACAGCCCAGGTGGATATTCGGGACTCAGGGGATTGCCGAAGGAGTTGGACGTGCATATCAAATCAACGTACGGAGTACTTTGTCACTGACTGGACTCTGGATGTAACCTAGCGGTGGGCCTATCGGCATCGGAGGCCGGTGACATGCTCCCCAGCATTGATGCGGACGAATGATCGACTAGAAACGGGATCTCTATAGTTCAGTGCTCGCTATTGGAGAAGAGAATGAACTGCGAGTACGGTTAGGTATTCAGCTTCCTCGATCCAATAACGTAGAATGGAGGTACTTCCGTGACCGTCACACCTGACAACTAGACATTGTCAGAAACCCAGATATCCAAGGAATCCCTGCGTGATAAGTCGCGTTCTTTATTTCGCTCATATACACCCTCCCCACCTCCCGGAGGGTCACCGGGTCGAGACGTTCCGTTGATGGGCGCATCGCCGAGCCTGATGTGGACTGACTAGCCCCCCCCCCCCGGCTGAGGCCTATTTATGATTCACAATATCAGGCGCCGACCCACTCATTTATGGAGCCAATACGAAAGGCAAAAAAGGCATCATGAAGCCGAGCCACAGATTTCTGGGCATGGGTAGGGCGCGAAAAAGGATCATTTGGGATTCCCTGACCTCCCGGCCATGGCCAATTCCCCATCTCCCTGTAACATGCTACATACCATCCGATGTGGTGTTGCAGCTTCAGGCACCGTAGCCATGTGTTCAGGCAGCATTGGGCTTCTGCGAGTATTTGTCCGTGAGTTGGACAGACCCCATGATGTGTCGGGAAAGTCGATCCTAGGGCGTCATCATGCCATCCCCCATTCGTTCTCCGATGATCGAGGGTACCCCGGACCCAAGCGCTTGAATCATTTCCCAAGGCTTGTGCCCACCCCCTCTCCACTGCGCCCCAATGGGGATCATTGCGCGTTTTGGACCCTCCCGAATCGGAGAGGGCACGCTGCTGCCTGTGGAGGGGGGAGGTAAAATGTCGCAGATTGATCAGAGTAGTCAGGCTGGCCGCGGAGAGCCTGCCCCTGGGGCGCCCAATGCCGGGAAAATTGGGAGGGTTCAATGCCTGTTTTGGGGCTCGACCCCCTTTTGGATGCTCTTGGTCCAAGCTTCGATTTCAATCTTGACAGGAAAATATCGGTGAGGGCCCGGATACCGACTCCAGGGATACGGTGATGGAAGGTATGCAAGGGTTAGGACAGAAGGACCCAAACCCCCGAACATGAAGTCGGTCTCGGGGTGTTTTTTTTTTTCGAGAGCTGTCCTCTCGGGGTGAACGGGTTGCCCGAACGCGAAAACATCTCAGGCAAGCCTTGACGTGGGAATGACCCAGACTTTCGGGGCTGACCTGTGGCGCCTTGGATTTCCGGGAATTATTGGCAGGAAATACCGGAGGTTGGATGCGAACTGGGTAGGGCGATATAGGCTTTCTACACGGAGTAGAAAACAAAGAAGGGTGGGATTATAGATCGGCCGCTCAAATCTCGGCCCAGGGATTCCCTCTGGCAGCCTACTGTAGAAGGCAACCGTACCCCACTTCAATTCAACTACAAAAGGTGTGCTCCGGTGCTGCTCTCCTTTGCAGGAGACTCACTTGTCTGTTTTACTCTCTCCCCCCCCTCCCCGGCTTCTCACCCGGGCGCCTCCCCTCTTGCCACCGCCACCCCTTGCAGCTCCGGCGAACCGCGTCAGATCATGCATCGCACTTGAGCATGCGATGGATCAGCCATCGAATTTTCGAGAACTTCGTCGCTCATACGCCTCTAAACCCTCGGACCCGCGAGCCTGGAACTCCTGCCATTGCGACACTTCTCCCAGGCAGGTCGCACGGACACTTCTTCACCAACCGATCTTGCTAACCCCCTTCAGGCGTATCGCGCGAGTGCGATCAGAAGGCGTCGCGTCGGATCTTTCAATGGCAAATCGCATGGGCTCGCCCATCAGCCCGCCTTCCATGAGCAGGCCGGCTTCCAGTGTGCTCGCGGATGACTGTACCCTGGACACGCACAGTAGCCAAGGCGGCCGAATTGTTAAACACTCTCCACGCCCCAGATTCCGCCGGGGAAGTCCTCGCACAGTCAGAGGCTGGGGATCGCCGGAGACGTCGGCGCATTTGTTTAATTATCACGATGGCAGTGGAGTCGATTCCAAGAAGGCGTTCAATGCGGCCATCTCGGAAACGGCGAGAGCCCCAGCACGCGGCCACGAGCATGCTGACCCCGCACGACCGGATCTGCAGAGGATTTACTCGTTTCCCTCCGTTCTTCAGAAATCTGGCGACGGGGTGATGGAGGTGGAAAACCTGCTCGTGCAGCAGACCCCCGCAGATGTGGAAAGGACAGAGAATCGTCCAGCGTCGAAGCCCATAATAGCATCAAACGCGGAGCCGGTGGGGTATCATGGTATGTTTAAACAGCCCGAGACGAACCCGATCACCGAAGAGCAATTGGTCAATGAAGTCCGGGGCATTTATGCCGGCCTGGTCATGGTGGAAAAGAAATGCATCGAGTTCGACAAGCAGCAGGCCGAGACGGGCGAAGACCTGTCGCCGTCGAAATGGCAGGCGCTCATATCTCTGCACCGTACACTCCTTTACGAGCATCATGACTTTTTCCTGGCATCCCAGCATCCGTCGGCAAGCCCCGTGTTGAAGCGTCTCGCGGATAAATATGCAATGCCCGCTCGCATGTGGCGGTATGGAATTCACTCGTTCCTCGAGCTGCTCCGGCAGAGGCTGCCGGAGTCGCTGGATTATATGTTGAACTTCATCAATCTGGCCTACTCCATGATGACCTTGCTGCTGGAGAGCGTCTCATCTTTCAGGGAAACATGGGTTGAATGCCTAGGAGACCTCGCACGCTACCGTATGGCGGTTGAAGAAAGTGATATGCGGGATAGGGAAGTGTGGGCGGGAGTGTCGCGATACTGGTACAATCAATATGCGGATCGAAGCCCCGGCAATGGCCGAATTCAACATCATCTGGCAGTACTAGCTCGTCCCGATGTCCTCCAACAGCTCTTTTACTATACCAAGGCTCTGGTGACCGTGCGCCCGTTCCCCAATGCCCGCGAAAGCATTGTTCTTCTCTTTAACACTGATGGGAAAGCGCTTCCGCAGACAATGGTCCCAGCTTTTATTGCAACGCATGGTATCCTATTCACTCGAGGTGCGAATGGGCAGTTTATCACTTGTGCAAATCAATTTCTGTCTCTCTTGCGAAGGGATATCAATCGGCTCGATCGTCAAGGACAACAAGGAGTGTATATAATGTGCTGCAATTTTGCGGCACTGCTCGGCTACGGCGATACGGACGCCATATTGGCTATGGATTTTTCGCCCAAGGAAGGTGAAAATGTCGCTGATGCGTATTTTGTTGCGCGGGAATGGATCTCTCATACACCCCCGGGTCAACAAACCCTGGCCGAACGGGCACAAGGGTCATATAACGACGACATTGCACACGACAAGTGTCAAGTAGCTTCACGGATCGCCTTCCAAGGCAGCTCGCTTGCTTTCCACACCCTCTCCGTCTTCCTCGATCAGATGGGCGATCCGACTATCTACGCCAGCATTCACACCTCGCTGGCTTTTATTTGGTGTTTGGCTCTCCGGCCCAACGCTATGCAGCAACTGGAACAACTGATCCCGTGGCTGGGAATCACCAATTTTCTCAACACTTTGCTTCGCTCCGGCATCGATATGACAACAATCGAAGACAGCGCATTCCCGCTGATTCAAGACGCGGCATCAAATCAGCTTCCGGAAGACTTTGTGATCCGCGGCCAAGCGTGGAGTCAACTATACTACCCTCCCGATTTCTTTGAAGGAGCTTTGTCGGAAGATGACCGGCCGATCATCGAAGAACCATCTATAACCATCCCCCGAAAACACCGATGTCTTTGGCTAGGGGTGCGACTCGCAACGGTTTGTCCGCTTTTTTTCCTAACGCAGTTGTCCCCTACTCTCTCAGAGATCAACAAGCTAACTGCATTTCTCAAGTTTGCTCGCTGGATCACGTATAGCTCTACCCAAGGATTTGAGGCAACTGGACTCGCACACGAATTTGCGCCTCTTGCCCGGAACTGCGGCCAACTCAACAGCTACGCATCTTGGAGTGGCACCGACGCATCACGTTCCGACGTGATGTGCGATGCCTGAAAAGTTACCGGAGACTGGCTGTTGGAGCTCCTGCGTTGGATTCACAGTTTCCTTGAATGGATCCTGCTTGGGGGCTTTCGTGGCTGGTAGACGGGGTGGACATTGCTTAGTTAGGATTCGACTGTTTGGATCGGGCCATCGTGGATCGACCACTCCTCTACGGACCCCTTTGCTGCCTTTCTTTTCTCTATATACACGGAAACCCTGGAATTATCAGTCGCCTCATCTTTACATACACGACAGCTACATGTTTCAGACACAGGCCATCATCCGATGGCCGGACTCGGACATCCGTGGAAAGAATCCCCACTCCGGAGCCTAGGACTCAATTCTCTCCGAGAATTCCTCCCTACCGGACTAAGGACCCCAGGGGATCCGTTGCAGATTGAACTACCGGGCTGTAACTCCAGGACCTCCGGATCTCTGGCCACTGGAAAGCTTTCGGGAATGGACACCCATGGACAACACGTACAAGCCCCGGATCTGGCCGAACAGCTGGAAACCATACCATTCTGTCCCCGAGCTTGGGAAATCCCCCGGCGAGGACCATATTATTCTCCCACTGTAGCACAGGAGTGCCCAGTTGCGGATCAGCACGCAGTATCTAGACGGGTTCACTGGCGGAGGAACCGCTGAGATACTGATGCGGAGGAGTAGACATGACAGTGGGATAAAGAGCCATAATGGCTCTCCGCACTGATGCTCATTGCCTTGTTGATTTTGTTGTATCGTGTCGACACTTGCCATGGACAGAATTGAAATTTGCCTCTAACCTCTAGGCCTTCCGGTGGTATTTTTTTTTGCTCCCCCCATCTCCCAAGATAAGTCTTCCTTCTTCCTCCCGAATGCGACCCAGTCCCGTCGAAACGTACATGTAACAGTGGAAAATAATGCAATTGGATCGTTGCTCCTGATCATCCTTGCATCGCTGCTCTCAGATTGTAGTCGATCAACCCCAGACCCGCAGATGGCCCCAACCAAAACAATCCCATAATCGGTTCAAGTAAAACATTCAGGCCAAAAAATGATATTAATAACCCCTTCAGCTGGGCTGCGCCACTGTCGAAATCCATCACTCCGTCGAGACTCCGCCCGGTGATGCGCGCGCCATTGCGTGTTGCAGACCAAAAGGCCAAGCTGGCGTCCAGCATTCTTCTTCCCTCCACATCTCTCCCCCCTCTTCCCCTTCAGCCGACGGGGCTTACTCCATGACTGTTCCATGAGCGTGATTTGATTTTTGTGTTTTCGCATGGCCATCCGTGTCATTGCTTCTCCTGTTCTCCGGGCATTTTTCCGTTCTGCGCATTTCCCCATCTCCGCTTAACCCGCTCCGACGCCATGGATTCCTGGGCTCCCGTGTGTCGCCAGTGCATCACGGCCGTGTCTGGCGTCCCTCCATCGATCTTGCTGGCTACGGTGGTTGCTACGGGTCTGGGACTGTTTGTCCTGGTGAGTTCACGTTCTCCCCGCGTATCACTGGCGTGCGGGCGACGCGCGCGCACGCCCTGAGCTACCTCCCTCCGACTCCAATTGCCAACCCATTCTGACGTGTGTTGTCAATAAATAGTTCTTCACTTTTTTATTCTTTGTCGCGCCGGTGCCACGCGACTCCCTGCCGGAAGAAAAGGAGTACAGGACCCTCGCAAAGGATGGAGCCATTACCACACCCGAACCCTTGCCGTGCTGGTTCGACGCCCTCGATACAGACAAGCGAGTACGTCCCGCCGCAGACCACGCCATTACACCGCCTGAGCTGTTCATGTCGGTCGTCGTGCCGGCCTACAACGAGGAGGAACGGCTCGCGGGGATGCTGGAGGAAGCCGTGAATTATCTGGAACACATGTATGGCACGCTCGGCGGCGAGACCGGAGCGGCTGTCGAGACTCGGTCGATGCGCAAGCGGAAACCGGCCGGGGATGCGGCCAACGGTCACGCCACGAGCTCGGGGCCGGACCGAGGGTGGGAGATCCTCGTTGTCTCGGATGGCTCGACTGATCGGACCGAGGAGGTTGCGTTTGGCTTTGCGCGCGATCACCAGTTGTCGCTACATCCGAAGGGCTACGCGGGACCTTGGACGCCCAAGGTCCACCAGGGCGTGCATATCCCACCCGGTACGATTCGGGTCGTGAATCTGACCAGCAATCGTGGCAAGGGCGGCGCGGTGACACATGGGTTGCGACATGTTCGCGGTCGATATGTCGTATTTGCGGATGCTGATGGGGCGAGCAAATTTGAGGACCTGGGCAAGTTGGTCGTGGCGTGTCAGGATATCGAGGACGCCGACGGACGTGGCGTGGCGGTTGGTTCGCGAGCGCATATGGTTGGAAGTGAAGCCGTGGTGAAGGTGAGTGGACCATGAATCCAAATTTACAAGTACCCCCGGTGTGATGGCTAATCCTTTGTCGAACAGCGTTCCAAGTTGCGCAACTTCCTCATGCACTCGTTCCATTTGATCCTGTGGCTCATGACTCCGCCCAAGACTGCTACGGTCAAGGATACGCAGTGCGGATTCAAGCTATTCTCGCGCGCGTCTCTCCCCTGGATCGTCCCCTACATGCACTCGGAAGGTTGGATCTTCGATGTCGAGATGCTCATGCTGGCGGAATTCGCCCGCATCCCCGTGGCCGAGGTGCCAATCGGATGGCGAGAAGTCAAGGGCAGTAAACTGAACGTCCTGCGTGATAGCATTGGCATGGCCTGGGGACTGGCCGTGCTACGGGCGGCCTGGTCCCTCGGCGTTTATAGACAGAAGTGATGCACATGGAACCAGACCATTACGGAATATAGTACGGAGTACTGCAATGTTGTTCCCCGATCTTCACATGCCCCCGGCTCCAGGGGCTTCTCAATGAGCCGTTTTTCGGTGTTGGTTCTCTATGGGGTTTCCCTCCCGGAACTCGAGACGACATGAAGGATTCCGCAACCCCACCGGACGGCCAGTTTAGCAGAGGTTTAGATGTTTAGATTGCATTTCCAGTGGCTCCTTGGCGACGAAGGATGCTCTGACGCAAACTTAGAATGCAGCGGTTCCTGCCCGACGCTCGGGACTCGCAGTGGGACCAGCAATTACCCGGTTTTGGGGCGTGCTCAATTCTCAAAACTTCGTTGCTCTGCAGATCGCGGCGCATTCCAAATCGTTCTCGATCTTCTGTCTAGATTGGTCTCTGTACCCGTCCGCGCTGGTGGGGGGTGATGTGCTCTGCAACGGTGGCGTGAACGCCGCGAACCGAGGGATTCGGCCCGGACTGATGAATCCTTCCGGGCTTTTTCTTCAGCACGGTCACTGCAGGCCCTCTGCGGTGTCGATCCCGACATGGCAGGGGTAAGGTCGAAGCAATCGCCAAGCGTATTCACGCCCCGGGGGCCGGGATAATCTTCCCCTTTTCACCCACTTACAATCCCCGTCGCCCCCAATCCGGGGTGGATTCACGGCTGCTCCGGTCTCTCAACCCCTCCTTTGGCAGGGGAAGATCCACAAAATGGGCTATTCTTCGTCAGGTGCACCGGCACCGTTGGAAGGGAGTCCAGTTGCGGTGGGGGCCAATCCGACAGTCTGGGAAGCCTCCTGCGATCTAAAGTCCCGCATACTGAATCAGTTCCGGTGGGTACGTCGTCTAGCAAGAGGGGGTTTGCTGATCAGACGTGGTTCATAGAATCGGCATTGCATGACAGCCGCCACCCTTGTCACCTCATATCCACCGGGGGAGATAAAGGGTTCCCATCGCGGACGTTTTTATATCTTCAATCCCATTCCCCATTCTTTTTTGGTAGTATCTACCTGGAGTCCTCATTTGGAAACTCCTTTAATTCACCTATACCGGACAACAATGGGATCATCCCCCCACAAGCAATCTTTCCAATCGCACTTCCTCCGTCTCCCCACGGAGCTACGCCTGAAAATCTACGATTATGCTCTCGCCGTCCCCAATGACATCCTGGACAAGCCATTAATCGTCGTCCACGACCGCGGCAATGTCTTTACGTCCCGCGGCCGATACAGAGCATTGAACATGTGCCCCAGCTGGGTCGGCGAAGATGGAACCACCCGCAAGCTACTAGCCGTAAACCGTCAAATCCACGACGAGGCCGAGGAGTATCTATACTCGCACCGCACACTGTTCTTCCGCAACTCCTTCGATCTAGACCGACTCGGGGATTTCCTCGACTCATTAAGCCCGACGGCGCGGCGGCGCATCCGCAGCGTCGGCTTCGAGGTCTTCTTCTTTGTGCACACCCAGATCGGCGTGCCCAAACGCACGCTGAAGCAATACACTCGTGCCAGGGATCTCCTCGTTGAGAAACTGCCCCGCTGGGATAACGTTCTGTTCTACCTCGACCCGCGCTTCTACTATCCCTCCGCGTCCGTGGGCGGGCCGGAACTCGCGGCGCGTGGCGTTTACGACTTGGCCACGCGTTTTGGGTCTGCGTGCGAGGACGTCACTTTTTACCCGCTGCCGGACAGCAAGCATCGTCTCGTCGAAGAAGCGCAGCAGGTTCTGTGGCGCAGCCGGTCGCCCGGTCCCGTGGCTCGCCGCGCTCTCAAGCCGTCCGATGCAGATGTATGTGACAAGGGACTGGCCTCGAGTACGCTTCGGCCGATCGCAGCGGTGGCTTGATCGTGGGCCTTTCTTGATTATCTTTTCTTTCCGCGGATGCATAGACCCAGGTGGAATTGGGTTGAATGGCGAATGGGCACGGGGCGTTTTCTTTTCTTTGTATGCTTTGGTTTAGCGAGTCTCGTCTATATTCAAGAACGGGCATATCGAGCATCTTTGCTCATAACAAACTCAACCTCAGTATTACAGCCTTCTTAGGACTGTCCTCGTATATTCTCTTCCAAATCTTCTCCAAGGTGTGTTGGTTGGACTGCACCGGAGATAAAAAACCAACACGGAGATAAGGTGCACACATCCCTTAACTTTCCATGCCAAATACTTACAAATACTTCGCTCCACCCACTGGTTGATCGCACCCAAGATTCCTCACGCACCATGAAGGTCATTCTCACGGGCTCAACTGGCTTTATTGGCCGCGAGGTCCTTAACCAATGCCTCCACCACCCGGCCATCACCTCCGTCGTAGCGCTGAGTCGGCGAGACCTACCTGCGCATGACAAACTACACGTTGTTATCATCGACGATTTCCTCGTCTACCCCGCATCTGCACGTGAAATAATCAAAGGCGCCGATGCCTGCATTTGGTATGACCGAAAAACAGCCCACTTCCTGCAAAAAGGAGGAACTTATCGATGTATTGATGGTTTGTAGGACACTGGGTAAGGCGAGGATATCCGATAATGAAACCGCGCGCCGAGTCAGTGTAGACTACACACTGGCCGCGGCTCAGATGTTTCAGGACGTTTGTCCGGACTCATTTCGGTTCGTTTATTGTAGTGGTGCTGCGGCGGAGAAGGATCAGACGAAATCCCTGTGGTTTATGCAGGATTACCGTCGTCTTCGGGTATGTGGGCTTGTATGTTCTTGCGTATGATGGTGTTCTCTGATTGCTTCTAGGGTGAGGTCGAGAGTGCGCTGCTGGAGTTTGCTCGGGGGTCCCCCGGTCTCGAGGCGTATATTATGCGGCCCGCTATGGTCTTGTCGCGGGAGGTGAGTCTGCACCGGTTGGTGTTTAGTCTTGGGCCGTCGGTCAGCGTGGATACGTTGGCTGGGAAGATGGTGAGACTGGCGCTGGATGGTGGAGACAAGAAGATGTGGGAGAATGCGGAGATCAATGAGGGTCAATGAACGGGGGTGATTCAAAATGAGATTATTATAATGAAATTAAAGCCACTCTTGACTTCCTCCCATCCTTGTCAACAACGCTATACCTCGGATCCACCGTGACCGACGATGACATCACTCGGCATCTAATCAACGAAGGAGCGCTCCAAGCTCATTCCAGTCTTTCACTTCACCACCATCGCCCTCTCCTCTCCCGCACATCCAAGTCCCCCAATTATCCACCATGGCTTTCCCCCTCTTCGCCTCCCCACCATCGACCATCCTGCGCCTAGGACTCGGCCTCGGCCTCGGCGTCTCCGCCGCAACCCTGCACCCGCTCTCCCCCTTTCGCTCGCCCATCCAATGCCAATATTCAGCACCCTACTATCGCCCCGAGACACCCGCCAACGCCGACAGCGGCTGGGCCGTGAACCCCAATGACCCGATCCTCAGCAAACAGGGCCGAACGGGGATCGGCGCCCGCGCCCAGTCCGGTTTCTTGACGGCCGATAATATGCGCCAGGTCAGCTTGGGCAGTGTGCTGGGACTCGTGGCTGGCGTGGGCCTGAGAGCGTTCTCGCGCGTGTTGGTGCTTGTGCTGGGAATGGGAGTGGTTCTTGTTGAAGTATGCTATTTATGTCCAGCGACGCTCTTGTGTGGATGTGGAGCGCTAATACTATCTGCAGTGGGCTGCGGCCAAGGGGTATAATATCCTCCCTGCTGATCGGCTGCAGCGGTTTTTCAAGGGAGTTAATATCCACCGCGCCATCCATGAGCATCGGCCATTCAAGCTGAGCTTCGGTGTGGTCATGGCGCTTGCGGCGTTTGGGCAGTTTTAGAGACGGAATTGGCGTGTACTGTACATGGGTTTCAAGCATTTCTCAGACTACACTATTGTCTGTGGCCGTCAATGTCTACGTTCCCTTCGGTGCTTGCGTAGATGGGATATAATGTATTTCGTACAGGGGGTATCATGACTTTCGCGATCTATTCCACAGACACGAGGGGAGATGTTAACCTAGCACGAGGTCTTCCAACACACCCTCCATTTCATCGCGCGACAGCGGAACACCCAAGATCTCCATGCCACTGGGGTCCATGCGGGAGGTGATCATCTGGTGGTCGTGGAATTCCTTCAGCAGCGTGCGGAACATCATCTCAGAAGATGCAATGAATTCTTCCGTCGCTTTCTGGTACAGCAGACGGAACTCAATGCCTTGATCCTCAGCACTCTTACTACCGTCCCCATCACCGGTGCCTTCTTCGTCAGACTGGTGGCCGTCATCCAGCACGGTGATTAGCTCGGTCAGCAGGAGTCGGTAGAGGTTGCGAGCGTTCTCTGGTAGACTCTTAAGCACGAAGCCCACGCCTTCTTTGCCACCCACACGTTGGCCTTTGCGGCCAAGCAGAGCATGGACCTCTTCCACAACGTCGTATTCCACGACAAAGGGGAAAAAGGTCGTGCTGTCGTGAAAGACGAGGTTGAACTGATCACGAAGACTGATATCCCACATCACCGGAAAATTGGGAGTGTCGGCGGTCAGAAGAAGGCGGATACGCGGTGTCGCAGCCAGGCGACCCAGTAAAGCCTGATTGGCGGCACGGCGCAGAGGCGGCGCGTCAACGGAATTAATGAGCACCGTCACCGGTTCTTCGTGGGCGGGCCGAGACTTGAGCGCATATTGCAGAAGCTCAAGCACCTCGGTTGGCTGTGCACCCAGCTTGGAGGGTAGATCGTCTCCGAGGATGGCGGAGGCGATGGTTGCAAAGATGGATCGGATTGATATACCAGGGGTGTACCCGTTGACCAGCACGATGGATGGCGGACTCACCGGTGAGGATCGATGGTAGAGCCAGTCTGCAAACTGCTGCACCAATCTGCGTTTGGATCCATATCCGAATAAACAGATGTTGAATCCCTCCTCGAACTCGAAATTCCACTGCGGGAATGACCGATGGTGCAAAGATAGTAAGTATTCCTTCTCTTCTTTGCAGGTATCCTTGAATTGGGCCATCTTATCGAAGTATTCCTCGTGTGTCAACAAAGACACCTTGTTGAGGTTGGCATTTGACGTCTTGACTGGACCAGCGCGATTCTGAAAGAAGTAGCGCTCATGCGCTGGCAGCTCGCCTTCCGGTGTTGGAGAGCGCTTGTTCTTTGCGCCCTTGGGTCGTCCCGCGCGGCGCTTGGGGGCTTTAGGTTCGGCCTCTTTTGGTTTGCCTGCGTTCTCGCCTTCCTCGATGCTTTCCATCACCGGCTCGTTAGCCTTCTTGGGCTCCGGCTCATCCTCCTGCAGAATTTCCTCCGCAAGCTGCTCGGAGCCATCCCATGCGCCATCCTCGTCTCGCTCGAACAAGACCCGCGCGCTCTTCTTCTTGGCCGATCGATCTGCATTCTTCAATCGAGATGGGGTGCCACCCGCCGGGGTCTTGGGCTTGGTGGGTGTGGTGAACAGGTTCCGCGCCTTGGATTTATGCGTGGGCGTCTTTAACCCGGATTCTTTTAACGGGGTCGCGACCGCGCCGTTGGTCTTTTTCGGAGTCGAGTGTTCTCTCAGCGCGGAAGGGAGTTCGTACGAGGCATCGTCGTTCGGCGCGTTGCCATTCGCGGCGCGACGGGGCTTGGCTAGCGTGGTACGCTGTCTCTTGGGGGTTGAAGCGGCCGGAGGGTCATTTTCCAGGCCGGAATCCGAGAGCTTACGCTTCATGATGGACGAGTCAGAGAACGTGGACGGAGAGACTAAGGGGAAGGGAGTCAACAATACCATGAGATCCGGAGAATGCGCACAGGGGATGCAAGGGGCTCAGGGACAGGGCGATAGGCGCTGAGACCGAATGCAATGTGTAGTCAATGATCTGCAGCTGGAATGTGTCGAATGGAAGGAGGTCGAGTTTCTCCGATTCCGCTGAGTTGCGCGAGGTAATTAAAGCCAACCTATCACGATGGACGAATCTGAGGGATTCGATGTAGGAATTTTTCTAGAAATCCAGCTGGATCGTGGCATGTTTATTCGCTGCTCGAATTTATCTCGTATCGTCGCGTCTCCGGTCATGTGAGACGTGCAGACCATCCCACAACCACATGGGAATTCGGGACGATTCGACTTTTTGTCTTCAATCAGTCTACTTCTGATCGGTGCCAGTTCATTGCTCTACAGCGTGGACTTTTGGCTTGGTGTGTGAATTGGGTCCCCAAACGGGAAATCCGAGTCCGGGTAGCTTTTCTTCCTTGACTCATCTCAATCGTGTTTTTAACTGACCATGTCTCTATGACGCAGAATTGACCTCCCACATCCCCTCCATGGTCTCGAAATCGCAATCCGCTTCAATGGCGGCAACCTCGTTTGCCCGCATGCTCAAGGGCCAGGTCCGGTGCTACTCCGCACCGCTAGACATGGCCATTCCGGCCTCCAAGCAGCGCTACATCCCCACGTCCGGCACATATCCACAGGGCTTCCAGGTGTCTGGCACCCATGTGGGCGTCAAGGCCTCCAACACTCGATTCCCCGATCTCGCCCTGATTGCGTCCGAGACGCCATGCTCGGCCGCTGCTGTCTTCACCACCAATAAGTTCCAGGCCGCGCCGGTGCAAGTGAGCCGGGAGACCCTGCGCAGTCGCAAAGGTGAGGGCATCCGAGCGGTTGTGATCAACTCCGGGTGCGCCAATGCCGTGACTGGCAAGGGTGGACTAGAGGACGCCGTGCAGATGGGCCACACGGTGGACAAGTGCAACGGTGCGGAGAAGGATAGCTCGCTGGTGATGAGCACCGGTGTCATTGGACAGCGGTGAGTGCAGGAGGCTGCGGCAGGAGATTCATTTCAACTAATCGACACCTTCAACAGATTGCCCATTGGCAAGATCCTCGACCGCATTCCCACTGCTCATGCCAACCTCGACTCATCGCACGATGCCTGGTTGACCACTGCCCGTGCTATCTGCACGACCGATACTTTCCCCAAGCTTCTTTCCCGGACCTTTACGCTGCCCTCTGCCCCAGAGCGTATCTATCGTCTGGCTGGCATGACCAAGGGCGCCGGCATGATCCACCCCAACATGGCCACTCTACTAGGAGTTCTGTGCACCGATGCGGCCGTCGAGCCAGCCGCGCTGCAATCGCTCCTCAAACACGCTGTCTCCCGCTCTTTCAACTCGATCTCCATCGATGGAGATACCAGCACCAACGACACCATTGCCGTGCTGGCCAACGGAGCCGCCGGCGGCGAGACCGTCCGCGCGCCGGCCTCCGAGCCTAGCGCTGACTACCAGGCTCTCCAGGCCGTGTTGACGGACTTTGCGCAAGAGCTATCGCAGCTCGTGGTGCGTGATGGCGAGGGCGCCACGAAGTTCGTGACTGTGCGGGTGCGCAACTCGCCCGACTACGACTCCGCCCGCCTAATCGCCTCTACGATTGCTCGCTCTCCGCTGGTCAAGACGGCTCTGTACGGCCGTGATGCCAACTGGGGCCGCATTCTCTGTGCCATCGGCTACACCCAGGGTGTCCGCGATGGCACTGTCGTGCCCGAGCGCACGTCCGTGAGCTTCCGGCCCGTTGATGGTAGCCCGGTGCTGAACCTGCTGGTGAACGGAGAGCCGGAGACAGTGGACGAGGAGCGTGCTAGTGCAATCCTGCAGAACGAGGACCTGGAGATCGAGGTCAACCTCGGAGGTGGTGAACAGGGTGCTGCTGGATGCGGCGGCGAGGATGCGGTTTACTGGTTCTGCGACTTCAGTCACGAGTACGTGACGATCAATGGAGACTACCGCACTTAAATGGGAATCGTATATAGAAGATGGACTGTTTCGGCTACCAATCACATTTCGGACTTGTAGTGTGCGGGGAACCTCTCTCTCCATCTCCCGAGTCGAGTTCAATACATTGTAGATAGTGGGAGGTTCGTGAGTATCATCTTTCAAGACGATCCACTTGAATCTCCGCATGATCACCGGATCTCAAGAATGTCATCGGTTTCATCCACCCGCTCTCCATCTTCCCCATATTCAGCAAAACGCGGGGAAGGTTCTGTTACATCCGCTGCCCCTTTGACGTCATTGGGAATGATCATATGAAAACCCCGGTTTTCTGCATTATTTGAGTCCTGGGTACTCTTTGGTCTCGAGGTGGAGATTGCGACCAGCCCCAACCTCGGTTACGCCCCATATTTCTCGCCCGTTCCCTTCACGAACCCACTGTGAACCCGACGCTGCCCAACCGACCTGAGACTCGCCAGTGCTTCATGAACGCGTGGTGCCTATACAGCGATCGTTGCATCCACGAACCACGAACCACGGCTGCACCTGTATCGTCTTCTATCGGAACACACGCAGCAAGTCGCCTGTACATCGACCGTGGTGGAGGGCCTCTCGCATCCATTATACGCCCGGAACACTTGACCGCTTCTCCTGCGTGGCAACGGCCCGATCGAGCAGCAAGTGCTTTTGACTGAATCTCCACCGGCAGCGGTCTAGAGCAGCGAGTTTGGCTGTGTGCGTTGTGCTGGCCTTCGTGCTACTATAATCCTTCGTTGATAGGGTCCACTTCCCCCCTCCCCTGGAACCCCGATACCATACGCGCCCGAATCGACCTTCTCTTCTCCCCCCAAAAAATATTCATGCGTGCCGAGACCATCCATTCCCCGCGCTCAAGATGAAACCCTCCGCTGCGAACGTGCCGGATGGCCATGGCAGTGTTTATAAGGAGGTGCGATTCTCGCCGACGGCAACACCTCTCCGTCGCACACAGTCGGTTGCGGGCTGTAGACCCTCGGCCAGCTCAAGATATGGACCCGCGACTGCACGAGCTCTGCCGCAGAACCTTGTCGACACTTCCTATATCGATCAATCACGAGAGCTGTTGGAAAGCCAACGGGCGAACTTCGAAGCCGAGCGAGGTCTTTTTGCAAAGGAGCGGCAGCTGTGGGAGAAGGAGCGAATATTCTTGCGGGCGAAGATTGCAGAACTGGAGTTATCACTGAGGGCTCAGAAGTCCCAGACCAACGGAGCCACCACTCATTCTGCGAAGCCGATGTTTGGAACACCACAGTATCAGGGATCCAACGACGTGTTGTGCCATTCAGCGCAAGTCTGGGAGGGATCAAGTCCAGGGGGACGGCCAACGAGGGTATTCCGCGACGAGGAAGTACCGGACAATGCCAACTTATCGCCCATCACCGAAGGGAGCGGCACAATCGCTCCATCATTGGACGCGGCTCTGTCACCCCAGTCGCGGGCGGTCGATGCTCTGGCAAGTGTCCCGGTGCCGATCGAGAAGCTTGATAGTAAGCTCGATGGCATCACTCTGAAATCGTCTGCGTTGCCACCGGGGGTGGTGGCTCGTGTCATCACCCCTCCATCCCCATCGTCCCTAGATGTCTCCCCTGGCTCCGCCCCCGCGGCAACCGCAAGGCCCGACATAGAACATCGAAACAGTCTCAAGTTGAAGCTGTCAGAACTCGGCCCGCCCAATGAGAACCTGGTCAGGGATGCCGGCCACACCCCGATGGCGATCATCGAGGTCGATGGAAGCCAACGCTCCACCAAGGACGCCACCCCTCTCCCCCAGGAGGGCGAGGAGATTCAGAGCGAGGAGGCCCCTCTGGCGCCCGTGGCAACGAACATCCGGCAGCCCGCAGAACACGCGGATTCCTATTTCCCGGACCCGCCCGACGATCCGGCCCTGGAGGGGCCGCTTGGTCTCACAAATGATGAAGAACATGACAATAGCTTCCTTAACGCCCTTGACCAGAAGCTCCTTGATCAGGCCAAGCGGATATTGTCTCCCACAACCGAGTCCCTCGGTGCCGAGAGTGATTCGGAGCTGCCTAACAAGGGTGAACAGGAGCAAGACCCGGAGATCAAGTTCAAGAAATCCACCAATTTTGGCACGGCCTTTGGACTAATGTGAATGATGAAGTCCCCACTTGATGTGGGCATTGTGAGCTGTCGACACGAACTGGATAATTTGATTTTGGTTGACTTTGGAACCCTTTTTTGTACTTTGGCATTGCACAGACTTGCGACCACTGCTTGTTTTCTACCGCTGAAATGCGCCATGACTTGATGAGATATCCCGAATACTGTTGCAATACATGATTGTTCCTTTTCCTTTGAATCCATTGTCCTTGTTTCCCGGGTGATGTACTCATCCTGCATGAAGGGGTGGGCCTCTGCAGGACTTCTCCTCTCCCATGATACTTTTGACTTCCTATCCGGGTTGGATATTGACCTTCCTTGCGTGTGATCAGTCCTGGATCCAAACCCCGCCGTTGCCCTACCGGCGCCCCTGTGGAGGGGACTTTCCAATGATCAAGTTCTCCTATCGCCGCCCTTGCATGAGGTCTGCAACCTTGGCCTCCTCCACGTGCTACATGTCCTGCTCACGGCGACAGTGCGGATCCGGTCAATCCTATCCCAGCTGAGCTCGCGACAGCTCGGATGCTCGCGGGCTCATGCATAAGCTTCAGTTACTCGCTTTGGGCCATGCATGCCCCGGTTTTTTGATCATGCTGTCCATGCTCACAAATCAGCTTCGTCGAGGCCACAGCGACAAGAATTGATCTCTCTCATACAGCTTTCCTGTCCTCGGAAAGTCTTGTCCCCTTGGGGTACCTTGCTGATCGTCGGCGTTGTGGCGGTCGGTAGGAAAGCCACCCAAGGGCTAGTCCCTGGCCTTGCAGTGAGTCTGGTTTCTGGCCCTTGGCTCCCCGCGATACCCCTCGGATCCTCGGCCTGCGAAGAACTACATAAAGGGCCTGTGGTACCTGGACATTCTTCTCTTCATCAACATCCATTCGACAACAGAGTCCCGAACAGTCATTCGCTCTTCTCTCATTCTCCGGAGCCAGCTCCTCAAATCGTTCTCTTCACCTTCGAACAATCTTTTCTAATACTTACGGATTCATTCCTTCGAGATCTTTTACTCCATCTTTTTCGAATATCTTCAACAATGCCTTCCAACACTTTCACCTTCTCGGCCGCTCTGTGCCTTGCTTTGGCCGTTGGCCCCGCAACTGTCCTGTCTGCTCCTCAGCTGGTAAGTTCCGAACCACATGGGAAGTATCACAACTGAGCTTTGTCTAACATGGGACCATAGAACGGTCTGCCTGTTCTGGGCTCTGACAGCACCAGTGACGCTGCCCCCGTCAATGGAAACAGCGAGCATGATGCCGGTGCCGGCTTTGATGTCGGTATTCCCGGTGGTCCTGGTGTGAAGTTCGGTGCCGGCACCCACGACGAGCACCACGGCCCCTGCGGCCCCGGTCCCAACTACAAGCACGACGCCGGTGCTGGCTACGACGTTGGCATTCCCGGTGGCCCTGGCGTGAAATTCGGTGCTGGCACCCACGACCAGCACGACACCTACCCTTGCCCGGAGATCGTGCCCGAGGTGCCTACCTCGACCTACGTCCCCGTTGCAGTCCCGCCCACTTACACCACCCCCATCGTGATCCCCGCCGTCACGACTCCCCCGGCCTATGCTCCCCCGACTCCGGTCCCCGTTCACTCGACCCCTCTGATCCCGCACCCCGCGCCGTCGTCCTCGCCCTCTTACACTCCGGCCTACAACGCCGGCTCCGCTCTGGCCCCGAGCTCCTCGCTCCTGGCCGCTGCTCTTCCTATCATCCTGGGCCTCTTCTACTAGACCCGCCCGCCGGGCCGGCGATCAGAGCTTTGTACACAAAGCTTCTTGGATATCTTTCTCCGTTCCCTTTTTGAAAGGATGTGAAAACAACTCCCTCCTGTACTTTTTCTGTCTCGATTGACTCGTGTGTACTTTTGGTTCCTCATCTTCACTGTCTACTTTTCTCTGATCTACTTACTTTTGTAATGGCCACCGCACATTGGTCTGCTCTGGCCCGCCCCTGATACCTGTATCTTGGCTGACATATGGAGAGCCTTGTGATTTCTGGTTTGTTTGTCTTGGTGGGTTTCGCTTTTTGGTGTGATGTTCTGGGAGTCCCGGCGTGCTTGGCCACTTTCCGAACGGTTTTCTATATCTTCTGGTATTATTTCAACTCGAACACATTGGCTTGATTCTTCATTATTCTCGATAGTCTTTTTTGACTGGCACTTGGTAATGCTTGATCTAGGTTGAGGTAGGAGGTGTGTAGTATATCTTCATTGCATATTCTAGGGTATGGAGTGATGATCTCCCGCTGCGCTTGGATCTGCGTTTGACGCGAGGGATCGGCTATAGTAACTACCGTGCAGAAATGGAGTGTGATCTATCATCCCCGCATAAACTTCAATGAAGGTAAACAGTTCCTGATAACGGGAATCAACAAACTCCCATTCTCTACGGCTTGTGGCACAGCCTCATGATCTGATACGGAGCGCAAGGGTCGAGAGAAAATGGAAGATTCTTAATGGTCTGCAGCCTGCAGCAAAAATGAACGCCGAGTCATATCATATCGTCTCATGCATATCGCGTGTCCAGGAGCGAGTGCCCGTCAGTCTCGCCAAATCACATGGACCAAGAACCCAGAATGAATGGAACTGAGCAAAGGGTTCGAGCTGGAAGTTGAGGAAAGGGCGAGATGGCTGTTGGATTATACTCCCATGGTGAAATCGTGTTCGATGCCTGGCGTCACGCTGGCGATGAACTTGAGGAACACGACCAAGTACTGGTCTACTCGGATGGCAACCTGCTCGTCCTCGTCATGCTGGAGTACCTCCCACTCGTCGCCGCCCGGATGCTGTGAGTGCTCTGCCAATGATAGACCTTTCGTATCGTCTACCAGACCTTCCAATCCGCCACCGCCGGCCTGTAAGATCTGGTTCGCCTTCTCGCGCGTCTCTGCCTGCCTTAACTTGTCGCGCCGAAGCTTCAACGCAGCGTCGGCTCGATCAAGCATGATCTTCATGACCGCCGCGTGTCGGCATGGGTGTACTGTGGCCATTTTGACGCTGCCGTCAAACCAAGGGAAGTCCTCCAACGTGACCGTTTTGTCTTTGTAATCCCCGACGATGTCCTCCATCATGAGGTGTGGTGGGAGCGGTTCGGACGGGGACAGGTACCCGGATAGATAGAGGCGAGGCGTGCGGTAGAAGTTGGCATATGTGATGTAGAGAGTGTAGGTCCGAAGAGGCCTGGCGAGATTAGATATCTTTTTACAAGATAGAAACAGCAAGACGCAGAGGGGAATGCAACACTCACTGTGTTGTGCCCGTCTGTCCGGCAGGCTCACGAATGATGGCCTCCTCGTCGTCATCATCGTCCTCCATATCGGGAATCTCCTCATCCTCCTCTTGTTCGCCAACATTCCCGGACTCGTCGACCGTGCGTACATCACGACCGAGAGCTTCCTGCTTATTGCGGTCCGCGGTCATATCACGGCCGCCACCCGTCCGTAGCCAGCCGTCATCGCCATCGCTGCCCGCGGGCCCTTCTCCGGAGAGCATATCCCGGACGATTTCATCCTCCAGGCCGGCATCACCGGCGAAATTATCATTCAAGCGCCGGTGACACGGCACACCGCGGGTAACAAGGAACTGCTTTCCCTCGGGCAGATAGGACACGCGCTTGTCGGGGCTGGATGCATCGGCCCAGGACCAGGTTGGGAACTTGTAGACCAGATAGTCGCCAGCCAACACAAACTCCTCGGGGGTGATTTGGCCGGTGGAGCGGAAGGTCGAAGTGCGAGAGACCGGGGCCAAACGGTCGCGCCAGGTCGATAGCGTAGAATGTAAGATGTTCATTGTGCTTCTAAGTTGGAAGAGTGACGGAGGTGAAGTGGGGAGCGACACCTTGATAAGCGGTGGAGCACATGATCGGCCCCGCGTGAGCTTCAAAACGGCTTCACCTGATTCGGGCTTCTCGTTTCCATCGCGCTCGCTTCTAAGGTGTTCTTTAGGGGTTGACTAATTCGGATAATCACCCGTACGATCTCCCATCGCGAAGGTTATATGTCCAAAGTCATGCTAGAGAAGCTCATTCATTCACCCTGGTCCATCATGCGCCGCCGTTCGATTTCCGCCTCCACTTCGTCTGCGACCATCGGGATGGTCCTGTTCTTCCACTGCTCTCTCTCGGCGCGGATAAACCCTTCTGTACTTCCCATGCCCACGACCAGGAACCCAAGTTCTTCCCGGTCCACGTCGAAGACTTCCCACCACTCGCCATCCACAAGTTTCACTCCTTCCTCGCGCGCAGCGAGATATATAGCGGCAACAGCCAATGCGTTGGGCTGGTGTGTGACGTAGAGTAGTTGTGGTGATAGCAGAGCTGTGTTGAGGTATTCTATTACTCGGCGGGCGACGCTGATCGCATCGAGAGTTTGGAGGTAGGTAAGGGCAATAGTGTAAGGAAGCGCGACGTGTGTCTCGAATCCGAGGGTACGTAAAATAACGGACTCAATATGTAGGAGCTGGAGCCGAGCTGACTGGTACTCGCCCTCGGAGAGAATATAGCCATCAGAAGGTTGTGCGGGCGCCCCATGTGGATTCACGAACCACAGCGGAGAGGCATTTTGAGAGAGAAGGAGGGTGTAGACATTCAAGACAGATCGTGGCGAGGTCGGTTGGAAGGATAGCTTGGCTGTAAGGTAGAGCGCTGCGGCCGATACATCCTGCCTGCGATGTGAGCACAGAACCCGGCCTGATTAGAACCAGAAAGGGATAATCTACCTTCGCGGCGTACACTCGTAAGCTCCCACCATCTGCGCCGAGCCAGAAGCGCGAAAAGGTCACGATAGCCTGGGCGATTATGTCTTGCGATAGACGCAGTAACACACCCGCGGCCTGGGTGAGTTGTACGCCGGCGCAGCGGATGGAGGCTTCGAGGTCGCGAGGTACACCATCAATGGATGAAGATGAATTTGAAAGCTGATCGGGTGTGGCGAGAGCATTGCACAAATGCTTGAGGCCGGGCTGGTTGGCCATGATGTGAGGGTTGAAGAGGGAAGCTCAATGCGGCAGTGAAAAGCCAAGTGGATCCTCGGCGGCCCGACAGAGCATGCGGTCAAGCTGGACTACTTCGTTCTACAAGGATAAAGAGACTCTGGCAAGACACATTTGGTTTTTGAATTTGTAGAATATGGTTACAAGGGCCTCCCCGGGGAGGCGCTCGACTTTTTGGCAGAGGCTGTCCACAGAACCACAACCTGCGACAACCCATGCGCCAATTCATCTCCCCAAAGATACTATAAAGAGGCAATTAAAAGAACACAAACTGAACAGCGACGCGCAACAGCCTACGAGACCGCCCTTCGTCATTCTGTTTGCGAAGAAGTGCGATAGTCGAGGCGTTTAGTTGCCGGGGACCAGACCCTTCAGGCCTGCACCAATGTCGCCCTCTCGGGCGGCAATTTCGAAGTAGCCATAGATGATGCTGTGAAATAGTTAGCGGGTGGGTCACAAGACAAAGGCAAAATTAAAACACTCACGTCACAGCGAGAAGGATACCAGTTCCACTGCCAAGGGCACCAAGAAGGTCCGAGGCAACGGACAGACCACCGATACAAGCACCACCAAAGGCGGCAGCGGTGGGGATCACACGCTTTAGCTCCTTGTACATGCTCTGGTCACGGTGACCAGACATAATCAGACCCTGGTCCTTGAGCTGCTTAGCCACGTCGCGGGGAGCGGAGCCCGAAACCTCGATCCAGGTCTTAGAGAAGAGAGCGCAGGCGATGAGCATGAAAGCGACGTAGACGGCAGTGTGGATGGGGTCGAGAAGAGCCTCCTTGAAGTTGAGCGGGGGCGACATGTAGTAGGCAATACCCGAGGATGCGAAAAGCTGGGCAGAGCCCTCACGGGGCTCCCAGACTCCGAGCAGCTTGACCAGCAGGTTGTCCGAGAAGCGGGAGTACAGCATCTGACTGATCAGGAAGATGTTGGAGGACAGGGCGGACTGGAGCATGATGGGCATGTTCGAGGTGTAGAAGAGGCGGACGGGGTAGGAGCCGCGCATGCCACGCTGGCGGGAGGACTTGACGGGGATTTCAACGCGGAAGCCCTGCAGGTAGATGACGGCCGCGAAGACCACGAGGGTGGCCAGGAGGTTCATGACGTTAGGCAGGTTCTGGCGGTAGAAAGCCTCGTACAGGGCGCGCTGCTTGTCGGGCCAGGTCAGGAGGAGGTGGAACAGGGCAATGATGGCACCCTCGAACTCGGGGCCACGACCGGTGTTGATGGTGGTGGGGGAGAAGGCCTTCCAGACGATCGACTCGCAGATGTTGGTCGCAATGAACAGCGAGATACCACTGCCCAGACCGTAACCCTTCTGCAGAAGCTCATCCAGCAGAATGACGACCAGACCAGCAACCACGAGCTGGACAATCAGGAGAACACAGATACCAGCACCCAGGTCGCTGGGCTGACCGTAGAGACCAGTCAGGACATAGACGCAGCCCTGGCCGAAAGCGAGGATGATGGCAAAGAGCTTCTGGGCGGTCTGGTAGAGCTCGCGGTCGGTCTTGAGGTCAAGGTTGACGTCGATGAGGTGGGTACCAGCGAGGAGCTAAAGAAACAATCACGAATCAGCTTACTGACCATCGCAACAATCCCAATTGAGCGGCTGCCGCATACCTGGAAGACCATGCCGGAGGAGATGATGGGGGTGATACCCAATTCCATCAGGGTACCCCGGTTACTGGCCAGCATCATACGCAGCCAGTATAGGGGGTCCGAGGTGTCGGAGGAAACGATACCGTACAGAGGCATCTGGCTCATGACCAAGAAGATCAGAAGGGTCAACTGCGCGACGGATTCATTAGAGCCGAGTTCAATCTCTCGCGATGGGCGATTTCGAGCAACGTACACCCGTCCACATCAACTTCTGGTTGAAGGGAACCTTGGTCTCAGGAGCTGCCACCTCCGGGAGGAGGGGCGTAAAGGGCTTGATCAAATCAAGAAAGCGAACTAAAAGACAGCGTCAACATCCGCGAGTCCATTGGACACGCTTTGAATATTCGTGATGATCGCGTGCTGGAGAGGGTTGGAGCACTCACGGCCACTCATGGTGACTGTATTCCTCCCAATCCGTCGAAAATTAAAAAGGAGGAAGTTGGAATTACAATCCAACCTAAGGAGCGAAAAGGCAATGGGGAAAGAAAAGAGAGAAGGGGGAGAAGGGAAGTCGGGGGAGATGGGGGGAGGAAGGGGAGAGAAGATGTTCGCTGGCCACTTTTCGCTTCCGCGCTAATTAAGGCCACTTGGTCTTCGCCGCACCACCACAACCCAGTGACTCAACACCACGAAGAAAAGGGATGAAGTGGTTGCAATTACGTCGATGCGAGATCTGTCATTCTTTTTGCTCCTCCTGAGTGAGGCATCTTCAGGGAAAGCCCGGCTCAGGGAGGTGTTCCCCGGGGTCCAGAGCCTCCCAAGCTTATCCCCACACAATCCGCTGCAGTCTATAAAGATGACCAAGCTCCATTTCATCCAAAATCCACTGATATTTGTGTCCAGATACTCCTGGCTGCGATATACATGATATATAGAAAAAACCCCAAGCCCGAAGAAAGTAAATAAACCAGGAACAAAATTCCACCCTACGCTTCGATCTAGACGCCAGGTCTGGAATCGCCAAAAATCCTTGATCATCAAGGTCAAGGAGCAGAACTTCGTAGAACAACAATGAGATCGTATCAAAAGACCACCCGGATCCCCCTGATCAGGGACCGACAAGGCCGATGCAGTCGTCGATTACCAATTCGAGCTCTCCCAGGCGGGTCTTAAGACCTCGGTTCTCATCCTTGAGCACTCCCATCACGCTCCAAGCCTCCGAGGCCGGGACACCATGGCAATTGCCGCATTGATTGCTATTGCCAACAAATGAACTGCCAAGGCGCGTGGAAGCGAGACCTTTCATGACGCGGTCATAGGTGGATGAGCGTGTCGGCGTCGGTGTGCCAGTGACTGTGATGAGGTTCTTTTGAATGGTGGGCGTAGGAGTGGGCGCCACAGCGGGCGTGGACAAGGCAACCTGGGAGAGATTCGGCGACGGGGCAGTCAGAGTTGAGGTTGGAGACTCAACCCCTTCTCGCTGAGAGAAGACACTGTCGGCGACACTCTCGTCTCCCGACTCAAAGCCGGAGTCACTAGTCAGAGTACCGTGGCTAGCACGCTTGCTGCCGCGGTGTGGGGTCTGGAGCACGAGCGAAGGAACGTCGTCATCGGCAGCATGGGTCCGCCTGGTGCCACTGCGGTTGCGAGATTCCTCTTGCTGCCGCAGACGTCGTTCCTGCTCGAGTTCCTGGGCCATGGCTTGCATGGCCTTCTCTTGATCCAACACCTTAGCAGCCATGCCGTCGAGCTGGGTCTTCAAATGGTCCACCCTTGCGCGGGTCTCCTCAAGTTCCTCCTGCTTCTCGTTCCGGTCTGCAAGTGCTTGGTGCATCACGAATGTCCTCTGCTTGTAGGCTTCTTGCATCCGCTGGAGAACCGAGCTGGCTTGTTCGCGAAGCGTGTCGAGCGCCTCATCACCGGTGGCGTTCGATGCGGGCATGGCCAAAGCCGCGTTGATGTCGAGGTTCAAGAATTCATCATCGGCGGGTTCCGGTGGACTGGCTCTTTGCTCGGTCTGTTTTCGTAGACCAAAAAAGGAGAAGCGGCTCGCTGCCGGGGTTGACTGCTTGCGCATATGCGTGGTGGATGCGGCGGCACGAGGGGTATCCATCGCGATCGTGTCAGGATGGTTGTCGGAACCCACGTTGATTCCCAAGTTGACTGGATCTGACCTGCCCTGGAACCACTCCGACAGGACCCTCGCCCGTGCTTCGAGCTTCTTCTTGGGGAATGTTCCTGTCCAGGAAGGGGTCGGTCGGTCGGGCAGGGCTTCGCGATGGGATCGATCCTCGAGGTCTTCCTCAAATATAGGGGGGCGGGCAATATATTCGGTATTGGCTCGACGATGACTAGGCAGAGTGGTAAAGCGAGGTTCCCGGGAGATCACTGAGGGCGACTTCGGGGGCGATGAGGCAACGGTCTCATGGGACCCCTGGGAGTCATCGGAATGTAGGGAGGTCGGGGCCTGGGAGAGACTAGGAGACATGGCGAAAGAACTTTCGACTGGAAATCCGCCAGAATTGGAATGCCACGTCGAATCAGGGTGGACGTGGCGCCGCTGGTGTGTGACCTTTAGGGGGTGGAGGTCGAAGATCGATCGACAAATGGAAGAACACTCTGTCTGGGACGAGACAGTGTAGGAACGAAAGACCGAGTCAATACTCCGTAGTCGGTGTTTCACAACAGTGAGAGTTTGTGTTCTTGTTTTTTCTTTTGAAAACACGGGAATGAAAATTATGGAGCTGTAAACAAGAGGCTGGGGGAGTATGAAATAGCGGTGGCTGAAAAGCTGCGGGCTCCACTATGGAATCATCCATTATTCGATAATCCAGTTGCCTATTCGACGGTTTTTATATCGGAGGTTCCAATCGGTTCTTTCTGCGTCATTGCAACTTTCGACCTCTTCGCCTTGGAGTATTTGGGTTGAGTTGATGGTCGATGCGCGAGTGGGTCTACGTGCACGCGTGCATTGACGAACATCATCCCATCGACTCTCCCCATGAAATCCACCGTCGTACACACTCATCGACCCTCCGCAAGGCCTCCTTTGCAGCCTCCACTTCAAACCACTCGCGGTGTTCCTTGCCGCAGTCCCTGCACTGTCCCAAGTCACGGACTCGTAGATCCGTTAACTCGAGATGAATCAACCTCTCCACGCGGTGGACATGGGGCACTTTCCTCCCCGGTACCAAATGGGAGTTCAGGGCTTTCCGTGATTGTAGCCCTCGGGCAGGGGATGAAGTAGACGAAGATGGGGTATACGGGTAATATCGAATCAAGGTCAAGTCATGCGAGCACTGGCGGGTCCATTCGTTGAGACGTCGGTGGACATTGCTCGTGCGTCCAATTTTCAGTCTGACCGAACCCGGGCCATCGGATGTTGGATATGAAGTGAGCGCGTTTAATTCTCGTGCTGCTTGAAGTGCATCGCTGATACTGCGAGACTGCGCAGGAGGCCGGAGACCACTGCTGCTCGCTGGCACCGAGGGGACTAACGAGGACGCAATGTCACCAGCTGGTGGCGATTCGACAGCACTGCGTGTTGTGCTCCGGGGCGTCACCCAGAATATATATATAAAACCCGCCTCGTCTGCTTCAGAGATGGGTTTGGCGAGCTCCGTCAGAAGTAAAGACGTAGTTTGTGGAGAGAGCGTGGACGGGATCCATGAGAGAAGTGATTGCGTTTGCGAGGAGGCAGAAGACTTCCTCCTGGCAGATACTAATGGGCGAGGCGATCCATGCGGAGCAGCAGACACTCGCTGACTGGATGATGGCATCCGACCAGGATGTGGCCTTGGGATCTTCTGAGGGCCCTGTGGTGTGCTTGATGTTGGACGGGACTGGGAAGGCCTTTGGACTGGCCGCTGAACAGGCACGGATCGGACAGGATCCTCACCACTGTCCTCGTCAATCATCTCAAAGCAGCAGAATGTTCTCTTCCTTCGAGGCCGGCGTTTCTCGCCGAGTCCGTTTTGGTTGGTTCGTCTCCTACCGGGCTCGTCTTTGATTTCAAGCACCCCGAGCCGATCCATTAACGTATCGATGCTGGTCCGCGGCTTCGCCGAAATATTTGGATCATTAGGCAAAGTTGGTGGCGTAGCTTGATCCTTATGTTGCCAGCAGTATAATGAAGACATGTCCGGTATCTCATGGGCCTTCTTTTTCGGCGTAGTAATAGGTGATGGGTTTTGTGAAGCTGCCAATGCACGGCGACAAGGCCGACCCTGTGTGGTAATGCCCCTACATGTCGTTGCGGGATTTCGCGAATCTGAGCGTGGAAGTAGAGCCTCTGGAGTATTGGAAATCTGAGGCATCAATTTTGAGACCCTCGGGTATGACTTGTGGTCCCGGATTTCTTGCAAAGGCAGGCTAGTTCGCGTCTAGAAGAACAAATCTGGCTGAAGTCGACATGCGGTGAGCAGCAGAAATGTCAAAGCATCAGGCAACTCCACTTTGGTCCACGTCAACTGGCGCCAAAGGGATGTTATTTTTACTACTGCACCGCCACAGTGGCGGTGCGTCTAGTATACAGGGCGTCGTGAATGGCTCCGTTGATATCTATTTGTATGGAATCTGCCTTGAAAACTCCAAACGCCGGTTGCCAGGGTCGTCCGTCGTCCAGAAATTCTTGTCTATTGGACATAGTCATAGCTCATCCCCCGACACTTCAGCCAAAACGATCGCACGAGGTCTAGGGACGGCGCTCGGGCACCGCGAGCAACAGCGAGGGAGTCCAAGAAGCGAGACTTGTCCTGCGGGGAAAGTGATGAGGCTTGGGGCTTATTGGGATCAACGATTTGGTCGTCAAGGGAGTTGAGTGCTGCTGCCAAGGCAGGGCGGGCCAGTCCCATCTTTTTAAAGACAACACGACGGAGGATATCGTTGAGGAAGACCAGATCGGAGCGCGCACAGCGACCGGCAATTTGCCGGATCAATGTACCGCAGAGAGGGGGAATAAACTGCTCCAAGACTTGATCAAGTGCTGCGGTCTCCTCGGGGGAATTACCGCGAAGATCCACCATGGCCGTCCAGAACGCGGACCCAGAACGAAGTGTCAACGGCTCCGGTCGGGTCAATGCATGAAGGGTAAAGTTCAGCATGGCTGCGAACACGGGCATACCATGGGAGGGGCCTGCGGAGGAAACAGGATCTGTAAGGGAGAACAGAATTGGGTAATATTTGGGCAAAAGCCGGGTTAAAAAGTCAATCCCAGCATTGGCCGTCTCTGGATCGTAGACATCCGGGTTTGCCAACATCGAAGAGAAGAGATTGGAAACGTGAAGAATCAAATCTACAGCTTCATGTCGAACCTGCATGGAGTGAGAAGCGTGAGAGGCGAGGAACGAGGATGCCGTGGTCATGATGGCATCCATCCCAGAAGTCCCCAGCGGGAAACTCTTGACGAAGTCGACTGTCAAAGACGGGGGAAACACAAAAAGTCCCGAGGACTCGGTAAAGCCGGCCTTGAGGATAGCACATGCCGAGTCAACAATGCCCATGTCAACTGGAAAGTCCACTATGAGAAGCCGCATTGCCTCCGTGATGAGCTGCTGCACCCCCGATCCCGAACCAGCGTTCCAAAAGGATGGCCGAAATGGGTTCTGCTCCTGTTCTACATCGACGTTGATGGCCTCGTCTTCGGCATCAACGCGAAGACCTTTTCCAACACTGGCGATGCAGCTCAAGACAAAGTGGCCATGAACGCGAGCGACATCGAATGCGGAGATACTGGCTTCTTCTCGCGCCTTGTGCGCTTCTTGGACAAAGAATCGAAGGATCCTCTCGAGGGTCTGCACCTTCTCCTCATCACTGGGAAGCTGCCTAATGATGGTCGCGATTCCTTCCAAGACCTTGGGCATGGTGGACACGGTTGCTGTTGGCTTGACACGGAATGTGTCAAGTTGGTCGAGGAACACGGGTAATTCGCCCACCAAAACCCGACAGCATGACTTGGATAGTGTCAGGACGGAACGGGAGGCGGACTGAGCACAGGACTCAAAATTGAGGGACTCGAATAGAATATTCAAGACCCCCGGAAGCAACGGATTATGCCGCTCAAAGTAGGATTCATACTTCCCGAATGTATCCACTAATGTTTGACGAGCCTTGAGTGGGATGCCTGCCTCTGTGCCCGTGCAAAGTTGGGCAAACGCATCACTGCCAAAAATAGCATCGAGACACTGGTCGGCGTGACCATTCTCGTCGACTGCCTCAGACAACTGGGCAATGCAGAACATTGCTGCTTCGAAGCCTCGCCAGTTGAGACTTTTGAGGTTTGTGGTAGCACTCTCCTGAAACACACTGACCAGTTCGACGCCCAGAATCGGATAGGCCGAGAGCAAGTAGTCGCAAGCTTCGTAACGGAATCCATTGAATTCACTTCTTTCCTCATCGGTCCACTCGGCTAAATCACTAGCTTCGGGATAGAGAAGCTTATTGAACATACCAAGGACGACCTCAGCCAAGTAGCCCTTTACCACCTGATATCTGGGGTCGTCAGATGGCAGATCGGGGGCTGATTCGGCGATCTCATTCCAGTATTCCAGAGCTCGAGGCGTGGCTGGGTCATCGATTGCTGCATAACCCGGTGCCTTGAAGATGTCATGCACGATGGCGAGGATTTTGGTGTTCTGCGGCATGATCGGGCTGCGAAAAAGATCCAAATGGACGTGGGAGACGTATTCCACCAGAAGGTCGATAAACGACATACTTTCTGTACCCTCATTGCCTTCAATGAATGCCATGAGGTGAGTGGTGACTTCCGACTCAGAAAGGATTTGAGACATGATCCAAAGGGAATTTTGGTCGAAGACCCAACGGCGACTTTCAAAAGCATGTGTCAAAACGGACGCAGCCGATTCACTGAATGTAGGGGAGTTTAGCATTTCCATGATTCCCTGTCCGCATTCAACCGCAAGCAACTGGGTAAATTCATCGCATGTATTCCGATGATTCCCATATACTGCAAGCCATGCCTATAAATTGGTACATAATCAGTTTTTGAACTTGCCGTTGGAAGGTAAGTAAACTTGGGAATCGAGATACCTTCCAAGAACCAATAGCCTCATTCCCCAAAATGGGATCCATCGAAGCACTCCCGACACCATGCACATGGCTAGAGATCTGCTGTAGGATGTATCGTACCAGCAAGAATGCATCTTTGATGTTCTCCACAACCCGTTTGATCACTGGAGCTGCCAGGTCCTGGGGCTCGGTTTCAAGCCTGGTGGCCTCTTCAGCCAGGGAAATGGAGAAGAACAGCAGGGCGGTGGCCTTCTGCGTATTTAGAGCAGGGAGGCAGCGCTCGAGGAAGTCGGCACTCTGAGACTCCTGTTCAGACACAAAGCTGCCATTGGCAAGACTTGCAGCAATCTGCCACAGTATGCGTTTTCCCGTAGCTTTTGGGTGCCGGAGGATGGCAACAAGACTCGAGGCAAGTTTCCTGGTTACCATGGCCTGCTCACCCTCATCCACTATCGAAATGAAATGGTTGAGCAGGCGCTGTAGAATTTCTAGGGTAGCCCCCTCATCGATTTCATTCCTATCAATGTGTTATTTTCTGAGCTTTCATACTCGGAGAGAAAGTATTTGTTTCCACATACCCTGATACATTGGTTTTCACAGTGAAGGTGAGAGCACCCATGAACCGATGGTGAGCCGAGCGCTCCCGTAGCAGAGAGTCTGCGATCTCCCAGGCATGATTGCTTTTCTGAAGTTGCTGGAGGCGTACTTGGATTTCATTGATCCTGGCCGGGTTACGCTGATTTGCTGGATCATAAAGTTGGGTCACAAGCTGAAGATGGTTAGAAGGCTTCAGCTAGACTGCCTGGGTGTTTTTCATACCGTGTGAGCTTCATGAATGGAGTTACCATCGGCTGTGCCCATGTAAGGAGTGGGCGTCGCCATGCTTTGTGCGTGGCTTCTGCATGAGCGCCCAAGTGGGATGAAATAGCGAGGTTGGAAAAGGGAAGAGAGTATACAAACAATCACGTGGTGATAGCGGGATTATCAAGAGCAGTATTTTGTCGGTCATGGTTTGGACCAATCCTATTTGAGTATGTAGGGCGGCAGTCAAGGCGGTCTATGGTGGGGTTTAAAGGGAACCAGAAATCGAGGATCTGAACAGGGACAGAAATTAAGGTAATAGTTGATGCCGGGATTTTCTGGTATTTCCAATGTTCTTGATTAGGACTATTTTTAATGCGATCAAGGGTAGCTGGAAGCTTCTTCTACCACTAGGCACTGGATTGGCACCGAAGAGGAATCAAGTGATTTGAATATATAGTGAGATATAGTAACCAATTGAGCTAGATAGAATAACGGTGAGATTTGAGGAGCTTTTCCAATGCTTAACTCCTGTCAACACTGCAATGGGATTGCTTGGTCTTATACTCAGCAGGACTTGGGATTGCCGAGCTGCAGAACATTTCACTCGGATGTCGACATAAAAGCCCTCGAGATGTATCGCGGGTGAAGCTTGAACTTTTTTCGATGATTGCTTGGTTTATCAAACTTGACTCTGTGGTCGCTTGCAAATATCTTGTGTTGGGTCTTGGAGCTACCCTAGTCTTACTCCGGAAATTGTCATAGCCGTCGGTTCTATGAAAATCAAACCTCGACTGTTAAATCCAACGTCCTATTTCTAACCACATTATGCTCCTTCAAATACCTCCATTGTCGCCAGAACTTCCCAATATATCGTCAATATTTCGAGTGGCATTTCCATCGATGCAAACATGACAACATCAAAGTGGGCCGCCGAGTCGCATCGCCCTATGAGCGACCGTTGCCGCTTGCTCCAAACTCACACGACCCGCGCAACTGCAGCCACCGAGCTCGTTATCACTTATCTTCTGTTCGCCTACGACCTATGCTTTTGTCCTCCCTTCGCATACCCTGGACATCCTTGCGATCGCCCAGGCCTGTGCAATCTTTTCGGTTCTTCTCAATCTCCAGTCCGCGCTTAACCGTCGATATGGGGACAGTTGACACGACTGAGCGCCTTTCGCGGCTGAGGCAATTGATGCAGGACCACAAGGTGGACGTGTACAGTATGTAACCCCTGGAACAGTTGCAAGCTTAAAATGTATCTAACCCATGGAAAAGTTGTCCCGTCGGAAGATAGTCACCAGTCAGAATACATTGCACCCTGCGACGGTCGTCGAGGTTAGCCACCGTTTACGAATATCCTCCCACAAACTCGCGGCTTACCACCAACCCACAGAGTTCATCTCCGGATTTTCTGGCTCCGCTGGCACTGCGATCATTTCCTCGGGTAAAGCCGCCCTGTCCACCGATGGACGATACTTCAACCAGGCCGCGAAGCAGCTCGATAGCAATTGGCAACTCCTGAAGCGCGGAATAGAGGGTGTGCCGACATGGCAGGAATGGTAGGGAGTCTATCCGGCTGAGTAGTTCCCAGGGAGATGATGCTGACCATGTGGCAGGACAACGGAGCAGGCCCAGGGGGGCAAGGCCGTGGGTGTTGACCCATCTTTGATCACCGCGGGTGAGTGCTTCGGTGTGCGTATGCGCGGATAGTCGCTTACTCTACTTTGATAGCCGGCGCGCGGAAACTAGCCGAAACACTGGAGAAGAATGGGTCGTCGCTAGTAGGCATCCAGCAAAACCTGGTAGATCTGGTCTGGGGCAATGATCGCCCAGCGCGTCCTCGTGAGAAGGTGCGAGTGCACCCGGTCAAGTATGCCGGCAAGTCATTCCAGGAAAAAGTGAACGACCTGCGTAAGGAGCTGGAGTCGAAGAAGAAAGCAGGATTCATCATTTGTAATCCATTCCCCTGCAGTCAATTACCCAAAGGATGATCTGACACCGTCACAGCTATGCTTGATGAAATCGCTTGGCTATTCAATCTCCGTGGAAGCGAGTCAGTTCATTTCTCTTCCATGAACGTGATTGCCAGGAGCTAACGATGACTAGCATCCCATACAACCCTGTGTTCTTCTCATACGCCATCATTACCCCGTCCACCGCAGAGCTTTATGTCGAGGACGACAAGCTGACACCCGAAGTGAAGGCTCACCTCGGACAGGACGTCGTCGTCAAGCCATACGATTCCATTTTTGCTGACGCCAAGGCTTTGAGTGCGGCTCGAAGCCAAGCTACCGGCGAGGCACCGGCCAAATTTTTGTTGTCTAACAAAACTTCTTGGGCGCTTAGCCTTAACCTTGGAGGGGAGGAGCAAGTTGAAGAGGCCCGCAGCCCAATTGCGGATGCGAAGGCTGTGAAAAATGAGACGGAGTTGGAAGGCATGCGTGCTTGTCACATCCGCGATGGTGCTGCATTGACTGAATATTTCGCATGGCTCGAAAACGAGCTGATCAACAAGAAAACCACGCTGGACGAAGTCGATGGCGCGGATAAGCTGGAGCAGATTCGCTCTAAGCGTGATCTTTTCGCGGGCCTCTCTTTTGACACCATCTCATCCACCGGTCCTAACGGCGCCGTGATTCACTACAAGCCCGAGAAGGGCAGCTGCTCTATCATTGACCCCAGTGCCATCTACCTCTGTGATTCAGGCTGTCAGTACTTTGATGGAACCACTGACACTACGCGGACATTCCACTTTGGTCAACCTACCGAATTCGAGAAGCGGGCCTTCACCTTGGTCCTCAAGGGAACCATCGGAATCGACACAGCTGTCTTCCCCAAGGGTACCAGTGGCTTTGCGATTGATGTCCTTGCTCGCCAACATCTGTGGAAGGAAGGCATGGACTTCCTCCACGGCACCGGCCATGGCATCGGCTCCTACCTGGTAGGTGCTTGGTCATCTTGTCATGGTTTATCCTTTCGCTAATCCGAACCAGAATGTCCACGAGGGTCCCATGGGCATCGGAACCCGCGTCCAGTACACCGAGGTTCCGATCTCCGCCGGCAATGTGATCTCCGATGGTCAGTATTAATCGCCCTATGGCCCCGTTTAGAAAACTCACGGATAGCTACAGAGCCCGGTTACTACGAAGACGGCAAATTCGGTATACGTATTGAGAGTGAGCTTCCCCGATACCACACCTGTACGCCTGGCCAATACTAACCCTACTCCCTCCAGACGTTGTGATGTGCCGTGAAGTCAACACTCCCCATAAGTTTGGAGACAAACAGTGGCTCGGTTTCGAACACGTTACAATGACCCCCATCGGCCGGAATTTGATCGAGCCGTCGCTGCTGAGCGAAGAAGAACTCAAATGGGTGAACGACTACCACGCTGAAGTGTGGGACAAGACACACCACTTCTTCAACGAGGATGAGTTGACGAAAAAGTGGCTCGAGCGCGAGACCCAACCTATCTCCAAGTAGGATGATGATTTGCAGCTGGGTAGAGTCATGCCTTGGACAGGTCGACCCGCGGATGATGGGTAGAAGCCCGTGATTATTACATTCCATACGTAGAGGAAGAAGTACATCCCAGAACCAGAAATAAATGCTATCGCAATACCCTTGAACATTTGACGTCCAGTATACACTTGGTATGGTTAGAACCGCTGGGCTTGAACTCGGAGAATGCGGCGGAAGCTCGTGTGGAGCCCGAACACTTGGAACTTCCCCATCCCGCCCTCATTGTTCACCCCGACCACCATTGTCCCCTAGCGTCATCTCCTCGGCCAAGAATGGTCGCTGTCTTTTCTCCATCGTCGCGCGCAAAGCCATTCAACACTTAATCCCTGTCTCGAATCCCGCCCGACTCTGCCCCGCGCCCCCTTGTCCTAGGCCACCAACATTCATTCTCCCCGACACACCGACCTGGCAGATCCCACTAGGAACCATTGGAGATGAGCGGGAGAAGCGGCTACAGCAACGGGTACGGGTACTCCGACGCCGGCCGGTACGACAACGATGGCGGATACGGCAGTAGCAGCAATCTCGGCGTGAACGGATATGGTGGCCGGCCCCCGGAAGTTCAGCGGGAAGTCGGGAGCGCCGACCTGGTGGTTATGGTGGATTTTACCCCGAGTCGACACAACAACCGGAACCGTCCCCGGAGAGGCGGCGCGATCGAACTGATCGAGATCGGCAACAACCCTCGCCGCAGCCGGCCTCGCAATCACGGACGCGAAATGGCGACGATCGAAGGTACCAAGGTTCGAGAGACGAGCGGTCCAGAGATACTCCACGATATGGAGCAGGTCGAAGTAGGGACGGAAATGAGCCTAATGCGGGCGTTGTGCAGGCCAATACACGGGAGATGCAGTCAGTGGAAGGTTTGTTCGTCATGTTTCCCCACGCGGTGGTTCCCTTGAAGATATCTAACGGAGTCTTTCCTCAATTCTAGCGGTTTTGCAATCGATTCAACGAGACTGGGACTTTATGAGCGATGCTGAATGTATTCCTGTGCAAGTGGCCCTCAATTTGATGGATACAAGTACCTTAGGAAAGGCAGACCGCGAGCCAGACTTCTTGCACATGTACAACCAGATCCAGAGGACGCTCAAAGCGATTGTCAATGGTGCGCTACTCTCTTCTATTGAACTTCTGCTCGAGACTGACAAGCCTCAGAACATCACCAGGGATTTAACAGTTCTATCGGAACGTATCACAAAATCCAAGGCAATATTTCGAGTTCACAAGGCCGGGTACGCAATCTTAGAAACTCCCTGGAGGAGGCTAAGTCTGGATTGTTGTCCACAAAGCCCGAGCTCAAAGGACTGGCAACATCGTCTCAAAACTATGATGATATTCTCCAATTGTTCGCCCAGATCGAAGAGATCCAATCCCTTCCAGAGAAACTCGAGTCTCGAATCTCTGATAAGCGATTCCTTGCTGCGGTGGAAGTACTACACACGGGATTACGATTACTACGGCGCTCCGAGCTGGAGGAGATTGGTGCCTTATCTGACGTGCGTGCGTATTTCAACAATCAGGAGACTTCCTTGACGGATATCTTGATTGAGGAGCTGCATGATCATCTGTACCTCAAATCTCCTTATTGCACAGACCGATGGAAGCCACCCACCGGAGACGGCGATGTCAATTCGACCAGTTGGACGGGTAATCGCTCGTGGGAACGACCAGTCTACAGCTTCTTGGCCAAATTCGACCCAATGACCCCAATGGTAGAAGATGCCTCTCGAAACCCGGAAGCCGACACATTCGCCTACATTCAATTATTGATTGAGGCTTTGAACAAAATGGGTCGTCTCAACACCGCTGTCGATCGCATTGAGCAGCGACTTCCAGTCGAGCTCTTTGCCGTGGTTGATCGAACCAACGCGGAAGTAGACGCTCGGTACCCTACTCCCAACAAGACTTACTCGTCTCACGACAATCAACTCAAGTCTAACTTGCCCACTGAGAATCTGGAACAGCGTGGTCATGTGCTCTCTGAGTTCCTCTGGGCATTGTATGCCAAGTTTGAGTCAATTGCAGAAGGCCACCGTATTGTACATGACGTGGTTGCAGCGATTGTGGTGCGAGAGGGGCTGAAAAAGGACGAGACTCTCTCTGGTGGATTCAATGAATTATGGAAACTTTTGCAAAGCGAGGTAGGAGCTTCCTGCGCGTCTTTGCTGCATCAAGCTTACAAAAAAACCCCTAGATTCGGTCTTTACTGCATGACTACCTTGCTACAGACGGCGAAACGTCTTTCCGGTCAAGAGATAAGGAAGCCGATGCTCGACGGAACTTCCATATGGGCAACCGGGATAAGAACAAGGTAAATTCAAGTACCCGGGCCACATGAAGAGATTGCAAGGCAACTGACGAATCCGCTACGCAGAAAATGTTTAAACTTTCTGATATCGATCAAAATTCGGAGATGAAAGCTGAACAGGATGAGTTGGATGAGATACTCAAGTCATCTGTACCTGGTCTGGTTTCCAAATCAAGGCAAAAGACATCGACAAACGATTCTTCGCAGTCCAGACAAAATAACTCTGGAACTGGCCATAAGATTCTTTTGGAACCAAGTGTCTTCAACATGAGGTTGCTCCTTCCCCCGTCTCTGTCTTTTATCCAGCGCCTCAAAGATATCGTTCCTGTCGATTCAGACATTTCCATGAACACCTTGACGTCTTTCCTCGATGACTTCATGGTGAATGTGTTCCTTCCCCAATTGGACGAGACGGTCACAGATCTGTGTACGCTGAGCTTCATTGCGGCCGACGCATTCACAGAGGATCCCCAATGGACCAAGGTCTCACCTCGGCCGATTTTCAGGGTAGGTTTCAACCACCTGATACTCGGTCGCTTGCTAAGAAATAATCTCAGGGCACTGTCAAATTCATGGAAATTGTGCGGGAATTCAGCAAGATGCTTTCAAGCATTCCGCATGATCAAGCTTTTACGCAGCTATTGATTGACCAGATTGTCACTTTCTACGATAAATGTTGTGGATGGTATAAAGGTAAACTTTTGTCTATGTTTTGTCCGATCCAATTACTGATTTGGTACAGCAATGGTCACAAAGGTCTCTGCCAGAAATCACGGAGGTGGTGTACGCCTGAAAGCCGCTGCTTCGTTTTCCGACTCGGGTGACATCCACGATGTCGTTAGCGAGCTCTGGAAAGGGGCTGGGGAGAAGAAGCAGGCGCTCATTGATTCCGTAAGTTGCAGTGCTGTCACGGATGCTGCAGTCAGGTACTGATGAACACCGAAAGGAAATCAACCTGCTCCTGAAGCGAACAGACGAAGTTCCTTTGGAGCCATATGACATTATATCTGATCCAAAGACGGTGGTCGCTCTTTCCCTTCTGTACAACAGCATGGTGAGTCGTCTCTTTGGTATTGGGTGCATCTGGCTTCTCTAATACCTTTTTAGCAATGGCTTGGAAGTCATCTCGCGAAGATTCGCCTGGTCGTCGACACCTCCACAGGGGCAGAGTCGAGCTTGACTTCTGCTGGACGCCCGTCTAGAAGATGGACACTCTTTGGTGCTATGAAGCCCAAGCGCGATAGTATCAATAGCCCGGTGTTCTTGCCACTCAACGAGGAAACTGCTGCATCGTTTGATGAGACCCTTCGGTCACTGAACAGCCTCGGGACCATTGCCCTTTTGACGTTGCATGTCGACATTCGCTGTGGCATCATTCACATGCTCACAAAGACCATGTCAGGCCCCAACCCAGCCACCGTCCGTAATTCGGAGCCTACCACGCCATCTCCGAGCACATCCGAGCACTGGTGGCATATCATTATGAACCAGCCTACGGCCGCATCTCCCGCCATCCTCGAGCTGAACAGTGATTTGATTGCGTTCGACACCAACATCTCCACGTACTTGGGTACTTCTGAGCACTGGTTCATTACCTCCGGCCTGGCACGCTTCATCGACCGGGTCTTTGTGGCGTCCACGCGGTATATTGGGGCCCTCAACGAGAACGGTGCTCTCCGTCTGCAATTGGATGTGCTGGTTCTTCAGCAGAACCTCAAAAACATCATCATTGACCCAAACTCTCAGTCCGCACCCGACGGGGCCGGCTCAGCGCCACAAGAAATGGTGGCGCTGCCACGCAGCGCGAAGTTCCTCGATTGGTTCTTGGAAGGGGCAGAAAAGGCTCTGGACTACGGCCAGGAGGAAAAGGAGGCGTTTGCGACACAGGGGGACAAGGCGCTGGCTGCGGGCAATGGCGAGCCATTTACTTACGACGAACTTCGCGTGTTGGTGGACCTGTGCTTCTCGGAAATCCTGCGTGGGCCCCGAGGCACCGAAAGCCGGGAAGACTTCATGTCGGCAAAGAAGGCCAGCGCGGATGCCCTCCTGCGCTTGAACGAGATTATGTGGGATGCACCGCGATAGAGTCCTTGTCGACATTCTCACGACTAGTCATAGCTACCAATTCAATCTCCGTGTTTCTCTCACCCTTTGCCGGGTTCGTGCCCGGCATTCGCTGCCCGAGTCATGCCTTTCAGACGTCGACCAAACGTGGCTGAGGTCTCATTTGCTTTAATTAAAGCCCTAAACTCGACCAGGCTCGGCGAGGCTATTTTCGCGCCCAACCCAAGCCATGGTGGGTCGAATGTGTTTCATCTCGACTCGCCTTCATTTTAGGCCCACAGGCAGCCATGAGGCTTGCTATTGATATAGCTCTGCCTCGAATTTTTTATTTTTTTTTAACCTTTCATTCCATCCAGCTCGTTTTCTTCAAGCTGTCTGTGACAGTCCTGGGATTGATATCCCGTCCTTTCATTCTGTGCCTTCGCACGTCCGATCTCTTTCAATTCTACAAAATGAAGTATCAATTGCTCACGGCTCTCATTGCCGCCACTGTCTCGGCCGGCCCGGTATTCAAGCATCAGTATGTCGATCAGTGCCCGTCGGGATACTCCCCCAGTGTCTACTATGTCACCGTCACCTCAACCCCAACCCGGGAGCCTACCACAACCACGACACTCACGGCCTCTTCCACATCATCTGTGGTGATCACTGAAACTCTGGTTCGGGTCTCTACTAAACCGTCCGGCCTTGCCGACGAGTCCGCTACGTCTATATTTTCTTCTACTTCTACTCCCGAGGCCTCCATCCCGGAAACTAGCCAGGCCCCAATTCCCGTTACTACTTCAGCGGAGGCGCCTAAAACGCAGAACCCCGTTCCTGCAACTACCTCCGCTGCCGAAGAGCCCACATCCTCGGCATCGGCCGCCCAAACCGCTGGCAAGTCGTCCGCATCCGTGGCTGTCTCCGGCCGTTCCGCCGGGGAAGCCACCTACTACGACGGTAATGTGGCCGGCGGCACATGCTCATTCTCCGGATACACCCTACCAAGCCACATCTTCGGCAGCGCACTCTCCATCGACGCATGGGACGATGCATCGAAATGCGGTGCGTGCGTGGCGATCCAAGGACCGGGTGGTAACACCATCAAAGCAATGGTCAGTAATGAAGCACCTCCTCCAAACAATCTTATAGATCTGTTCCAGTTACTAACACCAGATAGATCGTCGATCAATGTCCCAGCTGCAAGTCGAACCATCTGGATCTATTCCAGGATGCGTTTAGCAGCCTCTCGGCGCTCAGCGCGGGCAACATTGATATCTCCTGGTCTTACACCTCGTGTGAACTGGATGGCCCGCTCAAGCTCAAGAACAAGGATGGTACTTCGCAGTACTGGTTTTCGATGCAGGTTGTCAACGCCAACGAGCCTGTCACCAAGCTCGAGGTGAGTACGGATGGTGGAAGCTCGTGGCAGGCAACAGAGCGCACATACTATAACTACTTCGAAAAGAAGTCTGGGTTCGGTACGGAGAATGTCGATGTGCGGGTGACTGGGCAGTCGGGCAAGAGTGTTGTTGTGAAGAATGTCGGGTGTGAGTCTGAGGCTGTTGTCACTGCGGCTTCGAACCTGTGAGGTTGTACTATGGCTAGAGGGGTGCATTTTTTGTATATTCTATTGGTGGGACAAGTGTCTTGTAAATGGATGCATTTATGTGGAGATTTCTGGTGTTCCATCATAAAAACGTCAAGTTTATTTCAGACCTGGAAGGATCCAAGGCATTAGCAGTGACCAGGAAAGAGCTATGCTCGAAAATATCGTCGCTTCCCTTAACTTCAACCAGACGTGAAATAGATGATACCATGTATTCAATAGAACTGTTCATAAATTATCCCGACTACACCTTGCCGTCCAACCCAGCCTAAATTTCGCCGATTCGTCCAAGAAAAATGGAAGTGAAGCAGATGGAAAACCGATTAACATATCGATCCAAGACAAACGGAAGAAAGAAACAAAGTACGCCGCACCGAACAAGGCTCACTCGGGAGTGACTTGCAAAAGAATAGTCTCAAGCCCCGAGACAGCAGAGACGTGCTAATCAATAAAACCCAGAAAATCCAGATAAGCCATAGAAGAGCAGGACAGGGGGAAGAGGAAGAAGATCAAAGAGAAAGGGTATGTTCAAAATCTTCAGAGAACCACAAAATCATAGCACATGCCATCACGAGACATCTTACTCCAGACCATACGTCTCCAGCTCTTTGGCCTCTTCATAGTCTTCGAAGTCGAGACCCGCGTCACGGCAGCGCTGGAGCCACTTCAGAGCAATGTTATTGCGACGATTGACCTCAGTCTTCAACTTGGTGTTGGATGCGCTGATCTCGGAAATGGCATGGTTGGTGGTGAGACTGTGTTGCTCAAACCGTTGATCAAGGTTCTTCTTGTCTTCCTGGAGCTGGCAAATGTATTCGATGGCACGTTGCAGTATGGCGCCCTTGTTCTTATCACAGTTGGGCACCAGGTGCGAGATTCGGTTGATCCCTTCATTGATCGCTTCACGGCGACGACGCTCAACTGTAAAGATGTCAACAATTGTTCATACATCATAGTTCAAAAATCCTTACCCTCTTTGTGGTTGTTCTTCCGAATCTGGTGCCACTCTGGGGAGCCAACGGTGGGCTTCTGGTTCATACTCTGAGCCTCACGAGCCGCATAGACAGCCGCCGCGGTGGAGTTGTGGTTGTGAGCGCCACCCATAGGTGGCTGGCCCATGTCATCCCCAAAGGACAGGCCCTGGGTCAGGTTGCTTGCGTCAAAGCCGGCATCGGGAGGTGGCGGGTACTTGTGCTGCGGGGTATGGGCCGCCAGGGCGGCTTTGGCGTTTGCAGTGAGGGCACTGTCATCCGACAAACCATTCTGCGGACCAACATGCTGAAGGATTTGTTGATCAATGTTGAGCTCAGAGCCGGTGTTGGGGAGTCCATGCTCGTAGTTGAGGCTGTGGCCAAAGTTGTGGTTGTCCGGCATGCTGCCGTTGCTGCCGTGCGACGAGCGATTGAGACGCTGGTCGTCGTGGCCCAGGTCGTCCGAGCCCTCGCGCTTGCGCTTGTGCGAGTTGCCGTCGGGGCTGTTCATCGAGGGGTCAGACATGGCGTGGATGCTCCTGATTGGCAAGGCGGTTAGTCATCGAAGAGGGGAAGATACGAAGAGACAAAGGTGATGGTATATAATGCAGATGGGAAGATTAGTGGGGGGTTGGTGTTAGTGAAGGAATGGTCGATCTAGCCCGCCCTCGGTCACATTGATCGTCTCTCTAGGTAAACAGAACAAACGCGTGAATCAGACGCGCCCATTGAGGGAGAATGCCTAACGGAGGCACCGGATCAGGCCCAGGTCTCGTTGCTGAGGCCTGGAATAGTCCATTTCAACGCGATCAAGGCTTGCATTGTCTGCCACGTCCTTGGGAGACCGCGAATCCTTCTCGCAGGCCGCTCGGCGCCGCAAAAGCATCAGAGGCGCGTCATGGCCGACCGACGAGAGCAAGGGGGAACAGCGACTGTATAGGCGAACAGCAAGAGGAGGTGATGGAGTACAGCGATGGCGGGGCATGAAGTAAAAGCAAAGGGCTGATGGAGTTGTTACCTTGGATGATCTCTCTATCACCTGACAGCAAGTCACCTGCCACGGACAGTAAACACGAAGAAGTCACGTTGTTCGCGATATGCGAACTTCGAAATAAGGGCCCCAAAAGGGCGGGAAAAGCCAGGGGGATAGATAGGAGGCTGACGAGCAGATCAACTCGGACAAGGCGTCAAAAAGACGGATTTTCCATGCAAAAGGGATGGGATGCTCTTTAGGGATGTCGAGTGGCCGAGTCGAGCGCTCACGTGGGAGGAGGAGGAGTTGTGCGGAAGCGGGCAGTGACCAAGAACGCAGCAGATCACATGACCCGGACTGTCTTGTACACCAATCATTTCCGATTTCCGCCTATGTTTTGGTGTAGGATGTGGCTATTATTGAGGCTTGTTGATAGTTCTGCATCTCTATTCTCTTTCCCCTGCTCTAGACCGTGATTTTCCATCTCAGCTGTGACTCGCATCAGGTGTGGCAGTCCCGTGCCCCCTCCCACACCCAAATATCCAGACCCGTGATTGGCTGCCCGTCTCTGGATCACGTGTCGTGGAGGGACAGTGCACGGGCCATCGATGTATATCATCGTCGGCGCTACGTTGGAATCGGTCAAGATGCGGAGTTACAGCCTCCGGTCGCAGGAAGGTAGCGCGGTTCTCACTCTGCAGAGTAGGAGGCGGAGATATCACATGGATTCAGTCTAGCCTCGCACGGGGTTGCACCCGATGGGTCATGAGACACTGGATGTTCTGCAGATATCGACGATCTCCCTTGGATCGCCGTCGATCCGGACTCTTAGAACGGCTGTATTAACATCTGGTGCTTCATCGAGAGACCCATCGGTAATACAGACCGGTGGAGAATTCTCCAGGCAGAAGACACCCACCACGAGCCATGCCCTCAATTCATCTCGTCTTCAGCCCAAACACTAGTTTTGGGTCAGCCGAAGTGTCCGCGAAACAGATTCCCTCCTCCACGGCCCCAAGCAGATCCCAGCAGAGGATCTTCACCTCTAGCTCTTCCTGTGACCCCTTTAGACGCGGCCGCTGCGTCACGGCCACCACCGCACTGGTCCCCGCATACTGCACCGGTGGCTTATCATCATCTGCTGCCGGCTCCTCCCCGGCGCGATTCGAGAAGACAATCACCACCTGCTTCGGGCCGTCGGGGTCTCCACCTTCGTGCTGCATGCGTTTCTCCAGAAGGGGCCAAAACCGCTGCAACCAGTAATTGAAGGTATCCATTTCGGGTTGACCGTCCAGCTCATTCAGTTCTTCACGACTCATGTGCGTGAGCCAAGCCATGGAGAGAATCACCAGCTGTGACCGGGTGTCTAAAACCTGGTTGGCAAATTCCCACTTGGTCCAGGGCGCTTGGAATTTGTATGGGTTGATATCCATGCAGATGCCAAACGAGGTTGCGACCCGTTTCTCGTTCGCCGTTGCCTCCTCCAACGCGTCGGATGCACTCGCTTTCGCATCTACATATCGGGGAATATCGCCCCCGAGATCTGACGGGTGGGTCGAAGGATTGGCGTCGCGAAACGAGAGCTCGTGAAACCCCCGCTCCATATTGCCCTCGCTCGCCCAGGTGTCGTCCGTGTAATACAGGAAGCTTTTGCGGTAGTTGTGGAGGACTTGCCCGTGCTCATCGACTACGACAAGCGAATTGTAGTACTTGGCGGGTAGTGGGCCATCACCGTTGGCTTCGATCTCTGGATACCCCACGCATACCTTGCAGTGCAGGCGCTTGGCTGTGTCTCGCGCCCATGCGGCGCTGGGCCCCGTGCCCACAGGCTCAAGATAGGGCTTGACCGCATCTAGAGAGGGGAAATTGTATCCTATTCAAATAGTTAGAATTATAACCGCTTCCAATCCAGAGATAAAAGATAAGATTGAATGAAACAAGGTGTGCGCCCTTGCGTACGTACCCGTCAACGCCATCTCCGGCAAAACCAGCAGCTCAGGTCGCAGCAATCCAAGAGCCAGTCTCGTCTTCCCATCCGAGGACAAGACTTTTTCATGCTGGAGAAGATCATTGGCTCTCCGAATATTGCCGTCAAGATCGCCCAGCTTGGGAGCAAATTGTAACGTCGCGATCCTCATGTTCTGGCGCGGGGTAACCGAGAAGGATCTCCGGTTCCAAACCGAGTTGCTGAAACAGAGCTGACGCGGAGATATTGCCCCTAGCACAGGTTTGGCCGCCGCGGAGATACTGAATCCTAGTGGCCTTGGGCCCGGACGGACAGCACGGAAAGCGATGCTGGCCACAGTGCTGTCGTGATTAGAAAACGAGTCCGGATGTATATTATGAATATCTGACTGAAAAGTGAGGGCACCGAGAGGCTATGATCAAGCGAAGGGTATGTGAGAGTGAGAGAAGTTGTATATTTCCTCGGCTGAATCGAAACCAACGCGGGAGGGTTTGATGCCTGAGGATGTCATCCCACCTCATGCTACGAAATCAGGGGAAACCGACTAGAATTACACAAGTATAAACATGCAATTGGGTATGTAATGGGTATCTACTCCACACATGCAATCCACCGTAACACCGTACAAATGTGCAATGGCATCGACATCTCATTAACAATTAGGACCAGCGACGAGGCTTCGGCGGTGGCGGCGAACTCTGTCCATATCGCCGTAAATGCTCGTAGGATGCCGACGCCGTCCGCTGTCGCCATGAAGACGGGTACCCGGAGGAGGCCGACCGGGCAGAAGCGCTGGGTCCGTAGGAGGCCCGATGGCCGAGTTCAGCCTGCTCCCGCTTCCACATATCGGATTGGAGCAGGAGTTCGACGAGACTGGGCCCCTTGGTCAGCTCATGAAGCTTGATGTGGCATTCATTGAGCATCATCTGCATCTCGTCGTCTTGCCTCCGCCTCTTACGTCGGGCCTCCTCAAGCTCATCTTTCTGTTTGGCAATCTCTGCCTCAGTCGGGGGTGGGGGCGGCCGATTAGCCCTGACTTGCTCCAAGATGGGCAGCGTAGGCAGAGATTCGTAGAATTGCCTGTAGGCACGTCTCGCCTCTTCGGGATCGTACTTCTTTTTGGACGCCTTGGAAGTGGGTTCTTGCGTCGACTCAGCCTCACTCGGTTCATCTCGAGTTCTCTTCCGGCTCTTCTCGCGTTCGTGCTTTTCCGCGGTGCTTTTGAGCAATCTCTCCCACGCAGCGTTTTTCTCCTCCTCGGTCTCATCTTCCTCAGTCTCGTCATCTAGGCAAGAAACGTTAATACCAAAAACCCGCGAACTAAATGCAGGAGAAAACATACCTGTGGGGTGGCCAGAAGGCTTCACAGACTCCTTCACAGACTCCACCGACGAGGGGGATTCGGGTCGATCAAACTGTTCAGTTTCCGATACGGACGTGTCTAGCTGCGAAACGCTAAATTGGCCTTCGACTTCTTGCTTGTTTGCGAGAGAGGGCTCATTCAATGCGGAAGTGGACTTGGCCAGGGTTGGCATAAGTTCTTCCGAGGCTGGAGGCTTGTTTGAATCGAGGAACGGACTGGCAAAACCAAGAGTGGGTTTCGCGGGTTGATCTGCAGTCGGTGCAGTCGGAACGGGCTGAACAGGTTGAACAGGCTCAGTAGGCTTTTCCAACATTGGCGTTGGTTGAATAAAAGCCGGAGGCTTGTTCAGCCCAAGGAAAGGGTTGGTGAAGCCAAGAATAGGCTTAGCAGGCTCATTGGAGACTGGTTTTGGCTCACCAAAGGTTGGAGCAGGTTGCTTGGAACCTACAGAAGGCACAGTCGAAGTTATGGGCTTATCGAAGCCCGAGAAGGGTTGGAATATCGAAGAAGGCTGATCAACGCCTTTTGGGGCCGGAGTAAATGCATTCAAGGCCGAAATAGGCTGATTTAAGGACGGTGTAGTCTGACTTGAAGCCAGGGGGGCTGAACTGGCTGGCCAAATCTTGAAACCGACTGACCCAAGCCTGTGGAAGCCTGGCCAAAGCCTGAAAATGGCTGACTCGAGCTGGTAGGAGGTTGGAACAGGCATGAAGATGGCTGACCGCTAGAAAGTGGAGCCAAGCCTGGAGAAAACGGACTAGAATCCTTGGGCTTCCACTTGTTAAAGGCTTCAGGTTTTTGACCTTCAGGTTGTGGAGCTTCAGGCACGGGACTAGGTGATCCCTTCTGGGGGCCGCCAAAGATGCCATGGCCCATTGATGCAGTAGGCGCTGCAGATATACCGGGGATAGCCGGGGGACCAGATGGTTGCTGCTGGGGTTTGGCGAAGAGACCATGGTCATTTGTCATGGAAACATCTGACATGGTGTCATCCAAAGGAGTCTCATCCGATTTGGTAGCGACAAGAGGCGCAGGTGTCTGATTGTACTTGTCACTGACAAAAAGAGCGTCTTCATCAGATTCTTCACCGACAGGAGAAGTTTGAATGTGCTCAAGTGCAGAACTGTCAATCATGCCCATTCGTGCTGCCTCTCGCACGGTCATTCCAAGAATGATGGCAACTAGGGTCCTGCCCGCCCGCTTAGACTCAACGTAGGTGTGAGAGTATGAGTGTGCGGATGAAGGGTTCCAGTCTAACATAGGACACGTTAGAAAGAACAAATGATATAGGGCAAACAAAACTTACCGATTGAATCAACTGGACGGTTGCCCCAGCTAAGATAAAGCTGGCCATGCGCGTTCTCAACCAGCTGCAGGTCCTGTGACTTGCAAAACTCAATAGTGTCATCCTCGCTGTCAAAGTGCAACTCTCTGGTCAACTCCGTCACAGTCCATTCTTCATTTTTGTTCTGTTGGGATAGCGGCACACGACAGTAGGCCTTCCAGATTGCGCGAATCGCAGTCTGTCGCACATAGTTGAAGTAAATTTCAGCCACACATCCCATCAGATACGACACGCTAGGCGAGTTGATGATGTTGAAGAACCGAGCATAGAAGCCTTGGGCAATGACATTCGGTTTGTGTGTGTCGATAGTGCGCTGATAACTCCAGGTATTTCCGGCAGCTGCGTACAGGTCTAGGGCAATCTGAACCGGAGGGGCCTCCAGCAGGAAAGCCGGCCACTTTTGAACACGAGACTCCAGATCAGGTCGCTGGTCCTGAATGGAGAAGATAATGTAGTACGCGCGGAATTCAACCTCGTTGGGGAAGGAGATGCGCTCGCGGTTGTCATCGTAGTAGTACATCAGGGAGAGCATAGTGTTGTTGAGCTGCTCACGTTCCTGATGCGGGTCGAATTGCTCCGCGTTGGTTGGGCTCGAGAGAAGATGGAGGGATACGATGTGGAATCGTGCGATTCTCTCTAAACAAGTCACGGCCAGTTTGACATCGCTTTCCTGCGTGACTTGCTGAACCGAGAAATCATTCCGGACGGACCGTGTCCTGTCCCAAACAAACTTGTGGATAATTGGCAGAGGCTGTCGGCCTATAATGTGCCGGATAAGGTAATTGGTGGTGTGGAGGAGAGCATGGGGAGTGCGGATGTCGGAAGGGAGCTGCTCATCGTACCCAGCTGCAGATCGTCGGAAGCGCTTGATCATCTTGGCTGGCAGGTATTGGAGGGTGTGGGTGGCTGGGTCAAGATACTGAAGGGTATTAGCGCAGAGGTCGGAGGCGAGAGACGATGGAGACATACCTTTTCGCACTTGTCCACCATGTTCTGTACAATCCGCTCATAGCTCTCAAACTGGGGACACATGTCTTGACATGTGCCGACGGGGGTGATGGCCTTCTTCAGCGACGTAGGTTGATTCGGATCCGCCATTTGTCCATTCTTGATCGCCTTTGCCCTTTCCCCTCCACGGTTGATTTTGAGCTGCATGGTTGGTGAGTCAGTCTTTTAATTTGGAGTTTTCCATAAGCAGCTGGGGAACGCACCTCATCATAGCTCTTCTGGAAATGCGCCATGTCCGGTGCCTGCTCTTTGGGTATATTTCTCTTGCCATTGGGTTGTCTCTGGGGCTGTCCCTGGGAACGATGCGCAGAGTCAAGTGACGGAGCAAGGGAATTCTTCCCAAATCCAGCACGACCGCCGGTGCTTTGCACGGAAGACTCTGTCACACTTGATCGTCCACCGAACCCGGCCGAGGTTGTCGTTTTCGGTTCGTATAGTTGGGCAAAGGGCGACGCGTTGTTCTGGGCAGGGGTTTCGGTTGCTGGAGTCATCGAATTCGACAGGCCAGAGGATGCGGCGCCCGCGCCGCGACCTCGACCTCCGATTCCACGAGCGCGAGTTGAGTGAAAGCGCTGGCCACGTGCGCCTCGGCCTCGTCCACGACCGTCAGGGCCGGGAGCGCCGGTCGCTCCGCCTCTCTGGCCGCGGCCACCAACTGGATTGAATGGACGGGCCATCCTACCGGTTCGCGCGGTGGTTGGGGGGAGAGATTGGATGATGCTCGGCTGATACGCGAGCTTCAATGAAGGCGGTGAAAGCTCCCCAGGTTAGCCGCGCGTGTATCTTGCCGCAGTCAGGACCATAGCCACTTACTTGGTTGGTCACAATTGTGGGATCAATGTACGGGAAATTGATGGAAGAAAAGAAGGTCAGAGAAGAATAGAAAGAAGGTATGGTAGGAAAAACCTGGAAAGACTGGGGATGAGGAGAAGTCTTTGTTAGTTCAACGATGGAATTTATAGTCCTCGAGCTCGTGGAGGCAGCGACGCACCATAGGCTACAAGCAAATACGCGATTGTATCCCTTTGACACCTTTTTTAATCGAAGGCATCAATGAGCAGCCTGTGGCAGGTAGTAGGGTGGGTTTCCGTTTGGGAATAGGCAACCCTGAGAGCTTGCCACCCAGAACGATAAACGAAGCCTATCGTCAAGGATGGGTAAGAGTAACTTAGACAGCTTGATCGGTTAGAACTTCTAGGCTCACATTCCCTTTGGGAACTAGGATAGCTACCGCCTTCCAAGTTGAACTGGATGAAGAACAATGAATCCAATAGTAGCGCCCCCGTAGGTAGCAGCCAGAGTAAAGCTACATACTCCCTATGTACATGGCAACCAAGACAAATACAGGACCAAATCAACCAAAATGAGTTCCAAAAACAGGGATTAGCGAGAGTAAAGAAAGACAACAAAAAATAAATATAAGAAGGTAAAAAAAAAAGTGGCAGATCAAGAAAATAGAAAAAAAGAAAACCCCCAAAACCCGAAGATCGAACAAAGCCAAACCATATTTTCAAGAGTGAAGAAGAAAGATAAAAAAACTATATCAACAGCTCCTCTTATATCGACACCGATCCTTTTTTTTTATTCACAATGATCATCAAGAAAACAATCCAAATTCGAAAAAGAAACCAATCCTGAAAAAAAGGGATTGGGGGAAATGGCAAAAATAACTCCTGGTAGAAGCCCCTGTATATGAGTTTGCTTCATACTTATGTATATTCAGAGTCCATGAGTCATCGAGGTCGTTATACACCGTGCCTTCTTCAGTCATTCCATTGCGCGCCTGGGCAACTGGGACCAGCCCGTGTGTTGCCGTTTTTGAGAAAGAGTATTAGGCGGGGTGAGAGAGGGGTAGGCCGTGCGGGTGGCCCAGGGAGCCGGTGCGGAAGGGCAGGGCTCTTGGGTTCATGGAGTCCATGGGGGACTGGACGTGGTGCGGGTGGGACATGTCGTGCAGCTGTGCCGGCGATGCCATGGGCATGTACATTGAAGATGGGTGCACTGCTTGTGTGGTGGGGGGTCCCACTGTAGTCCACGGGACTGAAGATGTTTTGTCGGAATGTCGGTGTCCATGAGTCGTAGTGGCCGGGGGCCGCGCGCTGGTGGTCCGGTGTGGAAGATGCAAAGGGGGGTTGGGAGTAGTCGAACACGGACACATCGTGTGGGCTCACCATCTCGGCGGTCACGGGTGTGCTGAGCATGGGCTGAGAGAACGAGTCGTAGTGAGGAGGCGTGGCGTAGTATGGTCGGTCGTGGCGGGGACCGTCGAAGGTCAGAGGCTCCGGCATGGAGAAGCTGCCTGGGAGAGACCGACCAGCGGGCACAGACAGTGTGTCGATGGGGGTGGTGAGGGGAGCAACAACCTGCTCCACCGATGAAGTCGGGGTCAGGAGTCCTTCGTCAATGTGCTCTGGGGCCTCGAGTGTAGCGGGCTCGGCAGACTCCTCATCTTCGTCACCTTTGGGGCTGGGGCCGCGGTTCTGGACATAGACGACGTGTTGAGAGTCAACCTCGCCACGTTCGAAGCGTTCCTCCATCTTGCGCACACGCAGGATCTCATAGATGATGTCCACGTGGGACGGGTGCTTCAGACTCCGCTTGGTGTCGCCAGCGACTTCCTTCAGCTTGTCGGCGGTAATACCATGGCCTGCAAGCTTGCGGATGATGTGGAGCAGTAGTTCAATGCGGTCTGGATACGTTAATAAGAAAGTCACGTTGGGTAAAGAGACAAGACTTACACTCTTTGCGAAGGTGGTCAGGCTCCTTGTGCATGACACCCGGGGGCCACCACTCGGGCTTGGTCTTTTCTGGGTCGCCCGAAGTACCCGGCGCGGAGCCGGGAGGAGCCTTCCCACCATTGTAGGGGTGGCGGACCTGCTTGCGAGGCTCGATAAACTTGATAAATGCCTTGGCAACCATACGGCAGTTGAGCTGCTGAAAGTGCTTCAGGGCACCTTCGTAGTAGTTGAGGATCTTCTGGGTGTCTCCAACACGGAGAGGCACCATCTCACTTGAGCCGCTGGGGGAGAAGTCATCGCTGTCAGAATCATTACCGGCTAGGCGATCGTCAGAGAGAAGGGTAGGAGGGGCATTTCCTCGGCGGCGTCTGACCCGGCGAGGCGAGGCATCGAGGGTGCCTAGTGCACGTTAGTTCAAGTCTTTGAGAAGTACAGGCAGAGAACATACGGCGAGCAGCGGGATGGTGGAAACCAATGCGTTCACCCAGAATCTCCAAAAAGTTCTGGCGCACATCGGGAGTGAAGACGGTGGAGTTCTGCTCTTGAATAGAGGCGGACTCGTGAACCTTGAGCTTGCCTTCACTATCGAGGTAGATCATGGCAAAATGCTCATAGGGAAGGTTAATGGAGGGTCGCGAAGGAGCCATCATGGGCTGGAACAGAGATTAGTCACGATATATCGACCAAGCTGTAGACTCGGCTTACCGGAGGGCATTCCCAGCCAGGAGCTTCGAGAGCCGAGGCGGACCTCTTCATGGCGCCGGATGAAGCGTTAATTTTGCCGTAAACCATGGTGCGAATGCTGGAATAGATGCAAGGTGGTGGCAGAAGATGTGCAAATCGACTGCACCAAGTTCTTCCAAGAAAAGGATGTGTTCCCGGTGATCTCAAGATCTCATGCGAATGCGACAGAAAATTCGAAGTATAAGGCAGATGCAACTCTGCTATCGTCGGTCGTATCAGACGGGACCGGGTCCTTCTTATAGAACGAAACGGATGGCTGGACACGGGTTGGGGCAGCTCTGAACTACACCGCACCAACTTCTGGTCGATACTCGTTAGCGCGGTGTTCTTGGAATGTCGAACTATGCTCGAAAACAGCAGTTGGCAGCGGGTGCGTGGGCCGGTGCCCAACGGCGGCAGCTGTCCCGGTGCCCCGCCGGGTAGCCGTAGGCGGGAAACCAACCCCCGAGCGGTTTGGGCCAAGCTATTGCAAATAGGGCCGGGGTTCACGAAACAACCAGAGCGGAACTCACCAAATTGGCTAGGATCCCGCAGCAACGAAGTCCAATGGGTTCGTGGGCGATGCGAGGGAAGGCTGCAGAAGCAGTTCAGTTGCTTCGGGCAACCGACGGCTTCGATGCAGGAACAAGAGGGACCTCCACACGCTGATTCCCGATTCCCGGGTTGTAGGGATGAGATGCGGGTTGTGGTGGTTGTATACACAATATCTTGGTCGAGGGAGGGGAAAGGAAAGCGCAGAGAGACTTGAGAGTGGGTCGAGCAGATAGTAGAGAATGAAGATGGTCGAGGGAAGAGAGAATGTTTAAATTGGATAGAAACCTCCCAAAAGAAAAAGAGGAACCGGGGATACGCAGGGCTATTTCACTTGCGCGGAGTCGGAGTGCGAAGAGTCGAAAGTACGAAGCGAATACCCCGGGCAGCATCAAACACGGATGATCCTTGGGCCCATCCAAGAAGCCGGGGGATCCCCGGCACCTTTTTTTTTGTTTTTCGATTTTGATTTTTGAATTTCTGGTTTTTTTTTTTTTTTTTTTTTTTCCAAAAATCCTTCTTTTTTCTCTGATCGGTATGCAGCTTGCAGCGAGATTAGCGCATTTGGGGGCGACGTGCAGGAGTGGGCATTGCACGTCCCGATCTGGCATCCCTGCTCTACTATTTTGTAGATCGCTTAGTGGAGTGGATTTCTTTCTTTTTTCCTTTTCCTTTTCCTTTTTCTTTTTTTTTTTTTTGAATTTTCTAGACCAACGACAAAAATCCCAGAATATTCCTGACACTCCCGTCAACTTTCCTTAGCGTCGGGGATGTGCCAGAATCAGCGTGGCGGAATCGATCGACTCCCCAACCCCATATCGAGAGAGTCTCTTTTTTGGAGGGATTGTGTGATCCGAGGCAACCACATCCGTTATCGAACCTTCCATTCGTAATGACCCGATGTCACGGGAGGAAGCGCGCGGGGGTCCACGTCGAACCAAGGTCTGCTTTGTTCGGGTTCCCGCCCTAACCCCATCGCTTGAATGTCCATCCTGAGTGATCCTGTTCCATCCCGGTCACACTGAGCTGCCAGGTACTCCTCCCACACCACTCGCACAGGCCCTTGCGTCCAGGCCCACGCCCACCAGAGTGGGGGGTGCTATTCTTAAGGTACAGACGCAGATCAGCTTCAGCTGTCGGAGGTTCCGCCGAGGAAAAGGGACAAAAATCACTGCAGCTTCGTCATCCGCGTACTTTCGTTCTGGGGTGGGGGAGGGGGAGATATCCTCCCGTCGAATCAAGGTTAAATGGTAACGAGGGGAGCCGACCTCGCTTGGGGCAAAAGTGGCCGTGCTCGCGATCTTGGTCGGATCGCAGGATGATGTGCCCCGGCACTAGTTTACTTGGGTCTGGTCCAATCACCGTCGTGAACCGGCTTGGACCCCCGGTGTCCGCTGTATCACGAACCTATCAAGGTGCGACGGGTACGAGGCCCAACATCCTGGATCCTGGGATACCGAGCCATGACTCGCTGAGAGAGGGCATGGGAGATGGAATTTGCGTGCATAGGTACATATTCCGTACCAGTGTTGCAATCAGTCTCCCCCGTTGATCTTCCCCGATATGACAGGACCTGATCTCTCTCTTGATCAATGGTAAGAACTCATTGAAGACATCAAAACCCCTGAGATCAGATCCCTCATCTCGCCAAATCAAACACGCGACAAAAGCACCCGCTTGGCGGCCCCGAAGTGAGGCGGAGGGGCATGCGGATTGCCGCACTTTCCATCATTTTGCCTCAGCCGATCCTTTCCTCGGGGTGGGTTGGTACTTTTGTACCAATCACGGGCCCTGAATCCAGGCTAATTCCAATGGCGCAAGAACGCCCCGAGGGGAAAGAGTCCAGGGGAAAGGGAAGATTCCACTCAAGCTACTGTCATCGCGTCCATCTCCCGCGGTGGATTCCAGACCTCTTCTGTCGGGTCGCGAGGCTCAACGGTCTAAATTTGTCAATTGATTCCAAGTTTGCCAGTCTCAATACGGAGTGAAATGCATGAATTCGCAAACAAAAAAAGTCCTGCGCAATGCCCGATGCGCTACCCTCCTAGGCAGATCGAGTCTGCACATCGGTTGACCGACCATCTCCGCCATCCGAGGGGCGTAAGCGTGACCAGCCCTTTACCCTAGAAAGGATTAACGTCCCAATAGACCCAAACCATGTCGTTTGGACACAATTTGTCATAGATCTCATCGCGAGATTATGTCCGAGATGACCCAAGGGGAAATTCTCTTTTTATCCATTCCCCCCATTCCCGATTAAAAATTCTGATAACCGTTCCCACTCGCCAACGGCTTCACGCCGAAGCGATTGTCTACCCAAGCGCAAGGGGCTCGGAGTCTTGTTTGTGGCCTCGCCACAACCGTTCTTCCGTCTTTCCCCGGAGCATTGCTTTTTGTCCAACTGTCCCTCTTTTCTTTTCTTTTCTTGGTACTCCACCGTCACTGCCCTCTCGTAACGGAGTACACCGCGGTACGGTCTCGAGGCCGATCATGATGCGGGCCTAGACCGTAGAAATTGGGGGTCATTGCCCAAAAGTCCCTGAGCCCAGTGATTTTCTCTCTTATTCTCAACTGTCATTGGTTAATTGCCAGCTGTCACATCCCTGCTCTGCAGCAACTCGGACCTGGCTAGCCACGTTGTGGCTATTTTCAGCTGGACACCACCGCCACTGCGCTTAACGCTTGCGAATCATCGAGGCCTTGACTCTGTCCGGAATAATGTTTTAGTTGATCCAGGGGTTGTCCATCTTAGGGGAATAATACGTTTTTCGTTAGGGGTTGTGGTTGTGGCGGGTCCAGTAGAAGTCGTAATCGCGACAGACTTGGCTTGGGCTGCGACCGGGGGGTCCTCGAGTCCTGAGCAAACACGCGGGAATCGCCGTGATCGGCTCCGCTTCAACCCTCGATGTATAACCCTTCAGTGTCAAAAGTCCCTTCAGATCACCGGCGCTGTTCGGCAATGCAATCACCCTGAAACCAGGGGAATCCCAGATTGGCCACTCACCCACATCGGGTTGGGATGTGACAGCGGGTGAGCACTGACAGGAGAGTGGGGGCGATTTCGCATAGATGGGCAGTTTGAACTGCCCCGAGGTCTCGATCGGGAAACTTGGAAGACAGGGGATTGCGATTGTTCCTTGATCTGCAGTCTCCTGTCTATACCCGTTATCTGTCCCGGGGGTTGATTTTGCAAACCCTCCTGTCAATAGCGTGGTCCACCGTCCTGGAGAGAATTACGGGAGTTGCGCGATCTACCTATCCGAGAACAAGCTACTGCACTATAACCAACCCGGTAGTATCACTACGGAGTGCTCTCTACACAAGTACGGAGTACACATACACAATATATTCGGTGCGCCTCGATCGAGACCTGCTTCGTATCGATCGATAGGGGCGGCATGGAAACAATAGTTATTGTCTGTTCGCGAGGCCTCGTCAGCGTCGACAAAGTACGTCGAGGCAACCGATAGAGCCAGTAGTGAGGCGGACATGGTCTCGTATATCCTCGTATCCCGTAGGAATATCATGATCGATGCTGGGTTACTCTATTTGCATTGTCGGGACCGAAACAGGACAGGGGCACTAATGCACCGGGAAGTGGAAAGCCGGCCCGCAGCGTCCACGATCGATCAATGATGTGCACCGATCGAGGCTCATCGGACCGTGGAAGGGGAGCCACGACGTCACTGGCTCTGATGACGGGGGCGTTCGTGTAGGGGTGTGTGGGAAGGAGGGGTTGGGGCGGGACTTCCGGTACTTATGTCACTGGGCCCGGCGGTCGGCGAGTCCAGACTCGGGCGGGGACGGCCCGGGGATGGCGGTCCGGACGCCCTAAAGCCTGTCAAATCCTCAGTTGGGACGGGTGGGGAGGGCCCCGGGGCCCCACCCCACGCCGACGGGGTCAACCGCTCGAACTATTTGCGTGTGACCAACGCCTCATATCACAGGATTGCGGGTTTCAGCTTGTCGTGACGCTCGATTCGATATCAAGAGTACGGAGTAGGGGAAATAAAAAGGGGGAGGAGAGTCGGTTCGAGCATTTTCCCATCTCACCACGACCCGTGAGAATCCACCTTATGATCGGCTTTGTCTGACCTAATGCAAATGCATCGAGACTCTCTCTCTCTCTTTCTATCATCCAGTCTTCCCCATGGTAAAAAGCAAATTGTCACTGCAGGAAATAATTTCTCCATCCGGGCCCGGCCCGAGGGCCACTCTCATAGTGTGCTCCCCTTCGGTGCAGCCCTACTGCAAGACAGCAATTCCCTCCTGAAGTATGAACGGTGTTCAAACCGCACAGGATCGCAAAGTGCAGGTTTGGCGTAGATTAAGCGTCGACACCAAAATGCAACCCTGCATTTCCGCCATCCATACCTCCGGGACGATGCTATTGCCCTCGGGGCTTGTCAGCGTCCGTTCGATCAGCCAATCAGCGCGAACCCCCCGCGACCTTGTTCCATCGCCGGGGCTTCGAATCGCATTGTTCAATTTAGCTCGGGTGCTGCGGGTGTTGGAAAACCTTCCCGCGCACAGAGCAAGTATCGCGTGGCCTTGACACTCCCGTCCTTGCTCCCCTATCTCTAAACGGATGTGATTTTTGATTGGTTTCCCGGCATCAGGGAACCTTTTCCGACTGCATGCTGACTCCACCGCCAATGGTGGATCTGGTCCGGTGGAGTCTAGGGCTCCATTGATCGCCGACCTCGCTTGGGCCGGGGACCCCCGAGACGTCGAAGAAGTAAAGACGCCCTTGCGTAATGCCGGAAATGAAGTGCAATCTGCTCTCCGAATATGGCATGGACGAGCAACGTGGCTCTTCTTCGCATCCTCCGGTGCCATGTGCTAAGGCGAGTCGAGGTAAGGGGGAGAAGCATGAGCTGTTGGATTTTCTTCCGATTCCTCCTGATTGCGAATGACTCCATGGTGCACCACTACTCCGTATGGAGTACACTTGACCATCTCCGTGGGGCTCGCAGTGGATTCCCCCGGTGGATATTACGGTGGTCCCGAGAAACCTCCCCCTGTGATCCGCATTCCAGGGAGTCGGTACCTCGGTAGCCATGACAGGGGGGGATGGTGATATCTCACTGGCTCCTCTCCAGATCCCTCGACCATGGATTCGGATGACCGAGAATTCGTGGCCAATGATTCCGGGATGGCATCGCGGCTGCATCGCCCAGTTCCTGATCTGTGCATAGCGCGAACCTTCCGGCCGAGCTAAACAGCTTCCCCGACAGTCCGGCCCAAAGCTTCCTCCAGCTCGGGATTCCACCACTCCGGCCGGCTTTCGCGATTGCGTGCATCTTACTCCGTAATGGAGATGGATCTGGACAGGAAGGGTCCCGATGGTGAATCCGATGCTCTTTCAACAACTGTCCACCCGCTCCACCATCCCGCGATGCATGATACCGGGCCATGCGTGTATGCAATGCACTCCAGCCTTGGATATTCACTGCAGAGACGGACAATTTGCCCGAAAAGGTGGTTTAAGATCGTCCCTGGCGAAGATCCGCGCCTCGTCCCGATCGGTCGGTGAAAATGCTGTGGCTGAAACAATGTCATTGTGTTGAGATCTGGCCTTTTATTTTCTTTTCCGGAGTACCCTTTCTTTTCCCCCTTTTTGCGTGCTTCGCTACGGAGGGGTATACTCGGCGTGGGTAGTTTGAGTCTCGCCCTCCACATCTGCCATGCCCGAAAAGGAAGTCTCGGTGCTAAACCAAACCATCTCAAGCCTTCCGCCATGGCCACGGACCCGGTTCCCACACTGCCGGGGAGGCCCGATCCCCAGTCGATCCGTGGCTGGGGGGGCGGAAGCGTCATGGCGTACTTTGTTTCGGGAGTTCGTGACAAATACTTGATATCCACATTGGGTCAAATCCCGTGGCTCAACGATTGTCCGGTGTACTCGTGGGATTCGCCGGAAAATTCACCAGCGAGTCTTAATTCAATATCCACTGCTTCGCGAATAGCTCCATATGAATGGGTTCATGGGGACCGGTCCCCGCGAGTGATTTCAACGCCGTGAGCCGGGGATTCTCTGCGAGCTCGACGCAAGACACTCCCCGAACATCCTCGGCTATGCCAAGCTGTCAAAAGTCCCGTCCCCGTCGAGCCGGACGTAGTTCGGTGATCCCGGGGCGAGGCCCTGTCCACTTTTTGCGGTGCACTGCAAAGTGCTGGGCCTAAGCGCTCGCATGCAGCTCGATCGGAATCCGCAAACCTGGTCGTCGACGATGATCATCTGCGAGATGATGGTCATGGATGGGGATGCAGTCTCCATCCTATCGGATACGAGAAGATCTTCGAAACTTTTCGTTCTTTTGCTCTCGCGTTTCCTGGCCTCAAGGCTGAAGGTGGTCCCGAGTTCCACCGGGTGGATAGAGATGTGGCTCGCCCGGACGCAGACGCAGACCATAGCTCCTGTCTCTCTGCAGTGCAACAGATGCAGCAGGCTCTAGCTCCCTGCTGTAGGTCGTGAAGAGCCTGATAGGAGAGGGGAAGTTGGTCGCCGCTGGCCAGGCCCCGGCCGTACCATGTACCAGGTTCCGCTTTTTCATACTCGCAGATGTCTTCTGCGATCCTGGACGCATCATCACGACCCTGCCCGCACCGGTGGAGTATGGACATTCTATGACCCTCATCGGGAGAAAACTTAAACTGTGCGAAAGAAGGTGGCGGGGCTGCGATGGTCGTACTTTGTATAGCCCGTCGCACAAGCAGCTCGTCAAACAGCCCGCCACTGACGAGTGCTTCATTTTTCAGACTTACCCCAACCACCGCCAAAAGAAATGATATTCCTCGGGCATCCTCGGTCGGGCTTTGAAGACTTCTTCTCCAGAGAGGGGATCAGTATGAGAGAACGCCGAGTCAACTGACACCCCGCCTCGGCCTGCAGCAAGATCTGCCATGATCTCACGAAAATGGAACACAAAAAAACTTTCCAGCCTGATAAACTATTGTGATCTCAACTAGGATGCAAGATCGGGTCCTCGCTGATTGGACCATCGGTACACCCTGGCCCGTTCGGCAAGATTCGTGGAGCGGGTGCAACGATTCCCCGGAAGCTCCATCTGCACCAGCATTGGCCGCGCGGGCCCGATGTCCCCTTGCCTGGATGTCAATAGCTGAAATGACTTCCGAGGAAAGCATTCGTCTCTCCCCGCTCCAATCAGAGCCGAGTGTCAAAGCACAGATGGGGAAAATGGGGGAGGGGAAGCGCTGTCGACAAGACAATATGACATGCAATCCCCGATCTGATAGATGGACTCGTCGGATTGCGAGACACATTTCGGACATTCCAGATTCAGGTACCATGCACCTCATGACGTCTAGTAGTTTTGGAGGTGGAGGAAAGTTTCCTTTCCTTTCGATCAAACCGGATACACCCATGGAGCAAGCAGCTTGTCTTGCAGACCATCTCCATCCACCCACATCCCTCCCCGTCGCCACTCCCCCTTTCTGCGCATAAGATTGCAGCCAGCTGGACATGGGAAGCAAACCTAATCGGACCGACATGCCAACATGGCAAGAAGTGTCCGCAAATAGCCATTTCCGTACATGGTCCGGCCCCTGGGCCATGCATTCGGCCTTCAGACTATGCATCTTCTGGGCATGACAATGCATGCACTCCAGAAATGAAATACAATGAGTATGCCTTCTCTTTTGCCTCCATCGAGGCCTGAATTCAATGTACGACCGCGTGTCAAGTACTGTAGGCCCTGGTCATTGCCGCCACAGCCTCTCCTTTCCCCCTCCATCCCTCCCAGCAAGGGGCTTGCTCCCGGTCCGCCGCGACTATTGAACGGCCAAGCACAATCGTTGCCACGGGATTGCTGCCCGCGTTCTACAATTTCCTCCGAGCCTGGTCTGTGTAGCGTAGTCCGAGCCAGTCATATTGGTCGGGAAAGAAATCATAGATCTGCCTAAGCAAAGAAAAAAGGGACTAAACGCACAACGTTGTACCGACTGCGTTACATCTAGACCCATTCTACGGAGGACTCTGTCCTCCGTACACGAAAAATGGACGCAGGATGCAGAGATCCTTTCTTTTCCAGACCCCCCGACCTTGCCCCGGGCACACACGAAAAAAAGAGCAAAAAACTCATCGTCGTGATGCAGAAGGATTACAATGTGCGACGGTGAAGAGCTTTTCATTTTCATTTTTTTTTTTTCATCCTTCGCGCCGAGTGCGCGCTAATGTGGCGGCCCAGTGGCATGGGTTACATGGAGGGATTGATTCACCGCTACAACAACGGATGAAGCGGATTGAATATCAAGATGTCACCGCCACGTTTGGGGCTCCGCGCTACTGCAAATAATCCTCGAAACCCGGTTCTCGTCCACGGGAGAAAGCCCGCAATTATGTCATTCTGTATATGCAACTCGTTGGCTTTTTTTTTTCTTTTCCCGCCTCGATTTGGCGCCATTGTCTATGTGCGGGGGGAGGGGGCTGGGGAGTATCCACAGGGAATCAAGCAAAAACAACGCTGTATAAACAATTCCTATCGTGATCACGAGGGAAAGACAAATATGTAAGCAAAGATGAACGCAAAAAGAAATCATTAAAGCTTTTCGGGAGTCGCCAAGGTCGGGCCAATCGGCCGGTCGCCATCACGCTGCATGGAGGTGCAATATCGAAACACGGGAAAGCCGAAAATCAAGAAATCGGTGTTGATTGTATGTAAATCCACGAAACAGAGATCGCTTTTCGCCGACTGCTGCTGCTGCCTTCTCTTCCGCTAGGACCACGGTGCTTGCGCCGCAGCTTTCCTCCATGCACAGACACCTGCGCCACAGCTCGTCTCGGTGGCGCTGGAACGTCAAACCAGCATGAAGAGAAGCATGATCCATGCAGGCGGCCTCGTAATCGAACAATCAGCATCCAAGTGCTCGAAAGATCCGCGGGCGAGCTTCAAAGCGCACCCGGACGTCCCGGGCCACTCAGAATGATGGAGGCTGGTGCACATCTTGAAGCTGCGGACTGGCTGGCTGACGCTGGATCGTCACAATGCGGGAAAGGGGCTCGTCTGGCTAATTATAGCGGATTGGGTTTTACGCTATTTGGGAGGAGCTGGCGAGACCGTCGCTGTCAATCAAGCCCGCCTCCTTGGCGAGCTCGTAGAACCGGCCACCTTGCTTGATCAGCTCCGCTGGCGTGTCGAACTCCGCCACTCGGCCCTTGTCTAGAACCACGATGCGATCGGAGTCGACGATCGTGTTGATGCGGTGCGCAATCGTGATGATCGTGCGGTCGGAGAAGATGCTACTGCGCAGTGTCTGCTGCAGCAATGCATCCGTTTCCACGTCAACCGCGGCCTAGTTTGCCGTCATCAGCTACTGTCACGTTCAGGGGCGAAATTAGGGTAGCCTTACGGTTGCCTCGTCCAGTACAAGGATGTTGCTGGGTGTCAACAAGGCCCGCGCGAGCCGAAACCAGCTGGCGTTGGCCTTGGCTCAGGTTGGATCCTGTTTCGAATTAGCTATGATGCACAGTGGGTAACGAAGAAGTCGTTTTCATACCTCCTTCTTGGATCTCGGCATCGAGTTGACCTTCCATTTGAGAGACGTGTTCCTTGAGTTTGGCGTGGTCTAGAGAAGTATTAGTTTTCGCTCTCTTCTCGCAAGTCATTGCTCCTCTTACCCAGTACGCTCCACAGTTCGGTATCGGCATGGACGTGTCGAGGGTCCAGGTTATCGCGCAGGGTCCCTTCGAACATCGCCGGGTCCTGTGGAATGATCGCGAGTCGACCACGCAAGTCAAACAAGCCAATACTCGATACGTCAAGGCCATCAATGCTAGAAGTTTAATGAGTACTAATTCAGCAGAATCGAGCTCCGGTGGGATTCCTTACCTGATGCTACCGTTTGCAGCCTCGATAATCCGGAACAGCGCAAGGGTAAGGGAACTCTTACCAGCGCCGGTTCGACCGACGACACCGATCTTTTCACGGGGTTTGATATCAAGGCTGACATCTCTAAGCACCAGATCGAGACCCTCGCGGTAGCGGGTGCTGTAGTTTTCAAAGGATACAGCACCCTGGGCGGGCCATCCGATAGCAGGTCGTCGCTTGAAAATAACCTCCGGCGCTTCACTGGGAAGAGAGGCATACTCCAGCACACGTTCAACAGACACGATGTTCGTCTCAACCTCAACAGTCTGGCGAACGATCCAGTTCAGAGACTGGGTGATCTGAAGAGCATATGACATGGCCAGACCGACCATGCCTGCAGAAAGACCGCTGCCAGTGGCAACTGAAACGATGGCGAGTCCAGCAGATGCCAGAATGATCATAGACCCGATGAACTCCAGTCGGACAGCGAGCCATCGGTTGGCACTGATGGAGGGGAAGTAAGCCCGCAGATTAGCATCCATGCGCCATTCGTTTTCCATGGCAAAGCGATTCTCCTGGCGGTAGGCACGGATCGTTGAGATGCCACCAAGGGATTCCTGGAAGTGGGCGAAGATAGGACTCCGAGTAACACTATCCAGGCGTTTCAGCTCGCGTGAGGTCCTCAGGTAGTACTTCTGGTAGCTGAGATAGACATAGCCCAGCGGGACAACCAGTAGCATGAAAGCCGGGGTCGAGGTGGCAATAACGAGCATTGTAAACACTGCACGAGCGGAGTTGGCGAACAGCATATTGAAAACACGAGCAAGTACCTCGTCAACTCGGTAGACATCGCTAGAGAATCTGTTGAGAATGCGACCAGAGGGGGTCGTCTCAAAGAAGCTCATAGGGGAACGGAATATGGCAAAGGCCATCCGTTCATGGAGTTTGCGGGAAGCTTCAATTGAGCAGAAGATCCACAGGATCAAGTTCTGTAGAATGACCAGGATGGACGCGCCTAGACCAAAGGCTAGATAAACACCAATGAACTTGCCCACAAACTCATTGCTTCCGTGTGATTCATTTGACTCGGTCCAGTTCTTCAGCCAGAAACTGCCGAGAACCTGGGAAGTCTGCGCGGCGATGAGTGCAAGCAAATAGAAACAGACAGCCCCGATGTTGCTGTTCTTGGCATATTCACCATATACACTCCATTTGACTTTCCCTTGCTGCGAGGTTTCCTGGGTTTGTTTGCTCTTGAGATTGTTTTCCTCGTCACCCAGCTTACGCCGTGGACCTTGCCAAGTCGCAGTGCTGGCCCGGCGCAGGGTTGCCATACTAGTCTTCCGTGGAGGATGAACGGAGCTTTTGATGGGGACAAGAGAGCCGGGTTGCTCTACGCCCTCACTGTCAGAATCTTCCTCGTTTTCGGTGTCGGGTGTTTCTTCAGTGCTTTCGCGGCTCGCGAGACTTTCCTCGGAGCCACTGGGAGAGCGCTCCTCCTCGGTTTCCGCGAGGTTGGTGCGAATCAGGTTTGCAATCTCGCCCTTCATCGCCATCAATTGGTCATATGTGCCATTCTCGATGATGGTTTTGTCACGTAGAAGGGAAATATGGTCAGACTCCTTGAGCACAGTGATAGCGTTGGTGGCCAAGACCCTAGTCTTGCCACTCAGAATTCCAGATCGACCGAGCACCTTATTGATAATGTGACGCCCAACATGCTGGTCAACCGCAGACAGAACATCATCTAGAAGATAGACGTCGGCTCGGGCGTAGACAGCTCGAGCGAGCGTCAGGCGCGCCTTCTGCCCTCCTGAGAGCGAGATACCTCGTTCTCCTACTTCGGTCTGGTCTCCGTCGGGCATGATTTTAAAATCGTCAAGCAAGGCACAGGCTTCCACGGTGAGATCGTAGAACTCTGGGTCCCATCGGTGACCAAAGACAATGTTCTCTCGAACACTTGCATTCATCACCCATGGTGCCTGCGCGACATATGCGACGCGGCCTCTGACCACCACTTCACCCTTGTTTCGCCAAAGTTCACCCAGAATCGACTGAAGCAGAGAGGACTTTCCAGCTCCAACACGGCCAACGACACAGCTGAGCTCACCCTTGCGGGCACTGAGGTTGATTTTTTCCAGAACCGGAGGTCCCGTGTAGCGGTTCCAGGTGAACGAGGCGTCACGAACTCGGATTGACTCATCTCCCGTGTGTTCAACCGCGTCTTCGAAGGTGACAGCATCAGTTTGCAATTCTTCGGCGGTGAAGTACTCCATCAATCGCCTCACAGCCACGGAGGACTCGATGACTGAAGTAATGACCATGGGTAGGATCGAGAGAGGGAAAGTGAGCAGATTGAAAAGAGTCAAGGCCGGGAAGACAAGGTCGGTCGTCAAAGGACGGTCACTTGTCAAGACGAAGACCGTGAAAGTAGAACAAGAGACGAGAAAAGGAGTGGACTGCCATGTAAAGTTGGCAACGGCCTGTGTAGCGCCGATTTTGCGCAAGGTGTTAAGCTCCAGATCATTTCGGATATGGCTGAGCTTATTCATGAAAGCCGTGTTCCAGGCATAAAGTTTGATGCTCTTGATATTGTTCAGAATCTCGGTCATCAAGCGAGTCCTCGAGTCCTTGTTTTTCATTTGAGCGATCTGCAACTTCTTCATCATCCGAGCAATCACACCGTTCAACGGGATCATGAGAATCATGACTCCGACACCCGCAAACATACTCGGACCCACCAACTGATAGAGGGACACCATGCACAGGGTGATTTGAAACGGAGCTGACAGCAGTTGTGTACCAAATTGAGTCAAATCTGAAAGGCGCTGCTGGTCAACAGCCATGTGGTTGACAATGTCGCCGGTGGTCTTGGACGAACGACCTTCGCTTGACAGCCGTAGAGCTTTGGCATAGATGAGGGCCGTCAGAGACGATTTCACCCGCATGCCGGTATCAAATGCGCGCTGGAAATATTGATGAAGGCAGCTGGTCTGACAAACAGAAACGACGAACATAGCCAGGGCAATGGCAACGCCTCGAATAATAGGCTGAGGATCCGGAGATCGATAAGAATCAATGAATGCAATCAGATATCGGAGAAGCTGTGGCTGGACAAAAGCGAGAATGTCACTTCCCGATTTGATGATTGCACCACGCAAATATGGACCGCCAAAGGCCTTAAACAGTGCCATCCAGAGTGAAGGTGTGCTCTTGCCGAGCTCCTCCTCCCATGCGTGGTTCAGGTCATCAAGCGTGACCCGCGTAGTATCACGACGTCGCAAATTCCACAAATCGTCTTGAGTCAGGTAGCTCGAGTAGCCGTACTTCATCATCGGGGTCATCCAGCTGAAGGTGAGTACGGAGAAGATATCCGCGTAGTTGTAAGGGCATTCATCTTCGTCGCCAAGCGCGTCGTATGCGCTCTGTTTCTTAGGGATGAAATATTCGAGCACAAACTCGAGCAATCCCAGTCCAAGGCCAATATTGACGCAGATGAAATATGGAAGCTGCTGTCGATAAAACTGACGTGCGACGAGGGACTGCAGCTTGACGGCGTGCGCGATGATGAAAAACAACCAATAGAATAAGACCACTCCATTTGGCTGCCGGCTTCGCCAATGTTCAAAGTATTGTACCGCGTAGATCACCCCGAGCGAGATCAGGGCCAAGATCGAGGACCAGAAACGAAAGTCGGCGAAGAAGGTCTTTGGCTGCGTCTCAGCCAGCAGGGCTGCCTGGAGGGCAGTAGCAACGATAATAGAGCCGAGGATGATCTAGAAGATAAATGCGATCAGCAAATCAAGGTCACCGACGGGCGAGGCGGGTCGGGATCGACGTACCAACTTGGCATAGAAGTGCCAATTCTTGGACACGGGCTGCGGAATGCGCTTCTTGAGCAGAAGCCACAATGCTGCTGCGCCCGACAACGTCCCCCAGAGGGCCACAACAGCCACGATCACGTCTAGAAAACATGGAGTTAGGTGGAAGCCGGTCGGGCTGAGTGGACCCCAGCCTTCGGCATCGCGGCAAAAGGACTGTCGGTTGCGATCTAAGGTCGATATGAGAGGGGAGAAGTCTCCCGGATGGGAGTCCCCTAGCACCACCTGGGTATGGCCATCCAACATGTTGCTTCCAGGCGCCCCCGTGTACCGTATGCGCAAAGAACGGGAAGCGAAAGAGACGGTGGTGGAGAGCTTGCGCTGCTTACTAAAGCCAAGCTACCGATGTAAAATCCGGCCGTCACAGACCACCGAGTGGCGCGCGCTGGATCCGCTCCACCAAGTCCACCCAGGACAGTCATCCAGTGGTCAACAAGGCCCCGAGCCCCGAGGAATCTCTGTTTTGCTTGCTAATCAATATGTTTCGATTGAGGCGGATGGAAGTCACGTGTCAAGGGCACACCGTCATCACGGTGATAAGCGGGGACCGATGTCGGATGCGCATTGCACAATATCTCGAGGCTCTCACAGGGATATAGATATATAGTGGGGGTTCGTTCATACATTTCTTCGGTTTATATTTCCAAGGTTGGCTTCAGGGTCATTTACGTCCAACATATTGGGGAGCACTTCTTCAAGGAAACACAGCCCTGGAGGACGCATTGATATATATCTTCGGAGATAGACATTCTTTACTCCGATAGTGCATACACCATCTCTGCATTGAAGCCAGTTTTTACAAAATGGTCTACAAAATTAAAAAACCTAAAGCCTATTATATCAGTATCAAGCCCTATCCAAACAGGGAAATAGTTTCCTAGTGACTGCAAACATGGATCAGGTTCTATGACATCATTGTATTCAAGTCACATGACGTCCAACTATACTGCTTTGAAACTGAGAGGACCTTTCTCTGGCCAATAAGGATTGATTTCAATGGCAGGGCCATGATGAATTTAACAAAAACATATCTACTGAGTATTTTGAGCATGAATATTGGCCCTGTCATCCGACTTCTCCAGTGGTTCACTATGAGTCAGAAGTCGGGCAACGTTTTAGTCCTAGTTCTACATGTACAGCCACAGAAACACGGAAAAAACCACAAATACTCTATTTTTGCAGGCGGACATATTTTAAAAGCAGAGCCCGAAGAATTATCCTAAGTCTGGATGAGTCGAGCGTGGTCATTTGCTGCGGAAAGATTGTCCTTATATAAAGCCGCGGGCGGTAAGAGCTTTATCGGCGTCATTAGAGGGGCACCAGCATTTCTCTACTTCAAACACCTCCAAGCACAATGGCAGACTCAGCCCGTATAGAGGAGCTCCTGAAAAGGCCCCTCTATGGTGTGTATTCCCTCACATCATTGTCTCCCCGCACTAACCTAGACAGTGTATGACCTCCCACGAGAGCTACTTGCGACGTTAAGCGCAAAGACCACAAACCAGCCCATCGCCCAAGAAATCCTGGAACCTTCCCCTCAAGACCCAGGGATTGCTGCACAGGAGTCTGCTATCGCAACCTCGACCTCCTGCGGTCTCTGCAATGTCACCTACCACAATGTGCAGGAGCAACGCAGTCATGTCCGTTCAGATCACCATCGGTATAACATCAAAGCCCAACTTCGTGGGAACGCGCCTCTTGATGAAGTTCAATTTACAAAAGCTGTTGGAGAGCTAGATGAGTCCATCTCTGGATCGGAATCCTCCGAATCGGACGAGGACGAGACAGAGGGGAGCGGCGACACCACTCTGGCGGCCTTGCTCAAAAAACAAGCTAAGCTGTCTGGAGCCAACGAGGAAATGACCACAACAGTCCAGAAAGGACCCCCAAAACAGCCTTTGTTTTGGTTATCCAGCTCAGGATTGCCCTCGAACAAGTCATTAGGCATTTACAGGGCGATGTTTTCCCAGGTGGAGCAGGACGAGCCAGCTCACCTGGTGGAAACTTTACACAAGAAACAACTGGCCCCCGTGAAGGCACGGACAAACGGTACCCCGAATGAACAAAGTTCTCCCACTTCTAGTCCGCACATCTTTATGTGCATGATTGGCGGTGGTCACTTTGCTGCAATGCTAGTATCCCTGGCACCTGAAGTCCATCGCAAGCAAGGTGGTGTAGAGGATCGACAGGCGCGAGTCATTGCACACAAAACCTTCCACCGCTATACCACCCGACGAAAGCAAGGTGGCTCTCAGTCCGCTAGTGATGCCTCTCGCGGCGCGGCCCATTCTGCTGGTTCTAGCCTGCGACGTCATAATGAAGCTGTACTGGAGAAAGATATCCGGGAGTTGCTGGCGGACTGGCGGCAGATGATTGACACCGCGGCGCTGCTCTTCGTGCGAGCTTCGGGAAAGACCAACCGCAGAATTTTGTTTGAAAAATACGAAGGCTCAGTGCTCAAAGCAACCGATCCCCGGCTGAGGGGGTTCCCTTTCAACACTCGCCGAGCCACCCAGGGCGAGCTGATGCGATCCTTCAAGGAATTGACCCGAGTCAAAGTCAGCGAAATTGATGAAGCCGCATTGTCTGCAGCCGCAGCCGAGGCCAAGTCTAAAGAAGAACCAAAACAACCTGCACCCCGTCCACAGCCCCAGAAATTAAAGCTCTCCAAAGAGGAAGAGGCTGCTTTGCTACACACATCGCAGTTACAGGCTCTGATCCGCCGCTCGAAAGTCCCTGCTCTTATGTCCTATATCACCAACAACTCGATACCCGCATCATTCACATTCCACCCCACCGATTCCTCTCAAAACTTCCGTTGCCCTACTCCACTTCATTTAGCCGCCAATATGAATGCTACTGCTGTTGTAACAGCTCTACTGACCAGGGCGGGGTCTGACCCAACGTCTGTCAACAATGAAGGCCGGACCCCATTCGAACTTGCCGGTGATCGTGCAACCCGTGATGCTTTCCGCATTGCCAGGCATGATTTGGGAGAGTCGAAATGGGATTGGAACATTGCCAAGGTTCCGACTGCCATATCTAAGGCTGATGCGGAGGGCCGGGCTGAGCGAGAGAAAAAGGCAGCAGCAGAAGAAGAGAGCCACCGCCGAAAGCTTGGTTTAGAACGCATCCAAAAGGAAGATGCAGAACGAGAAGCACAAAAGACATCCCGCAAGCCTGGTCGAACCTTGGGCGCGGAGAAGACCGCAGCAGAGAAACGTGATGAAGAGACACGAGGAATGACCCCAGAGATGAGAATGCGATTGGAAAGAGAACGACGCGCACGAGCTGCAGAAGAGCGTATACGCAGAATGCAGGGGAATTGAAGCGAAAGTGACCAGACGCTGGGACAGAAGTGTATGCTTTCATATTGTTAAGGGTATGTCTGATAAAGGCGAGCACTGAACAACATAGAATGCAGCTGCAAATACCACAGAAGTATCAATACTGTCAAAGATGTGTTTCTAATTTGAAAGTTGAGGAATGATTTCCATCGAAAAACGGCGTTGGTTTTCACCTCACTTCACTTTCCTCTCGTCGACTCCCTTTCTTCCACCACTTATCCCTCACCCGTTCAGATCATTCAGGAACTGTGCTAGTCGAATGGCGTTGTTTTTCATCCCGTCGTCGTGATTCTTCCCTCATCGACCCCTCTTCCTACGCCTGATCATCCCAAATCCACCAAAACCGTGAATAGACGGGACGCGTCGGGGTGCGGCATTCGTCCTCACATCCTCGTTTCATTTCCTCCCTCGTCGACTCCCCTCTCCACGCTCCCCGCCTCCAATCCATCAAGAAGTCATCTCCACCATCCCAGGACAGAGCCAAGATAGCTCAAATGGAGAGTGACGATTCCCCGGTGGGCTCCATCGCCAAATGGGACCCTGCCACGAGGACCACGGGTGAAACAGTGGATATCTACAGCCAAGATGAACTCTTCATCGGTCGAAACTCGGAGAGCTGGTATGCCCATCAAGACTGATTGATCTTATGTTTTATTGTTCCCACATGACCATGTCTGACCTTACTTCAGCCACCTTCAAGTTCAAGGCTTGCATATCTCGGGAAAGCACCTTCGCATCTATACCATCCTTTACGGGGAGGATGGCGTGGGTGGCGGGGTGCCCCCGATGGTGTATGCTGAGGACATCTCATTGAATGGTACACTGTGGAATGGCCATAAGATGGACAAAGGGAATGGTGGCTTTCTGCTGAGCCATGGGGACGTGCTCACCCTCATGCCGGGGGTTCACCTTCGATTTCGATGTGTCGAGAAGCCCAAAATAGGGCAGTTCACTTCTGTCCAACGGAGTGAGATGAGAGTGAGCACCACTGTTCTCACCAAGACACGCTCTAGTAGTCTCGATGTTAATAACCCTAGATTTTCAAGGACACCTACGCTGTCTCGCCGCGGGTCCTGGGCCAGGGCTCCTTCGGGAGGGTCCACATGGCTCTAGACCAAGGGAAAGGCCGACAAATTGCCTGCAAGATCATGGATCTTGCTGCTTTGAAGACCCGGATGTTGAAAAACACTGGGGCTGACGGGCTGTCCCAAGCCGCGGCCAGCAAGGTAGAGGTTGTGATCAATTGCTTCAATCGGGAGGTCCTTTTGCTCTCTACACTGTCCCATGTAAGTGCACTTCAGCCATGCAGACCCAAAGAACCCTCGTTGACCGTTACTAGCCGAACATCATCAGGCTGGAGAGGGCCTTCCGATCTGAGAGCACGATGTAAGATACGAGAGACCATTACAATGATCATAACTTGAGACTGACTGGTGTGCAGCTACCTCATGTCGGAGCTTGCAACAGCGGGCGATCTCTTTTCTTTCATCAAGTACAAAGATGGGAGAATAGAGGATATGGTGGCCGCCTTCATCGTCTACCAGCTCTTGCTTGCCCTGGATTACCTCCACAAGCAGGACATCGTACACCGCGACATCAAACCCGACAACATTCTCATCACTTCCCGGCAAGACGGCGGGCGAATCATCCTCACCGACTTTGGCTGTGCCAAGCTAAGGAACCAGCCTGCCCGACAGGGGGTCTCCGTTGTGGGCACACCTGAATTCTGCGCCCCGTAAGTGAGCCATCTTGATTGTATATAAGTAATGAATCTAACATTACACAGGGAAATTAGGCGGCGCGTTTCAGGGGATGTGGACACCAGGGCCGCAGACATGTGGTCGGTGGGTTGTGTCGCCGCTGTGCTCTTTTTGGGGGCTTCCCCATTCAAGGACACATACCACGATCTCACCGACGCGTTTGCGGACTTGGAGATTGATATCGAGGACAATGAAATTGGCAGGCGGCCAAGAGAGTTCTTGCTGAACCTCCTTTCGGAGGAGTGGCATGAGCGAATGGACGCAAAGGCGGCGCTGCACCACGAATGGTTCAGCAAATCCAGCACCAAGGCCTGGATTGCAGAGCATTACCAGAATGCGATTCAGCACTGGAAGCCTCAAGTGTGGAGGGAGCCTGTCGTGGTTGATCTTCCAAAGTCGTCGACCCCTCCAGCACGCCAAAGCGCCGCTAGCCTTCCCCCCGACCCAAAGGATTGAAGAACGCGAACGGTTCATTGACCATGTCTCAGAAAGTCCACATGGCGAGCCTCCGGATCCTGCTAGAGATGTCTCCAAATCTCCTGCAGTCTCGATCCCCCTTTGCCCCGAGACGCGCGTTTCGCCATTTTCCAAAGCCCGGATGCGAGCCACCAAGCAAGCGCCTAGCCAACTTGTCCCTCGAACAATCAACGTTCCTGATCGAACTCGACGTCCAGAAGGTTCCCAAAGACGGGATGCAAGAGAAAAGTCTCAGTCGCCAAGATGACACGCCACCCGAGTTGTTGAGTGTTCGGACCAAATGGGCCATGCAGAGTCCATTCAAAGACGGGATGAAAGCCAAGTGCATTATCCCTCGCCGGAACAATACATCCGCCGAATCATAGCCCTGGAGCTTTCGCCCGGAGACCGGCATCATGAATCCCCCGGCAATCAGCCAGTGAGCCAAATGCCCTCCCAAGCGCATCATCAAGTGTTTCAGCAAGCACACAGTCAGCTCCCTGCGCCAGCATTCTTCAGCGATGTTAGACGAGAAGACCACAGGTTGTCCATATCAACACGCAATGCATTATTTCAGACACCCGGTCCATATTATCCACGGCCAGACAGATACCAACAACCCGTCTCTCCATCCTCAGCAGTCTTTCAACCTGAGATGAATCCATTTTTTGCCCATGGGCTGCAAGATACCTTTGGTTCTCCAGGGTCTTTATCACCAGAACCTCTCACCTACCATGGCCACCCAGCCGCACATGCCTATGCGCCAACCAATCCCCGCACAGGAGGCCATGCGTATGCCTCCATCTCCAACTCGGGGTGACAACGGAAATGGGACCGACAGTCCGAGTCGAGTTTACGAAGAGGAATACGATCCAACCACTGGTGGACGAAGGCAGCAGATCTACGGACAAAACGTGAACTTCCCTAGGGACTTTTTCTAAAGGCTGGCATTGAGCATAGTGTCATGCGATGGAGTGATTGAGAGAAACCTGGATGGTTCCACTACAGCAATTTTTGCATCAGACACCTTGAGCAACCGTTCCACTTAATAATAATAATATTATTATTCTTACTCGCTCAGGTTACTGATTTTGGCTAGTTTGGGGCGACTTTTGGGATGGTGGTTACTATGAAATGCGCCCAGCTTTCCTATTTGGGAACGGAGTATCCACAGCTCCGGCTGCTGAAGGTGCCTGTTAACTTCCCTACAGCATCCTCTTCGGCGTGTCGTACATTTCTATTGGTCTTGCTGTCAGTGCCCGACTCGGATCAGCGCAGAATAATGATTTCAGGGCGCTCTGAGGCCGTCGCTGGGCCATCTTTCCTTCGGTAGACTATGGCCCCGGTATTTCCCCCCAGAATCGGTTCTATAAGAAGCCCCTCTTCCAGGTAAGAGTAGTCCCCAATTCATCTAGTCCATCGGTCTCTTTAATAATCGGCCTGTGCTCCTCAAATTATCTCTCCTCCACTATGAAGCTTCTCAGCGTCTTCCTTCTTGCCGCCATTGCTTCTGTGGCCAACGCCACGGCGCTAGACCGTGACTGTGAACAATGTACGAGCCCCCTCGTGAATTTTCCCCGTTCTTATGCCTGCATAAAGATATAGGTTGATAATGGATGATGCTTCTTCGCAGGGAAAAACACGTGTGACGGTAAATACAAATGCTGCTCAGGGTTGGAATGCTTGCCCGATCACGACTCTCCCAGCGGCGATCGCACAACTTGCCAAAAACCGAAATGAAGATGACCAGCACTTTGCAGTCGAAGAGACAGCATTCGTCCACAAGGATTATTTCCGGGTGTTTTCATGGGCATATTATTCCGCAGGATAAAGCTATATCCAATAGCTCTTGTCTTCTCATGGATCGACGAAGATGAGATGCAATACATATCAATCCTTTACTTACTTTTATTTTGATCCGGATTCACCATAAGACATAAACCTCGAGAAGCCGGATCCATCATGGGCTATGGGATAAAGTGCCCCACAACTTCAACGATACATGCGCCGTGAACGGCCGAGAGTGGGCGTGTCAGAGCACAATGGCGAGAGCAAAGGCCGGAATACCAAGGGCGCGAGGGGGAACCATTTCTACCGCCACAGCAAAGGGTCCATCTACTGCTAGTCCATGGTGGCGAACCAGAGGGATGCAGGGTAAGTCAAGGCTATGGGGTTGCAATCTATTTACGGACATTTGGAATAGACTAAGCCCCACTGGATCTTCTAACTCTTGCTTGATTGCAGCCCCTCGCGAATCGAGTGGGTAGACTAGCCACCCCGAAGGGAGGCAGTGCTATCAAGGGCTCAGCTGAGGGTTGAATCCAGGGTGGAGAGAGTGGGACAGAGAGGGATGGTCCACGAGAAAAGGATTGAGTATTGATCTTGTGCGTTCGAGGCAGGGCCTTAAGGCTGACCAATCACTAGAAGTATTGGTCAATATGTCTTAATCGGTGTCTTTGGTGGATGGGCCTGAAGATGCCTTCTTTGGCGAGCAGACCAATCGATGAGACTTCCGTACATCCTAGTGTGATTCGGTACTTTCCATACTTTGTACTGTACCTGATGGTACAATACAAATATTCAGTTCCTTTCCTGTTTTCCGCCACTGGTGTGGGTGCATCGTGTTGATCGTGGAACACTGTCTCAGAAGGTGACCGGGAAGTCCACTTTCTCTCGAGAGACCAAAGAAAGGACAGACAAATCGGTCAGATCGGTTGAAATATGCCTGAGATTCGACCATATCTTTGACTCGTATGAGGCTTTGTGCTTACTTCGGGCACTGCTGGACTGTCGAGATGTAAGACATGGGTAGGAATCCATCGACAGCATGGCCCACCGCCAAGCCTCACCCGAAGCAGTTGAGTTGCTCGAGGAAGTGGCCTTGTAAGACACTGGCCCTACAAGGGCCCCTTTGAACCCTTGAGACCCAGTTGCAGGGGCAACCGAAGCCCAGCCACCGTGATGAAGGACCGAACTATAGTTAGCACCTGTGGTGGACAGCGATGCAATCAGTTAGAGTTGTTCACCTCTTTCGAACAAAGACCAAAAAGAGAGAATACCATAGAGGTTGTTTTGATGCTGTGTACTCCGTGCCCAAGCCTTGAGATTAACCTTGTTTGGGCCTATCAAGGTGCACTGTGGGCAATAGTCGCATTGCCTTTTTCAGCTACCCCTTGCATCCCGATAAGCCAGTGGTTATCGTCCTAGAGGGGTCGAGAGGGGCTTATCGAGACAGAGCCTTTCATCCCAGCCACCGTGATGAATGGGGAGTCCCTTTGAGTAGAACCTCGGGGATGGGCAAGGGTCAACCCCTGTAGGGTAGGGTGCGAGGGCGAGATATCCCTTTGTCCATCAATATGGCTTGTAACTTATCGCAACTTGGAGAGATACCATCGAGATCAAGTGTGGCTTAGAAACTCCTTTGAGCAGGAGAAGACTCTTGGACGGGCGTGCAGTTCGGCCTAGGGTCTGCACCCCACACGCTGCAAGATAATGCGAAGATGAAATCCAATCTCGCGCTGAGTTTGTCCTTGACAACGGGAGACGCCACCTGCAAGGCGGAATCCGGGGCATTGGCAGTGCGGCGATTGCAAGTGTGAGTAGACGGGTATTTTGGACATTGTATTCTCCGAACAGACCGACCCCTCGTTGGCTTGCAATTCCTGCATGGTCTGTGATGGGATTGGCCCGGGTGGACCCGAGTCTGTACTCCATACACAGCCAACACTTGTCACTTTCACGATCGTCAGGTACCGCGTTTTCTCCACTTTGTCCGGATTGTTGATTGGCCCGCGATGTCGCGTGGCGCTGGACGCGTGCCGGACGCGTTGAAGTGAGAAAGCAACCATGTTGGAATTGATCACAGAGACTCGAAATAGTGACATCTCATATCAGATTTGTGAGAATGAAGGAAGAATCCTCTCCTCCAACTCCTTCAGGACGGGCATGGCAGGGTCATCTCAGGGCGATTCACCCTCGAGTCCGGCCATTATTAAAACGCGAGTGCCGCCGGAAATGGGGCCAGTGGCGAGATTCTCCTTCTCGTCTGATCGCTGTGGCCATCCCACGCTCCCTTCGACTGGCGCTCTCGGGGACAATGGTTCGCTGCAGCCATCACTTCACGTCATTGTCCATGAAGCATACCGTCATCATGCTGTATGAGCAGGGTCCTCAGCGGGTCGACACGGATCCAGATTAGGAAGTGTAATTGAAAAAAGGATCGGCGTTTCAGGGGCTGAACGGCCTCGTGCACCCTGGAAGAATCCCCTTGCTTTGTCCCTCTCGAGGTCCGGTCTCACTGGGAGAGGGGTAGAGGGGATGAATAGAAGGTATAATAGAATGAAGGAATCAAGCCAGAGTACTCGTTGTAGTCCAGTCCCTCGTTTATCTCCAGGTGGAGTTGCCGTGTTGACGTTTTCGGGTGATGTTCGCTTGACCGTTTGCGCTTTTTCTCTCATCCGCCCCCGCTCGCTCTTTTTCCCTTAGCAACCATCGCTCCCCAAACATCTCCCTTCACTTTTCGCCGTCGCATCCCCCGGATCTAGCGGGGTAGGAAGCGCATTTCGACAGCATCATATTCCACTCGCTCAACTCCCTCCATATCGCGTGTCGCGCGTCGCAACTGCCTCCGGCGCAATCGCTCAGCGCCTGTCGCACACAAACCCCGTCGCGCCACCCCAGCGCAAACCACCACTCGCCTCAACCACATCTGTACTTGGACTCTTCTACCGTCTACGACCTACACTCTTTGCGCATCAATACTACCTTTCTCTCAAGATGTTGCTTCCATCCGCTCTCCCCTGCGATGTACGCCGGTCGTCTCGCTTTACTCCCAGCCGTCTCTTCTCAACCCCACCCCCCTCTGGTCGCAACAACACCGCCGGAAATGGCCTCCTCGGCACCTGTCGCGCACTCCAGTCACTATTGGGATCGCCGGCGCCGACACCGCGTCGATCGCCCAAGCCGCAGCGTCTCCAGAGTCCACTTCCTATCAACCCCCCGCGCCGCTCGCCACGGACGCGCAAAGTCGCCCGGCCGGCGTCGCCGCGCCCAACTCCCCCTCCTCAAACTGTCGCTACCACCCCATCACCACCCGCCGCCCCGGCGCGCGGCGCAAACAAGCGCCGTCGCTCTAGCGTGGACGACGACGAGAGCGACGCAGACATCCGACGCGGGCGCTTCTCAACCCCCAAACGCCAACGCCACATCCCCTATGAGCTGCCGCTTGGCCTCGCTCCCACCGACTTCTATTCCCTCCACTCGCCCCCGATCACACAATCACCGCCCTCTGCGGGTCGGCGCCAGCTGGCCCCGCGCGTGCCCGACTCGGGCGTGCATATCGATCCCGACGCGGCTCTTCCTTCTATTGAAGAGTCGGACGAGCCTAATTCTTCTTCCTCGGAGGAGTTCACCGCCGAGGAAGATCAACATCTTATCGAGCTTGTCCTCGAAAAGTTCCGCCTTTCCCAACAAGAATGGGATGAATGCGCTCGTCGCATGGGACGCGCGAACCAGCCGAACGTGAGCCAACGATGGCACACTCTGGTGGGACAGGGTCGCGTCGGTCTCCGGGCCCGTCGATGATCATTTTCATTTTTTGTTCACCATGTATTATATGACTCTTTCCTGCCTTGATCTTGAGTTGTGTCGCAGAAACCCTGTATTATCATCTTTTTGCCGTTCATCTCCGTTGCCTTTCTGGTTTCTCCGCGCGCGATTTCCAAGTCCCTCGCATCTGGATATGTGATTACTTCTTTCCATCCTGATCCTGCACTTGTGCTTTGTTGGGTGGTTTCCTGCACATGATTTGTCCTGCGCCCATGCGCTTGTACTACTACGACTGTACTTTTACCACGATACCATAGTCAATCTACTGTCTGATCTACAACTGCGTTCCAAATCATACTAGGACTAGAAATTGTCCTTTTTGGGACTTGATCATCGGGGCCGATGTAATTTCATCCAGGGTTGAGTCTTGCCATCGTCGCAGTATGATACCTAATATAATTCATCTAGGATCTATCGAACACCAAGCTCCTGCAAGAAAATCGCTTTCCACTCCTCTAGAAACCGGAGTACAAACTGATCCCGGTAGAAAGCTTCATTCCAGTTAATCGAGAGCGTCATTTCCCCCCGCCACGTCCACACATTGGCTAGAAGAAGCCGATTGATCACCTCGACCGCAACCCACCAATGCTCCACCTCAAAACGGGCATCTCCGTCCGGGGCATCTCCATACGCCTCCGATATATAATCATCAATGACGCCAAACGAACTGAGTTCGGCATGTGCAGGGGCATGTAATGGATTTTCCGGCGCCGCTCCCAGTAATCCGAGGACTTTCCGGACATACTCTCCCAGAAACAGGAACAAGTTCCTAGGTTCTTCTCGGGCGAGATTGCGTTTGTATCGCTCGCCAAGGGTGGTAGTTAAAGAGTTGAAATCGTGATGGTCGTCTAGTTCGACACTGCACGGGATTCCCGTGTGGTAGATACTGACGGCTGCGTCCGGCCCGTTCCACGGTGCGGGTAGGTACTTCCGTAGATCGATCGCATTGAACCCCATATACCGACCTCCGCCCCGGCCGCGGGTACTCGGGTCGAAATTGTGTTGTGCGTGTGGGAGCATGGCTGTGACGAGGGCCGCGTGTGCTGCGGTCGTCACGGTTATGCCGCGCGCCTTGCAAGACGCGATGATGCGCTGGCTTGTTTCCGGGGAGAAGCTCGTGATTATGCGGCGGGTGGTGGTCGGAAGAGCGTTTGGCTCTGTGGCGATGGAGACCGGGGCCGAGCCCGTGGATACAGCACTCAGTTCGGCATCTGCGGCGTCGTTGATCGCGGGTGTGACTTGGGCAGGGACAGATGCGGCTTCGTCCAGGGATGGCGTGAGCCGGGTTGCTTCTGAACCATCGAAGATGATAGATGCGGGGGGTCCGTTGGCGAGGATGCGAAGAAAAGCGTTTTGGAAGTATAACATTCCTATGCCGTCGATGCGCCAATGCGGTGTTCGAAACAGCAGTTCACGAGTACCGGGGAGATAGTACAATTTGAACACGGGCGATGGTGGAAGCTTGCTGTATAGATCATTCGCCGTGCTCTCGGACGGTTCGACTAGAAACGTCTCGTTGGCCCATCTCTCGACATCTTCGGGCGAAGGCACTGTATACACGAACCTCGTGCCATCCTCGTTCGCGACGGCCGCGACTTGAGGATATAAATGTCGCAGGGCTTTCCAGGCTTGCTGCACTTTCTCCGGTGGTGGGAGGGCTTTAAGACGAACGACACAAGACAAAAGGTAGTGTTCCTTGTTCAGCGGTGCTCCGAGATCTGCAATGACGCGGTAGAATCGCTCCAAGGAGTCAAAGTCCCGTTCATAGCGAGTTGGCGAGACTTGCTGCCACGACATCTTCGGTTTAAAAGCATCAAGAATGAAGAGAAGATGTGCTTGGGAGTCAGCCTGATCTGCCCCGCTTCCAGCCCCCAACTCGACCCCGGTCATGCCAGAACGAGGGAGAATAAGCAAACATGGCAGAAGGATTCAATGGGCCTTGCGTAACACGGTATAACATAGGAATTATACTAAGCAGTCTCAACATTCGTTTCCAATGTGATCCCTTCCCATTCATCACACATCCTCGTCTTCTCTGCTGCATTCTCCCGAAGGCGTTGGAAAGCATCCGAGCCTATGGGTAGCCGGAGTGGAAGTTGCTTGCCCGCGCAACGACCCTCGCCCCGAACAGCCTCGACGATCAATCCACACGCCTTCTTCGGATCGCCGGGCTGGTTCCCGTTGACGGCCGCACAGCCCTCTCGAACCAACCGATTGAGCTCCGCGTACTCGGGTAATGCATGAGATGCACGGTGCTGGATCCTGCCCGGAGCCATGACATTCGTCCGGAAGTGTCCATAGACGAGCATTGACACGCGGAGCCCAAATGACGCAATCTCGATGGCAAGGTTAGGGACTAGAGCATCGAGAAGAGCTTTGGATGCCGTATACGGCGAGGCACCGGGTGCGCCATGGTAGACGCCCAGAGTTCCGCTAAAGAGCACGGTTCCACTGCCGCGGGCTCGCATGAGTGGAAGAAAGGCTCGAGTCATGTTTAACGGGCCGTGAACATTTGTCCGAAGTGAATTGTTGAGGAGGTCGTCGCTGTCAATCATTAGAAACCGGTTATTCATGGGAGTTTCACCACCGGGGTTGATTCGGAATGACCGTGGTTCAGCATCAACTCACTCCATTTCTTCCACAACGGCTGCCTCGATGTAGCCAGCATTATTGACGAGGACATCGACTTGACCGTAGATAGACCATGCTTCCTTGGCTTTTGCATTGAGCTCTGCGGGAGACGCGGTGGTGTCGAGCTCGAGTACTGCTGCACCGGCTTTCTCGAGTGCAGCCAAGCGTTGGGCTCCGCTAATGCCGTTGCTGGCTCGTGCCGTGGCAATGACTTGGTCGCCCTTGCTCAGAGTTAACACATGCTAAGCAGATGGAGAGATGCCCCGTGCAACGATTAGACGGTCGATTACGCACTCGAGATAGAATGGCTCGCACCAACTCCTCTCCCAGGCCGGAGGAACAGCCGGTGACGAACCAAGTGAGTTGCTCAGTCATCCTGACCAGTTAAACGGGCGATAATTGAGATTTCAGCAGTTGAGCCGCAAGACGGGTGGAGTTAGAGGAGATGCCAAGTTGAAAGTCGATCAGGCACACACCCCTCACTCCCCGCACTGGGGCCGAATCCTTGTCTGGGCTCGGCTCGATATGGATTGTGAGGACAAAACACTACGATGCTAGTCACCGCATGTTTGTGTATTATTGGGAAATAGACAGGAATATGTATAGAACACCGTTCAACGCCTCACACCCAGCCCAGTGGTTCATCGAGATAAGAAAGACGGATGGACGCCGTCATGGCGCTGCAAGCAATAGTTCGTCAAAACCTTGACTCTGTTAGCATCCACAATCCCGTTGAATCAAAGGAGAAAACACATACCGGATTTCATAGCTCCCCGCGCGCGTCATGTACCGCACCCACTTGACTGAACTGTAGTTGCTCTTCTCAAACACCTTGAGATAGCGCACTAGCAGACCAGACGAGGTGAACATGAGGATACTGAACGACAGACTAAGCGGGGGTCGACTCCACGCCTTCTGATGGGTCATGGAGGTCAGAGTCGCCTCGGCATTGAGTACAAACTCGCTTTGACCCGAAAACCGGGGAATCTTCCAAACAATATTGTTGTGCTCCGGCTCATACCTCGCGCGACCTTGACTTGTGCGCTCGACGGTCTTGGCCGTGTTGAGTGGCGTCGGGATGCGAACCACCACGTTGGAGGCGAACAACTTCGCGCTGTAGTTGGCCTTGATCGCCACGCTGTACTCAACCTTGGTCGTACCAATCTCCCGCACAATGGGATGCACCTTGAACGGCAAGTTCACATTCTCTGTCGCGCGGTATCGCATCAACTCGAACTCGCCGTCCGGCGGCACGAACGAGATAATCCGGTCGGCGTCGAACCGGCCCAACTTCACACACTGGTGGAACTGACAGTCCTCCAGCGTGACCGAGCCTGCAGCGGCTCGTGTCGCCTTGCTCGCGCCTGATGTGCCACCACCCCGGCCGCCGTTCCCTCCCGACGACTCACTCGTGTCCAGAAGGAGCCGGTCATTCAGCCCGAACTTGCACTCGGGAGTCCCAGTAAGGTAAGCACGCATAACAATCTGTCCGTTCACATCGGCGCGCAGGACCGTCCCCGTCGCTGACATCAGGAGATTTACGTCCTCAATCACGTCCACGAATGCTTCATTCTTGCGATACTTGATATCGGAGCGGCGCCATGATAGCGCACCGGTAGCTTGCTGTGTGATACGACTCGAGTCGGTGGGCGAGTTGGCGATGGCGGACTTGACTCCTTCAGTGGTGATGTACATTTTCAAGGTATCAGTCTCGGTGTTCTGGGGGTACCCAAAGTCGAGGATTTCTAGAGAAAGCAAATTTAGCTTGGGATCCAATGCATCGGTCCGACCAAGACAGAGCGGGCTCACCGTCAAGCAATTCATAAATCAGCACAAAGTTGTTCTTCACAGCCTCCTCGTCAAACTTGCCAAAGTAGCTCCTCCCCAGCACGATCAGCCGGTAGAGGAACTCGAAGACCAGCGCGGCATTGGCATTGCTCTTCGTCACGGCCACCAGGTAGATATTCTCGTGCTTGACATGGCTGAAGGTAGTCGAGCCCAGAGTCAGGATCGGGGAGCGGACCTGCGGGTTGGAGATGACCTGGATGCGAAAGATGTCGGCCAGACGCGGGCGACAGTCGCTGCGGAAGGCGCGGAAGATGAGATTCTCGCCCTTCTGGTTGAAGATCAGGATCCCCGAGAGCATGGTGATTGAGGTCGAGTGCTCCGTGGGTTCGGAGTGAAGGAGCTTCGGGGGGAATGTGGGGGACGCGATCGACACCGACACCGCCCGAACTGATGACTTTCAGGGGAAATGCTTTGTATTTCTTTATATTGACACCCTGACTTCGAGTGAATTAATAATGTGCTATTGGATTATATTTTTGGCGAAGACCAAGTCTTATATTATGTGCTGAGGCTCTCGAAGAGAGCACCCGAGATTGCTCGGTATAGTAGTATCAACAATGCCGGCCAACAATCCTCTGAGAAATAATAAGAGAAACCCCCAGCGGTGGTATGCAAGATGAACCGAGCCAAGCCAGGAGAGCTGCAGTTCCAAATAGATGCAGAGAAAAAGGAAAAACGTGTCGAGGTAGAGGTAAACACCGCCGGGGAGGGATATCATGCAAAGACCCGAACAAAACGACAGATTACAAAACCATATACAGTAAAAAGAGACAAAGGGAAAGGTGCAGCACTGTACACGACTCAGTTCCCGGGACCAACACCCGTGCTGGGCCGAGTATTCGGCAATGAAGGCGCCTCACTCGGCACGATGCCCACCTTGGGATCGGGGATCTGGATATCGATGGACATGTACGCTGTGCGTCGCAGGCTCCAGATGTGTACGCCATCCTTGGAGCCGACCTCACGGTTCCATTTCTCGAGCCAGGTCTCCACGTGTTGCAGTTGACTCTTGATCCCGGAGGCATGGATGTCGTCCCAAACCCATCCGGTCAAGAGACCCATGGCCCCGTCAAACCAATTGCGCAAGCTGTACGGATCAAAGGCCTTGACCACGCCATCATTGACCGTCGCAATGACCTTGCGAAACTCCTGCTCGGACAGCAACGGGTCTAGAATTTCAGGGTACAAGTTGGAGAAAGTTGGGGCCAGATCACCCTTGATCATCCAGTCGCGTCGGATGCGAATCACTCGTGTTGTGAGGTATTCTTGCGAGCCAATAGGCACGTGCGGGTTCAAGTGAGGATAACATGGGTGTGCGGGACCCCAGGCCAGCTCCTCGGCGATGTCGGCCGGGGGCTGCCCAGTATGGGAAGGAACCGAAGCGATCTGGGACTGGGATCGAAGGGACGTCTGTGATTGGGCGTGGCGCGGCAAGTCATGATCTCTGCGTCGAGTGCCATCTTGGGCAAGATGGACTTCCTCGGGCGGACGAAGATTCTCGACTTCTCTCGCCGCACTTCCGGCGAAGACTGCAGCCATGACGGTGGGGGAGACCGGGTCACTGCGTCTGTGCCGTGGGGGTAGCGCGATGCTGGTACGACCGCTTTCCGTCTCTCCTTGGCTGCGTTCGACCAGGAGACTGTTTGGAGAAGGGGTCAAGCGACTGCGTCGTTGCTCCGGGATACTCAGCAGCGGCGATGCAATTGGAAGGCTTTCGTCCGAGGGATTTGCGGGGACGGTGATGGGAGTGACTCGAGGGACGTGGTTGACGGGGTTGGCGAGGCGAACTGCAGGAGGACGAAGGATCGCAGGGAACGACGACGGACCCGAGAGGGGGACGCACTGTCGCCGCTGTGCGCGAGTCAATGACGATGTTGCCTCCACCGGGGCACCACCGCGTCGCAGAGGAAGATCACTCGGACTATAATTGGAATTGAATTCTCTCGACCGGAGTGGAGGAGCTGTGAAGGACGCCGTTTTGAGGGGAGAGAAGGAAGCTTGGGGGAGGTCGGGGAGATGGAGATCGGCGCAGCACCAAAAGCCTCCTGAAGATGCAACGAGTGGACAGTGCGCAAAAGAGTGTGGGGGAGATGAAGAGAGAGAAAAGATCGAGTCGAGAAAGAAATTATTAATTCAAAAAAAAAGGCCCTCCCCCCCAGACATAAACGGGTCGCGCGGCTCGAAAATGAGGCCAAAATCCTGCGAAGTGGACTTTTACGTAGACACGGGATGGGCTTGGCAGGTCACGATCTAGATGTATAAAGGAAGAGGACAGCATCACTGCGATTCCGGGCTTTGGCCATCCTTTATATCCTGGATATCATCGTTTGCCGCGGTTTCACTCAGATTGGTTTATTGGTCTCCCTTGTTTCACCTCCACCCGATCCGGCCAATCCAATGGCCACGGCATCATCGGGGACGCTGTCATGCAGATGTCAAGAGTGGGCAAATACATGGATCCACCTGCAAGGTCATCACGCATTGCATTCAAGGGTCTAGCTATCCCTGTCGAGCAAAAGGGTCATATCATGTTGAGAAGGTAAATAATATAACGGGAATCCAACGCTACGAGATTATAAAGTATGCACATAGAATGTCCCGTCCAGCTCGCCCGACCACGCTAGAAGAATGTCCGAAAAAAGGAAACAAGGGTATCAATTCAACACAACGCAACATCCTATAACTTTCGATTCGCAGAGGCCTGCATCCGTCGCATGGCCTGGCGGTGCAGATCGGTCATGTTTCCCCGCTGCATGCCGTGGGCGATGGCATTGCCGACCTGGGTCGACGAAGCATCTCGCATCTGCTGCACAGATCCCCAGAGACTCTGTGGCCGGTCGGGAGTGGGGGATCCTGGAGAAGAGGTGTTGAGGGCAAGAGGATTCCGCCTTTGAGACAGATCCTCCCGCACGGACTGGCGCCACGCTGCCATTCTAGAAGCGGATCTCCCATCATCGGCTGTGGTGTATTGCGGTGATCGCGGTGACCGCGGTGACTCGGAGCTGTGGATACTAGCCTCCGAAGGAGACTGCATTGAATGACGCTGTAGCATGATGCGGCGTTTGGACAGCGGGAGATCATCTTCATCGTGACGGGAGGATTGCTCAGACTCCTCGTCCTTTTCGTCGGGGATGGACAAGGGCGGGGACATGACTAGGTCTGGGCTGGCAACGGAATGGCGAGATTGATTGCGTCCAGCCCATGGGTCATATCGAAGGGAAGTCGATGACATGCGGTTTCGAACCATATTCTCGCGGACGGCGAGCAGGGGTGGGGGTCCACTCCATCGCGGAGACTCCTTGGCCTCGTTGATCTCTCCCGGTGATGTGATGGTCAGGTGAGGCGTAGACGAGCTGCGCATCGGAGCATGCGAATCTTCCGGCTCGAGCGGACTCATCGCGGGCGAGGAGACGTTCCGAGAGGAAGAATTGGGGGATCGTGCCCCCAAGAGGTTCCGCATACTGTGTCTTTTCTTCGACCCGGGTATCTCGGGGGATGACACCGCGGAAATGCGAGACTGTCGGTCACTTTGCTCTGTCTCCGGTGGACTATTCACAGCTGGAGGTGGCTGGGCATTCAAAGCTGTCTGGAGTAGACCATCAACGTCAATAGGAGCTACTGTCTCGTCCTTTGTGGCTGGGTCTTCTTCAGATTCGCTATCGAACTGAAGAGGCTCGGGGTCTGGCATCTCAGCATCCGCGAGATGTTTGGCCCATTCCCTGGTACGGAATGAGTGGATCATCTTGGATGTTTGTTCGGGAATGCTCTGGACCGTTGATCGATCCAGTCTTGCTATCTCCTTCTCTCGGATCTCAGTGGCCTTCGACTCGGGTATAGTTTGACTATCATGGGCAACTTCTTCATGCTGGGTCAGGTGCTGAGAAGGGTCTTCCGTCGCGTTTGCCTTGACGTCGGGCCCCCCTGAAACTTCCTCTATCGCTGATGCAGTTGCAGGGGTTGGTTTTTCTGTCTCTGCCTCCGCAGGGACTGTCTCAATGGGTTCATCTTTCAGCTGGGCACTTTTGTGATCTGAAAGCTCTGGTGAAACCGAGGGTGCCGGTCTTGTTTGTTGAATGTCACTGTCATCTGTGTGCGCAGGGACCGGTTCGTTTTTGGCCTTGATCTGATGACTCTCTGCGGATTTATCACTTGTTGTGTCTGCTGCCGGCTGTTTATCTTGCTGGGCTTGCGATGATGGGGCATTTGCTTCCTCTCTCTCCGTGACTTTCTCCGGATTATCTTGAAAGCCCAGTCCTGTCTTGGTCGTTGAAGAGATCACATCTTCCTCTTGACGGCGGTGGTCAGAAGTGACACTTGGATAGTGAGAGCTGGCACTCTGGAGGTCATCCACAATCCCAGCGACAGAGGAAGTAGCGTCATCGGCCACCAATGCTTCTTGTGACTGCGAATTTCGTTTGCTATATCCGCTGCGCCATGACAGTCGGTTGACCAAAGACGTGCCGGAGAATCGTTTCGAGTACAATGTGCCCGCTTCGGAGCCCACAACTGCGCCGTGCTCGGAGTCATTGTCTTCTCGAACAACGATCTCGGGCATGGACCGTTTGCGTGAAACAGGGGTGGATGATCTGGATGTCTCTTGAACATATTGATCCTGGGAGTCTTGTTGGGGTTCTTGACGAGAAGGATGATGCTCTTCGAGTACAGACTCCGACTCGACTTCATCGACGGCATCGAGGGTTCTCCCACTATCCGACACGGGAATAGACTGCTCGGCACTTGTTATTTCTTTCATCTCGAAAGAATTCTCGTTCTCGCGCATCGTTGACCCATATCCTTCGGACCCCCTCCGCGAGTCCTCGGCAACCGCAGTCTCGGTCATGGAAGGTTCTTTAGCGTCGGCGCCATTCCCGTACATCTGTTCCCATTCCGAGCGCTCCTTGAGATTCTTTTCTTCAAGCTGGCGGCCAGCCTCGACATCAGCCTCGTCCTTCCGGCGCTGCTCCTCCAGGCGAGCGCTCTCTTCTTTGGCCCTGCGCTCCTTGATCATTTTCCATAATCTCATTTGTGCGATCACGCCGAAGATTGCGACAATGATGGTGATGGCAATCTCCACTCGAATGTTGCGGGTGATGGGGTATGTATCTGTATTCAGAGGGAACATGTCGTCATTCAGACCTGTGTCGCAAGTCAGCTCCTCCGTTACACTGAATCTGTATCGAGGACGAGGACATACCCCATATGTAGAGCCAGAACTCTTTTAAACCCGCTCGGCTGAAGCAATCGATGCCGAGAACCAGCGCTGTCGCGCCGGCGAATGACGTACACACAATCGAACCGTACGAGCGCGTATGATGACTGAACGATAGGCAGTAGAAGCCGAGGGTGAAGGCCACGATAAATCCGATCTTGGAGCCTTGTTCGGTCACAAGACCCCCAGACTTGAGGGTCAAGAACCACATGCCGATGCAGAACCCGCCGAGAAGACAGCATAGTCCCTCAGTGATTTCTTTGAAGACCAACGCCAGACCGCCAAACACAATACCCGTGAAGAAGACGGCGGCCAGGTATCCTCCTTGAACCGCATTGCTGACGGGTGGGGTCATCACATATTCGATCAGAACCTAGCAGTGGTTAGTCTGGTTGATTCGGCGGGTGGAGGGCTGAAACTCACGGTGACACCCAGGGCCGCGAGGAGTGCGGTGGAAAGGAAGATGTATACCCTGTTCCCTGTTAGCAGCATGATCACCATCGCATGCAGCCGGAAACGTACCGCGGTTTTCGAATTCCAATCAGGGCCAGCACGGCGCCTAAGATCAGCAGTAGAGCCCCCGCCACGGCCAAGGCCGGGGTAATGGATGGTTGGATTGGGAGCCCCCCGTGGTATGCCGACTTGGATCCATTCTGCGAGCCTCCTCCCGAGGTAGTTAATCCGTCCAGTGAAGGCACACTCGTCGCGACGGAGGTTGATTCACTTGTCGCCGAAACCGACGTATTGCCTGTTGTTGTCGCCGTTGTGGATTGCTTGTCCGTGGTCGTAGCTGTCGGTTGCTCACTCGATGTGCTATCGGTCGTTGTTGGCTCATCTCGTTGGTAGAGCGCGGCGATGGTGTCGAGCTCGCGCCGGCCAGCCTCCACTGCCGGCGCTGCCATGATCCCTCCACAGAGCAGAAAAAAGAAAAGTAGGCTCAGAAAGCTAAACCAGCGCATGTTGTCGAACGTCTCAGATGCTGTGTCGAAAACTCTCCCGGAATGGGGCAACAATCAGAGTCGGAGGTGACAGTAGCTGCAACTCTTGACATATCTCATCCGCAATGAACAATGAGCCCGGAGAGGCTGGCGACGTCAAAACCGAATTGGCACCGGGGGGTTGGAAACAGAGAATCGCCAGGCTCTGGCTGACAGCCCAACATCGAGGCACAGGAATTCCAGAAAGCCGGAGTTGCCCCTAACATATACGAGAGTTTGAAAATCCCGAAGGACGCGGGGCGCCGAGTCATCCGAACAAACGGTCACTATTAATTGGGCTATTTTGGATTGAGTTCGGGGGGTACTCCGTTCTCTGTACTCCGTACGGAGTAGATACCCTCGAAACCCACGCGATACTCTGTATGGATCCTGTATTGGGACCCACCCGATCGAGGTCGATCCGACATGGAACCCGCATCAGGGGCCGGGCTGGGCCACCAAAACAGTCTAGAGTGGTTTTGTTTTTTTCCCGGAAATGAGACCATCGCCACTCGTCTCGTACTAGATCTTTCATCCTGGACGCGAACTATTGGCCAGGGGCACTCTCCGTCAGGCATCATTACCGGTTCGTCACTCCGACTAGTCCTTCCGGTGCTTGTTGAGCCTGTGATGAGCATCCGGATCGACCAAACCACCCCCGGTCGAGACGCGCGGAATGCGGGCAACCACGATGGCCCTCGAAGCTGTCACATGGACTCCCGTCTCCAACCTCCAGCCTCACCGGCATGACCAACGGTCACAGACGAATGGATTCGATAGCTCGCGTTAGTGAGCTTAGACCGTTGGATGATATCGCACCAACTGCGACTAGGGGTTCGCGATGAGTGGGTCGGCCACAGGCGGATCTGTCGACTTATCGGCCTTGATCCGTGCGAGCATCGGGATTCCTTTGCTTTTTTTTAGCTTCCTTTTGGCTGCCGTGCGTGCATGCTACCTTGGACCTATCACGGCGACAGGCCCGCCACCGGTGCCGTGCGTGCATTGTTCCTGGCCGGTTGGGCGTGAAATTGACTTTGCTGGGTGTCAAGTCTATCCTGCTTCGGGGAAAAGTCGTGAAGCAAGGAGTCGAGACAATTGCCTCCCAGTTGACGCGCTCGGGTACAGAAGAATGCATTGTTCAATCAGCGGTGACCTCTCCGCCATTTGTCCACGCATGAACGGGGTGTGGTGTGTTCGTGCCTGATGATGTGTCGGTGACACCAAGAGCCAAGCCATGCGGTCGAGAGGAAGAACAAATCTAGCGATGATTGACAAGAACCCGGTACGGAGTCGTCGAATCTCCGAAGGGAAGGGGAAAAAGCAAAGACAGGCTGCTGGGCTGGCCGGGATTCAAATAGCGAAATATATTTTTGACAGCCACCAGGTGGAAGATGTTTTGGAAGTCCTGTCTGACTCGGTACGTTGTTGTGAATATTTCAAATTTCCTGTTGATCGTTCGGTATACACTACCACCAAATAAGGCTGTGTATCCTCGCGCCCCACACAAATCACCCTATTGTTTTTTTCCTCCTACTCCTATTTAGGTACAAAACGTACCTAAGGGACTATATTATCGGCTGAGCAGCGAGTAGCTGTTCTATACGCCTTGAAAACAAGCTTAATAACTAGACTAAGTTCGATGACCGCGAAGGGTAAACAAGCAGATTTGGTAACATAATCAGCATGGGGTGTCAACGCTTGAGCTGTCCTCAACACGGCCCACACAACTTCCAAGGTTCACCTATTCCTGGGAGTCCAACTATCACCTGCTCTCATTTCAACAGTCTATCCTTCTCCTTTCCTTGCTTATCAGGACTACTTCGATCAGATATATGGATCACTCATCGACAATCTCATACACTTCCCAAACTTCACCGACTTGCACCAGTTTGATGGCTTTTTCAAGGCCTTCAATCTCTCTTGGAGAAGAGGCGACTATTACCGCGAAACTTTCCAGATTAACCGATCTTGTATCTTCCCTACGAGTATTCAGCCGAGCTCATTGCTGAATGCCTACAGTATGAAGGCTCTACATGTTAAGGTGCTAGAGCTTCAGAGAGGATGTTTGTTCCGATTCCAGGTGCCACGACCGAGAGTCTTGCTTTTCCACCGATGGAGGTGGATCAATCCCAGGCTGCTGTTGTAGCTGCCAGGATCGGTGAAGGTACGCTGGTGTATTGTGGGGACGTGAATGGGGCGCCTGAATCGCATGCGCTGATGATGGCACTTTGCGGGTTCAAATACTAGCGGAAATTGTGGATTTTTCTACGAACTTTCCCCCTGGTCTCTCAACAAAACTCTGGCGCGCCGACCGTTGATGCTATTGCTATGCTATCAACCACCCCCCAAACCCCCAAACCCCAAACCCCGACAAAAGTATCCCGAAGAATGATCTGTCAGGAAATAATACCCTTACTAGGTAGGGTATACACCGTTTTATCTAGCGGTAAAAAAAATGACCCTGGATAGCCTATATGATCATTTACCTTGAGGCATTAATCTTTATCACCGAGTAATCTAATTGTCCAATACAAGTAATTCCAGAATTTCCATTGCAGTCGGGCAAATCCGTGCTTTTACTTAAAGCGAAAATATACAAAGCGAAATGGAAAATCGCCAGCGAGTGCGTAGGGGTTTTTTCCCCCTACGATAGCTCCTATAACGTAGAATAGACACTAGCCCAAATTGGAAACAGTGCTGCATACTTTATTTTTATTGCGTTTTTCGCATTTTTGGGCCATCTGGCTATATTCTGGGTGCTCTAGATGTGCCCTCTTGGCGACCCTCAACTGACGGTATAGTGCATATGGGTTAAAACCTGCTGGGGTCCTGAACTGGGGTTGGAATTGTGCCAAGTACATGAACATACTCTGTTATTGCGAGCAGGTCATCGCACGACACAAACCCCCACAATAAATTAAACGGCATACCTTCGAGCCAAAAAGAAAAGGGTTTCTGCTCATAGGTATGTCACTATTCCCCCTTATATCGAATTCTTGTCACAAGACTTTTTCAACATCCTTTGTACTCCCCTACCCCATAAGTGAGCAAAGCTTTCTACGATCAAGTTGTACTAACAGACGAGCGAGTTGCTTAGGATAAAAAGATACCATCGACGTGATACTTAATAGTCGACAGTTCCACAAAAAAAATACTCAAATCCAATACACTCTGGCTTGCCCTCTTTCTCTCCATGACTGGCATTTGCTTTTGGTACCAGCCGGAGTGGGTAGGAGGAGTGCCGATCCATATGTGGTACATACGGCAACTACCACTCCATAGCCCTAGACTATGTCTTTCAAGCTATTTCGATTCCGAAAGAATTTTCGAAGCATAGAAGGCCATAAACATTACCTCGATTCTCCCAGTTCTTGAACCCAGACCGGGGCGATCAATGATCACGTGCCCACCCGTCATCCCCACATGCACAGGGGCAGTGTAGTCTCCAAGTCTCTGTCTTCAATTCAGTAGAGTTGCATGTCACGAGATCATGGAGACGCGTTCATCATCCATGCGATCGTAATATCCCAACTCTACCCTCCCATTGCCCCGTCCTCAAGCACACCGCATCGGGTGCCACCCGCCCGCCATGGATGACCTCAACGGCTTGAGTTGGACGACCAACTCCAATGCCCCCGCTAACAAGCCCCCGCCCATGGGCTCTGGGCTTATGTTTCCAAATGTACGCCCGGCTGGTAATTCTGGCAGGTCAACACCCCTCTCTGCCGCGTCAAATCGATCCAAATCGCCAGCAAAGCCCGTCGCATCGACTGGAGATAGTTTCGCGAATCTGGTCTCCTTCAACTCCGCCGCAACCAACAAGAATCTATCCCTCTTGGAACAACAGAAGCGACTTCAGGAAGAGAAGGCGAAGAAGGCTGCAGAGAACCAAAGCCAATTCGACGCGCAATATGGAGGACAGAATTCACAGTTCTGGGACAGCCTCGAGCAAGGCCGGTCCCAAACCCCCGCCACAAGACCGTCGCCACAACCCGTATCGCAGCCCGCCGACGATGACGACCTGCTAGCCGCCTTCAATTCTGCAGCCCCGGTAGACGCGTCGACCAATTTCCCTATTCCCCGATCGACCTCGTCCCCCCGCATTGACATAAACTCGCCGCAAGGAGTGCCTAGCGGGGGAATCACGATGCAGGACAATACTGGTGGACTCGACGCTTTTGACGATGATGATCCGTTCGGATTGAGCGAGCTGAAGCCCAAGCCCGCACCTGCTCCCGCGCCAGCTCAAGATGACGACGACGACTTCCTGGGTCTCCTGGGCAAACCCGTATCCGAGATTCCTCGCCAGCCGTCGCCGAAGCCAGCGGCATCACCGGTCCCCGATCGTGATGAAAGCGACGCATCGCCAATGCCCTCCAACGAGGTGGATAGAGCTATTGCCGAGCTTGTTGATATGGGATTCCCGGCAGACAAGTCTCGCCAGGCGCTACGAGCTACCCCGTCGGGAGAAGACGTACAAGCCGCCGTTGGCTGGCTTCTGACTCAAGCTCACGAAGAATCTCGGCAGAAGTCACACGGGCGAGCCGCTCTCCATGGCCCACAGCGTGAGCGTATGGAACCAAGGGAAGGCCACGGTCGTGACACCCCATCTTGGATGAGGGATAGGAGGTCGCAAACGCCTCGGTCTCGTGAAGACAGTCGCAGTCCGACAAATGCGGAGAAGGACCCTGCTCAGGTGGCCTCCCAATTTGGCAATAACTTGCTGAAAACCGCGAATTCACTTTGGAAGACCGGAAGTAAGAAATTCCAGCAGGCTGTGCATGATCTCAACACGGAGCATGATCCGAACCAGCCCAAGTGGATGAGAGATGCTTCTGCTTCGCAAGATGAGCCCTTACCTCCACCGCGACCCAACCGGCGCCCGGAGGCCAGGGCTCAACCGCAGACTGCCCCAAAAGACTTTACCGATGAAGCAATCCTCCTAGAGTCTGGCGACTCCCGTCCTCGCAAACCTGCTCGTCCATCTCAACCCGCATCAAGTGACATCGACCGGCGCAGCCAGCCATCACCTAGTGCTACCCAACGTATGCCGCAGCCTTCCTTTCTTCAACGACCATCACGACCCAGCTCCCAAGAACCGGCATCTCGCTTGTCACGGTTCGCCGCTGAAGAACAGTCTGCGCATGCATATGTCAGCCCTGCAAGACGGAGGCGGCCACAAGCGCCGTCGCCAGCAGCCGAGCCTAAGATCGATCTTTTTGAATCCCCTGCGCCTTCCTCCCAACGAAATAAGCCCTCCCCACCGGCTCAAGCTGCGGCAGTGCCCAAACGCCAGGCCGCAATTCCCGTACGGCCAAAGGCACCCCCTCGCTCCATCCCTCCTGTGTCTCCGGAAGCACTTCAATCCACCCATCGACACCGCGGAAAGGCTGCAGAGGCATACAAACGCGGTGATTATCCAACCGCACATCAAAGCTTCTCCACGGCCATTGGAATGCTTCCCGACAAGCACCCAGTGTCTATCATGATTCTCAGTAACCGCGCCATGACGGCGCTGAAGATCGGCGAGCCCAAGTCCGCAATTGATGATGCTGATACCATCTTGAATGTAATTGGTCCGTCGAAGGGTGAATCAGAAACCATTGAGGTTGGCAATGGCGAACCCGCCAAACAAATGAGAGATTTCTACGGCAAGGCTCTCATGCGCAAGGCCGAGGCTCTGGAGCAGCTTGAGCGATGGGCAGACGCGGCACAAGCATGGAAGCAGGCGGTAGAAGCGGGTCATGGTGGAAGCACCAGCATCCAGGGCCGCAATCGATGCGAGAAGGCTGCGGGTATCGCTAAGCCTCCTCCGAAGCCCGCTGCTCCCGCTAAGAGAAAACCGGCCCCTGCCCCCAAAAAGGTATCTGCTATGTCGGACCTTGCGGGCTCCTCCGGATCTGGCCAAGATTCGGAGGCTGTTAGTCGTCTCCGCGAGGCCAACAAAGCTGCCGAGCTTGCCGACGAGGAGAAGTTCGCCCTTTCTGAAAGTGTGGATGCCAAGTTGGCAGCGTGGAAGGGCGGCAAGCAAGACAATTTGCGTGCTCTCTTGGGCAGTCTGGACACTGTCCTCTGGCCCGAGGCTGGATGGAAGAAGGTCAACCTGTCAGAGCTGGTGTTGCCAAACAAGGTGAAGATTCAGTACATGAAGGGTATTGGCAAGGTGCACCCTGACAAGGTATGTGGTTTTTACTCAACGCTTCTCGGCCATGTATGAGCTTTACTGACTTCCAATTAGATCCCCACCAATGCCACGACTGAGCAGCGCATGATCTCTGCCGCCGTGTTTGGTACTCTGAACGAAGCCTGGGACAAGTTCCGCGTGGAGAACAACTTTTAACCATCTATGCTTAGCGTTTTTCTTTTCTTGCACTTGTTACATATCATGCCCTTAATTGAGCACCCCATCTTCCTCCGGTTGAGGAAACATTCTAGAACATAGCCATTTACAGTTTGCCGAATGCATACATGAAATCATGATTATAGAGCCCGAATGTCATGGGAACTAGCTTGGTGTGTTCAACACCGATTAATCTCGAGGAATAGACATCGAATGAGATTGTGGTTGCCAATAGGCAAATATAAGGCTGCACGCTTTTGCAAATGGCTTGTGGTCTAATAGTACATCAGGTTCATACTTTTTACATGTGCCATCATGCTTCCGACTTCTCCATTACTTCTTGCGTTTCCGGTTCCTTTTCCTGTTTCTCCCTCTCGTCTTGTTTCTCCCTCACTCGCTGTGCCTGGAATTCTCTCTTCATCTGTTTCCGGCTCTTGGGACCAGCCTTCTCAAACGTCTCGTCCAGTTTATCAGATGGCCACTTCTCGCGACACCTTTGTTCGTCCTCCTCGGACCAGTCGCGAGGAAGGAGGGCGAATACTAGATATGACGTGTGTTGTTTGATTTCTGGCTCCGTCCGGTGCACCAAGCGCCCTAGGTCATATGCAGGAGCGATGGATTGCGGTGCGATAGGCTCTCTGGCCTTGGCCTTTCCGGCTGTAGACTCGATCGAGACCCCATCTGTGGCGTCATTTTGGCTATCGCGAAGTTCGCGGGCACGATTGCTGTCGGTGACAAGCTTGTTGATGGCTTCGTCCACGGTGCCGGGGTGCACAGTAGCCCCACGCACCCCCTCAGCATCAAGCCCAATACGATCGCGCTTCACGTTGATCAGATTATGGTTCACCTCCACCATTGAGATATTTAACCAGCCGAGCTGGCGCATCAACTTAATCGTGCGCGCTGCTTGTTCGAGGCAGGGAGAGAAGGTGCATAGGTAGACCGTTGATGATGGATCGAGAGGAGACTCGACACCCGAGGCGGGTTTGCGCACCAAATGTTTCAAGGCGAGCCATGGCGCGGGTAGATCCAGGAAGATCGCATTGGCTTTGGGTGACTGACCGGTCTTTGGGTCGCCTAGCAGAAAACCATCCTCGTAAACGTCGCGGTGGGTTACCTGCACAAGACCTTCGAGTCCGTGCTGCGTGATCTCTTCCTTCATCCGCTCTGATCTCTGCTCATGGAATTCAAAGCTACACACTTTGCCAAGGCGCCGACGCTTGGTGGCCGACGTCTCATCGGGGTATCCATTGAATACGGCGCGGACAGCCGCATGAGTGAAAGAGCCACTGCCTGCGCCAGCTTCAATCACGGTGCCCCCGGCTCGCGCGCGCAGTCGGTGGAGAATATAGCTGTAGTCCGGGGTATAGACGACTTGGGTACGATGCGGAAGCGACAAAGTCCATGATTCGGGGGTCGGGTATATCAAGTGAAGGAAGCCACTTCCTGCGGCAATGGGTTGTTTTGGCGACGAATTGTCCGCCTCGTCGGCGCCGGTGGTGGTGCCCGATGCTTCGAGGTCCTCTGCTTTGCGCTTGGCCGGAGCTTTTCCCTTGCGGCCGCGCGAGCCGGTGTCAACTTTCGAAGCTGCAATCTGCGAGCCCCATGGCTTTCCAATCAACGTGCTGTGGGGGTAAGAACCGAAGCGCGTATTGGTGACTTTGCCTTCCTTGTACCCTAGATTCTCATCATCCTGGGCGCGCAGAATGGTTGGCACGGTGTCATCGCGGCGAAGATGCAGGAGCGCAAGACCGTCCGCTTGCGAAACCGCCCCGGGGGTCAAGAAGGGAGATGGCATGGTGAATGGCGGGAGCAACAGCTGAATTGAAGGCGTTTCTCCGCAGAGAGAAAAAGATGGATTGCCTATCCGGGCAAGTAGGGCTCAGGGCTGGAGACAGCCCCGTGCACTGGCCAATCACCAATCACCGTCGCGATCGCGATGAGTCGATCTGGTCTTCAGCCCAGCTCTGCCCCTCCCCTTCATGCCCCTCCTTCCCCATTCCTTCCTTCGGCCGATCCAGCGGGTTTTGTCCGTGTCTGTTGTTTCTGTGTCTGCCAGATCGATGTCTCGCCAGCAACCGCCTTGGCGGGAGCCTTCCTCGTACCCTGGCGCGCAACTGCCGCCGTTGAAGGTGTGGAACTCTTTGACTAAATCAAAGACACCGTTCATTCCGATCGACCCTGCCGGCAAGAAGGTGACCTGGTATGCCTGTGGACCGACAGTGTACGACGACGCGCATTTGGGCCATGCTCGAAACTATGTTAGCACCGACATTATCCGGCGCATTATGCGCGACTACTTCAAGTTCGATGTCAACTTTGTGATGAACATTACCGACGTGGATGACAAGGTATGTGGCTGCTAGCAGGATTGATAGTACTTCAATGGCAATCGCCTAACTATCTATAGATTATCCTACGCGCAAGGCAACAGCACCTCTTTAATGAGTTCGTCGCCGCCAACCCAGTCATCACCGCCGAGGTCCAAGACACCGTGAAAAAGGCGTACGCAGCCTACTTGAAAAAGAACCTGTCGTCTTTGGACCCTGAGCTACCCCCGTCGAAATACCAGGAAGAGGTAGAGAACGCATACAAGGTAGTGCTGAATGGAGGCGCCCTCCCTGGCAACCAGAAAGCCGGCGATGATGAGGCAAAGGTCAAGATGCATATCAAGACTGCCACATCTGCGGCTAGTGTTCTGGTGGAAGCCGAGGCTGGAAGCAACAAGGCGGACCCGGCTGTCTTTGCCGAGTCCTTCTACTCGAATGCGCAGGATGTCCTGTTGCCCTATCTAGATGCATTGAAGGGGTCACTGATCGATGCGGACGACCATGGGATATTCACAAAGTTGACCAAGAAGTATGAGGAGCGTTTCTTGACCGACATGCGAGATCTCAATGTTCTCGACCCGGACGAGCTGACCCGCGTTACGGAATACGGCCAAGAAATCGCCGATTTCGTGGAGCGTATTGTCAAGAACAAGTACGGATATGTCACTGAAGACGGTTCAGTATACTTTGACATCAACGCGTTCGAGTCCGCCGGACACCCGTATGCGCGCCTTGAGCCGTGGAGCCGATCAGACAACAAATTGGCGGCTGAGGGAGAAGGCTCACTGGCTAGCAAAACTACAGAAAAGCGGGGCCAGTCTGACTTTGCCCTTTGGAAGTCGTCTAAGCCCGGCGAGCCGAGCTGGACGAGCTCTTGGGGCAAGGGTCGCCCTGGCTGGCACATCGAGTGCTCGGCTATGGCCTCTGCGCGTTTGGGCAAGCAGATGGATATTCACTCGGGTGGTATTGATCTTGCTTTCCCCCATCACGACAACGAACTTGCCCAGAGTGAAGCGTACTGGGATGAGAACCACAAGCATGACCAATGGGTCAACTACTTTTTGCACATGGGCCACCTGTCCATCCAAGGATCGAAAATGTCCAAGTCCTTGAAGAACTTCACCACCATTCGGGAAGCACTGGATCGGAAAGACTGGACACCTAGGAGTCTACGTATTGTCTTCCTTCTGGGCGGTTGGAAGGATGGCGTGGAGATCACCGATGAGCTCGTGAACGCGGGCAGCTCTTGGGAGGAGAAATTGAACAACTTCTTTCTCAAAATGAAGGACTCGGCTGCTTTCCAAGGCTCCGAGTCTGGCGCCGACAGCACCTTTGGCAGTGATCTTGAATCTGCCAAGACTGCGGTGTACAAACACATGTGTGACTCATTCAATACTGTGGGCGCTATGCAGACCATCGCGGAACTCATCACCAAATATAACGGTGCCGATAAGGCTACACTGAAGCCCACGGATGTAGAGGCTGCTGCCCGCTGGGTCACGTCGATGGTGAACATTTTCGGTCTTAACGGTCCTGCTACCGCCGACAGCACCGAAATCGGATGGTCCGGAATCGATGTTCCCGAGGAGGCTAAGCCCTTCCTTTACCCTTTGTCCGCCATGCGAGACACTGTTCGACAGGCCGCGCGCTCCAAGGATGGTATCTCATCCAAGGACATCGACGAGGCACTCAAGCAGTCCGCCCCTACTGATATTCCCGAGTCTGCTAAGCCCTACGCTGAGGTTATGTCGAACTTCCGCACTAAGATTTCCTCTCTGCAATCATCTGATTCTTTGAGCAAGGATATCTTGGCCCTGTGCGATCGCGTGCGAGATATTGATCTTTTTGACATTGGAATTTATCTCGAAGACCGTGACAACCTCCCGGCTCTGGTTCGACCAGTGACCCAGGAGATGCTTCAAGCTCGTGAAGAGAAGGCTGCCCGGGCCCGTCAGAAGCAATTGGACAAGCAAGCTCGGGAGGAGGAGGCTCTCAAGAAGCTCGAGAAGGGCAAGCTGAGCCACCTCGACATGTTCCGTACCAACGAGTTTAGTGCCTGGGATGACGAGGGCATCCCCACCCGCGACGCCGCGGGCGAGGAAATCACCAAGGGCCGCTCGAAAAAGTTGCGCAAGGACTGGGAGCGACAGAAGAAGGCACATGAGACATGGCTGGCCAGCCAGAAATAGTCATTCACTGGCTGACCGCTACAGAAAAGATTTCGCAACATGGCCGGGGGCTCGGGGTTGGGTAAGAGAGTTGGGCTTTCATATGCATCGCGGGGCGTTTAGGTACAATCTATTCGGTGAAAATCGGATATCATCTTCAGCTAGAAGTCCATTCATGGAAATGATACATTCCATTATCATTGGGTTTGCCATTAAACAAGTAGATGTATCGTACCTCTACAGCGAAGTGATCAAGGTGGATTGGAGATTGGAGATGGTCGATTGCCCCGCAGGTCTCGGTGGGCCGCGGCATCAGCCACTTTCAGATCTCCCACCTCACATCCATTTCCATTCTCTAAGATTTGGTTACCCCATTTCCTGGCTGGACATGGCATCTCAGACCGGTCTCGACTATATGCGTTCGCGCACCATCGTGGACTGCGATACCATGGATGAAGAGGGTCTGATTCTCAATACCTAGTTCATATGGACCATGAACTGCCCAAACTAGTTGCCCAAACTCTGGGTCCCTTCCAAGACTGTACCTCTAATCAGGTAGGTGTCTCTATTTCAGTTTCAGGGACGAATTTGACGACCAGGCCAGGCAATTGCATATGCGGAGCTTTCGAAGCCTACCAGAACCGAAACAATTACTTCTTCTCTGGCCGATGCAAGGAATCTTCATGCCAAGTATTCATCCATCGGCATGGAAGAGCTTGCGGTGGAAATTGCAGTATGTACAGAAGAAAAGAAGTCATGCTTCAGCATCCTGACCTCCCATGACCAGATGGTTCGTTTGGCGGTTGCAATGGCACAACAAATCCGTGGGCGGGTACATGTGCAGACCAATCCATACTATGCTTACTCGTCGGAAAAGACAGTCGTCAATGCCCTTCGTATGTCGGGCAATCACGTGTGAACCCCGAAAGACGCCGACGGTTCAAATTAGGAATTGTGCAATTATTCCAGCACGTCCATCCGGGCTTCGATGTAGATCGCATTGCCATTAAGATCCCCAGCACCTGGGAAGGAATAAGTGCCTGCCGCACGCTTGAGTTAGCCGGGGTTCGCACTCTAGCTACTACGCTCTTCAGCATGTCCCAGGCGGTTCTCGCAGCCGAAGCGGGCTGCACATATGTGGCACCTTATGTCAACGAACTTAAGGTCCAAGTCAATGCCGGGTAAGAGAAGACGGGGGCTCTATAATCAATAAGAATTAGACACTTACCTCTCATATAGTCTTGTCGACAAGCAAAAATTGATCCCCTTATGCGTGGCAATCCAGGCATACTACAAGTCAATTCATGCACCGACGAAGGCTCTGCCCGCGAGCTTGACCTCAAACTGAGGAAATATTTCAGCTGGCTGGAGTGGACCATCTGACAATAGCTCCACATCTATTGGAGCAACTGGCTACACCAATTGCCTCTCCTGTCCAGTCGTTGTTCGATGTTGCACCCACAGTTCCAGTACCAGCGCCCGGCACCTCGTATATGTATGATCAAGGAAAATATCAAATCACTTTCGCTCGCGACAATGATGGTGCTAGTCAGATCAAACTTACCGAGGTAGGTGTTTTGGTATCAATTGTGATTTTCTCAGTATCGCTGACACCCTTAGGCTGTTAACATCTTCTGCGACTTCCAAGACAAGTTGGAGCAAATGATGAAGGCAGCTGATTAGATTTATCTCATCCTTCATCCTAGATAAATATAAATCATTTATCGAGAAATTCCAAGGCCATACTCTTGTACACAATTTCATGCCCAAGACTAGATTCCATAGATGACACGTGACCCGACGTCATCCACATTGGAGCCGCGGATTTCTCCATTTTTTCCACTTCCCGACGGTTTGACATGTACAAAGACCGGACGAAGACTGAAGAAACGGTTTATTTGCTTTTGCGACGAGGGGCGATCTTTGAAAATCCAGATCAACGACCATTGCGACTGAGGCTTGGTGTTATCTCATACTGCGCGCAGCATGATCCCTCCGCAAGCCGTCAATTTCAATATTGAGGCACTGAGCGGTATTTGTGGGTATGTTTTGATAATCCTTGTATATTTTATATCTGCAGTGACTGCTACTCCTGTGTGCATACACCGGATATGCTGCATGGAGCTTGCATGATTGTCGGTCTCGAAAACTATTCCCGAGCACACGCTGACTCGACCAGTTCCATCTCGATCGCATGTTGGGTCGTGGTGTTCTCGCCTCAGATCATCGAGAATTTCCGGCGTGGATCCGCAGATGGCTTGTCATTGCTTTTCTTGATTATTTGGTTGGCCGGCGATGTCTTCAACATCTTAGGTGCCGTCTTGCAGGGAGTCCTGCCCACCATGATCATCTTGGCTGTATATTACACGCTGGCGGATATCGTCCTGCTGGGCCAGTGCTTCTATTATCGTGGCTTCAACATTAGAGAAGAGTTCTCTTCTCCGTCCGCAGAGCCTGCCCAGGCGACGGGCGCACCGGCCAATGAAGACGACGTCGAATCTACTACGCCAACGGAAAGATCCGCTTTGTTGCGAAAGTCGAGCGACCATGTTCAAAGAGAAGCAAGGACTGAGCACAGTGGTTACCACGCCACCGACGGCGCACGACCGACATCGGCATCGTCGCAGGGCAGACGCCACTCAATAACCTCATTCCGCGATATTCTCAACCCCTCCGTCGATGGAACCCATCTCTCACCGGTTACGCCTTTCATTGAGCCAGAAACGGGCCTTCAAGAAAACGGCCGCCAGCCGCGCCGTCGAGATGTTTCCACTCTCCAGACCATCCTCTTCAACACCACTGCCATCGCTCTTGTCTGTGCCGCGGGCATCCTGGGCTGGTACGTCAGCCCGGGATCAAAAAGCTCGTCCTCAGAGTCCGAGCCTCTAACCATGGACCTGCTGGGTCAAATCTTTGGGTACCTCTGTGCTGCATTGTACCTTGGCTCTCGGCTACCCCAACTCCTTCTGAATTTCCGACGCAAGTCCACGGATGGAGTGTCCCTGCTTTTCTTTCTGTTTGCCTGCATCGGCAACTTGACCTACGTCCTCTCCATCATGGCTTATTCGCCCGTGTGTAAGGGCGTGGTGTCCGCCGCCAACCCGGGCGTGTCTTCCCCTCGCCATCGTGCGGAGTGTCGCCCGGGAGAAGCATCTTCATTGTATGGGCGGTATGTGTTGGTGAATCTATCATGGTTGATAGGAAGCTTTGGTACGCTTCTGCTGGATATGGCGATTTTTGTACAATTTTTCCTATATCGGGATGGAAAGGAAGTCGAGCAGAACAGTCTTTAGCGTGGGCCTTCTAACTAATCGAAGGAGTCCTCTTTCACGAATATGATCGATTGCCACGCAATTTCATGGCAAAGACAACGTACTTGATCTGTAAATAAGGGTCGTCTCATATAGATGACCAGCGGTTGGTCTTCGAAAGGGCTACGTACGCCGGAATATTACAGTGAAGAACCAGGCATGTGAAGAACTTTTATTTCTACCTCCCAGAGCCCGAGATTCTATTCTATCTTCCACCCCTAAACAAAGTCATTGGTCCAAACCCGCCAGGAAAGAAACCACCGCCGACGCAAACGACTTGGCATCATCCTGTCTATCCTTCACATCCGGGCCAACCTGCTCCAGGAACACGGCCAGCTTCGATTCTTTCCAGCCCATCAGCGGCGCATGCTCGACACACATCTTCTGCATTCCAAAGGCATCCACCTCATAGTGTCCCTGGATGGACAGCACGCGGCCCGGGTTGTAGAGGCCCTGAATCGGACAGATGGGGGTGCTTCCAATGTTAATCCAGGGGGCGGGCAGGGACACGGGCGGCGAGTCACTCAGCGAGACTTGCTCGCCTTTGTCGACGGCGATGACGCGGTCACCGTGGAACATCTGGATCCGCATTTGGCCCTCGGGCAAGTGGCCCAGGGCGGACGGGAAGCGCCGGACGAATTCATTTTCCAGTTGCACGCTGTAGATGCCGACTTCGCGGCCCAGGGGACATTTCTCGACGTAGACGTCGCGCACGGGGTCATCCGGGATGCGCACCAGCGCGTGAGCCAGCAGTTGGTGGCCGAAGCAGGTGCCCATCAGCCGCACTTCCGGGTGATCGTTATAGACTGTTTTGACAAATTTCTCTAGGACTTGCATCCAGGGGGACTGGGGCATTTCGTAGACGCCTGGAGAACCGCCGGTGATGAGGACGGCGTCGATAGGGTTGGCCACGAGGATTTGCTGTTGTGTGGGATGGCCGCGCATCAGGTGAAAGTCGGGATAGTGACCTCCACGGATATCATATGGGGTGACGGTAATGTTGATCGGGTCATGAATGGCCGCACTGGTTTTGTTCAGGTGGGCAGCGGTCTCGCGAAGAATATCGCGGAAGTGGGCACTGCAGAGACCGCGGGCCTCGTAGAGGCGACGGGCCGGGATGTCGACATCCAGCACGGCGATGTGGATGTTGCGCACCATTATTGCGAGTGAGATGTGGTATTCTTTGGGTGGATCTGGCTGTCTTGGTCGAGTACTCGGGGATATCAAAGTGTCTTCCCGCACCGCCGGCGAGACAGGGAATTATAGTCACATCGGTCCCGGGACGGCATCGGGAAAATTTAGGTAACTAGTCAAGATCAGAGTTTAGGGTTGATCAAGCTGGAAATGGTGAGTAATGAAAATGCAGAAGGAGCCGGTGCAACCCCAAGCGACTCCAATTAGATCGGGAGCATTAGGTAAAAGCGTGGACTGGCACTCTCCACCCGTCCGACTGCTGCTCACCGGGGGGGGCAACGTTGGAAATCATAGATGCAGCGTCATCTCCAGTCGGTGATGGATGCATCTAGCAACCGGTGCGAGGCCTGGGATCGTCTCGTGGCGGTGGTGGAAGCAGGAGATAGAGTTATTGCGGTGGATCCGATCATCCTGCGCTCTGACGCTCTGAGCACCCGGAACAGGGTTGAATATTGTGCCTTCGGGCCGACAGCGGCAAACCAGGGTTATGTTCGCGGGGAAATCCCCGACCATGGAAGCTGGATGGGATCGGAATGAGATCTTGGCTGGTTCCTGGTGATCGACTTTGATGTCGGATGGACCGCGATATTTGCCTCTTTGGGGAAACACGGACTCGGATCTCTCACCATACACAAGTCTGCTGTTTCACGCGCGCAAGAACCACGTCAAATGCCATTCCGGATCCACCAGTTTAGTGTGGTCTCAACCGGTCTCAACATGGACTAAGATCGAGGCTAATGGACGAGGATCGCCATGCCATGTGCTCCATGTGCTCCATGTGCTCCATGTGTTCCATGCATTCCATGCGAGGTTCGAACCTCCGGCTTGGCAAGGTGGCCCAACCCTAAATTCATCGCCTCGAGGCGCTCGATATCATGATCGTGTCCAGATGATTCCATCTGAGAGGCTATGACCATCGATCGCCACAGGCTCCCAGCCTGAGACAGCACGCCCCGACCGAAGTTGCCACCAACGGGCACAATGCATCCATGAGGATTGTAATTTCCCCCGATGAAACACCGATCTCCACTGGAAGGATCATGGCAACATCGGCAGTATAAGGATTCCCCATTCGCCCCTTCGCATGTTGGCCGGGCTAAGTGAACCGACGGCCCCCTCTGTGCTAGATCGAGTTTTTTCGGCCCCCGCAACCACGGTGGATTGGGAGTGTCAGGGGATCGGCCGTACCGTCGCGCTAGAAGGACAATCCTCCCCTTGAATCTTCCAAGGCTAGGAAGTTTTCTCAATCCAAGGCTTGGCAGCCTCGTTGCGCTCCCCTCGCTCGTCGTTCTGTGAATGATGCTGGCGAAGACCCGCAACACAACACCATGGCCACTTCAGAGCAGAGTCCCTTGCCACTGACCACCCGCTTCAACCCGCCGAGCTCGTGCCTGAATACGTCGCCGACCTTGTTCGTCTCCCTGGCCACGGGGACAGGATACCGGTACCATCAAGGTCCTACAGATGCGGCCGGATGCTTCCCTCCGGGATGGAATCCCACCTCCTACTTCTCGCCGGGGCTGTGTCCCCATAGCTACACTATTGCACACAAGAGCGAGGTCAGCATTGGAACTCTGACCGAGACACATGCCATCTGCTGTGCTGGGTAAGTGACAGTGTCGACTCTTCCCCGTGGTGTCGGCATACTGACATGAACGCTCTCCGCTAGTGGACTGACCGTGGATCCGGCCAAACAAACACTCCCGTGGGAAAAACAGGAGCCCTGTGCTTCTCAAATCGCGCGTACCGCCACTCAAGCCGACGGGAATGTCATCGATCGCGCCTACTACAACGGCTACGGCGTGTCGATTCGATGGCAGGCGTCCGACATGACCCCCGCCACTGCCACTGCCGGCCCAATTACCTCGGCACCGGCGGCTGCCCAGGTGCAGCAAACACCGAGCGGCCTGTCAACGGGCGCAAAGGTCGGCATTGGAGTTGGTGCGGGCGTGGGAGGATTGCTCTTGATCGTGGCCGCGCTCGGTCTATTCTGGCTGCGACGAAAACGCGACAAGCCCGAAGCTGCCGGCCAGCAAATGGAAAACTACCAGGGACCGTCGACCCGCGATATTTCCAGCCAACAAGATTTCAGGGATATGTCGAGCCAACAGGACTTCAGGGATATCCCCAGTCAACAAGGCTTCAGAGATATCCCGAGCCAGCACGAATACCCGGACGCACCGAGCCGGCAAGACTATCGAGATATCCCCAGTCGGCAAGATTACAGAGATTCGCCGCCCTACTACAAGGAGCCCTCGGAACGATCGTATCCCTTGGGCCCGGCCTCGGACACGCACAGCCGCAGTGCCACCCGCAGCCAGGCTTTCAGTCTGAACCAGTCCCTCGATGCGCGAAGTGCCACGTATAGTCCGAACCACACACCGGATTATGCAAACAGCTGGAATCGAAACACGAATTCCCCCGCCGAGCTCGATACCCACCAGCCTGCGCCTCAACAGACTTGGATTTGAGGTTGTTTTTATACGCGTTTCTAATGCATAGTAGCAATTTGTCCAGCGTGTACGTCCGCATCGTGGAGAGGGGGGCATTTGGGCTTGGTGATTTACAGACATCCTTAGCGGTGCTATTGCTTAGGCGGGGTTTGCTAGAACTGGCGTTCTCATAAGATATGGCTACGGCGTTTACTTTGCCCTTGGATTTAATTGACGCGCATGAGATCATCTCAGGAGATAGTGATTGCATTCATTTCACGTAACTGAAAATTCATTGAAACTACCTACTGCCATGCAGGCCAGAACACCGTTTGCTCCATGCTACGTAAGAGACGTGGATATCGTAACTCATTGAAGCCGGCATCACTCCGCGATCAATTCGGGTGATGCGGCTTCATCGTCGTCTCCCCCACCTCCGACCAATTGGTGCTCAGAGAGGTCCCCTCACTCTCGACGAAGCTCTTCATCATGGCCCGTCGCGTGTCGGGGTCGGCACCCGCATACAGCTTCTTGAAGAAGCCGTCCACGGCATCACCGCCGTACTCCGAATCATCCGATTCGTTTCCAGCATCCTTCCCCTTCTCACCCTTGGGCTTCTTGGCCGTGAGGGAGGACGCGACCTTGTCCCAGTCCTTGGCACCCTTGCGGGAGGATGTCGGGTAGGCGGGGCCCGCGGTAGGTGTCGCTGGGGTAGCGGGGCGATCGGCGAGCTTCGTGGTGGTACCGGAGGCCTCGAGCGCGCTCCACTTCTGGCCGGGCGTCTGCTTCTTCAGGACGATCTCGATCTTGGTGCCCATGACCGTGACCGCGGACGCGGCGGTGTCGACGGGGGCGTAGAGTGGATCCAGAGTGAAGGCGTACTCTGAGCCAGACGGGAGCGGGAATTGAAGTGAAACCTAATCACCTGCATGAGCGATTTTTTCTCCAACAGTGAAAATTGCACAACCGATTACTCACAGATTCATCCTTCAGGTCAGTCTCCACCTTCTCCTTGGGAATCCCCTTGACATAGAGTGTCACCACAACGGAGTCCTGAGACTGGTACCACTCATGGCGGACCTTTGCAGGAGCAGGAGGGGCAACAGAATCCGCAGCGTCTTTCTTCTGTTCCACCGCGGGGGCAGGGGTGGTTGAGCTTTGCTGCGTGGATACCTGGGTCGTCCCGCCCACGGCGCGTGCAGGCTGCCCCGCCTGGAGTCTCTCCAACTCGTCCTTCAAATATTCCTCGGTGGGGATCTCTGTATCAGAGGGATACTCCACAACCGAGACCGTGGCCTTCTCGTCACCATCACCGAGCTCACTCAGCTTGCGGCGGACCTTGATCATCCAAATGGGCAGCTCAGCAATGGCTGCCTTCTTTTTGGCCTTCAATTTCAACACGGCTGCGTCCATGTCCACCAGTTGACCCGGAACCTTCGGAACTTCCAAAGCATCGGTCTTGCTTTCAATCCGCTCAAACAGAAACCGGGCGTCGCCGTATCGCTCGAGCTGGAAAAGCGACACAGCGCGGCGCATCTGGGCCGCCAGCATCAACTCGCGTTTACCCCGCTCTATAGCGAGCACAAGGGCGATCTCCGCGTCGCGGAGGGCGGCTTCAGGATTGGGACCGCCATCGGCAGGCTTGACGCGTGAATAGGCGGTTGCGCGCTGGATGTAATATTTCGGGGCGCGGGGTAGCTGGGTCAGGGCGCGCGTGAAGTGCTGGATCGCCGAGACGGGATCCGACTTGTCAAGGGCTTCCTTGCCCTCGCTAGCGGCGTCCATACTGATGAAATGAGAGGGTTTGTGGTTTTGGATCGAAAGAGGAAGCGATGAAGCTGCAGGGAATGAGGATTTTGGGTAAGTGTTGTGGGGGATGATGAAGACAGAGAAGTGAGGAAGATCGTTGTGTGTGCTCAAAAGATGAGCTATCGCGCTATCGATAACGATAGTCTCCGTGGGTGAAAACACCACGTGAGATCCCTTTCACAGAGGCAATTGAAGATGAGGTTTGGTTTCTACAACTTTCCAGGCGCGGCTTTAGGGTTACGTAATGCGGGGAGGTCGGTCTCGTCACGAGCTCCAAAATTTAAAGAATGAATGTACAGCCCAGAGAAATGGAAATAATTATGAATTATGAGAACAAGCTGTACATGGAAGCTGTGGATAGCTACTGCAGCTCGTCATTGCCGAATCTCTTGCTGTACAGACCAAGAGCGCGGATGGGCCAGTAGAACTTGTAGTTGGGGTATGAGATCATGCTGGAGAATGTTAGTATCGATATATTAGAATGGAGACGATCTACATACCAGGACTGATTGAAGACACCCTCGATGGCCTCCTGCAGCCACTCGCCATTACGCTGTTGGCGGGACATCAGCAGTTGTATGCCTCTCTTGATCGGCTCCTTGTCGGGGTAGTTGGCCTCCATGAGTGCAAGACAAGCCCAGGCAGTCTGCACCACCTGAGACTTCTCATGTTGAACGTAGTAATGCTTCTCACTGCTGAGATAAGATTCACCCCAGCCGCCATCGGCTTGCTGCTTGGAGATCAAAAAGTCACAGGCCCGACGAGAGTGGTCGCTGGCCTCGTAGGTCTCGCCAACGCTGGCGAGACTTTCCAAGGCAAACATGGCAGCGTAGGTGAAGCAGATGCCCCAGGAGCCATACCAGCTGCCATCCTTGCGTTGGGCACGCTTGATATACGCTACCGCCTTGTTCTTTACAGCACGGATTTCATCAGCGCGGTAGTCAGGGTAGAATTTGCTGAATAGAGAAAGGGCAGTAACAGATGCAGTTGTGCACTCGGGGTAGTCATGGCCAATCATGATTCCACCAAAGACCTCGGCGGCATTAAGCCACTCGAGTTTCTCCGAGCCACGGGTGGTTTCGTATTCGGTGAAGCCACCAGTCGGGTTCTGCATCAGAAGCAGGCAGTCCACGCTGTCCTTCAGGCGCTCAACGGAAATCAACTTTGGGAAGTTATGCATCTCCTGGAGCTGGATGGTTGATCGCAAGCCCTCTGCCGTGCAGTCACTGACTGTGTAGCCTTGGGTCTTGGTACTAAAAGGCCAAGCTCCCTTTCGGTGCTGGCGATAGCACTTTTCTTGATGGGGGACATTTTCACGTATTTGATGATCCTCGATAAACTCGAGAGCCTTGGTGAGCATGGGGCGCCACTTCGGGTCGTCCGCAAGACCGGCGACCACGACGGCTTGGGTGACAAAGGTAGTGTCCCAAACCTGGACACCGTTGGTCCCATTTGCCAACAGGCCCTCGTTCTTGAGCCACATGTAGTCGTGGAGCCGCTCCCGGTGGCGGCGAACGGAGTAGCTGTCGGGTCCCTCGCGAATATAGCATGCCACCATATTCAAGGGATTGCTGACGGGGCCCAATCCCGCGTAATCGGTGTTCTCGTCTTCCATGCAGATCAGCTCCCATGTCCACTCTTCGGCGCGCTTGACGATACTGCCAATGCGAAAGTAAGGGTTCCAGAGCCGGACCAGGAGCTCGTTGGCGGTATTCAATAGCCACGTCTTCGGGTAGTAGTTGTCGGCATCATGAATGGAGTTACGGTGTGACGCAAAATCGATGGTATCGTAGGGCTGCGTGTAAAGCTCTTGACGGAGCTGCCGAGTCAAGTCATTCAGTGGAAGAGACCATTTTTTGGACCAGATATAGGAGACGGGTAGGAAAACTTGGCGCATATGGATCCACCAGCGCCAGGGGGCAATTGGAACCCAGTCAGGGAGAAGCCACATCTCGGGAGGAACAGGGTTCACGGCATCCCACTTCATGACACCCAGAATGCTTAGCCAGGTCTTAGCCCAGTGGGGTCCGTAGATGGCACCGCCGAACTTATGCAAAAGCCCACGCGCTTTGACCATGCGAGGGTCATCCTCACTGGTCCCGATGAGACGCAGGGCTACATAGTTCATACAGGTGCCAAACACAGAACTATGAGCTTCAATGTGCAGACCCCAGCCACCATCGTCCGGATTTTGACGGGCGAATAGATAGCGCTTGATCTCCGTCGCATACTCCGGGGAGATTGGTGTGTTGGTTACATACCACGTAACCACTATCCCCGGAATCAAAAACATCGGGCCTCCGTATTCGCAAGCCCAATTCCCAGGCTCCAACTGTAATTGTGAGAAGAAAGACAGCCCATTCTCAGCAGCCTGCAGGGGAGTTTTAGGGCTTGGGAGTTCTGGAAGATCCTGTACACCATTGTTAGAGGGACAATGGATTGAGCCAAGTTAAAAGTTTCATACAGTTGGTAGGCCAATGTGGTATTTATCGGCAATTGACTGCGGCCAAGCCTTATTCTCCTCATCGGATTCGAGATACCGCCATGTTTGGCGACCTTCCTCATTGACCAACCGCCAGCGGGTGTAGTCTGTTTTTGGGTCACCGTTAGCGTCAGGGGTGAGATGGCCCTGGGACTCAGTCCTCCATGGGCCAATGTGCGAAGGCATGATGCACAGCTTGGGCAGTTGCAGAAGGGAAGCTATCGATACGCATCAACATCCCGGGGAAGCTGAGTCAGCAGTCTGAAGGCTGCACAGTACAATCAAGTACACGCATCAATTGCATGTGATGCGCTAGGACTGGTGCCTTAACTAGGCGAAGAAAAAGAAATTATAGGGCGAAATGTGAGATTAGCAGTGTGTTTGAATTCTTTGGTTTGGGAGATGTGGGGAACCGTGGTGGTTGCGCTGCACCCGAGCCTCATAGATCGTCGTATTATAATCTAGGATCCGCAATGGCTGGATTTATAGCTTGGTGTATGTAAGAAACAAAATTATAGAGAATGCCGAAGTAAATTCGGAAGCAACCCTAATTGAACAATTCATGTCCCGTGCCCAGGTCAGGTGAATCGCACCGACAACCACCATTCTACATCAGCTCTGGACTATCAATGGCGTTTCATCCCACTCCCTCGACATTATGGTCCGAGGGAGATGAGCAAAGAATTCTGGTCCGCCAATATATCAACGAAACGCTGAGAGCCATCCTGGATGGTTTTTGCCTTGGCCTTTCGGAAGGCCGTCCATCCATTACCCTGCGCCGCAGACTGAACGCCACAGATACCGAAATCAACCCCAGAACTGGAGCTCTGGAAACAACGCATCAATTCTGCGCAAGTCGATTATATACATGGCCGGCCGATACGGCTCTCGAGACATGGAAATTCAGTCTGTCACTTGGCCGCTCACACTTGTTGAAAAGACTTACTGACCATCAAATATATTTACAGCCGTGATAGTCCGAGTCCTCGAAATGATTGACCAGGCCCTGCGGACGGGCCAGCAAATTTCAAAGCGGCAAGTGACGCTGTGACTACCCATGCTTCTCCGCTGAGGCATCATTTGCAGGGACATCTTCTACATCGACCCGGTATACTTTCGATCCCAAGGAGCTGTGGATGACGCTATCGACGATCTTGCCTTCACAATTGGTGTTGATCGGGCTGCCCTGGGGGTCGTGAGTTCATGTCCCGAGTACAGAATGGCCTGTTGGACTGAGCTCACGCGTGCGCTAGGAAGCCGCCGGGAAAGGGCTAATTGCTGGCACATTTTGTCTGAAACATGACTCTGAAGTGATTGTGGATGCCCGAATTGGATCCCAAGTAATCCACCATGCTGATTTTGCTGATGATATTGTTGAGTATTCACGCTGACGAGCATAGAGTACCTTGGTTCCACGGGTACAAGACGGCGATGAGATCGACATCACAGGAACGCGTTGGGTACTCGTCATCGAGAAGGAGGTATGAACTGTTGCTTCAAATCTCGTCTATGACGGGTGTAATAATTGGGGTGCTGAGCCAAGTTCAAGGCTGTTTTCCAGCGACTAATGCGGAGTGGCTTCCACAATAATGCTCTAGCTGGCAACGGTATCCTCATCACTGTAAGGCCCCATTCGATTGCCTCTATTTGATTGGCTGATGTCGAATTCAGGGGAAGGGATATCCAGACCTGCTCTCACGCAGGCTGACTCGTCACATTTTCGATATGGCATGCACCTCCCAACCAAAACCTCGGTTCTATGCTTTGGTCGATGCGGACCCCGATGGTATAGCGATTATGTCGACATACAAGTACGGCTCGTTGTCCCATGTGCATGAAAATGCAAAACTCTGCATTCCAGGCTTGCAGTGGCTGGGTCTGCGGATCTCCGATATTATAGATGGAGAGAGTTCCCTGGGCCAAGGAGGCAGTTCCCCTTTGACGGCAAGAGATCGCAGGAAGATCATCACCATGCTTCGCAACAGCCCCGTTTGGGCAGTTGATGGGCCCGAGCTGGAATGGCGAGTGGAGCTCCAGCGCATGCTGCTGCTGAATGCGAAAGCCGAGATTGAGATGCTATACGAGCAAAGCGATGGTCTTGAGGGGTGGATCGAACGAAGGATGTTCCGACAGGCGTGATTCGGGATGGGCATGAGTTCCCAAATACCTAACATATCATAGACCGCATTCAATACTAGAAACCTACACAAGAGATAGAATTCTCAAGGTAATCTCTCAAGGTAATCTGTCAAGGCGAATCCCACGAGCTCTCATTTATCGAAATCCATAAAGGTAAGCAGAATGTACAACCAGAGCCATCGCCAGCCAAGCAATGCGAGAAAAATGCAAAATGCACACCCTGACGCCAACCATCACAACGTGTGGTTTGGTATCTGTAGATTCGGTCCCTCATCACAATCCCAATCCCTTGCGCACCTCGTCTCGCACCTTTTGTTCGTACTCGGGTCGGCGCTCACGCCACATCTTGGCCGCCTCAACGTTGGCGGGACTTTCATCGTTTGGCTCGGCGAGCATGCTCATGACCGAGATGAGGATCTTCTCCACGCTCTGGATGGGCGACCAGCGCTCCGAGGCATGTTCGTAGTGGTTTGGATCGTCGCCGGGGGGATGGAGGATAGAGATGCAGACGGTGCCATTGGGGTAGACTAAAAAAACCCAGAATTAGATTCAATCTTCACGGTTGTAGGAAGACACGGCCCTGCTTAGATTGAGAACGACGTACCATTCGGATGCCACACCCCGCCCCCGACAAACTTCATTGTGGGTGGACTGAGCGGGTAGTCCTTGGGAAACTTGAGCTCAGCCGCGAAGACGCCGCCCTCAAAAGGGGTTCCTTCGGGGCCTTGGATGAGGGCTTCCCAGTAGAACATGTCATCTTCCGATGCCGGACCCGCGGTAATTCCGTCTGGCGGATTTGTAGAGAGGTTCTTGTATTCGTGAAACAGGCGTTTCTGGGCGACGCTAGAGGCCATGGTTGCGAATTGAAAGAACAAAGGCGTTCGCTCGCGGAGTGGTGAGAGGGTGGATTTTGGCGGAGGGAAGTGGGAGGGGCGGTTCTGCAAGTGGCGAGCGGAGTGCGTGCGGCCTTGACTTGAGATGGCGGGGATTCTCAAGCAGACAATGGGGTGTAGTGCAGATGTTCGACACTCGGTGGATTGATGAAAGTGCAAGGGCTGGCGAAGTGTGGACAAAGAGAAGTTGAGCGCAGGAGAAATCGCGGGGAGCGGAATTAATGGGGTTTGGTGGAGCGACCTCGGCCGAACTATAAAATACATCGAGTCTATCATACACACCAGCTTAAAACCAGTCAAAGCCATCACCTCCACCATCGCCAGAATCTTCGGAGTCCCATGGGTCTGTGTCTTCCCCCCAAACATCGTCTTGTTGTTCTTGGGGCCACGCATCCTCGTAAGGGCTGGCAGGCTGTTCTTGACCGGGAGCCGGGGCATTTGGATCGCCCGAGACACCCCTTTGCAAGGCTTCGTATCCAGCCATAGCCCCGGCACCCGTCGCCCCAGCACCTAGCCCTTCCGCCATGCCTCCCGCGGCTCCAGCTCTGCCGAGAGTGCCTGCCGCGGCTTCGCCGACCGCTCCAGCTTCACCAGCAGCAGCACCACCGGCCGCAGCGCCACCGGCAGCTTCTCCGGCCGCGGCACCTCCAGCAGCTTCTCCACCCATACCGGGAATCCAAAGTGGCATGAAGCCAAACCCACCGGCACCGCTGTGGCGACTGAAGTAGTCGAAATCAACACTCACAGCGGTCGCCAGCATCACGGCACGTTGGTCCAGGGTCATTCCCATGGGCGTGTTCCCCGCATTGGCTGATTCTGGGCTATTAACGCCCGCCGAATCCATTCGTAAAGCATATACACCCGTGTCTGTGAAGAACTCACGAGCAAACCCAGCAAAGTTTCGATTGACGGATCCAATCAAACGGTTGTCTGCTGAGCGAAGCGAAAAGTCCCAAGACAAGAACGGCTCATCCACGTATGCGAATTGGTTGAATTCAGCTCGGCCTTGCTGGGAAGTCTGTGCCAGTTGTCTCTGTTGCATATCGGTGAGGTTCGACCCATCAAGAGGAAACTTTTGGGTACCCATGTCGGTTGCCACATTAGGGGACTGGTGAGCGGTAAACAAATTGTATTTCCGTCGCAGTGGCGCCCATTGCTGTTGCGCCTCGCCAATTACGCGCATTTCGTCAAATCTCAGGGACGAGACTCGTGCATTTGACGCGGCGCCGGCTTGAACCAGCGAGCCCGCCGACACATTTTGCAACGCGGTCGAGGGCGAGTATGCGCTCGTCGCGACCGAAAGGGGATCGTACACTTGGATTCGAGAGTTTATCCATGAAAATGGTCGGTTGAACTAGGCTGGTTAATATAGGAAGATCAAAAGAGCAAATCAAACAGGGTGCGGGACTTACTCGAAGAACCTCATTTTCATGCCGGTCAAAGACATGGGTCACGAAGCTTCGGTGTGTTCGGAACCATTGTCTTGCCATGGCATTGGCCATTCCTTTTTCCTGTTCTGCCATATATCCAATATGATTCCCTTGTGCATCCATGATCACGTATTTATTCGCTTGCTCGAAACCACTAACGAGACAAATCGTCAGCTCGGTAACCACGTACAAACCGTGCTCCTTACATCATAACATTCATCATTTCCAGCTGCCGCTGAACAACGAGGCCCGAGTTCGTCAGTAGATTTGTTGCGGGGTGGTTTTCTTTGAGTACACCGTTGGGGTCTTCCGGGATGTGGACGGGGGAGAGGAGGGTGTTTTGCGACGGGTCGTAGTTCGGATTGGAAGCATCCTGAGGCTGGGGACTTGTAGATTCCGAGGGCTGTGGTGTCTCGGATGTTTTCTTCAACGGGGTGATAGGTTCGGGTCGGACTACGCTGTTGCGCGGGCCGAGTCGAGTCCTCGTGCTTCTTCGGAGAGTCGCCAGGGCTCGTCGAGCAGGGGTCTGCCCAAGCGACGGTGGCCGAAGCCTGAGACTCCACATGATTTGGTGGAAGGAGATGTCGCTCTCAAATCGATGCTTCTAGTAAGACACGTTGTGAAATGTGGTTGACGTTGCGAGTAGCTCGGTTGACGGAAAAGTTGGCGAAGTTGCGATGACGAAGTTTGGCCGTGAACTTTGACCGCGGGGTTAATCGGAGATAGTGCGGGTCGCAATCAATGCTCCGTCACCAACAATGCATTGTTCAGTCTGGTTGATTCTATCCTTCTACAATCACTAGATGAAAGCTATAAGAATATTCTCTGCGTTTCTTCGAAGGGTCGCGCCCCCAGAACCTGCCAATGGTACACTAAAGATCCTTGGCATTCCGAAACCTAGATTTTCGACCACACATACCATCTAAATATACGCAGGATTACTGATAAACCCCTGTAGGCTTTGCTAGACATGCAAAGATTGGTACCAATAGTACTCCGTACAAGAGCACATTCTGGATTGTTCCATTATTCCTTTAGATTCGTTCGCGATGCCATTCGTAGCGCTAGACAAGAAGATTGCACTCCGAACCCGCGGCGTACAATCCAGTATTCAATAACTAGAATAGGACCAAAGCCACTGCTCTTTCATTGGACAAATGTTGAAGCCAATGTATTGCCCTCACAGCATTCCCTTGCGAGCCAATTCGATCTTTCGCAACGCTTCGCCTTCCTTGAAACCACCTTTGGACACACAGATAGCACTGCCTTCTCCCAACTCAACCTTCTCTTCAACATCGGGGTGGGCACACGGACAATGGTGCGGGACAGAAACACATGCGAGCGTGCCGGGGCAAAGGTAGTTGCTACAGTGGGCTGGAGGGGACACGTCAGTGGATCAATCATGAGATGCGGGAGACAACCCAACGAGAACAAGATTCAGACTTACATTGATCCCACGCGTTCTGGTATCGGCTGCTGTCGCTGGGGACGTTTTGAGGGCCCGCATTGCGCTGTTGTTGCTGGTTGCCTCCGAACATGTGCTCGAAGAAGTTGAATTGGGCGTTGGCAACGGAAACCAGCAAGACCAGGGCCCAAACTGCGTGGGTCCAATATCGCAGCATTTTTTCAGAGGTCCAATGGGTGGGTGTATGTGCAAATGCAGATTGATGATCGACGTTGACGGGGAAATCGTTCGAGTGTCCTATAGAAGCCAGCTTACCGCCCGCACACGTGACGCCAAGCCGCATCTCCGAGAAAAGTTCCCCTTGAGCTTCAACTTCCGCTCCAACTTCACGGTCTACGGCCAACAATGTGGCAACCTAGAGTGCTGGCGCCTCTGCGGGCACTGGAGCGTTCCTTCACTCCCGCGATCCGATCGGCTCAAAGCGCCTATCAGCCTCAATTCCTTCTGCAACGAGGCCTTTCCGCGTCGTTGACCATTCCCCAAACCACGCCATCTCTCTCTCGCCCGCTTCTCCCTTTCTCCCAAGTCCGTTACGCCTCACACGCCTCCCAGGGAACGGCCAATCGACACTCGCGCGACCCGGCTGGCAAGCGACTCGGTGCGAAACGCTCAGGCGGCGAGTACGTCGTGCCCGGATGCATTATTTTCAGACAACGAGGATCGAAATGGTTCCCCGGCGATAACTGCGCCATGGGGCGCGACCACACAATCTACGCCACGCAAGCTGGCTACGTCCGGTATTATCTGGACCCTGAGCGACACCCCGAGCGACGATACATTGGTGTTGTTTTCGAGAAGGAGGGCAAGCTCCCGCACCCGCGCAATGCGCCGAGTCGGCGTAAGCTGAACATGTCCACCATTCCCCGCGTCGATCCGGTTGCCTTCCAGTCGGACTTGGTGGCCACAATCGATGAAAACGGGACTCGCGTGACTGGCGTGGAGGCTGTCAATGCCGAGTCGGGCCCCCAACTGCGTCCCGGGTATATGTACCGTGAGGCCAACTGGATTATTGGTCGCGCTGCCGAGAAGGCTGGCATCTCTGCCAAGACCTATGACCGTCGAAACCGATGGGTTGCCTGGCGCAAGCGCCAGGCCCGTGCCGAGCGGGCTGCCCAGATGAAGAGTTTGAAGGGCAAGAAGAAGGCTTCCAAGAAGGGCAAATAAGCGATCCATGAATTTTTGAACCATGTACCATGGTTTTCTGTAGCGATATGACGGTCTGCCATTGGTGTTTATCTGTATTATAGAAAGAACATTCTACATCTACGTTCCATCCTTGTATGCCAGACGATGCTTCATTTGACAGGACCAGTAGGTAGTGTTTTCACCTGTTAGACACTCGAATGTGGCATAGAGATCCGCCTTTCGAGAAGTGTCCACTTCCAAATCCCCCCGAATTCGATCTCAAAAGTCAAGGAAGTTGAGATGCTGGATCGCTGTTCCATCATCCCTCCACATTCCAGCCCGAACGTATAAATTATAGAAGCAGCGTGGGAGGTTGCCGCCATCTGTAGTTTGTTCCATGTCGACTTCCCCATTTCCATTGAAATGGCAGTCAATCAGCGAGATATAGTATTTCTGACGCAGTCAATATGCAATCACACCGAGCCTTGGTCAATTAATCACGAACCTTGAGATCGAACCCATAGGAGTCCGTCAGCTTTGAGTAAATCTTCTTGTCCATTTTGTTGTTGGTATTGTAAGGGGACTGCCAGGCATCCGAGACGCACTGCAAGTTGATTAGCAATGATTCCAGCAGATGCAGTAATGGGTAATGGGGAGGTACAGTCTTTGGATCATCGTCTTTGCAGTAATGCGAGTTCTTGGGCCTTGAAAGGTAGAAGCAGCGAAACTCGCCCTTTTTGCCTTCGAGCCAGAAAGCACCATCCATCACACAGTCCTTCTCTTTGGCATTTCTCGGGTCTTCGCCAACCAGAGTATACCACGCGGTCTTCAGTGCCACATCGACCAACTTTTTCTCCTAGAACAGGTGTTAGTGTTTGTGCAAAAGCACTGTTTAGGAAGCAATCAACATACGACATTGTCAGCGAAAGTGTCATACGCCGCGACAAAAGACGAGTTGTCCTTATTCTCGTCCAACAGGATCGTGTTGTCCGAGAAGAATCGGCCGGTCCCGGTCTGCAGTGTGGACTGGGTGTAGATGGGGAGGGTGGTGGACTCGCCATTGCCCGTCGCATTCTTCAAGACACCGGCCACATAGTCTCCCGCCGCGCCGACGATGTTCTTGAGCGTGTTCTGCACCGAGGTCGTATCAACACTATCACCACCCGAGTCCGTCAGACCGACATTGGTCATGCCACCCGCTGCAAATCCAATCATTCCACGTAGGGGCTTGCTCAGGTCGATGCCGGTAGTAAAACCGCCGGCCATGGTGAAGGCAGCCGCAAGCCACTTCGCCCAAGTCGGATTGGGCGTCACGGACGAGAAGTCCTTGGAGATTTGATCGATGGACAGGCTCTCCAGCCAGCCTGTCCAGAGCAGTTTGCTATGTACGGTGTTGATCTTGCTGTGAAGGATACCGACGGAGCGGAAGGTCCAGTAGGCCATCTGGGATTGATAGTCGGAACATAGAGGCGGCGGGTTGCAATCACTGCCAATTTCACTGCAGCCAGTGAGAGGAGAGGCCCCTTGGCCGCGGTTGAGTGTCTTCCAGAAGGTGTTCACCCAGTCCTCTTCACCTTTGGGTACGGTTGCGAACATGTTGTCCATCCAGCTCGCGACGCCGGTAGAATCTAGAATGGTTTGTACGCCATCCGTGGTCGTGGTGTCTCCGTCCATACACGTTGTCTTCGATAACGAGGCAGTAGATGTAGCGGATGAACCATCGTCTTGCACAAGGACTATGGGAGAAGCAGGGGAAGGAAGCGCGGCCGTGGAGGCCGCTAGAGCAGCCGCGAGAAAGATCCTGAGCTGCAACATGACACGAGAGACGAGCTGGAATTCAATTGACTTGCATATCTGCGTGAGTAGAGATGGAGTCTCTTATATTCCGTCTGCTTTAACCATTAGCACCTCTGCATTCACCACGTGGGTTTCCCATGTTTCTTGGTAGTTCATATTCGGTCATTAGAAGTCCAAGGCCTAAGACGATCTCGGGTATAAGCAAGACCTGAGGACACCTTTATTGATCCAGAATCGAACAGTTCAAGGACTTCAATATGCATACATGTACGGGGAACCGCTGGAGTGGGCGTAAGCACTAATCCGATCCACCGTGCCAAAACCATCGCCCCCACAGCAGCTTGGAGCCCATTAGGAACCATCCGGGCAGCACGTGGAAAGAACACAGTTGCAGCGAGCCCGGTGGAAAAACCGAAGGCGTCAAAAAGAGCCGCCGGATCTTGGATGTAACTGTAGGCTCTGTGAATGATCCTTGCCAGTTGGCCCACATGCAGCATTAACAACTTACACAGACGACAATTTCCAACTCTACACTATGCTGGGCTAACTCAACAAGGCAGAACATGCTCATCGAAATTGGTCTCAAGATAGTAAAGCTAGTAAGATACATCACTCCTCAAACAGTCGACCTAAAATAAGGCTCTGGCATACAAACTCATTCCCCACAACGCGCACCGGAGCAGATGAATCGCTGCTTGATGACGGCAAATCCAGCACTGCGGACTTCCTCTTTCTACCCTGACTTCCATGGAGGCCTTTGATCCGCTGCGACTTTGGCCGAGGCGTCAACATTGACTTGGCAGACGCCTGGTCGGAGTCATCCACATAGATCAAGTCCCAGCGGTTGGACTGGGAATCAATCATTTCTCTGGCGGACTCCAGATCGGGAACACGTTCGACATGAGCAGCACCCAAGGCGAAGGTCAGGAAGATGTACGCCTTTCTCCTTTCCTCGGCCTTGCCTCTGCCCGTGATGATGAGAACCTTCTTCCCATCTAGGAGCTTTGGCCTGGTGGCAATGGTTTCGGTGAGGCGGGCCTCCAAGGGTGGAGTAGGGGCCATGATCCGTGACTTGGTAGCTCCGTGGAGATACATGGAGTCACCGGAGGGAAGAAGATAGACGTCCCAATCAATAACACGCCCTTGAGCGACACAGTCTTCGATCCATCGGCCTGATAAACAAGGTAGATTGAGGGCCAGGGCTTGCATGTACTTTTCCCGGCGGGAATGACTGTCCGTAACCAGGCAGGCAAATCCGATGTTTTCGGCATGCGATTTGAGTCGCATGCCATCCCCGCGAGAGGCATTTGCACTCAAGCCCTTCTTAGGCGAGGCATGATGAAGTATTGATGAGGGCTCGAACAGCTCCGTAAATCCTCCATGCAGGATCGATCCACCATTCTCTCCGATTAGTGTGGTGATACGATTCTTAGATGCTTCGTCATCCTTGTAGGATACCGCAAACACCATGTTCGCAAAGATGCCGTTCCCGATCTGAATGCTGCGGGAGAAGCGGGCACCGGGCGACGCTGGCAAAGAGGATTTCTCGGATGGCGTGTGGGAACGCTTGTCATGAGATTTTTCAGCTTCGTATGTAAACATACGATCCTTGAGCTGATTCCACAGAATTGTGTCAAGATAGATCTTAGCGATCGGTACCTTGATCACATTTTCACTGCCGCTGAAGCCTCCATTTGGAAGACTCTTGCGTTGCTTGGGACCCAGAACCAGCGTGCGGTATCCGTAGATGTCAGTTTGTGGGTAAATGCCTTTATCGGCGGCGCGGGCAAGGTCCTCTCTGGTGAGCTTGTCTTCAAAGCCACGGATAATATGCGTCACTTTGGGAATTTCGCGCATGTCAACTTTGACGCCGTCTCCAACTCGCAACTCGAGTCTCTTTACAGCGCCCTTGATCACCTCAACGGGAGCGCTGTCTTCGAATTTGACAGTGTACTTCGTCTGGGCGACCCCAAGTGGAGTTCCCAAACATGTCGCGGGATAGTAAGCTCGCTTCTGGCCCATCCAGACTGCAAGAACTTGTTTCGGGGCGATTGGTTGGTTGTCCGACGTAGCATGAGATGCCCGTGGAGTTATAGGCGGACTGTTGACTGCGGTACTTTCCGATGGTAGCATATCGTCAGAACCAAAATCAACATTCGTGAGCTGGGAGGAAGGTGTTGTTTGAGATGGTGGCTGAGAGCCCGACTGGGAGGCAGACTGGGAGTTATGAATGACAACAAGAGGTTTGGCAGTCGGCTTGGCCAGTTTGATTTCCCTTTTTCGTGAACGACTTCGTGTCTCTTCCACCCGACGAAGCGTCGAGGATTTTCTGTATGCTGATCTCGATCTTCGAGGTGGAGGTGGTTGCTGTGGGGAGCACGGAACATCGTAGACATTCTCTGTTCGCCGAGGTCTCCCTCGCTTGCGAGCAGTGGTAGTGGTGACAGTGGTAGTAGTGGAAGTGGCGGTAGGGATGTTGGTTGAGGGAGCCGGAACAGGAGCTGTCACAGGTGATGGGGTTCTTGCAGGACTCGGTACTTTTTGACTGGGCGCAGTCGTTTTAGGAGGATGTCCACGAGGAGTGGAGGGACCGACGGTATCAGATGTATGAAAGCTCTGACCAAGATTTCCTCGGCGTCTCTTCTTAGGTCGGGTTGGAGATCCATCAGTCACAGCGTGAAAATGCTCGTCTTCCGCCGTGAGTAAATTCACGCTCAAGTCGCTCCAGGGATCGACTTGAGGCGAGCGGTCGGATGCGATTTCAGTCAATGCTCGACGCTGCCTTCCACTCGGACTGGACAATATCTGCGTCTGTTCCCGTGTCTGAAGGACTTTGATGGGCGAAGAATGTGCCGTGCGATTTTGGGAGGGTTGCAGCTGGCCAATCCGTTGAGAATTGCCAGCGACACGCATTGGAGGAAGATCATCATCTTCATTGTGTCCGTCATCTCTGCCATCCTCATTGGTGCCGACTTCCCATTCGTTGGAGTGGGCACGATTAGGAGTGGTTTCGGGAATACTGGTCAATTTGCCTATTTCGCCAGAATGTGGTTTTTGGTGGAGGGGTGTTTCAGTAACCCGCGATGGCATCGATGAAGGTTTGTGTCCGGAGTCAGGTTGCGATTGTGTTCTCCTAGACAGTGATCCTGTGTTTGCCTGTTCAGAAGGATTACTTGAATGAGGTGGCCGGTCCTCGTTGGTGGGATTCTGATCTACTCCCGGCATAGGTTGTGAGATTCTGTGTTGAGTATTTTCATTTGACTCTGACCAAGAGGGCTGTGGTGGTAGCGAGATAGGCGGCGATGATCGGACAGACCGTCTGACAGGCGATGATCCGGCAACGTCAATGACAGGAGTTGGGCCAAGTCGTGTCTCATGGGATGGAGGGCGTTCCCGATTTTGATCGTGGTTTGCCTTGGGAGTTGGCTGTGGTGATTGTTGGGAGTCCTTGACCATGACCTGTGAGGAACGCCCAGAATGTTTACCATGGAAACTGCTGAGTTGCTGATCATCGCGCCTTCCAGCATCTGCGGCCGATTCGTCAGGGACATGACCATTAGCTTCGAAGGAAAGAGCCTGCGAGAGTCGGTCATGTGCGCTGCTGGTTCCGATTACCGGCGCGGATGGACCGTTATAGTTCTCCTTGTCTTCCTCTGAAGAATGAAGCTCTTGCGACTGGGGAACTTGCGGGGCAAGATCATCTTCCTGTTCCGTTTCTGATTCGCTTCCCGCAGCCCGTGGCCTTTCAATATCATACATTTCGACATCATCATCTTGATTTTGCTCTGTAGGCTGTACAGGGGACTCGACCAAATGGTCTTTAGAAGCCGAAGGAGTATCCAGGGCGGCGAATTGCTCAGCCGTCTCCTCATTGATCTGATGACGCCGCCGCGCGTTTTCAACAAAGCTCGACTCTTTGTAAAATTCATCGTCGATCTGGTCGCTGGGCTCCATATTATCCACAGACCGGGTCGGCCTCTCCCCCAGTGATTTGTCACGCCTGTTTTGAGACTCCTTCATGGAGATGTAATTGAGATTTGGCTCCGACGATTCGGAATGGACCGGCGCATGGTGCATCAGTGGGGAAGAGGCATGGTTAGTGACACGGATTGGTTGAATTGGAAGATTCGGCGAAGGGCGATCTGATACCAGCTCTGGCTGTCCATGTACCAGGGGAGACGACGGTGCTTGAGTTGGCTTAAACACCTGGCTCAGTCCCATCAGACCACCGCTAGACTCTATGGCACCGGCCAGTGGGTTGCGCGAAAGGCTGGGCGTCTGACTGATGGTACCAGGAGTCTTGATCTTTTTGACTGCTGTTGCAGGTGTATCCGCCAGAAAGCGCTGTGATTCGGGAAACAGCTCAGGTTGGTAGGCTAGCGGAGAGGACTCGCTCTGGTCGTAGTTGCTGTCGTCGTCGAGGTCCGGAGATGTAATCGGGTTTTGTTGCACTGAATCGAAACCGGCGAGGAGATCGATGTGACCGCTATCGCCTTCATGCAATGTCCTGAGAGTCGCCCCATCGGCTCCTGTTTCTGAGAGCCCCCCGTGCATTGACTCCCCGTTCTGGCGGATGATACTATCGTACACCGATTGCGAGACAGGCTGGGTGTCCCCCGGGGTCTCAGCGGGGTCCATGTTCCGAGACGAGTGCGCAGGCACGGTATTGATTTTATTGGGTTCGGCGGCGCTCGAGTTGGGGATTAGAGGTTGTTCATGTTGCCGAGGCACAAACGGCGGGAAAACCTGCTGGAGGGCCGACGAGGTACCACCCTGAGAATGACGGTCGGGCGGACTGCGGAAAAGACGGGGCTCTTTTGAGATGTCGGGATTTCCTTGGCCCGGCAAAAATGACTGGGATGGTTCGTGCTCCTGAAGCCCACGTTAGTCCAATAAGAATCTGGAACGCCGCGCAGGTCATTACATACTAGCCCCAACGCGACGCGTTGCAATTTCGCGATGTCGAGACTGTCTTGCGTCTCCATGTCTTCCATCAGACTTTCATGAACTTTTTAAAATTGCTTTTCATGATTTCCTTCTTCCTCTGGGATAGACTGTCCAGGATATCTGTCATGAATGAACTTCTTGCGGTCGTGGGATTAAGAAGCGGACGCGAGACGCGTTAGTCACGTGACATTAAGAGTAATACTACCACTTCTGGACTAGCGCATTCTACTCACAATCTACAAAAAAATAGATGATTTGAACTGTACTTCAATGGGTATATTGCACACGAGATGGTGGAGACTGGGTATCTGAAGCCCGATCTCGTAGATGTACAGGGGAATCACGCCTTAGTCGCGAGCCCGGTTAGGGATCCATCGTCGTAATAGAAATTCTCGCACTTGGTAGCGGCGAAGCACCGTGCCAATGTCCCCCGTGAAGGGCACTGGCGGTGGTACTTCCACATAGCAGATCACCAGGCTCTTTTTCACCTGTGCCTGAACGCGGTTGACACAATGCAGCCACCACCAACTGCGAGCTTGCTGTCGCTCTGCATGATCTCGACGCTCTTGGGTCTCAGCCCAGTAAGGATCACTGTAGGAGGGGACGATGATGACGGCAAACTCGGCATGGGAAAAGACCGGACCTCGGTTGTAGAGGATGTAGTCCGTTCCAAACTTGATCCCCGAGCGCACCACCCAGCCAATTGATCGGAAATGGTGATACACGGCATATGATATGATGAACGGGTCGTCTGGTTTCAAGTCGGCAGAGGTATCGCGGGAGGGATAGTAGGAGTGGTGGCAAAGAAGTGGGAGGAGAGACGAGGCCGGGATGATATTGTTGGTTTCGCGGTCGACAACTTGCAACACGCCAAGTCCGTAGACTAGGAAAAAGGTCTCCTCATTGGATAGCTGGAGATGCTCTTCGTTTCCCAGGACAAGATCATCATCGGGCTCTTCGTGCATGGTCGTGAATTCCTTTTCCTGGACGACGGGCGAGAAACGCACGGATTTGCCATTAATTGACTCCGATGCGCCAGCGGGATTGGCATCCGCAGTGCGTTGAGCTAGCGACTCCAGATACTTGGCTTCCATAGCCCTCTTGACCGAGAATTTCTCGACCGAGATTGTCGCGGCGTCGGAGCCTTCCACTGATGCCGCACCCGTAGATCCTCCAGACTCGCGGGCTGCGGCCTCGATCCTGAGTCGCTCCTCGATGGCCAATCTTTCGGTCCGGGCTCGTTCCAGTTTTAATTCACGGCGTTCCGTCCTGCGCTTCTTGGTGGCCTCCTCGCTAGTGCTTTCACCAAGCAACCCTCTCCTTTTCTTCTCCCGCTCCAGCCAACTAGGCTCACTCCGACTCAGACTACCCTTTCCGAAGAAGCCCATCTGCCACAGAGCCTGGATGGCTTGCTCATTGGTGACATGAACCGAGGACGTGGCCGGGTCGAAGAGGGCGGAGTGAATTTCTTGACGTGGTGGATAAAGCAGGAAAGTAAGGTACGAAAGAGCAACACTAATGATAGACAGAGGGTTATGAGGAATTACATTGGGAACAGGATGGACATTGACGGGCAAGGGGAAACGATGGATATGCCTGTAGTTGGGCCTAGTGGGACGAGGTTTTCCTTTTTCCATCGCGGGAGCCGGGGCTGAAATTGCTGTCTCTGCCATGATTCAATTACTGAAGGAGTCCTATGAAGAGCGAGGGTTAGCCAAGTCTTCTCAACCGCAGGCGGGTCACAATATGCAGTGCTGGTAATCTTCTCAGATACCGTTGTAGTCAATTAAGCATAATCATCGACGAAGGCTAGAAATCAAAGTGCCAATCGCCTAGGCTTGGGTATAGTTTTGATCATCATCGAAGATGAGGGGTGAAACAAAAAGGAAAGCTTCGAAGCTCAAGACTCACCTGTAAGATCTCTTGTGGCCCGGTTCTTCTTAGCGCAGGGCCATTGGGTGGATGATGATGAAAATGACTGTCTAGTCATGCACTGCAATTGATTTTAGTGAACACGTCCCAACATCAAGGACGAAATGTGTCAAATGCGTTGTTGCGTGGGAGAGGCAGAAGTAAAAATTTGCCCAAGCTCCGTTTTAAGCCCGCACATGACTAAGCATATGGTCCGAGCCCGCCCAAAAAAATTCCTCCGCGCGCACGACACTCGAACATCTCCGACTAGAACCACTCCCAATCCCGCCAAGTGAGTTTGTCCTTTATGCTACTGTGATACTGTGATACTGTTCAAAATTACTGACTTTTTGCTGTTCCAGAATGCATCTTATGGTATGTCACCACCGATCGCGGACCCCGAAGACAAAATCTCGCCTGTTCACCGAACCCCGGAGAATGTCCAGCTAACAGCCTCTTCAGTACACCCTTGGCCCCGATGGCAAGCGCATCTACACCCTGAAGAAGGTCGTGGACGGCAAGGTGTCCAAGTCTGCGTAAGAATCCGTGCCAGCCCAGGGTCGTGGGAACAGCTACTGATCGACACATAGTCACCCTGCTCGCTTTTCGCCCGATGACAAGTACTCGCGCCACCGTGTGACCCTCAAGAAGCGCTACGGTCTCCTGCTGACCCAGCAGCCCGGTACGAAGCCCTTCTCGCTCCGTTCCATATCAGAAGCTAACACCCGATTTCAGAGCCCTCCGCATAAATGCAACTCAAGATGGGAATCGGATATTGACAGGTGGTTCGGCCTAGACATTTTGGCGCACGGTGTTATATGTATAGTCTGGTGACTGGGAATCGCATTGCTTTTGATACTTGCCGAGTGTTAGGATACCCATGGCTAGGGAATTGCATCGCTAGTACTGGCTACCAATGAACTCGTTCACGTCTATGAATACCAATGTATAGGTTAAAGAGCGGAAAGCGAAAGGTCAGAACTAGGTCATTGCTCATGAACAGGCCGACTATCTATCATGACAAGATGTGACTTTTTATATGCCCAAACGCCCGCCCATGTAGTTCATAATGCAATCAATTGTCCTCCACGCTCAGCGCTTCCGGGAGTTGATATTCCGCCCAGCGCCGACCTTGGGGCGACCGCCGTGCTTGTTGCGCTCGCCGGTGAGGATGCCGGGCAGGTAGTCCTCGTCCATGAGGTCTCGCTCCCGACGCTGTCGCCGTTCCTCTTCAGCTGTGGACCGGACAAACTCCTTCTGATCCTCGGCGAGGATGAGCTCAGTTCCCCAACCGCCTTTTCCGCCGCCTCCTTTCCACTTGCCGTTCGCACTGCCGGCGACGGGCTTGGGGACGCTGTAACGGTTGCCCCGGTTGTTCCATTGCATGTTTTTCTTCAAGTGCATGGTGAACTGACCATTTGCGGTGGTCGTGCATGAAACACGGGTCAGCGTATCCTTACCACAGCGAGGACAGAACTGCTTGTTCATGTCCTTGGTGGTTAGGAAGCAGGCATGGCACCGCTTGATGAAAGTCTTGAGGCGCTGAACTCTTTGTAAAGTCGTCGTCGATAGAAGATTGAGGTTCATTTGGAGAAGAACGTTTTGACACTAAACCCTTATTAGCAACGTGGCGGGGTGAAATGGGTTAGATTTCCATGAACTTACCGCGAAATCGGTGGTCATTGTTGCAACTTGCATAGTCTTGGGCTCGGTTGACGTAGCCGCAGCACCACCGGCTTCTTCGCGGGCCAGCCGCTTCTTATAGTTGGTAGGTGTGATCCATTCACCACCGTCGGAGTCAGCAGCATCGTCTTCCTGGTCTTCGTCCTGGGCCTCCTCGGACTTATCCTCCGCGACGGGCTCAGCGGGGACGTTCTCGGCCACAGGTGAATTCGCCTGCAGCTCAGGCGTATCCTCCGTTTTGGGCTCCTCGGCATTATCCGCGACGGTGGCCCCCTTCACACCTTCCGTAATAGCATCGACGCCGTTGGCCTCGGGCTCTTCGTTCTTTTCTTCCTCCTTCACCGGCGGCTTTCCATTGACGCGCTTCTGACCGGGAACACTTCGCAACCTCCAGTCGCCCCCATTGCGCTCGCATTCAATCTCATACGCCAGCGCCAGCACTTCGATATCGGTTCGACTGAGCACGGAGCGGTCACCAGTCTTGCGAGCGAACTCGCTCATCACATTGAAGCTGTTGGGTGTGGGAGATCGCTGCTTCAAGAATGGCAGGTAAAGGGTTTCCACACGCGCGCGAGCATCGGGATCGCGGATTTCGCCTACCACGGAGGGGACGGTGATGATCTCTTCACACTGGGCGAGCAAGGTGGAAAGCGGCGGGGTATTCTTTAGGATAGGGCCCGCGTCCAACACGATGGTGTGGACGGGTTTGGGGGGGGATGGCGTCGCATCCGCCATATTGATCAGTCCGTTCGAGGCCGATCTGAGAATTAATCAACTCGGTTTTCCTTCGCGGGTTGTGGAGGGGGACCTGTTGGACTGTGGAAAGGAAATTTCTCTGGACGGTGGTCTGTGCGCGGCTTATCCTTATCTTATCGGGTTTGAAGAAGCGATGGATTTCCTTCTTCCTCTCATCTACATGGCTGGAATGTCCTATCAAGGGAGATAAAAAGAAAATTCTCTATATTGCAGGGGACCTAATTGGTTATGGGCACCCCGAACTCGCCCAGAGGCACTTTTATCTCTTGGGCGAGAGTGGTCAGTTCATCGTCGGTGGTCAAACAAGCAAGGATACAGCCTGGTGGATTTGGTTAGAAAAGGATTCATCTGGATGGATTTGCCAGGGTGTACCTACCATGTTTTTCCTCGCGGTCTCGTCGCCACTGCGCAACCCGCGTGGACAAGTCGGCCTTGGTAGGCACACTCCCCACGGGATCACGAGGATCTTGATCATCGTTGAGATTTCCGGCATCGGCCAGCATCTCCGCGGTGGAATTATATTGTTCGCGCCAGGCCTTGTCGATCAAAGCATTTAACCCAGCGTGTCCGGTTTGGATCTGCGATACATCCTGGCCGTCTACCTCGACGCCCGTCTCCAGCTCATAGATCAAGGAGCCCACATCGGCTCGGTCGGTGCGAACATTGGTCTGGCCCGACGGTTCATTTTCTCCGAGTGGGACAATACAGCTGGCGCCAAAATCGCCGATCAGGGCGTGACCCTGTGGGTCGAAGAAGATGTTGTCCTTGCGGAGGTCTGAGTGGACAATATTCAGGGTGTGGAGATGGTGCAGGGCGTGAATGATCTCCCGATACCAGTGGATGCGATCCGCCTGGGAGGCCGCGCTGATGAAGTCGGCCACCTGGTGGTATCGTCGCAGATATAGGCCCTCGCGATGGGAGGTGTCGATGACCTCGATGATGTTGGGGTGGGGGTGCTTCTCCAGCACCCGATACATGCCGCGTTCCTGCTCCAGCACGTTGTAGTGACTAACGGTCTCCTGAGCATAGCTTCGGTGCTTGCGAGGGTTGGCGTCGGCCGGGGGCTGCTCAAACACCCGGCGCGCCTTCAGGACGATGTGGTCATCGACGCCGTAGACTTCACTGGTCGCGCCCTCGCCGATCTGGGTCAGCTCCTTTTGTTCCTGGACCGCCAAATAGGCCTCGGCGTAGTTGGCGGGGTTCAGCTCCAGGCCGAGCGCGCGGAGCGGGTCGGCATCAGGCATGGAGCTGGTGGTGCGAACGTTAGGGAGAGAAGTGGGAGGAATCGGTGGACTTCAAATATCATCGCAAGGGACTGGGCGCAGCAAAATTTATGTATTGACCGTGGGATGTTGGCCAGCACCCAATGCCCCCCCTCATCCTGGGTCTCGGATGCTGCCGTGTGATTGGCCCCGGGTGGAGGAGGGGCTCTGTGGCCTGACAAACTAGGAATTCACCCGGGGGGTGGGGGGGAGGAGATCGCCTATTAATATCTCATCGTCGGGCGCTTAGTCGAAACGGAGGATGCGGCGTGCTCGGCACCGAGGATTATTTATTGTACTTTTTGCCGCCAGAGTGTATATTTGAAGGGGCAACATTATGCCTGGATATATATAATGGTGAGAAGTCAATATGCGATACTTATACCCCTGGGCCACCCACTAGGATAATCCAGAGAACGAAATATTATCAATTGAGTCTACCATGTAGCGCGAGGGCTAGCAATGTGGTCGTGGAAAGCGACAGGGAAAGTGTGGTAGAGAGTATACTAAAGGGTTGACTAGACAGGTGGAAGAGATTCGGATTAAGTACCATTCCCAAGGAAAATCCTCCGAAGAAAAACATGTAGTAGATTGCTGAGGCCACGAATCAACTGTATTGATACTACTCACTTTGTATGGGCGGCCGAGGAGAAAGTTGTGGTTTGATCAACAACGATAACAATGGAATTGCTGGTGACTCTCGTGGATTTGCCAATACCGTATACAGTTTCCCCGGACCCTGTTTCCCTTTGTAGACAGTGTACGGTCCATTCTGGATGGAAATCTGAGATAGCGGTCAACCCACGTGGATCTCGGCGTCAACGAGTCCCTGTAAGTGCCAATTCTTTTCCCAACTCCGGTTCCAAACCCAACGAACGCTAGTTGTGTATCCGACACATGGACGCAAATGTGATAGAATACGGAGCCATGCAAACGTGACATTTGTGTCGGTGTGAACAGGGCACGATGAGAATTGGCCTCGAGTGAGATCTCACCGTGATAGCTGCATGAGATCGTAAAAACGACTAGGGAGTGCTCCATTGCGGCGTTTATTGACTCGGGACCATCGTATTAAATGTGAATTTGTCTCGTAATGGGATGCGCTTACTGTCAAGAATGTGTGTCAAAAATTAGGAAGTAGAGCTTCAACAACAAAGGGTAGAAAATGTTCAGTTGGGTCGGGATTTCCATTCGGCCCGTCCTCGATCTCAACCCCATGCGTTCGAAGGCAGAGAAGTTACACAGCAGCGGATACCGCACGGTGGCATTTCAAATCTTGTTCACGCAGGCAGATCTGGAGGCGAGGAAGGATCCGCGCAGTTGATAGTTGAGAAGTTCGGCTGGATGTGATGGATCATCTGGTGGCGCAACAAATTCCCTCTGACCGACGGAA